>CM072164.1:3989759-5380892 GCA_036850595.1 Rhyacichthys aspro
TAATTGGAAGGAGCTAAAAAAATAGGGTACGTCTTCTCATTTAGTGTATTTTTACCCGGTTCAGGTGCAGTTTTTCCTCAAATGGTGGATACACAAAAGCCAGAATGCGTAACCGGTGACAGGTTTCAGTAAATTGCAGTGAGAGTCTTGGGTCATAGGAGTTTTTTCCCCATGGGTCATTTCTGTATCCTCAGGTGGGCTCACGTAAGACTCCAGCCTCAGGTCACAGCTAATGGTCTGTCAGGTGGCTAAAGTGAAGAACAGCTAATGGAGCGGCACTCAAGGGACATTTACTCTTCAAGTGGACGAGGAGTTGGCCTGAAATGTCAGAAAATGTGAAAAAAGTGTTTGATTTAGTTATTTAGTTTGTTGATAATAATAATAATGTCCCAAAACTACAACACAGAGCTCATTTAGAGAAAAATAAGGGAAACAGACAATTTTTTGGCTCAAAATCACTTCAAACGAGGCTATTTTGGCTTGTTCCATAAAAGGACAACTATTTGTGGAGAAATTTGTCAAATCAAAAGCAAAATACAAAGCACAAAAGGATAAAAGACAACAAATCTTGTTACATAAACGATAGACTGTGACAAATTTGTCTCTGATCTATGATATAATATGATTTTAAATGATGTGAAATGGTTTGATATGTGACTTTTTTTTTTTTTTTTAATATCATTATTTCTTTTATAAATAGCTAAAACTTGCCCAAGACATCGGAGAATGTTTTATGAGAGACACAGTTATGTTTTCACACTTCTTTCTGTTAAATGCTGGGACTTTATTATATTATATTATTGTTAAAAAAGACTGTTTACATTGACTTTAAAGGGACAAAATGTGAAATGTTTAAAGGAGCTAATCGAGGATGCAATGAGAAGGGTCTGTAATATTCATTGTTTTCATTTCAGAATAATACAGCTCCTGGTGAATTGTGCTGAAGCGACAGGATCTGGTTTAATCTGTCTCTTTAGTTTATCTCAAGGAGCAAAAAAATGACTTTTAAAGTAAACAAATGACAGAGTTTTGCTTTGATCATAAAAATTGCTGCAGCTCAACTTATGATTCACCTTCAGGCTGTTATTCCGAGGCACGTAACGTATTAAAAATGAGATGAAACGCTGCTAAATTTAGGCAAAAAGTTATATTCAATTGGCCTAAGAGCAATATTTCAAACTAAAACTCAGCTGGAAGGAAAGGAACTGAAATTAAAGTCACACAAATGAGACTCTCAGAGCTTTTGGAAACATGAGTCTGGTGCCTTCCACAGCTTCATCTTCTTCTAAAATAAACGTTTCGTGCACAATATAAATGAGGACGGGGTTTAAAAAGACATTTCTATTGTGTTTGCTGCTGACGCCGAAGCAGAGACAAAAGTGTCCTTGACTCTAAAGACGTTATGATGTCTTCTTTGTTCATAAATGGATTACGTTGAGCCTCGGAGAAAAGAGAACGTGGTGTGGATTCAAGATGGAGCTGCAGGAAAGTGCTTCTGGACATGTCCTGGAGGGTCTCTGTCTGTCCCTGTTTCTGAGACGGTCCTGGTGGGTCTCTCTCTGTCCCTGTTTCTGAGACGGTCCTGGTGGGTCTCTCTGTCCCTGTTTCTGAGACGGTCCTGGTGGGTCTCTCTGTCCCTGTTTCTGAGACAGTCCTGGTGGGTCTCTCTGTCCCTGTTTCTGAGACAGTCCTGGTGGGTCTCTCTCTGTCCCTGTTTCTGAGACGGTCCTGGTGGGTCTCTCTGTCCCTGTTTCTGAGACCGTCCTGGTGGGTCTCTGTCTGTCCCTGTTTCTGAGACGGTCCTGGTGGGTCTCTGTCTGTCCCTGTTTCTGAGACGGTCCTGGTGGGTCTCTCTCTGTCCCTGTTTCTGAGACAGTCCTGGTGGGTCCCTCTCTGTCCCTCTCTGTCCCCCTGTCCTGGGTCGTCCTCTGGTGCAGACAGACCACAGGAACCTCCCAAACACCAAAAAAACAAATCACTTTATTTTGAAGGCGTTGCCATAGAAACACAGAGGAAGTGTTCTGACTGACCTTCAATAAAAATACTCCGTCTGTGTTTTTGATTTAGTTTTTGGATGCTTTTTGCCTCCAGGTGTGAGCAGAAACCTGGGCAGCGGGACGTTCTGTAAAGTTTTGAGAAGGAAAACTAAATCTGCCGGAGTCGTGCTGAGGCTGCTGCTCTGTTAAAAGTGTTAAAAGTGTGTTTAGATTTACACTTAGACTTAAAAATGACTTTCTTGGGGTCACAAAGTTAGTTGGTGATATTTTTCGGTCTAGGTTTTAGTTGGATTTGAACAGGTTTTAGTTGGATTTGAACAGGTTTTAACTGGATTTGAACAGATTTTAGTTGGATTTGAACAGGTTTTAACTGGATTTGAACAGGTTTTAACTGGATTTGAGCAGGTTTTAGATGCATTTGAACAGACTTTAGTTGGATTTGAACAGGTTTTGGTTGGATTTGAACAAGTTTTAGATGCATTTGAACAGGTTTTAGTTGGATTTGAACAGGTTTTAGATGCATTTGAACAGATTTTAACTGGATTTGAACAGGTTTTAACTGGATTTGAACAGGTTTTAACTGGATTTGAACAGGTTTTAGATGCATTTGAACAGATTTTAACTGGATTTGAACAGATTTTAGTTGGATTTGAACAGGTTTTAACTGGATTTGAACAGGTTTTAACTGGATTTGAGCAGGTTTTAGATGCATTTGAACAGACTTTAGTTGGATTTGAACAGGTTTTGGTTGGATTTGAACAGATTTTAACTGGATTTGAAGCTTAAATGCTCTAATTGAATGAAATGACCTTGGATGGCGTCTATGTGGAGGTCTAATTGTTTTCTCTGACACACATTCAGGACAAAAATACCAGACCTTTTTTCACATTTGTGTCCTCACCGCCGGCATTAACCAAACTCACATTAAACAAAGGGCACTTCTTCAGCCTCTTCACTCAAAGCACATTTTCACGGTGCATTTGAAACGATGTGAGCGCAGCAAAAGGTCGTCTGCCGCTGCGGAAGCCTTTAATTAATCCGTCGTTATTAGAGCGTCCGCTGTGGCTCCGACAGAAAACGACCCCGGCAGCTGCCTCTTCTGCCCCGTCTCATGTTCTAATGAATCTCATTTCTGACGCTACGCTGCTTTAACGCCGCCGAGAGTCCGCGACGCGCCGCTCCCGCTCGGGTCGTGACTTTGGAATTGTGTGATTGCTCCGGTTTGACTCTTGTAGAAATAGTTTATCACGTCGTAGAAAGGCGTTGATGTGTTTACGCTGTTTATACTCGGATACAGTCAACTGAGCTGTGAAGAGGTGGTGTTCAAATCTAAACAGAGAAATCAGCTCTAAAATGGCTCTTTAACTCATATTGTTGGACAAAAGTGAGAATTCTCTGTCAGTCAATGAATAGTCCGCAGTTTAAAGAAGAGCCGCTTCGTTTTTTGGCATTTTTTTAACCAATACATGCAAAATAAAACACTTTTAGACTTCAAAGTTATTACAAAGTTTATCTGGAATTGCATGATGAAAATAAATGTAAAGATTTTCAATAATAAATTAGAAGTAAAGGCATTTCTCACCTGAAAGTCTGCACTAAAAACTCACAAATTGTTCTGCAGTATTCATTAAGTTTTCTTTCAGTTTTTAAAGCAGACTATGGGACTTTCCCTGACGCTGCGTTCACTGTCCTCGTGTCTGCTGTTCTTTTTCTGTGTTGAATGTGTCTCTGCAGAGGCTCGTTTTACAGTTGAACTGGAGAAATACAATAACAGATTTATAAGAGAGATTTAAATCCCTTTAACGCTCATTAGGAAACAGTCAGCTTCACAGGAGAAGAGTAGTGCTGTTACGTGTCCGCAGAGAGAAAACAGATTGAATTCGAGGTCTGAAGGGGACCAAAACAGTGTCGGTGTGTGATTTTATTTGTGTGTCTCTGGTTATTCACGACGTCGGGGGATTTGTTGTCTAATTATTTCCATTGAAGAGGAACAGAAGTAGCATTTAGGGGCTGCAAACTGAATGAAACCTATTTTTTCAAACTACTTAATAAACTTGAATAAACAGTTCATTTTCAAGACACATCCTGGACAAATGTGGCTGAAGAGATGTTGAGTAAAGAACTAAATCGCACAGTTTTTGGGTTTAATAAAGGAATCAGCTCAAAAATAGCATGACATCCAACCAAAGAAGAAATATGTGAGACAATAAGAAACGGGAACAATGGTGGAAGTCTGTCTTTTTCACATTTGACGAGTTTAAAATCAGACGAGACATTGTTTTATTTGAAGAAAGGCAAAAGAAAAGAGAGGCTGACACTGAACGTTTTATTGTTTTATTCTCATTGTTGCACGGAAGTTAAAATGATCTCTCAGACAATTGACTTTCTGAAGTGTTTTTTGATGGAAAAGCATCATCAAACTGAGCTGTTCTGTTTACGGCGTATTTCCATCTGATTGGAGCGTGTTGGACAGGTTTAAAAAAATAAAATGATCCTACAAAACTCTCAGCACGTCTCATGTTTCTCTTCCGTGTTTTGTTTTTCAGCTGGACGCAGCCCGAGAGGAGGACGAGGTCTTCTGTGACATCAGTATGACTTTGGACAACAAGCTGTTTGCGTCCAAAGAGCCAGCGGCCGGTAAGTGACGTCGAGGCGAGCCCAGCGGGAGTCGGGAGCCCACCGGAGCTCAGACTGTGTTTACGGCTAACTTCTCTGTTAACGACTCAATAACAACTTGTTCCGACCTTTAGACACGGCTCAGAACACTTTTAGAGCCATTAAGATGGAAAAAAACTCAAATTTATCTTAACATCTTGGACTAACACCTGGAGATTATTGTTTGTTGTTGGACTAAAGTTGGACTAAACACTTTATTATGATACAAAATGTGAAAATACCTGAATAAACGCTGAAATGTCCCAGTTTTGCCCTCATAAAAAGTAATTAATGACAACGAAAACTCAGACTAAATGTATCGACACTTTCGTCAACGAATAAAAATGAGAGACGAGTTTAGAAGAGATCCAATCAGACTCAGGTTTTTGAGCGACGTAGAAGACGAAAAGAGAACGGATTTAAATATCAAACTGTGTTAAAACATATTTATTATTCAGGGAAAGCAAAAATCTCCAGAACATTTTATTATTATTGAGATGCTAGATACTAGAATAAATCTGTTTGTGTTGCACATTCAGACCGTAACAGGTTAGAAGCAATTTCATTTTGTTCTGGTAGAAATTATTACATTAAAAAAAAGAAAATGCATTACCCTTTATATTTTATTTTAAATCTACTGTAGATAAACTAAATACTAATGATATTTAGTCGACTAAAACTAGACTAAAGTATGACTAAAACTAAATTGCACTTTTTCAAAAGACTAAAACTAATAACTAGTGTTGACAATGTGACGTTATATTGTGTGGTGTGGATCTGTAATTCTGTTAACACTTTATTTTCAAGAATTGCAAATGAAATGAAGGAAACATAAAAGCAGTGTCAGAAAGAGACACCGTGAAGGGTTCCAGCGAAGTAACACTGAAACCTGGTGAAATAAAGAAACTAAATCAAGTTATTTAATTAATATCATAAAAGAAATAATGAGTGTGCTTCTCCTGCAGCAGTTTGTCCTCTCTGGGCATCCGTAGAAACAAGAAAAGGAAGTAAATAAACTCCCACTGAGATGTTAAGAATGCACAGTGAGTAATATGACAGCTTTTCCCAAACTTTTTTAAAGAGACTTGTGTATTCAGCTTCTTCTACATCAGCTTTAAAAACGTAATGATGCAACGACATGGATCCGAAGTAAGAATCACCGTAGAAACAGTCAGAGGATTGTGTTTTTACGGAAACGCATAATGCTGTTGTCGGCTTCTCCGAATCTCTCCAACGAGAAGACACCTGAACGAGAGCGCACCTGGTCCCTGGATACCGCACCGGTCGGCATAGCAACCGCCACAGAACGAGCTCCGACAGAAACGCGGCCTCTGATCAGACGGAGGCATGTGTTAAAAGATGATAAACGGCGCTTTGACTAATGCCCCTGATCCGGAGGTGGTTTAAGAGGCAGCCGTTCGACACCAGAGCGAACGAGGGGGTGTTTTATTGGCACAAGTAGCCGGCGTTTTGGATGTTTTTATTATTTTTTTATCTAATGAGGAGGTGGAAGGGAGATTAGCCTGTTTCCACTGAGTTGTAGACAGGGTTTGGGACAGGCTTGGATTCACACTATTTTATATTATATTGAGATAAAGATTTTAACTTCTGTTCATTTTGTATTAATGTATTTGGTTATTTAGCGCCACATCCGCCTGTTTAACTTAGATTTGCTAATAGCTCAATAGATAATCCCTCTTTGTGTTGCCTCTGATCCAGACATGTGTAAGGTTTGGTTTATTTGGGCTTGAGATATTTCCAGACAGACTTTCATCCGATGGACTTTAGGATTTTAGGCTCAAAATTGACAAAGTTCCTCACACAATTACACGATCGACGAAGCTACAGAGAGGCTCAGATGCCGTCTCTGTTTAGTCCGACGCAATCCTCAGAGTCTGGTTCAACAAAATCCCAAACAGCAGAGTAAACACGGAGGAGGCGGAACGACAGCCCTCCGACTCGTTACAGACGGAGTTAATTGAACTGGGACGGACCGTAATCAACACCGACTGAACAGAGGACGCTTAGTGATTAGAGCTGAGCAGATGTGGAGCTCATTAGTCCATCAGGAGACTTCAGGAGACGCTCAATGTCTTCTTCATGAGCAGCAAATTCAAAATCTAAGCTTGTAAATGTAGTTATTTTACCGTACGATTCTATTTTGTAGTTTGCAAAAGCACTAAACACTGCTTTAGTGTACTCTATCCTGTATGATGTGTAAAAAACCTGCTAATTATTACATTATCCTCTCATTATGTCATCATTAATAAGTTATAATAAGAGGATTGTAACATTTAATCCTTTTATTGAATCTCTTATCCCTTCAAACAGCTATTTAGGTCAACATCTAACATTTAGCAAGTCTCAATTCAATTCATTTTTATTAATATAACCCAATATTTGATTGATTTTTCCTGTTACAATAAGCTTTAGGTGATCGGTAATGGACTTTTAATGTGAGCTTGAGCTGATTCCATAAAACAGGAGCTTGATATTTGCTTCTTTCTCCCATTGTGCATTTATAAACCCTTAGTATTTTAATAAAGAACGTAATAATCCGCACTCATATGTACATTTCTAAATCAAATGCGGACTGAGATGGTTGTTTTTTAACATGAAGAAGCATAATAAAGCAAGTGTCCTCTGGGTTAGCCTTTAGCCTTTGAGCGACAGGTCGAGCACACTATACGACTGAGGAGAACGATCTTATTGACGTCTAAATTGGCCTCTTCTGCAAACCTCCAGACGCACAACAGCTCTCTGCAGCTCCACAAAGCACCATTACGCTGCATTTATTACCGAACCCTCTCCTTAAGGAACGAGAGCGACGCAGACAATCAGACCTGAGCCTCTTCAACGACCGGCGTGTTATAATTCATCCGTCGATAATCGCACGAGGGTCATCAGAAACAGGTTGATGGTCGAAATAACGTTCATTTTACTGTGTTTGACCCGAAAACGGACACATTTGGATCTGTTTATAAGACAAAAGCCAGGAAGTCTCATTGTTTTATCACATTATTTGTTAGTTTTTTATGTTTATAGTGATTGTGAGCCTGGACAATGTGGATAAACAAACATGCAATAAACAGACTGTACCTAATGTTTTCTTCTAGTTGTGAAAATGGTTTAAACCCAAATCGTAAAAGCATCATTTGTGAAAAAAACAGTCTTTATGATCCATCTGGTGTTTATTATAGGTGATTGTAACAGATGAGAACCTCTATTCAGGAACAGAAAACCTTGGAGCGCTCCCATTGGTCGACACTTGTCACATGACGTTCCAGGAAGTTTAATAGCTGCAGATAAAGTGTATTTTCAGCTGAATATGTCTTTTAACAGAGAAACAGCTGAAAAAAGAAAAGCATCAACAGAGAAAACACAGATTAAGCTGGTGATTTGGGTTTTTTGATGAAGAAATGAAAGATTTTTATATTTTTTTTCCATATGTTTCCTTTGTTTCTGTTTGTATACGCTCCAATCTATGTGTTGTCAGAGTCAAGGGGAAATGTCCATATTTTATTTTCACAGTCAACATCCCACAGTGCAAACCTAGTAAAGCTTTAACAGTATTCATCCATGCGTTGAACCATGATCTATTATTTATCAGTCGATTTGTTTTGCATTAATGCTGGAGGAGAGCAGCAGCAGCGAACAGACAGAGTCCTGGTGAATTTAAAACAGACCGACATTAGTTTAACGAGAAACCGCTGCTTCCTTTGCCGCATTTTTTTTTATCTCATTTCTCGTCTTTCTCCTTCTGCTCTTACTGTACGTGGGCTGTAAAAGTCTGCTGACGGCCGCGGCCTAAATCCGACTGACATTTCCAGCCTCGGCAGCAAAGGGAACACCTCCGTCGAGCCGAGGCCCCGTACCTCGGCGCCGTTTAACCCGGGACGTAATGGTTTGTGACAAGTTGCTGATTCCCGACTCTGTAGACCTGCCGCAGTGTGATGTCAGAGCGGCGCGTCTCAGGCTCCGCTTCTGTCTGCGTTTGAAGCGATGTAACCTAGTTCTTTAATCAGGAGGATGTGCGAAACGGGCGCGATCTGCCGAGGGGGAGTGTTATTCACGACCCATTTCCACCGAGAAACGAGATGAAGACGCTACGTGTTTGAAGACACTCGGCTGCTTTGAATTTTCTGCTCGGAGTTGGGAGTGTTTCTGAAGACGTTTGTGGCTCAGGTGGAACTTCAAAGTGCAGATGGTTATGTTTACATCAGCTCAGAGTCATAAACAAAGATGTACGAGCATTAATGAGCCATGTGTCTGAGATGTACTGTGTTAAAAAAAAGTCCAGAGGATGATGATCAAGGCTGTTTTTGTATTTTTGTATTTCCTTAACACGCGGATAGATAGAGCTCAAACTGTGGTACGTTTAGGAGCTTTAGTAAATCTAAAATCCTTGTTGAGATTAGTTTGTAGAGGTTGGTGCTTGTTAAGCTTTTTATGCAAAGTAAGTTTCTTATTTTGGCCCCGACTGCAGCAGAGAGGAAAAATAAAACCAGACCAATCACCGAACTAAAGTTTACAGCTTATCGTAAACTTTTAGCTCCGACTTCAGCGTCTGGACGACAATTATCTCCTCTTCGTTAAACGTTACGTGATTGAATTGTCAATATTTAACCCCATTTCAAGTTGCTTCCCTTTTCTCTGTTGATGTTTTTCTTTTTCTCGCTGTTTTCTTCTGTTAAAAGACATATTCAGCGCTGAGAACGCACTTTCTCTGTTTTATCGGCAGCCATTACTTCCTTATTGACGTCAGTGTCGACCAATGGGAGCGCTCCTTTTTTCCTGAAGCGAGCTGAAGATTCTCATCTATTAAAATAAAGCCTAGATGACATCTTAAAGTGTTTTTTTCACAGATGATTCCTGTTACAATAATCTTTGAACAGTTTTCTTGAACCTGTAGAACATCTCAAGGGTGTGTTACTTACTTATTATATTACTTACTGTTAAAAGGGAAAGACAAAAGACCAAATAAAAATCATTTTAAAGCAGAAATGAATGCGGTTATAAGATATTAGGTGGTATTAGTGACTATAAGGAATGAAAAATCAGTCGACAGCCTCATGGGATCCTTCACCTGCTGTGTGTTATTCTCATTATTAGGTACATTGCCTGTAAGTCTAAACTCAGGGCAAACAAAACCCCACCTTCTTTTGTTCAGGGATTATTTTACAAATTCACAAATCTTTAAAATACACACAACTCCTCAGGTTTTATTTAAGCAGCATTGATACTTATTGGCCCATATTTACTGCTATAGGTACAAATGTTGTCTTGGAATCTAGTATTTAATTATAGATTTAAGTTATTTAAGCAGGGGTTAGACTCTTAATGGATATTTATGCTGTTATTTATTGTATTTACACTGTTTTTATTAATGTATTGTTGTTGTGTGAATGTATGAATGTCTATGTAATTGCACAGATTACACCAAACAAATCTCTAAACACACAATAAAGTAATCATTTTTGAAAAACCACACAAGAGCAGTCACTTCTTTAGAAAGTGCACTACTTTAACGACAAATCTACATGTGTCAAACTGACTTTATGTAATATCTGTGATTAAAGTTTAGAGATTTTCATGCTCAGAGGCTCACATCTGTCTGTATTAAACCAGTCTCTCTTTTTGTTTTGTGTCTGTTTACAACGTTTGACCTTGTGACCTGTGTTTGTCGCCCTCAGGACCCAGCGAACTGGACCTGAGTCTGCTCGGAGACAACAGCAGCCTCGCAGATGTGTCCTGCAAATACGACGAGGTAAAAACAAACTCTCTGCACCGAGACCTCTCACTTTAAAACGATCTACAGAATAAACACACTCGTGACTGGTTTGTGTAAATAAAACATGGTCTGGACTCTGCTGAAGGTGGGATTACTGTAATAAACTCTGGAAAAGATTTAAGACAGAATACATTGGGACTCACTTTAAGAACATGGATGAGTCTCAAGTCTTTTTTTGTTTGTTTGTTTTGATGCTACTATGTTTTCATTATAAGAAGTCAGGTTTATGTAATTAAAGCTTTCATTTTAATGTTTATTTGACATGACATCAGTAGAATCATTGTACCTTCAGCTGGACAATAACCTCTTAATATAATTTCCACTTATCATTACAAAATACACTAAAATGACCCTAATGTTCCAGAAAACATTTTTGGTTTTTTTTCCAAAGTTGTCGCTTGGATAGTCTCCAATTGTATATTTTCATATTATTTCATAGAACTCTAGTTACAACCATGACCGTATATGACCGATATATATTTTATTATTATTATTAAACCTTTATTTAACCAGGAAAGAAACCCATTGAGACTGAGATCTTTTTTTCAAGGGCGACCTGGTCCACAGCACACGTCAATTTAAAAAAAATTACATAACAACAAATTAATTACAAAGAATAACAACAAATTAAAATGCAATAATGTAAAATAGTGGATTAAGAACACAGTAGCAATTCACATTCTCTTTTTTAAGTATTTGCAAAAGGAACGGACTTCAAACACAAAACTAGTGCTTCGAACAGTTGCACAAACAAAAAAACGCCGTTTGAAACTGAAATTCACAGAAAACACGTGGATTAGATGAACACAAACGCACCAAAACCAAACTACTAATAATATGTGCTTGTGTTCCTTTCACTAAACTCTCATTCATCTAAAGAAATGACCTCAACACACAAAACACTAACATATGCAAATAAATGCATGTCATGAAATAAAAAACATTTTAATGCACGGTTCACTGTAAACTGTCAATTACCTCATTCCTTTCCTCGAAGCGTACCCGTATTTGTCTCAATAACGTCTTCAAACTCTGGAAAAGTGTCTCATTATAGATGCACCGACGAGATTTAATGAATAGTTTGAGAAAATGTAAGAGGTTCAGCTTTAATGGCCCTCAGCAGGACGTTTTACAGAAGGAGCATAAAGAGGAAGAGCTAAATGTCACAGAGTCACCTCAATCAACTTTAAACTCTCTCTTCTTTTCACGATGACATTTGTGAAGAATCCAGTCGTTTCTAATGAGCCTTTTCTTCTGCAGCTTTTGATTTCTTTATTTGACAAACGTGAATGAAATCTGCCAATAACCTTTTGAAAAACAGCAGGTTTGTTTTCATTCAGGGTGTGATTTTTACTGCGTCGTTCCTTCGCTTTAGACAGTTTTACTCACATCCATCGCATCCGTGTTTATTAAAAGAGTTGTAGTCCTCCATCTGCACTTATTCTCTTTCTTTTTCAGTTCTCTGTTTGTTGAGGTATTGTTCCAGCTTCTGCTCATCACAGTTTTCAAATCTATTAAAGTGATGTTCGTATAAAGTTTGGTTTTATTTGTGTGCATTAAACTCTGGACAAAATAGTGACTCAAAGCCGTGTAAAACTCAATAAATGGGACATTACTGCACTTTTAAAACAAAAAACTGTAATATTAAGATGGAGAAATGTTTTTGCCTTCCAGGTTTATTACTGTGTCATGCAACTTAACTGTTTTAGTAAGTTTTTAGTAAGATATTCTCACGCACGTGGCTTTTTACTGCCTTTGATTCAACGTTGACAACGGGAGCAGATGGCTTTTTTAAGAAAGCGTGTGAGTCTCCTTCACAAACACTCTCATCCATTAAAATTCTTGATAATAAACAAGGGCTGCTCGATTATGGAAAAAAAATTATCGCAATTATTTCGGTCATTATTAAAATTAACAGTTATTTTACACGATTTTATTTATTTATTTTATTATTTATTGAACAAAACAAAAAAACAAAAAAAATAAAAAATAAACAGAAATAATAATTATGATAAATAAATAAGATCAACAATGTAGTTCACTTTAAAAATCTCAAGGAAAACTCCATAGATGACGCCTTAATATCTCTTTTTTCACTTATTAATGGAACAATATACTATTAGGTGATTAAACCTCGATTAAAGGAAAAGTTTAAGCTCATATTGTGGCGTAAACATGAACTGTGTAAAACTAAATCCACTTTTTCAGGTGGGTCTAGGTCTCTTTAACGGTTTTAAAAGACTCCAAATTTACAAACTTTGTCCAGAGTAGCTTTTACCTTCAAGACCTACTTCACAAAACCCAAACATCACATTAAAACCACAAGCATCTCGTCAAACAAATGAAGATAAAGCTACGTATGTTTAAAGAAGAGGGCGGAAAAACAGTGGGAAGCTTTCAGTTTGAGTTTTCATCGTTTTTTACAAATTGAATTAAAGATATTACAGTCAATCCAGCAGCAGTTTAATCAAATCACAGCCTTGACTTTCACAGGAGCTTTAAAAGTGTATTTTCTGGATGCTTCACTGAACACACTCTGTTTTAGCTTTGTTCATCAGATAAAAAAAGTCCTGGATGTTCATTAAAGAAGACAATATCACAGCGGGTCTATCTTTTAATCATCTGTTTTAATAAAGTGTAACTAAAGTAGGCTCTTCATACTTCTAAATGGATGAACACTTTCTGGATTAATAGAATAAAATAACTTTATTGACATTATATATTGTACAACAAAATTAAATTCAAACCATCGGTGCAGGCAAGAAATAAATAAAAGTACTGTTTAAAAAGGTAAAAAGATTAAAGCTATAAAACACACACATCCATCACATTCAGCCATTGCACAGCTTCCTAAAATTACATAAAATAAGTTAAAAATATTGCTCTTAAAACATATAATAAATGTATCTTGCACTGAAAAGACTTAAGGTGATAATGGCTCTTGGGTAAAAACAGTTTTTTTGTCCTTGTTTTAAGCCTATTATTATTATTATTATTATTATTATTATTATTATTATTATTATTACTATTATTATTATTATTACTATTATTATTATTATTACTATTATTACTACTATTATTATTACTATTATTATTATTATTACTACTACTACTATTATTATTATTACTATTATTATTACTATTATTATTATTATTATTACTACTATTATTACTATTATTATTATTATCGTTATTATTGTTATTATTATTTTTTTATTATTATTATCGTTATTATTATTGTTATTATTATTATTATTATTATTATTATTATTATTACTATTATTATTATTATTATTATTATTAGAAGTTTAGTAAGTGTCAATACAGGACCAGGAGACATTTGGACACTTAACACAGTGCAACAGCATTGATCAAGTCTATAATAACTGTCCACAAACGTGATAAAACACAAACTGTGTGTTGTTATATATAAATTCCTGGGTTGTTAACCTGCCTTTCTCCGTAAACGTTTTCAGCAGCAGCTTTTTAAAAGATAAATGGAAACTCAAACAGGACAGATTACCAGGGATTATTTCACTCAGGTAAATAAACGCCTGGTAATAAAAGTTCCTGGAAATGTTGGAGGAAAAGGGGCTTTTGTGGTTAGGTATTACATTAATGGATTAGCTTCTGTAGAAGAAGGATTATAAAGACATCAGTGCAGCGCTATTAAACTGAGCTAAAGTGGAGTTATGTGTGAATTACAACGAGAGAAGACGCTGACCCGACCAGTGATGACTTTATATTTAGGCCACATCCATAAACGAGCCTTGTGTTCGTCACATGTAGGAGTTCATGGGTACATCGCACGGCGCCGTCCCCGCTTCCTGAAGACGACGGTTTCTGTGTGTTTATTTACTGTACACATCCTGTTCTCGTCACGTGTGTGCAGCGCCTCCGTGTGCCGTGCTTTCTGTGAGTCACCGGACCAGTTGGTGCTGCCACATGCCAAACAGTAGCCTCCCACACGACAGCATTCATCTATCAGAGCCCCGCATCGCTTTAAATGACTCTTATGTCTACTTTACACGTCCCAGACTCATAATACAGCATCAATACGGAGCAATAAGGCGTCCGTGGAGGCTTTTAGATGGAAACGTAAGAGAGAGGGAGACTTTTTTCTGATGTAAAGTTGGGTTTTGAAGTAAAATAGTGCAAAAAATATCACTCAAAACAATTTCAGGTCACAGAGAAAACAGAAGAAGTGAAGAAGAAGTTGCCAGAACGATATCTCACGTCATGTTTCTTTGCACATTAGATGGGTTTTTTTCTCAGATTTCACACAAACATTTGCTTCAGGTGAAAACAAACAGAAAAGGTGAAGAAAAACAATCTGCTTCAAAACAAACAACATATGCTCTTTTCATATTCAGAGGTTTTTATGTGTTTGATCGTCCTCAAAGTTAATCAAAAGCTTTGTGAGAATATTGCTCTTTTCTTTGGTTATAATAGAACTCAGACATGTGTCCCATTTAGGTTAAGCGAGCGAGACAGAAGACGACAGGTGGAAAAACTGCTAATTTGAATAAATTAGTTCAATGTGGTTCATTACTCTCGTGCTTCTCTTGTTTTTGTGCATTTACTGCTTCGTGCACATCTGTAACAACTGTCATTTGCATAATCCAGAGTCATTTAAGAACGGAGCACTGTCTTGCTTTTAGATCTGGATGAATCACAGAAATATTCAATCATTTTCTGACATCTTTACAATCAAAGGTTTTATAGAAAGAATGAGTCCTTCACAGAACAAGATTTGAGACGAATAGTTATAAATAAAAACTTCCTGAAGGTTGGAGAAGGGCTGGAGGTGCACTGCTAATGAACTTAGCACAAAAAGAGACAAACTGACAGCGATTTATATTCACATTAGTTTACTTTGGTCCATTTAGTTTTACCTCTTCACCTAAAAATGCACAGAACCCACAGTAAAACAGAGAGGACACATAGGGTCTTTCTGAATATCCGCATTTAATAAAGACAAAATGCAAATACACTGGACCTAACGAGTCAGATTTGTACAAAATACACTAAAAATGACTTGCCATCTTGAAGGGGAATCTGCGCCCTCTGCTGGAAAAAAGTAACACAGAGTTGCTTTAATGTAAATGTTGCGTATCTTCCATTTTCACAGTTAGAAAAACCTGTCGTCAATGCCTTACACTTTTTTTTCTTGGTTACATTTTATATTTTTTAAAGAAGATTTGCCAAATTTGCTAAAAATCTGTTTTGTTTTGGGGTTTTTTTGCAAGACAGGAGCATTTGTGCTTATTTAAACGGAAACACAGACATAACGAGTATTGATTTATGCAGATTAGATGTCTCATTATGGGACACATTCACACAGAAAAGAATCTGTTAGTGCTTTAAATAAATCCATGCATTTACCCTCAGCTCTGTCCCAGTGTCCCACTCACAGGAGTTTACATTTGTTTTTAATTAACAGAACATTTGTGCCAGAAAACGTGCAGATGGCCAAAGCTGAGAAGAATCACCATAGAAACCTGCAATTTATGTTTAAAACGCTCTTCGATTTCTTCTTTTTAATTAATCGAGTCTCTCTGCAGAATGTTCCCGTGCTCGTGTTCGGTTCAAACCTGTCTCTGTTGGGATCTCCTGCTTAGTTTTGAGTTTCAAATTTGAAGCAAAGTTTTGAAATGTTCCAGAAAGAAAAAAATGCAAATGAGGAAGTGAAGTCTTCTGTGGAGAGACTTGAAAGACCGGAGGAAACGGAAGAGACGGCGTGTGCTGCATCTGTCAGAATCAGAACAGAAAAACTCATTTAGCTTTTATTATTTATTTATTTATTTTGGGAAAAGGTGGGTTCAGTGTCTCACCTTTTAGAGAGTTTACCACAAAAACAATTAGCTCAGGTTTGAATCCAGCTTCAACGAATATCATTCCCATCTGTTTTTCTTTTGTCTGTTTTCATTATTGCATTAAATAAAGATTAAAAGGGGAAAATTTAAATAATATAAAAGACTGTGACTCTTATGTCTTTCTGTTTGTTTCCTTTTTTTCCTGTCTACACTTACTCATTAATAAGTAGTAAATAATAAAAAAACAAACTCGTCTCTAAATCTCTAAATTATTGATGGTATTGACAAAGATGTTCAGATCATCTTTGTTCGTTGTAAAAACAGGAAGTAATAAGAGACACATGCAAAAAGTCTTATTTAAAGTTTATTATACATTAATAAAACTGATGACTAGACATGTATTCATTCTGTTTAACTCTAAAACTTGGAAGATTTGATCATAATTTTCTGTTTCCAGACGTTTCTACTGCAATACTTCAAACGTAAATACTAGAAATGTTCACGGAAACACAATAATTGATAGAATTGATCTGTTTTTTTTGGGTTTTTTCGACAGATGGAGGACGAGGAAGAGACGGGATACGCTGAAGGAACCGCAGAGAGTGAGTGTCACAGAGTTAACGATTATTGATCCGAATTGATCGGTTGTGAGTGTGTTCTGTCGTTTCTGAGTCCCCTCCACCTCTTTCTCTGGCGTCTGGTGTAAATGCCAGCGTGTTGAGCTCTAACGTGAGCGAGCCGCGTGCTGTCAGGTGGGTTAGGGGCCGGGGACGAGGGGAGGGGCCCGTCTCATCTGGTGATTCACCGCCGCCGGCTCCACCTGATGTTTATCTCGCTGTTGCTAACGGCTCTGCACCGACAGCTGTCTGATTAAACCTCACGACACTCGCTGAAGGTTTTATTTATGAATATCGTCACTAAAAGATGTGTTAATAATAATATGGACCATCTTCTGTTAATTCAATCCTTTTCTGACAATTTCACTGAAAATCCCGTCCACACTGCTTCATTTCTTTGTCGTGTTTTCGTCCACACTCATTCTTTTCCTGGAAATCCTGGAAGAAAACTGACGATAAAATATAAATTAATGTTTGTTGCAAGACGTATACATTTATTTAATCATTAGTTATGTCTGGCCCGTGAACAAAACGCTTCTCTCTTTGACAATCCTAATTATTGTTCTTCTATTTCTAAGTTTGTTTGTTGTTTTATTGCTGCTGTCTCTGCTTCAAATCCACTTAGAGCTGCAAAACAAATTATTTTTAATTAATGTTGTTGGTCAAACTAATTCTGTTTTTGTGAAAGAATGAGGCCAGAGTTATTTACTGTGTCTTACATGATTAGAATAAAGTCTCCTCTGCTAAAATAAAGCTAAAATGTTTGAGTAAAGCATGTTTCTGATCAGTACAGAGGATATATATGAACATTTCCCTTTGAGCTTGACTCTAAAATGATCTGTGGTGTGTTTATTATTTGATTTGATTATCATATCACTCTCATTAGTCGTGTTTGACCAGTTTAAATCTCATTGCTCTATTATCCGCGTCGTCCGTGGTTGTAATGTCATGGCGTCTGTGTAAATGAGACTCACCTGTGTTTTCTTCTGATGCAGGTTATTGCACAGAACAGAGGAAACCAAAGGTCGTCTTCATGATGGGTGAGTACCGCACTAACACTGGAGGGGCCTGTCTCATTAGAAGAAACTGAAAACACATATTTTCTCCGTGTTATGAGCCGCTGGGAGTGTTCGGCTGCTGCTGCCTCATTTGTGTCGACGCTCGCCCAAAAAAATGCACTAACACAGTCAGTATTTGTGCTCGAGGTGGAAACAAACAGACGTGTGATGGTCTCCCACGTCCACACTAATGCAATTTTATATTTAAAGCTGTTGTAAAATTAAAAAGAAACCAAACTACAGTAAATTATGTCAGTACATCTTAATTAAAAGATATAAACGCTTATTGTATAATTAAAATCAGGCTTTCTCCCAGACAAAATTTGGGTCACTCAAGCCCTGCACCAGTACATTTTACCTACATCTGAAAATACTTGCACTTTCTATTGGAGCCCTCCCAGATCTTCTGTCGGAGTAGTTTTCTCGATAAAGTAAAGAACGTGTCAAACTCAAGGCCCAGGGATGTTATATGTGTCCTTCTAATGCATTTAGGTGATATTTTTGGCACTATATCCACCTAAAGATGCTCAGATCCAACTAAAACTTGTTCAAATTCAACTAAAACCTGTTCAAATGCAATAAAAACCTGTTCAAATCCACCTAAAGCTGCTCAGATTCAAATAAAACTTGTTCAAATGCATTAAAAACCTGTTTAAATCCACCTAAAGATGCTCAGATTCAACTAAAACCTTTTTAAATTCAACTAAAGCTGCTCATATTCAACTAAAACCGTTTCAAATTCAACTAAAACCTGTTCAAATGCAATAAAAACCTGTTCAAATCCACCTAAGGCTGCTCAGATTCAACTAAAACCTTTTCAAATTCAACTAAAACCTGTTCAAATGCAATAAAAACCTGTTCAAATCCACCTAAGGCTGCTCAGATTCAACTAAAACCTTTTCAAATTCAAGTAAAACCTGTTCAAATGCAATAAAAACCTGTTCAAATCCACCTAAAGATGCTCAGATTCAACTAAGACCTTTTTAAATTCAACTAAAACCCTTTTAAAAGGTGGAAACAATTGTTAAAGTCAACTTTTGTAGGACTCGAATGAAAATAAAAAAATAAAATAATAAAAGCTTCCCAAAAGTCACCATCTTGGGCCCCTGAAAGGATTCTTATAACAATAATTAAAACAATAGTTAAACATATACATTAAACAATAAAACAAATGCTAATGCTAAGCTAAATGCTAATCACAGTCAACACTAGACCTGGGTTAAAAAAACGAACGCCACTTTTAGGCTCTTTTCTCTCCAGTTTTGCGTCTCAGTCAGCCCTGTGTTCCACTTATGCTCAACCAGCAACAGAGTCAAAGGGTACTATTATTACTGTCTCCTTTTTCTGCTCGGATCAAAAAGTTTTCCTTCTTCGATTCGCCATAATTGTTCAAGTGGGTCAGTTCGACGTTGGACTGAAACCACAGCGAGGTGTTGAAAGCGTATCTCTCGGTTCAAGCTGAAAAATATAAAAGTATGAGTGCATTTTTATCTCCCGATGTGAGAAAATGAGACTTGTTATCATCAAACTCTCCGACACGGCCAAAGAAATGACACTTTTTCCGTTTTTCCGTTTGCTGTAAATAAAACCAGCAGACGTGTGTTGGGTTATTATTGTGAAGTCAAGGTGACGCTTCTGATTCATGCCGTCGGCGTTTTTTTTTTCCCTCCAATTACCCTCCGGCCGTTGAGAAAACACACTCTGCCTGTGAGTATTTGTCAAACATCCACATAGGAACGTCTGGGATTACATGGAGAGAGACCGGAGACGCTCGGCTGAGTCAGAAGTGGAGCGCGAGCAAGACTTTTGTTTTCGAGAGCCTCTCATTAACCTTTAGGAGTGTTGTTCATTAACAGTCGCTGCCACGAGTCAATGGGATCTATGCATCTACATCTGAGGGAGAGGCTAGTGCTTCGAATTAAAGTGACGGATTAAAACGCAATTAGAGAGAGTTAAAGCAGGTGATTTACGTGTTTAATGTGAAGTATTTTCTACGGAGCCTGAGAGAGGACATAAAAACAAACTATAAAAACAAGGCTTTGAGTTTTTTAATGTGTGTGAATGACAAAAAAAATGACAAAAAAGTTCATTTTTACGCGGCCTTGTGTTAATTATCTCAAAGCAACGATAAAATAATGACCTCAAAGCGTTGTTCATTCCCAGAGCCTCGTTATGTTACCAAGGTGTCCATTCAAACACTAATTATTATTATTATTTTGACATCCAGGAGGCTTCTGTAAAGATAATAATCCTGAAAGTGCTGCTGTGACCTGTTCTGGATCTTGTTCTGGAGCCAGGTCAGAGGTCGCGCTGACTCGGTTCAAGACTCGTCCCGTTAAAGGAAGTCCCGCCCGATGTTCGTCTGAATCTGCAGCGTCAGATTCTTGTTACTCTCGAGAAGGGAGCAGGAAGCAAGGTGTGAGGAGGAGCAAGGCCTGATGGGAAAAAGAGATGAGAGGACTTGATCTGCTGTGGTGAAGGAGACAGAGTTAGTCCAGTCTTAGACCAGGTCCAGACTCATGGAGACAGAGTTAGTCCAGTCTTAGACCAGGTCCAGACTCATGGAGACAGAGTTAGTCCAGTCTTAGACCAGGTCCAGACTCATGGAGGTTAGTGTTTGGTGAAGGAGACAGAGTTAGTCCAGTCTTAGACCAGGTCCAGACTCATGGAGGTCAGTGTTTGGTGAAGAAGACAGAGTTAGTCCAGTCTTAGACCAGGTCCAGACTCATGGAGGTCAGTGTTTGGTGAAGGAGACAGAGTTAGTCCAGTCTTAGACCAGGTCCAGACTCATGGAGGTCAGTGTTTGGTGAAGGAGACAGAGTTAGTCCAGTCTTAGACCAGGTCCAGACTCATGGAGGTCAGTGTTTGGTGAAGGAGACAGAGTTAGTCCAGTCTTAGACCAGGTCCAGACTCATGGAGGTCAGTGTTTGGTGAAGGAGACAGAGTTAGTCCAGTCTAAGACCAGGTCCAGACTCATGGAGGTTAGTGTTTGGTGAAGGAGACAGAGTTAGTCCAGTCTTAGACCAGGTCCAGACTCATGGAGGTTAGTGTTTGGTGAAGGAGACAGAGTTAGTCCAGTCTTAGACCAGGTCCAGACTCATGGAGGTTAGTGTTTGGTGAAGGAGACAGAGTTAGTCCAGTCTTAGACCAGGTCCAGACTCATGGAGGTTAGTGTTTGGTGAAGGAGACAGAGTTAGTCCAGTCTTAGACCAGGTCCAGACTCATGGAGGTTAGTGTTTGGTGAAGGAGACAGAGTTAGTCCAGTCTTAGACCAGGTCCAGACTCATGGAGGTTAGTGTTTGGTGAAGGAGACAGAGTTAGTCCAGTCTTAGACCAGGTCCAGACTCATGGAGGTTAGTGTTTGGTGAAGGAGACAGAGTTAGTCCAGTCTTAGACCAGGTCCAGACTCATGGAGGTCAGTGTTTGGTGAAGGAGACAGAGTTATAAATGAATGACAGAGGTTTTCGTTCAATCCCAAGAACAGACAAATACAATTGTGTTTTTGGTTGGTCTTGGTTGGTCTTGGTTGGTCTTGGTTGGTCTTTGTTAGTCTTTGTTGGTCTTTGTAGGTCTTGGTTGGTCTTGGTTGAATACATAAAAGGTAAATTATCACAAAAGGCCTGAACAGCTCAGTGGGAGGAAAATGGATCTGCACTAAACACAAACTCATTCATGTGCTTCATTATAATTTTATTTTGACGAGGCTGGATAACTCTTCCCTTGTCCTCGTCCTCGTCCTCGTCCTTGTCCTCGTCCTTGTCCTGGAGCAGACTCAGGACTAAATATGTCAAACACCCCGACAGCAGATGACAACTTTTATCTCATTAGTATTTGACCTTTATCCAGTCTCTTCCGTGTCTTATGTAAAAATATCAAGGAAAAATACTGAATAAGTGACAAGTGTGGCTTAATGTTTTAAATGCTACATAAATCTGACTTAAAAAACATCAAACAACAAAATAACGGTGCATTTAATGTCATTTTTCCTTTTAATATTATAAATTGTCTCATATTCTGCAGAGAAACTGTTTTGGTTCTTGGGATCCAAGGCGATGGGATTTGTTTGTTGTTTTGGGAGTTTTTTTGTGTTTGAACTCAAAAAATGTCCACTTTAACGAATAAATTGGGGAAAAAGTTAATGTAGAAGTCACATAAAGACCCAACTCAAGCTGTCTCACTCAGATATTAGTGAATGTTCAAATCCAGAGCTGAATAATTCACTTCTTGTTGTTTTGGGAGAACATTATGTATTGTGCTTTCAGCTTTGGTATTTTCCACACTAAGACTGTTCTCAAAGTGACGTGCAGCTTCTCAATTTGTGAAGGCGAGAGGCTTGATTCAGCCGCGGCCCATTTCTCACTTTGTCTGATTTATTTCTTCCATAAAAGTCCGTCCTGCAGACACTGGGGGAAATACAATTATGTTGCAAACGGGATTCAAAGATTAAATTACTCAAAGTGTTTCCTTCTGTACGTTCCCCTTTGGCTTGTTTCGTTTGCGTCTCCGTCGGCGTCGGTCGAGTCTCGTGTCGTGACAGAAGTCTTCACATTCAGCTGCACCTCCTCGTACCTGAGCTCCATGGATTTGAACAGGTTTTAGTTGGATTTGAACAGGTTTTAGATGGATTTGAACAGGTTTTAGTTGGATTTAAACAGGATTATTCAGATTTTAATAGGTTTTAGTTGGATTTGAACAGGTTTTGGTCAGATTTGAACAGGTTTTAGGTGTATTTGAATTGGTTTTAATTAGATTTGCACAGGTTTTAGTCGGATTTGAACAGGTTTTAGACAGATTTAAACAGGTTTAAGGTGTATTTGAATTGGTTTTAATTGGATTTGAGCAGGTTTTAGTTGGATTTGAACAGGTTTTGGTCAGATTTCAACAGGTTTTAGACAGATTTAAACAGGTTGTAGGTGTATTTGAATTGGTTTTAATTGGATTTGAGCAGATTTTAGTTGGATTTGAACAGGTTTTAGACAGATTTAAACAGGTTGTAGGTGTATTTGAATTGGTTTTAATTGGATTTGCACAGGTTTTAGTCAAATTTGAACAGGTTTAAGTCAGATGTGAACAGCTTTTAGATGGATTTGAATTGGTTTTAATTGGCTTTGAACAGGTTTTGGTCAGATTTAAACAGGTTTTATGTATTTTTGTAGCAAAAATCATATCCATTAAAACCTAGTGCTGAAAATATCTGTATAACGGCCACAGAAAACACAGCCAGATTTATATCATATTTCGTTTAAATTCTCCATTTTAGCTCTCAGTCTTCTCTACAACAGCGTGTGAACAGCTATGACAGCCCAGTAGAAACAGAACAAACAGTGTAAATATTTCTGATGATGATTTCACTCAAAAATATTTATAAATGTCCTGAAACTTTTGGCAAAAATGTGTTTTTTAAGCCCATTTTTCAGTTGCACTTTTTAAGAAAGAAACAAAATATAATAAGACTTTTTGTTCATCATGTAAAAAATGTTAAAATAGTGTAGAATAATGGTTAAGTCCTGGATATCCTGCGCTGAGGGGCCAAGAAAGACCCCTGGAGGAGATCTATCACAAAAACAAAACGATGACGTAAGTGTTTTTATGTTTCTACATGTGATGAATCTGGTTGGTTTTACAGAGAATCAGATGAAGGGAACACTGACTCTTAATTAGCCTGACCGAGCTAACGAGAAGCTAACGGACAAACGAACTCTCTCCTTCTCAGTGATTAACGCGCTAATATCGAAACTACAGTTATTCAAACATCTGTAAATTAACCAAAGAGTAGAAAGTGAAGAAGAGAGAGTCGGATGCTGGGGGTCAGTCCGGCCCCTGAAGGATCGGCTCCAGGTGTGAAAGTAAAGGAGTGGGTTTTGTTCACACGTCCAGGTCACGAGTTCAGACGACGCGTGAAAAGGGCCGAAGAAACACGAACGCACCTTTCTTCCAGCAGCGTTGAGTGTGAATTTATAATATAATCTACTTGTATCACATTAGAATTTGGTACAATCTTTTTTTTTAATCCAAATTATTGTTATTGAGTTTTATATTTTATGACAAAGAACATAAAAACACACAAAGACACAAAAAGAGAGAAACCATAAACAATAACTCTTTTTTTGCCTGATAAATAAATCTAATTAATGAGATTTTGACGTAATGTTGGACGTGACTCTATCAATAATGAGACACTGCATTTGTGATGGAGACATACATTTTGACACTTTCTGTGAAGATGTCTATGGAGTAAACATTTAAGGAAACAGACTAAACGATCGAGCGTGTCTTAAATGAGCCGTAAACGCTCTTGTGGAGGTTTGTTTACTGAACAGAGGCCAGTGACACCGACGGAAGGAGAATACTGATGAATATAAAGCTGTTTTTATTACTGGGCTCCGGGCTGGTTCTGATAAAGCAGCACGTCTCGACAGCGACGCTTCTCGGAGCCGCGGTAATTCACTTAATATGCAATAAAACACCTGCAGTCCAAAAACACAGACGGGGTTATTGGCTGTTTGAGTCTGAATATGAAGAAAGCACTGAATAAGTGAGAGAATAATGAGTCTTTTATTTCTATTGTGCCTTTGTGAACCTAAACTAATGACATGAGTGGATTTGATGGAAACTGTGGGTGGACTTTGTGATTAATGGTAAATGTTAAGTGATTTTATATTATATCCACAGCACGACAGGATTTATTTTTTTACTTAAGGTGTTGCTTAAGTTAATACAAAGCCGCTTTGTTGGAGCAAATATTTAAATTTACAGTAATAACTCTGGATGGATTAGCAAAAAAAAAAAAAAAAAAGGTATCAACATCACATATTTTTCATGTTTGTTTTTTTGTTTGTTTGTGCGGAAAAAAAAAAAAAAAAACAGGTATGGAATGTCCCGTTCTTTTACAGCAAAATACTTTTCCCAAAGAAAGCGATTCAAATGTAGTTTTATTTTCTTACTAATATCCTTTCTTTTTTACACTCAAAAAAAAAAAAAAAACAGCATAGTTTTTTATTTTAATTCTTTGATAAGTGACATGTTGTTTATTACTACTTTTAACGACGCATGCTCAGATACAATGAGGCTAATATATAAAAGTACACATTCAATAAAGTATATGATTTTGAACATAGTCTGCTTTAATGCTAAAATAAGTTTCACTTTGATTAGATCAGAGTAGCCTCCTAACGCAGGACAAAGGAAGTGAACTCATAAGGATCTCTCTAGGTTTTATAGTTATATATATTTTAACTGAGAGCTTTGGAGTTGGTAAAATGTGCAGCCGACTGGGTATAATCTGGAAATATCTGTTTACAACACGTGTAAGTGGTAAATATAAATACCTCTCACGTCGAAGGCCATTTTCGAGCTTGTTCAATGTTGAAGTATGTGTCTGCAACATAAAAGATGCACAATATAAATGATTTCATACATGAACTTATACAGGACTCATATGAACATTTTCAAGGTTCAGCAGGAGCCAGGAGTATAATCCAAGTAAAAAAACAAACCCATTGTCTTCAGGATTACAGCTGGAGTGTGAAAAAGGCTTTACTCGAGGCTGTCCTGACATCTCACACTGAAGAAGACACTCAGGCAAGAAACAAAGACCACGAACACGCCCAGAGACTGTTGAAAAAGAGAGGGAAGAGTTCTCAAACCTGAACAGAACACGTCCAAACTCAGGGAGCTGTCAGAGTTTGGTGAAAAAACAGAGCTACAGGAGGTTTTTTTTTACAAGTTACAAGAAAGATGTGGACAATAAACTAGATTTCTGTGTCTGAGATGGGTTTGAGTCTCAGGCCAGAACTACATCAACCAGGAGAATGTCAAACTGTTAATAAACACATTGAATCTTCAGTTTAACAGAAGATAATTCACTTTATTTACAATTATTTCACTTTGTCAAACTTTAACTTTTGTGTAGCAGGTAAATTGTAATAAGTTTTACAATGAAAGTATTCGACAAATAACTTAAATGAGAATCTTTTATAAAATACAGTAACTTAAAGTGCATTATTAACACATTTACTTTGTCTTTTTGACTTTTGACTGTTTGAAATGTTCATTTGTGTGAACTTGTAATAACATTAATGATAGCTTTTTTTTGTTTTTACATCATTAGCTCGAGTGTCAGCCGCGTTAGCTTCAGGAAACAGAAATGAAAAAATTAACTATTTGTGTAATTTTGTTTTAACGCACTAAACCAAAAAAAAATATGCAAAAAGTTAACACCAGCCCTAGTATTTTTTTAAATTATTTTTGTATTTTAACTGTGTTTGTTTCCTGCCTGGGGAGCTGCTGCTATAATCATGCACATTTACAGCTGTGGATGTGCGTTGTCCCTATTAAATAACTCTTTTTGTTGTTTTGTTGTCTATTGAAATACTTAAATACACACTCAGGGGTATTTTGACTGATGTCCCGGTGCGTCTGCTGCTGTTTCCAGGAGGTCCCGGCTCAGGAAAGGCTCTGCAGAGTGAAAAGATGGAGGAGAGGTTCGGAGTGCGTCGTCTGACTCTGGGTGATCTGCTGTGTCACGAGCTACTGTCCCACAGCGACAGGGGGCGCCACCTGCGGGACGTCCTGGAGAGAGGAGAGCAGCTGCCCGAGGTCAGAGCACTATTTATTCACAGGAGACTGTCTTAGTCCAACTATAACTGGACTAACAATAGACTATAACCAAAAATCAGGAGAAGTATCTAATATTTATCGATGCCTCTGATATTTTTTTACTTAGACTGCTTTCTTTATTGTGCACATCCTTGAAGAGCACCTGTTTTTTGACATTTTGTGACATCTTTTGACTTTCAGACCCATTGAAGCACTCACTTTATCATTTTCTTCATTTCGTTTCTTTCATTTGTCCCGCCTCCTGGAAATCAAACTGGGATCAAGCGGGACCAGAGTAATCCTTTGTACAAAATAGTTTATATTTTTAACACTCCGGTCCATTTACATAATGTCATTCACCTCTTTCTCACCCTGCTTCCTGTCTCTATCAAATTAAAAGGCTAAAAAGTATAAAGTAAAAATAAAAAAAGCAAATTACGCCTTAAAATGCTCCTTAGAAAGATTAAGAATGCTTTTAATTCAGTTTATTTACTTCATATCCAGGGAGTTTTCATTAATAAATCAATAACTATGGCGTAAAATGGTAGATTATTCCGATTTATTTAAGTGTGGACTCAAAGTTTGATCGTCTCCCGTTCATTTAAAGTCCAGTTCGACGGCTTCATTAAACTGTGAGCATAACGAAAGCCGCTCGTGTTGATTCAGGCGGTTTTTAGACTCACAAATCCAACCTACACCTGCTTTTGTTTGGACGACGGAAAGAAACTGGAGCGGCCACAGAAGGATTTACAGAACCGTGTCATTATTGTGGACTTCCAGTGATCTACTTCTTTGTCTTTTTGTTTAATGTGACGTGTTAATTGGAGGTATACGTGCCGCTCGGTGGGTCGTACACAAAAGCTCAATCAACGCGTTCGGAGGGAAACAGGTGCTTGAGCTGAAACAAAAAGCTCTGTCAGATCATAACATGCTGATATTACACGGCTTTGTTTTAATCAAAAGCCAGTAAAATGACATGTAGTTTAAAGTGAGTGAGTATTTACGAGCCTTTCATGCCTTTACGGCGTTGAAAAGTCTTTTATTTTCTTGAACAAATAGATTTTTGAATATGAATACACTCCTTAACTCATTTTAAAAAAGTGAAGGAACCAAAATCACCTGCAGGAGAACGTCATAAATATAAAATAAACATGACTTAGTGTCTTTTTTAGCAGCGACAGAAGTGTTATTCTGTTGGACTGATGTAAAGGTTTGACAAAGATGAGCAAAGAACAGCAAACAGAGCTAAAAGAAACATTATTTTGGCTCGGTGTAGACGCCGAGAGGTGGATTTCTCTGTTGTCGCAGCGAGATGAGGGGCAGCAGCTCTCAGAGAAAACACAGACAATCGGAAATAAATACAATCACATCTGTGCAGTGGAAATCACAGGAGTTACCTATGAATTCGAACTGATTTGACAGACTTTTATTCTTGGAAACTGTGTCATTTGCAGAAAAACACATGAAGAATGAGAGAAAGTGATTTTGCAGGATTGAAGAGGCTAAATGTTTCCAGGTTTAGAGACTTAAAATGATCTTTGAGACAGGTTTAAGAGCAATATCGGCAGAAAATGTTCTTTTTATACAGAAAGCACATGGGTTGCCTGCTTTAAAATCAGTGCATATTGTTGTCTGTGTCAATAAAAAAGACATGAAAGACAAGAAAGAGACAGTAGTACTTTCAATTCAATTCAGAAAAGCAAAGTCTATTGTTTTCTTGGGCTTCTGCAAAATCCACTTAAAACCTCAGAGTCAAACATGTCTCAATAAAAAACAGAACTTAATCCAATTCAATCCAATTTCAGAAATAAAACACGAAACACACTGTCACTGATGTTAAACTAAAACAGAATTTTAAAATGTCTTATCATTTATAACACGAGCCTACTCCTCGAAGCCTGCGTGTAGCGTTAGTTTTCTATAATGTGTGAGTTGAAGGGTATAGAGTCAGACTAATGAGTCCATGAGTCAGGGCTGATCAAACCGTGAAGTCGAAAAACCAATGCGCGTCCTCTTTGTCTCATTAGACTCTTTTAACCCAGCGTCGACTGTTGTGTTCAGAGTAATTAAGCCTCTCTGTGACAAAGATCAGTCTGAGAACATTTAAATTTGGGTTTAATTAAGAAAATAAAGTCAAAACAGTATCTTTTCAAATAATTTTTAACGCTTACAGCTTGTTTTTGTCAATAATAGAACGTTTAATAGTAATTAAATCGAGCAACAGACGGCAGTAATGTCAATAAATGTATGTCTTTGTATCAGCCTGCTAGCCTGGCCAGCCAGACCGACTTTCTCATTGTATTACATACAGAGAAAGTTAGTCTGGAATCGCCCAATCTGCCTCCGATTTCTCTCCGGCGCTTTCTTTCCGACCAATCGTAGCGAGGGAGGCGGGATTTTGTTTCCCGTCATATTGAGCGCGAGAAAACAGTAGCAGGTTTCGGTAGCTTACAACGATCGAAATAAGCACTAAACTCGATATTACACCCCTTGTCCTCAGATTTTTCTGACAAAAACAACAGAAGTCATTCACCGAAGCATCTTCTCTCTCGAGCCACGCTGGTGTACGCTGTGGTTTGTTGACAACTAGAATAAGTTTCGCTTTCCTTACGTCACATCCGTGGCTTCTCTGATTGGTTCACTCAGCGAGCGTTAGTTCTGCCCATGGTCCTGCCTTGAAATCCTGTTTAAATCCATCGATCCCAGACTAACTTTCTCTGTATGTAATACAAAGAGAAAGTCGGTCTGGCTGGCCAGGCTATCAGCCTGCGACAGAACTCTGAATTACACCTGACTTGTCACACTCTAATAGCCTCTGTTAGAACTTTCTACTCCATCTAGTGGCACAAAGTGATATGACAATGATACGATGGCACTTTATTGGTTAATATTTAATTCAATGGATATTTCTGAAATCACATTTTACATTTTAGTGGAAAAAAAGTGACAAAAGAAGGAACTGATATAAAATTTATGCAACAAAACATAAAGTCTAATGTCTGGCTTGTATGTTGTAATAAAACATCTAATACATCCATCTATAATTAATATCAACATTTTTAGAACCGAAAATATAATGATTTTTATCCAAAAAAAAAAAAAATGTAAAGAAGATCCTAGTCATTTATACAGTTTAAGGTCATTTAATTTATAACTTAATGTGGCAGTATTTAAAGAAATTAATTTAATAATCACCAGAGCATGATTCAGAACTCTGAATTACAATTTTTAAGGGAATTCCAGTCCACTCACATAGTTTTAGTGTCGTTTTAGTAACAGTTTTTAGTTTTAGTTTAGTTTTTTGCCTTTTATATGCAATTACTTTATGTTTATATGTAAATGTGCAATAGCAGTTTTTATTTTATCAAGGTTTTTAGATTTGCACTGATCAGATACTGCACTAAAGTCTGACGTAATGGATCAAATGTGTCCAGAAGTTAATAAGCTTCTATTTGGCACAGATAGAAATAATGAGTTTTTGTTCAATCTGAGCAGAAATAATAGTGTCTTTGCAAAAAATCTCCCTTTATTCTGGGTTTTTTTTGTCTGACAGATCATAAATGGTTCTGATTTGTGTTGGGTTTTGGACCAGATTCATTCATGTGCCTCTAAAGCCTGTGACATTTCACATCAAAACCCAGCAGGACCGTCCCCGGCTCTGTCATCTCTCATGTTCAAAGAGCTCTGTCGGTGAGACGCAAACCCACCCAATGACTCACAAATATTGATTGGCCTCTGCTCAGAACAAATCTGAAAAGATACCTGGTCTGGCAGCTCCCATTCACCGGCTCTGACAAAGTGATGGGCGCCCTCCGTTCGTCTGAGGAGAGCACTTTTGAACCCAGATGCAGCTCGGGATCAGGAAAAGAGAGATTTAAAAACAGGCTGAGGGTTAAAAATGAACTCAAATCTGGAGCAAAAACAGCAATTATTAATATTATCTCTTAGCATTTATGTTTAAACGCCAAATAAACTGCTCGTCTTTTCTGTTTTATTGCATTTTCATCCATTTTCCGACAGTGATTGAAGCCCAGACTTCCCTCTCCCCAGACACTTTCTCTTGTCCATCAAAGAAAGAAAGACCCTTTTTTGCTCCTTTTCACTGAAATAGGAACAAATTTCTCTAAACAAAGTCCCATTTTTGTCAGCTTTCTCTTCCATTTATGCTCCACTGACTGTCCCCTTTTTACACTGGGTCCTGGAAACAATACATTTAGTTTATGTTGTCGTCAAGATTCGGAACCATATATTCTCAGTTTGTATCCAAGACCTGGTCCTTTTTCTCATGACGACAGGCGAGAGATCGACAGGTAAAAGGAGCGTTACTTCAACAGGAATTGATTCTGTCGTCAAACAGATCAGTTTATTGTTCTCTTTTCAAACAACATGCTTTTCTTCGCAGTCACAGGATGTTCCAAGGAGCTGTAATATATTTCAGTTTTCTGCAGAGACTAAAGTTTAAAGGAAAAGAACAGAACAATAAGTGCTGACACATTTCGGCACAAACGCGAGAAAAGGCGAGACATGAAAATGAGTCGGGCTGGTATTAAAAAATAAGAAAACTTTTCAGAGACCAGTCGATGTTAAAGCGTCAGACAGGTTTAAAAGAGTCACGATGATTCAGTGTTTCCCTGAAGACCATTTGAAGCCGGTTTTCTCTGAGCCGGACCATCGACAGGTTTGGAAACTGTCTCCTCAGTCTGCTATTTTTCATCATGAAGCATTTGTTAAAACGACAAGGGCGCAGTAAACCTGACAGAACGGAGCAGGACGGACTGGCTCCGACTCACTGCAGCAGCTGTCGGCCTGTTTACTCACATAATAACATCTGTCACTGAGACACCGAGGACAAAGTGAACAAACTCTTCCATGTTTCATCATTATGTTCACTTTAGTTTTGTCAGATGTACTTTACTTCGAACTTGTCATTAGAAACTTTTGCACTCATGTTCTGGGATTATAAAGCTGGATTAAGGGTCAGAGAGGTGACTTCAGTCTCACGAAGCTGGTTCATCTTTGTTGAAACACTGAACGACTAAACCGCTCCAGGTTAGGATCCAAGAAGAGGATAGAAACACAGCCCAGTGACCGATCAGGGACGAGAAACGAGCCTCAGGCGTGAAGGACGAGAGAGAAAGAGTAGCCACACAGAAAAGTGACGTGAAACTGTGACGTACAGGTATAAACATTTATTGTCTGCATTATAGACTCTGTGATAATGATTATAAGCATTTAAATCAAAATCCCCACACTTCTGTTGGTTATTAGTCTGTAACTTTACTTTACTAAAATGATGTGTTTATTTTTAATTTATTTTTAATTAATTTAATTTAATTTAATTTAATTTAATTTAATTTAATTTAATTTAATTTAATTTAATTTAATTTAATTTAATTTAATTTAATTTTATTTTATTTTATTTTATTTTATTTTTTTTTTTATTTTTTTTTTTTTTATTATAAACACTCACAGCTCAACGGAGAAACTCAAATCAGTGTTAACCCTCTTCATGATCCCACTGCTCCAGACGGGGATTGACCTGGTCTAATAAACACATTTACCTTGTTTCCTCTGGAGCAGAACAAGCTTCCATCTTTAAAAGAGTCGGAAGTGTCCCAAAAAAACCCCAAACATATGACTTTAGGGACACTTTGACCTGGTCTCAAGTGTCTTCAAAAAGCTGGAGATATGAATTATGCCTTGTTCTTGTGATGAACGGTTAAATATTTGGAGGAATTTTGTCTTTAGAGCCACTTAGGAGTCACTAAAAAGACAGAATGAAGACTTTCTGGATGATATTTGGCAGAAGAAGTCCATCAAAACTGACCTGGAGACAGTATTGACCGTTCGAGTCTGGCTAAGCTTCTGTCGGGAACAGATTATAAAGCCTTGCATTAATCAATACGGAGCCATAACAGAGAAAGATTTTTGCTCGATAAAGGTAAGGCTTGGAGTTATCTGTGAGTGATCAAGGCAGGACCTGATTTAAAAGAAGGAGCTGAAATTTTACAGCAAGTACATCTTTTTCTATTTTATTTTTTTTCTATTATTACTGCAAAAGACAGATGACTTATTCCAACGCTCAATAATAAATAAAAGTGATTCACAGATGAACAGAGACTTTTTTTGTTTGTCTCTGTGGATGAAAACAAAGACTTTCCTCTGAGCCTCGTCGTCTAAGCCTCTTTAAACTCATCAGGGTCGTGCCCCGAGTGTTTTGTAACATTTATACTCGACATATTTTACTCCAAAAGAAGCAGAAAGAAGCAGAAAGAGGACGTGTAATCCCAGCCCGAGATTAATAAAACAACAGTGACGGTCTAAATCCTGAATAAAGCTGGTGTTTGTCTCGAGAGGGAGATAAGAAGCTGCTGGTGGCGAGTGTAAAACTGTCAAAACAGAGTCTGAGGAGTGTTACTGTACTGTTGCCTGGAAACAGAGAAAGAACGAATCCCAACACGAACCCATCGTCTCGTCTGGACCGCTCTGCTCTCGCTGTAAAGGTACCGCAAAGTGTGAACCAAACGCTGGATTATGTCTCTACTGGGGATTTATTTTACCCAAAACTGAGGTTAAAGACACTTACAGAATGTTCAGAGAAAAGAGAAAAATTTTACACATTTTGTTCATTCACATTACAGCAGGGGTGAACATGTTTTAGATGGATTTGAACTGGTTTTAGATGGATTTGAACAGGTTTTAGATGGATTTGAACAGGTTTGGGTGGATTTGAACAGGTTTTAGTTGGATTTCAACAGGTTTTAGATGAATTTGAACAGGTTTTAGATGGATTTGAACAGGTTTTAGATGGATTTGAACAGGTTTTTGATGGATTTGAACAGGTTTTAGATGGATTTGAACTGGTTTTAGATGGATTTGAACAGGTTTGGATGGATTTTTAACAAGTTTTAGTTGGATTTGAACAAGTTTTAGTTGGATTTGAACAGGTTTTTGATGGATTTGAACAGGTTTTAGATGGATTTTAACTGGTTTTGTTGGATTTGAACTGGTTTTAGATGGATTTTAACTGGTTTTGTTGGATTTGAACTGGTTTTAGATGGATTTTAACTGGTTTTTTTCAGGTTTGATCAGGCTTTATAAGGTTTTATCAGGTTTTTTCAGGTTTTTTCAGGTCAGACCAGGTTTTATCAGGTTTTATCAGGTTTTTTCAGGTGAGACCAGGTTTTATCAGGTTTTTTCAGGTGAGACAAGGTTTTATCAGGTTTTATCAGGTTTTTTCAGGTGAGACCAGGTTTTTTCAGGTCAGACCAGGTTTTATCAGGTTTTTTCAGGTGAGACCAGGTTTTATCAGGTTTTTTCAGGTCAGGCCAGGTTTTATCAGGTTTTTTCAGGTTTTTTCAGGTCAGACCAGGTTTTATCAGGTTTTTTCAGGTGAGACCAGGTTTTATCAGGTTTTTTCAGGTTTTTTCAGGTCAGACCAGGTTTTATCAGGTTTTTTCAGGTTTTTTCAGGTCAGACCAGGTTTTATCAGGTTTTTTCAGGTGAGACCAGGTTTTATCAGGTTTTATCAGGTTTTATCAGGTTTTTTCAGGTGAGACCAGGTTTTTTTCAGGTGAGACCAGGTGAGACCAGGTTTTATCAGGTTTTTTCAGGTGAGACCAGGTGATAAAACATTGTCAAGATGCAGTGTCTCTAGGATGTAGTTCTATCAAGTGTTTGTTTTTTAAGACCTTTTCTCTTTCCTCTATTTCCAGAGTTTTGTTTTTTTAACCGCGGACCACTTTCAGCTTTTCATTTACTCCACAGACCAGTGTTTGTTTGACTAACGTAGAATCAGTGAGACTTGAGCCTGTTTCCCTCCATCTTGTTCTGAAAGTGTAATCTTGTTTTAGTCGCTTCGCTTCACAAAGATGTTACAAATGGAAGCAGGGTTTTTGTGCTTTAGTCGTGATCTCAGGACGTTCCTCTTTGATTTAATCCAGAATGTTGAAGTCTCTGATGCCTCTGTCCTCGATGTTGGCGTTGTTTCCATTCAGAAAGGCTTATTATTTAAAGTACGGTGCTTGATTTTTCTTTGGCAAAGCAGTTTTGACGTCTTTGTTGGAGCCGCTCCATTTGGAGATATAACACAGAGAGGGCTTGGGGCTTGTGTATCGCCTGTTGCAGTTAACTGAGTAACTTTTATCCCATGTTTAACCCGTGGATGTAGTGGCCGCCATGTTTGTTTACAAGTACAGACGTTTAAAGAACATGTCTTCTGAAACAGCAGGTCATTTTACGTTATATTTAATTTGACAGTGACGTTGTAAATAAACATGTAAAGAGAGAATGGAAACGCAAACAAAGCTAACTCAAGCTGAGGCTGTTTTCTTCTGGGACCAGCCTGTTGTTTGTGACCCACCGAGGAGCTCCTGTGTTTGTTTAATTCTGGAGTGACAGAAAAACAAAGAGCAACATCCTTCAAGTGCCACGTTTCCCTCCGGACTCGTGAAATACTGAGCCTCGTGAAATACTGAGCCTCGTGAAATACTGAGCCTCGTGAAATACTGAGCCTCGTGAAATACTGAGCCTCGTGTTTCTGTCGATGAGAGATCGTCCCCGTGGCAGCTCAGGGTCTGAATATTTATCTGACGTCTGACAAGGACTCGTCTGTGATTTAAACATGAACCTGACGAGACAAAGAAGCAAAGGCCTTGGTAAATGTTTTCATTCTTACAAACAGGTATGATGGCCTTTTGTTCAAGTTTTCTCTGAATATAAACTTGATTATCCTGGACACAACCCGAGGAAAGGTTTCATCGGGTCTTGACTGGGTTTTATTCGGATTTGTGCAGGTATTAGTTGGATTTGAACAGGTTTACATTAGATTTAAACATGTTTTAGTTGGATTTGAAGAAGTATTAGATGGATTTGAACAGATTTTAGTTGGATTTGTGCAGGTTTAGATGGATTTGAACATGTTTTAGATGGATTTGAACAGGTTTTAGATGGATTTGAACATGTTTTAGATGGATTTGAACAGGTTTTAGATGGATTTGAACATGTTTTAGATGGATTTGAACATGTTTATATTGATTTGAACAGGTTTTAGATGGATTTGAACATGTTTTAGATGGATTTGAACATGTTTATATTGATTTGAACAGGTTTTAGATGGATTTGAACAGGTTTTAGATGGATTTCTGCAGGTTTTAGATGGATTTGTGCAGATTTTAGATGGACTTAAACATGTTTTAGATGGATTTGAACATGTTTATATGGATTTAAACAGGTTTTAGATGGATTTGTGCAGGTTTTAGATGGATTTGAACATGTTTTAGATGGATTTGAACAGGTTTTAGATGGATTTGAACATGTTTATATGGATTTGAGCAGGTTTTTAGATGGATTTGAAAATGTTTTAGATGGATTTGAACAGATTTTAGTTGGATTTGTGCAGGTTTAGATGGATTTGAACAGGTTTTAGTTGCATGTTAACATATTTTAGTTGGATTTGAACATGTTTAGATGGATTTAATATGACATAATACATAATAAAAAGTGATATTTATATTTATGTCCTACCTCCATAGTTATCGTCAGGGTTTGTTTGTTTAATTCCTCTCGTTCTAGCTCCAGGTGTGATTTCTCCAGTTATTATTCATTCTCTGTGTGTTTTCTGCAGGAGTCTCTGATGGAGCTGTTGTGTGAAGCCGTGGCGTCTTCGGTGCGACTCGGTAAAAGTCTGGTGATCAGCGGCTTCCCTCGAGACCTGAGGCAGGCCGAGAGCTTCGAGTCCAAGGTCAGAGCAACACCGACAAACAAAAACAAAAACATGTCACTCACAAACAGACTGTGAACAGCAGAAAGTGACAGACTGATGGGAGGAGGCTCAGAGCAGCAGCAGATCGAGCACATGTCCCGAGGTCAAGTTTGGGGTCAAGTTTGGGGTCTTTTACTCTAGAGACGGGGTTCTCCATGACGATGGCAGTTAGCAAATGGTGATGTTATATTCTCTCATGTAAAACAAAAGAGGCGTCAAATACTGGGTCCCTTCAGTTTGTGCTCCACTTCAGTCCCAAACACACAAAAAAAGAAACATTAATGGGTTTCAACACCAGGGAATAAAAAAAAAAAAAAAGTAAAAGTAAGAAGTAAAAACAAAAAAACACATGAAAAAATGCATTTTGAATGGGAGTCAATGGCAGAAAAATAAATATTATTTTCTTAAAAGGCATAGTAAAGACTTTAAATAAATAAATAAATGAATTAAATAAATTAAATACAATTTAAAAAAAAGGCCAAATCATATGCCAATTATGCAAAAATAAAATTACAAAAAGATAAATAAATAGATTAATTAATTAATTAAAAAAAACCTGGCCAAATTATATGCCAATTATGCAAAAATAAAATAAAAAAAAGATAAATAAATAAATAAATAAAACCTGGCCAAATTATATGCCAATTATGCAAAAATAAAATTAAAAAAAGATAAATAAATAAATAAATAAATAAAACCTGGCCAAATTATATGCCAATTATGCAAAAATAAAATTAAAAAAAGATAAATAAATAAATAAATTAATTAATTAAAAAAAACCTGGCCAAATTATATGCCAATTATGCAAAAATAAAAAAATAAAAAGATAAATAAATAAATAAATAAAACCTGGCCAAATTATATGCCAATTATGCAAAAATAAAATTAAAAAAAGATAAATAAATAAATAAATAAATAAAACCTGGCCAAATTATATGCCAATTATGCAAAAATAAAATTAAAAAAAGATAAATAAATAAATAAATAAAACCTGGCCAAATTATATGCCAATTATGCAAAAATAAAATAAAAAAAGATAAATAAATAAATAAATAAATAAAACCTGGCCAAATTATATGCCAATTATGCAAAAATAAAATAAAAAAAGATAAATAAATAAATAAATAAATAAATAAAACCTGGGCAAATTATATGCCAATTATGCAAAAATAAAATTAAAAAAAGATAAATAGATAAATAAATAAATAAATAAATAAATAAAACCTGACCAAATTATATGCCAATTATGCAAAAATAAAATTAAAAAAAGATAAATAGATAAATAAATAAAACCTGGCCAAATTATATGCCAATTATGCAAAAATAAAATTAAAAAAGATAAATAAATAAAACCTGGCCAAATTATATCCCAATTATGCAAAAATAAAATAAAAAAAACACCACATTAAACGTCATGTGTCTTCATATAAAAAATGTGTAGACAGAAGTGGTTATGTGTATCTATAATTGCTGCCTTACATCTGAGTTCAGACGATGCACTTCCACTCTTCAGTCTGTAGTTTCCTTCTGATAAAGACATGTCTCCACACAGTCTTCCCTCTACAGACTCTGTTCCTGTGTTGTGTCTGTCTCAGATGGAGGAGCCCAGTGTGGTCCTCCTGCTCAGCTGCTCTCCTGAAACCATGTCCAGTCGGGTCCAGTGCCGCTGGAGGAACAGCTGTGGGTCGGACAGAGACGTGACCCAGAGCTGGAGGACGGAGAGGTTCTGCAGAGACAGTCGAGCGGTGACGGAGCACTACGAACGAAAGAGCCTCCTGCGAACGGTAAGACACGCTTGGCACTGAACTCACAGACATTTATCCAAGTGGAGTCGCTATAGTTCAGTTGAGAGTCAAAAAAGAAACACAAAGCTGCAGTATGTTCATATTTCTCTTTTTCTGAGGGATTCAAACTCAATATTAAATCATATTACAAGAAGAAAAAGACGTTAAAAGCTGTACTTTTCAAATAACAAAGCTTCTTCTACTTAGATTAAAAGACTTTCATTGGATAAGCCAATAAAATATGAAGGAGAAGGCACCAGGAACATTAAAAGACTTAAAAGACCCTCTTCTTAACCTTTTATTCTTCTTTTATCGCTACAGTAAACAATCAAACCTGAACTTTCACAAAGCTTCTCACTCTCATTACTCTGATTCAGATCCTATATATAACTTCTCTTCCTCCACAAAATACTAATACATTTCACCAAACTGAAGTTCAGAGCTTAGCATAAACTTTTAGCTCCGACTTCAGCTTCAGAACGACAATTATCTCCTTCTCGTTAAACGTTACGTGATTAAAGATTAAAAATCTCTTTTCTCTGTTTGTTTTTCTTTTCTTCACTGTTTCTCTGTTTCTTCAGCAGCCATTACTTCCTTATTGACATCAGTTTCGACCAATGGGAGCGCTCCTTTTTCATGAAGTGAGCTGTCATTGGCCATCGCATTAAATCTATTAAAGTATATGATATTAGTCTAATGTAAACCATGGAGGCCGCTGCTTCAATCTTAATTTCATTTACTTATTACCTACTATCACTTCCAGCTGAGTTATGTGATTGAACCCAATGAATAAATGAACTCAATACACGTTGAAGCCAGCGGTGTCTGAGTTAGAACCACATTTCTTTCTCTGAAGGGAAGAAGTCAATCAGTTTTACTTTGAAATGAGTCGTTTGAAACTCTAAATGTCACATCAGGTGCGTTTACGTTCATCCAAAATGCCACACCATCATCAGTCCGGTGTAAACCTGTGCCTTATTCACGTCTGGGGCCCGTGTCGGCCATTTTGTGTCTGTGTGTGTTCGCAGATCGACGCAGAGAGGTCGCCGGACGAGGTCTTCGCTCAGATCTGTCAGGCGCTGGAGTCCGTCTTCTGAGCGCCACAGTTTTTTTCCTCTGACTCTCCGCGACGTCCGGGATTTTCCTCACAGTTTCTTCGATGTCATTCCAAGGATATACTCGCTCCATAAGAACTCACCTGTAGAAGACATTTAGGGCAGGTTTCCACCGGAGCGGGACGGGACGCTTTTAGAGGCTCTTATAAAATCACCTTGAAGAACCTTGGCTTTTTGTTCCAAAAGTGAGGCACAATTACAAAAGAATTAGGGTTAAACACTGAATTGAAACATTGCACTCAGAGTCTAAACTGTGAATAAACCAGAAACAATCTTTTATAGTTGCAGAGAATTGAAAGGAAACACAAAATAACAGTTTTCTCGAATAAATTTGTTCTTGTTCTTGTGATAAAGTCATAAGAGAGAATGATTACTGATTTATTAGTGGCCATATTATACCTTCTACTTCAAAAACAAAGCTAACATTTCATAAAAACTGGGATTTAAATAGTCTGGATTTTACAGCTTTTGTTTATGAATTCAAAACTGTAAAAATTATCTCATAAAACAGTGAATCTCTAAAATATAGAAAACCAATTCAAGAATATCAATCAGACACAATGAAAAAGTTTTGACTGGCTTTAAATTTGCTGATTATCGACGTATAAATACACACATTATTTTATATTTCATCTGCCTTCTCTTTGCACAAACAACAGCAGTCTTTCTTTTCTATCCCTAATGTTAAATGTACTTGTCATTTCATCTCCACCGCTTAAATTCATTTAATTTAATTTTCTTTTTTTGGATTCATTTGAGTTTATTAGCAACAACAGCCTCGAGTTTTAAAAAGAGAACATTGCACTCACTTCATTATGTTGTCCATAAAACTGTTAGAGCTTTATGGATTTAAAGTTTGATGTCCCGTCCTCGCTCGGAGGAAACCCGTCCCGCTCATCGAGCTGCATGTTCCACCTGATGTTTCCAAACACAGTCGGTGAAATCTCGTAGTGCTTTTGACACAAATGAAGCTCCTGGTCGTCACTGCTTCACTTTCTCTGCATCGTGTCTCTTACTTTTTAAATATGCTGCCGACCGCCGGACTGGACCTGGACTGAACCTGGACTGAACCTGAACCTGAAGCTCAATCTGATCTGAACTGAACAGAGAAAACACAGAGAGGCTCATAACATTTGGAATAAAGGCATGTCTTTGTCTCTTAGTATCCAATAAAACCCAATATACCATCAACAAATGTTAAAATGACATATTTTAGAGGAAAACAGTGATGTGAAGGGGAGAAGATTGTGACATTTGGGAAGCCTTTATTTAATTTTGAATGTGAGGTTTCATCTTTAAATTTTACAAAAGTTATCTTTAACATGATTTTTTCCTTTTATGGAAACAGGTTTTAGATGGATTTGAACAGGTTTAAATTAATTTGAACCGGTTTTAGATGGATTTGAACTGGTTTTAGATGAATTTGAACTTTGAAAACCGGTTTTAGATGGATTTGAACAGGTTTAAATTGAATTTGAACCAGTTTTAGATGGATTTGAACCGGTTTTAGATGGATTTGAACAGGTTTTAGTTGAATTTGAACAGGTTTAAATTAATTTGAACCGGTTTTAGATGGATTTGAACAGGTTTTAGTTGAATTTGAACAGGTTTAAATTAATTTGAACCGGTTTTAGATGGATTTGAACAGGTTTTAGTTGAATTTGAACCAGTTTTAGATGAATTTGAACAGGTTTAAATTAATTTGAACCAGTTTTAGTTGAATTTGAACAGGTTTAAATTGAATATGAATAGATTTTATTTGGATTTGAACCGGTTTTAGGTGGATTTGAACCTGTTTAAATTAATTTGAACAGGTTTTAGTTGAATTTGAACAGTTTTAAATTAATTTGAACTGGTTTTAGATGGATTTGAAAAGGTTTTAGTTGAATTTGAACAGGTTTTAGTTGGATTTGAATAGATTTTATTTGGATTTGAACAGGTTTTACATATCTTTGTAGCAAAGACTGGCTTAAATCTTATTCAAATCAATCTAAAACTTGTTCAAATCCATCTAAAACCTGTTCAAATCCACTTAAAACCTAGTGCCAAACATTCCACCAACTGAATGCATTAGAGGGCCACATTTGAGTTTGACATGTCTGTGGTAAACAATCCCTTTTCCATTTATCATTATTTCTGTTTTAGTTGTAACTAGAAGCATAAAAAAAGAGAAACCCATGTCTTAATCCCATCTTTATGAGCTGCTGTGTTTCCTGCTGCGGCCGAGAGCGTTTTTTCTTTTTTTCTGGTGGAAGTCTGTCGGTGTTTCCCAGAGGAGCTCAGGAGAGAACCGCCACCGTTTTTCTCAGAAGTGAAAATGTCAGAGTCTAAGTACGTTCACGCTCTCCTGCACAGCGTCAGGCTTTATATAGTAACAAGCATGCCACAATTACAACCTGATGAAGCTTTCTGCCTTTTGTGAATCATTGAAAAAGCAGAGGTTTATTATGAAGAATACTGTGTTTATGTTGTTTTTTTTTATTTCCTGAGCTCGTTGTACAGGTGCTTTGTTTGAGTCGGGTATTTAACATTCAATAAAATCAGTGCATTTGCAAAACACAGGGGTTTTCTCAGTTTTCTCAGTGTTTAAGTGTGTTTGACGGATGATCCGACAGCGCCATCTGCTGGAAGAAGGCTCACAAGAAGAAAAGAAAATAAAGGAATTGGAAAAGATCTGTGTAAAAATAAGTAAAGCCGATGAGTGAGGAATTGTTTTTTACAGTTTCTTAAAAAAAATGGGATCCACTGATGTAAGGATAAAGGAGAATATCACTTTATAATTCACAAAAGAGGAAATTCATTCTGATCAAGCATAAAGAATAAAGACAGAATAAAAATAAAACTAAATTCTACATACTTTAGAAAATCCTAAAGGTCAGATTAAATGTTGTGTCCCATGTTTATCTTTATTATGATGTGACTGTTGAGTATAAACAAAGCTCGTTTAAACAAAAAAAAAGTTAGATGAGTTTGCTTTGAAAGTTTAGAAACAAAACCTTAATTCAAACCTGAGTGTGCTTTTCCTCCAGCAGTGTTCAGTTTGTCTTTGAGGATCTGTAGAAACTAAAATAAAACTTCCACTGGTCCCTTTAACCCTTCAGGTCGTGATAAAGCGGCTTTTTCTTCCTCCCTGGACTGTTCCCTGAAGGATTGGCTTTGAAACATTACTTCTGGTCCTTGTAGTTTTCGTCCTTTTACAATCACCCACTGAGATCTGGGTTCTACAGAGCTTTAAATGATAGAATATTAAGATACGCAAATGTAAAGAGTGTTATTTTGAGGCGATTATACACATTTGAAGTGTTCCAGTTTGTTCAAAAATATATTACATGTTACACAATAAATATTTAATGAGCTAAAATGTTAAAATGCTGAGGACTGTGCGTTTAGAATCTCTAGAATTGTGTGTGTGAATGCATTAATGGACGATTTTTAATAAAAGTGCTGCTATTCCACTGTTTTAGTCTGAGCAGCAACACAAGAGAGACCAGAACTGAACAGTAGATGGCAGTAATGGTGATTTTTTTGAGTCTTTTCCTGTTGAAATGACCCTCAATTACGTAAAAACATCAGCGATGCAGCAGTGGAAAGTAAACTGTGTTAATCTGAGCAAAATAGCATTAGCATCAAAGCCATATTGTGATTGTACTAAAACAAAGGGGAACAAAATGAGTGATGTGTCCAAATCCGTTTAACAAGAATAAAACAGGAAGCACAGATGTAGAAACACTATTTTCACATACTTTTATTTCCACGGTTCTCCTCTAGCTTTTTTTTTTTTTTACATTATCATTTATTTTTTTACATAAGAACAGACTGTTATACACAGATACTGAAGCAGGGCGACGGGGAAGTGAAGGGAAAGAGACGAAAACCATACAAAATGGTGTCTACTCAAGCACAACAAAACCTATGAGTATAAAACTGTGTGGGTCGTTCCAACCACTGCCTCCAGTCTTTTTTAAATACGTTAATAAAAATACAATCTTTTAAATGGACCTTTAAAGTGGATCGGGGAAATTATAGAGAGGCATGGTGAGCTGAAAATGGAGGACAACGGAGGTCGATGGTGGAAAAAAAAACAAACATATTCTTTATTTAAAAATGGCACACAGCAACTAGCGCTGGCTACTTTTCACCGATTACTTCTACACGCGACATGATCGACGACGGCGCACACGGAGGGAGAGAAAAGAAACGAAACGCTCAGGTGTAAGTTTATTATGTTCCCGTTTTTCTGTAGGTCGTGAACGCCTCCACTGTGCCGTAGTGTTTTTTGTGGTTTTAGTGGAGAACAAAGAGGTCGTAAAGAAAATAAAGGAGATGAAAGTAAAGCCTTGTTTCAGCTGGAGTGGGACGGGACAGTTTGGGACGAGTAAACCCAAAAAAAGGCAAAATATGAAGGTATGAGAGTGTTAAGGTATTGTTGTTTAAACGCTTTTAATTTCCAGGTGAGTCGTCAAATGTTTGGTTTGTTATAATATAAAATCCAAATTATTCAAAAGGCTCTTAAGGCAGGGCTTTAAACTCACTTTTTCACAGATTTTTGGTTTTTACGGACTATTTATTTGGCCAAATCAAGAGAAAAGAGTGAATTTGTTTGAAATATTCCACCTCCATCTCAACAGTGTCAATCAGTTTTCTTCCAAACATCATCAAAAGTCACCTAAAAGGGAAAAAAAGAGAAAGAAAAAAGACAAAAAATGGAAAATATTGAAAAGAAATTTAAAAAAGTAGGTAAAAAAGAAAAAAAAGAGTAATCTAATATACAGTTGAGAGTTGTAAATGTGTAATTTCTCTTATCTCAGCAGCTCATTTTGTAATATTAGTGCTTTACTACAGTTACTTACATTAATGATGATAAATAGTGTCTCAATATAAACTGGATTTGAAGCAAAACTTTCAAAATGTGGTTGTGTTGTTAATTAAAGCAGTAACTCCGGGTGCGAGGCTGTAAACATTCGACTGTTTCTGGTTTATTTTTAGCTTTCTCAACATTAATATTCCATAGAGCTACTCCACTTTCAAACATTTCAGTGACTCATGATTTAATATTACAAGTTCTGCCTGGGTTTCATCTAATGTTGATGATGACATGATGGTTTTACTTCACAAAACCAAAGATATTCATAGCGAATCTGATGCTAATAAACTATAGTTTTGTTTAAAGCAACACTGTGTAACTTTTCAGGCTGTAAATGTTTTAAAAGATTAAAAGAGACAAATGCAAAACTTACCTGGGACTGTTACCTTTTTAGAAATATTCTATAAATGTAAAAAAGTTAATTTGTACTGGTTTTTGTCATGAGCCTTGAAAATCTTTTAAACCAGATGTTCTTTTTGTTTCGCGTTAACCATAAAAATGATTGAATCCTTTGGTTGTGATGATTTTCCAAATGTTTAGGGAAACTTTATATAGTTTTAGCACTGTTTCTTTATCAAATACGACACTGTTGCGTTGTTTTTCCTTCTTGTTTTCGCCCGAGTGAGGAGTCCAAGAGCTCACTAAGGTAGGGTGCTTTTTTGAGACATTTCATACGCCTTTTGTCGATGGAAACGGACCCGTTCTGACCCGACCCGTACCGTCCCGCTCCAGTAGAAACGAGGCTTTTGTAGCAGCGCTGTGAGACAGTGGAAGAGACGCTGAAACACGGTGCAACACTAAAACAAAGTGTCAAACTGTCATGTCGATCGAGTCTGCAGCCAAGAACCTGCCAGCCTCAAAACATCGCCCCAGCTCCCGACGAAGAGGAGTCTCGCTCATAAATACTCAAAGTACGGATACCTATCTAGAACATTTTTCACTCTGGCATTACACAGAGACCAATTACACACAAATAAACCAGCTATGTGTTTTTCTCAGCTGTTCACAGTCCACTACGATGCACTGGTCGAACACTTCTCCGGTCACCGTCTGTTCTCCGGTTTTAAAGCAGCACAGGGAGGTAAGAGGAGGGCGAAGGGGGACGTTAGGGGGACGTTAGGGGGACAGTGAAGGGACCAGTGGGAAACAGGGACAACCCTCCCAGAGTCACAAAGCTCAGGAATGTTGTATGCCTTCTGCTTTTTTTAAAAACAGTGTGTCGTTGAAATCACAGATCCGTTGATTAACCTGGCTGAGGAACCAACATGGCCGCCCGCAGCTGGAGTCGAGGGGTCAGTTACCGACAGCCTCCGGCCTTTTGTGTGCAGCGGGGGCCTCGCGGTCTGCTCCGGCGGCTCAAGCGGTTACCTTTGGATTCGGAGGGTGGAGCCATGCACAGAGTGGCCTGTTGGAGGATTTGTGGAGAGAGCCTGGAGCGAAGGGCCCGGGACACTGTCATCTGTTGGCGGGGAAGTAGTTAGGGTCCAGGTAGTTGTACCCCGTGCTCTGAGGCAGGCAGTAGTCCCTGTCCAGAAAGGTTTCAGGCTGGTAAACCGGCTCCAGGTGGTGGTTAGGTTTGTGGGTGTCCGTCTTGAACAAGCTGAAAAATAAAGAAAAAAAGTGAGGTGAATGTTTAAACTTCCCTCTGTCTGTTTCTTAGCATTTTTCTTCAAGAAGGACGTTGTTGGGCGTGTAGCTGTCAGTCTAGAACAATTTAATGCAGAAAAAAAGAAAACAAAACATTAAAATTATACTTGGTTAGCTCTGAAAAAAGGCCAGGTTTGTTAAAAATCCTGCTTATTGTGCCCTTAATGAGCAGTACTCCTTTTTTATACGTTAAGATATTTTCTTTTGGCAATTTTATGTCAGAAACACACGGGATGGTGCAGTATTTGTGTTTTTAGAAGCTACTTATGGATGATTATTGATTAGTATTGGTGAGAGAGGAGCTGAGAGGAGTCACGCTGAAAAAAAGGAAGGTTTTCTGGATAATCTGCGGCTAGAACTTCTCCGTCCTTAGATTTACCATCAGTACAAGACCTTGAAACAGTTAAACACAAATGCAACGTGCAAAAGCAGATATCTAGCCTTGAAGTGAGATTTGGAGTCGAGTTATCTGTGTAAAAGTGCTTTGACCAACGAATAGTTTGGGAGTCTTGACGCAGGAAAACCAAAACAAACAAGAGACAAAAAACTCTCCAACAGTATATTCCCTAAAGTAGATATTTGTCAGGCTTTAAAAGACTGAGAGACTGAACTAAATACTGCTGTAAATGAGGTCAGTGACATGGATTTTTAACACTTTTTTTCTCAGATAAACTGTGTATGACCCAAAAGCGTATTATAATTGACGGATTTTGAATGATGAGCATGTTCAGGGTGTGACAGTAAGCTCATACACAATAGGGACTGTTCCTATTTGAATACGGAGCACTGCCAAGTATCACACTATTCAAGTGTTAGTTATTAGACCGTGAGCATTGAATGGAATTGAATAAAAAGCTGCCAGAAGTACCCTATAATTTAGAAGACAGAGGAGCACTTTTCAGAAACATGTTTTAGCCCAGGTCTGGTTCTTCTCCCAAACCCCTGTCTCCTCATTAGATGGAAAATGTCTTCATAATAATAATAATAATAATAATAATAATAAAAAGGTGTATGCTCTCACCAGTCTGAACAGTTTGAACAGAAATCGACCGAGTTGTTGGGAGGACAGTCCTGACAGTGCCACCTCACTCCCTGGATGGGCTCTGTGCCACAGACGTCACACTGAAAACACAAACACACAGCGCTTTACAGGGTTCTTACACCTTTTGTTCAAATTCAAGCACTTTTCAAGCACTTTCAAGGTGTGTTTTCATGTTTTTCAAGCACCTTACAACTTTTCTCATTTAAATCCATTGTATAAAAAAAAGACTTTGTTTAAACTGTTGAATACGTCAGAAATTAAACTTGTGTGATCAAAAGGATGGTGTTGTTTTCTTTATGTGAAAAATGCAAAAACAGAAGAAAAAAAAACAGAATTTCAAGCACTTTATACAAAATTTAAGGACTTTTACAACCTTAAAAACACTAGATTCAAGCATTTTTAAGGATTTCAAGCACCCGTGGGAACCCTGACTTTAATAAGAACCTATATCAAATCAAACCGTGAAATAATGCTGGATCTTCCATATTTTACAGATTTATTTAAATATATAATCATAAATAGTCTTTCTGCAGCATCCGTTCATTATTAAACCCGTGTAGACTGTGTGTACCTTGAAGCCGACGTGCCGTACGTTGGTCTTTTCTTCCTGTATCTCCTGGAGTTTCTGTTTCTTCAGCCTCTTCAGCTCCAGAAGCTCTTTGTACTCCGGTAAAGTCCTCAGCTCCACGGGGACGCCGTCCTCGTCCTGGAGATGGAAACACCAGCGGGAAATGAGACCACACTCCTGGACCTGACACAGCTGTTGTTTTTGTACCTACACTGACATTATTGATCCGTCTAATTTCAGCTGGAGCCAAGATACTTTCGCATTAAAAACGATCTCTTCTTGAAATGTTGAAGCAGGCAGATAGTCTTTCAGTTTAAATGGTAAAAGTGAAACCTCAGTGCTCTTCATAATAAAATAAAATATATAGACTGGTCTTTTTGTAAATTTAGAAGCAGAGAAATGTAATATATTCAGTTATTGTCTGTAGATTCACACATAATCTGGAAAACTGGCCAGACTCTGAAGCAATGTACAGGAAAACTACATTTAAAATCAAACTAAACCAATTAATATCCATTTTCAAAGCACATATGCCTTTAGTAAAAGTATTATTTTACCATGTGGTGGCTGTTATTTTGAGTATTACATTATTATTCTTCCACCCAGTAGACAAGAGCAGTAGCTGATTAAGAATAATGCAGAGAAACACACTCTGACTCCCAAAATATCACAAACCAGTGAAATAAAAATGGATGTGAACGCTCAGGAAAGACATTTTTGGTACAAATCCACAAAGTAATCCCAGCCTTTATCCCCTCACACTTTTAGATGATTGTAATTTTATATATAGGCATTGACCAGGAGTCACTTAACAAATATAAATGGTGCAAAATGCAGCAGTCCACCTTTTGACTCGACAGAAACAGGATCACACCCCTTCTTCCCTCTTTGCATTGGCTTTCAGTTCATTTCTGAATTGCATTACTTGCTTTAAAAGGGACGGCTCCTTCTTTTCTTTCAGAGTTTTTAAATGAGGGAAGAGGTCAATGTCTCAGTTACTCCTGGAGGGTCCCAGAGCGAGGCTTGAACCCAGTGACACCGGAGCCTTGCCAGAAGCAGGACACAAATCTAGAGAGCAAGCATTTGTATGAAGCGGTTAAATGTTTTGACTTTGGATGAACGGTTTAGCATAGTTTATGGGAAAATTATGTTCTCTGCGAGGCTTCAAGGTGGTCATTTTGATTAAAAAAATGGGAGAAATGAAGAATATCCTCCTTAAGCAGCTTGAATTTGTGTGATTTTGTAGTATTTTACATATACTGTGTTCTGTGTAGCCCTTGTTCCCTGCTCAAGTTTATAAGTTTATTGTATATTGTTGCCTATTAATGTTGTACTATGTATAAAAGAGAATTCTGGGGGAAAAAAACCCTTTTTCTCATTGGTTTCAGCTTCAGAAGTCCTTGGCTCTTGTGGAATACAGTCGATTTCACCGTATTTAACTCCATCTGTTTTATTTAATGCCTTATTCATTCAGATTTTATTTATTAATAACTTTTCTTGATTTATATTTTATCTTGTAGAGCAATTATGGATGCTTTAAATAACACTAAAGACCACTCATTTACAGCTGTACAATGCTTCTCTGAGTAAAAAACAGAGTGAGTAAAACTACTAAAAAAGTAAAATGTGAGTAAAAGCCACATTTGTCCCGAGCCTCGTGCGTCAGGACTGTCCAGCTGAGAGAGGAATTATTCTGGGCCTTTGCTGGAGACCCTCTTTGTGTGACTTTGCATTCATCCCTCTCGTCGGAGGTTTTGTAAACGCGCCGGAGCGGCCGACAGCCTGTGTTCTCAGCGGGGCAGGGCGACCTGGTTTTACTTAAAGGTTACCGCCATCAAAGACACAGAAAGGAAATGTCAGCGGCAAACTTAAGAGTCCCACTGTTCAAACTGAAACTGAGGGGTTTATAACTGCTGTGTTACAAATATACGACCAGCAACGGGATCATTTGTTTATTGTTATTTGCCTTTTAGGGTTTTAAAAGTCAAAGTCAGTGGGAGAAGAAGAGGAGCAGAGACAGTTTGTTCTGAGGCTGAAGTGGATTCAAATGATGGCAATAAATAGCTCAGTGGCACAGAACACGAGGCAGGATTTTATGCCAAATGCTCAGAGTTAAGCGGCACATTTAGAAATAAAAGCAGTTTATTAAATGTGCTGCTTTTGTGGGTTTGAGGGATGAATATTCTCCTGGGAGGACGCATTAAGGACTATAAATGCAGTTTAATAATAGATAAATAGATAAGAAAGCACATAAGTAAATATTCAGAAGTTTGAAGGAAGAAATATAGATGTAAAGCTTGAAAAAAACAGAAGTAATGACATAATTAGATGAAAAAACAAGGGTGATAGAATGAGTTTTTGTTCACATGAAGCTGTAAGTTTTAGGCGCAAACATTTTTTTTCCATGTTTTCTTAACTTGTTCAAAGCTCTGTAGATTTTATAGATGTCTGTAATTTATTTTTCAAAGCCTCTCTGGAGTTACGCAAGGAAACAATGCACCCTTCTCCTCTTATTTTATTATTTGGGCTGGTCCCTGTAGATCCCTATTAGAAAGTGCAATTACAGACCACAAAGCTTTTCTAAATGGAGCAGTCTTTCCCTTCAACAAATGAACATTCAATCAGAGAGGTTAGGAACTGTATTCACTTAGAAAACACAGATATAATAGTAAAGGAGGATATCTTTTTGTATTATTGATGAACATGTGCCAGCTTTTAGTGTAAATGTGTATCTATAAACAAATGGAAATGCACCTCTAACACAAAACTATCAGTGTTGAACAGAGAGGGAGAAACAGCCTTACAGTAGAAGAGTTTTTAAAGACAGATTTTGGATTTTTGTGCAACTTAAAGTGGGTTGTTGCTGAAATAACAGACTTCTAACTTCTTCAAACAGCTTCTGAGACACAGTAAGAGCCTTCAGGACTTTATGAAAGATTTATAACAAGAAAAGAAACATATAAAAGCCCACATAAGAAAGGTGTTTTGTGATGGCGCACTGCTTTAGTAGAGTAGAAGAAGAAGATTTTGGGTGTGTATAAGGGTTTACAAATACTACTTTTCCTTCTTTTTTTCACAGAAGTAAATAAAAATATGAATGAATCTACACAAAATATATGAAAATGAATGAACTGTGGAGAAATAACAGCAGTTCAAAACCTAAAAATGTGCACGTTTTGGTTGGAGTAACTCTGCTTTAGTGTGTTTTGAGAAAAAGAAACTGACCGAATCATCAGCCGAAGGGTCCTGCACGTTGCCGTAGTAATTGGCCCGCTCGTCCTCCTCGTCCATGTAAACCGGGGGCTCGTAGGAGGTCATGAAGGTGGAGGGTCGGTACAGGTGCTTGTTGAGGTGATGCTGCCGCTTAGTGGACGCCTGGAGAACAGCACAACAGCTCGAATCATTTGGAGAATTACACCCAGTTCAGTGGTGATTGTTACTTCACTTTTATCCCAAATATATTTCATCAAATGTCACCAAAAAGGCTTTAACAGGCCTTTAATATATGTCACTATATAACATCTAGTCCAGGTTGTTGTAATAACTTAATCGGGCAAACAGTGTTGAGTTATGAGTTACCTTCTTAGTGTACATGCACAGGTTGGGTATTCTTCCAGGGACAGGGATACCGGCTTTTGTCAGTTTGATGAAGTACTTCTGAACTCTGCTGGCGACCTGTAATATTTTAAAAAGGTTAATCATTTTGATCCCGAGGAGGAGTGCATTTATTATATACAAAAGTCCGAGCCATTCAGCATTGTGCATGATCATTTTTACAGCGAGAAGAGACAAGAAGAAGAGATTTATTAATTTCAAAACCAGCTAAAGGCAGGCGTACAGTGCTGTGGGACTTTTAATGGCCTTAGATTTTGGTTCATTTTCACTAAAAACAGCTTCTTTTTTTAAAACAAAGTGATCATTGGCCCCTTATTTTGTTAATATCACCAACACCACAGACAGACATGTTTTTGGCATCGACCTCTACTCATTCTTCAAAAGTCTTAACTACAATTTCATCTAGAGTTTCCAGACTGTTTCTCCCATTTCTTTTTGAGATGTTGATAAATAGTTCAAGTTGCCAGTTTATCCTAGAAACAGCTATTTTCAGGGTTTTTTTAGGTAAGTTAGTGCTGTAGATGTGTTGTTAACGTCAGTGTGCTGTACCTGTTTTGCTGTCCGGTTCCCGAGTTCATCAGCGATCTTCTGCCATCGTCTAGACTCCACTTCTTCAGGAGGAAACTTGATGAGAAGCTGTTCCAGTTTTTTCTATTACGCAAAAAAAAAGTATAACTGTGAATACGAGGCCAGTACTGTTTTAATACTTCTTTTTTGGATGTAGCATGACAATAAATCAATATGATCATCTTCCATTTATTTGATTATTCTATTACTCAGCGTTTTCTCATTGATTAAATACAAAATAATGGAGAAAAATGTCTTTAATATTCTGGAGCCAATAGAGTTTAACTGATAACACACGATTTCCAAAAGAACTAAACATTATAACATAATATTTCCAATTCAATTACAAATTACAGGTGTAATATGCAGGGTTTTTATTCAAACTATTACACTGAAAGAAGCTTTTTTTAATGTATAGTTCTCATAGAAGAAAACACAGCAAAACTATTTTACATGAGGCTAAAGTTTACTCAAAAGCCAGAGTTAACTTTTTGATTTGACGTTTTTATTGCAGAGCTTTAAAACATTATTTGGAGACGGGGCCTGGTTCGTTCACATTATGCTTAAAAAAAAAAAATCCTGTTGAAACACGGATCAAGTCTACTTTAGTCCTACCTGTTCCTCCACGGTCCACAGCTGGTTGAACGTGTCAGGCTTGTTTGGGTGACAGATCCTTCCCCTGATCATCTGTCAAACACACACATCAACCACAGCCACGTTAAAGGACTGACACGACTCAAAAATAAATGGCACTTCTCCTCTTGGGGAGAAAAAAAAAACAAAAAAACGAGCTGCCTGTCGCTCTGAAACCATCATCCTGACAGAGAAACCCCCGTCTGTCAGATGTGACTCCAGATACTCACAAACATTTCCCATTAGTATTCAGATAGCGTCCTCTGGGAGAAAACGAACCAGCTTTTACAACAACAGCTAAAGCAATCAAGGCGCTAATGCTAAACGCTACGCTCTTTTAAAAGGAAACAGTCGATTAAAAGTGAAATGTTACGATAAGGGAAAAGATATATAATTGTTAAGATGGTGAGCTACTCGTGTTACCATGGATACCGCCTTTTTTTCTTTTTTTTACGGTCACCGAGAAGTGAGAACAGAGAAGATAAGGGCTGCAGGAGATAACGAGCTGATTATTTGCAGGGCAGTCTGCGGGAGATTGGTGACTCAGCGGCTACAGTTAGAAACACATTCAACTCCTTTGGGGGGAAAAAAAAAAATGACATGACAATAGCAGCTGGTTGTGGCTCTGGAGGCGTTCTGTTAGTTACCTGTGTTTGCCGGCCGTTTTCTGGAGCGTCACTCGTGGGCAGAGGAGAGTACATGCTGGAGGATTCGCCTTCCTTTTTGGGCTCGACTGGGCTTTTTGGACGAAGAGGCAAACCTGAAAAACAGTGCAATGAGTTTAGTTTTGCTGTAAAATATAAAGTACTCACCTAAACGCAAACAAAAATCCACAGTGCAAGCAGATAAACAGCCCGTAAAAGTAAAACTGCAGCTTCAAAGGTAGAAATCGCACAAATAATCATCATAATCATTACTAAATTACTCCAATAAACATGAGTTGCCTGTGCATTTTGACAATGGAGAAAAGGCAGACTTTGATACATATTCAGTGGACAAATTAGCATTAGCAAGCATTAACAAGATGAGTCTGGCAAATAGCACAATGTGTGTCGTCAGTGAGAGGGTAGAGAACATTAGTGAGTGGCTCGATATTTACCTGCTGTGTTTATAAAATGAGTATTTGTGCTACTTAAGCTAAAAACTACAACCTAAAAGCCACAGGAGGCTGGTTTGTTGGACTAAATAACGCCACATGAAGGAGCCAGAGTTATGCACAGATGGTTTTGTGACCTGTGCTTCCTCATCAAAGACTATTAGAAAAAATATTATACAATATTAGACTATATTAGGTTATGTACCACAATTACAACCTGTGAGGACTAGAGGCTTTTAGCATTTATGCTCCATGTGCTAATGTTAAACAGAGTCTAGTGTCTTTAGCTTGTATGTTCATATAAATACTGTGGGCATTATCTTTTTGGTTAGTTTTATTTGTTCTTATTCTTATTTCAGGCTTTGTTTGTAAAAAAAATTGTACTCCACAAATATTTGATGGGATTTGTGTTTTATTTGAGTTATTTTTGCAGAAGACATTGGTAATTTTGTTTGTGGGAATTGTGTGATGATTACATGCAGACCAATTACTTCATGATTTATTAATATAACATTACCTTTGTCAAAGATTAGCTTCAACCGTCTCGTTTTCCGCTTCTTGTCGCAGAACTCTCTCTCGAAGTCTCCCAAACCCGAGGTGTACTGCTCCCATGAAATGTCAGGAAGCTGGACAACTCTCTGTGGACAGGGCAAGCCCAGATTCACCTGGAAAATATAAAAACAAACGGTTACATGCGTCAGAGTTATATGCTCTGACAGTGAAAATATAAAGAAAAAGGTGACTAAAATGTACAGGACAGAACTTTAGAAGTATGTATGTTATTTAAAGCTCCAGTACCTAATTTAGTTTTTGCCGTCCCAGTCTGAGCCCTACTACTCTCCTCTAACAGCAGCGTAGTAACCTTTCTTGCGTCTTTTATTTTAAAAAAAAGGTCAAAACAGGCCAATTTTTCACCATAAAGTACTTAACTTAAATGGATGCTACCTGTTTCTCTATTTTTTTAATCTTTTTTTAGCCGTTTCTCTGTAAAATAAGACGTATTTCCAACAGAATAACCCATTTCCTTTGTTTATTTCCTTGGTCCTTTTGTTGTTGACATCAGTGTCGACCAATGGGAGCGCTCCTTTTGAAGTGAGCTGTGATTGGACAAAATCCCACTGTGGGCTGATCTATTAAAATCACGTTTGAAGGTCTAATTTTTTCACAAATGATTCCAGCTTCAGGTGATTCAACTAAAAACTAAAACAATAAAAGAATCAGGTAACGGACTTTAGTTGATAGTTGATAAGAGTTGAGCATGTGTCACAAAAAAAAACCTTCTCAGAGACTTGTGTTCGTATTCTTTTTACCTCTTTTTGTAGCTGCTCGACAAAGCTGATGGGATCGTCCAGTGCCTCTCGTTGGTTCCGGGCCAGTGTCTCCAGATCCAGGACGGCCTGTGTGCGCTGGGCCTCCAGGACCCCGATGGTCTGCAGCAGCCTCTGATAACTGACACCAGGGAAAGTGGAGTTAGACACGAGCGTCAGGGAGAGGACCGCGTACATTATTCAACCTGACACTCGCCGACGCCGCAGCGCATCAAACTTTTAGACTCGAGATGATGCATTATTCAAATATTGTGCTGCGGAGGTAAAGAGATGCGGCGCACACAAAACAATCCCCAAAACCTTTCTCCTGTTTGTAAATATTTGTTTACAGGTGCTGCTACACAACTCAACAGGTGATAAATTATAGTCATGACAAGGCTTTTAGCAGATTCTCACTGCTGCAGCTCAGATTTGAAATACAAAATGAAGAGAATGAAAGCTTTGGTGCCACTAAAAGGGTTTGAGGAGATAATATGCAAATCATTAATAAAGCTTAAACACTAAATACGGGTAGAAGGTGAAGACAAAAGTCCATTTTTCATGTTATTGATAAGAATTTCTTCACCGATAACCCATGTCAGTCTCCCCTTTGACCCATTCAGAGTAAGTTTACACAAAGACAAACTCTAACACAGGCTTCTGCTTCAAAATGCTTAGTATTATTGTCGTTCTACTTGCTGTGTGTCGCCAGCAGCCAGTAACTTTTGGGCTCGTGCCTCATTGTATTGTCTAAGGATTCAATATTTACAATTTACACATTAAAATAAAACAAAAAATATCTCTTTTCATGGAGTAAAAACAAAATGAACAGAAAAACGCAACAGGCTTAAGATCAAGCAGCTAAATGTTCACTTTTACGCATTGTCCTCATTTTTTGTGAATAAATAAAAAAAATGTTACATGGCTTTAAGAGTGATGTAGAATACATGTTTTCACAACAAGAAAAAAGTCAAACACCACGGAAAAAAGTGCTATGCAAAATCTTATCCAACAGCTCATAGCTAAAAGCAGAAAAATAAAATCAAATGTGTCTACTAAACGCATACTTTTCTTGTTTTTGTACATTTACTGCAACGGACACACCTAATTTGTCATGATCAAATACCTCATGTTGGAGGACTTTAAGTGTGAGCTCACTATTTGGCAGGAAACAAGTCACCATTGACCCTTTTCTGACCCGTTACAAGCGCTTGTTAATGATTTATAAGTGTTATAGACGTCTTCTTTTGGCAGTGAGGCCTAAAGAAACAGTCTATGCTTTTAACATTTTAAATCCATTCACGATCGTTTAATAAGGAACCTTGTGCTTTAAAGCTGTGCACGAAAAAGACTTGTGCAGTGATTGTGAAGCCTTCAGTAAAGAAAACTGACCTTTCCACTCACATCCTCTGGGGCAGAAGGGTAACTGCGAACTGAGCTGTCAATGACTAAGTGCAAAACTGACTCAAAGGCCTTTAGAGCGAGAGTCGAGCCGGAGGAACTGACAGGCGCCGTGACAGCATCCTACACAGATATAACCTAATGCAGGTGCTCAGCGAAGCGGAGTAAATCAATCTGGACTAACGGAACATGAACGAAAATCAATGCACGGGGCAATATTTATTCAACAGATGCTCGTGGTTTGAAAATGCTACGAGCGTCACGTTCACATGAGTCAAGGTTTTACTTCAGAGGACTTCATTTGTGACAATAACAGAGGGACTGATGACCTTTAATGCTGTGAACTGCAGTGAGTTACGGTGTAAAAAATTAAATCAAATTATAAGAAAAAGACAAATAATCCTACATTTGACAGTTTTCAATGGAAAGCAGATGGGAAAAGCAACCTATTTTGATTTATTTTAGACACATTTTCATCTTCTTTTGGTTCCAACAGCAATGTTTCCTCAAATGAAGCTCGTCTTGGGATAAACATACATTTTCCAGACTGTAAAATGTTGTACTTTGTCCAAAAACAAACATCTGGTTTTAGATAGAGTCTGCATTTTACGACTCTCGCTCTGTGAATTCAAACATTGCACTCTCTGTCTTCACTGCATTAAAGACGAGGTGGAACTGGTGACATTAAATAGCGAGTCCGAAAAATGGAACGAAACTGGTGCAGCTTTCTGAATTTTAAGTTTAGAAAGCTGGGAAACATGAAGATTCTAATTCGTGGGAACAAATCTATATAAGTTCGGTTTTAATATGATTTCTTCAGAGAGTTATCTGAACCAAACTGTGCCACAGCAACATAACACACACCTTTATTTCATGGTGTCATTTTCACATGAGGTTTAAAAAGGTAAATTAATCTATTTTGATGTCATTAATGTCCATAAAGGTGCAGGATTTACAACTTCAATCATAAAAGCGTGTAGTAGAACAGTATTTACAGCAGCACTATGTAAGTTTTATCCAGTATAAGACATTAATCCCTCTAAAAACTCTGCTGAAAGTGAAACAGTGGCATCATTTTATATATTTTATATGACACAAAATGAATCTTAAAAAAATAAGCTCAATTCATATTTCTCTTTTGCTTTGAGGACAGTTTTATAAGTTTTATTCCCCAAAGTGTCCCGGGACAACACTGAGGTTCCATTGCCACCTACTGGGCCTTAAAGCCAATAACAAAACCGAACAGTAGCCTTTATATGTTAATGCCCAGTTCTCAACGACTGGATCTTGGCTACACTTATAAACTCTGCCTGATAAATAATAAAAGAAGTGGGCCAAAAGTCTAAAAATATCGCCACCTTATAGATAAACATAATAAATCATGTCAGAGGAGATTTTCCACATTCAGCAACAACAAAAATGCCCGGTCATAGTCGTTCAATGGATCCACAAAACCGTCTTACTCAGCATAAACCTAAAGACTCAAAAACCTGATCGAATTACGGTGCAACACGAGAGCAATGAAATCTTATTCCAAAGCTACTCTCCAAATATGAAACAGTCACGAACGCTGGCGTCAAAGACAAAGGGACTTAAAGAGCCCGTCTATAAGAGCCTAAGGACAATCCCTTCACAATAGAGTCAGCTGACCTGCCATAGAGCGTGACTGGAAACAGCAGAGACGTTTACAATGTCAGAAAGAATCAGGAAATACAGCATTTTTGGGAAACTGCAGAAAAAGTGTGACCAAAAGCAATCAGTCTGTTGATTTAACATCTTCTCCCGGAGCCGTGTTAAATCCAATTCACACAATTACCGCAGCAGATCGAAGGTGGAAATTAAAAAGCTGAGAGCATGTTACCTTAAACAATAGGATAGCAGCTATACTTAGACCCTCACGCTGAGATTTTAAAAATAGAGCGGTTTAACAAGTGTTGGCGGTGTTACTTAAGCAAACACTGAAAACAAAAAAGAAAGGAAGCCTACACAAAAGCGTTTCTGATCACATCGATAGAGTTTCCTGTGCTTTGGATTGAATTGAACAAATCTAAAAGTGGTTTACGGTCTGGAGGTCAGAGCCCTTCGGTGGGATTTAAAGACAGGTTTGAGAGGTTATGAGATAAATAAATCCGTCAAAAATGTTAAGTGTGCGCATGAATCAACGATTATTTAGGATTTAGGACTAGAGTTAAGAGTTATTATAACAGTTATGGTGTATAATATTAAAGGTTGCATCACTGTACACGCTCAAAGAGAGGGGAAAATAATAAAATAACTAATCAAAACCTGCTTTGAGAACCTCTAAATGGCTTATATACTTGTAGTTTTACACAACTGGGCAGTATTCATGCAAAAAAGTGCTTTGTCAAATGAAAACCACTTCATTCATTTGCATAAAATAACAAAAATATCAAAAATTAGAGTTGTGGTTAATCTGACTGCCATAATATAAAATTTAAGACTTTCATACAATGCTTCTATTTCCCAGGTATAATTTTCTTTTCGCTGTTGGAAAAAGGCTATGAAAACACATGTACACTGACTATTACGTGGCTTAACCTCAGCTCTCTTTGCGGTGTCCTCTTTTTCCAAACCACAAACTTTTCCCGTTCCTTACTCTCTTTTTTTCCCGAGCGCATGACTCACTCACACAGTTGACTCTCGCTGCCGCCGTGTCTCGTTGAAAACAGTTGAATCGTAGCCTACAACTCGCTCTGTATCTCCGCTGCACGGTGACTCAGACTCGTATTGACCCTTTTAATGTAACCTACAACAGCTGTGTGCATATTTTTGCAGTTAAGCAGAGCACAAACATTCAATTTACAAAAGGTCATTAACTATCATAATTGGAAAGTGCTTATACAACATTGTTCTGACAAATGGGAACAGTCAGTGAGTGATCTTAGCTGCTCTATTTATACAAGCTTTTAGGCTACAGCTGCTAAAGGCTACATGCTACAAGTCCCTGGAGGATTTGGACTATGTTCTGCTGGAAAACAAATAACACCACAAGGGGGAACTAGAGTAATAAACTGGTTATTTTAGGACCTGTGCTTCCTCATTAAAGATTGTTAAACTGAGTGGCACGACCAACATTAAGGTAAAATATATAAATTGCCTTTATTTTTGCAAGGCTACGCAAAAAAGGCTATAGCTTCTTAGCATTCTGGCTCCATCTGCTAAAGGTAAACAACACAGCAGCCAACGTATTTAACTAGAACGACTCACTCACAAAATGCAAGTTTTTTTTAATCCCTCTAAGTTGTCTAAAGACGAGCGTATGCTGAGATTTTCAGCCCGAATTTGACCTCATTTCTGGTTCGTCGTGCTGTATACGGCTTAATTTAGTGTTTTTAACAACAAATGAAAGGGAAATACAGCTGATTTTGTTGTTTCTGTTTCATGATGGCATTATTTGACAAAAGGTATATAAAACTTAAACTCACTTGTGTAAGACTTGAGTTAATTGTGTCTTTTGTTTCAGTCAAGCTTAAAAAATATATCCTACACTGGAATCTGACTATAAAAGTGTCTTATGTATATTTTACCACTGTGTGTTCATGTCACAAAACAACTTCTTCTCCAACAAACCAGCAGCAAAATAATCACAAACAAATCCCTCAAACCCATTCAGCAGAAGTGATGCAGTAAATAAAGTGAGAGGTAATCAACAAAACAAAAGGGGGACCCCCTGGACCGCCCACATACTCTTTGTTATGTTTAAGGGCCAGGTGGTCAGACTCAAAGTAATAGACGTCAGGCTCCTCCTCTTCCTCCTCGTCCTCCTCTTCCTCAACAGCAGCAGCAGCAGTAGTAGTTGTTGTTGGGTCCTGACTGCACTTATCCTCTTTGCTGGTCTCAGTTGTGTCCTCTACAGGTAACTCCGCAACCCCCGTCCCGTCTGAAGTATCCTCCGAGGGTGGTTCTTCGCAGGGGGGCCACAAAGACTCAGCGGGGACAGGCACCTCCACCGCTGGGACGTCCTCCTCCACCACAACTTCCCCCTCTTCCCTTAAGGGGCCATTGTCCGTGGGGGGAGAACAGGGCTTGGGGGAGGGTTTACCCCCGTTGGACGCCCTTTTCGGTGGAGTCCGCAGAGTGTACCTGTGTTCGTAGAGCTCTGTAAAACTAGGGTTGCACTCGGGCTCTGTCGGGGAAGGGGTTGGCGCTAACGGGGGTGAGGTTTCTCCTGAGATGTTGTTGTTGATTGGACTATTGTTCATATTGGAGGAAGTTGAAACGTCCCGCGCTGGAGGTGGCGTTAGCGGCTGCCCGTTGCTCTCGCTTTCAATGACCTGCTCCTCGCGGGCCAAACACAACGGGTCGCCCACCACGTCCACTTCCTCCACCTCCTCCACTTCCTGCTCCTTCGCTACGATCAGCTCGGGGACAGGATCCTCCGGGGCGACCTCAAAAGTCTCCATTTCCGCTGGGACAGAGTTTGAACAAGGCACAATGGGGTCGGGCCAAGACGCTGTCCCCGTTTGACCGCCATTGAGCAGGCAGTTTGTAGCAGAAACGGGACTCTTTTCGCTCTTTTCGTCCGCACAAGGCTCCTCTGCTTGGTTTTTGAGTCCGTTCGAGGCTTTGTGAGGGTTCGAGGCCTGAGTTGCCCCATCACACTCCACTCGCCCATCCCCTGTCGCCCCCTCTGTCGACTCCTCCTCCTTATCTCCTGAATTACTCAAGTTCTGGCTTTCTTCACAATTACTGTCCGTGCCAGGCTCCGGGACAGCGAGCGGGAGACTACTTTCGGGAGGATTTGTGAGCTCCGCTTCCTCCTCGTGTCCCTGAGAGTCTCCGGAGCGGGAGCAGCGCTTGGCCCTTTTGATTTGAGGTGAGGGTTCCCGTGCCCCTTTTACTTTATCACAGTTCTCAGACTTTTCGACGCTGGTGTCCTTTTCTAAACAAGACGCGGCCCGTTTCCTCGAGCTGGTCCACTGCTCTCCTTCGGCGGGCGAAGAAGTATTCGAGTCACTTGCTTTGTCCCGTGTCAATGTCTGCTCCTCACCGTCTGGTTCAGTGTCCGGTTTGGCGTCCTGCCTCGGTTCTTGCTTGTCGTCTGGCTTGTCGTCCGGCTTGTCGTCCTGTTTGGCGTCTTGTTTAGCGTCCTGTTTGCTGTCCTGCTTGGCGTCCTGCTTCTTCTTGGGCGACCGGGCCCTCGGGAGCGGAGACACGGGCGTCTCCTCTGGCTGCGCGATGCTGCGGTTCCTGAGAGTTCGACCACAAAAGTTCTCATCCAATCCATTGAGCCCCACCGATGACCTTGTGACGCGCGAGGAACGGGACGCGGCCATACTACGGCGGGTGCCTACAGTCTCCTCATCCTGGTGCGCTCTCGTCTGCGGCACAATCTCGCCACCTGGGACACAGACAGACACGCGTTTTATTAGAAGGACAGCCAACGACAAAAATATGCAATCACCATTATTTTTTTAAGAATACATTGGACAATATTTTCTTATTTCGTAATATAATGTACAACAGACCCACTTTTATTGCTCTTTTTTAAATACTGGGGGTTCCTTTAGTGCAGCACAGTGTCACAAATGTATAATTTGTTTAATATAACAAGTACAAAGCCCGTCTCAGCTGCTTGCATCGCAACAATATGACATTTACTCTTTTCTTAGACATTTAATTCAACATGTGGTGCCTGTAAATAACATGTCTTTTGTCGTTTTAAGTTTCCTTTACGTCCTGTTTTTGTTCTTATTTCTGTCCTTGTTTAAATCTGGTTTTGTCCTGGTTCAGTTTTTTGTTTTACTTTGATTCAGCCCTTGATGATAACAGACTTGTGGAAGTTAGTTCAGAGCCTTGTATTTCTTTATCTTTTCTAAATAAATAAAAACTCTTACTCAACGAAAGAGTGCACATAAATAATGCAGGGCATATTGTTATTGCAATATTCAAAATGTCACACTTTTTTCTGATATCTTACTTCCAGCGTAGCCATCACTGGGATTTAATCTGCCTCTCTGCTTTTGTTTAAGCTGCACTCTACAAACTACAGCAGCCCCTGAAGGTCAGAACTCTAAATTATCAGTGGGTTTACACAAAAACAAACAAATGATGTTGAATTGTTTATAGAAAGCCAGTTGGTTTCTAAAGGTTTGGCTATGACAAGTCTCAATGATACACAAAGCTTTTGAAAATGGCGATCACAGTCTGCAATAACAATACTATCACAATACAGTAATAATATCAGAATACAGCATGGATTAATTTACAATATATCTGGTTTGTGGTGTTTTTTTAACGTATATTTTCTTAAATTCATATCACATGCTTAGTTTTAGCCTCGTCCCTCTTTAAACACATACAATCAACATATAACCTACATCCACAAGTGCTTTTTTCTAGGATTAAATTGTATCACAATCAGAAAATATTCCAATAACAATCCATATGAGATATTGTCCCACTCTCACGTGCATTTATAAAACATTCCCACACACTTTGGTTCATAGATTCTTGAAAACATGACGGACTAAAATAAAAGTAATTATAATAGACTGAAAATGTCAATGACAGTGTACATTATTTCCATGATTCAATTGCCAAGTCATTTCAAAGACTCTCTCCGAATTCCCAGGAAACATGAGAACCCTGATAATAGGATTTTTTTTTCGGACTGAGTGAGGAGCCGAGCTTAAGCTGAATGGACTGATACCCTGAAGTGTTACAAATAAAAGTGGCCACCAAAAGGTCTTTGTTAAATACGGCTCGGGTCATTTCTCAGCTCGCACCGGAGCGTATTGATTTCTCCTGTCATTGTAACTAAGCAACACCATCTGTCCACGGGCAAAACTACACGTCTTTTCCCAGGACGGTGAAGAAACACGTTTTAAAAGGTGTAAAATCTTAACGGTGGGAAGATGAGACGAGAAACAATATGGTCACATCCCTCGTCGAGTGTAATAAACCAATCTCGACAAGATTATAGAGCTGTCTCGGGTTCGGATGTGCCGTGTGCATTTTTTTTTTCCAAGAGAAATAGCTGTCCTAATAAAAATCAATCTAGCATAGAGGGTGTTATGTTATAGACACATTATGGCTCAAAGCTCCTCGACTGGAATACAATTTAGTGGATGGCTGATTTGACAATACACTGCAAGACTTTGAGACAAGACTTTGAGAGATAAACGCCGCAGACTGAGGTTTGTCTTCAATCGGCGCGCTCTGGAGCCGTTTATCTTGCTTTAACAGGTGGACCAACAGGCTCTGTGCAATGCTTCTGAAAGGTGTCACAGGATAAAATGAAAAACTATGACAAGGATTACAATGTGGATCACAATGTGTAGACTTCACGGTACAGTTTAGGGCGAAACAAAAGCTGTTTGTTCGTTTGGCATAAAAATAAATGGGCTACTCAACAGAGTTATTGCATTTTTACATCCAATTTAGTGTGTTTTATTATTGTTTTATCAAAATATAAAGCACAAACCTGTCCCTCTTGATCAGTTTAAACCATACTGAAACAAATAAGATGAAATTCTGATGCAGCCAAATAAAAGTTAGAGGCTCAAGTGGAATCAAAGTCAGAGTGATGTATATATTGATAAATATGAGTACAGCTTAATGTTTAATATACCTAAAAGAACAGTTCAATAGGGCTGCACGATGTTAGAAAAAAAAAGAGGTGATATCTGATAACGACTGTGAATGCAATAACGATTTCAATGCTCTGTGACATTAAAAAGTTTAGCTAATTTACAAAATAGACATCAAATAACAGGCGCTAACTCAATACTAAAGACTAACGAGGACTAAACTAGGATGCACCACGGTTTGATTTAAAGCTATGTTTGGACAATAATTTGACAGGAGAAAAGTTAACATCACTGCGATAGTTCTATGCCATACAGATATTGCAAAAACTATAAATGTACAGCTGCAACTGTATGTGTTTAAACTATTAAAGAGCTCAAATAAAGTAACGTTTTAAGTGCACTACTGCAGCAAGGACAAGCCAATTTGTTATGTCCTTTACAGCTATCAGTGTCCAATGTCGTGTTTTTAAGAGTTGTGTTGGACGTCTGGAAATACAAAATCTGTAAATATTTAATGGGAATAAAAACGTATCTTTGTCGATAAACCTGTTACGTCTGCTACTCATTAAATATTCAAGTATACTTTGAAACTGTCAGATGCATTTAGCAGAGGTCACTTTAATGTAAATGTTAAACGTCGAAATGCCCAACAACATCTCTGACCCTGAAGTATCCTCTAGTCCAGATCCTGACTCGGACTAATAAATCCAACAACAAAGGACAAAGAAAAAAAATCACTCGCTGAAGGTTGTGTAAATGTGACATTGGTGGCGCGTCATCCTTTTACGTAAGACGACATGCCGTGGTTCATTGTAAAGAAGAGGAATTACTGCATCCATTAAAGGCTTTTACATTAATTTAAAGTGCAATCCAACTAAAGGGATAAAACTAATTTCTTTGTGTTTCCTCTACTGAGACATTAAAATAAATACAACACAGTTAAAACCAGCAGGAATTACATTTAGGTGTGATTAGACTTGAGACAATATTCTTTAAGTATCGTTATCGTGATACATTATCGTGATAAAGACACAGATATCGGCCATTAGACACTGTAAAGGGGCTGTTGTTAATAAAGACGTGGGAATGATGTGAAAAGAAGGACAGAAACTACAAAAAGAATGTAATAGACATTGTTAAATTTCAGATAAACTACAAAAGCACAAAAAAATAAAGCACAAAATCCAGTTTTTGTTTATCTAGGGCTGTGTTTGCACTAGATTTTCATGCTTTATTGTGATATTATCGTTATCTTGGACAGCGTATTGAAAATCATGATGTGTGGCCTTAATAACAATATTCCGATCGATAAATCAATCCAAAATTATGAAGAAATACAACGCTCTGGACGAAAATTCACTGGGGCTACATCAAAACTAAACTAAGATTGAACCAGGTCAAATTTAAACTTGAATCGGGACTAAAATAGAAACTAAACCAGTACTTTTTGAACTTTTGGTCTGATCAGAGTTTGATTTAAGACTCTGATTGAATTATTTCCACATTGGCACAGTGCAAACCTCTGTCAGATATAAGACCATAACATTATTACGTTCTTTGCAAAACAGACATCGTTGAAATTGTGATAAATTTGCGATATATTGCGCTACCCTAGTTTATAACACAAGAGTCACCTGGAACGAGCGCTGGCAGCTGAACTGTAGTCACACTGCTATAGACTCCGACTGAGAAAGGCTAATGTGATTTGTCCATGCGTAAAATAAGAGACAGAAAGAAAGGAAAACAGAAGGGAGAGAGCAGAACACGCTCTTTCAGAATGAGCAGTCACCCTTGGACTCAACATGACAAAACTAATTATGCTTGCTCATCTGCCCCGCCATCGAAAAGTCCCAAACACTTTTAACTCTTATAATGACTCTGTTTACAGTAATGTCCAACGAGATAATACGGCGTTTTCTCCTGGACTGTAATTTTAGAGCAGCTGAGATTATTAATATGACAGATCAAAACACAGGAGTCCAAATCATTACAGAGAGGTTATCCACTTCAAAAGCTAGGTCAGTGCTTTGTTAATGGGATCCTATGTGTTGTTTATGTACAGTAGATGTATTATACCTACAGTAGATAGTGGGCGTATCAGTTTGGAGAAGCAGACAGGAGCAAGAACAAGAGCTAAACTATGTACTGCTTTTGGCTGTATTAACAAATGTAAATTAAATTGATTGTTGTAGATGTATTTAAATACTTTTGCAATGCTATTTTATTCGTTACAGTTGTCAGCACACTAAGCCTCGTTTCCACAAAAACAAAACGTCATTTATTTGAAAAACAATTCTGTTTAATGTTTTTTTCCTTACGCTTCTCGTCTTTGCTCGAGTGAAGATTATCTATCATCTAATCAGTCAATCCCCAAAGTGGTACAGTACGCTTTTTGGGGACACTTCAGACCCATTTTAGTAACGGAAACACATCACAACCAACTCGACCGCCATCGTACTGTCCCAGAAAATGAGGCTTTAGTTTGGAGAAGCCGACAAGAGCCATGACACAGGGGCTAAACTATATACTGCAGTAAATAAAGCTTGTGGAAAAGGGCTTTTAAACACTTGACATACAAAAGACGGAACTACTTCAAAGTCCTTTTAAATGTTTTTCAAAGAAGATATTGTAGCTGAGAAATAGCTGATATTTTGGTTCAGGGTTACCACTAAGTGCTGAGGTTGTATAAGTAAAAAAAAGGGGAAAAAGCAGTCATGAGATCTAAAGATTTGTTGTTATAAAAGGTGTTTTTGCTGGACATAGCAGCCAGACATAACACGAAGCCTGTGTCATTGTTCTCGTCAGCTTCAGGGAGTGTGCCGACAATGACCTACTGTAGAGAATAAGTGACACAAAAACACTGGATAACCTTTAACATTTCAAATATCAAAGTACAGCAATGTCAGTTCAAATGAGTGGAACAGAGAGGCTTTTTCTCCAACGTACTTTGTTGGAACACAGTTTATATTTGATACAGAGAGTCAGAAAAGTGCAGAACTGAATTGTTAGTTATGAGGTTATAAAAGTGTAGTACAGCAAATATAAAAGAACACCGTCTGCAGAAAACTGAACTATCACTTTAGTGTGGCTCAGTATTTTTGCTCCTACTGTGAATATGACCAAGACCAAGAATACAACACTGTCAATTTAAAAACACAGAGTATTTATAAAACATATCTCGCTCAGGGACAGTTTTCATCTGACGAGTTGCGCTGAGGTGTGAGTACAGGTAATTCAGGTGGTAAAGTGTAGTACAGAAAATATCCCACATCTACCAAGTATTGCACTATCACTCCAATACAGTTTCATATTTTTGCTAACTTTGCACTGATGTAAACAGGGCCAGAAAAAATAGATTAGAATACTTAACATCTAATATACAATAATGCTCATTTTAGTGAATGGCACAAGGAGAGTATTTCTGCAGCCTCTCTTGCTGAGAGACTGTTTATATTTGGAGCAGTGAGTCACAGAAGTGCTACTGTAACTGAACAGTAAGTAAGGTTGGACAATATATTGGAAATTTATAGTTATTGCAATCAACAGCTTCAGTATTCATGTTGGAAAGAACTGCTTGTATCGCAACAACATTAGCAATAACATTTGACACTTTGAATGCCAAAACAGTATAGTATAAAACAGTTAGTAGCCAGAGCTAAGAGCATTTTCTGAATGAAAACAAATTCAACTTTGAATATAGCAAAGTGGATTTAAACATTGCAATAGTCACCACAGTTATTGTACACAGCCTGTTTTCCACATCTCCTGCAGCCCTAATAGTAAGTTGTAGGGTTGTAAAAGTGAAGTGCTGAAAACATAAGGGTAGTCCATCTGCAGAGTACAGTACTATCACTTCTGTGTGGTTCAGTATTTTATCAAACCCTGTGTAAAGTGTATTTACTGGATCTGCTCGTCTCTGCAGCTGAAGTAAACATTACTCTGGGCCTGTTGGCAGCAGAAAACCTCGCAGTGTCTTGGTGCACAGACCGAGGAGAATGGTTAAATCCCAATATTAGACTGTTTCTGCCTCGAGCCCAGTGTCAAAGTTAGAGGCACGAGGATGCTGTTAAACGCGCTGTGTGGAGCCGCACGTGCCGCTCGTGGAGTTAACGCAGTTTCTAACAAATAAACTTAAACTGCAAACTTCACCAAATAACACACATGTGAAATATCAAGTGGAGAGCTGAGTGGTTTATAAAAGCAAAAGCTACACGTTAGCATGGACCAACTTAGTGGACGGAGCCTGTTTAGCTGCTAACCCTTAGCAAACTAACTTACCGTCAGATCTGTGGTAAAATTAAGACAATTAAAGCCGAGGACCCAAACTGAAGACTGTTGCATCAATTAAAATTAAACTGCTGTATTACACGGACTGTGACACACCGCCACCGAGCACAACACTGACTAAATATATCTGTTTTTCTACATTGTAAACGACTAAAGCTAGCATTACTGTCGCTAGTGTGTTCGGCTAATTTTCCAGTAAACGACATCGTGCAGAACATGAATCGTGGCGGTTATAAATGTAGCCTCTTCGGTCTCTTCCACTAAAATGAGCCAAATGCTAGCTAGCCGTGTTGTGAATATAGACATTTAAATGAACACCGAAACAAAACAGAGTGAATAAGAAGTATCATAACGCTTCACTGAGCTGTAAGGTTTAGTGCTGCATACAGAACCAAGTAGCATGGTTAGCATCAGAGCAGTATTTTGACCAACGGTTACCAGTTAGCCGCTGTAGCTAACCGGAGTCTAATATTAGCTTCCCATGCTAGCTGATTGTTCGGCGCACAACTTTGCCGATGTATTTGTGTACTGCTGTTAATGCTGGGTAAAAACCTATCTGCTGAGCTAACCAACTTAGGTTTTATCTTTGCTATTCTACCAACACAAAACTAGTGGTTCACTTGTAAATAGCCTTTGTAGCTCAAGAATAAGACATACCTCACTTCCGTAAATTTGCTGCACGTTCGGCCGCAGCCATGTTTTCACTCCAGTCAAGTTGGGGTTGGGGTGTGAGCCGAGGCACCGGGCTCGCCAACCCGCAGCACCACACTGGAGCTACATTAGGCTCTGCAAAAGTGCACCCACAATCTCGGGGTCATCCTGGCTGATAAATTAGTACGTTTTTTTTCCCCCACAGCTAATATGCAATTCAGTTTGTTTGCTTTAATGATTTGAATATTACAATCAGAGTGTAGATGATATAGAGAAGTGAAGAAATCAGAGTAACCACAGTGTTCAGCATGGTTTCATCAAGTTTTAATAGTGTCAGCCAGCAAAATCAGCAAGGATCTTACCTAGGGACATCCATATGCAATGACAGTACAGCATTCTGTATAGCCCTATCAGCCAACACATAAGCAACATGCCCATTTGACAAAAAATAATGCCTTTAATTGATTAGACTGATGATAATGTTGATTAAATATCGTAGTGCGGATTCCCTAGTTTAGTACAATTTAGTGGAGCTTGGTGCAGATTGTGATTTTCGTGCACATTTAATGAGCAGCCTTTCATTTACATGCAGTTAAATGTGATGGTAATTTGACTGTAATAGCATGCATCCTCAACAGCTTTCAGCCTGCCACATATATATTCTACAAAATCTATCGACATCAAACTAAATCACTCTCCTCTGTGATAAATAATCAAGTGCTGCCAACATACTATCAGTATTGGTACATTCTAATACAAATCAGACATTTGCATGAGCATGCCCATTTGTACGTCTACAGAACAGTGCAAAACATAGGATTCATTCCTGAGACTAGTCGGAAATTAGTCCCTTCATAACCTTTCATTACGTTCAGTGTCACAATTTTCTCTTTTTACCATTAGTTACACAGTCTTCTCAAAAGAAGTGAGTCTTATCTACAGCAAGATGAACTGTGATTTATCAATATCAGCAACACAAGACATAGACATACAATATGTATGTGCTCGTTTGGTCAAGAAAAAAAAAAAGATATGGCATTCAGTGGGATTTATAGCTGCACATCAATAAATGCTTGGTTCAGAAACATGAATACTACAGTGCTACAGTAATTCTCAGAGCTCTTTATACAGATCTGTACAGCATGACAACCTCTTCAGACTCGTTCATTCCTCCTGTGTGCTGTCAAAGGCTGCCGTGTAGCAGTAAAGGTGAGGTCCTTTTCCTTGAATGCTTTTGAAATAAAAGTCAAGTGCAAAATAAAAGGCGTTTCATTTGATTTTGCTGAGTGTATTCGATTAAACAGAACGCGTTTCCACTTCTATCTTCTCCTCCGACTGTGATGTTTCTGTTTCCTGGTGACTGACGCTCGGTCGAACCGTTACCAGAGGCCCACCGCCGTAAATAGAGTGGAGGAAGTTCCATGTTTCTTCAGAAATCTGTCCCGAGTCTGCTCCTGAAGGGCAATACACACAGTTACACAGCTTATAGATTTAATTAATGTTAATGCTTATGTGCCAATTGGTGTACAGCTCTAAACTGGTTATACTTGGTTCCCACACTTTCTAAAAAATATTTTTCCAGGACTTTTTATTGACACTTCATGACAGTACTTTCTCAGTACAGTCATATAATTTCAACAGACCCAATTTTATGCCCTATTTTTTAATTACTTTCCTCCCTGCTTCAGTTTAAACTCCACAAACTACAGGAGCCTCAGAGGGTCAAATTCCCAGTAGATTTACAAAAGTTCACACCTGTTATGTCAGTTTAGTTACAAACAAAATTTCCATTTTCCAGGACAACAAATTTTTTTCCATGACATTTGGATCAATTTCCAGGTTATTTACAACAAAAATTAAAATCTTTTTTCTAGGAGACATTGAAATCTTTTTCAACAATTATATACCTTGTTTGAGTGTTAAATGCCCGTTCTTGTTCATCGTTATCTTTGAATTATCAATTGGTCCTGGAGGATCTAGAAAAAGCAAACACATTTCATTATATAGCTACAACAATTAGCATTTATTTGTTATATTTTCTCATGAAATCTATGAGCAATGAAGTCAAAATGTCTCGTTTTTGCCGCCCTTTAAAAGGAAAGTCTGCTTCCCACCTGCTACACAGATAAAACATCAATATCAAGAGTCGTGCCTGATGTAAGCTGTTAAAAATAGATGGGACAATACAAAGCAAATGAAAAAAAAAATGTGCAGAAAATGAAATACATTTTGACGGTTCGCTTTGCTGTAGCAGGAGGGAAACATGACTCAAGGGAGAAGCAATCTCTTTGAAGATAAATCAGAAGAGGTCTTCCCTATTTCCTTTGAACATCAATGTCTTTTTGGAAGTTGGCTGTTTAATATAAATAAATAAAAGCTGTAAAAGGTAAAAGTATGACTCTTAATTATTTTTAAAAGAGAAATTAGCATTAATTAAGCATCTAGCATTAGCATTTAACCTTTCAATTACGAGATGTAAGAAGTGCTGGGGGTAGAAAGAGGCGAGACATCTGTCCAATTACCATTGTCTTTTCCTTTGACAAAGCCCTCCCATTCACGAAACCACTGCATGCTGATGCAGTATATGACCACCGGAGACTCCTCCTCCTGGAACGCCTTGTTCAGCTTCAGAGGGAGAGAGGAAATGGGGGAGGAGTGAGCGGTGCAGACCAGAGGGAGGGGGGAGGGGTGGGAGACAGGGGTAAAAAAAATAAATAAAAAAATATTAAGTGAGGATAAAAGGATTGAGAGCAGAGGAGATGAGAAACCTAATCAATTCTCCTCGGTGGTTATTCTAATTAGAAGACAGTCAGAACACTGCCTCAGTATATGCAGGGTTCCAGTCATTTAAAAAAATCATTTACAAGGAAATTTTCAAGAGCTTTTTTATGACGATTCAGTACAGCATTTTATTATTAAGAGTTATATAATTTAAAACAGGCCCAGTTTTATTCCTCATCTTTATTTCAAGCAGGGTTTATGTGTAGCCTTCACTTGAAATGATTCTGTTTGAGTTGAAACCCGCTCCCAAGTCTGACACAGAAGGGCACTATATATTTAACTCGATTACTACATAGCTGTTTTAATCACAGATTCTGCTGATAATGGACTGTTGTAATAAGCTTTAGCAAGACTTAAGTGATATATACTTCTTAATATATACGTAAAAGTATGCGTGTTATATTCAACAAGTCACATTAATGAATAAAACTGACTGGATGAATGAGGTACGCTGTCATTTAATTGTCTATACACATTAAATAGAGAGTATGTTTTTATATATGTGAGAAAAAGAACTGTTTAATCACCTAACATCATCTTCTAACAGGAATCATCTGTGAAAAAACAAGTCCTTAAGATGTTATCTAGGCTTTTATTATCAAGAACTTCAATAGATGAGAATGATCAGTCCTGAACGGGAGCTTTGTCCAATCACAGCTCGCTTCATGATAAAGGAGCGCTCCCATTGGTCGACACTGATGTCAATAAGGAAGTAATGGCTGCTGTTAAAACAGAGAAAGAGTGTATATTAACAGTATATTATATGAATATTGGCAATTAAATCAACCAGTGTTTAACAAGGTGGAGATAATTGCCGTTCTGATGGTAAAGTCAGAGCTAAAAGTTTATGGAAAGCTCTTAACTTCAGTTTGATGTTATGTCTTTTGTTAAGTATTTTGTGGAGAAAAAATTAGTCTGGTTTTATTTATTTTTTTATAAAAGAAGAGGAAGAGAGTTTCCTCGACTGCTTTTGGGGATAGAGCCACTTTAAGTCACACAACTGCATAACCACTTTGTGACAAGGAAGCGGTTTAGGACACAGACTTATTTTCTGCTTTGGTTAAAACTCCACTTCATTGACAATCTATGGGAGCCTTAAAGGTCAAAACTCAAACTTAAAATTCACAGAAGTGCCTAGATGTTTTGTTGAATTATTCATCTAAAGCCGGTTGCACAGATGCAAGCTTGAAAATGTGATTCTTAAACAAAAAAGCAGTTTCAAGGGCAATATTCATTTTTCTGGACATTTGAATCTAAAACTAATAATAACATTTCCAGTTTTCCAGGATCTATAGGAACCCTGATTCTCCTGGAAAAGGACACAATGCCTGCTCTTTGTTTCCGGCCACTTTCCTTGAAACACGCAGACACTCACTTCTCCGTCTAAGCATTAGTTATGAGGCGACAGTAACAGCTGCATCTGTCCCAATGCATTAATGATAAAGCTTTTACGGATCTCACACTCCTCGCCTCCTGCCGAGTGAAGAGCATCAACACATGCAGCCCATCGACGGGTTAAACAGACTGGATAATGGGCCTGTATACAAAATGAACACCGTCCGTACAGAGGATGCTCAAGGACGAATATCTGTCTGTCCAGGAGTTTTTACAGCACCTGGCGTGAGCTCTATCTTTATTTAGTTTACGATCTGGCTGGTATTTACTCAAGTCTTACCCTGACGAACATGTCCAGCTCGGTTTTGCGCCGCTTTTCCAGTTTTTCGATCTCGATCTGGCACGTGTGGCAAACGTACAGGTGGTTGACAGCAGGGCCCCCTCCGTATCTGCAGCAAGATTAAATTAACAATGAATATGAATATAATACATTATAAAGCAATGAAACACAATTGTTTATGTTTTTATCAAGAAAGCACAAGGTTCACACAAGTTAACAATTCATTTACTTTGTATTTTTGTCTTTTTTCCAGTAAAATAATGAAAAAACATGGAGAAAAAGTAGAAAGAGGGAAAGAGGTGGATCAATCAGATAGTTGCAGCGATTAGAATAGCCTTTAAAGAGCACTATTTATGATATTTATTTTTCTAAATTGCCCTTGGTTGAAATGTTTTTCCAATTGAAGGTGCTTTAGAAGTGATTCTCAAACTGTTGTACTTGTATTGACTAGATTAATTTATTCATTTGTGCTGTTCATATGATGGGCTATTTGTCAGTGACTCTCCTGGACACATCTCTGTCTTTCTGTCCTTCTGGAGTCGATCATTCTGTGGTTCTCCCTGAGGTTTCTCTTTTTCCCCACAGCTGGGTTTTTTCGAGTCTTTCCTCCTCCCTGATGGAGGGTCCAAGGACAGGGGATGTTATCTAGTTCAGCCTGTTTGTCTATTTGCTGCCTTTCCTAAACAATTATCTTAAACTTGAATAAATGTCACCGCTGGCTTTAGTCCTGCCTTAACTACAGGCTTAGTTCTACTTTCGTCTTTGTATATATTTTATATTTAGAACATAACACTACAACTCTCTTACACTTCTTTATATTACATTACTTACTGAACATAATCAGCGTTGGAGAGGAAGAGATGGTACTTATTGAGAAAAATATGAGAATCACTGCTCTTTATACACTGCCTTTTCCCATTGCTGGTTTGAAAAAGCTAGATTGTTTGTATATTACTGATATAATTTATGTTTTGTTTGGTTTACGGGACAGCAGCAGCTCCCAAGGCTGTGTATCCAGAAGGGAAGGATGTAAGGACAATCAAACACTATTTTAAAAAGGTTGCTTTGTCTTTTTACCTGCTGTAAAGGTGATCCCATACGTTCTGCGGCAGCATTACTACCAGGTCGTCGATGTAGGCGGCTTTATTTGGCGGCACACCTGATTAAAAAAAAAAAAAAGCAAACCGTATTAAAATACAAGCAACATTTCACAAATAACACCCTTTCCTGTTTTGATACCGCTTTATATTCACTAGATTCATTATTCACTATGGTTCCAAATAAAAATCCTTACTCTGAACCGAGAAGAAATGACCCAATTTGTATGCATCCTCCGACCTAGAAATATTAGCATTCTATACCAATAACAAACAGTGTGTGCATTTTTAGCTGCTGTGAACAGAAAATGGTGTCAAATTGGGAATAAAAAAACAACCGCCTGCTGTGCAACGCAATCTTGTTTTCCCTGCACTGATATAATCTCTGTATATATATATATGTACCTGTCAGGCCGGTTATTATGTACCGAAGGAGTAAGCAACCTTATTTATTTGCACTTTCCTCACACTACTCTTAAGCCTGAGCTGCATATATTCATTTCTTCTAGGTTTTAAAATTCAGACTGTATTAAAAATGTGAAAAAAGGAGACACTGGAGTATTGTAAAGCACTACTGGCAGCAGAGTGTGAGCTGTGGGAGTGTTGGACTTTGAAGCAGTGACCTCAGAAGCACACTGTAAACGCCTCTGTGCCTTAATATAGAAAAACTAACTATATGTGTACAGTAAATGGCCATGTTAGTAACAGAACTGTATTGGCAAGGGTGGCTATTACATAAAATCACATCAGAATATAAAAAAAGTGAGATAGCTGTGTGTCCAGGACTTTTATGATTTATAAAGCTAATGCGATTGATGATAATGTGATAAATTTGCAATATATTAAGAGTTTTTCACACATAAACCCCCAAAAAGCAATTTTAAAGTTTATCCAAACACATCAAATGAAGCTTATTCCTTGAAAACAACAACTAATTAGCATTTTATCTTAAGGTCATTTAAAAATATAACTTCTAATGGCTTTATATTTTTGGAAACCTGACTCGTACTTGACTATATCATTACTGCCATGGTGTAATTTAACACAGAGTCCAGGAAATGATTGATGAGACATTATTAAAAACTGATTCAACCTTCATATCCAATCATGAAAGCATCTAAGGATTATAATGAAGAACAGTCTATTCTTTTAAATAGACCTCTTCCTGTTTTCCATGAAGAGCCACTTTTTGATAAATGGAGCATTAATTTGTTTCCTGTTTGTTCGGCAGCAGATTGTGGGCCCTGAACAAGACAGACACAGCAGGAATTTTAAAGAGACAGTACAGTATTTTTAAAGAGGGTAACAGTAGATATTTGTCACCACAGCCACCACAGCTAATAAAAATAACCAAACTTTATAGTTTACTTTACTTTTTAGACCCACAACTGGATAATACTTGTGCACAGTACTGTATATACACATTTTCTGCTTTTGAATTGTGTTGCATTGTATTTATTCTTATTTTAGTCTATTCTCTGTTACTATTGATGCTGTTTTTTGTGTAACTGAGCTACTGTAACACATCCCTCGAGGATTAATAAAGTTAGGTTAGCTTGTCTTTTTTCTGATCAACATATAATATGGAAAAATCCTCTACTGAACACATATTTAAGTGAACATTCATTATTTCATTGTTTTTAATCCTCCAAACTGGGATTGTGCTGTTAACTATCTACTGCTGGGAATAAATCAGCTCAAAACGTTTATAATAGAACCACATTTACAATATACTGTTCTCTTCTTTTAACATAAAAGGGCATCTTAGAAAATGTGTAGCGTTGATTGTCCTCTAAACCCACGTTAAAAGCCTTGGATAAAAAGGGGCAAAAGCAGAAATGTAATAAATGTATAGCTGACCTAGATATTTTTCAATTAAAGAAAACCCTAGTCCCAACTGCAACCCTTTCCCTTTTCTCTTCAACAATCATCAGCACAAAGAAAAAACAAATCCTCTTGAAGTCAGCTGAGTTGTTGAGGGAATACGCTGCAGTCTTTGTCAGAGTAAGAACTCCCTGGCAGTGATTCAAAAGCACAAGAACGGCACTCTGTTTAAACAGGGCACGTTACACACTTTCTGTACAAATAGTTCGAGCTGACATTTGAGAAAAAACAAAACGTCCTCGTACGCACCGCCGTGAGAACACAGGAAGTCGTCGTTGGATATGGGCCCTGGTTCAGCGAAGGTCTTGAACTTGTTTAGCCACTGCCTGGAAATGTAGAACTGCAGAAGACTGGGCTCCATCATGTTGAATAATCCCGACACCCTCCTCCGTTCCTTCACCGCGTCTTCGTTGCTCTTTCTGCGACGGGACGACAGGGAAGCACATTAATAATGATCGCAAACGGGTCGTCAAATGTTAAGATATAAATGTCAGGGAAGCATTTATAAATATTACTCAACACAAATGAAATATGACTTAGAACACTTATGTACTGACTGTCTCCACAAGGGTTTTATTGTCTAAAGTGCAATATTTAACCATAAAAGACAGACAATATGACTATTTACTTTTGACTGTAATAAGATTTGTTTTATATTGGCCTTGCTTTATGCAGAAGGTCATGATACATTAAAAAAAAGGAATTCTAGCACTAAAAGTCCAAGATCCAATGGCAGGATGAATAAATTCTTAATAGAGGTGCTTTAGAGTGGAATCTGCTCCCCTTCAACTTCAGACAGATTAAAACCTTTTCTCAGGAGGTCAATAAAACTAAAGCTGAGGACACAATACAAGATTCTTTGCCATATTTTAACTAAGACTCTCAACTGGGCAGAGTCTGCACCAGTTAGAGACAGACAACATGACTAGTGTGTGTGAGGGGAACATATTATAGTCCCTTTTTTTTTTTTATTTGACCTTTATTTAACCAGAAAAGTCTCACTGAGACTTCAAAGCTCATTTCCGTGGGAGTCCTGGCCCCAAAGGTGACCTATTGTACATGTTTTTAGCAGCAGAGGAAACCTACAGAGACACGGGAAGAACATGTAAACTCCACACAGAAAGGTCAGCCCTAGCCTGGGATCAGACTCAAGACTTGTTGGTTTTTAATTCCAATGCCCTTTTATTACATCCACGAGTAACCATAGAGAGTTACACCTTCTGAAAGCGGGAAATGCACAAGCACATATCAACTCACCACATATTAGGGGTGTAACTAAAAAATCAGAAAATGGAGATTCTTAGTCTGTTTGCATTTTACTGTCTGTTTTGTGAAGCCCTTTGAGGCAATTATTGTTGTGATACTGGGCTGTACAAATATCGGATCAAATTGATTCGTAGACTCAGCCTTCCCTCACTGCTTTTAGTCGACAAATTAAAGGAATTTTTATCGATAACTAACAATTTGGCTCAAGGACTACTGAGAAACATGTGTGGAACAAGACTTATATTTAGTTTACTTTCTTTTTATGTGTATTTTGATTATTTATTAGTATTTATTATTATTTATTCACAAATATCTGAATCAAATTAAAAGAATGGTTCTCGAATCGCCTGACACTCCTACCACGTATTACCCCCATAATGGCATCCTTAAATAAAAACATGACATACTGTGATACAATAATACCATTTGAGGCGTATATATACTGTATTTCTTACTTATAAAAGAGCACGTAAGCCTCTGCGTTCTGGACACAGGACTCGGACACTTCGGTCACGCTCTGGTCGTCGAATTCGTACCACAAGTTGTTCGTGTCATTCCTGCAGTAGGCTATGTAGTGGCCACCTGGGACAAGATGGGAAAAAAAAAATGAGTTAGACCAGAATTAATGAGCCTAACAAGTACAGGGAGAAGCGTTCAGTGGGGTGTCCCGGTTTGGACTGAAGTGAGAGCAGCCGTGCCCACTCACTGCTGGCGGTGCCGTGGTGACAGATGACTGACAGCAGGTCGTAGTTGGTGGTCTGGGCCGAGCTGTCTTTGGCCAAAAAGGGCTGCAGGTCCAGGCCTTCGAGCGGGAACGAGACGTGGGTGCCTATCTTCGTGGAGAACATCAGCTCGTGTCTGAAGCGCTTCAAGTGGATGCACAGGATCTAGAATAAAGCACAGAGTATTTTTCGATTAGGACCAGAGTAATGACAATAATCTACTTGATGTTTAGTGTTAATATTAATACCTCTGGCAGACTTTGCATCTTACAGAATTTGACTCCATTTCGTAATCTAAAATGCAAAAAAATGTAAGTGAATCATTACAGGTTACAAAAGATAAACAGCCTTTTTTAATAATGGCATAATGGGACACTCACTTTTTGCATTTTTCACAGCTGTACATGTTGTCTCCTAAAACACAAAAACAAATAATAAGAAAAACACTTAACTGAATGCCAAATGGTCCATTAATCTTAATCGTAGTTCATTTGTTCTGTTAATTAGTCAGAGGCAATTAACTATACATACAACCAAACAGAGAAATGAAGCATCACATAAATCCCGCCCCATTTTAGATAAACAGTTTTGATTGGTCTGAAAGGATTTAGACTGAAGGGAAAAGGCTGAAATCCACACCTACCTTTCAACTCGTCTCTTGCAAAAAAGGCAGCGAGACAGTCTTGTAGCGTCACCACCGGGCCCCAGAACCAGCTTTTAATGTACTCCATAACAAATGCGATCCAGCCCTGGGGCGCGTAGGCTTCCCCGCAGGAGCCGGCCTTCACCAGAGAGGTCTGGTGAGTGGACGAGTGCAGCTTCGCCAGGTCCTCTTTCCCGGGAATCGGCAACGAAATATCCTGGAAGTTCTCCAAGGTGACGGACACCTGGGAGAAAAACGCACAGTAAGGGTTCAGTTTTAGACAGATGTAAAGTACAGGCTCTGGTTTAGTGACATTTTCTGAGGGGGCTTTTGGCGACATGACCTTTAAAGAAGAGGAAAGAGACTTAATATTCTCGCTGCAGAACAAAAAGAATACAAGAGAGCATGAAAATGAGTTTAATACTGCAACAATGCCATACGATTGTGAAATGAAAGGACTCGCTTCATATTTTCTCGTCATAATTGTCCTGTTATCTATAATTGTTGAATTGTCTATAAATGATTGATGCCTCCACAAACCAGCTTCTTCTGTTTCCTATTGTGTTTTACTAAATCTCTGTTGAATGGACTAATGTGGTTTCATATTGCACCAGTATACAGCAATGAAGCCCAAGACAAGTCTCCAAGTTTATTTTATATTAAAGGGCCTCCATAAAAAGCATGAATTATTGTTAAATTAGAAGCCAGTAGGTTGATAGGTTGATTTTCAAACATCCTTTCACAGTGCTGGATGATGTATTTTTGAGGTTAAATTTTTTTTTATTTTATTTATTTTATTTTGACATTTTTGACTTACAGCTGAATGTCAAAGGTCAAACTGTGGGATGATTTCCGCCTCTGACCTTCAACCAAACTATGAAATATGGCCCTTTAGTCAATATTTAGGTGAAAATTGAAGGAAAACTGATTCAATGATGCGTTCAACTGTTATTTTTTTTCTTTTACTGTATGTCCATTTCATTTTACTCATTTTAAATGTCAGCTAATATTGTATTTTTGTGTTTTAGACGCTTCAAATAGCCGATTCACTAATTTACGTTGTTGTATTAGTTTGTATTATGTGAACTTATATTGCGTTTTATAAAGATCCCACTCAAAAATCACCATATCATCTAAAGAAATGAGAAAAATGTGAAAATATAAACTTGGTTTATGTAGATCTTTATATATTCCACATTGTTTTAGAGAGTAATAGAAGTGGGAAACAGGGATTTATATTAGGTGTGGATTTATTTAACTGTTCGTGAAGCTTCAGCCAAAGAAAGGGAGGGAAATGAGCATTAGCACAGAATTTATGATAATTTCAGTAGGTGTCAAAGTATATACCCCACAGATGTCCAGACTGACCCGATCACAGGTGAGGCACTGAACGGAGCTGACAATGGTCCCATCGAACACGTCTGAAATGACACTGCGGTATTTCTTCTGACGCTTGTTCTTTGGCGGAGAAAATGTGGTGACTGCTGCTGGATCAGAGAGAAACGTGAGCGCGGGGATTAAATGATCTCCTGTCACTCGATCGGGTCGTCTTCCTGCATGATTACCTTTCTTGTGAGCGGGGTTGAGGCTGGGCCATCCGGAGGCCTTCGGAGGGCTGCTCGATATTTTAGGAATGTGTCCTTCCATCGGGACCGGGCTCTGTGGTCTCGGATGAACCGCATTGTTGGACAGTTGGATGTCTGGGAATGAATCTAGAGGAGAAATTAAAAATAAAGCCGTGTAATGACTTTCAGCTGGCATCAGAGTTCTTTATAGGGTCAAAAAAACTCAAATTCAAAAACTACAGCAGCCACAGTGGGACAAAACTCCAACTACAGCAGCCACAGTGGGACAAAACTCCAACTACAGTAGCCACAGAGGGTCATAACACAAACTACAGCAGCCACAGAGGGTCATAACACAAACTACAGTAGCCACAGAGGGTCATAACACAAACTACAGTAGCCACAGAGGGTCAAAATTAAAACTACCATAGCTATAGAGGGTCAAAACTACAACTACAGCAGCCACAGAGGGTCAAAATTAAAACTACCGTAGCTTTAGAGGGTCAAAACACAAACTACAGCAGCCACAGAGGGTCAAAATTAAAACTACCATAGCTATAGAGGGTCAAAACTACAACTACAGCAGCCACAGAGGGTCAAAATTAAAACTACCATAGCTATAGAGGGTCAAAACACAAACTACAGCAGCCACAGAGGGTCAAAATTAAAACTACAGTAGCTGTAGAGGGTCAAAACACAAACTACCGCAGCCACAAAGGGACAAAACACAAACGACAATATTCACAGTGGATCATAATACAAACTACAGCAACACACAAATTATAGCACAAAAACCACTCAAGTTTATACAGCAATCTTTAAAAACGTGGTGGATAAAACACTTTTTAATTATTCCAGGAAAACAGTAATTAACAATAATAGTTTCCAGGACATTTTGACTTTTTTTAATCAAAGTCCAGTTCAGATTTTAACAACTGTATGAGTATATTCACCTGACGTCCTGCTCTGGACTTTAATGGCTCCCTGGGTGCTGATGATAGGCGTGGTCTCTGTGGTTGTGTCCACATCTTTGTCTATGTCCACTCCGGTGCTGGCGCTGACGACCCCGTTGACCCCGGAGCGGTAAAGGTCATTAATCATGTTCTTCTCTTTCTGCCACTCTCTGTTGGCCTGAATCTCGTCCGGCTCGGGGATCAGCATCTCGGCCTCGTTGGTGTCCTCTATCAGCACGCCTCCGCTCTGCGCCTCGTTATCGGCCCGCTCGCTGCTGCCGCAAGACTCGCAGGACTGGAAATCGTCCGACTGGCTGCGGTTGTCCTCCTCCGGGGCGTCGTCCACAGTGATGGTGCTGGACCGGTCGTAAGGCTCGGGTAAGGGCTCCTTCAGTTCCTCGTGGAGTTGGTCCATCAAGCAGCGAAGAAACTCCTGAGAGTCCTGGAGAGTGTGCACAAACAGAACAATTAGGGCCCACGTGAGATTAGAAGAACATTAAAAGTTTTGTTGAAAAATTGCAATTGCTATTTGATTGTAATATTTGAATTTCCACAGATTTTAGCTGAAACAGAGATAATAGACACTCTATTCTTCCAATTGTCGCAATAATGCCACTAGATTTAAGGAGGTTTCATGGTATTTTCGTAGTTTCTTTATTCAAACCTTCCACATATAAAACAAGTTATACATCAAAAACGTAGAGAAATGAGTCCTCTTTCATAATAAATTACTCCCAAAGCTCTGTCATTTGCAGATTTTGTGCAATGAGCCTAAATTTGACCAGAAGTCCCCTCATCTTCCCCATAGACTTCCATTCAAAATGTTTCCATCCAACACCAGCTTGTTACTCTTCTTAAACTGCCATTTGTCCCATATTTTTTCACTCCAGCTTCATAAATCTTACATCAGCATGTCCACGAAACCCTCAGGTCACTCACAACGTCACTCGTTTTGTGATTTGGGTTATAGCTTAGACAATATGAGTGTGTATTTACAGACTACTCCCAGCTGTGTCTGATCATTGAGCAGCCAGTTAACTCCAATCCAGAGACCAGAGTAATGCTTTGTTTAGAATAAAAAAAGCACTAGGAAAGCTGCCTAGATATGCCAGCAGTCTTTGCAGTATGGTTATCGTGAGAATTTTGATTAACAACAATACATTTACAACAAATTGTGCTTTCCAGAAAACAATGGTGTTCATTATGTGAGAATAGATTCACATTTCCACAGCTGACATTGCATTTTTCCTCCAAATTCACTTCTTCCTCATTGTTTATCTGCAACTCAGCAATGCAAAAACATGGAAACAAGCGCTATTTAATGTACAGTCAGACTTAATGAACCCCTGACATCCAATATCCCTCTTAAACCACTCTTCTCGGCTGCTCAGCCTGGCGTGACAAATTAATATTCTTCAGATGACTCCTGATAAGCCCTGAAGAAGAAGCAGGCGTTTTATCGCTTTATCATCATTCAGGCGAATAAAGTCCTTATTTATAGGATGTGGACACTGCGGAAATACACGTAGAAATGCTGTATATAAAGGTAGAAGTAATATTTCAGCCCATACAGTTGTTGGTGACAGACAGTAGTTGGGTGAGTAAGTGCATTACAGAGGCTCGGGTTTGTCTGGCCGAGTGATTTGAGCCGGGCATAATGTAATTTCTGTGGAGAAAGAGCCGTGAATGGATATGGACTGAAAGAGAAAAGGCAGGGACTTGATAAGATTCAGGCTCGAGGAAGCTTTACAGGCCTTTATACCAGCACTTATCAGAAAGGTTTTAATACAGGAACATTTTTGATATTCTAGACGTACAAAAATCTAATCTAAAGTTTAGGATTCTTTTTTTTTTTTTACGATGTGACGTGACTTACCTGCTGAGAATATCCTCTGAACATGGGGTTTATGGCTTTGATTCCTTGGAAAAGGTTGGTCGGCACGACGTAGGAGGGTCTTTTTATTACATCAAGTAATAAAAAAGAAAAAACAGTAAAGACAAATTAGAAGAAAATGGCAGTGATGCTGAGATCACAACATGCAGCCAAATACATTAAAATAAGGAACACTAAGCACATATTTCTACTTGTTTTAGATGTTAAACTAATTTTTCCATCCTATATGTTTGTGTTTTAGTTGTTTTCAAATATCTTCATCGTTATTATAATTGATCAGAACATGACATTAAGCATTTGAGTCTCAAGCTAGTGATTATAAGAGCTAAACTAAAATGCTTGGCCAAATCATGTGTCAGATTAGTATTTTCAAAGCCCTGCTATATGAGTTTAATAATGCATACAATATTTATATTTTGTGTTGGCAAATATGGCTTTAGCCTCCCTGATCCAGCCCTACAGATGCTTATGTTCAGAAATAACAAAACATCTTCAAGAGTCGACACAGAATGAGGCAAATACAGCTTCTTTGATAACTTTTACAGACCTCTCTGGACAGACATACGTTATCATTAAGGGTCAATTGACACTAGACAATCCTAAACAACAGTATTTATCACTTTCCTCCTCGGGAACTGAAGAGGCCTGTGCACAAATGTAAATCTCGAGCCCTGATTCGTGTTTATTGGATGTCAAAGCTGTGCAATCCTTGTGACTGCCAGTTTTCTGTCCTGTTCTACAAAATGTCATGCTAGATGCAGTAAATGTATTTGCAACTGCTACAGTCAAACCTGTAAGATGTGATAAGAATAAAATACCGACCTATTTTTGTGCCACAGATCTGCTACGAGTTTCTGGTAGCTTTTGCAGAGCGCCGGCTTCTTGTCTGTCCTCACCAGACCTCCACATTCGAGGAAGAACTGCGTCAAAGGCGGGCTGAGAGAGATAGTAAACCATAAGATAAACAAATATAACTGAATCATACACTTTATTTGTGCGTTAAGCAGAAAATACAATAAACAAGAGAGGTTCAAATTTAATTATTCATGAGGAATGGACTGCTTTATTAATGTTGTTCTTACTTCACGCCTAAAATAATCAAAGTTTCTCAAGGTATAATCACTAAAAAGCTTAGAGGGTTGAAGGACAGAGACAAAAGTGAGAAGAAAAATGGCTCAGGAGATGTCAGCTGACAGGCAGATGGAGTGGACAGGGGTTTAGAAGAAAACAAAAAAAGTAGGGAATGAATAAAGCATGCAGCGTAAGAGAAAGTCCTTCGTAAAAGTGAATAATGACCCCAGAGTAAGTGGAAGAAGTGGGACTCGTGCAAACAAACATCAAAGAAAAGTTTTTAGAGAGAGCCTTTTCCTCTGCAGCTGTATGAATCCTATTTTTGGACGTGATTTAGATTGCAAATTTTGACCCAAATCTGCGCAATTTGACTTCAATCCACTCTAGACACACGCAGTTTTATTAAAAAAAGAAAAAAAAAAACTTGTCTCTTGGGTAGATGGTGTGATGAAAGAGGAGAAAAGGGCTGAGAAAGCGGAGAAATGATTGCATTCAATTATAAAAACGACACGAGAGACATAAAAAAGTCATGTAGCGGTGGGTAAAGGTGAGTAGAAACAGTGATTGTGAGAGAAGGTGGTGTTCGGCTGTAACAGAAGAGCCTAAGGGGAGCTACTAAAGGCCATTTCTGTCGTCTCAAATGGTGCACTGCAGCAGTTTTCACTCAGCCGTCACTTTCTCGAATGAGCCCAGGCTGTGGATGTTTCTCTCAGTGAATAAAAACAAGCTACTGAACAGCTACAGAGAAGTGTGAGGAGTGGAAAAAGAAGGGTTGATGGCAGGACACGAGGCAGATGAGTAAAAAAAAGGAGTTTGTGTCTCACCAGTTGGACAGAGCCTGGAGAGCAGCGTTCATGTAGCACGTGTTGCCTATGTTTTTCAAACCTGTCAGGCCTAAAAAAGACAGAAAACACCACAGAAGTTAAATCAAATATGCAGCTGTCATATTAGCTATTTGTATCGTTAACATTGTCATATTAACCACAATCAGGCTACGTATTATTTTGTTTTAAAACTGAGCTAAAGTTAACGTTATATTGTTATTTATTGGAGTGAAATCTAATTAACTGCACACACACACAAGTTAAAAACAGATTAAAATAGACAGATTTATTCATTTAATGTGGACATAGCGTTGTGTCATGATGTAGTAATAGTTGTTGTTGAATTATGTCGGGTTCACAGCACGTCTACATGAAGTTTTTTTGCTTTTAAAGAAAGTCAGTTGGCTCACATCTTGTCATTTATTCATTTAAGTAAGTAATATCTAGTTCATTGTGTTTTTGAAAAGCTAATACATCTAATAAAGCTGAAATATCATCCCATAAAGATATTTTCCTCATAAAGCTGCCTCCTGAAGATCCGTATCTGGGACAAAAATAGCCCACAGAGCAGCTAATGCCAAAGCCCGAGCATCACCACATGAGGTTTAACGTGACATATGCCGTTTGCCATTTGTCATATTTTTAAGTTCATTTTACTCTTAAAAGCGTAATAAAATGCAGGATTTTCTTGAAAATGTAAATGAATCCTCACAAAATAAAGACAAAGACAAAATGTTTCTCTAAATCAGATCTGCCATTATTTCAGAATTTTAATCCTTTGTTTATGTTGTTTATATGAGAAGGACGTTCAAGGTGAAGCTCTCAGCCAATCCCAGCTCAAAGAAGAGAACAAAGTAGAGCAAAACTTCATGAAAGGTGCTTAGAGTACATTCCAAAACCATAAAACTCCTGGATTTGTTTGAAAGGGGAAGAGAGCTGACATTGAAATAAAATAAAACTCTGCTGTTTGTGAATATAAAAAGAATATTCTATTGTTTTCACCTCTTTGAAGCGGTTAGTTTGTCTAAAATGATCTAACCTCTGGCGCGCAGCTCGTCTTCCTCCTCCGTCTCCATGTCCAGGTCTTCAGAGCCTCCATTAGGGGGCACTCTCAGGGAGGTGGGGCTCCCAGGGGCCCTGCTATTCTCCTGAAACAACACAAGCTTCCTTTATCCCACAAATCTTTTCAAATAAATGAGTAACTATGACCTCTGAGATAAACCCGGGACCCCGTTTATTATTATACAACTGTTGTGTAACTTTACCTGGACAGCATTCTGAGCAGAAGTCAGGGCTTTACTGCCGTTAGCGCTGGGCGAATGTGGTCCTAGTTTACGCTCCAAAAACACCTCCTTCCCACAGGCGTAGCACCAAACCCGGAGCGTGGTGAGGTTCACCGTCAGGTTGTGCCTTGTTTCCTGCAACACAAACACATAAACATAACTACTGAACTGAACCAAAACAAAAACATGTTAATATTTAGCCCAATCAGCTGATGGTTAACGATCTAGACACGCTGTTTATCAGGATGGTGCACAACAAAACCTCAACTTTTACCCTTTTCAAGTCAAACTGTTGCCCCTTTTACAACCCTTTTTGTGATATTTGTGGGAATTGTGCTCACAAATGTGCTGCTTTAGCCATGCTTCTGCCCCATTTATGCTCAAAGAATGAAAAGGAAAAAGAGGAGACACACTATTCCCTTTTACACTGCGGTCGTCACATAAAAATAAAACTCCACATAAGCTTTCCTTCATAAGTAATAAACAAACAAACACATGTGAAATCAAAACTAAAAGGTGCATGGCTAATTTGCATAAAATAACAACAATTAGGCAAATTCAAACATGCAGTATCCATGTTTTTGTGCACTTACTGCTAAGGGCACACCTAAAACATCAAGTATTTTCCTGAGCTGTGCCATTTAAAAAAAAAAGGGAGCATAAAAGGGCCTTGTATTTGCTATTGCTTTCAAAAAATATGATACACTTCACCTTTAGTAAGATCCCTCCAGCAGATTAAGGTCCTTTCTTTGATTTATTATTGTTTTTGCTTCCAAAGAGACCAATAACAGACAAACTCTTGGACAGTCTTATGGTAATGAAGCCACATGTGAAGGCGAAGGGGAGGGAAAACTCAAGGCTTCTCTATGATTTTCTGCAAACATGGCCGAGTTCTGCTGACCTACTGCTGCTCCGAATGCTTGCCTCTCCACAAAAATACAAAAACGTGAGCAGCAAATGACCGGCCGGGTCTGCATTATTCATCAGGACGCATTCGAGCAGCAGGAGAGGCAGAAGGAACACTGCTCTGAGTCTGAACACAGCCACGAGACACTTGCCATGTAAATCATTCACGAGGGAAAGAACCAGACAGGATATTAACAGCTTAATGAATATCAAAGAGATTAGTGTTAATGTTTAAAAAGAATAAATAATGTCGTAAGGATCAGTGGTAAAGATTATGCAAGGGTTGTTTTAAAATTATGTTGTAAAACTTGTCTTAAAGTGTCACGCCCAAATAAAACACAGCCAAGTATTTATCAGAGCGAAGCATGATCAAATAAAATGCATGTTACAGTAATGAGCTTTAGAAGAACAAGGAAGTGATCTTTAACTGAGGAGGAAGAGAAGTTTGGCTCCAGAATGTCTACTGGAATCACAAGAATGGGACAAGACACTAAGATAATGTTTATATCTGTTCAAATTAAAGACACTAAAGCAACACTATCGAACTTTTCAGGCTGTAAACACACTAAATAACTAAAAGAGACAAACGCTGAATGATGAAGGAACAGTTCAGAGTTTTGTAAATATAGTTTTGCATAGTTAGTTGAAAATTGTTTGGTGAAAAGTGACTACACTGAAGCCAAGCCTTCTACGAAACATTTTTCTGGCACTGACCGTCCAGAAACAGATCATTTTAACCTTGCACTTGCTAAACCTCTTTCTGAATGTCTTAATTACTACTTCTCTCATAAACTGCCGCTGCGTTACAGGAACCACACAATTTTACTTTTACATCGGTTTATTTTCTGTGTATTATTACAGTGTGAATAGTATTGGTATAAAATTGTATCCGGAAACAGAAACCACCAAATAACAAAAATAAATCCACATTAGTGACAACTTTAGTGTCACATAATTCCTAATAGATCGTAAAAAGAGGAGAGAAGATAGCTCTATTTTAACCCATCTTTGGTAACTGGAGACATTTCCAAACAAAAACGATATAAAGTAATAATTAAAGATGGTTATGGATTAGTGACTTCAAACTATATCTGATATTTTTTGTATTTATTCTGAACACTTTTACTTTAGTCTACAAGTGATAGTTGCCTACAATCTTAAGGGCCACAAATGTTTATCTAAATCAAACTAACTTGCTTGTTTTAGATTTGCATGTGAATGGGTCAGACATATAGAGCATGTATAACCAGCTGAACACAGTAATACTTCATCGACTAAGCTTTATTATTATTATTATTATTATGGCAAAGAAGGTATTTTGGTACCTTGCAAAAAAAATACATGACCCATCCCTGGTACTAATGTATATTTAACTATAAAACAAGCTAAACTATTCTCTAAACTTGAAATCTGACTATTCTGAATACACATTTCCGCATTTTTCGCATATTAAAGATATTTAAATGTCTCTTTCCCCATCAGGCCTTCAGAGCACTAATTAAGCATTGCTCTTTGTTCTTAGAAGCTCCTGCTAAAATAAACAGAAAGTGTGATTAGGGGGATGCACACAGATATCAAATTTGATGCTATAATTAAAAAAAAAACTTGTATAAACCTGTTTACTCTGGGTTTTATTACAGTGTGACTCGACTAAACCTGTGCCAAATCTTCTGAAGCAGATCCTAATACAAGCTTTTATATTCCTCCCCGGCTTTGTGTAACCCGACGAGGCCTTTTATTCGCAGAAACCTCAGTCAACAGTGAGTGCAGTAAACTGTATCCACGGAGCTAACACTGAGTCCCCTGCACTTCCCAAAGGAATGGCAATTAATAATGGATGACGCGCCGCTGAAATTGTACCGAATGCTGTGATGAAGGCAGACGGTGGTGGCTTGCTTGATGATTTTTTAACAAAGCACGCAATTTCAAAAGCATAAAGTGGCACGTGAACGGTCGAGATGGAGAATGATAAAGCATCGGGAAGGACTTTTTATCTGAACTCAAGGGAAAATGGATGTCCTTATGTGGCATCTGGTCTTTTTTGAGGATATATTACAAGTATTTTCGGTATTTATTCCACTGTGTTTCTTCTTTTCACGTGTAAAAATCTCCAAGACAGAAGATACTGTTCCCTTTGCTGCAGTGTTTGCCCTTTTATAGTCTATAGCTTTATAGTTTTAATTAAAAAACACGCTGGGTCTGAGATTTCTCACCTGAGAGTGGACAGTGCTGTGGTCAGTGTGAGACTCTCCGCAGCCGACATAAGAACAGCCATTCTGGACAGAAAGACGAAAGCAATATGTTAACATGCAGAGAGTATTTTTGCTACTTTTACTTTTATTTGAGCATTTATGTTGATTTATTTTACTTTTTTCATTACATACACATTTAGTAATATTTTTATACTATTGTTAAGCTGTTGTAACAAGTGAATTTCCCCACTGCATTATTAATAAAGTCTGATTGTGGCTTATCTTAGCAAAGTTTTAAACAAAAAATAATATGTGCATTAATGCTGTGGGATGTCAGCCAATTACTTTATCAATTTTCATATCTGAATTTCTTCTCAGGCAAAGTAAAAGCAATCTAGGCTAAACTCCACTTGTCACACTGTTGTTATTCAGTTGTGCCAGAATACAAAGCTCATTCAAGCTTTAATTGGGTGAAAACACTGACCTGCAAAATGAAAATTTCAATATAGTCCCTTTCTAATAAATTACTAACATATTCACTTTTAAACACAGTCTCACCTCAAGGCACGCCCACAGATTTGGTCCTCCTACTTTACAGTCCTGACACTGGCCCTGGAGAAACAACAACACAGTTACACGTCGTCTAAACTAAACATTAATCATCATTTATAAACCTAACCACAAGTGTACAGTATAACGCTGACGTAAAGAGAGACTCACATGTGATTTCTGAATGAGTTCCTCTTTTGTGATCTCCCCCACACTGTCCAAGTGGGGGCAATCGGAGCTGGACGCTGGTGGCATCACTCACCTCCAGAGTCTGTGGGACGTAGAGAAGAACATTCAGTAACAATGACTTTACACAAGCACACATCGACTTTATTTACTTTAATTTACTTTACTTATTTATGGCATGTCTTACAGCATAAATGTAAGAAGAGAAGTGAGACAAAGTCAGACGGCTGTAACCTGAGTCACCAGCATCAGACGAGTTTTTCGTGTCGTCATGACTGACAGTTTCCTCCAACCTTGTAATTTGCCACTGACTTACACGCTACCATTGTTGACGACTCGTCCCAGATGAGTTATGATAAGGTCACAGAAATTGTTTTTAGCTCTGACATGAGGGAAATGCATTGCTATTTCACATTAACCTCAGTGGCAGAGCTGAAATGTGGATAAACTATATGAAAAAGCCTACTCCAGATGGGTCAAAAAACATGTCTCAAATCAAAGTGTACAGAGGAATAAAGAAGATTAACAAGGGCAAAGGCACAGAGGTTAAAAGCAGGAAAAGACAAAAAGCTAGCCCCAAACAGGCAGAGTAGAGTTACATCTGTATTTGTGCTGCTGCTACAATAACAGAGCTGTCACTGGTGCAAGGCTGGGACAGTAGTATCCCAGGTGGCCGAAGTAATCTGGGAACATCCAGCCACAAATCAACTTTAGGGCTGTCTCTATTTGTTCACACAGGAAAACAAGCTACTGATTAGTGAGAAGGAAAAATCTATTCACTTGGCTCACATTTATGTGGGGAAAAGGTACTGTATATGTTAAAAGATAACACTATCACATATTAAGGCTGTGAATATATTGCAAAGAACTGCTTGCATTACAATAACACTATGGCGGCCCATTTGATAGATATTGGACACTTTGCCAAAACAACTGACCAATTAGAGTTTTAAATCACAGTGTGGCCTGATTTAAAAGCAAGTAGTGAAAGAAGTTTGACCAATGCAAGTGGAAGCTATTGTAGAACCTTGTATTTGTTCATATGACCAAATTCAACTTTAACAATGGACAAGTGGATTCAAATAATGAGTGTTATTGCAAAATTCAACATAGTTTTCCACATTAAGAATCATTAAATAACTGTTGCATATTTTTCCACCATGTCATGAATAAGTAGTAAGTGCTAAATCTTGCAACGCACGCACATTGCAAGCTAATAAAATCTAAAAGGCGAGCTATACTGTCAATCCCGAGTGAGGATTTCTATCGTCCAATCAACAGCCTGCAGGGTTTAGATCCACTTTTTGAAACTATACCACACTGTTAGAACCACAGCAGAATTTGCTGAAAGAGTGGGATGGTTTGCTTTGTACCCCTTTTAGCAACAGAAATGCCCCCTGACCTGTACCTTACCAGTCCAGTGGAAATGAGCTATAACAAAACATGTCAACAATATTACGATAACATTAGGACAGTATAATATTATGTAAGGATACAGTTGTAAAACATGTTTAGCCATAAAATGCCATAAAGGAGGCTTCTTGATACAAGTTACGCTGAAATAAACACAGATATTATGACATGCAATATAATCAAATTATTGTGAATGATTGTGCAAATAAAAACACAGTACACAAACCATGCAAAGCAATATATCCAAACACCATCATTTTGAAAAATGAACTGAGGACAATTTATATTTATATACAGCTTTCATTGGTAGTCTTGCAGTGATACTTAACATGTGCATTATGTTATTTTTAATAGTAAAATGAAGGTAGACCTGTTATTACTGCAGTGGCTATATTTATAGATTGAGATGCTTTCACTATTGTATTTACATAAGTCAGTTCTCGTTTTAATAGAGTATATCCTGTGGTAACAGCGTGCAATATTATTATAACATCTCCTGCACAAATCAATATAAGCGCCTTGTTTATAACTGAAGATAAGATAAGAATTCACACATAAGTCTGCTTCCCATGAATTCTTGCTTTTGTGGCTTAGGTTCAAAAGGCCAAATGAAGAAACCCACAGTGAATCTAGCATTAAGCACTCACTGCTTCAGCTAATGTAGTGTTACGAGGCAGAGAAATGGAATTAGCCGGTGGTTTCACTATCAAGCCTCTGTTGATAACACTGACAAAACTGATGAAGGAAATCCGTGCCCACAAACCAGACTAAATGCTTCCTCAATGTGGAAACACAGCACTCACAGGGATGTAGCTGTGGGCACAAAGAGGTGTTGATTCAGGGTGGGGTCGAGCCCAACCCCGGTGCACGTGAGACACAGAAAGACCTGTAGTGTTTCATCATAATATCCTTTTATTAACGCTGTAGTATTAATATAAGCTCAATAATAACATGAAACTTATGCGTTATGCAGGTATTATAAGTTATATTGTTGAGAGTTGCATGCTAGCTCCGTGAATGAAACCATTGCAACCACTGCAGGGAGATTAAAATTTTAAATGCTCGCTTCACATTTGAAATAAAAACAATTTAGTTTAAAGACAGATCACGTATTAAAAACAGCGGACAGTGCAGCTGCGTATGGCTTTGGCCTTGTCTCTTGCTCACAGTGAGCTGTCAAAAGCAGCCGAGGCGTTGACAGCGTCACACACTGTTAGCACTTCTGCTGCGTCGCTCTACCGTTAGCATTAGCATTGTAGTATTTATTGTGCATTTATTCCATTGTATACTTGTCAGGTATGATATAAAGCATACTGTCTGACAATACACAAGAGATACGTGTATCTGGTGACGAGAAATGATATAAGAATTAGTTATTGAGTAATTTGTATCGATGACCATCACTAACTGCTAGCTAGCATTAGCCAACTAGCGTCCCTGCATTACATGACATACTGACAGTATCACGGTGACTACACAGAACACCACAGCTCGGTTTTACAAATAATCACGGTCTCAGGTTTACCTGCACGACAAGATGAGATTGCCCTTTTCAAGTAGGTTCAGTAAAATCCGACGTGCACAGATTCAGTCGGTAATAAGAGGCATAATTCAGTCAGAAATCCTTCACGTTAAAAGTACGTGCGCCGCTGTGCCGCTCCGCTCAGCGTGGTTACTAACGTTACCGAGGCCCCGCCCCTTTTCCGGTCACATTCAAACGCAACAGGATCATAGTTTTTATACGCTTCACTTTTATTATTTGCTGATTCATCCATATAGTTAGATTTCATTACATTCTTAATAATTCTTTTGTAGTAATTATTGCAGCATTTATAGTGGAAAGCAAAAAAAATCCATTGTACAGTAAAAATCTGCATATGAGAATAAAATTTTGAATAGAATCAATGAACTAAAAAGGTAAGTGTTTATCTCTTTAAATCAGAAAAGAGCGTAATCCTAGGAGGTTCAGATGAGACAAGACCCTTTCTGAGTAGTCCCTTCTTGATACATGATTGTTTTAACCTGAGTGACTGCAATTGATATAATGGTGTCAAAATGAAAGCACAAAATGAAGTAAATTATGAGTGTACCACAACTTTAGTTCTCTCTTTGGAGTTTAGTTGTAATAGCTCAGGCTTTAGTGTTGAACAACTTAACAAACATATCCGTGCAAGTGCATTGTGTGACTCTCACACCGGTTATTTTACATTAAAGGTGTTAAAATTACGTTGCTTGGTTGTTTTTGAAAGCATGTATACAGGAAGTAATGTTTCAGCTGATTGAATTGGGATATTATGGGTCACATGATATTTGCTAATCAATATCTAACAACGATAAAGGTTTGTGCAATTTACATTTGAGAACAGCGATGTTTTTTCTATGATATTGAATAATTATACAATACCTCGCTGGAGATTGAATTCATTGTTACTTCACAATTAAATTATCCCAAAACCTGCACAGTCAGTGGACACCAGTGAACAGTAAACCCATCCCAAGCGCCACCTAGTGTCCAAGGAGAATATGGACGCATTAGGACGAACAAGTAAATATATAATCTTACCATTTTATTCCAATGCAACTATTAGGGGCACCTTTTTATTTCTAGATTCATGTTATTTTTAGTTTAGTGTTTATTATGCATGTCTATTTGTTTCTGAGTTATGCCCTTCTGGAATATCAAATATGTTTAGCAGCATTAAGTCAGTTACAATGAGGTAAATGTCCTGTAAATTAACTTTTCAATTTATTCTGGTATTCAATATAGTGTAGAAGTCAAACACTGGACTTGTTCAAGGCAAGTTAATCAGGTTTATTAAGCTGCAATGTTGTCAATATTGGTTTACAACTTGGTTTAAAGTATATAACCATTATATTATTTAAATTCATTCAATTCGGTTAAGGCCAAATACACATACACCCTGCATTATTATTCATATGTGTCTGCAGCATTGTTTTGGTGCTTATTTTATGTTCCCCTCAATAAACTGCTCCTTAGATTGGACTGATTTGTTTATTGCGCCTCTGAGTAAAGTCCAGACTCTAATTAAAATGCACTGTAATGTGTTTCTTATTGCTGCCGGAAGAGGGGGCTGTATCTCTGTGAATTGAACGTGAAGCGGAAGTGCGTAACCAGACTTTTATTTTGAAGCCGTGCGTCGCCGTGTGCGTGCTGCGCGTGCCGCTCTGGGTCCTTCACTGTGAGCGGAGGTCAGCGGAGAACCGGGCAAACTCTGGGAACACACTCTAAAGGGTAAATATACTGTTTTATCTTAACGTCATTGCCATATTTTAACATTATCCATCAGGTCCTTTCACTGATTTTGGTTTGTTTATGATTTCGTAACTGTTTTATGAAATAGTTGTATAATACTCGTTATTATCTTTGCTAGGCGTTAGCTACTTTTAGCGCAAATCTTTCTCACCACATGCTAATGGCTACAAAAACGTTTATTTTTTCATATCATACATAAGGCCATTGGGGAAACAGAGCGTTTTATACCAGGCTTCCCCCTTTCCATTTTATAGATTTGTCCTTAGCTATGTTATAAACAGTTAAAGCGGCAAACTATTTAAGTCTTAGAAACAATAGACTGTTGTGAACAAAGACTGAGATTCATTTTGTTACTGATCACGCAAAGAGCTGCAGATGTTTTTATACGGACTTGAATAGATTATGCATGTTGTCAGGTGAAAATAGCATTTGGATATCTTTATGTGGTCAGTGCTGAGATGTGGTGAAGTTGTGTTTTCTTAATGAAGATTATTAATTACTTACAGGAACAGAAATACTGTAGATTAGCTTTCCTTTTACCTGTATCCACATACTATACATTCAGTCTGTCTGAGGAGGACTTATGTAATGTATTGTATTGTAGTCCACCTTAAAACACACACCCATCACTTGTATCATCCTCACTGTTGTTCCTGCAGATGCTAACGGAAAAAAACAAATGTTGAGTCATGGATAAAAAACCACAATGAGGCCCGAGACGCTGACCAGCTCACAGCTGTCTGTGAAAGCAGCTGCTCTGCGAATGGTCGACCTGCCCCTCTCCGTCTACAACTCACTGTCACAGGTGAGAACACTCTCCTAACATCACTTTGACATTTGCACCTTTTTATTTAACTATTCATCTGTTTTGTCTAGTTATCCGTTCATTTTTTGGTGCTTTGGAGTTTAATATTCAGGTCCCTTGTCTTATCTACCTTTACCACAGCAGTAGATAAGCTTCTAAAGTGACTAATGTTTTTATTCCTGCACATTATACCATGTCTTAGATAACAGAAATGAAAAGTACTTTAAAGTTTGCTCTCTCTAAAAATGTGGAGACCTCCCTTTGTGTTGTGAGTAGAACGAGAAAATCAGCTTCTCGAGCCAGTGTTTCCACATTTCACTTCACAGCCACACAACAGAGACTAAGGCTGTGTCCTAATCCATACACTCATCAATTTAATGTCTAGAGACTGAAATGAAGTGCACTCAATGTTTCCCACAATGCATCAGTAAAAGTAGTGAACGGCACTGGTCACAAGTTGCAAATAGTCCAGACGGTTTTATTCATTAATGGGTTGAATGTGAATGTAAGTAATCCTTTAATTTCTTTAAATGCTGCTGTTATGTAATTGAATGAACACCTGAATGAGTAATAGCTTTAAAAGTACAACATCATCACTTCTTTCTTAATCTTTTTTATTTTCATGTTCTCATATAGTTAAATCGGTTTGAGTAAACTGCAGTATTTCTGGTGGACTTTCATGTAAATAAAGCTTAAACAGACAAATCCAGACGTCACTGCAACATTTAATCACTCTGAACCATTCATAAGCTCTCCAAAAAAAAAAAAAAAAAACCTACATTATTCCTGTTGCCACTGTTTATGTAACCTTCTGTTGTTGGGGACGTGCTGCGATGCTGTGAGTGTAGTTAATCCACTCTGTCACTCTGTGTTTCTATAAATAAACAGAGACAGTCCATGCACGCCGTTTGAAATGGATTCTGTAAAAGTCTACGTGACAGACCACTAGTGCTGCCTGTTGCATCAATGTACTTTATATCCTCCGTTATCCTCTTATGTATCAGCCAAATCATTTTCATAGACTTATTTACAAATGCTCTGAATAGAAATCCCTCCATATTTAATGTAATGCAAATTTCACCTCATGTTTTGTCATCAGTCCCATTTAATACTAGTTTGGTCAATTACGTCATGGTTTTTTGACCTTTTGATGGAGGCAACAATACACAAATACAGTTTATTTTCCCTTTCGCTCATTAGATCCCTTTGGTATGTCTTGAGTTTAGGAGATTAGCCAAGTTTGTGTCTGTTCTGTTCAGCTGCTCCGAACAGGTTTCTCCAGTTTGCTGCAGCGGCGCTCTATGATGGATGGGTTAAATGCAGAGAACAAATTTCCCTACGGAGACAGTAATGTGTTTTTAGGTTTAACATGTCTGTGGGCAAGACATATTGTGTGTGCAAGGTGCATATTAAACCTTCAGAGCACATTTACTAACAAAAGTTTAGAAGAAAAGTGGATACAGGTTGCAGTTATTCTCTTCTACATTTGCAACAGTCTCTCTTTACAGGTTTAGAACAAAATAAAGGCACTTTTACGCCTGAGTTGTTTGATCCGGACTCTCAGTCTTTCCCGTTTGCTCCAAAACAAATTGTCAGATGTGAAAACTCTCCTGGACACTGGAAAAAAGAGGTGTTCTCAGCCTGGACCGACTAGACCAAGGTCTGGTTAGTTTGTGCTTTGTGATAGTTTGGACTTGCAGACCAAATGACAAAAGTCACAGCCAATTAAACACATGATAAAGAGCAAACAGAGGAAAGACAATGGGATAAACATAAGTTGGTCAGGTTTAAAACCAAGACTCAGATTCTTTTTTTTTGAGGTTTTATGTTTTTTGTGAATCCAACCGTTTCCTAAAGAGCGTCATAGTGTTTAAAATCATGTCTTAAACAGTGTATTTAAAGTTTAATCTGTTTGTAGTAATTCTTTATTAATAATAACATGTCTCTATAGGCCCTGCTCCAGTCTGATTATTGCATTTCTCCGGTGAAACTGTAAAATGAGCCGGTTTAACCCTTGTCATGATGACTGTAAAAAGAAAAAACTAAATATGGTAAACCAAACGATTCCTGTGGAACAATTGTGATTAGTGCAGACCTTGAAGTGTAAAAACATCTTCAGGTGATTCAATGTTTACTGTTGATGAGTGACAGAACCAACCCGGGAACAGTATTTCAGTGTTGTACATTGTGTTATATCAACAGTGTATAGTGAGTATTTCAAGCCTAATCTACCTGTGTTGTTGTGTTTAAGTAGCCAAGTTTTAAAGATATCCTTTAACCTTTACCTCACTTGGCTCTCTTCCAGGTGAATGTCAGCACCGGCACCAAGAGGCTGGTGGCTGCCACGGCCTTCAGCGCCATCTCCCTCCTCTTCCTCGCGCGCCGTTTCCAGAGGAGGAAGAGCAGAAAGAGGACTCTGTCTCCGCAGTGGGAGCAGGTCAACTTTGATGTTTTCTCCAAAGCCTCGGCACAGAACGGTAGGCGTCCTGTTTGGGTATTTTCTCCTTTGTCCAGCAGCTCAGTGAGGCTAGTAGTAGTGTGTGATGTAACCAGACTGACGCATTCTGCTCAGACTTGGATTAATGGATCATCTCATTAAGGATTTGTCACTGATTATACTTTCTCTGACCAGTGTGTTTCTTAAACTGTTCTTTTCATCCCTCCAGAACCTTCTAATGATCAAAACATCACTCTTCCTCTTCCAAATGGAAGCTCTACTGGTTTAGTCCTCACTACGGCGTCCTACAGAAAACTGTCTGGGTCCCTTCAGAGTCTGGCTTCAGTAAGATCTGTTTTATTTTGTGTTTTTTAGGGTTTCTGCAGTGTTTTAATTGTCTCTCTTGTCACATCTGCTCAGGTTAAAAGCGTGGCATCTTCCAGCAGCAGCACCTGCGCGAATGACTCGACGTGTTGGGACAGACCCGAGGACTCGGACGTGGACAGTGTGGTGAATCTGCCCGTGACCACTCCGGAGAACTTGTACCTCATGGGTAAAGACGCCGGCGGAGGCATTAATCTGATGTCACAGCAGGATACGATGTTGATAGAGAGTATAATGGTCTGGTTTTAGGTATGGATCTGTTCGAGGAGGCGCTGAGGAGGTGGGAGGAGGCCTTGACCTTCAGGAGCAAACAAAGTGACGATGATGAAGACTGTGCCTCCATTAAAACTGGAGCTGGAGACGCCATCGCTGAGCAGAGCATGGAGGTAAACACAGAGGTAGTATTTAAACAAAATGTTATAAGTTAAAGGTTTTTGTACGTTTACCAAAGCCACAAAGGAGAGTAGTACTTTATTTAGATCGTATATACAATAAAAGTACAAGATTGTTTGTTTGAAGCCCTTGAACACAACACACAGAGACTATTTAAAGACTGGGGACCAGAAAAATAAATAATTTTAGTAGTTTTTAGTATTTAAATATCCTGTTTTTGGGAGCGTTATTTTATTTGTTTGTTTAGTTTGGGTTTGTTTGTTTTTTGGTAGCATCTGGTGGTGATATTTCAGATTGCAACTGAACATCTCACAGCCTCCTTTCTGCAGCCTGTGAGCAATTATAGCTGCGTTTCCACTGGGACGGTACAGTGCAGGTCGGGGCAGTTCTGGTGCAATTCCATTACCAAAAGGGGTATTAAACAAACCCTGTGGCAATAGGTTAGATGACAAAAGCAGTTTAGTTCATGAAGGTGTGTTCTTATTTGCAGTCTGCTTCATTTAGTTTGCGCAAATAGAGAAAATGAGCTGCACCAGTTTGTTTTAACCGCACCAGTCGCAGAAAACACCCTAAATGTCCTCAGCTTTTATGCAGAACACACTTTTCACTTGGACAACAACAAACAAGAAAAGAAAGCATCATAAACTTAGCTTTGACTGATTTGTTCACTTTGTTTAACTGTATACACTGTAATAAAAACACTGCACTGGAGTCTAAACTAAACACTTTCATCCATCAGTGTCTCAGAGTAACAACAGCCTCTTTGTTGGGTTTGTAACGTAGTTGGATTTTGATGAACCTTCTGTACAAGTGTCTCTGAAGAGGACTAGGACCATAAAAAGCACAGTCTGTGGCTAAGAATTGACCTTTTTGTTTTACTGGATAGCCAACTGTATTTTATAATGAGTCTCTTTGTTCTCCGTTTTGTTTCAGGATGTGATCAGTGCAGAGTTCATCCACAGACTCAAGTCCCTGCTTCAGAGAGCGTACCACCTTCAGGAGGAGTTCGAGGGAGTTTTGGGAATGTCCGCATCCAACAGCCAAGGTTTTCATTACAGACACAGAACGACAGATGTGCAGTGACATTTAACACGTTTACTTAAGAGCGTTGATGCTAATAAAAGTCTGTATTCAGCAGATAAAATGGCAGAGATGTTGTCAAACGAGGACCTGGACGATGGATGCCTCCGTGACAGCAACAGCATTGCCTCGACCGATTCTTTTGTGTCTGCTGCTGAGGTGAGCCTAAAGGGCAGTTGGAGACGGGGTATTTACAGATTTGTCTACACCAAAAGTAGCCTCCAGCCCATTTTAGTCGCTGCAGGAGGTTGATGCACATTCGTCTGAACTTCCTGAAGCTTCACCTCAGTGTTTAACATCTCTTTATCTCTTTATCCGTTCAGTCAAGGGGCTTGGGCTTTAATCCAATAATTACCCGTGCACTTGACCCACAAAGAACTAGAGATGTCTCAAGACCATTTTTTTATAGAATGAGGACTTAAAATCCAGTCCACGATAATAATTATTACAATAAAAGTATTGAATATTAATGAACTGTACATATTTCAGAGCTATGTTGATTTTTCAGGTGTTTTATCAGTGATTTATTTTAAAAAAGAGTCTCTTAACTGCATGTCCAAAGTCAGGCCCAGGGGCCAATCGTGGCACAAGATGGCTTCAGAGATAAATAACATTGTTTAGGGTCAAAACAGCAGCAGCTCAGTCATACAGCATTAAGATACAGGTTCAAAATATAATTTCTGTTCAAACCTGTTCAAGTCCAACTAAATCTGTTCAAATCTGACTAAAACTTGTTCATATCCAAGTAAAACCTGTTTAAATCTGTCTATAAACCTTTAAAATCTGTCTAAAACCCACTCAAATCCAACTAAACTTCACTCCAATCCAACTAAAACCTGTTCAAATCCAACTATAACCCACTCAAATCCCACTATAACCCATTCAAATCCAACTAAAACCTGCTCAAATCCAACTAAAACCCACTCAAATCCAACTAAAACCTGCTCAAATCCAACTAAAACCTGCTCAAATCCCACTATAACCCACTCAAATCCAACTAAAACCCACTCAAATCCAACTAAAACTTGTTCATATCCAACTAATACTTGTTCAAATCTGTCTATAAACCTTTAAAATCTGTCTAAAACCCACTCAAATCCCACTATAACCCACTCAAATCCAACTAAAACCTGCTCAAATCCCACTATAACCCACTCAAATCCAACTAAAACCTGTTCAAATCCAACTATAACCCACTGAAATCCCACTATAACCCACTCAAATCCAACTAAAACATGTTCGAATCCAACTAAAACCAGCTCAAATGCCACTTACACCTGTTGTAGAATAAAAACAAAATGAAAAGAGCGAGTCAGCCTTTGGAAATGTTCCTCTCATCAATATTCCTCTTCAACTTTGCTTAAATGGAATAAAGGGGTGAAACCTGACCCTGCAGTGAGTCCAGTCATTATTAGACGAGAACGAGACTCTCTGAAACTGCTGCAAACTGAATACCGTCAGTGAAAAAACATATACAATCACTCTATATTGATGTAAAGTGATGTGTTTGAAGTGTAGGGAGTCGAATACTGTCTGCTGAGTGGAAGTCATGGCTCTGCTGCAGTAGAAGTGGGTCGCCCAGGAAGAAGTCTCTATAAATAGACTGAACATTCCTCCGTCTGTGTTGAACATACAGCTCAGTAACGTTGACCTAGAGCCGAGTAACATTAATGTCCCGGAAAAGGGTCGTAGTCCGTTCCTTATCGCTTCTGCAGAGCTCATGAAAACACAGTCACATTTAAATAGTCACACTGTCAAATCCTAGAGTCATATTACACCAGACTCAAGTTCACAGTAATAAAACTCTTGTAATTAATAATCCTTACGTCTGTTTCAAAATAAAAGCATTTGGTTAAACTCAGAATTGTAATTGACATAAAACAGAAATAGAAAAAGGCTAAAATGAACATGATTGCGTTTGTTTTTTTAAGTTTTCTCTTCTTCCTGTTGCAGCTGTCCGAGCACAGAGAGCTGAGGAGCGTCCTGGGACATCATCCTTTTTATGAAGAGGCTCTGCAGTTGGCTGAAGAAGGCAATATTTCCTGCAGAGTGTTGAGGTAATTGATCAGACAAACGTATTAAACATGGAATTTAGAGACGGTTTAAGATTAAAAATACGCAGGGTTCGTACGGGGCTTGAAATCCTTGAAAATGCTTGAATTTTATTGTGTTTTCAAGGTTGCAAAAGTCCTTGAATTTTGATTGTGTTGCTTTAATAATAATTCACAATCTCACTGAGTAATTTTCTACTTAGAAAAAACAATACTTTTGCCATAAAGACAATAATGTTTCTGGATGTGCGCCCCCTGGTGGAGCAGAGATAAAAACATGCCGGGACTAAAAGGGTCACTTCATCCAATAAATGAACATCTTTTTGATCACACAAGTTTGATTTTTGGGTCAACTATCCCTCGTCTGTGCTCCAAAGTATTCAACAATTTAAACAATCTCAATCTTAAAGTCTTTTTTTATACCACAATAGATTTTAATGAGAAAAACGACATTCAGTTTATGTCAACATGTAATTTACCGCTGTTGTAAGGTGCTTGAAAAACATAAAAATACACCTTGAAAGTGCTTGAAAAGAGCTGGAATTTGAACTTAGTAAAGGTGTAAGAACCCTGAATATGTTTTGTGAATGATTGCTTTAATAAATAACCAGTGTCAATCAGGAAAGAGGAATAAATGGACTGACAAAGCTAGTGTTTATTATCAGCAGCTGTTTGTGGTTTTAAACAGAGTCAGTGTCGTACGGGTCTCGCTTCATGAATTTAAACACTGTATTTATCGTCTCCACTGCTTTAAACACAAACAGAACCTGTACAAACTCAAATACTGAGTCCTTAAATGACAGGAAACTGCTGCAGCTATGAATTTAACCCTTTACCTATTGCTCTATCACATGCTCTAGATATTTTATTTATTAATTTCTTTTTACCGCCATTGTCCAATCTGAAAAATCCAGGAAACAGGAGCCAAAGCGCACAAACACGGGGCTTTATCTGACCATTTTATCGCCATAATAACGTGTCAAAAGGGGCATTTTTAGTCTCAGAAGGTAAAAATCTGTCTCCTTCTTGTTTCAGGACAGAGATGTTAGAATGTCTTGGGGACTTGGATTTTCTGGCCAAGTTGCATTGTGTGCGCCAGGCCTGTGAGGTAACTGTTAAAGTCTTATATTATCATAAAAAACATACAGTAAGAATCATATTTAATAAATTCTAAACATCTGAGCTACAGAAACGAACTTAGAGCTACAGTAAATAAATGTTTTAAGTTCTTTTGTCTGTTTTTAGCTCATTTTGTGCGAGAGGACGACCAGGATGTTTTTGTCTGAAACCGGGAAAAAAATACTGTCTTCCATAATCGTCAAAGCTCACAAGGTCAGCGCCGGGAAATAAATGGATTTGATAAAGTTACGGCAGAGACTAACTTCTCACCTTCTTTTTCTAGAGTCCAAAGAGGTTTGAAGAAGTTTTTGAGGAAATGATTTTGTTTTTAGAGAACGATGATCACTGGGAAAACACAGAAGTGGAGCTTGCAACACGAGGAGTAAGTGCTGCTTTTACACAAACGTCCATTAACTCCACTATTTTTAACTTTAAACATTTATATCTCTGTCAGGTCAGACATTTGAACTTCTACGACATCGTGCTGGACTTTATTCTGATGGATTCTTTTGAGGATCTGGAGAATCCACCGATCTCGATCCAAAATGTGATCAGCAACCGTTGGCTCAACAGCTCCTTTAAAGAAACAGTGAGAAAACGCTTTTATGTGTTTTTATTTCAAAAGTCGTTCATATCCTGGGTTTGAAACTGGTCCTTTTAGCTCCTGTTGTGGTTTCTGTCTGTTCTGTGGGTTCAAACACCTCTAAAAGCAACATATTCATTCATTTTTTTACCATAAATTAACTTTTACTTCACTCATTTCCTGTCTCCCTTTAGTACAAGCACAAAGGCACAAAAACTATCTTGAAAAACTGTTTAAATGAGTGCGTTAAATGTTAAATGATCTAAATGATGTAACCTCTCTGTTCGCAGGCCGTGGCATCCAGCTGTTGGTCTGTTCTCAAACAAAAGAGGCAACACATGAAGGTAAAGACACAGATTGAAAGGTAGAGCGTGGTTTTGGTGCCATCTAGTGTTGGAAGTCTTTTTAATTGATAAATGTCCTAAGTGTTGATGCTGTGGACTCATGTTTGTCCTCTTTGGGCTTCTGTAGAAACAGGAACAAAGCGTAATGGCTCCTTTAATTTTAAAAGAGGTGTGTTTGTGATGTGCTGTTGATTGAAAACGTGTTATATTTCATTTGTTTTCCAACCCTGAACCCTTTCATCTTTAGGTTCATGACGGCTTCATCGCTCACTTCTACGCCGTGTGTGAACAGATCAGTCCGGTCCTGGCCTGGGGCTTCCTCGGTCCTAAAAGCTCACTGCACGATTTCTGCTGCTTCTTTAAGGTCAGTCTCTGATTCAGCCTTTTGTCTGTTTCTCAAGTGTTGTCACAGCCAGATAATTAACCCTGTATTCAACTTATTTAAAGAAAATAAAGCTTTGTGGGCTTTTATGTGTAGCGCAAATACAACAGAAATCACAACTTTGAGAGAGACAAGATAGATCTCTGAATCTAGATGTAAACTTTACTCTGGATTTTGAATTAAAATTAAAAAAAATCATAATCATAGTTATTTTGGTCATTATCGAAATCATGATTATGTTACACGTTTACTCTTTGACTTAATGAACAAAACAGTGATTTCTCCGTAAAATAAATAATGTATAAATAAATAACTTAAAAAATAAACACAAATAATAATTTAGATAAATAATCTCAACAATGTAGTGCACTTTTATAATCTTCCTGGAAAAAAGTATAAAGTTATAAATAAAAACAAGTAATAAATCTTCTTTTTTTGCCCGATTACTTAGGTTTTGTGATCGTTGGGAGACAAAATTCCTACTTTAATATGAGTTTATTTACAGATGATTTATATGTGGAATAAAAAGGCTCATCTAATATCTTCTAAACCCTCGTCTCTTTACCTCTCCCTCAGGACCAGGTGTTGTTCTTCCTGAAGGACATTTTCGACCTGGATAAGGTGCGTTACAGCTCGGTGGAGACTCTGGCCGAGGACATGCTCCGGCTGCTGCACCGGCGCTCGGAGCTGCTGCTGGCCTACGTCGGAGCCGACTCTCTGCACCACCTCAACGGCTGCAGCCCGTCCGAGGTACAGCTGTTCCCCAGCGCGCTGCTCGAGGCCAGGGTGCAGTGAGAACCCAGAGAACGTGCCTCTGAAACCGGACTTTATCAATTCCACGGCATTTACTCGGCGAACCCCTTCAGACCTGTGAGCAGATCTGATGTGGCCAGCTTTAAACTAAGAAAAATATCTTAATCCAGAAAGAGCGTTTGGTAAAATATCTGACACAGCATCACTTTGTCAAACTCAAGGCTCAGGGGCCAAATGCAGCCCTTTGCAATGTTTTATGTGGCCCTTTAATAGATTTAGAAGATGTTTTTGGCACTAGGTTTTAATTGTATTTGAACAGGTTTTAGATGGATTTGATTTTGCTTCAAAGATAAAAACTGTTCAAATCCATCTAAAATCTGTTCAAAACCACCTAAAATCTGTTCAAAACCAACTTAAACCTGTCCAAATCCATCTTAAACCTGCTCAGATCCATCTAAAATCTGTTCAAAACCATCTAAAACCTGCTCAAATCCAACTAAAACCTGTTCAAATCCATCTAAAACCAGTCCAAATCCATCTAAAACCTCTTCAAATCCAACTAAAACCAGTCCAAAAGGTTTTTCAAGTGGTTAAAAACACTGTGGTAGTTTTTTAAGAGGCTTCACTTTGGAAGACTTTAAAAAATGGCCTAAAAAAATCAATGACTGTCTTTTTTTCAGACAAAACACTTAGTATCATTGTCTTAAAGGTCTTAAGAATATTAATAAATGAGGCTGCAGTGTATTTTTGACATTTTAAAGAGAGCTGTGATGTGAATTTATCTTGATCTTTGCTCAAAAATTCAAGACAGATATACATTGAGTGTGTGAGCCTCAATGTGATCATAAATGTACATTATTAAGTTGTACCACAGAAAACCGTACTTTTAATGAAACCAGTGGCTTATTTACAGTGAAACTAACTCAAAATGATAAAGTATTAGAGGTTAATTGTCAGGATAGAGCTGTTTTAACCAATCAAAGGCAGGTTTAGTGTTTCATAATAACCATAAAACTGATTTAATGTGAATATAATGCCTCGAGCTGACTGTATGTGTCCAGATAAAACAAAGACGGGTTAAAATGCAGGGTCTGAAGGGGTTCTGTGCTGCTTTTGACTCAAAACAGCAAAACCAAAAGAAACTTAAGGTGTGATTTTGAGCTGCGTTCATTTCGAATCCCGGTCTTCCTTTTCATTTCACTTCCTCCATCTTTAAAGCCCTCCTCACTGCTGTATTTGTGCAAAAAGCTAAAGCAATAGTCTTTAATTCAATAGAAGGGACATTAGGTGTATTTATTTCAGTCGAAAGCAGTATTTATTTTGGTAAAAAAGTGATGCAGAATATATTTTTAGAAGTAGATCTGCCTTTGGTTTTCGAGGGAAGTGTGCTTAGTTTAAATGTATTGTACAGACGTATGAATAAATAACATTATAGTCAACTTTAGCAATGCAAAAATAAACTAAATGTGCTTTTTTTGAAGCATGACGCAGGGAAATCATAACACAAGAGAAGAATTACTGTCGATAAGTGTTATTTTACGTGTATTTCTATAAAAAGCCCCATCAATGCAGACGTATTCTCTCAAAGCCTTACTGTCAGTCGCCATATTTATGCCTTGTGTCTGTGATGAATGTTAAATATGAAGTGTTTGAACTGCTTCGTCTGCTTCACTGACCACTCACTGCTGTAAAACACAAAGATTTTAAGCAATAGATGATGTACAGTTGTGGTATCTTCACTGAACAGCTGCAGTAATGAGGGATAAAAGCATTTTTGTTTTAATGTGAAGTGCAATATGATACAATAGGGATGCACTAATTAATAATTCATAATTGTATAAGTGTAAATGTAGACTTTTAAAGGATTAATGCAGGATTTTCATGTTCCATTCAATGTTCTTTGCTAAAAAAAAAAATCAGAACAAGTTAAACCTCCAAAACTTTCTCTGAACCTGGTCTTTTCAGGTTTTATTCTCTAACCCTGAGTTTATCTGAAGGAAAGCTCTGATTGGACACAAGAATAACAGTTAAACAGTGTATTTTTATTTATAGCCGTATTTTAACACATTTGGTCAGTGCCACGCTGCTAAAAACTCAGCTAAGTCGCACTTTTACTGAAATATTACATTTGAGATTCAGGAGAAAATGCTAAAAGGTAGTTTTACTCATCATTCTGATAAATGTAGGCCAATAAAACATAAAACTACAATTTAACATTAAAAAACAAAATGGCAGGTTTAATAAAGTGTTTTAATTCTGTGAGATGTGATTGGCTGAGTCCAAAATAGTGGAAATGCAACTATTTTTAAACATTTACCTCAAGAGTTTACAAAGGATTTCCATTTTGCCCAGATTTTTAAATGAAAATCCTGCATATTATCGCGTATATACTAGTTTTTTAATAAAGTGACATGATGTGAGGGCTGTATTTAAGTCTCAGTGTTGCACAAAGGGATTTTATGAACAAAAACTAAAATCTGACTTAATATTAAAGCAAAACTAAGTTACTTTTTAATATTTGGAAAGGCATATAGCTGCGTTATATCTGATAATTGTGTTGATTTTGAGAGTCTCCAGTCAGGTGCTTAGTGTTAATCCTGGCACTATACTCTAAATAAGATGGCTTATTGCTTTTTTACGTTAAAGAACCATCTAAACAGTCATGAAACTACATATTTAATTCATTACAAAGCTGAATTTTCTGGTAAAAGGGATTAAAGCTTGTGTGCATCCTGAAGAATTACATGGAAAATAGTGTCAAGTGTTAACCTTTTATTTAATTAAACCAATAAAAATGACACTGAGTCGATTCATTGTCTCCCACTCAAAAAAAGTCACTGACACATGTGTATTTATTACAGTTTATTACATAAAGTCTGAACAGTTCAGGAGAAAAACAATGTTTGATCATAAACACAGCACAGGAAACCTTTTACCTCTAAGGCATGCTCCTTATTTGTCCCTTGAGTTTTGTCTTCTACCCCACCTCGACCTCTCCGTAACGCTCGGCTCAAAGACAGAGCATTCACATGAAACTAGAATAATATGAACCCCATTTTTTAGATTTTAAACCCTTCAAAGTACATCAGCTCCTGTCCTCGCCCAACTTTCTACAGCACATTCCCAATTGTATCATCACAAAAAGACAGTCCAAGCAGGAAAAAAACATCACTGACCATCACTTTGCAATCATTTCAATTCATTGCGTGGCTGTATTGTTTTTTTTTTTTTTACCTTATCACTGGAGCTCTTGGTCTACGCTCAGCAGTGGGCTTTGACTTCCTTTTGGGGGACAAACTACGACCGACACGGGCCTGATTCTACGACCTAAGCCTGCAGCATCCTCCAACACTGTGAGCGAGAAGTGAAGCGTTTCAATAGGAGTGTTTTTTTGTTTGTTTTTTTTACTGCACTTTCAAAAAAGGGCAGATTCACCACAAAAAAGAAAGATACATGTGTCTAAGTTCAGGGCATGCATTTTGTCACTTTCAGACTTACCAGGAAGTAAACATAAGGCTAGGATGTCATTAAGCAGATACAAAAAAAAGACATTTCTTCAATGAACCATGTTTTGATCAGGTTTTACAGCTTTAACATGCAGTTCATTCAAAAGCATTTCAAAAAAAGGGGCTACTTAAAATTCAGCTCATTAAACAAATGCAATTAGGCACAGGTAAGCTTTTCTTTGCATGTATATTGGTCAAAAAACAACACTGGTTTCCTTAGGTTTTGCTTACCTGTGTTATTGCGGCAGAACCTAAGGTGCAAGGTCTGGGATGACACTGCAAAGATCAGATATCGCACTGTTTGCCATCAGTGAACAATGCAGGCAAAGACCTTTAGAGAAGCCTTATTCAGAACATTTCAATTTAAAAAAAGAGTCATATAAGGGCTGTTCAGATATTCAGAAAGCACTTCCGCTAATAGCAGTCAACATGCTAATCATAATAAACATGGAAAAACAATGCTGTATATATAGAGAGAGGCCTAAGCATGCTACACAGCGGCTCGACTAAAGCAAGGTCAGAACATGGCAATTGGAATAAAACTCAAAACAGCACTTGTCAAGACAAAATATTTCAGGTCACATCTCTTTGAAAAAACCGACAATATATCAGCTGACATGAAAAACCTCAGTCAAAACGTGAAATCCAACCGGTTCGATAATGCTAACGATACCAGAAACACATCGACAAAGCAGCATTTCGGCATAAATCATGATACAAAAAAAATTCTACATCACTAAGCCACTCCTGGAAACAGTGATACTTACCCAGGACAATGGGGGAAATAGCAATTTGACAAAAATATATATAGTTCAGCATCAAAAAAAGTGTCTTTCAAAAGTCACAGTATTGTACTTACATTAAAGGAAGGCTCAACTCAGGGATGAAGGAACTGCTTAGCCAACCCCGGCCCTACAAGCCTACAGCCTTGTATTGGGTAAAGACTAACAGAATGGGCACAGCAAAAAACGCACTTTTGCAGTTTTTATATAAAAGACATTCTTTTCACATACAATGAGTTAGTTCAAAAGAGATTGGAAATGGATTGCAATGCATTTGATACAGTTTTACCTGACTGCCCTGGAAAAAGGAACAGCAGCAAATCAAAAATACAACTACGATTTGAACATTTACTGCAGCCATGTTTTTTGTATTTTTTTTTCTTACCGCTTTTCTACACTGTCCTGTGGAGGAGAAGTGTCTATCAAGGCAAATAAACAGCCCTCAACAACAAAGAAGTGCCACAACATCATGAATAAACGGTACAATACGAGGAAATCTGCCAGCTTTATATCGATAAACTGTCTACGGCTAAAGAGCAATGTCAGAAAACAGTGTTAACAAAGTCTACATCGACATTTGTTTGTCTGAACAGTATTTACGAGCTTTATAGACAAGTTGGAGAGAGACAGGACAGCATCACTTTGAATATTTCCCCCCAATGAAACAAAAACATACAGATTTATGCATCAAAGATCAGATTTCTGTTTTAAAACCACCCCAACTTACCGACACAGGAGTTTTCAGTTTGTTTTATTGCAAAAACACAACAGGCATTTTAAAACTGAGATGTTTTTCTTTTTTACATGGTAATAATGGCTACAGTTAATAAACATGAGCACAAGTTTATGTAGATACAAGGCTGGAATGACCATATTATAATAATAATTATGACCCCACTAAAAACAAAGCATTTACAAGAAAAAAAAGAGAAAAAACAAAAATAAAGAGAGAGGACGTGTTCGCCGGGAAATCTGCCACCTCTGTTAAATACTTTCAAACCAAGGACATTTTAAGATCTTCACCAAGGCGTCAGCATCCAAACATTTAACAAAGGATTTCGACAATGAAGCATTTACTTATGTCCACTTCACATTACTGGCCCTGTGCAGAGGAAATACATAGAAGATACGTTGCATGTTAAGAGCAGAAACAGTGGACGCCTGAATTTAAAAACCCTGTTGAGGAAAAGAGTGGTTAGTAGCTGTCGTCGTGGTCTCCGGAGTCCTGTAAAAACCTGCCAACGGAGCGGGTTACGGCCACAACAGGAGAGTATTGAGAGCATGCCTTCATGGGGAGGGTACCTGAGGGGCCTGTGGAGCCTGGGGGTTTCCTGTCCCGTAGTAGGCGGCCTGCTGTCGGTAGTACTCGGCCCACGCCGCGCTGTAGTCGGGCTGGCCTCCGGGCTGAGAGGCTGAGGCCGCCGCCGTGGCCTGAGGAGCAGCTTGACCTGGAGAGAGACCAGAACCGGTTAGAACCTGCACACGAGAACCGGTTAAGACCTGGAGACGAGAACCGGTTAGAACTGAGAGACATGAGAACCGGTTAGAACCTGGACACGAGAACCGGTTAGAACCTGGACACGAGAACCGGTTAAGACCTGGAGACGAGAACCGGTTAGAACCTGGACACGAGAACCGGTTAGAACCTGGACACGAGAACCGGTTAGAACCTGCACACGAGAACCGGTTAGAACCTGGACACGAGAACCGGTTAAAACCTGGACACGAGAACCGGTTAAAACCTGGACACAAGAACCGGTTAAAACTGACAAGAACCGGTTAGAACCTGGACACGAGAACCGGTTAAAACCTGGATACGAGAACCGGTTAAAACATGGAGAGAGACGAGAACTGGTTAAAACCTGAAGAGACTCAAGAACCGGTTAAAACCAGGAGACACGAGAACTTGTTAAAACCTGGAGAGACACGAGAACTGGTTAAAACCTGGAGAGAGACAAAAAACTGGTTAAAACTGAGAGACGAGAACCGGTTAAAACCAGGAGACACGAGAACTTGTTAAAATGTGGAGAGACACGAGAACTGGTTAAAACCTGGAGAGACACGAGAAGTGGTTAAAACTAAGAAACCATCGAATGGAAAGAACTGGTTAAAGCTGGGGTTTACTGAAATGTCTACAGAATAAAGCCTTATGGAACAGGTTTAAGCAGTCACTGATTATTATTGTAGGAGGCATTGGGTTAATAATAATTCATCAGATTAATATAACACTGTTCATGAGACCTTACAAAGACCTTACAACGTCGACACATAAATACACGATAAATGTAAAGGAATATGTGGCATTTTTACTCTGAACTGTGAACAGAAATCTGTTTTAATAAAGACAATATGCTGTTGACATGAGAGTAAACCTTCAGTTCTGTTACAAAGATAAACAGAAGTAGTCCTCACAGAATACTGCCATCTAGTGTTGACAAAAAGTATAAACCCGAAATTGACTTTAGTTAATACAGAGAAGCCATTCCCAAAGTATTTCCCTGAAGGTTTTGTCTATTGATTGCTTAATAATTTTTCAACACCAAGGAAGAGGTCCCTGATTGACACTGGTCACAGAACAAATCAGATAAGGTTGAATTTTAACAATATCCAAACCAAATATGAATTAAAAACTGGCACAATATAGTAACATCTGCCTGACTTAATCTTTAAAACCTGCTCTGGAGCTGATTACAGTCCATCGTGAGTCTGTGTGGGATTTGTGAATAAAGACCCATAAAAGCACAAGTAAAACTGTACATGTACCGAGTCATTTCAAACTAAATTTCATATAAATATTTGTTAGAAGGGGAACGAACCCACCAGCGTCTCTTTGTGGCGGGTCAGAAACCTTCAGTTTTTCTGTCGGGCGGCTGAGAGAGCAGCTTCTCTACTTCAGAGAAGAGCTAAAGGAGCACAGCCTCCCTTTAGTCGCTACGACACCGGCGCTCATCAAACTGACTCAATATACTTTAATTATTGATAAAATAGTCATCTTTTTGTCAAATCACAGTTATCCTTTGCATTAGGCTTTTTGAATATCGAATCAAGTTGTATAGAAAGGCATTACAATAACTTTTACAGACGTTTGGAAGAAGACTGAGTGGAAATATTCAGATAAAAGCTGTATATTCAAAATAAAAATAGAGTGTGCTGGTCATAAATCACACTCCAAGTATTTCTTGATGTGTCTGGTCGCACTAATCCAACAAAAGTCTGTTTAAAACCCTGCCTTGATGTATTCGGAAAAGAAAAGTTGGCATAAATGGTTCTCTTTTCTCAGTCAACCCCACATTTGATGTATTTTATTTGAATACGAACCTTGTTTCTTATAATACTCCTCCCAGGCTTTAGTGTAGTCCTGAGGCTGCTGACTCTGTTGACCTAAGAGAAAAAAAAACAAGAGCCGTGTCAGATCAAAACCACAAATACTTCCTTCAGACTTCAATATTTAACTACATTTGATAATAACATCACAAATACAATCCACCAAATCAAACACTTTGACTTTACAGACATTACGTAGCAGTAAAACATTTGATGCTCATCGTTTTTTGGATTAATTTATGATATTCAGTCAAATCTATTCCTAATCTGTCATTGGTGGTTGTGTGTTGACATCTCAGTCCTGGAGATGAGCAAAGTGTTACAGTCTAAACAGCACCGGCTTCAAACGTTTAGGGCGTGGAGGTAAATACACTCCACACAAGGCCAGCAAAATAAACACCTGAAAAAGAAGCTCGTTTTGGGCCCAGTGGCTGTTTAGACTGCCTGGTGTTAAAAAGAGAACATGGGAACTACATTTATATACCCATTTTCTTGTAATATTCCTCCCAGGCTTTGGTGTAATCTGCCTGTCCGCTCTGACCTGCGGCCTGTGGGTCACCTGTTAAAAAAGACGGTACTTGTATTTAGTCAGTCATTCTGAGAGGTTTGTCCTCCTCCACTTTTCCTGTCCCTTGAGAATTATGAAAAAAAAAAATGAGGAAAAAAGCTGCAATGCAAAGAAATGAGGTCAAACCCACATTTAAGAAGGAACAGGGTTCATACACTTCTTCCAAGAACTTGGAGCAGGACTCTGGAGTTTTGTGGAGCTTAAAATTTGACACAAAAGCCTACTCTGTGCTTTAGGAAGTGTTTCACAGCGACACATAAAAATGCATGTAGAAGTGTGGGTTTTTGTACAACACTAGATTATTGTAGGAGGTAGAAGCTGCTGTCAAGACTAGTATTAAACAGTGGCTTCATCTGGAGCCGTATCAGATAAAAGCTGCTGCTGCGAAGAATCAGAGCCAACGTTTCAGTGAAGAACATATACTGTGTGTTTGTTTGTATCCAGCGCTCGTTCAAGCAGCTGCTGAGGCTCAAGACCAGACTCTGCTGGTTTTCTAATGAAACTAGCCTTTCTTTGGTGATTATGGGCAGCAGCTGCTAAACCCTTAACACAAGGCAGACAGTTGTGCTCACCGCTAACGAGGAGCTCAAATTATTCAAGAAACGCAACTTTTAAAAATCCATTACTTTTCCAAAACCTGAAAAATTGCATTTTAAATTTCCATGTTTCTCCATTATTTTCTCCATTATTTTTTTGACTGGATGAACCCTGTCCAAGAGCTCTACTGCCTCTGAACACATTCTACTTTAAAGAGAGTAGGCACTTGTTCTAATGAAGAGCAGAGCAGTCACCTTGTCCGTTTGTCTGAGACGTTCCTGGAGCTCCACTGGTCGGGGTCATCGGGGCCTGAGGCTGCTGACCGTACTGAGCGTAATAAGCCGCCCAGGCCGCTGCGTTAGCGTCAGCTGCTGCTTTATCTGGAAACATATCACCTTCATATTAAATCAAAACTGAAATCAAACGTGTATGTCTCTTTTATACCTTCATAAACTCAAGAAATATAAATGTGTATGTCTCTTTTAGACCTTCATAAACTAAAGAAATATAAATGTGTATGTCTCTTTTAGACCTTCATAAACTAAAGAAATATAAATGTGTACGTCTCTTTTAGACCTTCATAAACTAAATATAAATGTGTATGTCTCTTTTAGACCTTCATAAACTAAAGAAATATAAATGTGTACGTCTCTTTTAGACCTTCATAAACTAAATATAAATGTGTATGTCTCTTTTAGACCTTCATAAACTAAATATAAATGTGTACGTCTCTTTTAGACCTTCATAAACTAAATATAAATGTGTATGTCTCTTTTAGACCTTCATAAACTAAAGAAATATAAATGTGTACGTCTCTTTTAGACCTTCATAAACTAAATATAAATGTGTATGTCTCTTTTATACCTTCATAAACTAAAGAAATATAAATGTGTATGTCTCTTTTAGACCTTCATAAACTAAATATAAATGTGTACGTCTCTTTTATACCTTCATAAACTAAAGAAATATAAATGTGTACGTCTCTTTTAGACCTTCATAAACTAAAGAAATATAAATGTGTATGTCTCTTTTAGACCTTCATAAACTCAAGAAATATAAATGTGTACGTCTCTTTTAGACCTTCATAAACTAAATATAAATGTGTACGTCTCTTTTAGACCTTCATAAACTAAATATAAATGTGTATGTCTCTTTTATACCTTCATAAACTAAAGAAATATAAATGTGTATGTCTCTTTTAGACCTTCATAAACTAAAGAAATATAAATGTGTATGTCTCTTTTAGACCTTCATAAACTAAAGAAATATAAATGTGTACGTCTCTTTTAGACCTTCATAAACTAAATATAAATGTGTATGTCTCTTTTAGACCTTCATAAACTAAAGAAATCAAATGTGTATGTCTCTTTTAGACCTTCATAAACTCAATATAAATGTGTATGTCTCTTTTAGACCTTCATAAACTAAAGAAATATAAATGTGTATGTCTCTTTTAGACCTTCATAAACTAAAGAAATCAAATGTGTATGTCTCTTTTAGACCTTCATAAACTCAATATAAATGTGTATGTCTCTTTTAGACCTTCATAAACTAAAGAAATATAAATGTGTATGTCTCTTTTAGACCTTCATAAACTAAAGAAATCAAATGTATGTCTCTTTTCTTTCAATAACTACTCACTTGGATCAGGCTGGCCCTGCTGCCAGTGGGGGTAACCGTTGCCCCAGCCCTGAGGCTGGTACGGAGCAGGGGGACCACTGGGGTACGAGAGGAGAAAAAATATCATTAAAATCAATAACAGAGCAGCTTTTTCAATGAATAAATTTGTCATACTTTATATAAATGCTTAGATGACGAGTGGAATTAGAGACTTAATTCCCTGGTCAATATTAATAGTTATCAATTGATATTATTATCAATAGTTTTTTCTTTTTTTTTATATTTTCCTTTTTTTTCATCAAAAGTGGCTATTTTTTTCACCAAAAACCGATGGACTTTCATAAATAACATGGATTAGAGTAAATTAAAGTGAGTGCTGTACTTACTGAGGTCCTGGGGGCCCCTGGTTGTACGGTCCAGGGTTGTAGGGTCCCATGGGAGCACCGGGAGGTCCTGGGGGTCCTGGAGGGCCGTGTGGACCCGGGCCTCCGTGTGGACCCGGTGGACCGTGAGGACCACCCATCGGAGTCACAGGCCCCTGAGGATTATACAGTTAGTCATAGTGGTTTAAAATGAGTGTGTAGTTTAATGTTTTAATGTCTGACCCCGATTTTCTCCTCCACGAGCTGCCGGGCGTAGTCGATCTGTTGAGGAGAGCCCCGGACCGTGAACATTTTGATGTTGGGGTCTGCGTTTGGAGGAGGGTTTCTCTGCAGCTCGAGCCTGGCCCCTGACTGTTGACTGATGCCTTTGATGGTCTCTCCACCTGCAGGGAACACACGTTTACTTTAACATACATCTTCAATCACACGTTTGGGCTGCACAACAAAACTAAATGAGCTGCAATTTATGAATGCCCCCTTTGAAAATTAAATATTTAGACATACAACGCTTTGGAGCAGCTTTAACTTAAGAAAAGAGCCAAATCAAGGCTAAACTAAGAGAAAACCAAGGACTGAATTTAGGTCTAAACCAGTAACTTCACCAAGGATTAAAGTTTAAACAGGACTAAATCAATGACTAATTCAGGACAGAATTCAAGCGTGAACAAGTCAAACCCAGGTCAAGACAAGACCTAAACCAAGTCCAAACCAAGAACAAAACCAGAGCTAAATTTAGGAGCGAACATGTCTAAACCAGGACTAAACCTAGACTTAACTTAAAAGTGAACATTTAGGACAGATCTCAACTAAAGCTAAACCAGGATCAAACTGAGGACTAAATTTAGGCTTGGATATTCCTAAATAACAAAGTCTAACCCTGGTATAACCCAGCTCTGGATCTGTGCTAAGCTGGGGCTAAACCAAGGACAGATTTAGGATTAAACAGGTCCAAATAAAGTCTGAACCAGGTCTAAATCAGAAGAAAACAAGGACTAAGCCAAGGACTTATCGAGGACTAATGTGGACAAGTCTAAAGCAGAACTTATTTAGCCGTATCACTTTCAATTATGCCTCTGACGTTTATTTTAAAGGCAGTAATTACAGATCTGACAAATTGAAAACCATATTATTACTGCAACAAAAGCACTTTCTCATAATAAACTCCTTCCACTCGCCTTTCCCGATGATGAGACCCGTTTTCATGGTCGGGACGGTGAAGCTGAACTCCTGCAGGCCTCCGGGCGGACCCATGTTCCAGTTGCCCTGCCCTCGGCCGCGCCCCCTGCCGCCGTGCCCCGGAGGACCCCCGGCCTGTACGCTCCGCAGGAGGTCCGAGATGATCTCCGCTGCGTGCTGCGCCTGGTCCGGGGGTCCCATGATCTGTGCTATTCTGTCGGGAGTGCTGCCGTCGTCTGGAGACACAAATACAGCCATTACACACTAAAGAGACACATGCAGTAACGATTTATGGTGAAGTCATGTTGTTTTTGTGTGTGAAGGTCTCAGATTAAATTGTGGTAGGGGTTATACATCAGCTCTCAGCGTGGTGCATGAGTTCTCATCACAGACCGTGTATTTACAGTCGTGAAAAAGTTAGCACCCCTTTTGGAATTGTTGGGTTATAAATAATCTGGCAACGAAAACAACCCCTGGGTCGTCTGAGGATTCAAGCTCAACATAAAGTTAAAATTAAATCTCTACCAGACCGTCCTCAAGAGCCTGAACCACTGTCTTAAACTGTTATTTGGTAGTGACTCTGTACAAATAAAAGCTAAACTAATCTAGACCAGTGGTTCTCAAAAAAGGACTACTAGTGGTGCTTAAAGAGTCTTAGAAGTTTTGTTTAATCCTTTCACTCCTGGACTATTATCTTAAACTTCTCTATCTTAATTTTCTTGGTTTATTCTTTGTTTAACCCATTTAAAAGCAGTACAGATGGTGGTAAAGTAACATGGAGTGTGTTTCAACTGTGTTTTTACACTTAAAATAAAAGAAAATCATGAATAATAGTGCTAATAATTTCAATGTCCTCTTTAAATAACTGTATATAGCTCTATGTAATGTACTAGGACTACAATTCTGTTGTAACACTCCTAATAGCTGATAATTAAACACAGAAAATTAGGAGGTAGGCTATTTGTAAAGCCAAAATTTTTTGTAAAGTCACTGATCGACTATTATTACAGCTTTGAAAATCACTGAACTGAAGGAACAACATTGTAAACTCTGTACATTCATGGTATTCAGCACCTTGTCAAGTTTATTTACTGTTTTTTTATCATCAAGTGCTTCTCATTCATTATTCTTTATTTATTGTTGTGATTTGGAGGATGCAAGGGCAGCACCTGGCTACAACTTACACAATTAAATCAATGGGATTATTTCGTTTTTCCCAACAATTTTCCATTTTTATTTTGGTTGAAACCCTAAGAATTCCAAGAAGGGGGTGATATCTTTTTCACAACAGCTCATTATAGTTTTTTTCTTAGACACTAGACACAGACCTGGTTTAAACTGGATCCTCACGCCTGTGTCGTTCTGTATTTTCTTGATCATCTCTCCGTTTCTGCCGATAACAATTCCTACTGCGAACCGCGGGACAGGAACCTAAGGTGTTGAAAAGATCATTCGCATTTAACGCTGCCATTTCTGAACCTGTTCATTAAAATATGAGACGTCCTTACATCTAAACTATCTCCTCCGCCTCCTCCGACTCGAGAACCGTACTCGCCCCTCTGCTCCCTGAAGCCCTGGTCCCGGATCAGCTCCATGACCATCTCTTTGGCTTGCTAAAAACACACACACAAAAAAAGAGTCAATTACAAAACAAGCACAGTTAAGATTTAACCTTAAGTGTTATTAACTCGTGCAGCATCACACCTGAACTTTAAAAGGATCTCCTGAAATCCGAAGAGGTTTGTCAGCGCCTGTGTTTTGGGGCCCGTCTTGGATCATAACCATTTTAACTCCAGCCCTTTCCTACAATTTCCAAAAAAAACAAATTAAAACCTGCCCACACTACTTTATTTCCGTACCGACATGAATCCGACTCACCTGAAGACTCTTGATAGTTTCTCCTCCTTTGCCGATGACGAGGCCGGCTTTAGAGGCAGGGACCATAATCTCCTGAACAGTCATGCCCGGGCCATCGTTGTGGTGAAAAGCGGGAGTGGGACGCCCCTTTTCGACGATCTCTGTTAGTAACCTTTTTGCAGCCCTGGTGGGGAAAAAGAGGACGTTTAGGTATAGGATGAACCGTTTTCAATATATACTGAGGTTTAAAAAAATAAAATAATCATATAAAGTCACTGAGATCATTAATACTCGCACCTCCAGACTGTTAAATACTTTTTATCCATGTGCAATGAAAAACAGCAGATAAAATGTAGTATTTGTTTTTTTTACTGTTTTTATCTTATTTACTTGTACTTTTTATCCTACACAATATTGCCAGTTTTATTATTTAACATTTGTCTTCTTTATTCATACCAATTTACTTTATTTATATCCCAATCTAAAAGAGATCCATTTAAATTTCATTGTACAGCTACATGGACACTAGGGCTCCACAATATTACAATAAGTATAAATTTACAATATAATCAATATTTGCATCAAAATCCTGCCTTAAATCAAAATCTGGTGCAACCAAATGTAGAGGTTAGTGGCAAAGGTAAAACCAATCGAAGTTATTTGAGTGAGCGTATTTTCTTTTTAAATCTTAATTAGGGATTTAGACAAAAAAAAAACCTCGATCATATGGGTCATCATCAAGAAAACTGTTTTAATTATATTGTGCAGCTCTCATGGATTCATTTTAAACTTAAAGGGCTTTCAGTCCTGCTCTCTTTGGGCAGGACTTTCCCGTTCGGTCCAAACCAAATCGTCAAGTGTAAAAACTGGTCTCGCTCCGGACCAAACTGAACCAAGTCCCGGTTCGTTTGTCGTGTGAAAGGATGTTTGGTGCTAGTCTGATACTCACTGTATGGAGTCTGGGGGTCCTGTTAATGTCACTGACCTATCTGGCATTCCCCCACTGTCTGCAACAAACAGGACAACTCAGTTTAATAACAGTAACACCAACATTTGTCGTGATAAAACAACCACGGGACAGATGTAAACCTACCTGGTGCAATCTGTATTTTACAGCCAGATTCTTGCTGTATCCGCGATATTTGTTCGCCTCCTCTTCCAATAACTACACATAAAAAAAAACACATCCTTAAGAACACTTCTCAAATAAAAAACTGGCTGGATTTAAAAGAAACTTACTGAATCCAACCATCCCATCGGGCACTTTGAACTCCTCTGACATTGACCTAAGAAGCAAAAACGACAAATGAGTGACAATGTAATGTGACGTGGCCAAGTTTAGAATGGCTAAATTAAACACTTACCTTGAGGGGCCACCCATTCCTCCCATTGCTGCAAAGGCTGAAAGAGGCACACAGAAGGTCAGATAACAATAACGACAAATAAAATGAAATTATTAACAGTACAGTTACATCTCTCACCATCGTTTGTAGCTACTTTTTTCGTCTCTGGTTGATCTGTTGCAAAATAACACAACATTCAGCACAAGTTACTTATTTATCTTTAAAACTGCAAACAGGGTTTTCAGTCTAAAGCTAGAATAATATATCTAAAATTTGTAAATGCATTTACACTGAAATAAAAGGTTATAAACATGGACATAGTTTTGAAAGTAGGCGACTTTTTGTTTGGAATATGACTTGGACGGACCTTCAATACTAAATGCAAATATGGCCATGCCCTATTTTAAAAATGGCAAAGTACTTTATTTTAAACCATCAGCAACTGTCTAATTCCAGGGAAGCCATATTAAGAGTAATATTTATTGTTTTTCGAAAATTGTATTGTTCTGTGTGCAGATTTGGAAAGTCTTTGTTTGTAAAATTGTACTGGATAAATAAAGTGGATTGGATTAAAGTGATTAAACATGTGGATATTATCAAAAAATATATAAAAATGTGATTTATGTAAACATTTTAAGACAGAAGTGGATGCAGAAGTCGGCATCTCATTTAACTTAACATGTAGGGACAATACGTGAGGTGTTTATACAAATAATGACTCTGAAAAGCAATAGACAACTGTTAATAAAGCCTCAGTAACTATATTCCAAAACTTAATATTAAATATTTGAACAGACATGCTGTTGTACACATGCATTATACATTTATACAAAAATTATGACTAAGAGTAGTTGGTAAAATGCATTATAAACAACAAATATAAAACAGATCTGTCTAGTTAATATTAAGCAGGCAAGGATAACTAGCTGGACTGGCAGAAATCGATTTGAGCCACTGACCGGTATTGAGGTTAGGCATGGGAAAATACCCACCAGCGTCCTCCAGGGGCCTTTTCTGGCCTCCGTAACCAAAGTCACTTGTTGGACCTCCAGCTACACCATCACCACCGATTTTTGCTGCAATCTGGGACAAAAACACAGACAGAGAAGTTAAAAAGAGAAAAACAACCATTTAAGAGTTTCCTAAATGGAAATAAAACTTTTAAATAAATCATAATCAGTGTTATCTTTGTGTTTAAATTTTCAGTGTATGTTATATGTTTGTTTTCTAGTGTTATCCTGAAAGCTGCTTGTGAAAAACACACATTTATTCTGATATTTTTGTGCTGCAAAAAGGAAACTCATGTTACGAATGGGTCGAGTTGTCCTCATATGGCATATGCTGTAAACGCTGCATTATCTCTGAGCATTAATAAACACGTGAGTTATGTGTGTAATATTTCCCACCTATTTTTTTCTGATTTTAATTATGAGATGTGAGCTATGAAAACATTCTGTTGCTACATCGTGTTTCTCTTGGAGCTAAATCCTTCCCGTAATGCGGCCTACTTTTCTGTCCGGAAGTCTGGACCAACAAAGGAAGCATATAGCCCCCACTTACCAAACATTTATCCACATCAAATCAACACTCCTGATGACTAAGAAGTAGCAGATTACTTTGACTATTGTTACAAGCTTGTATAATATCATAATTGCATCTGCGGGTTGATTTTAAGCTACCATTAGTCATCATTATTTAGCTTAGCTCGCTCGGCCAGATGTGATGCCGCAGTGTGCAGTGAAATCTCGTAAACCGCGCTTCAAAATCACCGACATTTTTAAAACTATTACAGCACCAGGTGATTTAGTGTTCGTTTTACCTGTCGTGCTCGCTGAAGGGCGTCTTGAAAAGCATCATTCATCCCGCCACCGGCGTTAGAGGACGGAGGAGCCACGCTGCTGTAGTCAGCCATATCTGCTCTGCTCTTCTCCGCCGCTGCGCAACAAGATGGCGGCTTTCATTCAACGTCCACATCCAGTTCTCGCAGACGAACGTTCGATCTCGCGAGAATTGGAGGAACGGCCCAAAACAACGGACACAGCTGATTTCCCTTAATTACACTGATGCTGGGATGTTTATGATGCATTTAAGGAGAGTAAACTCGTGACTTATGTTGAGTCTAAATTGAATTTAGATATTTATTGCTGCTATGTGTTGATCTTTAACAGTTTATAGCTTTTAAGGCAAAAGAAACACTTAAGTGCTGTTGTATTTCTCAAACTTTTTACACCAAGTGAAGCAGCATTTATTATTATTAACATTTCTGAGCTATCGTTTTCGTTTCTATGGATAAGGGTCTAGAATAAGGTCCAAACAGCAAAACTAGTCCAGTACCATTTGGCTAATCCTACACCTAATAAACATATTTTGCTTTTAATAGTTGTTTTGTAAAAAAAAAAAAAAAAATGCTGCCAGCGTACCACTAGTAATACCTGCACCACAGTTTGAAAACCAGTCCAGTCTTCTTAAGTAAAGTTTGAGCCTCACCAAAAAAGGTAAAGACACATTTTCAAAGCAACACAAAAAGTTCAATAATTTAATCCCCCAAAATTTATATAATTCCTTACATTAGGCACTGACCTCACTTTCACATAAACCATACACTAACCTTGAAAAACATGCGTACTACAGTAATAGGCTCATCTGTCAGTCATTAACGACCAAGATACTGGCTCAGATCTGTATGTATTTGCATCTGTATCAATCAAGTAATCCTTAATTATTGTCGATCAGGAAGTCTTGTATTTGACCTGTTTTGCTCTGTTTGGAGACAACTGTTACGAGCTCGTTTCATGATTATTGTTATTAGGTGTCTTTTATAACTGTATTTGTTCACACTTTGAACAAATATTTGTGAATGTCACAAGCTGAAAAATTATTGCATAGATTTCTGTGGAGAATGGCATCAACCTCCTTCACAAACCATCAAATTAAATCCAATCCAGAAATTGGGACCAAGTGAATAGAGTTCATTTCATGAATCTGAGGAAAACATATTTTCAAATTTCCTAATTAAAGTGCAGTTTATCAAAGCACAGGGAATAGCCCTCACGAAGCTGGCTCCCATCCCGTTATAAAATCCTCTCAGTCCACTTTTCTCATAAATCCTTATAAGTCTCTGTAGCACACCTGAGGAGAGGCGCGATGTTGAACTGAAAGCTGGAAAACAATAGGAATATTCATGAATAAAATGGCACGGTTTTTCAGTCAGGTCAAATAAATGGAAAACTGAGGGGTACCTTGGGCTTGTTGTTGAGTTCGAATCACCGCCAGAGGGTAACTAGTCATTTGTCCTGAAGCAAAAGCCACAAAACTGAAGAAAAACAGTTGGGACTCACTGTTGTAGGACGGGTCGCTTTTGGCCCAGTTCATTATCGACTGAAAGAAGAAGAAGAATGTCATAAATAACATGTTAAAAACTACCGGAGTATTTATTGTATCTGACTGACCTGATGAACCGCACACTCCACACCTGCATAAGGGATCATACACAGAATACTGGGCTTGAATCCTCTGTAAAAGGACGACAAAGACTCGTTTCTGTAAATAGAGCTGGCACAGGCCACGACTCCACGGTAAGAACCAGCCTGTTGTAGGTTCAGCCTCACCTTTAGCACCTGAGGGTCGGATAACAGCAGGTTTCAGGAAAATTAAACCGACAAGATGAATGTATCAGTCATGACTCTAAACAGGGGCCTTTAACAGTGGAAATCATTTTATGTAATGTTTTAACGTTAAATTGTAATACCAGTCTTTGTGTAAATAGTCATGTAGCATTGAGACTGGTCTTAGCCTTGACATCACTTTTTATAGGTTTTGGACTCAATTATTCTCAGTGTTTTCTTTTCTAATGCCCACATGTGTCTTATGACTGGATAAAAACGTATATAATTTTATCTCAATTAAATCTCTCTTTAACTCTGCCTCTTTTAGTCAAAGTTGATGCCTCAGTGAGTTCAGGTCTAGGCCAGGACTGTTTGGAGTTTGCAAAAAAGAAATTTAGAAAGGACCTGTTTTGATCAGATAAACTATAATAATGGCAGAATTCTTAGTACTTAATTTCTAAAGATTGTGAAATACTGAATGGTAAATGATATGCATTTATAAAGCGCTTTTTTCTACCCTCTTGAGCGCTCAAAACACTTAAAATCATGTTTCCATTTACCCATTCACACTGTGGTGGTGATAAGCTGACAAAAACAGACAAAAAAACAGATTTTGATCACATAAAATAAGCTAAAAAAAACTTATTGCAAAGGGGAAAAAAGGCATGATTCTCATAATTTACAGCTTAGAAATGTGCGAAGTGTACGAAATGTTTTTGGTGGTTGGTAAATAATTCTATTCTGTAACATAAGCTACAAGAAGAATACATTAATTATGGATATCATCTCTGCATTTCTTTTGTTCATATGGATTTAGCAAAAGTGGCCATTTTGAAAAGACTGGAAATCAAAATGAACAAGGCCTAACATCCATGTCCAGAAGGTGGAGTCATTTTAAAGCCTTGTTCTGTTTATGATCCAACAGGACGAATAAGAGTCTCATGCAGAAGGACACATATGAGCAAAAATATAATGAGACACAGAGAACAAAAATGAACTTTCAGGAGGGTAATTAGCAGTCAGATGCATTAGTTGCTTGTGAAGATGAGAAAGTGAGAAGTGTACCACAAGAAGAAAGGTTCATAAAGTTTTAAAGCTTATAAATGACAGAATTGTTGAATGTCCGGACCTGTCACACATCTCTGATACCTCTAAAGGGTAGAAGGCAGCGTGGGCCACAGCTCCAGAGACACAGCCCAAACCGAAACGCTGCTGCACCGTCAGACTGTCCTGGGTCTTATTCAGGGTGTACACCTTCATCTGGACAAACCACAGCCTGTTTTTTCCACTAGTAACAGGAAACTGAGCATCAATAATACATATAAACTAGCCCTGAGTCTCACCTGTGCGTAAATGAGACACTGAAGAGTCGACTGAGGCGTTCCTTTCAGGACGTTGACAGCGTTGCCCTGCCACATGGAGCGTAAACCTCCTTGTTTCAGCTCCTGGAAACCCTGAGACAAAGCCTTGGAGCTGTGAACCTGTAGAAAACAACCCAAAATGTGTTGTTAAAGGAGAATAGAGATAAGAAAACAGAATAGAAAGCATGAATACAGACAGAAAAAGCTGGGACAACATTAAGAAAAGGGATGGCACTTTATTTGCAGCTCAATAATTAGGTTAAACCACAGTAACTTAATAATTATGTAGTAATTTTCATACAATTACCAACATTTGTTTACTGATATAACCATGTAACCACTGCAAACAACTTTTTTTCATATCCTACAATATTAAGCCGTGCTGTGTGGAGTTCACCTGAAGCTGGGTCTTGAGGCGGTCGATGGGGGCCGTCACTGTCCTGGACACAACGTCTGCCAAACCGGCCACGAGCACAAACCTCCTCCAGGTCCCGAACCCAGACGCCTCTTCAGAAAACTCAATCGGCATCGCTCTGCTCTCGCCCACATCGAACACCTACGACAGGCCGGGCCGAGGGGTTACATTTATCACACTCGGTTTTTATTTTTAACCCAGTTCTTTTTTCTGTAAATACTCACAACGCTGTGTTTCCAGGAAGACACCAGTTCCCCGATGTTGTCAACGGGGTTAATGGTGACGTAGTGCAGGAACTCAATCCAGTCTACTGTCATGGAGTTATCTTTATCCATCCTAAAGTCATTCAATAATCTTCATTTTTCATTCAAGTGCTGTTTTGTGTTGTCAAATTCTTCCTATTCTTATCTAACTTTAACACTTCTAAACTCTGTAAAGATCTGGCTTACGGACAAACAATGATCTGTCACAAAGCAGGACATATTTAAACCTATAATTATATTTAATCATTTTGTATCAGTCTCATTTACAAAGTTATAAGTAATCAGTCCTTCATTAACTTTAACTCACATTAGTTTCATAAAATTCTAATTTAGTTTGAGCAGCATGGAGCTTATAAATCATTAAAACAATAGCGTAAATTTGTTGCGATGGTTCCTTGACATAAATAACCTCTGTTTTGAGGGTTAATCGTGTTGGAGTGGTTAACATCTCTGCCAGAAGGTCGTGGGTTCGATCCCCAGGCCGGCCTCTCTGTCTGGAGACTACATGTCCTTCAGATGCTCCCAATTCTCCCAGTATGAAACTATCCCATCGTGAATGAATTTGAGAGTAAATAATTGTAGTCAAGATCACATTGACTGAGACTAAAGCGACTCAGGACCAAGATTTTTTTACAGGGAACCGTTTAAAATCCAAATAGTCCAGGTTCAGTCTTAGACCAAGTATAGGCTCCAGCCCCAATGAAACATAACAAGATGAGTGGTAGAGGAACGCATATACCACATAAACAGAGGGACATGGGTTCGATTCCCTGCTCGGGTCTGTTTCCTTCAGGTTATTACCTCTCTGTCTGGTAAAAAAAAAAAAAAAAGCCCTCAAACCTCATATTTTCTCAATTTAAAAGCCATCTTTGGACAAAAACTGATAAAAACAAGATACAAATTGCCAATAATATCCATCAAGAGTGGTTTATATTTGACTAGAGTTACACAGTGTTGCTTTAAGAACATGACACTAAAAGTTTAATACACAAAGACACTCAAAAGGAGCCTTACGTTTGTATTATCTGTTTGGCGCTCGTCTTTGATATGACCACTCCCATCTCCTTAAACAAACTCCTGATGTCCTCCAGATCAATCACACCTGATCAAACAAACACACAACACTTTTATATGGGTCCAGCGTTTCTAACTAACTCACAGACAACATTTCACAGTTTTGGGAACGTGATACTGTAAAATGTACGAGGGCAAAGGTCACAGCTTCTATTGACTGCACTTTACCGTAAACAAACAGTGTATTATGGCAGCTGTGACCTTGAAAAGTAGGTTTACAATCACATTCGGATCAGTTTCAGTGGAAAATGCAGGCTGTAAGTGTAGAGTATATCTTTTGCCGCTCACCGCACTTGTTCTTGTCCAGATTGTGGAAGTGTATTTTCCATTTCTGTTCCCTGTCCATCATGTAACGGACGAACTCAGTGTAATCCAGCAGGCCGTCTTTGTCCCGGTCATAGTCAATAATATTCTGGCACAAGAAAACACATTAACACACAGAATAAAGGCGTATTCTTATTGATAAAGGTGGATATTACCTGCACTTTCCTGTCCACAGAGAGGATCCCGTGCTTTCTCATCTCACTGTGGAGCTCTGCCACTGAAATAAATCCATCCTTGTTTTGGTCCAGTTTGTCAAACAGGCCTCGAAACGGATCCATTATTGACGACAAACACAAAAAGCTGCATCTGAATAAATAAATATGTGTCTAAAGTAAAGCCGGTTTTAGAAAAGACAGGATCCTATTGATAATGGTTAGAGCGGAGGGTGTAACAGCAGCCTTTCACTCAGCGCTGACTCATGGGTAATGCTCAGGACGGTGCAGTGAACAGGGATCAGGAGTGTTAATGTGAGCTATGGAGCAGTAGATGGCGCTGTAGCTGCAGAAAAACCTAAAACTAGACAGAGGAAGAGTGAAAAGGGCTGACTTATTGGATAAAATCTATAAAAAATCTCTTTATTTATATCATTTTATCCAGTTATACACTTTACATTAAGGTTTAAGAATGACATTAACAGTAAATACTCTTTATAGTGATGTAGGACTTGAGACCGGTCTTGGTCTTGAGGTCGATGTAAAGGTCTTGGTCTTGTCATGGTCTCATTTTTAGTCTTAGTCTTGTCTAGTCTTGGACGGCAAGAACAAACAAGACCATAACAGGTATATTTGTCTGTTCTTCTGAATGAAAACCTAATCATTTTATATTTAATTAAAAATCTTGTTCTAACTCTGTCTCCTTCAACAAACACTAACCTCCATGAGTCTGGACCTGGTCTAAGACTGGACTAACTCTGTCTCCTTCACCAAACACTGACCTCCATGAGTCTGGACCTGGTCTAAGACTGGACTAACTCTGTCTCCTTCACCAAACACTGACCTCCATGAGTCTGGACCTGGTCTAAGACTGGACTAACTCTGTCTCCTTCACCAAACACTAACCTCCATGAGTCTGGACCTGGTCTAAGACTGGACTAACTCTGTCTCCTTCACCAAACACTGACCTCCATGAGTCTGGACCTGGTCTAAGACTGGACTAACTCTGTCTCCTTCACCAAACACTAACCTCCATGAGTCTGGACCTGGTCTAAGACTGGACTAACTCTGTCTCCTTCACCAAACACTGACCTCCATGAGTCTGGACCTGGTCTAAGACTGGACTAACTCTGTCTCCTTCAACAAACACTAACCTCCATGAGTCTGGACCTGGTCTAAGACTGGACTAACTCTGTCTCCTTCACCAAACACTAACCTCCATGAGTCTGGACCTGGTCTAAGACTGGACTAACTCTGTCTCCATGAGTCTGGACCTGGTCTAAGACTGGACTAACTCTGTCTCCTTCACCAAACACTGACCTCCATGAGTCTGGACCTGGTCTAAGACTGGACTAACTCTGTCTCCTTCACCAAACACTGACCTCCATGAGTCTGGACCTGGTCTAAGACTGGACTAACTCTGTCTCCTTCACCAAACACTAACCTCCATGAGTCTGGACCTGGTCTAAGACTGGACTTGGAATGTTTAGATTTTGTAATTTTTCTTATTAGAGTGTGTTGTAAACTGGTTCTGGTCTTGATACGGTCTTGACCTGGTCAGTCTTGATCCTCTCTGGTCTCAGTCAGTGCTGCTTTGACTAGAACACACAAAAATAGTCAAAATTATAATTAATACTGTGGACTATCTGCTTTTTGACTGACCCTGGGTTGGTCCGGGTTGGTCCGGGTTGGTCTGGGTTGGTCTGGGTTGGTCCGGGTTGGTCTGGGTTGGTCCAGGTTGGTCCAGGTTGGTCCGGGTTGGTCTGGGTTGGTCCGGGTTGGTCTGGGTTGGTCCGGGTTGGTCTGGGTTGGTCTGGGTTGGTCTGGGTTGGTCCGGGTTGGTCCGGGTTGGTCCGGGTTGGTCTGGGTTGGTCTGGGTTGGTCCGGGTTGGTCCAGGTTTGTCTGAGGTTTGTCTGTGGTTTTGTTTCCAGGTGTGGGTCCAAAGAGCTGTGGGTATTTGACCTCTGACCTGAGCTGTGTGTAAAGAGCCCGCTTTAGTGAATGACGTGCCTCAGCATTTGATTTCTAGAAAGAGCCACAGGAGACCAGCGTGATCTGTCAAACACGAGAGACTCCTGTCAACACAGACCGGAAATGAGCTTTCACAATAAAAGAGAGTCTGTTTAACACTGTGTCAACGGAATAATAATGAATAACACAAATTAAATAGATTAACTTGTGTGATTTACTCATTCAGGTGAAAAATACACAAACAACAGCCTCAAAAGTACAATAATAGGTCATCTAACTCTCCCGCTTCAGGAAATGTGTGTGAACAGATTATTCTGGTTTATTCCAAAACCTAATATGACTTGATGTATTAATTTACAGCAAGTTTTGATTGAAAATAGTCAATAAGAATATCATTTTTGAAGCCAAGTCAAGACCAGACCATAGTACAATACACTACAAGGGAATAGTTAAAAATATATATATAGTCCTAGTTCAGTTTTTGACCAAGTCCAGACTCATGGAGGTTAGTGTTTGGTGAAGGAGGCAGAGTCAGAACCAGGTTTTGTTGATAATTGAATATAAAATGGTTGAGGTTTTCATTCAATCTGAAGAACAGACAGATAATCCAGTTTTTGGTCTTTGTTTGCCTTGTTGCCCACGACCGAGACAAGACCACTGCAAAATAATCTTTATATATTTTTTTAACCTGGTTTCAAGACCGCTCTCAAGAACTACAACACTACTTTAATGGCTTCACTCGTAAGACCAAGACTCTAAACTTAAATAAAAATGGTTGAATAAAGACCTTGACCTGTTCTCTCCAGTTTTGTTTCACTGCTGAATAAATGAATAACTATAATATTATGAATAAGCAGAAATCTCTCCAAAAATACTGATTTCTATACATGATTTTTGACTTCTCAAACGATCACCTCCAGTTGAAACGCAGTTCTAATGCATTTATTTTGTTGGTCCTGTGCGTAAAACCGGAAGCTTAGCGCAGTGCCGTGCGTAACTCGACGCTGGCTCGGTGGATGCAGAGGAGGGACCAGTGTCTATTTAAAGAGGGTCATCCAGTCCCGGACAAATATCAGGGGGTTCACGGCGTTGACTAAGCGCCTGTAAATGGTCTTCACCCCGCGCTGCGTGACTGTGAGCCTCTGCGTATTGTTCACACCGGTTCAGAGTCAGGACTGAGGCCGCTGTGCCGCCCATCCATCCATCCACCCGCCGACTAGAACCACACCAGACCCGTTCAAGTCCACCTCAGAGCCTGTACACCGTGGTTATTATTTAGAGGCCGAAATGGGTAAAGATTACTACAAAACGCTGGGTATTTCTAAAGGAGCGACCGAGGATGACATTAAAAAGGCGTACAGAAAACAGGCGCTGAAATGGCATCCGGATAAAAACAAGTCTGCATCAGCTGAGGAGAAATTCAAAGAAATCGCTGAGGCATATGAGGTCCTCAGTGATCCAAAGAAAAGGGAGATTTATGACCAGTACGGAGAGGAAGGTACGTACGGATTTAAATGGATTTAGTGTTTTTACGTGTTTAATGAAGCTGTCATTGTACTGTATTGAACTCACAGCTGGATTTAATTTATATAATCAAATAGAAAAGGATGGAGAGCACACATGTCTCAACTAAAACACATCTATAAGCACACAGTTAAAGCATATTGAAATATTTACGGTGAAATACTGTCAAATAACAGTAAATAACAATTGTAAATAAACTGAATTACCTTGAATCAAAAAGAGTTAATTTTACTAATAGAAAATGTAGAAAATAAATAATCTAACGCATCAATACTGTAATTACTCATCAATATATACGTTTTTTACAATTAAATTTATAGTAAAGACACTGGAGTGATTAGGAAAATATATTATAACATTTTTACAGTCCAGTTGCCTCAGGTATATACCATTTTTTAATAATCCCTCACAATATACAACCACAGCTGCACTTTAATCACAAGCTTAACACATAAAATTAAGACAGTATTCACTTGAAATAGAAAACAAACAGTTGAATATAGAGTTATTCACCTCAAAACAGACGTAAAGCCATTAGTCACATGTTTACATTGCAGTTATAACACCACACACTGCTGTATTATTATATTGGCTGAAGTCAATTTCAATTAAAGTGAATAAAGCAGCGCGACTGAGTTTAAAGACGTTCTGTTTTTAAAGTAGAAAGATCCAAATGTCAGCAGTGACTCAGGCTCTTTATTGTCCTGTTTCTAAATAATTACACATAAAACGACAGATGATTCATATCTGTGTTGCTCAGATAAACTTTATTGTCTGTTTGCTTTTAAACCCACTACGCTCACAGTCCTAGGAATAATAATATTGGCCAAAAATAAAGACAAACAGCTCGAGATGTAATCAATATGTGTTAGTCCAGAGCGTAAACAGAGCAACTGTGGGTTTAAAGACTGTTTAAACATGATTATCCCCTAATTTAGGTTTTACTTCATACAAAAGGCTTCACATTTGATGATTTAAGTGATGGATCTTCTTCTACTAATGATTTTAGGGGCACTTTCTGCTCTTTACTCCCCCTGCTGTCCATTTGAGTCACTTATTAAATACCAAAACAACATTTCATTCTCTTTAATCTGTCGTCAGCCAAATTTCTTTCTTTAAACATGTGTGAAATCACAAATAGACAATGTAAAATCATATATTGTGATTTATAACAGCACAGATTACCATTATTGATTCAAATGAAGAGCATTTTCAGGTCATTGTTGGACTTTTAGTGAATAAAAAAGTCATATAAGTCTGTTTTTAATGTAGAAAACTTGACAATACCACAAATTTGGGTTTACTTAATGCAAAAAGCTTCAGATTTTATGATTTGAGTTCTTTAATTGATGCTTTACGTGGTATTTTCTCCTCACTACTCCCCCTGCTGGCCATTGAAGCTTATGTCTAAATGCCAAAACAACTCATTACATTCCCTTTAATCTGTCCCAAGCCAAATTTGTTAGTCAGTAAAATGGACAATATGTGTGAATTTACAAATCCAAATGTCAGGACTGACTCAGGCTTCTTATTGCCTTTTGAACGAGTGACAAAAATCTGTCCTTCTGCTGAATCATTGCTGTAAAAATGACAGACGATTCACGTTTTTCATCAGGGCTCAAAGGAGGCAGCGGACCGACCGGAGACGGGCCGGGGAACACCTTCACCTACACCTTCCACGGAGACCCTCACGCCACCTTCGCCACCTTCTTCGGGGGCTCCAACCCTTTCGAGATGTTCTTCGGGCGCAAAGCCAACGGCCGGGACGACGAGGACATGGACGTGGACGGGAACGACGCTTTCGGCTCCTTCACCGGCTTCAACATGAACGGATTCCCTCGGGACGGCCACGTGGGTCCGCCCCGGAGGAAACAGGACCCGCCCATCATTCACGAACTGAGGGTGACGCTGGAGGAGGTCTTCCACGGCTGCACCAAGAGGATGAAAATCTCCCGGAAGAGGCTGAACCCGGACGGACGGACCATGCGGACGGAGGATAAGATTCTCACCATCGAGATTAAACGAGGGTGGAAAGAGGGAACCAAAATCACGTTCCCGAGGGAAGGAGACGAGTCGCCGAACACTATTCCCGCTGATATTGTTTTTGTCATCAAGGATAAGCCACACCCACATTTTAGACGAGAAGGATCCAACATTGTGTATCCTGTTCGTGTGAGCTTACGACAGGTGAGCCTTTAATTAGTCTTTATTTCTTTTTTAGCAGCAGCTGGAGAAGAAAGTGCATTTACTCCAATTTTTCGCCTCATATTTTTCCTTTTTTAAGCTATGGCAGGTAAAATGTACTGTATACTAGCACAAAACGAGTAAGCTGTGTTTAAAGGGAGTGCAGTTACGTTGATTTTTGCGCAGCAGCTGGATTCTAACACGATTTTAAAGGCCTCACGATTTCTCTCGACCCACTGTCAGTTCAGACCAATCCAGCTACTGACTGTTGTGTTGTTACCGATGTAAACAACACAGCCCTGCCCTGATTGGATGAAATGAAGGGAGGTTCCTGGCAGGTTCATCCAATCACGTCCAAGTTTTCATCTTAAGTACCCGCCCTTTACAGACGCTTCCAGATGGTTTATGTAACAGACCATCTGGATAGTCAAATTACCTCAGCCAAAATCTGTTTTCGTCTGTGTTTGGACTAAACTTGAGCTAAACAGAGTGATTTATCTTTAACAAGTATTTAAAATAGTAATGCATAACTTTTAGCCCAAAAATATAAATAAACAAACCCAGTGGAAATGTAATGCTCACTTTACATAACACAATAAAACTAAAACCAAATTAATTTAGTTCATAAAGGCTCTAAAACTTCATGTAAGAATGAAGAAAAAGGAATTTATTGAGAATAGAGCAGAATGCACCAGATAAACGACAATATAATACAATAAAAACTTAAAAATATTAAAATAAGAATAACACGGACTGTATTTACTATTTAACAGCAATTTTATCGCTTAAACATTTGATTGGTTTACAATTTTTAATAAAAGCGAATGAGGCCGACTGTTTTTTATTACATTTACATTATATATAGCTGTAACTATGAGAATATTCAGTAAAAAGTCTATTTTTAATGGAGCTTTACATGTCAGACAGTGTGTTAATTTGATATTATTATACATTTATACTGCTAAAAGCACACCTCTGACAGTTCCATTTTATAAACTACAACATTTTACCTAAAGCACCTGTAACAGAGCGTGTCTTATTAATAGAAACTGATGCCTTGTTTAGTCAGAGCCGACACCTACGCAGCGCTGACTACAACTTTAATCCTCGGATGCTCTTAATACAACTCCACAATCGATAACCGCGGGTCGTATTCCTAAAACGTCTCCAGAAATTACAGGTGCAGTCTGCTCGGTGTAATCTAGACAATCAATGCTGAGGAATATGTGAAAATAAGTGTGAGAGCAGAGAGGCTTCCCACGCACAGAAACAAGATGTACTTCTACGGTTCATCCCACTCTCCTCGACGCCCAGAGTTGGAGTATTTTCATCGAAGCTCGGTTTTGAAAAGTCATACGTCGGTCTTTCTCCAGAACAGTTACACAAACCGTCTCGGGTCGATGATATTTTTACTACGAGACGATTAAATCCACATCGGGAGGTCTCTGCGCCGCCACCTGTTACAGAAATGAACCAACAGAGACGAATGCTGACATAACAACTCACCGAAGACAGTTTAATCTAGTCTGAAAGGATCTTAAAAAAGCTTGAAGACTGTACACGAAACCCATTAAGAAGCTATGTTTACGACATAAAAAGCATGAATGAAATGTCACAGCTTTCATAACGTCATTTCTTAAAGGTCAGACTTAAAGATGGATGTTATTTTAAGTTAAAGTCACCCTGTGTTACCTTTAGCCCCAAAAAATATATTTTCTCATAATCATTTTAATGGTTCTTAGACATGAGATGAGTAGAATCAGACAGAAACCTCCAAAATAAATTATATATAATTCCTTTAATGCACAGACATCTTTACAGCTCAAATTGGACCCTAACAGAGTGTAATTGAACAATATACACTAAAATAAATCTTCAGAAGACATGTTTTTTCTTCCAAACTTGCTGCTTTTGATAGTTTCCTTTCAAATCCAAATGATGTTTTATTTATTGTATATCCTACAAAAATTGACTTGTATCAGGAAAAGGTACAGGACGGTATGAAAATTTGACGGCATGATATAAGGCACACATGTCAAACTCAAGGCCCGGGAGCCAAATGTGGCCCTTTGCAATGTTTTATGTGGCCCTCCAATACATTTAACAGGTCACAGTTGTGGTACTAGGTTTTAACTGGATTTGAACAGGTTTTAGATGGCTTTAAATCAGATTAATTTTATTTGTTCATGAAATCTTAAGCCAGTTTCTGCTACAAAGATATATATAATCTGCTCATATCCAAATAAAACCTGTTTAAACCCATATAAAACCTGCTCAAATCCAATTAAAACCTGTTCAAATCCACGTGAAACCTGTTCAAATCCAAATTAAACCTGCTCAAATCCATATGAAACCTGCTCAAATCCATATAAAACCTGCTCAAATCCACGTGAAACCTGTTCAAATCCAATTAAAACCTGCTCATATCCAAATAAAACCTGCTCAAATCCATATGAAACCTGCTCAAATCCAATTAAAACCTGCTCAAATCCATATGAAACCTGCTCAAATCCATATGAAACCTGCTCAAATCCAATTAAAACCTGCTCAAATCCATATGAAACCTGCTCAAATCCATATGAAACCTGCTCAAATCCATATAAAACCTGCTCAAATCCATATAAAACCTGCTCAAATCCATATGAAACCTGCTCAAATCCAATTAAAACCTGCTCAAATCCATATGAAACCTGCTCAAATCCAATTACTCTCAATTCAAAAAAAACCTGCTCAAATCCATATAAAACCTGCTCAAATACAACCTCATATAAATAAAACCTGCTCAAATCCATATGAAACCTGCTCAAATCCAATTAAAACCTGCTCAAATCCATATGAAACCTGCTCAAATCCAATTAAAACCTGCTCAAATCCACGTGAAACCTGTTCAAATCCATTTAAAACATATTCAAATCCAAATAAAACCTGTTCAAATTCATTTAAAACCAGTTCAAATCCATCTAAAACTAGTTTAAATCCATCCAAAACCTACTCAAATCCATATAAAACCTGTTCAAATTCAACTTAAACCTATTTTCATAACAGAGGAAAATAATGTTAAAGATGACTTATGTAAGACTCAAATGAAGATAAAAACTCACATTCAAAATTGAATAAAAGTTTCCCAAATGCCACCATCTTTGAGTTTGACACCACTGATATAAGGGGTCCTAATCTAGGGTTAGAAACACAAATCCCACGAGAGGATTTGAGGCGAGGCAAGATTTCTTCACTATTTTAGGCGTGTCTGGTTAAAGCTGTGGTTGTTCTGTGTTCTGGAGTTAACCTCAGCGAACGCCATTGTTTTCTGACATTGTTTTCATATTATTTGTGCTTTGTTTATCACTGTTTCACTGTTTCTTATTCCAACTGAAAACAAAATGCTGGTTTAAAAGTGTTGGGGGCATCTTGAATATTCATTTCTAATCTCACTCTCCGTCAGCTGATATCACCAGACAGCTTTTTAACCTCGATGTTGTCACGTTTTGATTTCGTGGCATGAGATCCTGTCACACCTTTAGTCACTGGTTTAGTCATTTCCACCACACAGTCTGAGACACTTTATGAGAGAGAAGTTGTTTTGTAAATGTGTTTTCTGGTCTTTTCTCAGCAGCTCGTATCATATGAACAGTAAGTAAGGTGTTCATACTTTGACGTTTTCAAAAATATAACAGGACAAAAGAAAATAAGCTTTATTTGCCACTGAAAAAAAGACAGGACTAGGTTTATAAAAGAGGTAAATAATGTAGAATAAACATCTACACAATGCAACAAACTGACCTTAAGGACTTGAGCAAAACTAACGATAAACACAAGGAGGAAACTAAGATAATTTATCCATATATATCCTTTTATCCTCTTCTCTCCAACCAGAAAATTAATCAAAGAAATGAATCAAATATCAATCACAAACAAAAAGGGTAAATTAACCTTCCAAAATAAGATTCACATTCTTTGTCATAACCCGTGCGTGTTCATCTCTCATCCTCTTGTTTATCACGCTCCTCTGACGTCCATTTTCCTCTCTTCCAGTCGCTGTGCGGATGCTCCGTTACCGTGTCAACGATAGACGGCAAGACGTGCAACATGAAAATCACAGACGTCATCAAACCCGGCATGAGAAAGACTGTCTCCGGGCAGGGTCTCCCTTTCCCCAAAAACCCGGAGCAGAGAGGAGACCTGGTGGTGGAGTTTGACGTGAACTTTCCCGAATCGTTGCCGGGTAACGCCAAGGACGTCCTGAAACGACACTTACCTACTTAGGACCGGGCCGAGAGCTTTCACACTCGCGGTCTCACTCTCACAGGGACAGTTCTGACAGATCACAGATGGACCCCTTCGGACGAATGTGCAATTTCTATTTTGGAGCTTTTTTGGTGTTTTTATAAATGCCACGCATGCTGCCAAGTGGATTACAGTCCAAGTAGAAGACTGTTAGATGTTTATAAGAGTTCGCATTTACATTTCTACACATTTGTTTGTTGCATTTTAAAAAAAAGAAAAGAAAAATGACTCTAAAGTTGCCAAAAATGATGAAATGCCAGTAATATATGGTGCCAAACTGCAGATACAGCCAGCTTTTAATCAGACAGACTTCTTTATGCTTTTATGAGGCGTGGAACTGACTGGATCTGGAGAAAGTGTGACATAAAACACACCTTAAATGCATTTAAACTGATAAAAGATTATGTAAAGTAATAAAGGCTTAAGAGAATAAAAATAGGTGATTAATAAGCCAGACACCTGTCACCATGTCCAAATTTATGCAAAAAGATAATGTTACAGATAAATGAAGCTAAGTTTTTTACATAATACTGTATTTGTAGCTGTAGGTAGTTTGTTTTGCAGAAATTAATCAAAAAATCCTAAACAGGAAGTAACACAAACTAAATGTTGTGTATTTTTTATTTAATTTATTTCACAGATTAATCTTAGAAGCAACCACAATGTGATATAATTAACCAGGCCTGACTCAAGGAAGGAAAATCTCATTAATTTGATTTATTAATAAATTGCTGTCACTTCCACGTCTCATAAGGTTTTAATGGACGCTGTCTCATACATTAAACTAAATATAAAGAGATCCGGTTTGGAGCATAAAGAGTTATTTAATTAATTCTGCTTCACGAAAAACAATGTATTTATTCAATTTGCTTCCGTCTTACCGTTTGCATTAGCATTAAAACGTAGGTTGTTTGCAGTGCCATGATGGACCGTTTCTGGGCTATTTTCAGTCAAATGTGAATATTTTGTTGTTGTTTTACTATTTCTTATGTGCAAAGATACAAAGATGATAAATAAATGGCCTGAAGGTGAAGCTTAGTGCGGTAAATATAGTGTTTTCAGCTGTTGCTCTTTAGCTGCCAACGCTCGGTGCTTCTGTTTTCCACCAGGGGACGCCACATCACTCAACATACACTTCAGGGGCCCACACCGGGACAGGGACCATGGGTCAAAGTTCATTTAAAGTGAAAAGCCACAGAAGAGAGAAGTCAGTGCTTTGTTATTTTTGGGGAATATTGAACTATTAAGCTTTGTGTTCTTATAAATGCTGTTTTATTTGCAGCAGCAGCATTTGCTTTGATTTGATGTAATTCTTTTTAATGAAACTATATTAATTGTAGCAAAAGGCTGTGTCCTGGTTGTAGACTAAACAAGGGCTGTGCTCATAACATAAAGTGCTGTGGAGTACTATTGTTTTTCTTCTAGTTTTTCTTGTTCTTGTCCTGAATTAAGACCAGGATCAGTCTTTGGTTTGGATTTATTCCTTCTTTAGATTTGGTTCAATCATAGGCTTTGTCTTGATTGGTTTAAATACAGACCCTTCCAAAAGTGACATTAGTAATAACCGCGCAGGCTTGACAGTGACGAAAATACTGCACTTTCCTATTAATTTTAACAATTTGGAAAAGTAAAACAGTAAATAAAAGTTTTCTAGACGACAAACTGACTTGATCTTTTCCATAAAGTTGGTGAGAAAGGAGTATAAAGCAACAGCAAAAAAAACAAAGAATACATTAGCGTAGAAGTGTATGATTTTGCCTGATAGCTGCAAACGTTTAGCGGCTAATTTCCCTGATGTAAAAAACAAAACAAAAAATCTTAATATGGATCCAGTCTCTGATGTTCTCTCCCGAGGCTCTGACATGAAACATTTGTCAAAACAATCTTGTTTTTCATAATGTTTTGGAGCTAATGCTAATTCTGCCATTGACAATGTATTGTGGTTGGCGTAACTGATGCTTATGTCGTTTACGAAACAAAAGAAAAGGATTATACAGTCTGCTCGGGCAGGTTCTGTCTAGAGTTTAGTCTTGGATTTAGAACAGGTCTTAGTTCAGACTTTGGTTTGATCCTGGATCTTTTTTGCACTAGTCTCGTATTTTCAGTCAGTTTTCACCTAAGTTTAGCCACTTTATGATTTCAAGTGAAACTCTTACCAACAACCTCTGATGCTATCACGCTAATGCTAAATGCAAGTAATGCTGCTGTTAATTGAATTATATGTAACATACCGCTCTCTCTTTGTTCTTCTGTACGTCTCTGTGTTTTGCCCAAATTCAAGTCTCAGGGCTGAATAAATTTAGCCCTAAACAGTTGGTAATACAAGGGGGCGGGGCTTCACACCTGTCAATCACTGCATGAGGAAGACGATTGGTGCTGAGGTCATTGTGTTTGAGCTGTAAAAATAAGTCCCTTTTTCATGTTTTTTGTTTGTTTTAATATTATTGCCATCAAAATCAAATCAAAACACTATCTTCTCAGACTTTTCACATGATATAAAAACATAACAATATAAATGTAACCATATTATTATAGTTATAAATGATATTGATACCAGCCTCTTATTTATCTTACTCTGTTGTTATTGACAGTGAAAACCAGAATATGAATATAATACTCTGTTGCTGTTGGGCCTTAGGCGGAGCACAGGTGCAGCAGAGACTGAAACTGCCCTCCTACCCCTCTCCTTCACCTCTCTCCTGCCCCTGGGCTCGGGTTTGGCCCCACTGCGCCTGCGCCCTGCGGCACGCTGAAGGAAAAACAGAGCGGCTATTGTTAGCTGCACCAGCAGGTTGTGTCAGAGTTTATCCCAGAGGCCTGCCCTGCTCCTACCTGTTGAATATTCACCCAGTTTTATTTGCAAACTGTGACTGTCGAAGAACAAAGTCTGAAGCCTCAGCTGCTGGACAGGTGAAGGAAGCGAAGGTGTGCGCAGAAAAGAAGGAAGGAAGTTTGAGCGAGGAAATAAGGAAGTAAACACGGGGATCAACAGGTTAAGGCTAATTCAATGTTATAGTTTATTTCAACGTCGAAAACAACACGAAGTTAAAACAAAAAATGCCCCTGGGACCATGGAGGAAGAAGAACAAGTCGACGAAGGAGCATTTGGTGGACAATGAGGAGGTGAGCGGCGGCGGACACGCAGGTGCAGGGAGCCCGGGGAAAGCCGCCGTGAACGGGGCAGGACTGCCGCCTCCTCCCGCCAACCTCCGGCCCAAACTGGTCTTCCACACGCAGCTGGCCCACGGCAGCCCCACGGGGAGGATAGAGGGCTTCACCAACGTCAAAGAGCTGTACGGGAAGATAGCAGAGGCGTTTAATATCAGTCCTCCAGAGGTAAGGGTTCCCCGGGATCACAGTGGGACAGGGGCGCGTCTAAAGGTGTCCTTGAAGGGGGCCTAGAGAGATTAGCACTGACTACAAGGTTACCTGTTGAAATCACACTCAAAAGAAGCAAAACAATAACTAAACATTATTAATTATCTAGTTCAACGTAATAAAATGTATTAAAAAGTTATATATTTTGACAATTAAATTATTTGTAATGGCTTTTTAGCATGAAACAGGGACCTTTTGAAAGACAGTTTTAATCGTCGAGCGGCACATATCTTGCCACGTCACATCAACGTAAACGTATGTCACAATTAGGATATTTATGAAGAGTTAAATAAGATAATCCCTTGACTTTTGCCGCAGTATTTGTCTTGTTTAGTCGTTTAGTGGAATATAGTGTTGGAAAAGAAACGACTGTAAACATTAAGCCACAAAAATGACCAGAGTGACTGTAGAAAGAAAATATACTCACACTTCAACGGGCCAGAGGTGTATCTAGGTAATGCAGGTGTGAGATGTTATTAATCTGTCTAGTCCTGGCTCGGTCTTTGTTTTTAGTCCTGGTTCTAAACCATGACCTCTTTTGTTTTTTGAGTTTTGTCTGATTTTATTCCATGTGTAGTCCTGAATATAGTCCTGGTGCTGTCTCTGGGTTTGGTCCTGGTATAGTTCTGGTAAATACCTGTGTTGGTCTTGGTTTAGTCCTGGTTTATTCCACATTTGGTCTTAAACATAGTCCTGGTGGAGTCTTTGGACTTGTCCCCAGTTATCCTCGATTTAAACCATGAATCTAGTCCTTGTTTATTCCAGCTTCAGTTGTTGTTCGGTTCTGTTTCATTTTGTTCATGAGCTTTATTTTTAAATATCAACAGTGTTTTACATGAGTTCTTCAGGATAAGGGCTGGACAAGGCTCACAAACAAATAATAATGTGATAAATGGGTGTAACTCTGTTTGATGTAGACAGCAGGTGTGACTGGCCTCATTGAATACGTGAAAATATAGAGTACAGTATATTACTAATCATACAGCTGCTCAAAAAGACATTTTAAAGAAATAACAGCACAATAAAATGACCAAAATCACTTAATAAAGAGTATTAAAATTAGATTTGTTAGTTTCAGGTTTATTTGTGTCACATAATGATACAATGTTCTGGGATTTCTGGCTCACTGTCAATATACATCAATGTTATTTGCTAATTTAACCTGATATTAAGCCTAAATGGAAAGCTATTTATAAATATTTTACAGAAGTTATGCACAGTATTTGGTAGATGTTTTTTTTTTTCATTTCTGACGGCTGCAATCTATTCAAAACCACATGAGGTCCACTTTGAAACTGTCCAAATCTAGTTCAAAACAGATAAAATCCCTTTTAAACTGAATTAAGTCTGTGTTAAACAAATTAAAGCCCATCTAAATTCAGTTCTAACCAGGTTTAATGCCTTTAGAACTGGTTAAAGTCTGCATCCATCAGTTTTAGACAAAGATAGCACAGTCTTTCTTTCTTTTTTTTCAAACGTTCACACTGAAATACCTCAGATATTTAATATAAGCCTCAGTTTGGCAGTAGCTTGAAGCACTTCATGGCTCAAGTATTATATTAAAAGCAAAACAAACAAACTAGGTCAATGGGTGGAACCTGGAGCTGCTTAAGTGTCTATAAGGATATTGAGTGAACATGGCCTAAAGATTTGGATTGACTTGATTGTAATATAGCACAGCTTATATAACAGACGCTAAAAACACTTGAAACTGCTGTAAAAAGAGCCAGATTGGAACAAAGAATACCAAAAAGACAATATAGTTAATCGCAGGGCTAATAATTTGAGACAGACATCCATTTACAGTCATATTCATTCAATTTAGAGTCATTATTTTACTTGTTGTATTGTGTTTGGACGGAGGGAGGAGCCGGAGGAAACCACAAGAATAAAACATAAACACTACACATTTAAAATTAATTACTAAAATTACCCACAAAATGAATATGAGTGTGAAAAATAATTATATAGAGCTTCGAGAGATGATGTCACCCAGTTAGCATGAATCAGGCTAAACATGAAGCTAAAGAGGCTAATGACACTTTAGCTTCATCCATTGTCGTGTAACTGACTCCAGATTTAGGGCAGAGAAGAGAAAAACAGACTATTTTTATTTATTATTAGCGAAGATCTAGATAAACCAATAAAAAGTGATGGGATTCTACCTTAAATCTGTTTTACAACCGCTTCAGACTCAGCTAACGTCAAATAAAACAACTCCATTTGCTTGTATCGCTTTATTTTTTTTATAAATTTGAACATATCTTGCTTTTTTAGTGACTTTAGGGTTAGCTACAAACAGCTATACCTAAATAATGCCTGTGTGTTGTAGGTTTATGTGATCGGTGAAGACTTAAGATATCGATTTAATGAAGTTTAACCCAATAACTGTGGAATTAAAGTGATCCGTTTGAGATCTACACCGGCACTGGTCACGTCTTACTTTTTTTTTCCTGCTGTTATAATGTGTTAGTCTGCACAAGGAGTGACCCGACACTGATCACTGAAATAGGCTTAACACATTGTTTTTCGGCTTAGATTTTTGACACAGGCCTCAATAATGACTCTTATTACTTCGGCTTTATACCTTGACTTCACCTGTCAGTCATTCAAAAGCATTAGAGTGCAGTAAAACAGGGCGTTAACACTTACAAAGCTCTGAAAATAAAAGCTTCTCTATAAAACTAAATGTAAAGGGGCACTTCAGGAGTGACTCTGGTTTGATTTTCTTTGTAATTACTCATTTTTTTGTCAAATAACAGCTGGAAAATGCCCCTAAAACATTACAAACAAATGCTTCAATTATTATTTCCCCAAAAAGTAAACTAAATCTTATGACAAACTGATATATTTTGCATTACTTTTACTCTAAAGAATGATTTACTGACTGTTTTACTATAAGGAAGGTAAGCAGTCCTTCCTCCTGCAGCAAAAGTCTGGGCAAACAGTTTTATAAGTGGCTTTTCTCAGGTATTAGTCCACTAAACACTAAACGTCAGCTTTGATTGTGTTCTGTTGAAGCCAGTTTGTGTTTACAGAGTCACGCCCAGTGCTCTTTAGTCTGACTCTGAACACCTCCAGCGACTCATGAAACTCCTAAACTAAACTCCGCTTTCCTCTGAGATCATTTTCATTCTCTGTTTCGAATTTGACTGGGAAATATAAGAGAAAGAGTCTGTGTGTCTCGCTCTGGGCCCTGTTTACGCTCCTCTTTGAAAAGGGCCGGCGTCAGTGGCATGTTTGGCTTTTGTCAGCGAGGGTACGACTCGAAAGGCCGGCAGAGCAGCTTGTAATCAGCTCGGAGCGCCGCCGGAGTCGCGCTGAACTTGCTTCTTCCTCTGTTGAACCTAGATAGAACTGTGAAGAAAGACAAAACAATGTGACTCAGCCAGACTCAGTGCTGCTCATTTACACTTGACATTATTGGACACAGATTCTGGCTCTTTGCTGAAAAATACATTTTAGTTCTTGTGATATCAGACTCTAAAAGTGGAAATTGTAGTAGGTTTACCAAAGCTACATGATAAAAAATAAGCATCTGATATTAATCAAATTTTTTACTTCAATTTTGGTTCTCAATGGTCACAAAACGACAAAAAACAAGAAAAAACTTACATTTATTACTTGTTTTTATTTATTATTCCTTGAGATTGTAGAAGTGAAGTTGATCTTATTTATTTATCTTTATTTCTGTTAATTTTTTAAGCTATTTATACATTTTAATATATTATTTATTTTCAGTAGAATTCACTCTTTTGTTCCATAAATCCAACATATTTCTGTAATCGTGTAAAATAATCGTGATTTCAACAACGACTATATAATATACTGTAATGCAAGACTACTTTAATAAAGAAATATTGGCAACACTTCATAATAACTCACAATAAAACAGTAGTTAAGCATTAAATTTATAATTTATAGACACATGGGTTTATTATTAAGACTAAAACATTTATACCAATGTTTATAATGTAATGTTGATTATTAATGTTGGATTAATGCTTTGTAAATGAAAATATGCAAATACTCAACTAATTCTAAAGTGTTACCGAAATATTAATAAATTGGTACCGAAATATTAATAAATTGGTTAATGTATTGTTTGGTTTTATATTCTTCTCATTATCCATCAAACTATTTACTCTTTATATTAATATAAAATAGGCTCCAGATATACATATGTCACATGACTTATACGCTCCTCCAACATGGCCACCTCCGTTAGATCACTGTTGCCATGGTGACTCCTCTTTTCTTGATAAGGGCCGTCTTCTTTCAGCTAAACTCTGACCCTGACTGTAATAACTTCAGACCAGGAAACTCAGAGTTGTTCTGTAAAATAACCCTGAGTTCAGATTTAAACCTGCTGCAGGGAAACAAGCAACAAGCAACAAACTGCTTCAAAAACACTGATTGTTGGTTTTCTACTGGATGCTCCATGTTCCGTTAGTAACAGCGTTGATGCCAGTTTGGTTCAGTGCACTAAGATACTGGTGTTTCCTCAAAGAGATGTTAATATGACAATGACTATACGCCATAATCTTCAGTTTCTCTTGATAATTAAGGTTTTATTTTGTGATTGAATTGACTTGAATTGTTTTTCTGCTCCACCCGACTCGTCACTTATCTTAAATGTATAATACGAAGGATTTCCAGGCAAATAATTGTAAACAAACCTAGTCCCATCTCCCCATTGTCTCTTTTAGTGCTTATCACTGATTCTAAATCATATTCTTAGCCATTACTACGGCTTTGTATGAACTCATTTGTCCCACTTGATAAATATTTTTGGTGTATTTATTTGGCTTCATAAGAAATGGCTGTTATTTGAAGAGTAAAAATAATGAGTAAAGCTGGTTTACAGATAAATTTATAATTGTTCTAGAGGGCCATATGAGCGAAATAAATGTGATTTCTTTCATGTCAGGATAGTTATAGTTTTTTTGTGTTATGTGTTATATAGAGGTGGGACAATATATCGTGTATCGTTATCGGATCGTTTCTTGCTTGTGATACATTATCGTGATACAGATATCGTGATACTTGCCATTTTCTACAAATTACATTAAAATGACACTAAAATGCAACAAATCAATGCACAAAATCCACTTTTTGTCAAACTAGGGCCACTACATTTTCACAGATATCATGATTTATTGTAAATAAACATCTGCAGAATCGTTGTATCGTAATATTATTGCCGACTGTATCGGAAATCATATCGTTTCAGGTGGTACCATGTGATTCCCAACATTAATTCTGCTTATTACACATATTATTACACATACAGAGACATACCCAGTGTCGTGAGTTTGCCAAAAGAGTGCTTTGTTTTCTGCTGTTACCTTTTCTGATGCAGTTTCCTTTCAGTATTATTAGGCAATAGCCATTTTCCGACAGGTATTTGTTCCATCTTGTCTTTCATTGACACTTGTTACATAATTTATCTCTGTCTGAACTTGTTTAAAAGCCAGAACTGCCTCACGGTCTTCTCTTTTTAATATGGGCTTTGTAGGCGTTCTGAAAATTTGCAGTTTGACATAATAAAATGTGTCCTGAGATGAATAAGCAGCAAAGAGAATCATTGTAGTAGTTTCTAAATAGTTAGAGTTGGAGGAAAAATAATGATTATCTCCTGCCAGTGCCTCCGGGCTCAAACTGGCAGGTACAGTTGTAGGAGGAGGGAAAATAATAACTCAAGTGTCAACACATCGGCCGTGTTGTCATTTCGTCTGCCGCCTCGTCGCGCTGCTGAGGACACGGCCGTATTTAGAAACATGACACAGATTTTCACACAGACTGGGGGCACAGTGTTAGAGGCTTTATCTCGGACAGTATTCGACACAGGAAGTCCCTCGTGTCCGGTTTCGTGGGCACAGCCTTAAATCTGAGCAGATAAACCGTCCCAGAGGAGCGAGAGGAACGCCACTCCCTCAATAAACATCACCAAACTTCAGTCAGCTGCACACGAGAGAGGTAAATGTTAAGGGATTATATGTGAAAGATGGAAATTGGATGATTCATTTCCTCATTCAGTGAATATTCTTTTATAAGAAACAGGAAAGCGTCAGGAGCCTTCTATGTCCTGGTTTATATGTGCAGTAAAAGCATTAATTAACTGCAATATGTTTTTAATTTCACTTTGTGGCAAAAGTATAAGTACTGCATTAGCTTAGAACTCCCCCTACTGGTATGAAGTGGCATGACATCTTCCACAAACAGCACTTTCTGAGTCACATGTTTACAACACATTTATTATTTCACTGTTAAAGAGCAGAAAAAGTAGCCCAACATACCCCTTTGTCCTTAATGTAGATTATTGGACTGAAGAAACTGAGAAAATGTAAAATATAATGTGTCCAAGTGGTGTTGCCGTAGCCAAGATGGGGTAAAATTGGGGTTTGAGCAGTCTGAGCAAGCAGCAGGGCCAACAATAATACATAACAATAAAAAGGAGCGCCGTTCTGTTTAAATGTAGTGACTGTGTAGTGATGATTGATTTTAAAAGGTATCATAACAACACACTATCCCATAATATGTCCAATATTTATTTAAGGTTTTATAATGGGCTCCGTTTCTACTTCTGTAATAAGACCTACTGTATAGTCATAACCTTAGTATAACGAGGATAAAGGGCTGTCACAAACCGATCAGAGATGATTAAAAACAGCAGCGTCGGCTTCTGTCGAACTACTTTCATTTCTGTCCATGTTCTGTTCTGTGAGGATGTATCTGGACTGAATGGAGCCTATGATATAATAAATGTTTGTTGCTCTGGTGTAAATGCGGCCTGCCTCAAAGGTCACTGTCATTGTGTGACTGTGAACCACACTCATTACGTGATAAGAGTTTCTGCTGAGCACCACTCCAGATAATTCACCTGTGTCATCTGTTTGGGAAGTCAAATAATCACAGAACTATTCAAGGTTTATTCGTTTATTATAACTCATTTCTCTCTCTTTAGGCACCGATACCTTTATGAAATAATAATGCTTTATTCTGGATGAAATACACAGAAAATACCAGTTACCTGCAATTTATATAATGCCACAAATGTTAGTTTTTGCTTATAGTGTTGATAACATGTGATGACTGTATTCTGTCATCCAAATACTTGTATTATTATGGGCAATAAATAATAATAATAGTACATTTTATTTATAAGCGCCTTTCAAAACACCCAAGGACACTGTACACAGTTTAAAAGCAGATTAAAAACTAGTAAATAACATGGAAAAGCATATGACAAAATTACATTTAAGGACTAAAATAAGTAATGGAAATCAATCAATAGTAAGGTCTGGACACAGGTAATGCCTCCAGTGGACACTCGAGGTATTGCAGCAAAATAAATCCATGTGGCTCAAAAAGAAACTTACCATAGCCTCAAAATAAAAACAAATGTTGTTGTTGTTGTATGCGCCAGTGAACAACATCCATTAACAATCAACAGTGGGTTTACTTATTCAGGATGTGCTCTAATAATACATCCATGATCCTGATGTGGACAGAACAAAGGAGAGCTATTCCTGTTTAATCTAGAAAGATGTCTCTGTGAAATAACCGTCCCAGTGGAAACAAGGCTTTACAGTGGATTCCTCTTTATTGTACATGTAATGATATTAAATTCAAATACATTTACAACATCCTTTTCCACTTTTCCACTGCTGTGTAAACACTAATCATTTGAAGATAACGTGTCAGTCTTTATGAAACATTAAATACAGCTCACACTAAACCCACATATTGTTATTGTATTCTCAGGTCACTTGCGTTCATGGTTTATCCTCGATAGTTACTGAACATGTGACGCTTTAGTTGGATTCACGGCCGGCGTCTAGTGTTGCGTCTGATTAGAAACTCGCTCTAATGTTTCCGTAAAAGCTCAGCGAGACAACAGTAGTTTACCAGACTTTCCAAGGCCCTTAAGGCTTTCTATCTCTCAGAAGAGCGTTGTAGTGTCTGTAAACGTCTGTTGGAGAGGGTCAAAGTCTGGTTGTCGAGTCTCTGTTGGAGTTTAAGGTGTGGCTCGGTGTGTTTCAGGAGTGCGCTCACAAACATTTGCCTACACTTTGAATATCTCTTCTCTGCAGAGGTTTGTCCTGTTTTTGTTTTGTTGGTTGGACTTCTCTCTCTGCCTCCAGACATGTCTTAATTGGAGGATTAGGTTTTACAATCTCATTTCTACAAGGCTGTAACTACAACAAAAAGACAAATATGACCTTGATTGTATATTTTATCATAACAAATCCTGAAAAATGTATTGTCTTCATGTAAAAGTCCTGCAATTTATTATCAAATACACAAAAAAGAAGTCTCTTAATATTATGAAATTCTGTCTCTCTATAAATTAAATTAAATTATGTAGAAATATGACAAATATACAGTATATTAATGTACAAAAGTATAGTAGATAGTAGAGCAGTCCTTTATATTGTTATTTTTATTTTCTTTTGGCTTACATTTTGATGAGTTTTATGATAGTGCAAAGATTATAACTGATAAAGTTCTTAGAAAGTCCCAGAAATTGTAAAAATATAATAAAAGTGTGAAGGATGACGAGAAACATAAACATTTTACTGAGAAAAACTAGTGAAGTGAAGAACTCAGTTTAATGAATAGTTTATTTCTAACTATTTCTAATCCACAATGACTCGAAGTGGTTCCATCTTATTTTCTTCTTTGCGTAATAACAAACGTTGAAATGGTTTTGTAACGTGATGCGGCGGACTGTGGTTAGCGGTAATTATATTCATTACACAAGTGTCGGGCAAAAGAGTGTGAAGCCTCCCCGTGTGTGCTTTTAAATACACTAACAACACACGTGTGAGTGAGAACGTGATGCTAATGAGGAGGAGAAAGCGACTGATACCAAACCCAGGTGCGCGCTGGTCTTTTATGGAGGTTGTTTACCGGCAGTGACGCAGTGGAAAGTGTTTTTACTTCAGCACAGTTCACAGCAGCTTTTTTACTCAGTTTTCCATTGATCTCTCTGAGGACTAATGCACCTCAGAGACTGGCTTCTGGTCAATAAATTAAATAAAAGTGTTGTTAATACTCTTTCACCATTAAATTTATATTACTCTAACCTTTTCGCTGATTTGAAATGCTTTTATTTGAAGAAGTGAACCACAACAACTTGTTCAAAACCATATTTACTCGTTAATTGCTTTTAATTTCTCGTTGTGTAAAGAACTTGTGTGGTTTTTTTTTTCACTGAATGTCAGGTTCTAGTGTAAAAGGTGTAAAAGGTGTAAAAGGTGGCTCGGCTTTTTGCTTTGTCACTGGTGGAACATTAATGGGTCACGACAAAGCTGAGTCAAATGGGAAACTGCTGAGAGAGAAAAACCAAACCAAGATCACAGAAAAGAGCATAAAATGAGTTGTTGTATTCAAACTCTAGAGATGTTTTTGGCACTAGGTTTTATTCATTTAATTTGTTTTGAACATGTTTTAGATGGATTTGATTTTTGCTACAAAGATAAATAAAATCAAATTCAACTAAAACCTGTTGAAATCCATCTATAATCTGTTGAAATCCTTCTAAAACCTGTTGAAATCTGAATAAAAACCTGTTCAAATTCAACTAAAACCTGTTGAAATCCATCTAAAATCTGTTGAAATCCTTCTAAAACCTGTTGAAATCTGAATAAAACCTGTTCAAATTCAACTAAAACCTGTACAAATCCATCTATAATCTGTTGAAATCCTTCTAAAACCTGTTGAAATTCTACTAAAACCTGTTGAAATCCATCTATAATATGTTGAAATCTGACTAAAACCTGTTCAAATCTGACTAAAACCAGTTTCCATGAAAGGAGAAAATTATTGTTTGTGTGATAACTTCTGTAAGACTCAAATAATGATGAAATCTCACATTCAAAATTGAATAAAAGCTTCTAAATGTCACCATCTTCATCCTCTGAAAGGATTCTTATTAACTTTTGCAGCCCCTCACCACTTTGAGTTTGTCACCAATGTATTAGATACTACATTTATGGGTGTGGAATATACTTTCTTGCTATAAAATCAGCTTTTTAAATGAGTTAAAATAGCTGTACCGACAAGTGAACATTAAATAAGGCTATAATTACTTAAAACAATCACAATTACCCCAATTAGGAGCAAAACAAATGTAAAAATGAACGTCAATAAAACAATACTGAAGGAAAAGATGAGTTAAGTCATAAACATTTGAACCTCCAGAACAAAACTTTGGTAAACAGTTCTTTGGAGTACACACCTGAGCCTATTGTCCCTTAAAGTAAAAATACTATAATGAATAATGAATGAGTGTCATGTATTTTATCAATCATTCAGTAGCTCAACCACTTTAACATGTGTTTAATCATTAAACTTTCTCGTAGCCGTTCATTTAGTCAGTAGTACATTCAGTTGTCTTTCTGAGGCTCATCCTCAGTTTGGTCAATGATTACCAGAGTAAACGCTGATGGATGTGATTTAGTCTCAAAAAACAACTCGAGCTGACATAAGCGTTCTGTTTACAGCTAAAAAAAAGGACAAATCAGAGAGGATTAAAACAGGAAACAGGCCTGATGTTCATGTAAATCCCTGCGGTTTGTTTTATGTTTGTGATCCTCTCTTTGTCGGTTTAAGAGCAGCAGAGGTTTAATCGACCAAAAGAACAGGTTTGGCTCATATTGTTGCATCCATATTTCACTCGAGTCTCCCCTTTTATCTTTCTTTACAACATAATGGATGAATATTAGGCATGGGATTGTGTAAGATTCTTAATAATTTCTCCAAACTTTATTGAAAAAACAGGTTATTTTTGTGCAGAGTTGTACACAATAACATAAAAAACAACTTTTAATGACTCTCTTTAGCTCCAGCAAAACAATATTTACTGAGCGGGGCTTTGAGGTTGATCTGTTTGTTTTATAACTTTTAATTTAAACCAAACAGGCTGCTTTCCATTTAAATAAGACACGATGGGAGTGAGTGCATTGAAAGACAGACCTTCTTAATGCAAGGGGCCGTATAAAATCTCATCTATAGTGTTAATTTTAATTAAATCAGGAGAATTGAGAGAAGTTCTGTGTCATTGTCCAAACTGAGCGTGCACTGTCATTTATCGACTGTATTTAACCAATCAAGTATGTCACTCTTTTATAAAATACTGCTCTCTCCATAAAAGCCTAGTCGTCGGAGCAGATGTAGCTGCTCTCCTCGCTCCGCCGTCTTCTCTGGAGATCAGGGTTTCAGTGTCGAGTGTGTCCCGGACGTAGGAGGTGAAATATCTGCCCCTGTGAGTCAGAGGTGCTGCTGCTGCTCTCCACTCCCACCGAGAGAAGGACTGTGGCCGTCGGGAGGAGGAGAGGAGGATGAGAGGAGCTGAGAGGAGAAGGAGAGGAGGAGAAGGAGGAGGAGGAGAGGAGGAGGAGAGAGAGAGGAGGAGGAGAGGAGGATGAGAGGAGGAGAGGAGAAGGAGAGGAGGAGGAGAGGAGGATGAGAGGAGGAGAGGAGAAGGAGAGGAGGATGAGAGGAGGAGAGGAGAGGAGGAGAGGGAGAGAGGGAGGATGAGAGGAGGAGAGGAGGAGGAGGAGAGGAGAGGAGGAGAGAGGAGGAGAGGAGGAGAGGAGGAGGAGAGGAGAGAGGAGGAGAGGAGGAGGAGAGGAGGAGAGGAGAGGAGGAGGAGGAGGAGGAGGAGAGGAGGAGGAGAGGAGGAGGAGAGGAGGAGAGGAGGAGGAGAGGAGGAGGAGGAGAGAGGAGAGAGAGGAGGGGGAGGAGAGAGGAGGAGGAGGAGGAGAGGAGGAGAGAGAGGAGAGGAGAGAGGAGAGGAGAGGAGGAGGAGGAGAGGAGAGAGGAGGAGAGAGGAGAGGAGGAGGAGAGGAGAGAGGAGGAGGAGGAGGAGAGGAGGAGGAGGAGAGAAGGAGAGAGGAGAGGAGGAGGAGGAGAGGAGGAGGAGAGGAGGAGAGAGAGGGAGGAGGAGGAGAGAGGAGAGAGAGGAGGAGGAGGAGAGGAGGAGGGAGAGGAGAGGAGGAGAGGGAGAGGAGGAGAGGAGAGAGGAGGAGGAGGGAGGAGGAGGAGAGGAGGAGGAGAGGAGAGGAGGAGAGGAGGAGGAGGAGAGGGAGGGAGGAGGAGAGGGAGAGGAGGAGGAGGAGAGAGGAGGAGAGAGGAGGAAGGAGAGGAGGAGAGGAGAGGAGGAGAGAGGAGAGGAGGAGAGAGAGGAGGAGGAGAGGAGGAGAGAGGAGGAGGAGAGGGAGGAGAGAGGAGAGGAGGAGGAGGAGGAGGAGGAGAGGAGGAGGAGAGGAGGAGAGGGGGGAGAGGAGGAGGAGAAGGAGGAGGAGAGGAGGAGGAGGAGAGGAGGAGGAGAGGAGGAGAAGGGAGGAGAGAGGAGAGGAGGAGAGAGGAGAGAGGAGGAGGAGGAGGAGAGAGGAGGAGGGAGAGAGGAGAGAGGAGAAGGAGAGGAGAGAGGAGAGAGGAGGAGGAGAGAGGAGGAGGAGAGGAGGAGGAGGAGGAGAGGAGAGAGGAGAGGAGGAGGAGAGGAGAAGGAGGAGAGAGGAGGAGAGAGGAGAGAGGAGGAGAGGAGGAGGAGAGGAGGAGGAGAGAGGAGAGGAGGAGAGGAGAGGAGGAGGAGAGGAGGAGGAGAGGAGGAGGAGAGGAGAGGAGGAGAGGAGGAGGAGAGGAGATGGAGAGGAGGATGAGAGGAGAGGAGGAGGAGAAGGAGGATGAGAGGAGGATGAGAGGAGGAGGAGAGGAGAAGGAGAGGAGGATGAGAGGAGAAGGAGAGGAGAAGGAGAGGAGGATGAGAGGAGAAGGAGAGGAGGAGGAGAGAGGAGAGGAGGAGGAGAGGAGGAGAGAGGAGGAGGAGAAGGAGGATGAGAGGAGGAGGAGAGGAGAAGGAGAAGGAGGAGGAGGAGAGGAGGATGAGAGGAGGAGGAGAGGAGATGGAGAGGAGGATGAGAGGAGAGGAGGAGGAGAAGGAGGATGAGAGGAGGAGAAGGAGGATGAGAGGAGGAGGAGAGGAGGATGAGAGGAGAAGGAGAGGAGGATGAGAGGAGGATGAGAGGAGGATGAGAGGAGGATGAGAGGAGAAGGAGGAGATGAAGCAGTCACACAGAGAGACAGGAGCCTTGGAAACGAGGCGTAGGCGTCCACTGCTGTTGGTCCCACTCATGTTTGATCGTGTCTGGTTCATGGACGAGTGGTGACTGTCTTAAGTCCACTTTTTAAAGAGACAGTCCAGTGTTTTGTTGAAGGTCTATTACACACAAGTCAAACTCAAGGCCCGGGGGCTAAATGTGGCCCTTTGCAATGTTTTTATGGCCCTTCAATGCCTTTGGTGTGTACTTTACAAGAAGCACTGAACTAATTTAAAGATATGTAATGGGGAATAATAGGTTTTGGCTGAATTTGAACAGGTTTCATATGGACTTAAACAGGTTTAGTTGGATTTGTACAGGTTTTAGTAGGATTTGAACAGGTTTTAGTTGGATTTGAGCTAGTTTTTGTTGTATTTGAGCTAGTTTTTGTTGGATTTGAGCTAGTTTTTGTTGGATTTGTCTCCATCTTCGGCCCCTGAAATGATTTTTATTCACTAGTGTGGCCCCTCACTGGTCTAGTACTTGGAGATAGGTACACTCTTAGTTTTTAGAAACAGGTAAAGGCGATGACAGGCTTTGTGTTATTGAGGACATATGCAAATGAAGGATGAATGCGTGACACAGTGGTTTTACTTGGTTTCAGTTGGTCTTGCTTGGTCTTGATACACTCTGGGCTCAGTCAGGACTTTATTCTTGAAACTGATGAAAAGACCTGAAGAGGCAGACTGTACTCCAAGGCCAAAATCTTACTCTCTTTGTGTTTACCTCCTCGTAGCGGCCTCCTCTTCTTTATATTATCCCTCTTTTATCGCCCGGTTACCCACGGCAACAGAGGCCTGGTCTGCCAATGCGCCTGTAACAGTGAAACATAAAAAGGGCCCAAACAAAGAGGGCTTTGCTGCAGGAGCCTTCAGAGCCTGATTGGTGCACAAAGGTCATCCTCCTGATGAAATGATTTTTCCAGAGCGGCTCCCGGAAGTCAGGCTCTAAATCCCGGCCCGGTATTTGTTAAAGCTCTCCCTCGAAAGCTGATCACACGTCGGAGGGCGGAGGCAGAGAGGATATGAGGCGTAAACAAGTTATAGTTGGAGTATGATCTGCTTTTGTGGATCAAGAACAAACAGAGACAAGACAAAGACTTAACGACTGAGTCAAGACAAAGTTGTGAACAAAATATCACTTTCTATATCCTTTGACATGCCTTTTATTCCATTAGTTTACTTTTCTGTAATATATGTTACACTTTGACAGATAACAAAGCTTATGTTTATAAATTAATATTCAATTAATATATTTTAGAGTCACTTAGACAAATGAAAAGGTGACAAACTCTCTGATGCAGCTATTAAATATAGCCTCAAAATGTTTAAAACTCATAGCCTCAAAGTCAGTCAAAATGAAAAACAAACACACAAAAAACAACAGAAATAATACTTCTCAGTAAAGTATTTAGTGTTGGCTTCAGTCAAACCTTTAACAGTTAAAATGACTCAATCAATTATAAAAACAGTCTTCTATCTGGATTATATTTGTCTCGTTGAAATAAATGAGAAAGTAATTAATTAAGCAACAGTTAAACTCTGTGAAAGTGACAATGGTGCCCTGTCTGGACCCAACTGTACCAGACAACAACACAACTCACTCTGTGTCCTGTTTTAGGAGTGAAATATGCTCTGGTTTTGGTCTCGAGTCCTTTTCTCCACTTTATCCTCGATCTGTCCTTGAACACATCGACATTTATCAGACTTTTTTTTCTCAGGAGTTTATCTGTGGTCCCTCGAGATCCACATAAACAACCCTCTCTTGAGAAGGTTGGGGTAAGAAAATGCTGCATAATCCTCCCTGATGAGTCCTGTATTTAGCATCGCTCTGTCACTTACCCACACTCACCTTTATTTATAAATCCTGCTCAGATTTCAACCTAAAAATGGCATCTGTTTTTAGATAGTTCCCAAAAGATACCGACATTTCTGGAGGTTTCCGTTTGACTTATTCTTGTGAATCATTTGCTTTCATTTTTATTTGTAACATTGATATAAAAATGAATGGACATTTTACACATTTAGTGGCTGGCCGTACCCATTCCCTTCACAAAATAGGACAGGAGCTCACAGTTGGGCTCAAAACAGTTTAGATTTTTCATTGTTATTACATTTTCACAGATATTTACAGTGTATTTAATATTGTAACTGTGTGTTTTTTCGTACAGATTTTGTTTTGTACGCTCAACACCCACAAGATCGACATGGACAAGCTGCTGGGGGGTCAGATCGGACTGGAGGATTTCATCTTCGCCCACATCAAAGGCATCAAGAAGGAGGTGGAAGTGCGTAAAACTGAAGACGCTCTGGGCCTCACCATCACTGACAACGGAGCAGGCTACGCTTTCATCAAGGTGAGCTCGGATAACGTAAATAATGTTCGAAAAAATGATTTGTTGATAGTACAGCTGCGCAATTGATCGAATTTTAAAGTTTAATTTTTAATTTTCGATCATAAAACCTAGGTAATGAAGAAAAAAACGATTATTTACCACTTGTTTTTATTTATTACTTGTTTTCCACAAGATTGTAGAAGTTAAAAAAATTTATCTTAATTATTATTTCTGTTTATATTTTAAGCTATTTATTTATACTTTTTATATATTATTTATTTTAAGGAATTCCAAAGTCAATGGTTAATCGTGTAAAAATAATCGTGATTTAAAAAATAAATAAATAAAAATCACGTAATCACTTAAAATCACGTCTCGGTTTTGGATAATGAGCTCAATACTCCCCCTGCTGGTACAAAGCAGTATAACCAGTCTGTCCTTCTGTTGAAGATTGACTTAGTGGGGATAATGGAAGTGTTATTAGCTAAATTTATATTTCAACATACTTTACCTTGTTGTAATTTGAAAATAAACTGGCAGTATCTTCTTTATTTATACTTTCGGGACTGTCATCGCTGTTGAAAAAGTGATCAAGAGTTACAACATCCAGCTGCTTCAACTCACTTATTTTACAGAAGAAACAAAAAAGTGAGTGCTTAAATGGGCCAAAAGTTAAAAAATGACAAAACAAAAGTGCTCTTTAAGGATTAGGCCTCATGAAATTAACAAAAAATAAAATGATAGACTCCAAAAAACAGATAAAGTTGAGTTGATCTGCAGAGTTTCAACTAAAGTCCCTTATTTTAATGTATTTTGTTTGATATAAGTCACAATTACAGTTACATTTTTATCTCAAAAGCCTCACATTTAAACTGAAAAAGTCCTATTTATTTTAATTTGTTGTGACATTATACATTTTTACTATTTGGCCCAATTGTTACCTGTTTATATTAACTTGTGTTGGATTATAGCTCTGGCAGGTGTGTGTGTGGGTTACTGTAGACTCTATAATGAGCTTATTCTGTCTCAGTTACATCATTATATTGATTTAACTCACTTGCGCCACCGTGTGATATTGTACTGTCACTGCAGCTTGTGTCCAACGTTGTGGACAAGTTCTGCCAAGTTCTGCCTTAAAATACACTTTGGACTTTCTTTTAAAGCAGAGGTGTCAAACTCAAAGTGGTGAGGGTATAATAGTTAATAAGAATCCTTTCAGGGGCAAAAGATGGAGACAACTGACAAGCTTTTATTGAAAAAACTATTACAAAAGCAATCTTTAATTTATCTTTAATTTCCTCCTTTCTTGAAAACTAGTTTTAGTTGGTTTTGAACAGGTTTTATATGCATTTGAACTGGTTTTATATGGATTTGAACTGGATTTATTTGGATTTAAATATGTTTTAGATGAATCTGAACATGTTTTAGTTGGATTTGAACATGTTTTAGTTGAATTTGAGCAGGTTTTATTTGGATTTGAATAGGTTTAGATGGATTTGAACAGGTTTTAGATGGATTTGAACATGTTTCAGTTGAATTTGAGCAGGTTTTAGATGGATTTGAACATGTTTTAGATGGATTTGAACAGGTTTTTGATGGATTTGAACAGGTTTCAGTTGAATTTGAGCAGGTTTTAAATGGATTTGAACATGTTTTAGTTGAATTTGAGCAGGTTTTATTTGGATTTGAATAGGTTTAGATGGATTTGAACAGGTTTTAGTTAGATTTGAACAGGTTTTAGATGGATTTGAACAGGTTTTTGATGGATTTGAACATGTTTTAGTTGAATTTGAGCAGGTTTTAGATGGATTTGAACATGTTTTAGATGGATTTGAACAGGTTTTAGTTAGATTTGAACATGTTTTAGATGGATTTGTACTTTATTATTAACGTACTCCCAAAAATATCACTAGTCAATGCATTGGAGGGCCACATTAAACATTGCAAAGGGCCGCATTTGGCCCCTGGGCCTTGAGTTTGACGTGTGTTTTAAAAGATACTTGACCAAAGCTTTTCAATTCCAGAACAGAAGACTTTTTTTTTTTTTTCTTCTTCAGTGTTTTGAACTTGTTTCATCTTCCTGTGTGTTTACTTTTTCAGACAGTTATAGTTTCATGTAATAAATAAATAATAATAAATGGTCTTCTCTCGTTGACAGCGGATCAAAGAGGGCAGTGTTGTGGACGGAGTGAAGGTGATCAGTGTGGGCGATCATATAGAGTGCATAAACGGACGAAACATAGTCGGGACGCGGCATTACGAAGTGGCCCGTATGTTGAAGGAGCTGCCCCGAAACAAATCCTTCACGCTCAAACTGGTCGAGCCCATGAAAGCCTTCGGTGAGTACGAATCTTACTGGATTTTGTTGATATTATGAATTAATTGTCTTCTTTTTTGGAGCATGTGAGCACCTGCTGGGACATGAACAAATAACGCACAAAAAAAATGTATTTAGATCAGAAACGGTCCAAAATCTTAATGCAAGATGTATGTTTAAATAAGAAAAGTAGAGCTCAGTCACTTTTCACGATAATATAAATAAATTATGGAGAAAATCATAATCAGTTATCTTCAAGAAATCATGATTATTTCACACAATTACTCACTGAATTTTGAAAAATGTTGGCTTTATGGAACAAAACAGTGAATTCTCCTTAAAATAAGTAATATTTTCAAACATATAAATAAATAATTTAGAAATAATAATGAAGATAACAAGTAACGAGTAATAAATAATCATTTTTTTCTCAATTACATAGGTTTTGTGATCGTTTGGACAAAATTCTATTAATTACACAAGTGATTATATTATTATATCTGTGAAAATGTAGTCAAAAGGTAGCTCTTGATTAAACCAAAGGTGGATTTTATGAATTATTGTTTTAGTCTAATGTAATTTCACTGAATCACCTAATATCTATCACATAATCGTCATTTTTTTCGTATTAAATCGAAAGTATCGTAGTAAAACAAAACATACACTTTTATTTTGGCGCAACAGTAGGTGAAATACAGGGCAGTATTTCTTTTTTAGCCTTTATTTTTTGATTATTATTACTGTTAAGAGGGGACTATCATTGAGCTTCCCTTAAACACTGATCTCTGTGTTGGTCAGAAATGCTGGAGCCCAGGTCTAAAGGTGCCAAACCTGCAGGAGACGGTAAGATCGGGACAGGGAGAGGGACTCTGAGGCTGCGCTCTAAAGGCCCGGCCACAGTCGAGGACGAGGTGAGCTCTGTTCTGTTAAACCTGCTCATTTTCACTCTTGTCTTCAATAAAAAACACTTTGGGATGCTGTAAATGTAGATAAATACTGAGTAATTGTGCATTTTGATGTTCACAATGAGGCCTGATTAGACATTGTGACATATAGTGTGCTTCATGTCCTGGAAAAACCTGGAAATTTAGAGCGTAATAAGACCTGGAGATTATTTTTAATGTCAGAATGTCCTAGTATTTTATCTCCTGATGCTTTTCTACATTGCACTTTTTTAATTATTTTTATTATTAGAGTATCATGTGCTGCATAAATGATGTTTTTTAGCTTATGTTCTTGAAGTGAGAGGCCTGTTTTTGCACCAATGTAGGAATAAAGCCTATTATTGATTAAAAAATGTGCTGAAATGTCCTGGAAAAGAGACAATGGACGAAAGATAAAGATAAACAAGCACCAAGCAGCGTGTGGTTAACTCAATAACACAATCCACCTACAAACACCTCCTAATCTCACTAATTATAAACTCCATGTTGTTTTTTCAATGCTTTAACACCAAACTGAGGCGACAGACTCAGTGTTTCTTGGCTTCAGTCTCTTGTCTCTTCTTTTAAATGTGAGATATTTTCGCTGTCGAATAAAATGTCCAAATCTCCTGGGAGAAATGTTCATATTAGGGATCATAAAGTGAATATTGCTGAGGATTTTGAGAGTATTCACTACAGTCTGATCTATTTTCTTCCGTTTGTAGCCGACAGAGTTTGAGGAAAAAGCTGTGAAGAAAGTGGACGACCTTCTGGAGAGTTACATGGGCATCAGAGACACTGAACTCGGTACGTTTATCCATAATTGTACAGTACAGGCCCAAAACAGAGAGTAACTGGTTTAGATTCATCTTCACATTGTTCAGAGACATCGTGTGAAGTTTAATGTGAAGAAATACATTCAAATTACTTCATATTATTAACCTGACTAGTCATATTAATCCTGTTCAATACAAAAAATTATTCTAGTGTTTATGAAAATTATTACAGTTGGTCTAAAAGGATTTCTATTGAGTGGGAATCATTGTTTGTTTGAAGATGTATTAAGTGTTTTATGTCAGGTTATTGTCATGTAATTTCGTCTTTAAGCTATTTTTTGCCTTGGCTTTAAAGATTTTACACATAAAGAGAGTTATATTTCACTGTCGCATTTTAGACTTCAAATTTTATTGACTTAGAGCTCCAATAATTTGAATAGACCTGCTCCTGAGTCTCTTTGTAAATACGTGACTAAAGCAGCCTCAAACATTGAATTTGAGCATGTTTTAGATGGATTTGATATTTCCTACTAAAACCTGTTCAAATCTGTCTAAAACCTGTTCAAATTCAACCAAAACCTGTTGAAATCCGTCTAAAATCTGTTGAAATCCAAATAAAACCTGTTCAAATCCGACTAAAACCTGTTGAAATCTGTCGAAAACCTGTCCAAATCCATCTAAAACCTGATCAAATTCAACCAAAATCTGTTGAAATCCAAATAAAATCGGTTTAAATTCGACTAAAACCTGTCCAAATACATCTAAAACCTGTTCAAATTCAACCAAAACCAGTTGAAATCCAAATAAAACCTGTTCAAATTCAACTAAAACCTGTTCAAATCCAAATAAAACCTGTTGAAATCCAGCTAAAACCAGTTCAAATTCAACCAAAACCTATTTAAATCCAGCTAAAACCAGTTTCCATAAAAGGAGGAAATTATTGTTTATGTGATAACTTTTGTAAAACTCAAATGATGATAAAATCTCACGCTCAAAATTAAATTAAATCTTCCAATTGTCACCAGCCCCTCACCTCTTTGACTTGTATTATTCCTTGATCTCTGGTTTCTGCAGCCGCCACGATGGTAGAAGTCGGCCGAGACAAGAATAACCCCGATGAGTTCGCCATGGCTCTAGACGAGACGCTGGGAGACTTCGCCTTCCCCGACGAGTTTGTCTTCGACGTCTGGGGAGCGATCGGAGACGCCAAACAGGGAAGATTTTAGGTTTGCCGCCGTCCCACAGACAAACAAACCTCGCCCCCGAATCGTAAAAGGACAAACTCCAACCACAGCGGCGGCGGCGGCGGCTCTGGAGGCGCGGCTCGGTTTGTTTGTAGCACGGACCGTCCTCGACGTCCTCGAACGCCTCATGGAAAAGAAATATGTCTCTGTGGTGTCAAAGAAAAGAAATGTGGAAGCAGCGTCCTCGTGTGAAGATTAATAATAACTGTTGTCTTTGTAAATGCTGTGTCAGGGTTCCCACTCGTCCTGGAAAACCTTTAGAGTAGGTTTTCACTCACAGAAATTCTCTTTTGTTGTATTTTAGCCCCTTATGTTTTTAAGATTTCTCTCAAATATAGTGTGCAGCACAAAGTGAATGCCTTTTTGTAATCCAACCTTCTGAGGCTGCTAACGTTTACGAAGTAGAAGCTGTGTCTAAAACCAATCCCTACTCTCTGTACTCTGCAATATATAATGATTTTTGCATTTTGAAGTGTCTAAATGTCTAGTTTACGCAAAATAGACTGTAATGCTTTCCGTGATTTGTCAGTAGCTTTAGCAAAAGTGCTAGGCTTGAAGGAAAAGGGCAAAATATATGCCTTTAAACATGAATTTTTTTTTAATCTTGCATTTAGTTTGACAGTTTAATTACCAACAGGAATCATCTGATGCGATCTTAGCTTTATAACTACGGGTTTTAATAGATGAGAATGATCAGCTCTCAGTGGGATTTCGCCCAAACACAGCTCAATTCAGGTAAAAAGGAGCGCTCCCATTGGTTGAAATAAGAAAGGAGCAAGGAAAAATGAGTTATGTTGCAAAATATGTCTTATTTTACAGCGAAACAGCTCAAAAAACAAAAAAAAAGGAGAAAAGGGCAGGAAATTAAACACTGAAAGATGTTTAATAAGTCTGACATTGAACTAAAAACTAAGACAAGCTCTAAGAAGGAAGCAGGAAAGGTTACGACGCTAAAAAGATGTTTAATTATTAATAAATTATTAGTAAATGCTTGGCGGGCCAGATTACACAGTTTAATGTGTATCGTGTGTGATCTCCACTGAGTTAGGGACCAGGGAGTGGTTTTGGACACAGCCTTCAAGTGTCACTCTTTCACTTTAGCACAACAAGGTCTGCCATATTCGTACGGCAACACCAATGCGGTCAATCTAAACAATATTCAAAAAATACCGTCCTTTTAAAATGCTGTCCTTGTGGGAACCCTGTGTTGGAGATAGGAGTCGTGTAGATTCATAATGATATTGTGTCAAATTTAGTCAGTGGTCTATTACACTGGAAATGAAAGGTACGTGCACAAACAATCACTTCTAATAATAATCAACGTGTAGCTGTGTAATTTAATATCCCAATGTGACACGGCTATTTAACGTCTTCTGTATGCGCTGCTGATTTTACAGTAGCAGCGTCGTGTAATTAGTGTAATTAGAGACTGTAACATTAGTAATGTCCTGTTTAACTCGGTGTTGTCTCATTTTCTCAGTTCTCTGTGTCCTTATATACTCCGCCTTCCACCGGTCACACGATGGGACCCGTTCTGGAGCTGGATTAAGGGGTTAGAGAGGGTTAAATGTAGGTTTTTGGTGGGTTTACTGCACGTCGAGGAAACAGAAAAACTGCTCAGAGAAAGGTAAAGTTATTGATAAAGGATAGAAATACAGCCCTCTGACCAATCGTTTGAGGTAAAAATATAACAAGCATTAACCTTAAGCAATGTTTTAAAGCAAAATCCAGTCAAGTCTTATAGGTTTAGATGTGTTTTTATCGAATGACGTTCTGTTTATTGTCTGCTTTATGTTGAGATCCACGGCAGGGATGGTTCTATGGAAGGTAAAAGGTGGCATTTTGAATTCCCTTAAAGCTTAATTAATCACAGTTGATGATAGAAAAGACATTATCCGGCGGCATTTTTTGGCTGCTGTCGATTTAATGTTTACAATCAGAGCAGCTAATGGGTTTGTCACTTAATTCAAATGCAAAAGTATAGTCTTTTACTCTTGTATTTAGTTGGACAGTTTCATCTCCAAACAGTTTATTATAACAGGAATCATCTGTGAAAAAATTAGACCTTAAGACATCATTTTAACTTTACAATTAAGGTTTTTAATAGAATTTGTCCAATCACAGCTCACTTCAGGAAAAAGAAGCGCTCCCATTGGTCGACACTGATGTCAACAACGAAGGACCAAGGAAATAGTCAAGGAAATTTGTTTTGTTCTGTTGCAAAATATCTTATTTTACAGCAAAACACCTAAAAGAAAAAATATTGAATATATGGGGTTGGTTCAACTGGCTTCGAAGCACAAGGTTTAAGCTGAGCAATAAGGAAGACAGAGATTTTAATGCCTTTAACTGAGCTAATACATTAATTACACCAGCATTCCTTACGATTAAGGCTTATTAGATGCGTTTTAAGTTATTTTACAACAAGAAATATGCTGCAACACATCTTAACACCGATATATTCTTACTTTATATGAAATTTACTTCAAATAAGCCACTTGACGTCCAAAATGGGGTCAATTGCGATTCATCGTCTTCATAAAATGCACTCAAATTCATGTAACTGCACTGTTTCTGTCTCTGTTAATTTAATTAGTGTCGAGACATTGTTTGACAAACCATAAGGGATCATATTTGTTTAGACAATAAAGATTTGATACTCTTCTATGTGCTGTGTTGTTTCTGTGTGACGCTAAAAATGATGGAAAAAAGGTAGCATTACTCAATACAACAAACTTTATTTTGCCCATTTGGCTGAGTATAAAATACATCAAGACAATGAACAGGTTTCTTCGGAGTTTAACAAAGGCCAGTTTAAAGGGATAGTGCAGGATTTGCTCGGTTTAACAAAAGTAGAGAACTGTCAATGGGCTTTAAATTTGGGAAAACAGACAAGAAAGAGGCTAAACTATGTTCTGCTGTAAATGTGGGCAGTAGAAGTGGATTTAAACATGTTTGATATAAAAATAATAATGAATTATGTCTATTAAGGTGAATGAAACAAATATGGCTTCTTTATTATGATCAAAGTTGACCAGAAACGGGACAAAATATCGTCTGTATCGTTATCGCATCGTGATACGTTTATCGTGATACAGATATCGTAGTGTTTTCCAATAATAAACATAACTCTGGCCCACTATATTCTAATTTAAACTGAATAATTAAACTGTTTTTGTACATTCTGCCTAATATAGAGTTGAAAATAAAAACAAAAAGAATTATTCTGTACTGAAAGAAGCCTTGACAAAAGATTAATTGAAATGAACTCATGTTTTTAACTCTAATAAATCATGTAACTGATCAAACAAAGAGTGAAAGTGAACATACAACGACAATATCAGATACACAAGGCTGGGGGACTCTGGGACGGTATGAAAACCTTGAGGAAAAAACACAAAATATCACGATATTGTACTTATAATTTCAGGTAAATTAGACATTGGTGAGTATTGTTGTCATTATAAAAGTCAAATAAACGGGCTTTAAACTCACTTTTCCACTGGTTTCACGGCTCTTTTCATTTGGACACATCCGTTTTTGAGCCAGTTTTGTTGAATATTTTGACACCACTAATAAATGAAGTGAGTTTTTAGCTCTTTATGCTCCCGTTTCATCAGCTCAAGTTACTTTATAGCGCCTTAAAACCGCAGTATAACTAAAACTGATAATCGTCCCATGTTGCATTAGCGCAAGTATCTCTCAGGCCTCAATCTGTGTAAAAAAAATCTGTGTCCTTTCTCCTGTCTGCTTCTCCAAACTGTGCTGACAATTACCTAATGTTCGTATTAACTTCACTATCCCCAAGTATCCCACGGAGCCCCTTCCCTTTAATTAAATTCTGGACTATCCCTTTAAAACAAACGAGAAGTCACTTCACAAGCTGCAGGAAAAAAAAGAGAAACAGATACAGCTGAATAACATTAAATGAACGTATGTAAAGAGAGTGAATAAGAGAAAACAGAGTAAATATTGTCACAGATAAAGACAGTAGAGGATGTTGGAAGCACATTACGGCAGGTATTAAAATGTCGCTTGGCGAATGGTGCGAACCTGGATCATGTTTTCGGATAAACATCTGGAAACACTGATGGTTAAGAAGCCAGTCTCATTATATTACTGTCACTACTTAGTATTTTCAGTGCAAGGAAAAGTATAAAGAAAAGTAAAGAACATTATCCTTCTTTGTGTGTTTCCCAGAATATCCCTAAATGCGTTTAATTTCAGTTAAATTATGTGGTTATGATTAGAAATGTAAATCTGATAAAACATATAATTGTCTTTGACTGGTATTTTTTTGCCTAAATCTAACTTTTTTATCAGTCACTAAAATCATAATTTTATCATAATACCTTAATATTTACTGCTACTCCTTTACTTTTTCCTACAAATAACCCTTACAACAGTTTACATCCATCTCTATGTGATTTAATCTAGTGTAATACAGGCCCATACTCCAATATATACTTAAAATCTTACAGCTATTCTCTTCCGTTTTTTACCTTTTATACATGTCTTAATAAAGATTTAATGAAATAATTAATAAAAACATAGATACGATCCAAATTTTTTACTCTGAAACATGGATTTTCTGGAAAAACACTGATATATTCTCATTAAGAGGATAATTTGTCTCTAATTTTTCACTAAAAGAGGTTTCCCTTCATCAGTGTTTTCAGATGTGAGTTAATAAACTACCTTCACTTGACTGTATTGAGTTATTTTACATCCTCTACAGCTCGGACACACATTATTATGGCATTTAGAGAATAACAGTAAATTACAAATGTATTTAACGTGAGATAAAAGCTGACAAAAAGCAGGAAAAACCATACAACGAATACTGAAGCACCGCTGTTTCACGGTTGGCTTGGTTTTGGTGGAACCGCGTGTGTAAATGTATAAATAATGGTTTTCCAGGGTTGAGGTGTAGCCCTTACAGCCCGATGCCAGCGTCTGCCTCTTCAGAGCTCGTCTCCGGTGTGGACGCGTTTGAAGGTGTCTCCGGTCAACGTCTCCTGAGCCTCCTTCATCCCGGACACAACTGAAGAGGAACAACAACATTAATAAACTGCTCTGAAAGGCGTAATATTACAGGTTTTTAGGGGAACGTCTGTAAATAAAGCTCGCCTTGTGCTTCAACCTGTTTCAGTAACAATTAAATCCAGGTTTATTCTGGCTTTTCCATGAACTTTATCCACCTTTTGTCTAATTTTTGTGTATTTTTCTTTCTTCTGTGAGCTGTATTTTGGAGCCAAGTCCAATCAACTCCATGTGTCACATACATTTTGAATTCAGCAGCAAACTATCTCTTGGTTTCTTTTAACGTTATGTTGTCATTTCCACATTTTATTTTACTTTACTAACTCACTGTTTTTAAAAGACAGTCAATGCCAATCTCCAAGTCTAGAGTATAAATGAAATATTACAACAAATATGTATTTATCAATCACTTGTAGAAGTTTTTGTGGATTTGTAATATGGAGGTCTTATAACTCGGAGTCGGTTTACAAAAATATTAACCCCCAAGTTGTTTAGTGAGCAATGGAATAAAAGGAGTGTTTCATTGTGTGATTATGACTTTAATTTTCAAGATATTTTCTGCAGTCTATAAGAATCCATATTTACCTTGTTCTGCGTTGCTGTAAAAGTACTTGTAGTTAGGGTTTCCATTCTTGTTGGTGATTTCAGGATGGACTTTTCCAAGAGGATCTGGAAGAAAAACAATGCATTCATTCTTATTTTTAGTTTTACCAGTTTTGAGCTGTGCTGTAAAAATCTAATTATTACTAAGAAATGTACAGTTACAACCTGTATTTTTATGGTAAAAACTGGCAACTACTGCCGTTTATGACGTTAATGTAGCATTTTCTTACATCATCATTAAATGCCATGTATCTTTTAAACATGTGCAGCGTTTAGTCACCGTCTAAGGCTAGATCGACTCTTGTTCTGTGGCCTCTCATCTGTTTATATGTCAACACTAAATCCTGTTCGTACCGAGGAAAAGAATCCGAGGAATGTAGCCACCGTCGGGACTGAAGGCCTCATCCTTTGGCTCCTCCTCGTCCTGTTCAAATACGAGACCAAACATTATCTTAAGGCCTCGAGATACGAGTGACCTGGTATGTGCATGTTCATGATCACAACTTTATTATAACTAGAGAATGCAGCTGGAAAACAAGCCATTGAAATAAAAAATGAAAAGATTGAACTACTCAATACCAAGATTAAATTGTTTTTCTCTGTTGAATGTTTTCTTACCTCAAGGTTGACCATTATAAAGTTGTGTGCGAGTTCAGAGATTTCCTTGGACTCTGCAAATTTGGGCTTCAGTGCTGATTAAAAACAAAAAAAGAGTAATTGTTTAGTGTCTTATAAACCATAAAAACATGGCTTCAGATGAATGGGATGCATTTATTTAATACAAAACAGTGAATCCTTAGTTTACCTTTGCAGGCTCCACACCAGGTCTTGTGGATGATGACCATCAGTGGAAGCCCACTGGAGATACAAGAGAGTAGAGTTATTTAACTATGTATTCACTGAGGAGAATAGTAAACCTGTGTGTTTGATGTGTAGTAGTTTCAGTGCTCAGGGAATATAATATTCAGCGCTGCTATGACACTCATCAGGGTGAAAAATACAAGAGCAACAACAGAGAAGAGAGAAGATTAATTAACTGTTTACAGATCTAAGAAAACAGTTTGTTTTTCCTGTAGCTGAGATGTCAGTGATGCAGCAGTGAAAGTAAGCTACATTAATGCTATCAAATAGCATTAGCATCAAAGAAATATTGTGAGAGTGAGTTTGGGCCTGAGCCCTTTTCTGTTGCAATTAGAGCACTGACTTTTTAATGTAACTGTACTTCTTTGAACTAAAACAAAGGGAAAAAATTGTTGTTGCTATTTATAGGTTATTATATTATTTTACTGGTCCGGCCCACTTCAGATCAAACTGGGCTGTTGTAGGAACAGGAACAGGAAGTAATGGAACTAAAAAAGCTTCTTCCACTGGGTTTTTGAGAAATACAAATGTAAAAATGTGACTATACACAATAAATACATAATTTTACCAATGTGTTCCATTTCGCTCAACTAAAAAACAAAACATTTCACACAATGCACCTTTAAACATATCGCAGCCTGAACATTGTAAATGTGACTTAAAGGTCCATTGTTTAAATGTAGAACAAGATTCTCCCTGAGGGTCTTCTTTTTCCCACAGATGGGGTTTTCCTCGCTTTGATGGAGGGTCTACAGTCTGTAAAGCTCTTTGTGGAAACTGTTGTGACATTGGGCTCTAGACATAAAACTGTAATGAAATAATTGGACAAAATGGAACATATAAGTCTAAATGCTATGTTATTGTGGCTCCTAAGTCTCTTTAAACTAAATTTTCCTTCAAAGTTTCAGAACATTTATCTAATTGATGGTTTATTTCCACTGGGTTTGTTCACAGACAACAGCATGTCCCTTTAGGGCTACCATAGCTGTTCACACACCTGTATATGTTACAAACTCTAAACACATTTTCACTTTTTGCTTCAGGACAATAACTTCACAAACACCAGCTCTTTGGACTTGTTTATACGACCTCTGTAACCTCTTGAACTCACCTGGCCTGTGCTTCCTTTTTACCATCGTCCAGCGTCCTCCAGTTGATGTTTTCTCCAAACCCTGCAGCAGTAAATGAGCACAGTGGTGTTAAATGTCTCTTAACAAAGGAAAGTCTAACCTAAATACTACTCTGAAAGACAAACCAACTGCAAATACAACTGCACTGACTGTAATTCAATACAAGGAAGTAGGTAAATGTGACTCTTCTTTGTCACCTGCAGTATTTGTGAGGGATAAACTGATTGAGGAGTGTCCTGAGAGATAAGAGTGTCTTTTTTGTTACTCTGGGTTTCCGGGTTACTTTTCACAATATTGTTTCACATGTGAATAGAGTCGAAATGACCCAAAGGGATTGTATCTTTCCAGCATTAAAGTCTCGGCTTCAGTATTTTTTTAAAGAAATATATATATATAAAGTTGTCTTGGAGCCATCATCAGACAGAAACTATACCTTTTTAAAATTAGTGCTGCATAATATTGGAAATAGATTGAACATTAATGAATACTTGATCCGTAGACTTATTTATAAGTGACTATCAGACCCTTTTGTGAATTAAATCCTGCGTACAGCCGTGTATCAGCAGCTGTCTGTGCTTATATAATACTTATTTCAATATGTAGTCTATTGATTTATGTCATTTTAAGACTATTTTCATTGTAGTCGTGTATATTTATTAATAAACTATGTACACATGCGTCTATATATGAGCTTTGGGGGACTTTCGTGTCCAGGATGCTGTTGTAAAGCTCCAGGATGCTCTTAAATCCTGCCTTCTTTTTCTTTTTTTCTGTGCCACTGCTAATATCAGAGAGACCACACTTTTTGGGTTGATTTTTATGCTCACCTCGTCCACTCGCCGCGTCCACCACGTCCTGGAAAACCGACAAAGACAACAGCGTCTGCAAAAGAGACACAACTACGATTTTCACCACAGACGTCTGCATTTTCCAGTCTTTTCCCGGCTCTTTCTCTCACACTTGCAGCTCTCAGTGGAGTAGTTAGCTAACAGTGACGGTAGCGACTGCAGCTCTCTGAACACTGGCCACCCGGAAGTCCAACTGTTACACTCCAGAATAAAAGTCTACTAAGAGGAGCTGTGTGAACGTGCTTTTACATATGAGAAACACTAGCTCCTCCTGTCCCGTTTCTACTTTATTTTCCATTTTTGGAGCCTCTACTTTGACGTCACATCCATGTAACCGCGTGCTGCCGCCTGTTGGGCATTTAGTCAAGTTAAATGCCATATTAAAACAAAAAGACCGGAAATACATCAGAGAACAAGACTTTTAAAAGCAACATTTTTGTTTTATGTTAAATAAATAACTGAACAAAATATCTGAACGCACGTAAAAGTTGCACTATTTTCATATTATGCTTGTATTTTGCCGTATATAAGAAACAAAGATATTACTTTCCGTTTTTGATGAATTTATTGCGAAATCATTCACCGGAAGTGTGACAGTTCCCTTCGCCTTTACTCGAGTGTTAGCTCAGCTGCTTCATCCTCGTTTCCAGCCACAAGACTTGACCCGACTGTCACTTTACTTTAATTAAAAAGGTAAAGATTTATGTATTTCACTGCTCATACTCCGAGCCAAGTCGTGTTATTTTCGTTTAGCATTTGCATACTATTTTAAAACTGTGTTGTTGAGTAAATTCCCGAACTAGACTCGGTTTTTTAGCCTTATCATGCTAATATTAGCCACACTAGCCTCATAGATATTCACTTAAACCGCTAATAATTCATAAAATGTGGTGTAATGTAATAGTACAATCAACGGGATCCATCATTTTACTTTGAATAAACTAAAAAATAACCAAACACCAAATACATAACTGACTATGCAGTAGTATATTAATTAAAATGCGTCTGGCCTAAACACTGACTCTTTTTAACCAAAAAAACATATTAACATGAGTCATGCATTAAACTGGACCCATATAAATGTAAAAGTTAATTTACTTAGCATTTATTGTAAAATCTGACCTAGTTCTAAACACACAATTGTATGATGCATTAATTCTCCTTCATTTATGCTTTTAATTAATATCTTTGGTTACAACTTTCACCTGTGATTATATTTATGACATTAGAGCAGTATTTTGCATGTATTGGCTATTATTGATTTATAATAAGTGCTATGCTATCTTAAGTTTCTCTACATTTCCTACGTATTTTTATGTTCCCACTTGGTTGCTTCTTCTATCTTTTTTTAGGTAAACCATGAATCAAGAAAAGCTCGCCAAACTTCAGGCACAAGTTCGGATAGGAGGAAAGGTACGGTATGATTTTTAATACTTTTTATGCTTATTTATGCTATAAATGTAGCTGTATTTATTTCCCGGTGACAGCTGAGGTTGTGTGTTGTCAGCTGTTGCTCTGTTGAAGAAGTGTTGTGCCATTGAGCATCTGTGAGCTCACTCTTCCTGACCTCAGCAGTCTCTTTATGACAGAAACCCACGCTTTGTGACACTGTACCTTGTCTCTACACTTGGTGGCGCTATTGTTCCTGTTTTTCAAAAAGTGTCCATTACAGTTTATAAAATGTAAAATATGTTGTTCATTTTCTGATACTCTGTTTTGTTTTTCTGCAGGGAACAGCTCGCAGAAAGAAGAAGGTTGTTCACAAAACGGCATCAGCAGACGACAAAAAACTCCAGGGTTCATTGAAGAAACTGGCAGTGAACAACATCGCTGGGATAGAAGAGGTGAGAGGAGAGCAAAGAGAAAAGAGTAAATGGTGTCAGTCCTAATTTAGTTTGCACTTATAGGACGTTACCTTTACAATAAAAGATATAGGTTCTGTGGAATCACATGTTTATGCTGCTACAAAAAAACAAGTAAATAAAACAAAACAGCATATACCACACGACTGGTTTGTATCGTACTTGTGATTGTATCTTAAATTATATCTTATTTAAAAATCCTCTCTGTCTCTGACCTTCTTCCTGTGCTCGGGTGGGTTTTCTCTGGGTTCTTCAGTTTCTTCTACCAATCTTTCAAAACTTGCACACTATAGATATAGATTAAAAAAGCAGGAGTTTTGCACAGATGTTGCGTTCTTAGTTTTGTATGTGTTTGTTGTGTGTTTTCATTATTAACGTGAGCCTGTGTTCTGTTCTTATACTGAGTCTGTGTTCTGTTTTTAAGGTGAACATGATAAAAGACGACGGCACAGTGATCCACTTCAACAACCCCAAAGTGCAGGCGTCTCTGTCGGCCAACACCTTCGCCATCACGGGCCACGCCGAGACCAAGCAGCTGACCGAGATGCTGCCGGGGATCCTGAGCCAGCTGGGAGCCGACAGCCTCACCAGCCTCCGCAAACTGGCCGAGCAGTTCCCACGACAAGGTCAGAGCGCACGAACACACACTTCTGAAAACATGGACTTTAATGGGAGCAGTTCAGGTCAATGTTAATATGTCTTACTTGACAGATGCCTTGTTTTAGGTTCATAAACCAAATGTCTTACTGTTGTGTGGGAAACTTACATATTCAAAAGTTTACAAAGTGCCTTTATAGTTTCAGTATGTACATTTAAATATGATAGTTATGGTAATTATTTGATTTTATTAAGTAGTGTATTCCCCTCACATGGTGTCACTCGATCACATGGTTATGCCAGTTCGCCATGATGCTTTTCAGTGGCATCAGAAATCATTCTTCTCATTTAACTTTCATGGATTTTGGGGGCCCCTCAGTGGCTCACCAGGTCAATCTTAAAAATAAAACATTTACAGATTTTGTACTTCCAGACAAACGCTATATTTTCATGAATCCTGTGCAACTTTAACAGTGTAGAGCGCAGTTAAACACTACTATCAATGATTTTTGTTGACCAACAGTGCACCACTTGTACTAAAGAACAATTAGTCTGACTCACAGTGTAAAACATATGTTTTGGCTCTTAACTCTTTCACATATGAGATGCACACTGTTCTATTAGACCTATTTATATGAATGTTTACTGTTTTTTGCCAACAAACATGGCATTATCAACAGAGAGTCACATGTTCAATATACTGCAAATCTATTTTTAATCCATATTGACTTGATAGTTATGTAAATTATGTAAATATGTACAAACAGACTGTAATCTTAGTTCACTCTTTCATAGTGTTACTATTAAGCAGCCAATATGATGGATATAAATCTGTTTTTTACTCAACACTTAGCTCCAGACACTGAAGAAAGCTTAAAAGATGAAAAAGTAGTCGTCTAGCATTGATTGTTCATTAAAGTGTCCTGTTACATATATATCCTTTGCATTTTTCATCTTTGAGTTGAAAATGAACGCAGTTAAGTGACGATGGCAGCACATGTGACCACTCTGAAGTTACTGCTCTGTTTAGTGATGAACTAATTATATGGTCTGAGGTTTATCTTCACAGGTAGAAGTCATGTCAATGTATAAGTGGACAAAACTATAATAACATTTACTAAACTCTTATTTTATATTTTTACAGCAATGGACATGAAGGCAGTGAAAGAACAGATCGTGGAAGAGGATGAGGACGATGTACCAGGTAAGGACTACAGCTGGCTCTCTCTGGTGGAGCATTATCTGGTCTATTATTATATAATACTAACACTAGGGATAGGTATTGGTTTAATTAATGCCAGTTTCATTATTGGTTCTCATCTGTTTAAAGTGTTTTGTGCATTTTGAGAAGTCCTACGAGGTGACTTTATCGCCTCACAGCTTATTTATTTATTTATTCATTCATTTATTTAATATGGACAACACAAATACATTGATACAAACCAGATGCATTGTCTGAGAGTTATAGCAAACATGCTAATTCTCAACACCTGTCCATAGGAGGCTTTTTAAGAAAAGTTAATGAGTCTGTAAGCATTAAAATGGGATTAAACCAGTGTAAAAAAGACATATTTTCACATATTCAAGTTATTGTGTGAACAACTCTGCTTAGACCAAGGCCATTGCTTTATAAAAGATGTTAACGTTGGTTGCAGTTTTAGGTCTGTGGGAAGAGAGTTCACAGTTTGGGCCTTTTAAAAGAGAAGCAAGACAAAAATAAAAAAGATGTTCTAAACTTTGGAACTAGACAGTCCCCAGCTTCAGGATATGTTCTGTTACAGAAGCAACTAGTGCTAGTTGTAATGCTCTGAAATCTTTTTTCTGAAGCAAGGAGACTAAAAATGTATTGGCTGAATGAGAAGGGCCCTGGTAATTTTCTGCCCCAACTTTATTTTGCAGGAGCTATAAATGCCAGCCATACCAGCAGTTTTTTTCATGAAATTAAAACATAATTAGACTCCACCAACTCAAAATTGTTGCCAACATTTTAGTAATGGTTTGGAGTTCACACCCTCTGAGGCAATTAAAATCAACCTGTTCTCAATTACAACCAGCTGCACGTTGCACAAAAACAAGACTTAGTGCTGAGTTTGTAGCTCCTTTGCGAAACAAGTGAATATTCCTTTGTATTTACTTCAAAACAAAACACCTAAAGTGCATTTTTTCTCTTGCAGATCTCGTGGAGAACTTTGATGAAGCCTCAAAGAATGAAGCAAACTGATTTTTTTTTCCCCCCTTGATAATAATCCTTTGAATTGCTCAGTCGGACTCACACTAAAGGCGTTTTCTCTTTTGGGGAAACGGTCGTTAAAGGTGCGGTGCGCCGTCTCTCCTGATGTGAACCGCTCTGATGCAGCAGTTCAGTCGCTGCAGCACGTTGCACACATCCAGTACAAACAGACTCAGCTGCTTTTACACATGGTTTATACATGGATCCACTAGTATTTAAGAGATTACTACACAACACAAAGTGAAACGAAAAGAGAATTCACTTGACATATCGGTAAATCTGGGTGAAATAGAGTGATTTGGGCTCATTTTTCTTTCTAGAATTAGATTGGTTTGACGTAAAGGGTATAATCTAACATCTGCAGTATTATTGGTTCATAAAGAGCAGTTTTGAAGCATTGGACGAGGGCTTTATACGTCACATATTTGTACCTGATGCTTGTTTATAAATAGAATAAACACTTGTAGCCCGTAGAAGCTGCACAGCGTGTCTCTTCCTTGAATTCAAAGCAACATTTCTGTCTGACATAATCTCCTCATACGTCGCTGCTTTCTATTAAGAGCATTTCCTTTGTTTTTTCTCAATCATCACACAATGGAATAGCCCCTGAATACACACCTCCCATTACATTTTTCCTCATTTGTTTACATTTGCAGGGACTTTATAGGTGCAGTAATTATCCATGCACATCATAGAAGACAAGAAAAGTAAGAAAATATATATAGGATCTTTTGGCATTACCTATAGGATAGTATTAAAGAAGAAAGGGCACCAGGACTGGGTTTGTTTAGAGATATTTCCAGATACATTGAGCCTTTAACTCTTCTAATTACTAAAACCATCCCTATATGAGCCCTGTGTAAGTATTTAAACAGTTATTTTACAAAATCTCTTATGTATAAACGTCAGCATGATTTATTACGGATAAAAGCATGGTCACAGCCAGCTTTAAGGTCCCCTTGGTCTGGATCTCAGGAGGCAGTTTTATTATTAGGCTATAATTTCATTCATCCAATACTTGATTGAAGCACCCATCAAGCGACTGCATTTACAGAATTAAAATGGGTCAAATGAGGACTGACTAGGACTAAAGCCAGAGTTTGAACACAAAACAATGGCTTTTTTAAGAGAACCACTAGTCTTCATGAAAAATATAAATGATTTAAGTCTGTTTATGTGTTTTTACTCGGTATTAAATGTCAGACTGATTAAGTGGGACCCTCAGTTGTGATCTTTGCATCTGCTTCATCCAAAGTGTTTAGTTCAGAACAGACTTGACCTGTTCCAAGGTTACGGGAGGTCACAGGTTTAAGGCTCGTGAGGTTTCGTGCAGAGACGGGACGGTGGCTGCGGGACACGAGGACCCACCCCTGAGCTCATCATCATCATCACTCCACCTTCCGCGCGCTCTCAACCAAAATGTCCCTGCGGCTGGAGCACAGTGCACTGAGGTTGAACACAGTCGAGGCGTCAGACTGTCGTGAAGATACAAAGACAAACCGGCACCGCCCCTCCACAATAAGAGCTTACGTATTGGTTTAAGTTCACTGAACGTCCATGTTTCCATTGAAAGATTTCATTTTATGGCTAATCAGATTAATCGATTATAACTGAGTATTAAAGTAATCATCAACTAATTTAATAATTGATTAATAGTTATCTGTTGAATTCACCGAGTCTGATACATGCCATGTGCTGAGAAAAGAGGGTTTATTACCAAAACAGACCAGTAACTCCACAGAAATAGTAAAAGAGATGTACATTTTGTGTTTTTGATGAAAGTACATCTTTAGGTGTATCTGCTTTATCCTCAGTTTGTGGCGCGGCTTCATCTGGTTCAGATTTTGTAAAAATGTATATGATTTTTATTGTTGTATTCTCATCAGTTTTAAACAGGAACAATAAAACACCAAGTTGTTGACACTTGTCTTTGCTAGTCTATTCATTTACAGAGATTTCATTTATGGCGAATCAAGTTTAATATTTTCAGCTGTTTTCCAGTTATAGTAAGTTATGTTATGCATATAATATTCAGTTACAGATAACTCTTTTTGTGTGCTAAAATTTCACAGCATCCTCTCAAAGTAATGCATTATGCCTGTATGCCTTCCTCATGATTGTTGTATTGATATTAAAAGCAGATTATGTAAAGCAGTCGTAATAGTAAGTAGTAAGTATAATTTAATCACACATAAGACATATATGCGTTATGTACCTTAAGTTTAGTGTCTAGTGAGGTTTCCGTTTACCTCCTGCTTGGATTTTTTTAGAAACACCTCTGTTAATATGTATTTGCTGATTTCTATATTTTTTTCAGCTTTTACTCTGAAAGCCATGACCGGAACCGGAACTCCATATTCCCTCGCTCTTTCCGGGGCTTCTGGTTTTTCAGAGCGTTAACCCTCGGGGGAGGATCCTTGAGTGCTGCTGCTGCTGCTGTCTGTCGCACAACTACGGCAGACTACAGCCTGTACTTTCCGCTGTTTGACTGTGAGGCAGCAGAGGGTCTCCATTACCCGCGGATAATTGAAAATAGCTCCTAAAGGCGATTAGCTATGACGGATAACGACGTGGGCGCCTGGTTGCGGGACTATGCGTGAAGATGAGGATTCCTCCGGTGAGTAAGAATACCGTCAAGGTGGCGTTACCGTAACACCGACAATTACACAACACGTTAACCTTCTCCTTTCCAACACAGCTGCACCTTACGAGCTCCTAAAGATTGTTAAATGACTTGCTTGAGGAAATAAATAAGTCTAAATCCCCGTAACGGCTCTAACTGACAACCGTTAGCTGTAACCTCACCGACTCGTCACGGCGCAACTGTCCGTCAAAGCTTCAACTCTAGGCGGTCACTCTCCTCACGACTGTCCGCTGTGCCGCTGGAGCTAACAGTGGGCGCTCTGGGTTCACTACACCGCTAAAAACTATGCGATTTGTTCTTAAAATGATTTCTACTCTCTGTCACGGGCAAGTGGAGTGATAATAACAGGTTTTTGGAGCGTTTTGTGGCCTTTCGTGGGAGATTGTATACGTTTAATGCAGCTAGCAGCAGAGCTAATGCAACCATAGCTGTATGTATGTAGGATTTCCAAGTCCAAAAAACATTATTCCAAGTGGTTTTTAATGTGTGACACTTTTTACAACATAGCCTCATCTAATTGTGTGCAATTTTAGACATTTGGAGAAGATAAATTGGATGAAAATAGTCAATAAGCTGGACTGCAGTCAAGTTAATGTTACTATAAGAAAATACTAACAAGAATGTGAAGAAAAGTCAATGCTGAAAACTTCTTCCCTAAACTCTCAGTTAATCTAAAGTACTATTGAAGTCCTATTTATTTAAAAGAGAACAGGCATCCAGGCATGAAGAAATAGTTTAAAACAGAAATCACAACTGAATAGTGAGAAGGATCTGGTATATCTGTAGAAAAAGCTAACTATTAACTCTAGGTTTTGATTATTACAGTACAAAAGATAACATAACTTACATAAACTCCTGTAAAAGAAGTGTAAATAAGGCAGATTGTTATTTTAGAAATCACTTTGGGGTGTTCTTTTTAGAGTTCTTCTAGTTTCACGTACAAAAAAGCAAACTGTGATGTACTGGTTAATCCCAAATTTTGTGTTGTACATTTTTTCCGCTGAAGAGAAAAAGGAAACATCAGAAACATCATCAAAGTGACACAAAAGTCGTGTCTATATCTGAGATGGAAATCGTATTTGAATCAGACTTTTAGAAACTTGGAAGCATTGTCAATATTTAACATAATCAAGAGAGTTTATTCCCAGCTTTCACAACATAGTTTTTGCTTGAGGGAGGATTATACTACTACTATTGTCCAATCAGCTGACTGCAGTGTGTAGCTCTAACACAAAGCCGGACCTACTTGGACGTCCCCAAAGAGCTATGATGTGCTTTTTAGGGAGCACTTTTGGTGATTAAAATGTGCCAAAACTGACCCGACCCATATTGTACTGCTCCAATGGAAATGAGGCTTTACTTGTACTGACCCGAAGTATCTTAATTTCATATTATAGCTTTATCCCAAAAGAAGTGTTGTAAGTGTTGTTGGGCTAACCTTATAAATTTGTATATTATAAAATATGGTCTTAATTTAAGGTTTTAGAATAAAATAGGACAGAAATACAGAGAACTCAGTGCTGCATTTGGCCATTTATGCAAAAATCTACCTTCCACAGCAGCATCATTCAGCTGTGATTGTGTGTCTCCTCTCTTTTTGCTTTCCTCATTTAATAACACAGGCTCCATTCCCAACAGTAAACAGCAAACCTCTGAATAATATTTACTGTCTGGCTCTGACTGTTTTGACCAAAGACTCACACTGTTACTTACAATTGCATAATCTGAGCTAATAGTCACCTGTTTGTTCCTCAGACTGTATTTGATGAGCTTTGTTGGTGCCTCTGGTTTTGTATTTACCTCATTATTCACTCTGCAGGCCTTTAGTCAAGATGTGGAGGTGGATTCCTGGACAAGTGGGCCTGTTACACACTGTGCCTCCTTGAATATCATCGCAGCTGAGAACATTGGGTAATATTAAGTGCTTTTCTTTTCTCATACAGTGGACTTTTCACATTACTGGCAGGACTCAGGCTGTGTATTACACCCTTCATTTACCTGTCTGGACCTACTTGGCTTCTCTCCAGCAGACGGGCAGACCTATTGTCGACGTTGGCCTGAGAAACCTAAACACGAAATGTGATATTGCTTTTAAACCTGTAGCAGTAGTACACCTCAAAGCGGTTTGAAAACCTTTGAGGCTTTATTGAGGAGACGGATACAACTGGCTTTTTTTCTCTTGACTTCACTTCAGATGTAGGTTACTGTACACTTTCAGAAAGTATTACCAGTGTCTCCCTGATGACAGCCCGGCAGCGTGTTATCTTTTCACTGTGTTTTTGTCTGGTGGAGTTAAATGTAGATCAAAACATAACAGAGAAAGGAGGCTCATAACAGATTTTGACAGAAGCTGTGGTGAAACAAAGCTCTTTGAAACAGAACTTCTCAAGTCTTTTCTTTTCGTCTCAGTTTAACCTCTTTTATCAAATGAAATATATATTTTTTTTACACTTGTTGCTAATGTAATCTGTAATACATTTGTTGCAGTGTCTAATAGTTGCTTTGTGGTTGCAGCCCAGAGCTCACAGTTGTTATGGAAAAGTAGGACAACACATTTTTTTTTAGCAGAAAATGCATAAATCAACGCCACTTTATGTTTTTCAGTGCAGTTTGTGGAGGAAGTAAACTCGTGACTCCTCCTACAGGTAGAAAGATGGCACTGTCTGAGTCGGTTCATTTCTCCACTTGGTATCCCATCTAGTCTAGCATTTCTAAACTTATAAACACTCCAATCATTTAGTTTAACGCCATCATTTAATTTTAAACCTCTTAAAGTCTGGCTGTATTTATTAGAAATGCTCAGAAACCCTCACTGGACTGTGTGTTCTCAGTCTGGGCGTCAAACATTACGTAACCATGTGTCACTCAGTCATGTGGACGTGTTTTTAAATTGATGTCAGTCCGGAGGAAGCGATCGTTCGGGGAGTTTTCCTGTGTTCACTCTTTGTGGACACTGAGCACAGACTCGAGGAACGCCGGCCTCCAGGATGTGAGCCTGCATTTTTAGGAAACTAGGAGCGCCAGCACAAACACAGCAGACTAATGTTAATGTGCAAGTGCTAATGATTATACTAGCTATGTCTATGAAAAGAAATGTGAGACTATTTTTCGCTATAGCTACAGTTCTGGCTGAATATGATTTGATAATGTTTGAACCCATTGTTGCCTTTATATATTGCTCTAATTTACTTAAACTGGCCTGTGATGATAAAACATAGAGGCTATAGTATATAATGCTCACCATTTTCACAATAAGGCTCATTCAGTCAGCTCTGTGGAAGTAACCATTGTTGTTCCGGAACAAACCACTCCAACCATTGTTTTTGCATAATTTGTCACTCTTTTACCGTGAAATTAGCTGGATATAATTAAATTAGCCAGAAGAAAGTGACAGATTTTTTTAAAGTTTTTTTTTTTAAACCAAATACTCATCAACTGAGTAGCATAAGTTTTTTTTCTTATTTCCCAAACATGCAACATTTTTTTCCTAAAGTCCTAAAGTGGACAGCATTTAGCAAAATTTTTGTACGCTTTAAGGGTGTTTTTTTCACCAGAAAGTCTGCACTAAGATCTCATATATTGTTGCATATTTCTTTGGTTTGAGAACTCTTTTGGTTTAACACTACACTTTAGACTTTGCCTGATGCTGTGTTTATTGTCTTCAGAGGCTTATTTTACAGTTGAACTAGAGAATTACAATAATCAGACTGGAGTAGGGCCTATAGAGACATGTTATTATTAATTTAGAATTAATACAAACAGATAAAACTTCAAATGCACTGTTTAATACATGCACAGGATACATCTGTCGTATAAAACATTACACACTTCTTCATGTGTCTAATTGTCTAAAAGTCCAAACTATTGCCTTGTCTTGCTGTAGCCGATAAACATGTGGCGTATGGTCATAACGTTGTTTTTAGACTCAAGTGGAGCAAAACTGTCTTGAACTTGCTTAAAAGAAGGAGTTGTGATGTACTGTACAACAAATGTACCTCCAGTAGTTGTCTATAGTGTCAAAAGTAGTTACTAATAAATAAACATGATCCACAGTGACGTCTATTCCTCGAGTGGTTCCCAGAGCAGTTCTGTACGTTCATGTAGCAGTCATCTCTAAAGGTTACGCACCAGCGCTACATTCATCACACTTTAATGTAGAGGCTGTCACCATTAATCCCACTGAAAGCACACCACTCCTCGATGTAGCTACACTGACATAACACCAGCTTCATAAATACAGCAGCTTCACGGGGATGTAATCACAGCCACTGAGATGTATTACTACTTATTATAGCACACAGTATTCATACAGGACACAAATGAGCCATAGATTAGCTGTAATATAGATCTTATTTTCCATTTGAAGCTATATTTAAATAAGAAACGTTGCACCCAAGACCTCGGACGCTATCTTCAACATGAGATCTACTCCATTTACATATGAACTCAGGCTACTGGTTGTTTTTATGTTAGAGTTCTCTCAAATTTGGCAAAATGAACTATGAGCCTCGACCGTTTCTCACTAACACGACTCAAAATAAATGCTACTGGGCTTATGTTGTGTTTTATAAAGTACTGAGCATTTCACGCTTGTTGAAAAGAAAGGGTGCATATGTAATTAAGATGTAATTGAGACGGGTGTAAACAAACGGTAAATCATGATGTCGTTTGTGCATCTGCACTGATCCCTTTAAATGGTCCTGGTACGAGTGCACCTTTTAGACTTTATGATACATGGGCAATATGAGCTTAAAAACAGGTCAGTGGTCCTTTATATTGGTATAATTGAGGCCTAATTAAATCAGAAATATCAATTATTTTTAGATAAAGTCCAAGTTACTAATTTAGTACATTAATGTCAGGCTGTTAGAAATCTTAAAGCCCACAGAAATGAAGCCCAAACAATGAAATAATTTGTACAGTTTTTTCCAGATCATAACTTAAAAATGTATAACTGAATGTCCCTTGTTTTACAAGTCAAAGACTTCACAGAGTGTAGAAAATTGTCTGCAAATGTCATTTATCTGGCACAAAGTTTTTAAACCTGAAGACTTTACAAATTAAATAAGGATACTAGTTATTTTTTTGCATAATAACTACTGGTTATTCTCGTTAAATTACACATTTAAGTCTGAAGGAACTGCAGCAAGCTGAAACGTAAGGCCTCTGTGATTTTATTTAATGTAGACATAATGATAAAAACACCATAAAAGACTGCTAAAGTTAATCAGACAGCATTTCTCCAAATCATTCAACAATACAACCTAATATCTAATGGAAGGTGACGTGAATGGGAGCCAGGGAGCTTTCTATTTTTAAACCAGTCCATGCTTCAGCCTCGAGTGTAAACCCGACATGCTAATAATGAAATGGCCTTACAGAGTCCCAGCACCATAAACCATGCTTGACTGGACGTCCCGAGAAATGAAAGAAGACAAGGACATAAACACTCCTGAAGCTCGGAGATTCCCTTCATGTTGAAACAGCTCATTAAGCCTCTGCGGTTTCTCCTTTTCTGACCAATTTGATTAATCCAACGCCCCTTTTGACAGCTGCATCGAGCTCTATAAATCAATGAGCAGCGTAGGCTTGATTTTCTAGGAAGTGCATTTGGATTTATTTTTGTTGAGTCATCATTTGATAAACTAAAGGTCATATACTCAGCAGTCCTACGTCCACGACTCTGTTTGCCGCTCATTCCGCTCTGACTGACTCTTGCTCGTGCTCAAACACTCATCTAAAGCATCTCCCCAAGTTTACGTGTCTAAAAATACTCCAGCTTCACGCACTTTGACTTAAGATGCATTATTCAGCGCCTCTGCAGCCTAATTAAATCTTAATCAGGGACAGACTGCTGTCCTTATCGAGGCGTGGTTGGGTGTGTTTGTATGTGTGAGTTTATATTCTGCGTTACAGCTGCCAGACCTGAGAGAGAGAAGATTGAAGAAGTCTGAGAGGGATTTAGTTTTATGTGTTTAAGACAAAGACTGAAACTTCTCCTTTTTTATGTCGCATCTTTATCAGCACAATTTAGTTTTCTTCTGTTTACTAGACACTTTTTTGTTGACTACAGAGAGATATTTTTCTTCAAGTAACTACTGTCAGTCACTAGAAGGGGAGTAGAAAATGTACCCTAAAAGCACCAGTAGAAGAAGAACCCATCTCTCAAGAAAATCTGTATCATATGATAATATTTCAGCAGAATAAGGCTCTGTAACTCACCGCATACATTTTAGGATAATTCTCCTTCAAACACAAACATTGACACTTTATTTACTAAGGGCCTGGTTTTCTGTTTTGTGGCCAATTTACATCAATCGTTGTAGCTCATGACTCCATCTAGTGGTTGAAAGTGATAGCAGAGAACCCAATTACAAGACAGTGACAGCTTTGACATGGCACTATTTCACATCAGTGTAGCTTATATGAAGTTAAATATAGCTTACGTAATAATCAGTTTATTTGCTGATTTAACCTTATGTTTTAGTGATGAATAGTTTATGTAGGTTTACTTTATTGAGGCTGAAAATGAAGCGTATAAATGACTAGAAGTCCTTTAAGTTGGTTACCTCCTAAACCGACATATTTTCAGCAGGAAACACTAAACAATTCATAAAGTGTGATTAATTTAACTTAGCCAATTTGGTTCATTTGCATTTTCTGCCCAAAGCTGTATGCTCTGTATAGTACTGTTAATTCAGTCGAGACCTGCTTCATTAATACTTAAACAAAATAGTATAACTCTGCTCTCTCACAGCCGTGTCCCTCTGTCATGTCCTTCTGAGATGCTCTGTAATCTTACCCTCGACATGTGTAACCTAAACCCTCTGTCATACGCGTCACTCTTTTCTGCTGACCCGCTCGGGCCTATTCTCGCGTCTTAAACTAAGCGGAAAATGTGTCGACTCCGGTCTTTTCTCCAAGGCCGTCACTCTGCGCAGAATATTTAGTCTCTGGTGTAATCGGACGGCCTTTCGCGTCCTTCGGTCGGACTGTAACTCATGTACGGTCCTGTGAACACATCAGCCTCCTCAAGGTCGTGTCATCAGCGAGGACACACTGTGCACATTCTCTGTGTGCCGGACCCATTCATGACTCTGATTGCCTTGTGCTGCTCCAAAAGATAATGGCTGTGATAATAGGACTGTGGTACATTTGGGACTATCATTTGTGAATAATATAAGCATTGATTGTTTTAGAATTTCTACTTGAATCATGGCTAAATGAAAGCTGTGTCTAAAAATTAGTTAAAAATACAGAAATGCAATGAGAAATATGCTGTTTTTTTAGGAAGGTCAGAAGGGAGAAAATACAGTAAAAAGGAATGACACTATGCTAAGAATTATTAAATGGACTCTAAAACATAATGTAAATTACCAAAATAGCTTTGAATGAAAATTGAAAGGAACAAATTACACGAAGAAATGCAAAAATGTAAAAAATGTTTTAGAAAAAAATGACCAAAACGACCAAAATGCTAAAACTGACCAGGAAGTTGGGTCAGTCATTTATACCTGACTTAATACTGTTTGCTTTTGTCTGTTTTGGAATTAGAGCGTTCGATTAAAGCCCAATGAGGACTAATGTTTTAATTTATCTATTAGACTGGGTTTGTTCATAGACAGTAGCATGTCCCTGTAGGGCTGCCGTAGATGCTCAGGCTGTACAATTGGGCTAATGAGACTTTACATTTCCATATAGCATTCATATAACTTGTTTCACAGATAACAGAGCTACCATTATAATATGAATAACACAAAATGGCAAAAAATGGTAAAAGATAACATCATGAATTGCTAAAAGTGAGTGTGTCCTCTCTGTGTGACAGGTGTCGGGGTGTTTGGGCTCCTGCCAGACCGGCTGAAGTTACAAGTGAGAGGGAAACCTGCTGAAGAGAATCCAGCCCCTGGGACCGCTGAGGAGGACCTCTGAGCAGGTGAGGACCTCTGAGCAGGTGAGGTCCTCTGAGCAGGTGAGGTCCTCTGAGCAGGTGAGGTCCTCTGAGCAGGTGAGGACCTCTGAGCAGGTGAGGACCAGCAACAAACAGGAATTGTATTAACTGCATCTTCCAAAGATTGAAATATGAACCATCATTAATCTAAGCTCGATACAGAGAGAACAGAGAGATCAAGGCGATGACCTGAAATCAATAGTGTGATTAATTGTACCTTGATTAAAATTAATGAACTGTTATATTAGCATTGGCAGTGTTTGCCCTGTAAATTATACCCTTTTATTAAAGCTGTTTTTTTCTATTAGAGTTGCATCATAAATGGTTAATTGGTGCAGCATGGCAACACTAGAGGTTTTGAACTTGAATTTCCTATTAATTGCCCAGCCCTAGTTCCACATTCATCACTCTCGTTAGTCATGTGACCTGAGTGATCACAGGTAAACGCTAGAGAGAAGTGAAGTAGAGTTGGAGACAGATCACATTAACGTTTGGCGAGAGGAGAATGATATGAAAAGCAGATTCTAATGCAGCTGAGAGGCACAGCAGTGAACTGGAAATGTAAATGAGTGGTGTTGAGGTTGTACTCTTCCTGTTTTTAGGGTCAGACGGCCAGCAGCAGGGTGGAGCTTCCTGACCCATGGAGAATTACTTCCAGGCCGAGGCCTTCAACCTGGACAAGGTGCTGGACGAGTTTGAGCAAAACGAAGGTGAGGCAAAGGGACTTTTCAAAATAGAGAGTGGTAATTACTGTGGGATTTCTTTGATTCATTTATAAAAAAGAGACAGATATACTGTATAGCTACATGCAACCCAGGCCTCCTCCATAAGTGTGCTCAGATTGAACTCTCAGGACCCCTGCCTTTAGCACATTTACACTTTGGATTAAGGCTGGTCACATTGGATCCAATCACTTTGTCCAGAGTTTAGTGCCAGGTCTAAAGGAGGCCAGTAGGTCTATGCGTTTTTTATCGGGTTCATGCTTTGGGCAACTGCCGACATAAATAATTTGTTATGATCCATGTTGCTTTAATTACTATAAAATTTGCGTCTCAAAAAGTGTCACAGCTCACAAAATCTCAAGCCGTTTGCTGTATTCACGGCTGTTAAAAACATATGTTGATGCCATGTCTGATCAGGGCCTTTGACTAACACATACAGATGGTAATTGGGGGTGTCCCATCAGGGAATACAGCTAATTTTCCATTTCCCATCGGCGTGTTTGAGACAGGGAAACTGATGCCTATTTATGGCTCATTTCTCTTAAGAAAACTACATAAGTACTGCGTTTTTTTTCTGGAAGCTGTAAAATAAACATGTGGGAGCCTCTTTGATGATTAAATGTCTGTTTACTCTTGATACGATGATGTAAAAACTGATATTCTTCACATGCACTCACACATAACACCATATTTTGTCTGTTACATCATGCTCTGTCTGTGTTTGGGCTGATTTGTTTTCTGCCAGTAATGAGTAAGAACATAACTATAACGAGCATATATTGTGTTATTTCAATTACATGTATTGATATTTCTTCTCACATTTCTCAGCGTCCATGTGTGCTGCAGCTTGACTGACGGCTCCCTGGGGTTACTCAAGTGTTTGGCCCACTTTCTCACTATTTCCCAGTCCATTCACGCACTAATTTCACACTCCATGCCAACCTCATTTCTCCGTTCCTCTCTCGGATGTTTTTTCTTTTGGATCACCTCAGAGTGTGCGTCATTGTGACCGTTTAAAGCCTCCTGTCTTACTATTATAAGTCATGGTTGCTTCAGAAATACCAGATTCTTCTCTGAGACCATGTATATTTCTTTTCCAGATGAAACCGACACTCCTATTCTCTCCGACGCCAAGTGGACTCAGATCCTGGCCCCGCCCGCTCACCTGCTCTCTCTAAACCCCGCCCTGGCCCACGCAGACCTCAGCCCCCGGGAGAGTCCGCTGCCCTTCAAGACCCTCCCCGACTCCACGCCCAGCGCCTCCCCGGGGGCCGACCCCAAAAGACACCCCGGCCCCGAGCCTTCGTCCTGGGCCGAGGAGAGACCGGCGGACGTCCACAGCCCGCCGCTCCCTCAGCCCAATATCGGTAAACTGGTGGGGGCTGAGGACCTCTCACCTCCTCCGCTGAACTCTGTGGAAAATGGCTGTTCGCAGGAGGGCACTTTTTCTCTGGACGGCCAGCCTCCAGCGTCTGACAAGGACCCGACAACTTGTCAAGAGGACAGAGGCGTCTCGACTCATTTTACTTTTGACGTAGGACTTAGGCAGGAGGAAACATCTCCAAATACTCTTTCTATTTCAACAGCACAAAATGGAGAAGTCGTCAAAGAGGAGAACACTATAGAACAAACTGACGAGTGCAAACAGGAAGGACTTTTATTGAACGGGACAAACACTGATGTGGAAAAGGAAAGTAAATGTAGTCTAGAGGGACAGACGGAGCAGGAATCAAAAGTCACAAACCTTAATAATGGTTTGGATCAAGATGGTAGGTCCCAGAGCGAGGGGAACGAGGAGGACGAGGGGAGTTCGTCCGCTTGTGTCTCGTCCAAAGAGGACTCTGTGACCGAGGAGAAGGAGATGGAAGAGAGCAAACAAGAAAGTACAGACGGAGGAGCAGCAACAGCTTCCGGTAGCATCCAACCAAAACTCAACAACGGTCGTCTTCAGCCGGTCAGCGTCCCGTACGGAGGGGCGCGACCAAAGCAGCCCGTCAGCCTCAAACTCCAGATCCCACAGCCGCTGTCGAGTCACGTCCAAAACCAGCTGGGCCCGTCCGCCGCCAGCTGCAAGAACAAAAACCTAGAGAACCAGAATCGGAGAAGTAACCCCTCAGAAACGTCGGACGATTCGAATCCAGCAACGGTGAACGGTGACGCTAACGCCCACTCTCCGTCCTTGGTGCCCTCTGAGAGTCCCGACAATGACCTCCAGGCGGGACAGCAGGGGGCGCTGTGCAGGAAGCCCACGAGCACGCTGGGAGAGGTGGCCCCGGTGTGGGTCCCCGACTCCCAGGCTCCGGTCTGCATGAAGTGTGACGTCAAGTTCACCTTCACCAAACGGAGGCACCACTGCAGAGCCTGCGGCAAGGTCAGTCGACTCAGGCACAGTTTAGAGAGAAATCCAACTAAAGGCAATAAAACGCAGTGTCACTTCAGCAGCCGGTGCCTAAAGATAAAGTTGCATAATGCAGCAGAGCCACAAAATATTCAGTATTTCTGTTTGTTCTGTCAGATTTATCTCCCCTCGTGTGTTTGATCAAGTTAAATGGCTGGATTTCCTCAGTGTGAGATGCAGCAGATTTAATCAAGTGTAAACAGTGCATTTGAAGTTGCTAGTGGTAAATGTAACGCAGGAAGATAATATTGGTAGCCTTTTGTAGCTACATCTTACCCTTTTCATACATTTTCTCTCTTTCTGACACTTATTTTCTCATGAGCAGCTGAAGTGACAACAAACTGAGCCAAAGCCGACAGCTACCCTGCTTTTATAAACCAGTCAGGTGTTGCTTCCAGAAGAGCATTACTCACATATTGGCATGGTTTAAGAGTGAGGGAAAAGTGAGAAACCAAACAAAGTGTCTGTTACCACTAACTTTGGTCCAGACCCATGTCCAGATTTTAGATTTGAAAAGAAGGACATAGACAAATATCCATTGCAATGTCATAGCATTTTAGACACTATAAACAGAACTATATTATAAGACATAGAATGAAAAGAAGCTGACTGGGGCTTTTCCTGTGAAGGGCTATTACATTTAATTGTTGTCAAGATGCACTTTTAAGTGTGATATTGCAGTTGCTGAAGTCTGAAGCCTTTTTAAAGGCTACTCAAAGAAAGATTTATAATTACGGCATTATGGTGTTGACAAAATGTGCTTCACCAAGATTGTTTGAAACGCTTATTATTATGTTTTAATGTCCAAAGAACTGACGAAAAAACGCAGCAAAAGCAGCAGCTAGTGCAACCAATAATGATAATTATTATAGAGCTTAGTGTAGAGCCTTACAGTTTGTAAAATATTAAATTAAATATCATATATAAAGTGTCATGATTGTAATATTCAACAACCATACCCCACATTACATATTTTCTTGATATTGTGCTGGACTATTCCTTCTGTAAGTCTTCTAGCCGCTAGAGTTGTAAGGGTAAATCTTAATATGGCACGTGAATAAGGTTAAAAAAAACAACTGAGGATTACAATAAAACAGGCCTCAGTTGAGTTAGACCTTGAGATCTGAGTCATTTGAATCACCTCTAAAGCCACCCACTCAGATGCAGCGGTGCGTCAGATCAGTGCATTACTGTGAAGATGCGGTCGCTGACACGGCAGCAGAAAATCGCCGGACTGCTTCTTAATTTCCCTGGTGGTAAACAAACACTGGCGTCCACTTGAGCCGGGAGGAGCTTGCACTGCAGTATTTCTGACACCAGCTCTGAGGCCCCAACAACAATAGACGCAGCGGGATCCACCGTCACAAACACCAGCAGCTGATGAGGCTCACAAATGAAAAGCATCCCCCAGTCTCTGTCTAAGCATTGTCTAAATACAGACGTGTTACTGGATAATGACGTGTAATGAGCTGCTAATCCATTCAATACTAGGCTCACAGTACAGGAAATCAATATCCATAAAACGGTACATTGGCTGCACACTCAATCACGACTTCAACCTTTTTAAGTCCACACAGTGAGAGTATAATGATGTGGGATTGTGGAGACATTTAACAGTTCTTGTCTCTGGGTTTTAGGTGTTTTGTGCCGCCTGCTGCAGTCTGAAATGCAAACTCGTGTATATGGAGCGGAAGGAGGCCCGGGTCTGTGTTACATGTCACTCAGCTTTGACCAGTGGTGAGTAGAGGGGACAGTACAGCCTCTAAAGTTGAAGTAAATATGTGCTAACTATGTTTATGGCTATAGAAAACTACTGGTTTTATCAGTGTCAGCCTACAAGAGGCTTGTATAAGTGCAGCGTGGAAAAAGCCAAATAACACTATAATTTAACATCAAGTGGATTATGACTCTAAATGTAAAACAAATACAGTATATTTTTAAAAAATCCAAACAACGAGGACTTACACTTTTGACTTTGATGAGGACACACCTTATGGTTCAAATAGAGGGAGCAGAAACAGGCCAAAACAAAGACTGTATTTGTGTAATTCTTAAAGTAATAAACTTTGCTCAATGTTAACAGCGTATGTGATGTCAAGTTGCAAAGTTTTTTTTCCAACTTGTGCTGGTTTTCATGTTCATTTTTGCATATTTTCTGTGTTTTGAGTGCAGCTATAGACTGTTGCCCCAGTGTAGATGTAGTGTACCCAAAACTGCTGAGTGAAGGGCTAGACAGAGCCTCTCTGATGCTCTTTTCTGACGCACACTATTAGCACAGAAATCTAATTTGTGTGATTAAATATAAACCCAGACCTCTTCGGTGCTTTGATCTAATTTATTTGTGTACTGTGTGTTTCAGCGCCGTCGTGGGAGACGCAGGTTACAACGAGCAACCAGAGTCCGAACCCGAACAACCCGTCAGAATACTGCTCCACGATCCCCCCTCTGCAGCAGGCCCAGGCCTCAGGGGTCCTCAGCTCTCCTCCTCCGACTGTGATGGTCCCGGTGGGAGTGCTCAAACAGACCGGCAACGAAGGTGCAGCTTTATCAGTTGACGTTGATTCAAATGTCCTAGAAATAAGATATTGTATTGATTTTGTTCTCATATACTTTTAAATTATTTAAAAAATAGCCACATTGCAAAATCATTCACTGTGACTGCTAGCAAGACGGAAACATTTAATTTTATTTAGCCATATAGCTCAGCCTCAGCCAGTATGCCCTTCGCAAAGATATAGGGAATTTAAAAATTGAGTTTTGATCCTCTGAGGTTGCTGTAGTTTGAGGACTGGGGTTTAAATCAAATAAGGGATGGAAAAGTCAGAATAAGGATGAAAAAATAAAGACTAAAACTCTGACATTTCAGGATAGAATTTTCTCAATTAGTCGTTGTTTTCATGACTAATCACCTTTTGCTGTGACTTTTAGCATCCCTCACTCGAGACCAGAGGAGGGTGTGGTTTGCAGATGGTGTCCTGCCAAACGGAGACGCCTCAGAGTCTCCTAAACCCCCAGCGTCCCACCAAGCCCCGTCTCAGTCCCTGGCCATCTCCTCGTACTCGAATAAGTCCTCCGCTCCGGGCTCTTCAGAGGTACGTCCGTCTCAAACACATCCAGCCGCAGCTAACACCATTACACTGGCTTATTTGGCACAAAGAATCCTTCTGTGGGAAACGCGTGGCTTAGTGGCGCCTCCATGGACATTTACAAACTGAGTAAACACGGTGAAGGAATAAGTCACATTTGCTTAAAGAGAATTAGCACGAAAACAGGAATGTTCAAGGTTCACTGCAATTCTCACATAGTTTTTCTTTGACAACAAATAACACAAACAGTGAACCATATTTCTGTTTTTAACTTGTTCGGAGAAAAAATGCAGACAGTCAAGAGGATTCCTGAAGCGTTGAATAGAGCAATTGTCTCTTAAATAGCTTCAGCTGCAGAAATGGCAAGAATTAGGCCTCTCACTTAACATACAATATTACAACATGGTGATAACAATGACTGACTGAGTATTGCATTTGGAAGTTAGGTCTAAAATGCAGAAGATAAAATGTGGTTTAGATTATACCATTTGTCATAAAGGATACGTATTTAAGTTTAGTATCTGCTCTGCTCTATTTTTCTGTGATTATTATCTGCATACTTTGAAAAACAGTACCAAGGAAGAATGTGGATCCTTAAATAGACAAATGACATAGTTTCCCCGGAGATAAACCCCATTAACAGAGGAAGAGATATAATATTTACAGATAAAATGAAGCGTGTTCTTGTTTGTGAGACTGGACACAAGCAGAAAAGGTCTAATTGGAATGACTCAATAGGAGTTTGTTTAAGGCTCGCTTGATTTTTTTGTGTCACTTTGATTATGTTTAAGGAAAAGTGAAAATATTTAACCTCCAAACCCTGTGTCCTCCTCTCTTGTGCTTTTGCAGGCGGCCCATTCCGGTGTGGCCCCTGTGGGCAGTCCCGTGGGCAGCTCGGTGAGCCTCATCCCAGAGGACGGGCTCCCTCCCATCCTCATCTCCACCGGAGTCAAAGGAGGTACGGGAGGCCACATCACAGGTGCTTGCCCTCATCCTCACCATTTCACTGCTCTGTGTGCCTCTGTCTGCTGCTCCGTGTTGGTTTTGTTTTTGATATCTGGTGTTGTGTGCTTTATCACGGCTCATGTCTCATCACTGGTGTCGGGAGAGCACTGTTCATGGGATAATCAGGGTTCCCACATGTCCCGGAGTACATTCGATACTTAAAAACGAACTGTTCGTATCTTCTGGACTTTTTAATTGCACTTCAGCACCTTTAATTTTTCAAGATGTGTCTGTAAGATTTAGTTTGACTGGCTTTGGATAAATAATGCAAGATGACACATTTGTCTTTTTTTAAACCCAAAGTAAGTTTTAAGCTGAAGTTTGCCTCTGCTGTATTTTGTAGAGCTAAGTTTAACCCAAAATGGTGAAAAATAATCGTAATATTTCCAGTTAGGGCTGTTCAGTGTAATGAAAATGTATTGTTAGTGCAACCCTGGCCTTAGACTTGGTTGCTTTCTACATTTAGTCCTAGTTTAGACCCGTTTAGTCCTGGTTTAGCCCTTGTTTTGCCATACCTTGGTTTAGTTCTAAATTTAAATCTAGAGTTAGTATAATTTTGATTTAGCCCAAGTGAAAGTTGGTCCAGAGCCTTGTAGTTCTTTTTTTAGCTATTTATATATTGATACCTACATATTACATATTACATTTTCTTCTAATGTTGTGCAGCCCTAATTCCAGGTGATGGCTGCACAAACCCTGAGCAATAATACTTGTAGAAATGAGAAAATGCTGCCTTGAACTATCATGAAAAAGTGGATAATGATTTGATGAGAACAGTAGGAACCCTGATCTGAGGAGAGTCATCTGTTCGGTCTCATGTGGAACTCCTTTCTATTTGCACCCCTTCAGTCACTCTCACTCTTCCTCCTCATCCTCGGTCCTCGTCCTACCTCTTTATGTAACTTAACTCTGACTCTTTCCTCCATCGCCGTCCCCTGCTTCACGTCGTCCGTCTGCAGACTACGCCGTGGAGGAGCGTCCGTCGGAGATCGTCCTCATGCAGCAGCTGGAGGAAGGCGGCCCGGACCCTCTGGTCTTCGTGCTGAACGCCAACCTGCTCGCGATGGTCAAACTCGTCAACTGTGAGTCCAGAGGTCGAAGCATTACTTTAGATATTAAAGAAGGGGATGTTTGTACTGCATTACATTTAAAACATGATTAGGTGTCAAGAAAAACCTTAAAAAATAGGTTCCAGTTTTGTTGTTGTGGAAAAAAGCTTGGATAATAGAAACATTTTGTATCCAATTTGTAATTTTCAGGAGGCTTTCTACTATAGTCAATAAACAGTAAGGTAAACAGTCTCTTACAATTCCCTATTCTGAATTAGATACAGTGTGTTTGCGCTGTATTCTCTTTTCAGTTCTAGGTTGTGTAATGTGTAATTCTCTGCCTTTGTCTGATTTATGCTTTGTCTTTAACCTCCAGATGTAAACAGGAAGTGCTGGTACATGACGACTAAAGGGATGCACGCGGTGGGTCAGGCCGAGGTGGTCATTCTCCTCCAGTGTCTCCCCGACGAGAAGACCATCCCCAAAGATATCTTCAGCCACTTTGTGCAGCTTTATCAGGAGGCTCTCACAGGTGAGTCCAGCTCCCACAGGCTCAGGGTCAAACGAGGGAAAGAGCTTCTGTCTCAAGGTCAAAGGGTAAAACTACTCTCCTTTACATCAAGAAAGATCGTCAAAAGATAGTCACACTTCATTGCCCTCTGGATATAGAAATATAGATATAGATATGCCTCTTATTCATGGTTCACGGTTCCTTCTTCTCCTTTGGGCTGTTCCCTTCAGGGGTCCCACAGTGAATCTGCCTTCATCTGTCCCTATCTCCTGCATCCTCGTCTCCTTCCCTACTTCCATAAACCTCCTCTTTGGTCTTCCTCTACGCCTCCTTCGACCGACATATTCACTGTCCCTCCTTGTTTGTCGAAAATTGTACCGTGCTTATTGCGTACAACAATTGTTAATAATGTAATTCATTTTTCAGGCTAAGTCAAGCTGAAAGTGATGTGATAATGAAGCATAAAACAACGCGATAAAGACTCTCCTTTTTGATTTATAGTTAGTGACAGCAGGTGCCCTTCAATTTAGAACCAGGTTACTATTTACATCCTTTTTTTTGGAAAATCACTGTGAACATTAGCTCCCTGCTGTGAGGTCACGTTCCTCCCTGGCCTGCTCTGCTTGTGGGGCATTTACCCGCTGCCTGCTGCAGAATAAAGCCAGATCATATCGTGTGACTTGGACGGCTCTCTCCCGCAGGCTGTTTCCTTTTTTACATTCACTCTGGAGCGGTTTGAGTGCTTTGGACGGGGACCATACTGTCGGAGTCATTCTTGATTAAAGTATCGTCCGTCAGATGCTGCTGTTGCATTTTTCAGCCTCAGAGCTTTGTCTAACATTTTGTTTTTGGTGCCAGAGTCGCAGGGCACAAACTGTTTTGAGTAACCTGAGTATTTTGTGGTAATATGAGGCGTAGTGTGAGCACCTACAGCTGTTACTCAGAGACATCCAAGTCATTGTTTTGAAATTTTCATGAGCTTTTATTTGTTTTTTGAGGTGAGTGGTTTCCTATTTGGTTTAATTTAAGCTTTTCATATAATCATCCACACAAAGAAAGACAAAAACAAATTAGCAAATATTTCAATATGACGGTGCCATAATGTGAAAACCAAAACCACTGTATTATGTATTATTTACATTTATTTATGCAGAAAGCACCAAGTAAACTCTTTTTTTCAAGAGTTTACATATATACTACCCAAATCTGGAAATAAATGTGTGATTTGACCAGATATATACAGACAACTAAACAATTGTTGATTGTTGATGTGGTTTTAGATCAGCCACAACAGACTTTAGAAGTGTTGTGCTCTGGCCAAACAATAAAATATACAGTACTTCAATAAATAATAAGGTGTCTCACACATGACTAAAAGTTTGAGAAAAGCAGCCTTTAGAGTATTTTTTCAATTATTGCCTCAAATTTTCTTATCATTTCACTGCACATTTTGGTTTACATTACTTTCTTTACGTCTCTTGTTTATTTTAAATGTGGGGTGTGCAGTTTCTGGCGGCATCTGGTGGCGAAATTAAACACTGCAGGTCCACACCTCGCTGACACAGTAACAACATGAACAAACCCAGTGGAAATGGATCTGATGATGCTTCTACCAGAAACAAAATCTTTTTATTTGACATTTACATACATCCTGAGCTAAAAGTGTTCAATAAAACTGTAGAAACATGGGTTATAGTTTTATAGTGTCTTTTTTTCAGGTCAAGACACATTCAAAGAGTGTTATGCTGATGTGATTATGCACTATTGACTGATATGTTTGGTTTAGTTCAGCTTTTTTGTTCGAACTTTAGCATGATTTGCCTTCAACAGTAATAACCCTGGAAATTTTTCTTCTAGTTTTTGTCATTTTCTGAGCCTAAAGCTGAAACAGTATGACTTTTTATCCTCTTGAGTAATCCCGGGAATGTATGAAAAGCCTCAGACTTTCATACTTCTCAGGATTTTCACAGGATCATTTTTTGACTCCATTTTTCTCTGTCTCTTTGTTTTTGTCGTCTGAAGGTAACGTGCTGAGCCACCTGAGTCACTCGTTCTTCACACAGAGCTTTCTGGGCAGTAAGGAGCACGGCGGCTTCCTCTACATCAGCCCGTCCTTCCAGTCGCTGCAGGATCTGCTGCTGCCCAACCCGCCCTACCTCTTCGGCATCCTCATCCAGAAATGGGAGACGCCCTGGGCCAAGGTCTTCCCCATTCGGCTCATGCTGCGGCTCGGAGCTGAGTACAGATGTGAGTCTGGGGGGCGCCCTGTAAAGACAAAGTGGTGTAATGTCCTTTCATTTGGAGCAAAAATAAATTATAGCTTGTGTTGAGTTGATTAAAGTGTTACCCTTTGTCTGAAAACTAAAATATCCCCCTTTGGTTAAGATCAACAAGACGATGCACTGTTCTCACGCTCAGAAATACTTAGCTGAGCCTCAAAGAAGTAGAAATACTAGTTTAAAATTAAGTTTAAAAAGAAAGAAATGCATTACTCTCACATTACATTTCAGTTTTAGAGTGGTTATCTATCTAGCTATGTTTTAAAATATAGTATCAGCAAAGGGGAAAAAAAAAGAAAGTTAATTTCCCGGCTGCGTGTTATTTCACTTTCTACCAGTAGGGGGTGTGGGGAACTTTAACAATTCTTACTTCTGCTACAAATTTAAACGATCATGATAGGACTACTATGTTGTTTTGCTCTAAATAAGGAAATGGTTTTAGCAACAAACATGTTTAACTAGTGCTAATTTTACCAACTTTTGCTGTTGTCAGAGAAATTATGACCATCTAAGTTTGTATTTTTTTTAAAAATGAAAAAACTAAAGCTTTGTAAGGGCCTTCTTCCAGTGATACTTTCTACAATCAAAGAAACAAGACAAAAGTGTTGATTTTATGATTTGTATTCATATAATACAGCAGCAGCACATATTGAGGGCTTAGAAAACAAAAGGCCTCAAGTGATAGGCTCTTGTTTTTTTAATCAGTTACTCTGCACTGTTTTTAGTGGCAGTAAACTGAACTCATCAAGAGCTTTTTATTTGATATCACCCAAAATATCACAGCCATTTGGTTCTTATTCCTCAATATTGGACTTTTGTTTTAGTCATAAAGAAATATTATTATAAAGAAAAAAATAGGAAAATGTTGTTGAAAATGTCCAAACTCAAACCTTTTACACTTTCTTCTTCGACTGTTCCTTCTTATATCCCGTCTGTACTCTACTCCCTCTGCTGTTGATGGGTTGCATTGCAGTAACTCTATGTCAAATCAATGTATGTTTAATGTAGAGTAACTGTAGCTGCTTTTGTCAGGCTTAGTCAGTATGTCGAAGCATGTAGACTTTCCAAACCTCTTACGAAAGGGTTTATCAAAAGAGGCTCCTCTGGTGAAAATCCTCAGTTAAACCTGCCAACACAGAGCGCCGCCTGGCTCCGTTAAGCCTCTTCAACTCTCAGCCTTTTACTGCAGAATACATTGACAAAGCCACATACGTTTGCATTAATGTGAAATGAATATATCTCACTTTTTTACCTTAAGCAGTGACCGGCAGAGTGTTTAATGGCTCTCTGAAGCCCTTGTGCTGCAGATTCAGGCAGAGATTGGTCTTTAGTGCTAATAAGAGTCCGTGGTGACATCTTATTTCCAGCTGTTTGAGGAGATAAGGCTAAAAATAGTGGCATAAGGAGCTTTAGAAAACTGCTGTCTTATTTATTTTTTGTTCACTCTGAGGATTAGGAGCTGCACTGAACGGCGCTTCCCGGTTTTTGATGTGACTGTGGGGTCTTTGTCTGTTCTTTTGCGTTCAACAAATTAGTCTTAAATGCACCACACATGAGTCGAAGGCAATTAATGCAAAATTAGGCTTGAAAATTAGAGCGACCTTTATGTGACACGCTGAGTTTTGTATGTAGCTGTAACTTCTGCAGCTGTTTTCAAAATAAAATGACTCTTAATTCAATACAGACAAGTAATGGATCATAAAAAAGCTATTACATGAATCAGTTTTTAATGCATTTTAATTTAAACGCTGCCATTTTGTTTTGTAGTCTATCCGTGCCCATTGTTCAGCGTTCGCTTCAGGAAACCTCTGTTCGGAGAAACTGGACACACCATCATGAATCTACTCGCTGTAAGTGCTCAGCTTTGTTTCCTTTATGCATACAGAGGTTGTTGGATATATATATACATTAGTCACACACATTAAATAGACTGAAAATAGGCTGATCCTGTTGTTGTGTGTTTGTAGGATTTCCGTAATTACCAGTACACTCTGCCCATGGTCAAAGGTCTGGTTGTGGACATGGAAGTGAGGAAAACCAGCATCAAGATTCCCAGTAACCGCTACAATGAGGTGAGTGTCCCACACACTAATGAGATATTTATACACTACGCATTTGTGAACATTAGCTCATGAAAAATAGACTTTACTGCAAATATGAGGCTCAAACAAAGCAACCTTCTGGGCCTTCATCAGGGAAAGGGTTGTAGAGCTCAGGAAAGTCCTCAGTAATACACAATAATAGCAGCAAAATAAAAACACCATCATTATAGACGCAACAATGATAAATAAATGTACTTTAATATTATAATTGGGCATAATAAATTGAAGTGACATTGAATAAACACTGTATAAATCTGCTAAACTGTATCACGTCAGTCTGGTTACAACTTGGGGTAAAAATCTGTCCACAATATGGAAAAAGCACATTCTTATCTTTTAAACAACTTTTAGCCCAAAAAATATATATTCTCTCTCATTTTGACTGTTCTTGGACATGAAATCAGTAGAATCAGGTTTATCTCACTGACACAGAACCCTCAGCTGGACAGAAACCTCCAATATAACTATCCTGTCCCTGACGAGGACTTATCACAAGAGATTAGAGTGACGTCCTCTACGGCTTAAATAGAGAGAGCAGAAATAGTCCAATACACTGGACCCTGGCAGAATCTAAATCTATGACCGAACTGTTTCAGAAGACAGGGTTTTTCTTCCAAACTTGACGGTTGTAGTCTGTAGAGTCCATACAGGGATCTGCGCCCTCTACTGGATAAAAGTTACACATTATTGAGGCATTTTCAGGCTAATGTTTGGAGGGTATGTAGATAATATACCTCTCTCTTGTTTGTTTTAATAGTTTATCATGGTCTCCCCTCTGAGTGGAAGGAGGGACCTGTTCAAAGTCACAGAATCAGATGTAACAGATGTCACAGATGTCATTAAAATGCAACAGGGTTGACTAGTTTTTTGCGAGTAGAGCTTTTGTGCTTGTTATAATTTAAAAACATATAAAGCAAGGTTGACAGCCACCCTGGTTGTCGCTGTTACCATAGCACAGATATTAAAAGCTCCCTTTAGTCAGTCTACACGCCTCTGCTGTAAAAAGAAACGTTTGAAAAAATAACTTGCACTCAAACGGCTAGAAAAATGTGCGTTAATAAAAATATCCATGTACGTGTAATTTAAAAGAATCAAATTATATGATCAATAACAACATGCTGTCCTAAATTGTCACAAAAAAGAAATGATTAAAGAAGAGTTGGGAATCTTAAGAAAAGCTCATTTAGAAGCTGGTGCTGGCTTGGCTCATTTGGCGCCGTGCCTCAGGAACAGATGGAAGCCAGTAAAATGAAGAGGGGAGTGTTTTCCTCGGCTCAGAGTCGAGCCTTCAGCGAGCGCCTAAAACCCTCCAGATTTCCACTTTTATTTCTGACGTCTGCAAAGTGACTCTGGAGGATTTAGTCGATTTATTAAGTGGGATTTCTCGTCTATTGATATCCACCATTTCAATGTCTTTCCCCCCAATCTGTCATCTCAGTGCCATCCCGTTTAACTCGGAGCCGTTACCCACAAGCCCACTGCAATTAGGCTTAAGCAGGCAGCGTCCCCTAAGCCCTTTCCCCGCAGCACACACCCAAAGGGCAACTCAATTACATGTTTTTTCTTTTTTGTCCTTGCAGCTGATGAAAGCCATGAATAAGTCGAACGAGCACGTGCTGGCCATGGGGGCGGGCTTCAACGACCGCGCCGACTCCCACTTGGTCTGTGTCCAAAACGACGACGGGAACTACCAGACGCAGGCCATCAGCATTCACCACCAGCCTCGAAAAGGTACCAACGCTCAGTCTGGTGCTACAAACGCAGATTCCTGAAGCTGATCTGACTCATAAACATGCTTCTGTCTGTTTCTTTTAGTCACTGGGGCCTGCTTCTTTGTGTTCAGTGGGGCTTTGAAAGCGTCGTCAGGATTCTTGGCGAAAACTAGCATCGTGGAAGGTGAGAACTGGGACGGAAAAGTTAATATTGGAAGAAAGACTGGACAGTAATGGGTTTGTGCTAAAGTGTGTTAGTTATAAAACAGTGGTCCCCTCTAAATGTCAGTGTACAATAAAAAGAAATGTGTAAAATGCTTTTCCAGATTCTAATTTAGAGAGTTTGCTAATGTACTTTCCAACTACATTGTCACAATCACATTTTCTCTGCCTTAGTCTTAAAATAATATTAAAATACTGAAGCTAAAATGAAACGGAAGAAAAAACACTAACTATATAAGCTTTTCTATATACAATAAATACAAAAAATAGGCTAATAAAGCATTGGGTGTTAAGAAAAAACAGAATCATTCCTCTTGTAGATTTTAAAGTTACATTTTTAGTTTTACTTCTTGAGCCTTTTGTCCACTGTTTTTTACCATTTTGTGGCGTACACAGTAAATTTGTTTCTGCACTTTCAGACGGAGTGATGATCCAGATCACAGCAGAGACCATGGACTCTCTACGGCAAGCCCTGAGGGACATGAAAGACTTCACCATCACGTGCGGTAAAGCCGACCAGGAGGAAAACCAGGAGCTAGTGCACATCCAGTGGACGGAGGACGACCACAACTTCAACAAAGGGTGAGAAGAGAGTAACGCGAGACGCAAGAGACGCATTAATGTCACGGACGATTGAACTGATGGCCTCTGAACGACTCGGTGTTTAGCTGCGAAAACTCATTGTGAACGCTCGGGGAAGCCCTGCAGAGAGTAATCTGAGCGGATGTGGTAGATGTAGTATTGTTTGTTGAAATTTACACATTTAAAAGGAGAGCTTCTCACTTGGGAAACAGAGTATAATACTTTCACATTACAGTTAAAGAAAATCAAATGGAAACGTGATAAAAGTGGAAATATCCATGTTTTAATGAATTAGCTGTGATACAGTTCATTTTTTTTAAATGTATACACTCTTTTTAGTGTTGTTTTTGCTCTAGCTAAACATTGCTAACATTGCTAATCCTGAAAACACTGTAAAAAGATCACAATCACAATCTAAATCAGGTTTACTCTGGTTTTGAATGAACTCTAGCCTCCTGTTCTATCGTTTTGCTGCATTTTCCTTTCTTCTGTGAGCAGCTAGAGCATAGATTGTGCTCATTTCTGGAGTAAAACTTAATGTTCACATCACACTTGTTGTCCATTAATTAACATATTCTAAAAATCCTCAACTTTCATGGATTATTTCACAAATGTTGGCTTTTAATCTGACAATAACTGGTGTGAAAATGAAAGGAAGAATAAGGGAATATACTGTTGTTTATAGTCTTATATTTGAACTTGAATTGTCCACAGTGTGATCAGTCCGATCGATGGAAAGTCTATGGAGTCTATTACCAGCATCAAGATCTTCCACGGCTCAGAGTTCAAAGCCAACGGCAAAGTCATCCGCTGGACTGAGGTAAACCCAGCAGCACCAGAATAACCTCCTTTATATTAATATTAAATACACTTGTATTTATGTGTATGTGTCCCTCAGGTGTTCTTCCTGCAGAGCGAGGACCAGCCCAACGGTCTGAGTGACCCCGCGGACCACAGCCGACTCACGGAGAACGTGGCCCGAGCCTTTTGTATGGCTCTGTGTCCTCACCTCAAACTGTTGAAGGAGGACGGCATGGCCAAACTGGGACTGAGGGTCACTCTGGACTCGGACCAGGTGAGAACCAGACAAAACCAGACACATGTTTCACCACTTCAATCAGAGAAGCGTTTTATATAAATATTACCTACTTCTTGTCACAGTTTCCACATGGACCTGATGATTTCTGGCTTTAGTAATGGAGACACAACAATCAGTTTAGTTTATAAATGACAATAAATACACTTTTGTCCTCTCTGGGCCTCTGTAGACACAGGAAGCAAGGAAATTTCCACTGCTTTAAATGACTTTTTTAAGAGAAATGCAAAGATGTTTTTCAATCAATCACACAACATTGAAAATATACTTTTGACTGATGTTTTCCATTTTGTTCAGTTGTAATTATTTCTATGGAGTTGTCAAGGAAGAGAGGCCAGAAAAGACTTTCCATAGAGCTTTTGACAAAATAAGCAGGCTTTTCAAACACATTTGGTTCGATTAAAACGAATTATTCATACTATACTTTGTATTTGTGATGAGTTGTATGTGTATTTAATTGTGTCCATTGGTGCGTCCTCAGGTGGGATACCTCGCGGGCAGTAACGGACAGCCCCTCCTGCCCCAGTACCTGAGCGACCTGGACAGCGCTCTCATTCCCATCATCCACAGCGGCGCGTGTCAGCTGAGCGAGGGTCCCGTCGTCATGGAGCTGGTCTTCTACATTTTGGAAATCATCTCGTAGGACCTGGACCTGGACCCGGACCCGGACCTGGACCTGGACCAGGACCCGGACCCGGACCTGGACCCGGACCTGGACCCGGACCAGGACCCCTCAGTGTTTCCGTCTGACGTCACCCTCAGCCCACTCCTCAGGCCTGATACTGTGTTCGTCCCGGTCGGTAGCAGTCCACACTCCACCTATGCATCCACCACAGATCTGTTTATAAAGCCCCCTCCACCCAAAGGGGCCACAAGCAATGCACTCTGGGTAAATTCAGCACTGGCCTCTGTGTAGCAGTGAGACACATCCACGTACAGACGCTCTTATGCTCAACAAAAACATCAGCAACACCTTTTTGACTTCCTTTTTTCATGAATTCAAGTAAAAGATGCACGATTTTATTAGATTTTTCTTTTTTTTTTTTTACTTCAAGAGTCCATTACTTTAGTTTTAGCTGAAAGTGCAAAGACATTTCTCTCTGTGAAGGTCTAACAGTGCAAGGCTTAATATGGATGTTTAATTTTTTACTAAAATTCATGAAAAACAGAAGTAAAACCCCTTGTTAATTCCCTGTTGAGCATAAACACAGTCATATTTGACAGATATCCAGAGGACGGGTCTGTGCGCTGACGTCTTTCCCGGAAACCCACCTTCAGCTCCACTTCTTAAGCTTTACTCATCCGGCTTTACTCAGACTTTCTCCAAACTGTACATATATTTTTTTATGCCGATTCCCCTTCATTATAACAGATAACTGTAGCCTCCAGCTGAAAAAAACCCCAACCTGCACGACATTTACACACAGTATTAACGAGACTCTGAGCAGCTCCCGATGAGTGTAAAATATGATTTCACGTCACTAAAGTGAATAAAAATCCCCTTTTTGTCACAGATTTTAAAGTGGTTCCAATGCTTTATGGAAAAACTGTACAGAAAACAGAGAAGAGCAAACAATCAACTCCGTCTCCATCAGTTCGGTGTCTTTTTATCGAAGAAATAACTGTTGATGTAAAGATATATATAGAAATACAGTACATATATATATATATAAATCTATATTATAGCTGTATTAAATGCACTGGATTCAAAGCCATTCTCCAGCCTGGACAGAAACATGAGAGAAATCCTGACCAATCAGAACTGTTTATCTAAAATGGGGCGGGGTCTATGCAGCGTTTAATTTCTCTGATTGGTTGAATTTAAAGGGACAGTCCAGTATTTTGTAAAAGTGGGTTTATGAGAAACTTAGAAAGGGGTCAGTTATTTCATACAGTAAGTAATTGTCAGAACAGACCTAGTTTGGAGAAGCAGACAGGAGCAATGACACTTTTACAAAACTAACAGGCTTTAAAACATTATAAAATACTGTTAGTGCAAGTGTGTGTTACATAAGCCTTGTTTCCACTGGGACGGGACGGTATGGGTCGGTTCTGGTGTGTTTCCTTCACCAAAAGGGGTCTGAAGTGTCCCAAAAAAGTGTACCGTACCACTTTGGGGGCACTTCTGCCTGGGTGGGTCCAGGTGAGTGCTTTGGGGCAAAACGCAAGTCTAAACTACGACTAAAGAGGACTAAACGGGTCTAAGGCAGGTCTAAACCAGCACTAAACAGGACTAAACAGGTCTAAAACAGGTCTTAACCAGGACTAAACAGGTCTAAACAAGGTCTAAACTAGAACTAAACAGGTCTAAACGGGTCTAAACAGGACTAAACTAGGACTAAACAGGACTAAACTAGGACTAAACAGGACTAAACAGGACTAAATGGTTCTAAAACAGGTCTAAACCAGGTCTAAACAGGACTAAACTAGGACTAAACAGGACTAAATGGTTCTAAAACAGGTCTAAACCAGGTCTAAACTAGGACTAAACTAGGACTAAACAGGACTAAACAGGACTAAATGGTTCTAAAACAGGTCTAAACCAGGTCTAAACAGGACTAAACTAGGACTAAACGGGTCTAAACAGGACTAAACTAGGGTTAAACAGGTCTTAAACAGGTCTAAACCACTAAACAGGTCTAAACCAGGACTAAACAGGTCTTAAATAGGTCTAAAGCAGGACTTTTTCATTTGGATGCTTTGTGATAAAAGCAGAGATCCCAGTGAAGACAGAGGGGTTCTTTAATATAAGCTGTAAATGTAAATGCTATAAATAATAAAATGAAACAAATGCAAATGATTAGTGCAACACACATTGAGTAAATATTCTCTATTTCCCGTCTGCTTCTCCAAACTGGAAATGAGTCGACTGAAGGGAATAAATTAGCTCCAAATGTTTCTAATAGAACCACATTCACAAAATAACAGTCCCTTTAACTGCGTCCAGAGACGGTTTATTCAGCGTCTCCTGGAAATCCAACTGAAATCCACAGAGACCAGACTAAACCTTGGTCTAAATCTAAAAGAAACATGTCTGACCAGGCTGGCTATTTTCAGAGTTCCATCGAGAGCTGGGGTCCACTGTGTCCCGGAGGAAATCACTTTGTTTCGGACGATTATTGAAACTGAATGTATTCCATCTGTCATTTTTCCATCATGTTTCCAAAACCTTAGAATCATACAAATCCTGGACCTGATAAACATCTCAAGAATGTATTTCCTCTTGATTCAAATCTACATCGTGTGGTTTTATTTTTCTTTTGGACTCATCACCGAATCCACCGTCTTCTCAAAAAACGCTCTGTACAGTCGTCATCGTTCACATTTCTCTCTTCGATCGTGATTAGTATTTTATTAAACCATCTGTAACTGAGACAATCACAGAAATCTGCAGAAGAGCCCACACTTAAAGTTAAAAAACAAATTACTTTTTGTCATTTCATATTAAGGGCTGGGCGAGTTTTCAGACAATTTGAATTGAATTTTAAATTTTTGTCCCTGTTTCATGATCTCAAAACAAAAACGATGATGTTTTATTTGGTAAATGAATAAAACTATATAACTGTAAAGCAGCAGCACTTGTAAGAGTCAATGCATTATCTTCTCAAATAAAAATGAGTCGGTTTAAAGCAACACTATGTAACTTTTAACCTAAAAATACGGAAAATAATTGAAATACTAAGAACAAGACTCAAACCTTTTATAATAAACTCTTAAACATTTAAAATATCCATTAAATATAGTTCAGACTGGATTCTCTGATAATATTCTTAGACTGTAAACATTTTAGAAGCGTCACATTTGTATAAATTGTGCCACTTTTTTTTGTGTGCTGCTGAATAAACATAAACCCACTTTTTCTTTTTGGTGTTTATTAATAAAATGAATAAATATATACTGGATATTTTTGACGAGACCCAAGTTATCGCCCAGCCCTCTTTAATTTACTTTGGCTCATGTCGTAGTGAAGATGCTCTGTAAACTCAGCCTAAAGCGAACCATTTCTGGGTTAATTACTGTGATCATCTCCAGAGCTGGTGCTTCTCAATCACTGTGTTCTTTCACTTTTACATTAACATTCAATTTTTCTTTTTGTTTTAGGCATTTATTTCTCACTTTTGTCCCGTTTCTGACGTGTGCAATATGTCCTGATCCAAAAAAAGGTGCAATTTATTCAATTAAAAAGTAGCATTTTCTTTTCTTTTTTTTAATATTCTGTTCAATACAAACCTTTGCTGCATGAAAACAGTGACAAGAGCAAATCTGCTGCATTGATTGTTTGGTTTTTTGTGAGAAGCTGAAAATGTCATGGTTTTGTTTGATCTTTTTTTATTATAAATATGAGTTAAACTGTTTGAAAAGCCAAAAAAATCTGCACATGATTTCTTTTCTTTACACTACAAGTGGTCTTTATCAGCTCTGTAGGATATGTAAAATAAAACCTTGTAGAAAACTGATAAATGTTCAATCTGTCTTTTCTTTTCTTCAGCTTTATCAGTGTGTGTCTGTGAATGTTAACCCTGCGAAAAACTGGTGAACCAGCAGGATTTTCAGTTTATTTTTATATATTTGTGTCAATTAAAATTTTATCTGGGTTTTTATGAGTCACTTATCGGGTTCAGCAGCGAAATAAATAAAAATATATCCCTTTTTTAAGAAGCACGGTTTAATTATAGACTTTTTTTTTCATGTTTATTGAATTAATTGCTAAACATTTTATTATAATATTATACCATATATTTATGTATTATTTCACTAAACATAACTATTTTTTATTAACACACCTTCAATATAAAACATTTACATTCATTTTAAATGTGGATTTATATATTTTATGTATTTTTGCCTTGGTGGCTCACTTGGTAGAGTGCATACCACATACTCAGGCGATCCAGGTTTGATTCCGGCTTAGGTCATATAGTGTGTTTCCTGTCTGTTTATACGATTTGTCAAATAAAGGCAAAAAAAGGGTAACATTTATAATAACTACACATTATTAAACAGTAGTAAAGCATTTATAAACATGTAACTAATGATGAATTAATGAATAAACTATTTATTCATGCTTAAGTATCATCATACAGCTTATTATACAAAACGTAAACATTAAAAGTGCTTATTAATGTTAGTATTGCATTGTAAATGATGAATGTGTAGTTAATATAAAGTGGTTAAAAAATAAATGAATAAAAGATAAAGACAACGCTCCAAAATTAAAATGCCTCCTCACGCCCAAAAGCATATTTTTATTGATACATAAGTCAGTACAGGATTTGAATTGACATTTAGTTGGCATTTCAAAATAAGATACCACTTTACAATAAGAGGCAATATAAAGGGTTATTAATTATTTCTTATAATCACATTAGAAAAAGGGAAATGGTGAGGGGTTGTTGCCAAATAGTGAGACCACATAAGAAATTGTAAGTTAGCTTGAGGAAATGAAACAATGTGGGTTCAGTATTTGGCAGCCAACAGGTGACCATTTCTCTTTTTAACGTCTCATTCATGACTTACTGTTTTCCATCTTTTAATAACACATTTATAAATCTGTTATAAGAGGCTCTGTGTCGTAGTGTCCAAAATGTGACATCTTTAATCTGTGTAAACATGGAGCTGATCGGAATAATGAGGAAAGAAGAAGAACGGCAAAAGAACATGAATAAAATGATACAGAAATGTAGAGACCAGTCACAGTTAGTCTTTAGGGCTCAGAGAGAAAACAGCTAGAGTCTGATATTTAAAGGGCCAGCGCACTCATCTGTGATTGGCTGTGTAAATGTTGGCTACAAACCTGTTTTATTCAATTAACTGCACATTTAAGGTTTAAGTTTGTGAATATTTTACATTTGCTTCAGATTTTTTGGTACAAGTTCTCACATTTTGAAACATCTACCTTCACAGAATCACTTTTTAAAGACACTTTTTGTCAGTAGTGGTCAGTTTTTTACCGAAGTTATATATTTTTTGGTGCGCCGGCCCTTTAAATACAGAAAAATACAGAATTCCATCAACATTTTTGCTTAGAAACACATTAAAGATATTGTCAGCAGCAAAACCAACCATTTTATTCACACTTTGTTGTTTTAACTTCATATTTCCAGCGTGAAATAAAGGCTTACATCTACATTTATTTAATATTTTCACCCTTTAGACCGTATCTTTCATGTGTTATTGAGATCCATGCAAAAAATAATACCTTAGATTTGAGTTGCAGCAGTGTTTAAACCTGAGCTAAAATCAGACAAGTTTGGTGTAAAGTGTGCCTCTAAATGTAAACAAAACGAGAAATATAACTCTAATCCACATAAAAGTTTAATTTAGTGACAAAAGAAAGAGACAAAGTGCTGTAAAGAGAGTTTTTAGATTTCAGTAGGACACTATTATACCTTTTATATTAGCTCTGAGTATCACTCCTTGGCATCTGCTCCTTGAAGTGATTTTCAGGGATTTTTAAAGTTTTTTTGAATGATAACTTGTGTATAATAATTAAGTATTACCTGAAGTAGATGAGTGAGTGTCTGGAGGAGCAGTGTACAGCTGTAGAAGAGCGGTTTTTAGTGTCAAAGAGAAACAGCAGTGTTTTTATTTATTGATATTGTATAAACTGAGAGCATTTTATAAAATATCTCTAGTTTTCCCTGGTTTTATTTGAAGCTGTGAGCACTAAACGTTATAAAGAGTAGAACTTGTCAAACTGAACAGCGTGGACTAAAGATAAAACATCCAGATATAAATGTGGAGTCTACCGTTTACTGAGATTAATATTCAAGAGGCGCCCGACACTTTTAACTCATCTGGATCATCGTGGAAATCAAAAACGGTGAAAGAAACAATTTGTAAAGACTGTAAGACACAGAACAACCACAGTTTTAACCAGACACGACTGAAATAAAGGAGAAATCTTGTCGTTTTGTGTCTTGTCACATCCCAATGATTACATTACTCTATTAATCAGTGGATCTCAAAATAATCCAAAAAAACAGCAGATACTAAATGTGTTTTAAACCTTAAAGTGATGACTCGATGTGATATTTCTTTACAAAGTGTAGACTCACATTGACTCCGATTTGTTCAGGAAAAAGCCTCATTTTTGTTTAAACTGCCTCATTTCCCCGACACTAAATCTACTACAGGCAACTACTTTATAAAAATCCCTGAAAATCACTTTAAAACTAAATGTAAACTGTGTCTGAGGAGCTGCTGTTCTCCGTGAATTGTTTGGAGCAACATTAAACATATATATATTAAACAGCAGCAGCTCAAGGCCATTCAGATCTGCAGGTTTTTTTTTACAGCAACAGTGATTACTTTGGTTTTAGTGCATAGGTGCAGGTTTATTTACATATGAACAGGATTATTATTATTATTATTGTGAGTAACTGCAGCAGGATAAGCTCAGCTCAACACGAGGCTTCTTCAGTCGAACAGAGAGGAGGACCTTCTCTTAACAATTCAGGACAGCTTTTCCCTCATTAACAGTCATTTAATACAGAACAGACTCAGTTGTATCATTTGGAGCCATCCTCTGAGAAAATACTACACTGTTTTCTATTGGATTTGTATTATGAGACTATATCTGTTTTTTATTTTGGTTTTATGGGAAAAAGGTGTTTAAAATCTAGTCCTTGGTGAACTTTCCAGTGATATTATGTGGAATATTTACCCCTGAATCATTCTCTTCAAGTAAATAAACTGTGTAGTGCCTCCTCTTTAAAAAAAACAAAAAAAAGAAAGAAGAGCTCCCTTTCAAAATAAGAGGGGAACAGCATATTTTTCTCTTTTCTTTAGTTAAAGCCTCAAAATGACAGACTCAGGGGTCAATACTCAAACTGAATTAATACAGTCTTCAAAATGGAAAGGACTTTCAAGGAGAATATACATTATTTCCAGGACTTTTTATTGATTTACTTGAGCTCTCTGAGAACAGACCTATATTAACCCTGATTTTGAGTTCTCTTCTTTCAAACTAAAGTCATATTTCTCACCGAGTGACTCCGTCTGCTGATGTTAGTCCTCTCTGTAGACCTCAGACCCTCTCAGAGTCCACCGTAAACCCGTCCCGTCTCGGTCCACTTCTCTGTAAAAGCCAGCGCTCGTGTTTTCGCGATGTGCAAAAGTCTAAAGAGGACAGCGTCTGAAAAAATACAGTCCCCTCGTCTCCTCTGAGTGTTTGGATTGGATCAGCTCAATCTGGGAAAAAGTTAGTAAAACAAATGAGAAAATCATTTGAAATGCCTTTTTAAAGTTAAACTAGTACCGTGTTAATCCTTTTACACAACTCTTCAACCACAAGCATAATTTATACCTTTTAAATTACGTCATCAGTGTTTTATATAAGCTCCACTCCCTGAGTTTCTTTTTTTGTCTCTGTCTCAGACTCCACTCTCCTCCAAGAGCAGCCTAGAGACCTCTCCTGCTTCTCTTTTATTAAAAAATAAAACCAGACCGATTTTTCCTCCAAAATACTAACCCATTTGACCAAACTGAAGTTTAGAGTTTAGCGTTAGCTTAGCTGTGACTTCAGCGTCAGGACGACAATTATCTCCTCCAGAAATGATTGATTTTACAATAAACTAATTGGGGTTTAAACCATTTTCCCAACAAGTTGTGTCTGTTTTTCTCTACAGCAGCACGAAATAATGCTAAATATATATTATTGAAGTCATAAAGTCACCGTAAACTGATCACTTGTGTGTCCTAATGTTTTAAATGTAGTCCCAAAGTAAAGTAAACAATAAATACAGAAAAAGGAAGTGCAGCAGAAGATTCCTTACCTTCCTTGGTTGGACTTGGTTCTTGCAGCATTTTAAACCAGAGCCTGAAGGAGAATAAAAGCAGCCTCATCAGGTCCAGAGCTGTTTTATGTATAAACAGGTGTAAGTGTGTTACCTGTGACTGGTCGATGACGAGCCACTTCTCTGAGCTCGTCTGGACGTCCTGTCCACTCAGAGGCTCCCTCAGTCTCACCTTCACCTCCACTCTGCCTCCTGTGTGTTTCCGACCGTCCATCACCTGAAAAACAGACCAGAGTCGAGATAAAACGAGTCTCCCGTTTATCGTCTGCTCTCTGAACTTTAAATGCACCAGTTTCCTACTTTTAGGAGCTCACTATTTAATGTTTTAATTCCTTGAAGGGATGAACCAGACACAGATGTTGCTTATAACTTACTTTATTATAACTTTAGCTCCATCTTTTAGTAAAATTAATGAATGTGACCACAGTTCTCTGGTTTGAGCCTCTCTTCTTTGGCTTCTGTTTTTAATATTTTCTGTTTGGCTTTTACTTGAGATGCTTCCTTTTACTGTTGTTCTATGATTTTTATGTTTTTATATAATTTTCTTGTGTGTACAGTATTTAATTACGTCTTATCGTAAAACCCTAATGACACCACAGTTAAAGGGGGATTAAAATGGTACGGTACCTTTATTTGGGACACTTACGTACCCCTTTTAGAGAATGTAAAAGCCTCTAAAAGCGCCCCGTACTGACCCAACCTGCTCCAAATGGAAACAGGCCTCTCCTTGGCTTCGACACAGATCTGTTTATCCTTTAATAACGACCTGCTGAGTTTCATTTCCTCGGAGCAGCTGCTCACCTCCACGATCTCCCTGATTTCACTCTGCGTCTCCAGGTTTTCCAGTTTGACCACGGCCGTCCCGATCGGTTTGTCGCTGCGCAGGAAACCGCTGACCGGGGCGCAGATGGAAACAGAACACGCATTAGAGGCTGCTGCGTTACGTATGATTTAATCTGTGTTTTTTAGAGTCAGGTGAGAAGGATCCCTGCTGCTGAGACTCACCCTTTATGAAACAGCTCCAGCTTCAGGCCTTTAGACGTCACCAGGCGCCGGAAACCTCTGTGGTTACGGTTGATTGACAAAGTGAAGCTCTGGTTGTATTCTGGAGGAGAGAAAAACGTGATGAAAATAAATAAAAGGGCTGTGAAGTGAGGTGAAAACTGTTGGAATACATGAGAGGTGCTTCCAGAGCTAGTCTTTTCCATTTTAGTTTTCTCGTAACGTTTGTTTTTTCTCTACAGTTTTTAAAAGCAGACTTTCCCTGACGCTGCGTTCACTGTCCTCATGTCTCCTGTTCTTTTTCTGTGGTGAATGTTTTTTTTAAACTTGAACTGGAGAAATACAATAATCAGACTGGAGCAGGACCTATAGAGACATGTTATTATTAATATAGGATTAATACAAACAGATGAGACATAAGACACGATTTAAATCACTGTAACCCTCTTTAGGAAACAGACGGCAAGAAAAATAGAGCCAAACAAAATGTAAAACAACGTTATCTGTACTTTTTATGTGTTTTTAAACCCGACTGATATCTGTTTTTCCTGTTTTCCTCTGTTCTTTCTTCTTCATGTGTTTAATCAGCCGTGACTTCCTGCATTTGGTCCTAAAGTCCAAACCGGACTTTGGTTTAGTTTAGCTTTCATACATGAAAATTTGGTTGGAAACAAACGGGAAAGTCCAGGAGTCCGGACCGAACAGTGCAGATGTAAAAGAGCTTGTAAACAGAAAATAATCCAAAGCTGCTCGGGTTTATTCCTCTTATCTACATTGAAATCACCAAACATATCCAAACAAGAGCCACTTTTTCTCACTATTTCAAACAAACCCGACTCGTAACAGCCTCCTGTGTCTCACCTGGAGAGTTAGTGTTCTTCACGACAGATGTTTTGTGTCTCTGCGGCTGCTCCTGGTGAAAACATCAAAGTCCACGTGAAGACAATCTGCTGAGGAGGAGAAAACTAAAGGAAAATGTGGTTCAGGTCTCTTACCGTACTCGGGTAAGGGAAGTCGAACTTGATATAAGCGTCTAGGTCGTTGGTTTGGATTCCTGTCAGGAGCAGAAAACACTTCACTCAAACAAGAATGAATGGGCTCAATAATCCATAATGACAAACAGGATTCACTTAAGCTCTGTAGAGGTTTTTCTACACCTTTAGGAAGTAATAATCTGTAAATGTTAAAGCTGAGGAACAAGGATTAGCAGCTCACCGCTCGGAGCTGGTAAATTCATGCCTTTAACGACAGTAACCACCATCTCTGTGCTGCTCAGGTCCGGGAATATACTGGAAAGAGACAGAAAAAATTATTCATCCAAGAGTAAACAATAGTATTTATTTGTTTCTTATTTTGAGAGTGAAAAGTCAAAACTAATTCTCGATAATATTTAACCTGGAAGAGACTCGCTAAATCAAGATATTTTACTATTTTTACAAAGTTGTGTTACAATAAACAAGTAGAAATTAAAAAACCTTTGGTCAAAACTGATGGTGAGAAGCAGACAGGGGCTGTTAATTATTAGGTCTTGATTAATTGATGAATTGAAGGTGTGCAGAGCTTTATATAATCAGAAGCTGTGGTCTGAGAGAAGCAGTTTTCATCTGTTTTTTTATAGTTTTTAATATTTTTATGACACAGGCTTCATTTTAATTATGGTAACCACTAAAAAAGCTTCCAAAACTTAGACTACTACAGTGTAATTGTCAGGTATAACAACATTTACAGAAAATACTGAATGGTTCCTTACTCTCTTTAAATAGAAGAGGAGTGGAAAAAGTTAAAGACAGTTGTTTATCTGAGGCTGTATTTACCTGAGGCCCACTGCAATTATTTTTTGTATGTTTTTAGTATTTTTAGTTTGACAAAAAAACTGCAAATGACTGTATTTGTTCACCCAAATAAATCTGTAAACCCTTCTCAATCCAGGCTGTCTTTTACCTGACAGTGTGAAAGGACCTCTCCTCAAAGTGGTGTTTTGGTGGAGGAAGACCCCGAGCCTGACTCAACTTCAGCAGCTCCAGACTCTTCTTACAGCTGTCGGCCATCTTCTCAAACCTGAAACAAGAGAAGAAAATGATTACTGCAACTGTAATACAATAACTAGTTTGAACAAAAAGCACAGTCAGTGAAAGATTAAACTCACTTTGTCGTCTCTTTGACGTTCCCGAGGTGTGTGAACTGCTTCGAGTGAGTCATACATTTCTAAAAACGGACAGATTCCAGATAAAGTCTCAGGCGTCTCAAGAAAAACACATTTACAAACAGGTGGAGAACAGAGAAACACACTTCTTAAGGCTGCTGTCAAATCCCAGAAGTCGGGATGAGTTGTTGGTACAGATTCTTTTAAATAATGTATAAAAAAGTGCCAGAAATAAACCGTCTGATGGAGCTGTCTTACGTCACGCTGCTCTTTCAGGATCTTGGCCAGTTGAGCGTAAACCTGCTCCGTTTTCTCTGAGACCTGCACGTCGCTGTGATGCACCATGATGAAGTCGTCCTCCTCGTCTGCAGGGGGCGACGGCACCTACAGGGAGCGCAGGGCAAATTTAGAGAAAACACTTTTTAGTTTTTTATTTTCTCACTTTCAGTTTTTGCTTTATTTATAAAAACTAAAAAGAAAAAGAAAGGAAAAAGCTCAATAAAAATAATTTTGCTTTAAAAATGTGAGCATAAATGAACTTGCCTATTTTCATACATTTATTAAATGAATAAAGCGATAAATATGAAATAAATTAATAAAATTTTAAAATATGTGAAATTATTTAGGAAATGTTTATGAAAATGGAGCATAATAAACATAAAAGTAGTGGAATTCCATAGTTTGTAAAAAATGTAATTAATTAACTTTAAAATAAAAGTCATATCAGAGCCGTTTCTCCGTTTAGGTCGATCGAAACGTTTGTATTTGAGAAGCAGACGGCCGTGGTCCCACCTGACTGATGTCCACAGGTTTACTGCTGCGGGCCGCTTCGATCATGGGGTCGAGGCCCTTGGCTTTACGCAGCAAAGACTTGGCCTGCTCCAAGTCGTTTTTCTGTTTGGCCTGAAGAGCTGCCTTCAGATACTGCTTCTTCCTGCCCTCCAGAAACTCCACCTGTTCAGCAGCTGGACAATAAACAATCCACAACAACGCAGTTAGACGCTGTATTATGATCAAATATTTGGATATGGTCTCATTCATGAATTAAAAGGTAAACATACGTCATCTAAACAGTGGTGTATCAGTTTTTTCACTTTTAAAACTCTTATATTTCTGTCTTATTAAATAAAACCCTGCCTTTAGGGGCAAAAATGCTGTTCTAAAATCATTATCTAGAGTGAACAGTGATAAAAACACAGATTTACTACAGTTATCATCACACTCTTTTTGGCAGCTCACATGTTGGTGAGAGACCGTCCCGCTGTGATTTTCGGTCAGGCGACGGAGACGGGGTCCTCTTTCTCTGTGGACCAGCAGCAGGTAAATCCAACATGGGCTTCTTTGGTTCTTTAGGCTTCGACTGAAACAAAAACAAGAACTTTAAAACCTACACAGATAAAATAAAACGAAAGAAGGGTGTCTTTGAAAGGTTTAAATATGCTCAGAGTGAGTGGATTAACCTGATAAGTAAGTATTCTAGTCTTTAAGTCCTACCTCCTCCTCTTCTTTCTCCTCTTCCTCTTCTTCTTCTGCTGCTTCGGTCACATCAGTCGAGGCCAGTTTATGAGCCGTCTCCAGAGCAGCCACTAATCCCTGCTCGGCTCCGGTGGACTTCTGGCCTGGGATCGGAGGGAAACCTGAAAACAAAAAGACATAAAACATCTTTATGAGCAAATTTTGTTGACTTAATTTTACCTGAAGAATATATAATTGACTCAAAACCGAGGCTCTCACCGGGAGGAACTGGGAGCTCGTCAAAGTTGACAGGTTTCCCTGCTTTGTGAGCTCGGATGGCACTCTGGTATTGCTGCAGGAGGAAAAAGAAGGGCAATTGTGTGTAGTCCTGCATGATATATCACACATTTATCATTTATTACAGACAGCTGCTAGAACTGGAATATTACTATGTCTCCAATTACCAGACATTAAACTGTGTCAAAATGATACTTAAAATAAATCAGAGACGTAGATTAAATTGTAGGTTGACTGAATGTAAAGAGAATGTCCATAGTTCTAACTTTAAAAACAAATAAATTGAGATAGTAAGTACACATTTGAGTCCTTGTCTGAATGATAAAAGCAGGTATAAGTGAGTACCTTGGCGATGCGTTCGTGCATGCGGGCCTTACGGTCGTTTCCACTGGCTTTGGCCTGAGCGGACGCCTCCAGATACTTGGCTAGTCTCTGTTCGAGAGCTTCTAGAGCATCTTTAGGAGCAGCAGGCACTGACGAGGGAAGAAGGAATACGTTAAGGTGTGCTTCTTTATCGTTTACAGGAAGAAGAAACCATTACTTCCTGTTGTTTAGGGCCTTTATGAACTAAACTGACTTGGATTTCTTAAGTACAAAGGGCTCCCACAGCTGTTCCCAGGCTCTAAAACTGAGGAGTGTGAGGTGTGGCATTGTAATCTGCACTTTCACCACCAAAAAACACCGAAAACTAAACACTCCACCTTTAACTTAATATATTAACCAAATAAAGGAGGTCAAGAGTGAGACTGAAGCTGCTGCAGTAAAGACAAACTTCACTTTTATGTTTGTGTTCTTCTGCTCAAAGAGATGTGCGTCTCATTAACTGTTTACATTAGCGTTACCTGGAGCGGGTTGAGTGGGCTCTGTGTTTTTCCCAGAAGACGGCTCTTTTACTGGAACAGAGCTTCCTCCTGCAGCTACAGGACAAAAGCATGCATCAGAAACATGAGATACAGGCAGATAAAGGAGGAGAGGACTCATAATAGTGTCTTGTAATAGCTGTACAACACGAATAACCGGGCAGTTGTTTGTTATTAAATGCTTGGTTTAGGTTTAGTTAAAGTTGTACTCAAAAAACCTACATGAACATCATTAATTACCGTGGCTTTAGTTATTTCAGTGAATAAACAGGGTTGAGTTCTGAATGTAAAGACAGAAAAACACCTACAAGGAAGTGAGTAGACTGAATTAAATACAATACATGAAGACAATATTCAGTGACTTGGAGGTTTTTTCCACATTTACTCTGATCAAACGACTAATTTAAGAAATATTTAAAGCGACACTATAACTTTTGAGGTACAGCAGAAAAAAAAAAACTGTAAGAGAACTGTGAGATGTACATTTGTTTTGATGTTTTAGGTCAAAATGTGCGTTCTCACGACATGGCAGCGTTTAAACAAGCTCAACTCAACAAAGTCAGACTGAATTATTTCACTTAAAGAGGCAAGAATTTACTATCATGTGAATAAAGCTGTATAAATAAGTTATATTTTGATCAGACAACAGTGAAAGAATATATTTAGACCTCTTGAGAGTATGTGCCTAGTTGCTTGTCTCTATTTGCAATCTCTATTTTACCACAGACAGGTTATAAATACACTCAGGGGTTATTTTAAAACCTCTTTCTGATCACATTTGCTTATTGCACAATATTTTTCATAAGCGTAAATAGGCTGGTATGCAACTATTACTATTATTGGTTTATACTTACTCTGCCCTAGAGACGGAGGAAGGCCACTCAGATCGACTGACTCTCCTTTCTCCAGAGCCGCTAGTACAGCATCGAAGCCCTGCACAAAAACAGAAGCTATTTTTCACATATTTGATGGACAGTCTACAGTGTATGTGGTCAGTATGAAGTGAAACTTTATTTTGAAGGGATATTCCACATTCAGTAGTGTTGCATGGGTTACTTTTGGACAGACTTAGACACAAAAATAGACATAAAAATGAATATGTGCCAATGTGAAATAGAACTAGAACTTTATCACAGACTGTAATCTTGCAGTTATTATTTTCAGGAACTAGTTTGTGCCTTTTTGCATACTTTAGTTTGACGGTTTGATATGTTTGTGAGTATTCCTACGTACAAGCGCCACATAATACAGTGTGAACATATAATAATACATAGCTATGATTATATTATATATGGCTTAGATAGAGCTTTCTCCTTGGGTTTTATTGTAAATGCTTAAAGGTTTCCCAGTCCAGTCACACTTACAAAACACAACAAGGCCGCAGAAGTTTTAAAAATATGACAAAATTGATTGAAAGGGAAATATTTCAGGGTAATATTTATAACAAACCAGGTCTTATGCCCCATTCTCTCATAGTTTACTCAAGCTTCTAAATAAACTCTATCCATCTCTCAAGTAGCTTTGTTTTGTATTTTCTTGTCTGAGAGCTGCTTAACCAAAAAGTCTCATATAAATAAAGGAATAAAACTACAATTAAAATAATTAATTAAATTTAAAAAACAAAAAGGAGAAACCCATCTTGGTTTAGAAGAAGTTTCATGGTGGTAAAGTCAAGTTTATACTCCGCTGGTTCAACATTTCTGGAAAATTTCAACAAATTCTTCAACACTTCTCAGTTTTTTGACAAACAGAGCTTTAATTTTGTGCATGTTTTTGTTTGACTGAGACGTTAGAGCGTGATCAAACATGTTTTTTTAAATTTTACAGAAAGTCTAAAACTATCCCCACGTTTTTTTAGCCACCACACTCCAGGAAGTATCAGGTGACACGTCAGAGATAAGCTCACCTTGCTCATCCTGAAGTACAGCACGGCCTGCTCCACATTTCCCTGCTTCTTGGCTCTCAAAGCGGCCATCTTATATTCCTTCTGCCTCTCCAGAATCACGGACCTGGTCGCGTCGCTCGCTGAGAATTCACCAGATAGACACAGACACATTCATGACACGAACAGAGCGGGTCTGTTTAACCTCTTCAGGAGCTAACAGAGCAAAATCTGATTAAATGAGAGGAAGTGTGACTATAACTGAGAAACGAAAAGGCCAAATGTGATTGTAGAGCTGATAAATAATAACGAAACATCTACAGTACTAAAGATGTTAAGTTAACTCTGCATCCTTCAGTCTCTTCTTGAGTTTGGGCTTGGACTTATTTGGATTTCATGGGAACTGTTCCAATTAATCCTAAACTAAACCTGGTCTACCTCTTGGTTCATGTCTTGGCCTTGGTTAATGTGGTCTGAAATTTAAACATTTAGTTATGATAAGTCCTGGTCTACTTAGTGTCCACAATGGTATTTTATCACTGGACCAAAAAGAAACAACAGAGGAGAAGAATGAGTTGAGAACTTGATAAGAAAGATTTAATGACAATTTAAATACAGCAAAAGAAATTCAAAAACAATCCCCACAGCTCCTTGTTTGAGTATTATGTCTGTTAAAATTGATTAGACTAAATGGCTGGCTAAATATAACGACTGCTGAAAAGGTGCCTGAACTTCCTATTCCTCCATTCATTCCAAACAAATACAAAAAATGTAAATATACACCACTCTCTGTTCTCTCGAGGATAACTGCACTCATTCAATTCAGTGGGGCTCCTTCTTTTTAAGGGTTCTCACTCGACTTGCTTACCGTGCCAACAAATAGAAGAGTACTTTTAGATAACCTTTACTTTGAAAATCCACCTGAGACTTACCTTCTGTCTTGTTTTCTTGAGGCTGGTCATTAGTTGCTGCCGTGTTTTCCTCTGGAGACGGCGGTTCGCTCAGAGGGGCCACAGAGACAGAAGATGACTGCTCCTCTTCAGGGCTGGGCTCCACGATCTCTGGGACAACAGGAGCAGACTCTGAAGGAGCAGACTCTGGAGCAGACTCTGAAGGAACAGACTCTGAAAGAGCTGAATCTGGAGCTGACTCTGGAGCTGACTCTGAAGGAGGTGGAGGTACAGGTGGAGGAGGTCTCTGAGACGCTCCGGTGGCGACAGGTGGAGGGATTTCTGCCTCATTCACTGATCTTCCTTTTTTAACAGCAGCTAACATCGACTGTAGCGTCTGGAGAGAGCAGCAGAAAACAAACATCTCTTTAGCTCTGTGTCTTTGCCTCTTTATTTGAAAAAACAAAGTAGTCAGAAATGTTGTGAGAGTTTATGTAAATCAAGTCCTAGTGTTTACCACAGGACTCTGGAGTTAAGGAGGTCATCTGGACAACCTGCATCCACCACACTGACTACTGTTTGATTTTTATTTTATTAGTGTCATATCATTTAGACCTTAAACATTAATGTGGTGCATTTGTGTTGGCAACACGATTAAAGGTAAAGTTATGGACATTTGAGGAAATAAATGAATAAATTTAAGTATTGAATGATGTGAATCTGGACAAAGAAATGTAGAAGCTCTAACAAGCAGCCTCCACCTTAAGTCACATTTTCCTGCAGGAAACACTGACCATATAAAGATGTGACCCAAAACTACAACTGTGTAATAATAGATTTAAATAGATGGGGAAAGGTTATAACTTAATTTAGAAAATATGAGTATCTTATTAATAAAATATTGTCTGTTTAATATACAACTCCTGTCACATGATTTGTACACTACCATTTTGTAATATGTATTTTCATTGCATTATGAATAATATACAATTAAATAGACCTTGTGACAATACTGCACCTAAATCTGCTCGTGGGACTTGAGTGTTATTATAGTACGCCTCTGATGTTAGATAATTATATATGTAGATGTAATCGTGTTGAGAATAATATACAATCAAATATATTCTAATCTACAGCATACAGTACATATAGCATGATACAAGTAGCACCAGTAATAGTTGTATTAATAGTAGTATTGTGGTATGTCCCACCTTGAGCCCTCGTTCACATCTCCTGACTTTAGAGGCCTCTCCTGTCGTCCTGGCGTTCTGTAAGGCTGTGTGGTACATGGAGATCCTGTCCTCCAGAGTGTGCTGAAGGCTGCCTGGTGCTGCTGAGGAGACACTGGGAGGCTGCTGGGTCAGAAATACAACACTCATACTGTTAACAGACTCCAACTGGGATCTGGAAACAGCAACAAATCTAGTAACACAGCAGCGGCGCGTGCAGTACCTGAGGCGGAGGTGACTGTGGTGTAACGGCTTGACTCGATTCAGCAGAAGCAGAGGATGTGGAGGAGGCAGCTTCATCGTCCTCAGCTTCCTCTTCGCCCACCACTTCCTGGAGCTCTGCCTGGAAGTAAACTGCAGCTCTTTAATTGTTTGTTGTAACATGAGCGGCAGGTCTAAGTCTGGAGTGGAGGGTAAAACTGGGTGTGGCATTGCTCCTATTCATCATAACATCGATGTTTTGTATAAAGGCTGGTATTTCTCATGTAAAAGAATTATACATTTTTATTATAAACAAATCCAAATACAAACCAAGAGATCTTCATCATCTTCCACATTTTCATCATCATCGTCGTCCTCTATATCTTTCAAACATTCGTCGGCCATTCGGGCGATGTCTTCCATCGGCAGAGGAGCTGAGGCAGATAAAACACCACAGTCAATACAAACAAATCATTAAATATTGGATTTTCTGATAAAATAATGGTTAAATGGCTTTGTATTTACAGAGACATCACTGTTAGAGAATGTTCCATCAGTAAAGTGGGTGTCACTTTGCAAAAAAACTGAGAATATATTGTACTGTTCCCTTTAAGCCCATCAAAACAAACAGGCTGCCAGGCATTCAGCAGTGTTCACACAAAAACAGATTCTGTCAAAAGTAGCATATAAACAACCCAAACAACAGTCTGAGTGAATGGGCTGACTGAAGAACTGATCATAACAGCCTCAAATTAAAATAAAAGTCATTTTTAAATTAGTGCCAATGGGAGCCAGTGAAGTCTGAGTCTGAATGAAAATCTGAGAAAGCTGATCCCCTGTTGGACACCAGTCAAAAGGTGAGAGACATGATACTACTTTGTACAAACCTCAGACGTGAAGTGAAGCGTGGCTGGGTTTCACAATGTTTTTTTTTCTCCTGGGAGCCATATTTAAAAAGGCCAAAAGAAACAAGACCCAACTTCTTGGTCAGAATGTCATTTTTTGTAATTGGTTGGATCTTTTTTTATAGTGTTTTTGTTATTTCTAGCCTAATTTATTCTTTATAATTCCCATTTAATGCTTATTTGCTCATTTACATCATTGTTTTATTCCCTTTTAGTGTCTTGTTTTGTTCCTCCTGGTTCCTCTAAAAGCTGCATTCCTAACTAAACTTCTTTAACACACTAGTCTTGGAGGGTGATAATAAAAGCATAGACACTTCCTGATGCTAATAATGTATGTAAAACTTTCTTCTCATCTCATAATAATCCCATATGACATCAGTACAGTTGCACTCACTCTTTCCTTTAGGCTTAGCTCTGCCTCTTGCAGCAGGTTTACCGCCGGTGAGAGCAGCCAGTTCAGCCTCCAAATCCGGATCGTCCAGGTTTTCCTCCATACCCTTCATCATCTCCTCTGGGTCCATTTCCACAAACAAACCCATCTGAAACCAGGAAGTACCAGTTAAACACAAAACTCCCCTGACAGCTGTTTCTACGGCAGAGGAACATTATAGTCCTTCATGTAAAACTCATAAACACATAAAACAGAGATGTTACCTGTTTGGCAGCAGCAGCACCTTGGCCTCTAGACGCTGGCTCTTTTTTCTTTTTACCAAACATGCTGCTGTCACTTTTCAACAAGCCTCTGTGCGAGTTATAAACCACAACCTATGAACAAAACGCATTAAATCACTATGTTGTGCCATGACAGTGTGTCTGCAGTTGTTAGCATCACGTGAGTGGTTGTCATGTGCCTCTTAACTCAACAGTCACTGCCAAAAAGTGATCCCTGCCTCAAATTGATTGTTTTCGTAGGAAGAAAGTAAGAAGTGACTGTGTAAATAAAGGTATAACAGTCAAATATGAAATGTAAAGCCATTTTGAGGCAGAAATCCCAATGGGGTTCTTTCTTCCTATTACTTTAAGGCTATAGTGTCATATAAGAACCACACCAATTCGTTTTATCACTGGAAATACTTTCAGATGGTCAATACACCTCCTAAAATGCTGTTTTGCTCTGCCAAAATGTGATTGCGACCCCTGCAATTATTCCTGAGAGGTTATATCTTCCACAAAATTAATAGATTTGATCATTTACTGTTACATTTCACTGAACATAATCCAATCTGTTCCTTCCTACCTGTTCAAATATCTTCATCAATCAATTTTAGGCAGGCGATTACTTTTTGGCAGCACACCGGTCACGTCCTGTCAACTGACGTTAGCACACCGGCTAGCTGCTAACTAGCTAAACAAACCATTAGCCGCTAAAAGTTTAACAACGGAAACAAAGCGGACAGTTTCTAGTCGTTTTAAGGGATTTTATAGAGCTTCAAGAAACAGCCTCAGTGCCGATGTTTACCTGTTAGTTCACCACTTCATCAGATAGTTTCTGAGGGATTATTTCATATCTGTTTCTGACATGGTAATGGATTTGTTTGAGCACGCATGCGCAACAGCAGGCAGCGCCCTGAGTCAGGAGCGGTGTTTCCCTGGGATTTATCTGTCAGGCAACGATAGCTCCATAAAAACATCCAAATAACACTGAAAGAGCTGGGACTACCGACTTATAATCTAATATGTAGTAGTCTAGTTTACTACTATTACTAGCCCTGTCCAAACGTTTGTACTCAGGTGTAAAAAAAATAAAATTATTTGGTCTGAACTCAAGACAAGACACACAAGTACTGGTGTTTCTCTAAATAAAAAAAGAGACAGAAGGATTTTGGGAGCATTATTACTTATCACAATATTTTATATACACAGCACTGCTTATAACTCAAGGCTATACATATCATTCAAAATGTTCTCTGAAATCAATAGGCCAAGCTGAAAATTGTAAATAAAAAGATAGTACACCATTTTTTTAAAATTAGTGCATTATTGCAAAAAAGAAAATAATATAAATGATAATAAAGTACACTATACAGTTACTTCCATTAAAATGATACATTGCTATATTTATGCTAAAAGATGGACATGCAATCAATATTTTTAAGCCTGTTTAGTGCAAAAAGAGTCTCATCCAGTTTGTATTCAGGCATTAATCCATGCAAGTGTAACAAAACATATGTAAATCTTTACAAAGCGGGCAGAGGATGAGTTACATTACAAATCCCTGTTGTTGCTGCTGAGAAGTTTGGGGAAGGACGTCCCGATGGATCTGCCGTGACGATACACCACCAGCTCCAACAGGTACTCGTCCACTTTGACCACAACAGACGTCATCTTTTCATTGGACATGAGGAAGATGATGGTGAACAGAGCCACCTCAAACTCTGGGCTCACTCCGATAAAAGAGCCTCCGAGGGGTTTCACCAAACCTTTCCAACTGAACTGAAGGTTTAGGACATGGTCATCCTCATCAGGCTTAAGAGGAGAAAGAAAGTAAGATCAAACTACACAAGAATCAGCAGTATGCACATTTGCCAAAAGGATGCATTTTTTTAAATTTAGGTTCACAGGTTAACTTGCCAATAATGGTAATAGTCAAAACAACAGTTTGGCTCAGAGGACGGGGTATTTGGATGAAAATGAGGATGAATTAAACATATTTACATAAGAGTCTGAGACCCCAGGGACCTCTAGGTTGAACATTTGTGTATTTCTTACTGTATCCTTGTTGTCTCTTGCTTTGTAGCCTTTGTAGTCGACGTGGCCGTGTTTCTCTTGAAGGTAGAACTGGACCCAGTTGTGAAGACCCATGATTTCATCACCGCCTTTGCTTTCTCCAACAAACACATGCTCAAATCCACAAGAATCCTCACTGCAATAAAAATGTCACTCCTTTAACCATCGGTGACACTTATATAATTTGGAATAGTAAAGACATAGAGTTATAGTTAGAAGCAATTAAAAAGTAGTATCTATCTAGAAAGAACAGTAAAACAGATCTTCATATACCATTTAACCTTTTACAGTGTTATTTGTGCACTGAAATAAAAAAAAAGATATCAAGCACAGTACTAGCTTATACTATATTTTATTAGACAAAGTACAAACAGTGGAAGGTAAAGCCAAAGCAAAAGTCTGTAGGTGTTAAAGAACTCCCAAATAAGGCTCTTAAAGCACCATCTTTTACCATTATTTTCTCTTTTTCCTCAGCTACTCTTGAACAAACATAGAGTATTCAGTATTCACTGATTACACTGAATATGATTAAATCTATGCATATGCTGCTGACACAGTCTCTCTACAGGCCAGCAGCGCCCCCTGGTGTCCCAGTAACACTCACCCTCCTCCTCTCTCTCTGTGATACAGACGAAACCAGATCTCAAACAGCTGTCTCTTGAACTCCACTGTATTTGATGGTGACTTGCCTTTTCTCACCAGATACTTGTGAGCACACTGAAAAACACAATACAAGAACATTTATTTATAAAGCTCACTAAATGTTTCCAGAGCAAGACATGAAGGATGAAAAATACTATTTGCTATTATTCTATATTTAATTTTTCTGCTTTTAACAGGCTTTTTTGCAGTTCAAGCCATGAAACCATTTTACTATTGTATAATACGTTAAATGGATACCACAGCCTGCTATTTTTAAAACTCTTTCAGTAATATATGATAAAGTTACCCTTTTAAAATCCTTATTGAACTGATTAGAAAAGATTTGAGAAGTCACAATGAGTATAAAAAGCTGTGTTTGAAGTGTGTATTCAAATTCCTAAAGAAATAATGATAATGATTTCCTCTCCTACAGATACTGCACCTTCATGAGCTCTGTCTCGACTATAGCATCAATAAAGAGCCTGTTCTCCTGCAGCTCCTCCGAAGTGACTGTCTCTGACACTCCTGTGGACATCTCATAGTTGTCCAAGAGGTTGATAAAGTCTGCACAGGAGACAGACATTAGTCACGAGAAAACAAACGAGTCCTAATGAATATGTACAAAGCTGTGATGGTGACTCACGGGCGTATGTCTCGATGTGCTTTAGTTTGTCTTCGTTGACATAAGAGAAGAGTGGTTCTCTGGCTTTGTCTCTGGCGTAGTTACTGCCCTGAGCCACATAACCCGCCCGGCCCTGGACAAAACACAACACACAAACAGCAGCAACAGAGTCAGAGTCAAACTTACATTATTACTGTGTTCAAAAAGTGTTTAAGTTGTAGTATGGTGTAGGAGGCGAGGCTAGGAGCTTGGTGTCAGAGGAAAGGAGGCAGCTCTCTCTTGTAGCAATTACGCTGACCCAACCATGTGACAACATTACATTTAACATAATAACATAAGGATAAATCAGTCTTTACTGTCAAAGGGACCGGGAGATTGACACATAACCTGTAACATGTTTCATACGCGCTTTTTACAGTTAAACAGCTGTAAAAAAGTTGGATATTTGCTTGGAAACAGGACAAAATAGGGCAAAATAGCCATTTTGTGATCAAATGATGAGTTTAAAGAAGAAGAACAAAACATTATAATCCACTTCTTCTTCAGCTCAGTTTGTCATCTCTGGGCAGTTGTTGAAACAGGAAGTAATGAAACTAATGGCTTTTTTTTACTAGTTTCTATGGAGCTATTTTGACACAATGATACACTATTAAAAACATTTGACCAATGTGTTATCTGTAGTTGATCTGTATATTACAACATTTTACACAATGCACCTTTAATCCCTTGTGTTTCTTGGAATTAAAAGAGCATGTCATTATTTCACAACTCTTGCAGATAGACCTTACTTAGTATCATTATTAGTATTAGTCAGCTCATTTCCTGTGCAGATGGTGTTTGCATTTGTTCCTGGTATCTCTGACTCTGTGGTTTTGCATTTCAGAGAAGGGACAATACTTCGAACCTGGAGGGAGATGATGTAGTCAGTCCCTGGTTTGAGACGGTTTGAATCCAGGCGCCAGAGCTGGTTGAACACTTCAGTGAGCTCCCGGCTGGTATTCTGACTGGAAAACAGCAAAGAGAGTGGCATGGGTTGTTCATTAGAGCGCTTCAAAACAACATGTGCTACTAATCACTTCTTTTGTTTTTTCCAAGTGTCTTATCAAAATGTGGCAATGAGACCTTGGCACTAACCTTAAAACTAATTCACCAGTCTAAGCTGTTTAACACCAATATGCTTTCAAAACATTGACATTACTTGGATAACATGTGCTCTAATTTCACTTAGCATCTGCTCTGTAACTCTAGTTTTGTTTTCCAGAGGTTTTTTGTTCAAAGACACAATACAAACTGAGAAATCTGATCTGAACATCCTCACCTCCCACACTGCAGAGCCATTAGCTTTCTAAATGATGGTTTCTTGACATGAAACAACAATGAAAAACAATAACACCTCTTTTAAGGCCAAAGTTTAACAAATAACCTGCAATGCAACTTTTAGTACAAGACATGATGGCTTTAAACCCTTTTTCTCATCAACATATCTTATGGAAATATCCTCTAAGGACCCAACAATGAGGTAGTTTAAGATTTTAAATGTTATTTGCACATTTGGATTGACCTCATTTACACCAAACATAGTGTTGTCTCTGTGACATTGCTCCTGTCTGCTTCTCCAAACTGTAATGGTGCTGACAACTATCTTCTGAAGGGAATAATTAGTTAGCAGTAGACCAACTTAATTAACCTAATAACTAACTCTAACATTACCTCTATATGTTACTATCTGACTAAACCTTCCTCCAGGGCTGACATTTTACAAACTGGACATTTCTGAGCAAGAGTCAAATGACTGTAAATATGGGCTTCGACTCACACAGACACTCCTTTGTTTTCCATTTATATAAATAATGAATTACAGGAGCCAGTCACATATTTTCTAAGTCTTAAATTAAACTGTTGCTTAATTCAATCCACACTAATCATTTCCAGACTTTGTTGCTAACATCACAATCACAAAAAAAACCACAACATCCTCATTTTCACTGAAGGAACACGTCGTCTTTTCAGAAAACATCTGCTGGTTTGAGCCCAGAGGATATTTTCTACTTTTAGTACATTTCTGAGAAGACGAGAGTATTTAAACTAAGACTTTATTAATAAATAAAACCAACAAAGTAAGCTTAAGTGTCATATTTCATCGGAGCTAACAAGCTACATCAAAGACCGTTAAAAAACGTTAAGAAGCGTCAACGGTTAAAGAGTTAGCAAAAAAAACCTAACACGAACTGACTTTGACTCGTTATATGTCATCATTTTGAGTATTTTTCCGGATAAAACTCACCCTTTTGCCATTGTTTGTGTCTTCTCTGAATGGAAAGTCTCTCCTCTGACTTTTTACATCCTGCAGAAGTGATTTTTGACGCCAACAGTTATCTCCAACAGAAGAACACACCTCCTGCTTTAAAGGCGGTGCTACTCACAAATAAAGAAGGGTTTGAGCTTTTAAGTGTGTTTCTATTTCTAAATTAAAATATATTTTAGCCTTTGATTGCAAATGAGTGAGATCCAGGATGTTTGCATAAGTCATTCTGTTGTAAAGCAAATAAAACACACGCAAATTCTCCCAAACAAATGCAACTCAATCCAGAGTCATTGTCAGCATTCATTCACAGATCTTTATCAAATAGTTCTATGAAAACAAATACCAAGAGTCAAGATAAAATGATCTGGAAAATGCAGATTAGAGCCATGGCTAGAGGTTTAATGGCAAGGACATGTTCTTGATAAACATATCTGTCCATTTTATGATGTTAATTTGGATAAAGTTAGCTGGTGTATTATAACTAGGACATTTTCGTCATTAAAGCAACCGTATGTCTGAAGAAAATGCCTCAAACTAAGCTTTAAAACTTAAACTTTATTTACTTTGGAGTAAAAAAAAAAAAAAAAAAAAAAAAAAAAAAAAAAAAATATTTTATTTTTTTTTAAAAAAAAAAAAAACAATTGGCAAACAAAAAAAAACCCTTTTTCCCCCCCAACCAAAAATTTAACTTGATATATTTTTTTTTATTTATTATTTTTTTATTGATGACATTAGAAAAATACTGAGGTCTGGATCCCAGTCACATCAGTGCTGAATACGGCCATGAATACCATTAATACCTCTCAAAACAGACAAATGGATAAATTGTACCTAAAATAATAAAATTACAGAGAATACTTATTGAAAGTTGAGATCTGTCCCCCAATAATATTGTGCTTTATCCTAGTTTTATACTTTCTTAAACATATGAATATAAACCAGTATCTATCAGTGTGCATTACATTCCTTGACATGCAATAATCTTTATTATATTACTGATTTCCAGACCACGGTGACCTTGAATCTTACATTTGTGACTGAACTTCTATAAATCTAAAAAATATCATTAACCTTCTGACTGTTACTGTATTATCTTATTAAAAATAGCTAGAATGCAACACACAACACTATTATGAGTCAAAACAAAACTTATCATACTTTTATTTTGAAGAGAACGCATCCACCCGTGTTAAGGAAGTAGATGATTGCGCATGCGTCTCGGCCGCATGTTTTGGAACTAGGGAAAGTCTTCAGCTACAAGAGTAAAGAATGTCTGTTTAAATACGTTTAGAGCTGCGATTTGTGTCTAATGTAGAATTCGTCGATTTTTCTTTTATTTCCAAAACCTGACAGTCACTAAAACCTGATTAAAATCTGGTTTAGTTTGTTAGTTTAGGCACAAGAAGGAGTAAGAAGCATGGCAGCTGTACTGGAGCTGGTAGCAGGGAGCTACGAACAAGTGGTGTGTGGATACAGAGTGAAAACTAACGAGAAGGTCAGTTCTTCTGCTTCTTTGTGTTAAACTGGTGTCTGTATAAGACTGAGACGTGACTTAGACCTGAGAGCATCAAGACCATGACAACACCAAGACCTTTAGGGATCAAGACTGAGTCAAGACCGAGACCAGATTGGAGGAGATCTCAGGGACTAGTTGGAATATTCAACACTACAAGTTCAGTTTTAAACCAAGTGGAAGCACAAGACCCTGAGTCTTTTCAAGAAGTCTGTTACCCTGTGTTTTATGACAGAAGTGACAGGACATAAACATTGGCATATTTAGTATTATTATCATCCTATATGAAGTTAGTTGTGTAGTTAAAATTAGAACAGAGCCAGGGTCTTGACATTGAGGAAAGACGCAGAGTATAAAGGTGATTAAAGACGTGGGTGAGTTGAAGTTTGTCTAAATGCATGGATGTTTTATTCCAGGAGTGGACGGCGGAGGCAGACTTCACACATCACGCCCACACGGCCTCCATCTCAGCTGTAGCCGCCAGTGAGAGGTTTGTGGTCACCGGGAGCAAAGATGAGACCATTCAGCTTTACGACATGAAGAAGAGGATCGAGCACGGAGCCTTACTGCATCACGACGGTGACTATTTTCATTTTGTTCAGCATTAGTGTCGAAATCACATCAAAATAGACAGTGATTACAGTGAGTTGCAGAATGCTTTGAGTGTCAATGTGTTTGCAAGACTATTGTTAATGATTAAAATTTCTCTAAATGGCGAACAGCATTTATTTTGGTTAAGGACAAAAAGAACCAAGTAAAAGGGAAAATAAAGTATTGCTTGTGCTACAGCTGCAGCTATTTTAATGCAACATTACATAAAAAACAGTCTGAAATCAAAACAGTTAAGTTAAAATATTTAAGAAGAGTTTTCTGGTTCCATTAACTTTATCTTATTTTAATTTTAATTGCAACTACAAATAGAAAAGTTGATATGTTGAACAAATCTTGTGTTTATGTATATATCACATTGTTTCCTCATAATATGAAGTAATAATTGAATCAATGACCTTTAATTTTACCTTTTATTTACACGTCTCACATCACTTTTCCAGGAACCATCACGTGCCTGGAGTTTTATGGGTCGTCTCATTTACTGAGCGGAGCAGAGGACGGACTCATCTGTGTCTGGAGCACCAAGAAGTGGGAGTGTCTGAAAACCATCAAAGCTCACAAGTGAGTAACACAGATCCAGTGTTGTCGCTAATATTTTAACGAGACTGATATCTTACTTCATTTAATTATCGTCTTCAGGGGACATGTCACGTCACTGTCTGTACATCCTTCTGGGAAACTCGCCCTTTCAGTCGGGACAGACAAGACTCTCAGGTAATAGTCACTACTTTTTGAGGCAGATAATGCATTTAAGAGTATATAATATTTGTGTGTATTTATTTATCATTCTAGGACGTGGAATCTTACTAATGGACGTTCGGCTTTCATCAAAAACATCAAACAAAGTGAGTTTTCTTTTTTAAATGTGACCTTCCCCTGATACAGTTTTATAATCTGACTAAAATGCATGTTTTTCTCTGCATTATTCTAAACAGATGCAGACATCGTGCGGTGGTCTCCAGAAGGCGATAAATACGTGGTTGTGATAAATGACAAAGTGAACATTTACGACACACAAACTGCTTCTGTGACGGGAACAGTGACAAACCCCAAAAGGATTTCATCTGTCAAGTTTTTAAATGTGAGTCTGGGATGTTTTTCTGTGTAGTAGAGCTGCTCTGTATATTGTTATATATTGTTATAGCGTTATCAATAATATTAGAGCCTGTTAGTGTTTGGTATTTCATCAAAGTAGACAGACACAGTAGATTTTCAAAGAAGGAAAAGGCATAAGTGATTCGAAAAAGAGCATATTCTTCATAAAAAGGATGGTTTTGGCACCTGACTGCGAATGCGTGCTGTCAGTGAGTGGATAGAGAACATTAGTAAGTGGATTGTTTATTTAGAAGCTCTGTTTACAGGTGTATTTAGGCGACAACAGGTAAAGGTTATAAGCTACAAGTCACTGCACATAAACATGGCGTTGGATCACAGAAATAAACAAAGGGCTATATTATCTGCCATCAGTCTATCGTAAGAATAACACTCTGAAACAAATAAGACAACAGATTTTTACCGCTTTAGTGTTTAGTTTAATCAGTTTAACCGGTGTGTTTATATAAATAAATGGGGAATACTGTTGCTTTTGTTGGAATTATCTTTTTTATGTTTGTGGAAGGGTCTATATCTATATCAGAAAGACTATCTAAACTGTAATAATATTATGGTTTGACAGATATTTACACTTTCTTGACAAAACAACCGTCCAATCAACTGTTTTTACTCTGATCCAACCAAATATTAAGGTGTGAACAGTGGAAGTAGAATAGATTTTAATACTATTCAACTTTGTCTTTGCTGTATTCAACATATTCTTTGCTTTTCTGATAAAGTGCCGTATAAAAATGTATAAGCAGCATTAGTAATTGTGCTTTGTGCTGTTTCTTTCTTCCCAGAACTCAATCCTGACTGTTGCAGGAGACGACGAAACTGTGAGAATATGTGACATTGAGAAACAAAAATGGGTCTGTGAGTTCAAAGCTCACGAAACCAGGTAGAGTTTGTGCATATTTCATTATATTTTAAGTTTAACAAATGGACTTTTACATCAGACAAGCCTAAAGTAACCACTACAACCTTTGTCTTTTTGTGATTTCAGAGTAAAAGCAGTGGAAAGCTTCATGATGGAGGATTTGTGTGTGATTGTAACTGCCTCAAATGATGGATTCATCAAAATGTGGAAACTCCAGCTAAAAGAGGCATGTGCTTCCCACTCTTTTCTTAAAAACCAGGAAATCTTTAAAGTACTTTTCCTTTCTGGCTAAGTGTTATTATTAGCTACAGCATAACGTTATTAGGGTTTAATGCATTTAGTAGTTTTCCAGTCTTTGAAAATGACCTGGAAATTTGTAATATCATTGGCAATTTTAAGCTTGAGTTTTGACCCTCTGAGGCTGCTGTAGTTTGTGGAGTTTTGACCATAGCAGAAGGAAATAGACAGAATAATGGCTACATGTTAGAAACCCTGAATAAAAATGCATGTAGTATGACCTTTAATGAGAAAAAATCCTAATATATGATTTATTTAAAAAGTGTGAACACTGATAACTCCAGAATTCTTCTTATTATAATGTATTAAAGTGTTACTTCTCATGTACAAACAGGAGCTGGATTGTCCCACCCTCCTCGGGGAAGTGAACACATCGGCCAGACTGACATGTTTAGCTGTGTGGAAACCAGCATCACTGAAGATTAAAGAAGAAACGAAAGATGAGGCAACAACATCTAAAGGTAATTTTAACAATTTTTAACCCATTTAAGATATTTACCCTCCTACAATGAATTCAATAAAGCTGTGGGGAGAAATGGCCGATGTGTGGCAGTATACTAAATATGTGACTGACTCTTTCTTTGTTGTAGAAGTCCTCGAGGAGCTGGTAAAGACAAAGAGAGTCCGACTGGCCGAGGAGGTTGTACTGGAAGATGAGAGCAAACCCAAAAAGAAGAAAAAGGATGGTGCAAAGTAAAGAGGAGCAGAATAAACTATTTTATAAAAAGAAATTGCTTTATGTTTACTTCATGTTTACATTTTTCTTATTTTCTTCTTTGTTTTTTCACATTAAAAGGATTGTTGTAAAAAGGGGTGTATGTGATATTTAACTTATTACATACAGGCAGTTATAATACAGTGTTTACTTAGGAAATTAAATAAAGAAGTGAAATAAATTAGCTCAAAGTATCTAATAGAACCGTCCCTTCAAGTCCATAAAATGTTTTTTGTTTGGGTGGTTTGGAGTTTTATATTTCTTATTAGTCAGTTGGTAAATAGTATTAATATTCTTTATTTTAATAATAAGTTGGCTGCCATTGTGACCCTGAAAGAACTCCAGTGTTGTTGTGCATTGAAAATGTGTTTTATTTTACTGACAGTAAGTACATTTTAACTAAGTGAATATAATTAGTTTGATTAGATAGACTGGATAATTGACTAGACAGAATTATATTGCCTATATAAAAAGTTTGTGCTATATTTTTTGTTTGTTTATTGTACAGACAAGACGTATTTTGGAAGGGTTACGACAATACAAAGTGCAATTTCTGTTGAAAACTGGGTTAAAAGTGTAATGTACTGTTCCACCACTTGTGCTTCAATAACGGTTCTCAACAACAGGGGGCGCAGTATCAGGAAAGCTTGTAGACCGCATAATCCACGAAGAAGAAAAATATTCCTTCAAACAGGTAAAAACATTGAAGTATTTGTTGTTCTCTCACTTATTTCTTTACAGTTTACTGCCACGTTACTTGTTTAGTTACATTTAATTAATAAGTGGCGATAAGTTGTTGTTGAAGCGTTTTTGTTTTCTTTATTTACAATGTTTGGGTGAAGTTTAGGTGTTGGACCATGGCTGTGGACCGGATCGGGTTGTGTTATGCTGCTCTGGTTTCTGCAGGAGGACTCATAGGTTTTATTAAAGCAGGTAAGAGACAGGTATAAGGTTAAAAGAAAATATTAGCACCACAACTTGCTGTAGCTTCTGAAAAGTCCTGAACTATACTCTGTCCTCAGATAACCTCTTCATAATCAGGATAAGAATCTTTAATTACAAGATAATACACCCTTTTCATAAAATGCTAGCTAAATGCAACTTTATCTAATACTAAAACTGTAAAATATGTTTTCAAAGCTGTGCATCCTTTTCATATTTCTTTATAATTCACTTTTACTTTTGATTTATTTCTGACATAAATGAATAGCTCCTGACTTTATCCTTTATGTTTTGCTGTTCTTGTTTGATCATATTCATTACTTATTGCACGTACTCTTAGATTAGATGCTAATTTAACTGTCATTGCCTTGTAACACGTATAATTAAGATAAAGTTATATCTAATCCAAAGTGCAGAGATAGGAAGAAAGGACAAAATCTGCACTTATGTACTTTTGTATGGTCAAAACTGTTAAAAATAATAAAATAAACTGAGTAAATTGACCAGGTTGCTCCCTAAATCTGTTAAAAGTGTCACATTTCCACAGGCAGCACCACGTCTCTCGCTGCTGGACTCTTGTTTGGTTTGATGGCTGCTCTCGGTGCGTATCTCAACAACACGTGGCTGTCTTTAGGTAAGTCCCTTCACAGTTTAATATCATTAAAAAGTCATTTTTTAAACCCTCTGTTTATTATTTCCCTGAACAGGTACGTCTGGGACACTGTCAGTGGTGATGGGACTCAGATTTATCAACTCCTGGAAGTTGATGCCAGCCGGTTTAATGACTTTATTCAGGTAATCCTAATACAGCCTTATGTTTTTCACTTTGAAGCAGAGTTCTGACTTTAATGTTGTTATTTTACAGTGTATTAATGCTGCTGAAGATCATTACTTCACTGTCAAAAAGGCCACATCAGTCTTGATACTGTCATTTTTATTTCTTTATATCATTCCGTTCACTGTCCGCCATGTTGTCCTTTGATATTTTTAATAATTGACTGTTTTCTTTTTTCTTTTTATGGTTCTTTGACCAAGTTTATGCTGGAGTTTAAGACCATATCATTTATTTTCTGGAAATTTGCACTTTTTAATTTCAACAAATAAAAACAACCCAATCAGGAAATTAATAGTAGAGAGTGGGACAATTCCAGTAATACATTGGTACTGGCCGTTTGTGTAAGTTTATGTTTTCCTTTTAGCTCTGTTTGAAAAAATATAAAGATGGTAAAAGTAGAAACTGCAAACAATGCTCTGTCAAAGTTAAGAGGCTCAAAAACTACATCCTTTTAAACAAATCCCTGATAAAACATCTTAAAAAATCATTACGGCTCAGAAATCTGTGGTTTATAAATAGTAAATACTTCTGTTTCAATGAGTTCTCAAACAAAGTACTCAAACTGCAGAGCTATATCGGGACATTTCTAATCAGTCTTGTGTTTGTTGCCTATTATCTGTGCTAAATTACATATTTATTTGTGCTGTTGTGTTTTCAAAGGTGTGTTAAAATATATTTGGACTGTTTCAGCTGCTGGTATCACAGTTTTTTTGTAATATCTTAGACTTTAAAATCAAAATAAGTGCATCGATTTCAAAATGAGCAGAAGAGCATCTCAGATTGGCACAGCTACACATATTTTCAGGATCACACTTTTTTTAAACTTATTAAACACTGTGTTTTGTGAAATTCTACACACACTTTTGCCTGAACTCTAAATTCACCAGCGAAGACACATCTGACCAAATTGCACAGAAAAGAGCCTGATTACTATAAAAACACTGACAAATTTCAAAATCATAGCCATTTTTTTGATTCTTCCACTTTTTCTCTGATGTCTAAATTGCATTTTTCAGTTTTTTAATGGTTACTTTGTGATGGGGATTGTGAATAAACATTTGTCATATTTACCACATAAAACAAATGAACATATTTACTGGTCTGTCTTTAGTAGAAATATAAAAAAAGCTATTGATTTTTCACAACATTGCGCAAACACAGATTTATAAACCTGAAGATAGTGTGTGTTAGGCGAGAAAGTGTCATTTTTACATTTTTAAAGTGCTTCATTTTGCAGGTGTTCTGTGATGTTCTGTCACTTGATCTAGTTTTGGAGTTTGTGTCTAAACATTTGTCACACTGGTTCCAAGTTTCAGAAAACATGCTTTTACAACTGCAATTACAAAAAACTGTAAAGGTGACGTTTTAATGGTTTCTGTTCGCTGCCCTTTTTTAGAGGACTGAACTGCTACGGTAGCCCTGAAGGACAAATCCAAATATGAAATAAAACCGGTCATTTCACTTTTAGAAACTGAAACAAAATCAGTTTAACTCCTTAACTTTTATGCACTAAAGTGTTCTCTCAGGGCATCTGCAGCAGAAACAGGAAGTATTTGCTCTTTTCAGTGGGTTTTATGAAGCTTTAAATCTCTGTTTTTGCAGAAATGTCAACGCACAGACTCTAATTTGATGTGATTAATACACATACATACATACATGAATCCTTCCCTTTTGTTCCAGTATATATTTCAATACTGCACCATTAAAATTTACATAAGTCTTCTAAAATGTCTGCTTTATTAAACTCTGAGTTGTTTATAAAATACTGACATGCCCTGACTTTAGTAAACAGCAGAACATGGGAATAGTCCTTGAAGTCCAGTGGGAAACATGCTGCGTGCCGATCCAACACGTCGCCTCTTTATTTATTTCCTGCCCAAAAGTGCAGCAGCAGAGCCTTTTCCCATGAGTCACTGGTGGAGCTGGAGCGCCGTGTCACCGGTAACCTCCATATTTGGCCGTCCAGTCGACCCGTCCGTGCACCGGCGGAGGGTTTGTGTTACGACTGAAGGTGCTCCTCGGTGCGGCTCCAGATCCAGGGATTTGAGAGTTCAGAGGTTTGAGTCTCCAGGTGTTTTCCTCTGAGATAAAGAAAAGAGTGTAAATGTTGTTTTCTACTCTGTAAATAACTCTATTCAATTAAATTTACCTTCATTTGAGATCAGCAGCTTGTGTAAAGTGTCCTTATTCTTGGATGTTTTCATTTTAGAGTCTTTTTTCAAATCAGCAGCAGCAGACAGATCAACTAAGTGAACCCAGAAAGACAAATAAGTGAAAAAAGTCAGAAGAATGAGACATTTTCAACACCAGGGGGAGCTATACCACCATTAAACCTCTAAATAACAGACATGTATTTACTTAGTTCAAGTTAAAAGTACTTAATGAAACTATTTTTATTACTGCTAATACTACCATTAAACATGTGCATAGTATTTAATCATTTTTCCTTTAATTTTATCTAGACATTTCCCTACTTAAGCATGACTAAACCCTCCTCTTATTTTACTGAGATATAGAGGCACTACATTATGGAGAATATATCAGTAAAGAGATTGTCTAGTTTTCTAGTTTAGTATGTTGATTATGAAGCACTAGACTCACTCGCAGAGGCCACTCCGATCGGCGCCAGTGTGTTCCTCTGCCTCGCTGCTCCTTTATCAGAGTATGTCCCAAATGAGTGATTATGGCTGCTCATGAAGGGATCTGAAATGAAAATCAATCAGGTTCTGACGGCTCTGGACAAACCTGGTCACAACGGTCGTGGCACACATCTTTATGTTACTAGATTTGGACCATTACTCTCTCTGTCACAGCGTCCTGTCTCTCTACACTGCCTCTGTTTTGCTTCTTTCTGATCACTTTATGTTTTCGTTAAATTTAAGTGTAACCTTTTGCCAGTGGAGGGCACAGATCCCTCTCAGAGCAAGTCCAATGTCAGCAGTGTAGTATTTGAGACTATGCAAGTGGCAGATTTGGAAGAAAAAAACAACCTCTACAACAGTCGGTCATTTTAGTGTCTTGTGACAGGAAAGTTACAGGAGGTTTGTGTCCAGCTGAGGGTTCTGTGAGTGGGATAGGCCTGATTCTACTGATCTCAGGTCTAAGAACCATCAAAATGAGATCAAAATGAGAGGGAGAATATATATTTTGGGGGTAAAAGTAACACAGTGCTGCTTTAAAGATAATACTTAGAACATTTAGCAAAAGAAACCATTTATTCCACACCACAGTTTGTTTATTAGAGCAGTTTCAGTCAAAGTGAACAGTATTTTATCAGACGCAATATATATCTGGGTCTTAATTGTTACCTTACCTTTATTGAGGTCGAACTCCTGTCCCTTGGCTTTACATAAACTGGAGTTTCCGCTCTGGTTCCTGCTGCCCTTCTGTCCGACGGTCGCAGAGGTGCTTTTTGGATTCACACCTGAAAAACAGAATCACAGAGAGTCAGAAAAACAGTTGTGAATGTTGACTTTAGCAGTGTTTTTCTCTCACCAGGCAGGTATCTGGACTGACGGAGGTAGTGCTGCTTCGCCGACAGAGCAGTGGTCTCAGCTCTGTTCAGTCCAGTGTTGCTCTGGAGTTTGACGGATGAATTTGAAATCCTGCAACAACATAATAAACCCTGTTATAATGTCTTTTCTTATTGTTCACGGTAGCCTTTTACAGAAACATTACCGACAGTCGTGTCCGTCAAGCGGCCTGTTCTTCAAAGAGTTTATTGTAGGTTTTTTGGAGATGGAGACTCCAACATCTGTATCGTCCATTTTGTCGAAGCTGTCAAAAGACTTAAAAGAGGTTTGGCCCCATCTTCGTCGACCTGTCCGGACTCCGGGAGCACTGTTCTCTGCTCCTGAGAGAACCGCTTTTGACGGCTTTAAAAAGAAACACAACAGAAGTCAAATTTGAGACTATGTAAGACCTACAGAAATAAATGTAAAGATCCTAAAACGAGCACCTGGAAGCAAAGTCTCACCTGTTTTCTGTTTTTCACGAGGCTCAGTGGCTCCTCTGAAGTGGGACTCTGTGGTTTGTTTGTCTCTGTTTCCTGAGGAAGAGGGATCTGCTGTAGAGGCTGGTGAAGAGGAGGACTGTACACATCTGTCTCTGAGCAGGTCTTCATCTGTTCACAAGTCTCTGGGTTTGTCTTACAGAGAGACAGAGGCTTTAGCTGACCAGACTCCTCCGTCAGCTTTGTCTGGACTTTGTGCAGCTCGGAGAATTTAGGATTAGAAACCCCGACGTGGAAGTAAGGGTATCGTAGAGCCTGAAACACAAGGAAACAATGTTCAGAGGTTCTGTTTTCATTTGTACTGGACAAAATGCCTTAAGAAAGACACTCTAACACTTATGTTATGGTATTGAACCTGTTCAAATCTAACTAAAACCTGTTAAAGCTCAACTAAGACCAGTTCAAATCAGTCTAAACCTGTTCAAATCAATCTAAACCTGTTCAAATCCATCTAAAACTGTTCAAACCCATCTAAAACCTGTTCAAATCCAACTAAAAACAGTTCAAACCCATCTAAAACCTGTTCAAACCCATCTAAAACCTGATCAAACCCGACTAAGACCTGCTCAAATCCAACTTTAACCTGTTCAAATTCAACTAGAATCAGTTCCAATCCATGTAAACCAGTTCAAATCCATCTAAAACCTGTTCAAATCAATCTAAACCTGTTCAAATCCATCTAAAACTGTTCAAACTCATCTAAAACCTGATCAAATCCGACTAAGACCTGCTCAAATCCAACTTTAACCTATTCAAATTCAACTAGAACCAGTTCCAATCCATGTAAACCTGTTCAAATCCATCTAAAACCTGTTCAATTCTATCTTAAATCTGTTAAAATCTATCTAAAACCTGTTCGAATCTGACTAAAACCCGTTTAAATCCACCTTAAACCTGTTCAAGTGCAACTAAAGTGGAATAATAATAAAATCAGAAGAGACTGTCAGCCCCTGGAAAGAGACTCAAGGCTTTACCTGAGCAGCACTCGGTCTTTTCTCCGGGTCCCACTGCAGCATGTCCCTCATCAGAGTAACGGCCTCTTCAGTGGCGTTAGGGATCAGGGACCTGAGGCTGGTCGGGACACATTTAGGGAAACGGAAGTTCATAGAAGCGGCCAGGTTATACCCTTCAGGCCAGTCCGTCTGAAACGAGGAGAACAAAGACAGATATTTAAATCGATTTATGGCATTTAAACATTATTAAAAAATAGTGCTCAGTGAGAATGTGATAAGTGTTCGTAGTTCACCTTCTTCAAAGTCCCCAGCACCTGACAGATTTTAAAGATCTCGTCCACTTCGCTGTTTCCGGGGAAGAGCGGTCTGAGTGTGTACAGCTCGGCCATGATGCACCCCACGGCCCAGATGTCGATGGGGGAACTGTACGAGGTGGATTTGAGCAGAACCTCCGGGGCTCGGTACCTGCAGTCACAGCATTTATTATATCTATTAGTTAACTGCATTTATCAGACAAAAAGTGATAAATGTCTCTTTAAGTAATCCTACCATCTGGTGGAAACATAGTCAGTGTAAGGCGGCTGGGAGCGTATTTCTCGGGCCAAGCCAAAGTCTGCTATTTTAACCAGCTCTGGGCCCATACACAGTAAGTTCTCTGGTTTCATGTCACGATGGAAATAGCCTGAAAATATAAACCAGCCAGATAAAGAAAAGTGTAATTAAATGTGTAATACTTTCTTTTACAGCTTATGCTAATGTCACAAAACTATAACGTCTAAAGCCCCTGTTCCACTTTTGTCACACGATTTTGTACAATTATTACACTCTGTGACTCAAATTGGCTTTAATCTGTAATATCTGTGTCGATCCAGCGTCACATTGAGTGCAACATGGGCTTCAGACAAAACACACAATAGTGAAAGTTAAAGAGGCAATGTGTAGTTTTGACCTCCTTGCTTCATTTATTCCATCAACCCCTGCTGATTGTACTGTGACATCATGAAAATCACCAAAACGTTAATTGAATCTATCACAGAAATATTGATTTTGTTTTATTCCACCAGTTCCAGTGTGTTTTTAGTGGACTTTGTGACAGAGGAACCTCCCGTTTATGATGGACTGAGGGTTTCTACTGCATTGTTTTAGGACTTCTTCTATTGTTACAAAGTTATGTAAAAACCTTTAGGGACAGATCATTTCAGTTTTTTTCTATGTAACACAGATTGGATTGACTGAAGCTACAATACACTATATGATTTTTAGCCCAAATTTGATCTGAATTCTAAATTTTGTTCACAGCAAACCATTGAGTCGTAGTGAGCACATAAATTGAGAGCTTCGGCTTTCTTTGCATGAGATTTACGGTGCCGTTTCCTTCTCTGAACCTGTGCCTTTTGCTCATCTTGTGACTCCTGAATCAAGTAAATCAGGCATTTAAATCCTCCCCAGCTTTTCCACATTGAAATGTAAACTCTCCACTCCAAATGAACTGCGTCGACACATTTCTTGCACTAAAGGTACGTGCTTTTAGTAAATCTCACCTGTTTGCCATGGCACAAGTACTACATATAGCCTCTTTAAAGGAATGACAAAGACAGAAGATGAAAGAAAGACGAGAGGAAGAGTCTTACCATGCTTGTGCACAAACGCCAAGCCTGTCAACACTTGAAACAGAATATTCCTGATCTCATTTTCAGAAAACATCTTTTCTTCCCTGGCAGCAGGAGCAAAGAAGAAAAAAAGAGAAAAGAGAAGAAAAAGAGGATGAAACAAAGCCACTGTGTAAACGACCATGCCTTGTTTCGGTTCCACTCACGCTGCCTCATCTTTATACAGTTTTATAGTGTTCATTTAGTTTTTTATATTGTGTGTGGTTTATATTTATTTCATTTTCGCACCAAGGCAGTGGTGGCAGCTCAACAACAGTGTTTTATGAAAGAAAAGGCAGAAGTCTTATCACAGTGAACTCATCGCTGAAATCACCTACCATTTACATGAATAAAGGACAGTCCCTGTAAAATCTGAAATATTATGTTTCTGACGACGGACTCAGGGAACAACTTGTTTCTGCAAAAACGAAACACAGTGACTCATTCCGACACACGTCCTTCTCACTTTTTTAAAGCTTAATCAATCAAATTGTGATTGAAACAGCATCTTTTATACAAGTCAATGCAACTCAGAGTCCTTTACATTCAATAAATAACATCAATAAAATACAGCTTTGTTTCATTCCTTTGCATAAAAATAATAAAATATAAACAAGTTTAAAAAAAAGAATAAATGTGGTAACCCACTGAATTTATTAATACTGTCTGTTTTTGATATTGTTGATATTGTGCTTAAAATGTCAACGGACCTTATTCATGAAACTTGTAAAAAAAAATGTAAAGCCTAATTAAGAAAATATTTAGCTTTTTTTGAATAATTAATTAATTCATGATTTGGAAAAAAGTAGATCAAATCCCAAGAACAAGGAAAAGTACTCATACCCACTCCTCAGCCTTAAAAATAACAACAAAACAAAATATTTCACTTTAAATTTAAGTCTTATTTTAGTCTCAGTTTAGTCTTGGTTTGACCTTGGTTTCCTGGTTCATCAATTTAAAAATCTGGTCCATGCAGTGCTTTATAAACCAGTAAAAGAAGTCTTAAATCAACACTAAACCAACAAGCTGCTGGTGAAGTGATTTAAAAATAGTTCTATCTTCAGCACTGCTACATTTGTGTTATTTGTAGTTGACGTATTGTATTTTTTGAAAACCAGGGACCAGCCCGTTGCAGAAGTCTATCCTGCTGGTTATAAATGCTAACGAGAACAAATACTGCACAATTTTTGCATTGATTTTGATATTGATTTGTGTTAAATGGATGAGATTTACCTTTCTTTCATGAGCTGGTAGAGGTTTTCTTTCATGTACTCAAACACAAAGTAGAGCTGGTCGTTTTCTCTGATCACTTCCCTGAGTTTGACGACATTGGCGTGGCTCAGCTTCTTCAGGGACTGCAGCGTGAAAATAATAGCATCACATCTTTATATTAGAGACAAAGACGAGTTTACTGTGTTATTGAACCACTGTATCTGTAAACCAGTCCTCTGTCTCTATTGTGACATTATCTTCCTTTGTTTACATGAGAGCAGTGTTTTTTGAGCGTGTATTTCTTACCTTTACTTCTCTGAGATTCAAACACTCCTCCCAAGAATAAAACTTCCTCTTCATCCTGTGGAATAAGCCTTGAGGTCAGATTACTATGGACTAGATTAGCTGTTAATATTTTAGGTTCAAAGCTTTGTCGCACTGTTCATAGTGAATAGACAGAAATACATAAAAATATTACGAGAAAATGTAATGGAAACTCAAATATACAGCATAAAAACAGCAGTGTGAATGCATTTAGCAAACAGCAAATAGATATCTTTCAGTAATTTGTTGTTAAAAAGAACCTTTGAACCTGAAAGACATAAACAACCCCAAATAGGGCCATTACCAACAAAACCTACTCTGTTCTTATTAAACACTGTGAAGTCTAAACAATCTTGTGCACTATTTGGTCAATAAACACAATCTAAAACTTCCTTTTGTGATAATAAAAGCACTTTGCTGTGGCTCAAAGCCCAGCACTTCTCATCACATCTACAATCAAACAGTCTTAATTAAACCTGCAGCTTTTCTTCTGTATAACTCCTGCCCATCTCTCTGTGGGGCACTACTATGTGGTGCACTTTCACTGTCGTCACTAGTGTCAGGTTCCACTATAACCTTACATTTACAAACAGTACCTGCTGGAGCCTTGCACATCATTCATTATTAATGTCCCCATTCTTCTTCTTCCTTAAGCTACAAACACAGCCTAAACACTGTAATATAGTAACACAGTAAACAGCCTGGATGTTAATGTATTGTGTTTAATTAGCATTTACCTACAGAGCCTTAAATATCTACTTACTATAAAGAATATTTGACCTTGTATCTAGCCACAGCAGCAAAAAGTATATTCTTTCTGCATTATTGTATTTTCTTATATAATTATTGTAAATATGGTTCTGTTAGATACTTTTGGAGCTAATTGATCCCAATGACACAGACACTAAACCTTATATAACTGTAAAATAAAGGCCAGTAAAAGTTAGATGTGGAACATTTACCAAACTACTTCAGTGTTTATTTAAATGTGTAAGAATATCATAATAAATGCATGTCAGTAGCTTATATGTAACACACTAATAGTACTTTCAGCAGCCTTGTTACGTATTGTGTTTTCACTGAGGCTGTGGTGACAATTATCTTCTGGATGGAATCATGTCCCTTTAAGAAATGGAAACCACTTTTCACCTGGAAAAACTGTATAAACAAACTGGTACCTTCATGTCACTCCTTTACTTTCTACTTTTAAGACTCTAAAGACTCATTTTTGAACTTTTTGCTGAAGACTCAATTTCTGAACTCATTTATGATTCTTATTCTTTCAAATATATGGTTTCAGTCCCTTTATATTTGCTTTTCCATTCTTTAAACTTGTGTTACTGACCTATTCATTTGCACAATTCAATTGATTGCTGATTTAATAAAGGACACGTTGACCTTTTAGAGGTTATTGTCTCATCCTTTCATACATGCTATAGATTTTGGATTGTAATTGATTTAGAGTGATCCAGTGCTATATATAGTAAGACAGAGGTACAGGGGAGTGTCATGTATAATAAATATGCTTTCAAGTTTGTATACAGTCATTATTCAATCTTACAAACGTATCTATGCAAAAATAATCAAGATGTTATACTCATTCTCGTTACATAGCCCAAGTAAGGGTTCAATAAGTCTTGAACTCAAAGCTGAAAGGCCTCTTGTCAACGCTACTCCTGGTTTAATCAACTCAACCCTCCAGAAACATTAACTCTTACCTCTTTATAGCAACCAGCTCCCCAGTCTCGTTGCATTTTCCCAGGAGCACGCTGCCGTAGGTGCCGTCCCCGAGCTGCTTCAGTGAAGTGTAGCGGTTCATAATCCACAGACAGACTTTTCCTCTCCTTCAGTGAGTAACCCAGAGCGTCTCATCCAGTCCAACAGCTGATGATCGAACGGAGAACAGCATGGCTCCGGTTTCTTCTGTGGAGCTACAAACACAAACAGCACATGGTCACTTCTCTTCTTCTCTGCAGACTGATAATGAAGAGGCGGTGTCTACCTGGAGGACAGTGGAAAACTGATGCTCTGTCTCACTGCTCTGGGGCTAAGCCTTAGACTCAGAGCAATTGGATTAAAGTGACATGTCTCTAAGACCTGCGCCAGGAAAGTGGCTTACAGTGGAAGCCGGTAAACTGCTCCTCTGAGTCTAGAGAGGTTGACCCAACATTTGTCTTTGGCTTTGACTGAATACAGTCTGGTGAATACTCTAGTAACCAGTTCATTTATATTTGTTCATAAATTATTTCCTTTAAGTTTCTGTTCTTACCTGGTGTAAATGTTCTTCTTTGTGGTGTCCTGAGTGTGTATAAATATAAACATTAACATGCCCCACTTATCTACCTATTTATATTGTAAACTCTGTGTACTTATTGGGCTTTTATTGTGAAGGCAAGCTCTTGTATCTTGTCAGAAAATGTCCTTTTTCAAACATCATTTTATCAGGTTTGACAAAGCAATAAAGAAAAGAAAACAAGCATTTGAATTTGGCAGCGCAAACATAGACCAACATGTCCCTACAGGGCTTCCATAGCTGTTCACATGCTCAAGATAACAGACTTTGAGTTGTGAAATTGCAATCTGCATTTTTATCACAAAAAAACCCCCTTCCTTTAATTTATCATTGTCCACATTTATATTTTTTATTATCCAAGTGTGCTATTATTTTATAACAGTATATCCAGATAAGTATTGTAATGTATCTGTTTTGCAATATTCTCTTTATTTTAATTTATTCTGTTTAGCTTGGACTACCTTTCATTTGTTATATCATACATCAATATTAATACACTTTCCACAATGCAAAAGTCTACCCATTAGTCTATAATATAACATCTGTAACACATCTGAAAACATTACAAAGAGGTCAACAATGACAATAATTTATGTATTCAAACCGTACTGCAGAATATTTTTGTACTAAACAAACCTGAATAGACAACATTTTTACCCCCTAGTCATCACTTTTCAAATTATTAAAGTGGAATTTTTTAAAACTGCCTTCACAATTTACAATGGAGTTGAATCAAGTGCAACTAAAGGCATTCACTGTCTATGCTAAAGCTGTGTTTGGACGTCAGCCCTGATGCTTTCATTCACTAAGCACCTACTTTTAACATTTATATCCAATTAACACACTATTCTCACTGGGCTTGAACAGAGCAGACCTTGGCACAGTTTAAGGAGGGCAGTCTATTTCTAAACAGGGAAAAGGACAAATAACATGCATATTTTTCCCCATAACACTTATTTTAACTTTATGTAAATCCCTACAGCATAATGCCCAGATAAGCTTGCTATAAATAAATGTTAATATGTCAGTTTTATTCATATTTTTATTCATGTTTTATTGTTATAGTCAAGATTTACCTCAAATAAATCGTTTGAGGGGTTTTTCTGTACTTCTGTGTAAGATTATTGCTGCTGAACACATGAAGCTAGCTAAATCAAGGAAGTTGTGGAATCTCATTCAAGGTTAGCTAGTTTAGCGTTCGCGAAATAAGCTAACTATTTGGGGAATTATTCAAGAACAAAAAAGCACATAGAGGAATTTAATGAGATTTAAAAGCACAATTTTACCATACTTTGCTCATCGTGTAGTAAAACTGGATAAAGATGCGCTCTACTTCCTTAAACAGCCGGCTTCCGTTTCCATGACAACGTGTCGGCTAGCTACAGGTCAGTTTAGCTAACAAGCGCAAATAATTAAAATATATGGGTAATAAAATGTATACCTCAAGGAAAGTTGGAAAAAAATATCATTAAATAGAAACTGTTGCGGGATTTACTTGCATTTTTTTTTATCCTGCATGTTTTGATTTGTCAGGCTATAAAACCATGGAAATAGTTTAGCTTAAATTATCCTGAGTATGTACGTTAGCTTGTTTGATCCAAAATGGCGGCTGTGGGGTAAATTAAACTGAAGAAAAAAAAAAATTAAGTTTTGTATTATAATGTGTTACTTTTTAATTGATCACATGACAGTTTTAGTGTTCTAAGTTGGATAGAGAAAAATCAATCAAATTTTTCCCTCATTATGACCAGGAGATACTGTGTCTTTTACATTGTGGGCTAATTATGATAAACGTTTACAGAGATGATGACTTTCATGGATTTAATTATTTTCTTACACTTTTTTTTTCTTTCCCCAAAATCACTTAAAATTCGCAACAAAACCAGGGATCTATATCAGGAAAGAAATATGCTTGGCAAATACATATTGAAACATAAAGGTGGGTCATGGGTCAAAAGTAACTATTGCTTGTATTGCAATTTTAGTAAAAATGTATGATATAAAATATTCCTTTAATGATGGAGGGCTGGGTGATTCTAATGTATATTTCAACTGAATTGTGGAAGATGTTTGTTTTAAACATAGACATAACCGTGTTTTTGCAATAAGAGTGCAACAACCTCACAAAACCAGACTCATCTAGACTGATGCTGCTCCTGGTAATTTAGTTTATGTGCATTGACTGTAAGGCAGAAATATTCTTATTAAAACACTAGATAACTGATAATTATTAGCAGAACTACACTGTGTTGAAGCCAGTGAAATGAGTTCCTAAATTATAAAAATGCATGAGTGAGTAGTCTAAATGTGCATTGAGCTCGTCTCTTTATGTGTTCTACAAGAGCGCCATCTTGTGTCGTAACACAGCTCTACAGCCATCATGACCTGAGCCCCTCGTTTTCCAATGATTTTAGAGCTTTATGGGTCTGACTGTGAATATTTGACAGTTTGCATTGGAGAACATATGAATGTCATTTTTATTTTTATTATAGGTTTAAATGTGTGAGTAAACCGTAGCCTACATCACACAATCACAGAGAACTGTGTGAGATTTTTTACTTATATTTATTTACAAAATATAAAGATATAACATTCGTAAAACCAGAATGTACTTAAATCAAATTAAACACCTGCTTTTAAAATGATATTGAGTGTACACAGATGTGGTCAAAGTGGGGCAGTTGTAAATGGTGTAATGGCAGAGTGTGACATAACTGTTCCTGAAGTGGTTCACTGCTAAAGTCATCCACAGACATCCACAAAGAAAGCTCCGAGTCTGAGCCAATGACAGAGACAAACGAGCATCAGACAAGCTTCTATCTGCCTCAGACACGAAGGCATGAAATGTGAGGAATGACAATCATGAGCAGCATTCTCGAAATGGCCATACTGTAGTAACATGACGTGCCGTGCATTGCACCTAAGCGCCGTGCAGTGAGATTGTGGAGTGCGTGCGCAGCGATAGGCGCCTGTTTCTCACAGCCTGTGTTTTCGGTTACTTACGGTAAGGTGGACCCGCAGTGTCCACTAAAGGATCAGGTGATCCACTAACTACGACGCGAAGGCTGACTGGGGAAAATGCAAAATGACATATAGCAAATGTCGGAGCATAATTCATTCAGATTTCGGGCTGAAACTGGGATTAAACCGCGCCGCTGGAGCTCCAATGTAACGATGGCGCGTTGAGGCTGGTGGCGCCACTGCGATTTTTGGATCTTTTAATTTATGAGAAATCCCATTCACAGACACGTATTGCTTTCAACATGGGGCTGTGCTACAGTCTGCGTCCCCGGCTCTTCGGGGACCTCAGCGGCTCTATCTCCAACGCTACCTCGGACTCGGAGCAGCCGCCTGACGCCGCGGTACCGAGCCGCGCCGGGGCAGCGCGTCCAGAGGACACCGGGGGGAGCGGGGAGACCTCGGCGCTGCGCCCCGGGGACACGAGCAGGCTGCCGCCCGGGGAGCACCGCCGCGCGGACACGGGCACCGACGGCGTGCTGATCCAAAACGGAGGCGGTGGAGGCAGCGGGAAGGGCACGGGCAAGGACCGCGGCCGCCGCTTACAGCTGCTCCAAAAGACTAGCGCCCAGAAGCAGAAAAACTGGGACAAATTGCTGGTGGAGGAGAAGGAGGCCGAGAAGGAGGCGAAGAAAGTCAGTAAAAACATTGACAGGGCGCTGAAGGAGCTCAAGCGGGAGTACAAACAGACGCATCGACTGCTGCTGCTCGGTAGGTTGCGTCCTGCCTGTTGTTGTTGGACAAGGCGTTTATTAATAGAAACATACGCGCACTGGCCTTCCAGAAATTGTGTCAGTGCTGTGGCGAGGCCTATGCCACATCTGTGTCTGTGAGCAGACCCCTGCGGCTGTCAATGACAAATGATGAGCACGGCGTTAGCTGCACACTCCCTCCGTGTTACATTTAGGCTCATTTCTAAATGTAAAGGGCCACTTATGTCCGGAGCAGGCTTCTGTGTAGCCCCACAGTGATCTAGCCTAGCACACAACCAGGACACCGCTGTGGCTTCAAACACTAGCATTTTCTGTGAAGCCACTGTGGCCTGTGCCTCATTCAGTGAAGAAGCTGGGAGTCTGTGGAAACACTGAGCAGGTCATATGTTTGTGTATGTTTATAGGACATATATGTGGGCTACACTGAGCTCACCTGTGGCTGTAGTAACAGAACCAAAAACAACACATGAACGCCACCACATTACATTACAATTCAGCTCTTCATTGTGTCATTTATTGTTATGTAAGAAGAATTTTCAGTTTTTTGGGGCCAGTGACACCTGTCTGCTGTGAAGACTTGGTACGGCCCACTCTATGTGATCTTTGGTGTAGTGTGACATCTGCTCAGGGACAACACCAGAGGAATACTCTGTTGCAAGTCAGAAAACACCTCTAGTATAAGGCTCTGGACTCTAAAAGAGATAGTGTATAGTGCATAGTTGTACAGACGTGGCTTTAGCAGCAGCTGTAAAAGACACATGATAATTACTGATTATAATAGATCAGTTTATACTTCTGATTAGCTGTTATCACTTTGATAACACAAAAACACTTTGTCAGAGCAATACATTAGCCATTACATCTAAGCACAGACATATACTGCTGTAGGGTTCCTGCAACATTAATAACACATGCATTCTCAGCTGTGACATGGTAATATGGCCCAAACTAATCCATATGGACAAGAGACACTCAAAATCTTTTGAAAACAGCAAATGGCTGCACATTTATTGTAACACCTCTCACTTCAAAATTAGGCCAGCAATAGTTTTATATAATTTAGATGCAGTGTGTTTCCAAAAGGCGTAGTGTTCAGGCCGCTGTGCACAGGTCCAGCACTAAATATTGAAGATGTAACACCCACTTTGAGTTATTTATCACTCTGTCGGCTCAAAGAGGAACAACACGGCTGTAATTCACGTATGTGTTTAGTTTTGGGGACGTCATTGCTCACACCGGATGAGAGAAAGTCTGGACTATTCCAACAATAGCATTTGAATGATCCGCTTTAATCTGTGCAGTGTCACATTTAAGTCCGAGCCTATGTATTTGCTTTACATTAAAATGATAGAGCCAAAGGTGAGCGGCTTAATTTCCTGTGTAAATATCCGAGAGCAGGATGAAATGAACTAATGAACTCACACAGGGGGAAGTGTCTGAGCTGTGTTACTCTATGATCTCAGCGTGTCATTATCTCCGGCTACACCATCTTTATTATTATGATGATTATTATGATTATTGTCAGAGGCACCTGTCCTGGGAGGCTAAGTAAGCACGAGCCGTGGCCCGCTGTGGCTTCTCTTAAGAGGCCACCGCCGCTGGGACGTTATACCCTGCAGTTTTCCAGCAGGATTCTTGTTGCATGCCACAAGACTTGAGGTGGTTTGTGTTCCTCTGAAAGTGGACACCTCTCGGACGGTGTTGCGTTTCAAGGCGACGTATGCGAGCTAATCTGGGTCACTTTATCTGTTTGTATTTGCTGCAGCTATTCAGTTTAATAACCGTAGCCCTGAGAGAGTATTGTTTGTCTTTAATGCTATTTTCAGAGCGAGCATGGGCTTTATTTGATTTAAATGTACAATTATATCCTTAGTACAGTACAAAGTAGGTATTCTGTGTTATATATTTTAACACAGTCACATATTTATGGCTATATTTAACGTCTGCATTTTCTAATTTTAAAGGTGTACCGTGTAGGATTAATATAAGCACAAAAACAACCCTAATACTTTATAAATCCTGCTTTTTAAACATTTATGAGCAAGATAAAGGTCAATGTATCACTGCCTTCTACCTTCATTTCACTAGTTTTATTGTTTGTTAACATGTTCAGGGACATTTATAGGTGAGATAGTCTTAGCCAATCACAACTCGAGGAAAAGTAAATACAGCAGATATGAATAATACGTTGATAAAACTGGTTCAAATACAAAATAAACCTGGATTTGGATGATATATGTTGACAAAATTGATAGAAACGAAAAGGAACGGGCACCTACATTTTTACAAACACTGGTCCCACATAGTGTACCTTTAAAATACTGCAATACAGTACAATTTACTATAAATTCACTGTTGTTTTGAAGTCAAGGTGTCGCTCAGTTGATTTACATTATATCATGTCACTAAAATGGTTGAAGATGATCAGATAAAACATGTTTGTTGTTATTTGAGGCAGTTCCCAGGCACCTGCATCATCAGTAATCAATCAAATATATATTTATGTCGTGGTTTCCTATAGTTTAGACCAATATATCAATATTCATAGGAATGCCTCTTAAATGAGTGCATTAGCATCGACGTACTCAATATAAACAAAATAAGATAAGGGAAAAAATAAAGGAAAAGTGTTGCATTTATACAATCATGAGACAAAAAACATTATTTTTGAAGTCTATTGGATGACAAAGATGCATTATGTTGGTTTTGGAAATGGGAAGATCAAATGCAATGCTAGATTTATATTCTGTACAAAACAGACACATTTTTTATATAAATTTGACATTAACTCAGTCAAATACTATTATACAGAAAAAACCTGTGCAAGAATTGAAAGTGTCAATAATAAACCAATAAAGGCCACACAAACTAAGACCAAGTCCAGTCTTAGACCAGGTCCAAACTGAGATTAAAGTTTGGTGAAGGAGGCAGAGTTAAGAGTATTATTATTTTATTTTTTTTAATTGAGATAAAACAATACGATCATAGTTTCCATCCAATCACAAGAAATATCTGGACATGAAACCAGTCGTAGTCTTGAGTAAAAAACCCAGACCAACACAAGACAAAGTAAAAATGACTAAATATAACTAAACCTTTAAAAACTGACTACCCTAATCTTTAATATAACTATCATGCTTTGTGCAGTGAACAATTATGGTTTTAGCAATAACATTACATTGCCTTTAAATAGACCTTAGGATCTTTTTTTAGATACGGGAAGGATTATGATAAATGCATTAATACAAATGGTCTTTGGGAACTTGAAGCTAAAGGAGGCTAAAAGAGGAGTTTAAAATCCCCTCGACACAGTAATAAACAAAAGAGAACAGTAAATAAGATGATTCATGTTGCTTTGGAAAAAGTATAAGCAGCTGCCACAGTGCTTCTTAAAATTTAGACAAACAGGTTGAGATTTTATTAATGTTTATGGCCCCAGTCACTCAGCATTAATATACAGGCTCAAATCCATCTAAGACCGGTTCAAATCCATTTAAAACCTGCTCAAAGCCACAAAAAAACTATTCAAGGCCATATAAAACATGATCAAATCCATCTAAAACCTTTACTTGTGGAATAACGATAAAATCAGAAGACACTGCCAGCTCTTGGAAATTTTTCTCTTGGCCCTCTTTGCAAAAAGTTTGGACATCCTTGCATTAAAGGAAACAGAAGAAGGTACTAAAATGTATTCATGTAAAATAACTCACAGCACAATCTATATTTTGTAGTTTGTGAGGCAGGTGTTAGCGTAAAAACACCTGGTTTTAGTCAAGATGTTTGATTTAGAGATGAAGTTTTAGAGAGTTCTTCAGAGCTGAAACAGAGCTGGAGCTGCTCAGTTTTAGCAAATGACGAGACGGTAATTCACTGATACAAAAAAGACCAGGTTATATAACATTACGAGATCTCAGTGCAAAGAAAAATACAAACTAAAGTCCAGATTTAGACCAAGTTTTAGACTCATGGAGGGGTTTGATGAAAGAAAGGATGAGACTTTTTACATTAAGATAAGAAAATCTAAGTTTCCATTTCACAGAGAGGATAGGGAGACATAAACCTGTTGTGCTCTTGACTATTTTTGAGTTAACAAGACAAAATGTGGACACAGAAACACAATTCATCTCCATAGCTCCTTTCCTTTACAGTTTATAGTGTATTGAATGGCCGAGTGGGAAGTGAAGGCAGGTCGTTATTATTTCTTGGAAAGGAAGTGACTTTATTGTTGGGCCTCTTGGATCAGATTCTGCTCCGGCCCGTGATAATATCGTTTACAGCTTTTCCTCGATGTCCTTAACTGGCTGTTTCATATCTACGCTCTTATCACCCTCATGAACCTGAACAACAGCGAGCGACTGAGCCACGCAGTCCGCTTTAGCCAATGAGTAGCTTGTAAGGAGTCACTCATTGTCTTGTTTTCACATTGTTTACTCTGTTTTCTGTGTCAGTATTGGGTACGTTGAATTATATTTCGGAAACTCGTCTGCTTTCCTCTGTCCACGTAGGCCCTCCCCTTTAAATACAGTACAGCCGGTGAACTTTGCCTCAGTGGGTTTTATCATTGACCACTGTTGAACTTTGCTACAGGAGTTTCAGTCTAATTTCAGGGCACTACCAGGTAAAGTTGAGGACAAATAATCACATTTATGGCAGCGCCGTCAATGATTTTGATTAATTTGGTGATTTTAATCCAGCCCAGAGCCGAACGAAAGAGTAGAACCGCACCAGAAGGACGTTGGACTGTGTTGGCACTGGTTTTGCTGAGTGTATAATTTACACTTTATCAAAAGACTCTGTCCCCAAAGAGAGAGATAAATAAATAGCTCTCACCAGCTTTAGAAAATGAAGGAGGTCTAAATTTAGCTGGATATCACTTAGATGTGTTATAGCCTATTTTTTAAATTAGGGAGATTAGCCTTAGCTTTAGCATAGTCGAAAGGAGATGACGCATTACAATATTAACATGTATTTTTGCTTCTTTTTATGGTCTGGATGGAGGCAAAACTGCAGAGTAGGGTCCCTTAACTATGGAAGCCCTGCAGGGACATGCCAGTGTCTATGAACAAACCTGGTCAGAGATTAGTTCACTGCAAAAAAACAGGCACAACATTCAGTTTATGATGTTAATATGGATGTCCTAATGCTTCCTGAAAGAAACAAGAGCATGTTTCTGCTCCAATAGTTTGTCCTCTCTGGGCAGCCGTAGTAATCTTAGTTAATAATCTTAGTAATGTACAAATAAAAAATAGAAGAGAGTGATTCATTTGATGTAGAAACATATATTGTACTTCGTTTCCTGTCTATCTAAACTGACAAATTAAGGCAAAACACCAAAAAAAGAGAGAAAATCTAGTAGCACTGTAAACTGTAAAATAATACAGACATTTCTTATTAAAAAAGTAAATATTTATTCGCTTCAGAGTCTGATAAGGGTTCTTAAATAGCAGCAAAAATGAAAAATAATATGATGTTGTTTTCCCATTTGATGTTTACTTGTATGTGTTACAATGTTAGATAATCTATAAATCTATTTAGGAAGATTCTTGATCTGATTAAAAGAGTGAGACAAAAAAGCAGAAGTACAAAAATAACGATTAACAATGAACATTTATGAAATTAGGCCAATATGATCAGGAGGTTCATTATATAACATGGGGTTTTGTGTGAGAAAATTTGCATGTTTCTATACAAAAAGATAAAGTCTCTTTGAATATTTTATAAAACATATTTTATCAAAAAGCTGAAAGTCTCCAAAACAAGGAAGATGCATTTTCAAGTTCACAAAATGTTCTAATGAAATGTATAAAACAGACATCTCTTGGTTTATAATGAAGTATTTTTTTCAGTGCCTTTAAGTAATTTATAAATATGCATTATTTAAATATAGTAAGTATAGTTAATACAGGTAATCCAAACATTGAGTCAGTTATGTATGTTTCTGCAATACCATGTCTCACCGCTTGAGGGAGATGTGGCCCAGTCACTTTGATGACCTTGCTCTTTGAGGTAGGAAGACAGGATTTCTTTTTTTTTTTCACTTTATGGAGGTGGGGTGAGGAGCAGTGGGAGGACTTTTATACCAATACAGATAAAGCTATAGGCCCTGTTTTGATTTGCATCCTGTACAAGTTTGTCGTGCTAATTTTAATACATGAAACTCATATTTGCATTGTGTTTGCATAATGCAGGCAATAACAGCACAGTTCTTGTTACAAAAATAGAAAGAGCTCATGCTGGGAGTGCATTTTGACATAAATACACAGTGCTTTTTGATGGAAATGCTAAATGAAACACTGCAGTAGAATGGGTTAGCTTAGCATTAGCCTACCACAATTAAAACACTGTAATATCGTGACCTTCCCTAAATAACACTGACATAAGTTAAAAGTGAAACTGGCATTGTGGCTATTTCAGTGTAACAAACTCACACTCTATTTTGGTTTAGAGAAGAGGAAGCCACAGCGAGCGAAATGTAAATGTCACACCGAGCTCACAACAGTCAGGGCCTAGTTCCCTCATACTTCACTAGAACCCGACACCGGCAGCTTTAGAAGAGGCCAACTTCAGGAGAATATACATTCAATTTCAACATAATACCTTTACTTGATCTGTTGCATAAAGTTAAGAAGGGCTAGACATATTTAAACTTTGCCTCCTTCACCAAACACTAACCTTCATTAATTGCTTTTCAGGATTTTTGTATAGTTTTAATAGTTTAGTGCATGTTGTCCATTGACATAATACAAACTTTATCATAAAAAATCAATAAAAAGAACAAAAGCTCCATGTAATTGACTTATACTATGACTTACTATTGCTTATGTTGGAAAATTAAATAAAAAAAATCAACATTGACATTTAAAAACAAGACAATTATTAGATGAAATGTTAAGAGTATCACCATTTCCAAACATATGTTGAAGGTGAATCTGGTTTCATGTAGAATTTGTTCATAACACTGGTCGATATAAATCTATAAAGCTAGAAATGCCTATTGCAGATATTTAATATAATACAATAAAACATAAACACTGTAATGACTAGGCTTTTGAAAGTAGAGAACATTAGGAACATACACAACTACAATATCTGCAGCAGGTTTAAGCAGGAATAGTGCAGTAAAATAATATAGTTACTTCTAATTATTATTATAAACTTTATATAGATAACGCCTTTCATAAAAAGCTCAAAGTACACAGTGACTAATCATAAAAGGTGGGACCATAAGATAAATACATGATAACAAAGTAGTGACTATTAGCTTTTGAGACCGAGTCAAGACCAAGACTAAGTCTGGGCGGAGACAGAGTTAGTCCAGTCTTAGACCAGGTCCAGACTCGTAGAGGTCAGTGTTTGGTGAAGGAGACAGAGTTAGTCCAGTCTTAGACCAGGTCCAGACTCATGGAGGTCAGTGTTTGGTGAAGGAGACAGAGTTAGTCCAGTCTTAGACCAGGTCCAGACTCATGGAGGTCAGTGTTTGGTGAAGGAGACAGAGTTAGTCCAGTCTTAGACCAGGTCCAGACTCATGGAGGTCAGTGTTTGGTGAAGGAGACAGAGTTAGTCCAGTCTTAGACCAGGTCCAGACTCATGGAGGTCAGTGTTTGGTGAAGGAGACAGAGTTAGTCCAGTCTTAGACCAGGTCCAGACTCATGGAGGTCAGTGTTTGGTGACGAAGACAGCTTTTTAATTGAATATAAAACAGTCAAAAATAACACTTGTGGTTTTGGTTAGTCTTGAGTAAAAAGAAGTTCAAGACCAAGACTTTTAGGGACTGAGACCAAGGCCTTTACCAAACAGTCTTAATAATCAAATCTTAGATGAAATGTCACACTTTTGTTTCATTTAAATCAGATACAGAGGTTAGTTGGGGTTATCGCCTTGACATAGTTCTATATTTAGAAACGCCAATTTCATTTAATTCAATAAAAATAATTCATTATGTAACTTTAAGCTTTTCTCCCAGACTTTCTTGATGCAAACAGACTCAGGACTATTGTGTGTCAGTATGTATCTAGAAGAGTGTGTGGGTGGATGTGTTTTTTTTATTTGGGGCCCTTAACTAAGCCTGTCTATGGAGATGAATGATATATTTAATACTGTATGGGGGCAAATAGAGTCAATTAGCAGCAAACCTAAACTGAGACCGATTTTAATTGAATTGTATAGAACCTTACCTTATTAAGGGCTTCTATTGTGGTTCCAAAGCCCACATCATTCAGCACAACCTCAGTATTTGTTTTTTGTGTGTTCTGTTGATAAAAGTAAGGACCCTTTTCACTGTAGCTGTGTCTAAACAGAGGCTACAACACAAAATACAATCAAAGGGTTACTCCAAATCTGCTCACAATGGACATACAGCTAAATATACTTCAACTTTTACTACTGCTACTACTAGACAGTGTTTTTTTCCTTTTGAATTCATCTGAGTTGTATATTAATGCATTTTCTTGAGGCTTACACTTGCTTTAAAGCTTTGAATACCTCTAAACTATTACATTTGCAGTATTTCCTTCCCTTTGTGAGCTGTGATTGGCTGCGAGCTCCATTCAAAAGCCCCTCCCATGTAAACAAAGGAGTAACATTGTGAAATACAGACAGAGAGAAGACACTTTACATTCACTTTGATGAGGAATATAAAAAGCATTTCCATTGTGTGACTATGAATTTAACTTTTCATACAACTCCTACACGTTACACCTTCAACTTCCTGAGAAATAAACACCCTTTCATTTGTTTTTATGCTAAAAAAATATCCCCAACTTTTCAAAATGCACAGATATTTAAGCAGAATGTGTTTTGTCTGACCTCGAGAAGCACTTTTGGGGAGTTTAGTGTTTATTTCTACAATCCTGTGTAAGTCTATGGGTGTAGTTTAGTGTCAGGCCACTTCCCAAACTGGACCCAACCCTCTGCAAACCCCCACCCCTCACCCATTAGTTTGATAGCAGCAGTAGCAGCAGCAGCAGCAGCAGCCGGGACAGAGACAGGACAAACCTAGATATACTCCAACTACACTGGGATTACCTTTGACGCAACAAAAGAAGAAGAAGAAGGAGGAGGAGGAGAAGAAGCAGTAAAATGTTAAATGGAAGCGGGTTGTTAATGTTCCAGTTTAACGCAGGCTTGTTTTCCAGCGCCACGGGCCACACGGTTACTTCCTGGTGCCACAGAGAGAGGCAGTGCTGAGTTAAAGAGACAGGAGAGATACTGAGAGAGAAATTCACATAGAGGAAAAAAAAAAAACACAGAGAGAGGAGAAGAGAGGGGCTGGAGACGCGATTGGAACAGTTGACTTGATTCCCAGAAAGACCCCCTCTCTCCGTGTCGCCTTATTTTGGTGTATTTTGACATTTCTCGGTGGGATTTCTTCGTTGGGTTGTGCGTAAGAGACGCTTTTGGATGACGGTCGGCTGCGGCTAAAGCGGAATTGTAACGGGGAACGTATCCCTCCCTCCGACGGAGAAATTTGTCCTCTTTTTTTTTTTTTCTTTTCTTTTTTTTTTCTTTTTTTTTACAGTAGAGTCATTTCTGTACCATTTTATCCACCCGGGTGTTATTTTATCCTTGTTACGTTTTCACAAGGAAGGGTTAGGGCGAAGGAAGATGGGTTGTTTGGGCAACAGTAAGACTGAAGACCAACGCATCGACGAAAAGGCACAACGCGAGGCTAATAAAAAGATAGAAAAACAGCTGCAAAAGGAACGACAAGCTTATAAAGCCACACACAGGCTCTTATTGCTCGGTAAGGCTCACTTGTGTGCGCAAACCGTGTGAAATGTACCATAATCCCGTTGGTTTACTGAACACGTAGCCCCATTTGACAGCGCTAGCAATAATATGTCATGGGGGTGGATATTGATGGAAGCCAAAGCACCAGAGCCTACAATTAACTGCATTCATTTCACAAACATTTGTCCGCTTGCTTTTTACGCAAACATTGATGTCCTTTTCCGTGTCAAAGAGCTAATATTTCGGTGTCATTTGTGTGTTTTTTTTTTTTTTCTCAAGGTGCTGGAGAGTCCGGAAAGAGCACCATTGTGAAGCAGATGAGAATCCTACACGTCAATGGCTTCAACGCAGAGTGAGTGCTGCTCTTAAACAGCTACATTTGCGCCTTAAAACCTGTCCTACTGTTTATTCTGGAAGATTTTGTGCTAATAATCAAGAGTGAGAGGCTGCGTGGATGTACATAGGCTGTGAATGGATTTTCCCCGGCACTGCAGCGTCTGTAGGGCCCTGTACTATCCCCAGAGGCGCCTCTAGAGATGTTAGGGCCCGAGGCAGCAGCCACCTAAGGGCCCCTGATACACTCTGAGACACAGAAGGCTAATTAATTATGAGTTCAAGCACAGTAATTATTTTAAATTTAAATGATTGATTTTTTTTTTGACAATTATTTTAAATATACACGGCTTTTTTCCTTTTCCAAAGTGCTGCACAGGAAAATAAAATCTTAAAAAAAAGTTCATAAAAGCTAAAAGTGCAGTGGATTAAAACAAAAATGAAGTGAGAACAAGTGAGAGTCATAAAACAATAGACAATAAAGAACGACACGTGCCTCTCATGGGGTTAAAGGTTAAAGAATAAAAGTGAACACATGATGAGAAATTAAATCATATAAAAATAAACGCAAAGATGCAGTGTGTTTATCTATGACTATGACTTATTAATATATCATTATTGAGACATGTTTATTTTGCATTTCTGCATTTTATTGGTTAATTACTCGACAAAAACTACTATTATTCAAGTTCACTTATTTATAATAGCTGTTTTTTCTGTTCACTGCACGACGTCAAGCATTTTTTTTTACTACGATACAAAAAGGCTTGGCTTCAGAAACGTAGCATCAGGGAGTAGTGGGGCCCAGGAGGTTTAGGGGCCCCTGAGAGAGTCCATATCTGTGGTTCTGTGGCAGTATCAGAGCTTTAATATTCATAATGATCGTAGTTTTAATCCAATCTTTACAACTTAAAACGTATTATAAGAATATCTAGACTGTAATTTAAAACTAAAAACATGGATTAATTAGACAAACACCTGTATTATATTGTAACTGAGGCCTGTGAGTCCAATAAACTGCAAACTTTCACCCTTTTCTCCACAATTTACTCCATTTTGTGTATAATAAATGAATTTAACTTTAGGGCCCTTTATAAAAAACTGCTGTTTGACATGTTTTATCTAATCTTTTTTATATTTCACATCTATTTTCTTCCACAAACTTTTAAATATTTCTGTGATTGTCATGAAACCAAAAACTGGACAGTCTTTTCTTTCAGCCCAAATGTATTTAAGTGTGTTTAAATGAAGAGGACCCCTTTAAACTGCCCTCTCTACCCCTCCTGTTGCGCCGCCTGTGACCGTCCCATTACTAACACATGTACAGTTATAAACCGCGCGCTTGTGAGGAGCTCTGTCGTACGCTGTTGCCAAATTCACTGTTTCCTGTTTCATGTGAGAGGGTGAAAGGTTATGATCGACACAGGCCTATTGATGATTTGTTTTGCTGCGAGGCGCTGCATGGCATTGATCTCAGCTCTGCTCTATTTTAACCAGGATGGAAACCCACTGCTGATATGAATTTAAATGCAAACCAGGCTTAAAAACACATATTATTACTTAAGACCTATACCATCCCCCTCTTTTTTTCAACCTGTATTGTATGTAAACCTATTAGCATACAGTCTAACCCAGCAGTAACCCCTATCTTACTCATAACCGAGCTGATAAGAAAACTATTCCTGTTTTTGTAATCACTAACTCACACTTTTTTCTGTCCCGATGCAGAGAAAAGAAACAGAAAATACAAGATATCCGGAAAAACGTGAAGGATGCCATAGTGGTAAGAGTTCAAATACATGAATACCTCTTAAATATGTTTAAAATCAGACGTTTTCCTGTATTCACTCTGTTTTCTCGTCTCTAAATTGTGCTCCGTAGACTATAGTGTCGGCGATGAGCACTTTAATACCCCCTGTCCCGCTAGCCAACCCAGAGGACCAATTCAGGATCGAATACATCAAAAGCATAGCACCGCTTTCCGACTTTGACTATCCACAGGTAAGACGTCAGAAATCTCAATAAATGCACGTTTTGTTTGTGTTTATGTCATGGAAATCTTCACCAGTGATTCCCTTCATTGAGTAAGAATAAATAGTAAAAAAAAAAAAGGATAAAAGAGTGTGATGTAAAGCCTAGTTTGTCCTTCGTAGTAGCTGTATGTGGATTTGAACGCATGGGATTTCTTTCACAGTGCGAGAGAGAGATGGGCCATTCGATAACGTGGGGTCATGTGTTGGAAATGTAGATAATGTTTTACATAATTTTGAAAGTGTTCCTTGTTTGACACTGGCTGCAGTGTTGGAGCTGCAGCGGTTGAAATGACAAATGCAAACGCGGCCGGAGATAAAGTTGTGCTCGAGCCTAAATGAAATGCGTATTTTTAGTGACTTTGTGTTTTGATCTGGAGCTTTTTTTGTGTCGGTCTCAAAGATGCAGCAGGTTGCATTTTGCTTCGTTGTGGTTTCCTGTAGTTTATTTATACCGTACTACGTGATGTTTAGCTTTGTTGGTGTCTCTTTTGTTCGTCTAAAGCAGTGGTTTGAAACTCAAAGCAGTGAGCGTTTATAGTGTTTAAATGCAAAGTTTCATCTTCTTTCGGTTTTTATCACATCCGTTTAATTTTAACAGCAATTTCTTTATTTAATGCCTCATTTTCAAGAATTATTTTGTGAATTCTCTTCAATTTGTGCCCATTTAAAATGAATACCCTTGTCATTTTGTCTATTTTTGGTGTGGCATTCTTCTCTAATACATATCTTTAGAATAGTTTAGTGCCTTCTGTCTTTTTTGATTAATGTCCCCTGCAAAAAAAAAAGAAAAAATCACCTACCAAATTAATTATTGGAGGGCCTTGAGTTTGCAGTATTTAGTCAGCACTCTCCCAATTTGAAGAATCAAGGAATAATACTGTTTTATGTTATTTAGAGACGCTAATGGGGTAAAAACACAATATTATAACAGTTAACAAGCCTTTATCTAGTTAAAATAACACTAAACGTTTTAACCACAAATTCTGGAGCCTGGAAATCATTACAGTGACATTAAATTAAATGTTGATGGCCTTGTTTCCACTGGATTGGTACAGTTCAGGTCGATGTGAACAGAGACGTCAAGTGCATCAAAATTATTGCTTCTGTTTCTGTTGTTTAATTCAGGAAGTGAAAGCTGTACGACGTTGACTCTGTTTAAAACCTGTTACATCTTACGCTAGCTTTGTTTTTTTTATCATGTTTGTCTGTTTGAATATGACTTTTTTATCACATTATGTTTTCCTTTTGCTTCTTGTTTTCACTCGAGTAAGAAATATTATAAGACTACTGCCCAATCTATCAACAGACTTTTCGAAATCGGACCACACACTTGGGACCAGGGGCTTTTTGATGACTTTTTTACCCTTTTTCATTCTGGAAACTTACCCGAAAGGCTCATTATGGAAATATCCTTTATCTTTAGCGCTTATATGACAAAATTGTAGTTCTGTTCACCCATTATTCACCAGAGCCTGAACTGAAAACACACTGAAAGCTCTCTACTTTAAGTGAAAACATTAGCTATACATAAAAATCCCATTCATAAAACACTGAACTATTCCTTTAAAGCGTTTGTGCAGCTTTATGTAACCCTGAATATCCATTTGAATGATCTTTATTTCCTGGTGGACCCTCTGTCAGTCAGCGAACGGGGCAGCAGCAGCAGCAGTAGTATGTCCCGGGCCATTGGGGAGAGTCAGCACTTAGTTCCCAGGCCCCAAGAAAAAAAAAAAACCCGAACAACATGGCTCTGTCTGTGAGTGTCTGCGCCTGTCATCGGTCTCAGGCTTCACGAGTGCCGTCAGTGTCACCGCTACATTGTCGTTTAGAGCCACCGGGCGTGACACATAATACAGCAGCGAGAGAACACAGCCGGTCATTTATTTACCTGTGGCTCTCACCTGTTGGTGCACGGGAAGCACAGGAAGCAGGAGCGGATGATGTCATGGTCAAACAAGATCATTAATCATAGAACGAGAGCTAAAAAGAGACGTGAAAACCACATCGACAGTTTTACACCGCTTTGTAAAAGGTGAATGGAAAAAATGACAGGGTTGAGCTCATTTGTGGAAATAACCTATATATTACAATGAATCCAGCTATATTCTGCATAGTATTTCATAAATATTGCTATAACTGTAGTGAAATGTAATGCAGTATTTGGATATTACATAGTTTATCAAATAAATCAGAGTTATTGAAGTCCAAAAGTATCAGGACTCAACTTCCTGGTCTGTTTTAGCGCCATTTTGGGCTTTTTTATTTCATTTTTGTCAATTCTCTACCCTTTTAGTGCTATTAAATCCCCTTTTAATGCTATTTTTGGACTTTTTTATTGTAGTTTTGTTCCTCTTTTGATCCCCTTTTGATTATTTTTAGCCTAGTGTCATTTTGTTTTACCGTTTACTTCACATTTTGTCAATAAACGCCCATCGAATTTGCCTAATTTTTATGTAGATTTTTGATATTACACAGTAGAAACTCTCCCATGACCCCGTTTTGTGTTACTGTGTTACTTTGACCAGTGGAGGTTAATCTAAACTTGTGTATTTTATGTATTTCTTTACAGTTGGCCTGCATGATATTAGACAAATACACAATTATTATGGTGAATATTGCAATAATGATACCCCATATACTGCAATACATGCTTGACCCTTTTGACATTTAAATATATGTAGTATAATATATACTTTCAGTGGTCAAAACTGAGGTTAAATCAAAACTAAATGATTAAACATAGACTGAATCAGGACTGAACCATGACTTATTCACTTTTTTATTTGTTTACAACACAGTCTCACTTTCATCTCTCACTGGACAATTGTTTTGACAAATTATAAATCTCTGTCAGATGGAAGCCCATAGCCTTATTGCTCTACAAGCAGTTCTTTGTCATACACATGTCATTTGCTGCAATATTAACTACCAATAAATGTGCGATATACTGTGTATCCTTTACATCTTCAGCTCGTTTCAAGGAAAAATTCAAATTTATTACCATTTGCCAGTAATATCTCCATCCCAGATATCACATGTTTGTTACAGTAATGCTCATGAATTTCATTGTCTTACATGAAAAATATGATTTCAATACTTGTTCATTTAAATCAGTCAATATTTTTTATGAGTTTGATAATAAATCCAGTTTAAGGAGGATCCATGAGTAATACAGTACAATATAAACTTAATAAACTAATGTAAGTAAAAATAAGAGTTGTAAAAACCTTTAACTTTAACTGAGCTATTTAACTTTGCAAAATATCCTTAAAGTGGACATTTCCATTAAAACTTCAGTACCTTATTTTCTTCTTTTTTTTTTTTCTCTGACACCACTCACCCCCAACAGCAGTCTTGGGACCTTTCCTGCAGTTATTTTATTAAAAAAGACCAAACTAATTTTACTGGACCTGTTTTATCTGCAGCCATTACTTCCTTATTGTGATCAGTGTCGACCAATGGGAGCGCTCCTTTTTCCTGAAGCGAGCTGTGATTGGCCGAAGCTCCCGTTCAGGACTGAGGTCGTTTTGCTTGGATTTGATCATGTTTCAGTTGGATTTGAACAGGTTTTATTTGGATTTGAACAGGTTTTTGATGGATGTTAACCTGTTTCAGTTGGATTTGAACAGGTTATAGATGGTTTTGAACAGGTTTTATTTGGATTTGAACAGGTTTTTGTTGGATTTGAATAGGTTTTTGTTGGATTTGAACAGGTTTAGTTGGATTTGAACAGGTTTTTGATGGTTTTGAACAGGTTTTATTTGGATTTGAACAGGTTTTTGTTGGATTTAGACATGTTTTAGTTTGATTTTAACATGTTACAGTTGGATTTGAACAGGTTTAGTTATATTTGAACAGGTTTTTGTTGCATTTGAACAGGTTTTTGTTGGATTTGAACAGGTTTTTGTTGGATTTGATCAGGTTTTCGTTGGATTTGAACAGGTTTTATTTGGATTTGAACAGGTTTTATTTGGATTTGAACAGGTTTTTGTTGGATTTTAACATGTTTTAGTTTGATTTTAACATGTTACAGTTGGATTTGAACAGGTTTAGTTGGATTTGAACAGGTTTAGTTGGATTTGAACAGGTTTTATTTGGATTTTAACAGGCTTTTGTCAGTTTTTAACCTGTTTTGGCCCCTGCAATGATTCTTATCTACTATTGTGGCCCCTCACCACTTTGAGTTTGACACCAGTGCTTTAATGGATATAGAAATGCAAAATGTCACTAATGTAAATGGCATTTTCAGCTTATTCACTGAATTGACAAAAGCTTATCAAAGTCATTGAGTTTTTATTGTGATATAGATAACTCTGTACGATACGGCGCACCCTTAGTCCATCCGATAAATCTATATTACACTGCATCCCATTAAAATAAGTCCTCTGTTTGTTAACTCCGAAGCAGATATGGCATACTCTCTTTCATTGTATGGACTCATAGTGACATTGTTCGGGTCAAGAAGAGAAAGCGTGAGAGAGAACAATGCTGTGGTCTGCTGAGCCTGGTTATTCAAATATTAAGAAGACAAGCAGCAGAGCAATGGCTGTATTATGTCATGGTCTGCTCCAGAAGTCTCTCCACCAGTGTACGGCGCGTGTGTGTTTTGTAATATAACATAAAACTAGGACATTGAGTATTGCGTGTACGGCGGTCTATAGCTGCTCAAGTTTTCACACGACAACAGTTAAAGGTGAAAAAATACTCGCAAGTGAACGTTTTTCTAGTTTGAATTCGGTTTATTTTTCTATCGAGGCTTGCTTTTCCGTGCAGCGCTGAGATGTAACAGTCAGGACATTGATACTGGAACAAACTGTTGTCTATGCAAATGGAAACAAATGCCACTGCAGCAGCTAAGCTATAGCCACGAGACGGTGTCAGTCGAGTGGAGTGTGGAGCAAATTCAAATCAGCCCTGTTCCCTTTTGTTTTTTTTTTCTTTTCTCCTCACTGTCAAAACATACATGTAATCCTCTGATACCAAAACAAGCCAGTCATTAATGAAGGACGCCGCAAAACTGGCCGGCTTTGTAGACGAGACAAAGATAGAGTCCAAAAGATATACGTTACAGTCCGATAATGGGCTGTTGTGGAAGTTGAGCCTTAAGTTATATGTTCCTTACTCACAGCAGAAGGCCCCACCCAGTGTTAAAGTGATCTTCTTTTGTGTCAAAGTGCAGAGTTACTGTACCACCCACCCTTGTTTTTAGGATCAAAAGTGTATGTTCCCAAATATGTTTCCAGCCTGTCATATAAAGCTATGTTTTTGGAGTAAAAAACAGCTGCAGTATCTCTATATACGACTTAAAAATATCAATATATCTAAAAGTGCATGTATGTTTTGACTTTTAGATTACAACAGCATATTGTAATAGAAATCATCTTTGAAAGACTATCAAAACTTTAATATCAAGGATTTTAATAGATTAACATTTTTAGTCCTGAACGGGAGCTTTGGCCAATCACAGCAAGCTTCAGGAAAAAGGAGCGCTCCCATTGGTCGACACTGATGTCAATAAGGAAGTAATGAGACTTCTGACTTATTCAGCGCTGAATATGTCTTTTAACAGAAAAACATAAAAAGAAAAAAGGGAAACAACTTGAAATAAGGATAAATATTGACAATTCAACTCACGTAAAGTTTAACGAGGAGGAGATTATTGCAGTTCTGACTCTAAAGTTGGAGCTAAAACATTACAGGAAGCTCTAAAATTCAGTTTGGTCTCTTGTATTAGTATTTTGCAGAGGAAAAAATGGTCAGATTTTGTATTTTTTAATAAAAGAAAAGCAGAAAATGTCCCTCTGCTGCTTCAAAAAAAAAAAAAAAAAAAAAGAAGAAAATCAGAAACCCACTTTAAAGGTTAGTCCAGTATTTTTTAAGGGTCTGTGCGATATTTATGGATATGTAACTTATTCCTTGCAGTAAATAATAGTCAGTTTGGAGAAGCAGACAGGAGCAGTGACATTGGGTTTGTATTGTGTCTACAGTGGAGCCAGTGAAAACACATAACACATAACTATTAGTCCAAGTGCCTAATGTTGTAGACCGCAGTGACCTTGACCGAGTCTTACCAGACCAGACTGTACTGAGACTATGTCAGGGCGAGGCCAAATCTAAACAGTCCAAATCCAGTCCAAACTCATGAAGGGGAGATTCTTAAGTGACCCACAGACTCAATGTTGAAGGTTTCTGGTTCATTTTACATTATATATATACAGAGAGAATTGGGATTACTGTGTATTACTTTACATATCAGACAGAAGAACACCCAAAGGAGTCCGAGCGTCCCCCTTTTCCAACAGACCGACCAGAGCCCACTGCTCCACAACTTTGTTTTGCCAAGTTGTCTCGTATTTAGGCCATTTTGTTCTGCGTGTCAAGCTGACCTATATGATTCAAGTGAAATATTACATCATTACGCACCGACTTGATTAACGTGTAACTCTAACCGGACGAAACGAGATCCAGCGGGACTTCAGCGGGACTTCAGCGGGACTTCAGCGGCGGCTGTCGGGACGGGGAACAGACTGGGACCGGTGCAGGAAAGAGTTAAAGAAGCTTGTGTCGAAGCGAATTCCCTCCTGGTGTCTTTGTGTGTTATCAGTTCCTCTGTAGGGCACTGCAGCACACAGCATTTATTCAAAGGCCCAGTGTCACACGCCTCTGTGGAAAAGAGCCCCGAGGACCGTACTCTGCCCCCCCTCCACGCTGTCTACCCCTCGTCCTCTCTGCACCAACACTCCTGAGCTCTGTCAAACCATCCTTTGGCCTGTCAAATCTCACATATTTAATTCAGCTACAGTCGTGTTAAAAAGTTATTGCCTCCTTTCTTTGAATACTGCTTTATATTTACTGTAAAAACAATGTTTGGTGGTTTTTACAATCTCAGATGAACTAAACTCACTGTATTATTGTTTATTTATAAGAAATGAGCCAAAAAAATAAACTAAATACAGCTTACATTCAATAGATACACATTTAGCAGCAATAACTTAAAGGTTTCTTAATCTCTCGCATCATTTTAGAGGAATATTGGCCCGTTGTTCTTACATTATACTAACCTGAAACAGTCACGTCTTTGTTATGCAAGAAAAACAGAACATTAAAATTAAAAGAGAGATTAATAACTATTCCATGACGGTATAATGTTTCCCAATACTGCGTGAAGTAGAACTTTTCATGGCGACGTTGAAATGACTCACAAAGAAGTGAAACTAGTCTTGTTGCTTACATTCATTTCTCTGTTTGGTTTAATCTGCATCATTTTTCTACCGCCCCCTGGAAATAAAACTCAGATCGACAAAGACTAGACTCATTCTTGGTACGGAATAGAAAAGGAATAAAGACGGGCTGATGTTGTGGAAAGAATGGTGCCCAGTTAAGTTTAGGGATGTGGTTTAGTTTGGTACAAAATGGTTCAGAAGAAGATGGAGAGTTTCCTGCGTCAGTTTTCTCTCTCTCAAGTCAGATTTGCTTTTGTTTAATGTAAAGATGATAAATGAATAACGGAAATTGATTGTGGACCTTTGCTAGTTTCAAGTTTATTCAAAAATGTGTTTTATGGCTGTTCATTCCAAGAAAAAGACAAGCATTGACTGAGAACATGTTGCTTTTTCTGTTTTCCTTTTTCGATTCCCGCCTGAGGATTATTTATCACCAAAAGTGCAATATTTAGTTCCATTGACTTTGTTCCCCCAAAAAAATACTTGCCAAAAATAGGACTGTGAATTTACTTTGGGACCCTTTATGGGCAAAGGCTTGAATATACAAAATTAAACTGTATCCCAGACAAAAGGCTAACTTGACCACCTTATAAATAACAGAAGAAATTTGTTTTTTAGTGTAATTGTCATACGTCAAGACTCACTGCACAAATGTAGTGGTTAAAATGTTATCGGTAATTTGTTGGGGACTGTGTCTGTGGCCAAATAAATGCACTGAAACTGACTCTGAAAATGGCCAACACGAGGCCATTTCCTTTGTCAAAATATGTGTGAAGTTTGTGGTAGAGCAGGTATGAGCTACAGGAAACATGGCGGCCAAAAAAACAAAAACAAACGCGTCGATGCTTCGGTTTAGCAGCTCGGGTGTAGTCCATTTTTTGTGGTGTCGCTTTTACGCTCCACATTCAGCTCATAGAAAGAAAGAAGCATTATGATGCACAAAGTGAAGTGCAAGATGACATTTGTGCATGGGGAAAATATAAAATAGGATGTGCACTATTTTTTGTGTTAGCGTTGAGTCTTGCAATTAGTTATGTGAAGAAATATTGCAATTTTGGGTAGTTTTCCCCTGTTTGCAAAAAATACTGTGTGTATTTTAGGACGACATAAGATAATAATGTCATTGCAATATCAACATGTGCTGTATACTTGTCACAAAGATTGCCTAAAACCCAATAATTGACATTTTTTGCGTGTCAAATAAGCTTTAAATCACATTGTAGTGCCACAAAATGAAAAAGACAGGAGCTCCAGTTTTGAAGTTAGATTCTCAAACATTTTAACTTTATACTACGTCCAAAATGTATTCTTCTTTCCCCTTTTGTGTTAGTTTGCTACTCATAGGATTAGTAAGCTAGCAGATAAGTTTTCCATCTTAAACAAGGTCTAAACTAAGAGTAGGCCCAGGGTTAGAGTTTTAAAATAATGCTATGAACACATGAACATATTTCATAATGCCTGTTCACTTAGTCTGTTTTGTGCAGTCTGAATATATATTAAATATCACTCTAAAAGCCAGCCATTTTAAACCAAACCTGTGTTGTCCTGTTCCTCTTCCTAAATGGGACACAGTGAAAGTATAATGGTGGGACAAATGACTGCAAATATCCTGGAAAGGCTCTTAAAAGAGGCTTGTGTGGGCCTTGGATCAGTTGATTTCCTCCATGTTGAACCTAATCACCGGATCTGCCGAGAGGAGATCTCCCGCAGCATGTGATCGTTTATCAGGCTCCGGCTGGCTCTGGTTGGGGGCGACGTCCAGCCTCTCCCCGGCGCGGTGCACAGCCCGGGCCGAGCGCACAGTCATGTGTTTGGGGTCCGACCGAGGAGGAGGAGCCGGCTCAAAGACATGTGCGCAGGAGGCGACCGGGGATATTAGCCCAACTGTCTTTGTTTGGGCCATACACAGAGTCCTGGGAATGTCTCAAAGTCATTGATAAGATGAGTTTCCTTCATAAAGACCCCCATTGTCCCGGAGCAGGAAGTGAGCAGAAGCGCTGAGTCTGTGCACGCTCCTTTATAACAGTGTGTTTATGGATGAGGTTTACACAACAGGACTTTGACTCATAGATTTGGACATTTTAGGACTCTTTTTGTCTCCAGTGTAGTCTGTTTTAATGAGTGGGACACCTATGTTCCCAGAGGTTTTAACCAGGACTACACAAGTCTAAACCAGATTAACAGGGGTCTAAACCAGAACTAAACAGTTCTAAACCAGGTGTAAACAGATCTAAACCTGGTATAAACAGGTCTAAACCTGGTATAAACAGGTCTAAACCAGGACTTAACAGGTCTGAACCATGACTAAATGGGTCGAAACCAGGATTAAACAGGACTAAACAGGTCTTAACCTGTATTGAATAGGTCTAAACAGCACCAAACCAGGACTAAATGGGTCTAAACCAGGACTAAATGGGTCTAAACCAGGACTAAACCAGGACTAAATGGGTCTAAACAGCACCAAACCAGGACTAAATGGGTCTAAACCAGGACTAAACCAGGACTAAATGGGTCTAAACCAGCACCAAACCAGGACTAAATGGGTCTAAACCAGGACTAAACCAGGACTAAATGGGTCTAAACCAGGAGGAAACATGTCTAAACCAGGACAAAGTGAGTGTAAACAGGATTAAACAGGTCTTAACCAGGACTAAACCAGGACTAAACCAGTCTTACCTATGACCTGTGTTGTTTTAATGTAGCGTTTATTGCAGATAAACTGTGACCCAAACCAAAGTAGTTAGCTCTTTTACTGAACTCAGAATAAAAAATAACTTTGAAACATGTAATAGTTTTAATCAGGGCGGCCATTGTCCCTTGTATTTCGCTTCTGTCACAAGGACTTTACTGTTTTGCTGTTTGTTCGAAGGAGTGGCACTGTGGTCTATATTCGACTGCGAACGCTTTCTAATAGGATCCTCATTCAAACTTTTACATAACCCTTCGAAGCCACTGTACCAGACCAGTTTACCTCTGACTGTTATAATAATTTAGGCTGTTATAGCACTCGGCCATGTATGCATGTGTGTGTGTGTGTGTGTTTGCATTTTTGTCAAGATTAAGTGAGAAGATTGATGGCAATCGCCGCTCTGTTTGCTAAATACAACACTGGAGTGGTCGGACGAGCTTAGCATAAAAGCTGGAAGTGGAGTGAAACTGCTGCCTGGAAGTATGAGCAGTAGTACGACGTAAAACCTGAAATAATAACATGTGAAAAGGCAAAATTTGGATCATCAAAAGCTTTATTTAAAACTTCAAAGATTTATATATAAAAGGGATGTATTTAGATGATGACGGTATAATTTTGTAATGAAAGAGCGATGACTGATACGTTTTGAAGTGGCATCTCTTATTAAAACCTGTTTTCATATTACCACAACCGTATATGTGTTCAACCACTTCCTGTTAATTCAGCACAGTCCTACAGCGTTGCCCAGTCTCTGCAGCTTTTATCACAGAAAACCTTAACGGTGCGAACGAACTCAAAGGATTTCAGTGTAGCACGGGAATATAAAGATAAACATAAAAACACGCAGTGAAAAACATTTTGACTTCAAGAACTAAAGCTCATAATTGGTTTGGCGTGGTTTATAACATAATGAACCGCTGAGAAGGAAAAACTTGTTCAGCACTTATCACGCCACTTAAAGGTGCAGTAGTTATAAGAATACTTCCTGTGACACTGACTAATCAAAAGTATGTAGTATGTGTGTTGCAGAAATTAGTTTATTGGAACACGATCGAAATAAAAAAAACAACCTTAAATTAAATAGTCTTTCTTGTCCTTTGTTGGGAAACTTTATCACTTTTACACCCAACCCATTTATTTATATTACAAAAACATGCAATTTCTAAACTAAACAGGTCTAAACCAGGACTTAACTGGTCTAAACTAGGAGTAAACATGTCTAAACCAGGACTAAATAGGTCTAAACTATGACTAAATTGGTCTAAACCAGGACTAAATAGGTCTAAACCAGGACTTAACTGGTCTAAACTAGGAGTAAACATGTCTAAACCAGGACTAAATAGGTCTAAACTATGACTAAATGGGTCTAAACCAGAACTAAACAGGTCTAAACCAGGACTTAACTGGTCTAAACTTGGATTAAACATGTCTAAACCAGGACTAAATAGGTCTAAACTATGACTAAATTGGTCTAAACCAGGACTAAATAGGTCTAAACCAGGACTTAACTGGTCTAAACTTGGATTAAACAGGTCTAAACCAGGATTTAACATATCTAAACAGGTCTCAACCAGGACTTAACTGGTCTAAACTAGTATTAAACAGGTCTAAACCAGGATTTAACATATCTAAACAGGTCTCAACCAGGACTAAATAGGTCTAAATCAGGACTTAACTGGTCTAAACTAGTATTAAACAGGTCTAAACCAGGATTTAACAGGTCTAAACTATGACTAAATGGGTCTAAACCAGGATTTAACATATCTAAACAGGTCTCAACCAGGACTAAATAGGTCTAAATCAGGACTTAACTGGTCTAAACTAGTATTAAACAGGTCTAAACCAGGATTTAACAGGTCTAAACTATGACTAAATGGGTCTAAACCAGAACTAAACAGGTCTAAACCAGGACTTAACTGATCTAAACTAGTATTAAACAGGTCTAAACCAGGATTTAACATATCTAAACAGGTCTCAACCGGGACTTAAAAGGTCTAAACCAGGACTTAACAGGTCTAAACCAGGACTTAACATATCTAAACAGGTCTCAACCAGGACTAAACAGGTCTAAATCAGGACTAAACTTGTCTAAACTAGGATTTAACAGGTCTAAATCAAGTCTAAACCAAGACAAAGCGTGTCTAAACCAAAACTAAACAGGTCTACACGAGGACTTTTTCATTGAATCTTGAGACACTACTGAATATTTCATTTATTATCACGTTTTTACTCATATCTTAATCTTTCTTTTTCTTTAGGAGTTCTTTGATCACGCGAAGAAGCTGTGGGACGACGAAGGAGTGAAGGCCTGCTTCGAGAGGTCCAACGAGTACCAGCTCATCGACTGCGCACAATAGTGAGTTCACCTGCTGTTTGCTGTTTGCTGTTTGCCGTGGTACGCTCTGGCTACATGTAGCTCATTACAGCTCGTGTTATACAATCTTAAGTCCACAGCGGGCCGGACGGGTTCGTTTTTTACGGCCTGTAAACTCTTGTCACGTCGGCGCTCGGTGTGTGTGCTGTGTTTGAGGCGAGGGCTGCGCAGTGTCACGTCGTAATATGAATATGGCCGAGTTTGTTTGCTCTGGGTGTGGCAAGACAAGCGGCGGTTGTAAGCGTCTCCTGGAAAATTATACTTATATCTCTGACGTTTCAGCGTGGCAATATGCAAAACTTGACATGAAATTCATTAGATTCGGTCACTTTTTAAGGATTTAGTCGCTATTTAAAGCTTGGTGATGACATTATCTGCAGCACGCTGGTCTTTTTTCACGTGTACGTTGAGTTTTTCCCAACACAATACGCTCCAGATACAGTCGTTAGGAAATACTGATAAGTGCGGTGTAGCAAGGCGCCTCTTTTCACGGAGAACCTGTCTGTTTGGAAAGCCTCTCGCTCCTGTCCCGTACAGTACGGGCCCGGGCTGGTTATTACTCTCGACTGTAAAAGGAAGTTTGGATATGCAAAGTTAGGCCGTTATTATAATCTGCTTCCTTCTCAGCTCACCTCTGAGTACATATGTAAATACAGACACATTTAGTTTGGTATGAAACTTTTAGATGTGTTTCTATTATCTAAAGGCTATTAAGCGTCTAAAGTAAAACTATTGTGATGTGCCATGTGCAGCCTGTTGATTGGACGACACAGAAACCTCACAATTAAACGAGAAATGAAAATGAAACTTGTTCTTGCCATATTTTAAGAAGAATGCTATATGTTGTACTGTAATTTCCGGTTTTAGATTACAGACAGTCGGCATCTTTTGGCTTTGTGAATTAGAAACGTTGCATTTGCTGTCTACATCGCATTCAACACAATCCGAACTGTATTTAATGTGAGATTAAATAGTGAGTCGCTAACATAAAGGAAACTGGTGCAGTCCGAAAACCTGGGGATAAACCTTGAACAATCTTTTACTGTTTAATGCAGCAGTGTACATCTTTACCTCCAGCCTTGACTTTGTGTTTTCTATTTATTTCCCACAAAAATAATAATAAGTAACTTAATGTTGTTCTATAAAAGAAACACAAGACTCTTCACCTGAAACAAACCATGCCTTAAAACCTGTCCCGTACCGTTTGGAAGATCAGGTGGTACACTTACTACTTCCTTCTTCTTCTAGTTTTCTATGAATAGCTTTAGTTAGAGTCAATGTTTTTGTAAATTAAAGCCACTGCATTTGTTGTTTGTGTGGCTTTTAACATGACCAGAAATTGAAGCATTAAAAAGTGAAAGAAACTCGTGAATTTGTCCTAATTTTTTCCATTTGGAGTTAAAAATCTGACAGAAATGGAGGCCAGCTTTTATCTTTTCTTCTACTGTTTATTACAGCGGTTTACAGCTGTATCTCTAGACTCTCACGTCGCTTCTTTTAATGATTTATTTGCTTCTTTTATTCACATTACAGCAAGTTTCAAATTGTCTTTATATCGTGCTTGTGTAACGCAGATGTGACGTCATTCCTTTAAACAAAGTGAACTGTAACCCGTTGCTCGGTGGAAACAAAGCTTTATATTCTGTGCCCTCTCGTGCCAAAGGTTAGCTCTCTTTATCTGCCAAAGTTGGGTCAAAGGCACGTTTTATCAGCGCCTGTTGTTATTGTCTGGCTGTCGGCGTTCTGCGAGCCCAGGTTACACCGCGCACTGTCGGAAAATGGTATGGACAAACGGGCTCTGTGCTCTTTTTCCAGGATATCTTCTGTGCTTTGAACATAAATTTGACTCGGGGACAAGTCTTTATTGGTTGCAGCTTCCGTGGAAAAGGAGGGAGCGAGATAGTCAGGTGATGGTCGGAGCGTCACATGAATCTAAAAGGTGGAGCTGTTTGTGAGTGTGTACAGTGTGTGTTTGAAACTGCTGCACAAAAAGGAGAGAAGAATGATTATTTTGGTCCATATTCTCCGCTGTAATGTCTCCAGCTCTTTTGTCCAGACCCCTATATTTACACATTTAAAATACATAAAAAATCACTATAAATCTTTACCCTGCAGACTTTTTGTTGTATCTTTCTAGTCATTTTGTTCAATATTAGCATCGTTGAGTTGCTCCTGACTTATTATATGAGACAGTGCGTTAAAATCCTGCTAAATATACTTTAATAGTTGTTCCCGAAAAAGATAAAAATGATGGTAGTCTATAAGCGTCATGAAAAAAGGGAACTAAAAGGGAAGTAAATGATGAAAAAAACTAGAAAATAGAAGACATAAGGTTAAAAATAATTGAAACACAAAAGAAAAGCCAAACCTATCACAAAAAATGAGGAATAGTCGCCAAACCAGACCAGGAAGTAGGGTCATGATTCTTTTAGCCTTTTTAAATGTGGATAAAAACCCTATACATTACATTACATTGAAGCCAAATATAAAAACAGCACCCTCAATGACTTTATTTATGGTGTAAAAGTTATGCAAGACACTGTTGAGATACAATAGTCCGTGGTCTGCCTTTCCTTATGCCCAGAGCTGATGTGATGACTGAATAATATCCCGATAAGAAACACAGATATATGATAGAAACCTAGGTGTTTATATGACCCTAAACCTGACTTTATGCCTCTTTGATGTCTTGTCTACACTCACAGTTGCGTCGCGGCGTCCGATTGGTCAGCTCTCGATCAGGAGTTGCATGTTCTGGTAATAAATCATTATCAAGCAAACAAGATCAGTGTGTGCAGTCATTAAATCAAGGCACTAGGGCACAGCTTTATATTGGGCTGCTTCGAGATGGTCTTTGGATGTGTTCAACTTTGGTATTTTGATGTGCTTTTATTGTGGAATATCAACATAATGCCATATTATACATTATTTGAGTGAATGTTTTGACCAAGTGCAGATGACATTGAAACTGACATTTTAAAAAGGAGGTTGTTGTGAGTGGATGTGTTTCATTGGCTTTTTGCTCACTTCCTGTCTTCAGTTTTAACCTCTGTGTGAACTTTCAGAAGGAGGGCACTGACAGATACTTATTGCAGACACCTATTGTTGTTATGTTTTTTTATATACGTTAATTAAATGGATAATATGTCTTATTTGACGTATTTAACATATAAACCATAGCAATAATGACAATAACTGAAAATGTGTAATCTTTGAAATTGTAAAAGGTTTTATTCAATCTCTTAGTCCATTGATACATTCTCTATTTATTGATTAATTAAAGTTATTTGACCTCAACTAACTTTAGCCATATTCTTTTATATTTTATCAATATGAATCTTACTTAAAATGCAGGTATCTATTTATAATTCCATATTTACATAAACTATTGCTTAATATCTGTCACAAATCTATCAGTAATGTGCCGTGACAGGAAGTGATATATTTATATAATTGTGTATTGAGCCCCACCTTGAGTAAATATCACTTTGATCCAAGCCAAGCCTGTATTTCTATCAGTGTTTGTCTTTGAGCTTCTTCCTGGTGTCAGTCTCTGTCGGTGTTAGCTCCGTATTAGCATCTTTTACTTAAATTCTCACTGTCTTTTCTGTTTTTTGTGCTACTTCTCCACAGATATAAGCGATAAATGCGGTTTTACACAGATGATAAAAGAGGAAGAAAGCAACATTCACCCACAGACAGAGCTAAAGGGTCACTTTATGATGTGACTTATGTTATTTTTTGCTCAAATCTGATCATTTCTCCTCATATACTTTTTTTTCCGGTGTGTGTTCAAGCTCATTTCTATGTTAGCATGACAACACAGTGCATTAATGTTGCAACCTTTAAATGATCTGAGGATTTTGGGGCTTTTTCCAAATAAAATGAATGAAAACTTTTGTTAGGGCATCATTTGTGGATGTTGACGTTCTATAATTGACCTTAGGATGAATTTAAACTCATTTTTCTGTTGCGTAAACTGTAGGAAGATGCATCACAAAACATATATTGCTCTTCCTATTCCACGCCTGACTGTACCCTTTTGTTTTGGCCGGTGTTGTCCTTCACAGACCTCTGTATTTTCCAGCCGGCCCAACTCTGGATCGGCCGTTGGACAGAGGCCCCGGAAATAAGTGCGGGGCCGATGGCTGGGGCTCGTTATGCCAAAGAGCACGTCCGTATCGATGCTTTTGGAATCCTGTCACCCATCGATCCGCCCTCTGCGTTGCACATTTATACGTTTTAAGAGCACAGATATGTGTCTGCCCGTTGATTGATTATGAGCTATTTTCAGCCGCTGCCGACTGGTTCCATCTCTATGCCTTGGATGTGTCAACGGCAAAATCAAACATTTTTTCACACGGCAGAACTGAACTCCCAGACCTCTCGCTTTTTCATTTTTTGGGGGATTTTGCTTGCTGTGTGTTGCAATCCACCTGAAAAAATCACACTGTATTTGCAAAGTATCCTTCTTTTCTTTCGTGAATGGTTATTTTTGGTGTTAGGTGCTGTTTTGACATGGATTAATTTTCTGTTTGGTGGTTTTTGGATGTGCCAGTGTAACAGAATCATTGGGTTTAGCTCTGCAAGGAATTTAAAGAGAAAGATGGAGTTGTGTCATGTGATGGTTTGTGAGTCAATGATTGAGCAATGAGTAGAAATAAAGAAAAATCAGCGTTTATTATCTGTTGTCAGTGCAGTAAATGTGAATAAACTGCACATATGAGCTTTTATGCTTTACATTTGGGCGTAAATAACAGTATACAAACATGTTCCTGTTCACTCCTTATTGAAACAACTATAATAATAGCAGCAGTATCCTCAGACTATAGCTGTAGAGAACCATAGGAAGGCCATTCAGAAACTTAACCCTTTTTTTACAGCTGTTATTCTAGATGTACACTCTTTATTTCATTACACTGCAGATCCTATAAAGTGTTTTTTCTGCTGCGTAAAGCAATAACATTTGACTCATTTGTCACATGACCTTAAGTGTTGGATGGTTGACTGTGTGACTGACAAAAATGTGCCTCTATAGTTTGTTTTGGGCAAATGTTTGAAGTTTAGCTGCGTTTCATTGGTTGTTAGCAACGTGGTGAACTTTGTTAGCGCTGTAGACAGGCACTACCATGTTGTCCATTGTGATTTAGATACAAATTTTATTAATTTTTGAGCATAACAAAGCGGCATGGGCATAAAAAACATAAAAAAACCCCCAATAAACTGCAAACAAACCTGTATTTATTCCAGTTATGTGTCTTATATGCTTATGCTATGCTCCTAGCTTCCCAAATATGGTAATAACTTCCTGCTCCATGAACTCTTACTTACTTATTGTACCCTATGATTATAATAAATAATAGTTGTCCTAATTAATTTGTTCTGTGATGGTCCAAAGTTAGTTTATATTTTTTGGAGTATCTGAGTTCTTTGTTGTTTGTTTTTATGTAGTAAGTTGAAAATATGTTACTAGAAAGTAATTTGTAAATGATATTAGCCCAAACATTCTCTAAACTTTTGTGTGTTTAATCTCAGGGATCATCCAAGTCTATCCCACTGAACTCAAGCTTCCTGCAGTAATTAATCCCCTTGATCTTATTAAACAGTGAACAGTGATTCTACCTTGTGCTTTACACATACGGATAAACAATGTCTGGCCTGTCCACACTAATACACTTTATTTAAATCAGTGATGTTGATACTGTCTTGGTTTCTTACAGCGAAATCAGAGAAGTTTGCACAGTTTCAACTGGATACACTAAAAACACAATAAACTACAATTTTAACGACAACCTCTTTATAATTTTAGAAAACGCTGAAGCAGTTTGGACATTAGCATCACATGAAAACTTGTGTAAAACTCTTTTTTTCTAAGTCTTTTCTTTTATCGTTGATTGTTATATAGCCAATGTCCAATTATGTGTTGTATAGAATATAGAAAGAATAAAGATGGCTGATAATGCAAGTAAATTAGTGCATTTTAAAATTAAATTCATTTGTGTAGACAGAGCTTTTCACTGTATTGTTTGAGACTCGTGTACATATTTGGCGTATTAGTGTCATATGTTAAAAAAGAGGATTGCTGACAGTGAAAACTAGATTTCAGAAATAAAAGACCTGCTTTTAAGGAGCATTTTGTAGAAAAGTTAACCAGATTATTACGTTTGAAAGCTGCCATATTGTTTATTGTTAGATTCTGCAGCTTTAGTTTGATTCTGTTAAAATGATCTGTCGGCTGTGTGGCCCGTGACACCGCTCTGCCGGGTGAGGGGATACTCGTGTCCCGGTCCCGCTCTGGTCCTGGTTCCGGGCTGGGACAGGAGGTGGGGTTGGAGCTGGGGTGTAGTGCTGCCTGGTCACGGGACTCTGTCACCAGCCTGGGGGCCACTGACACAGTCATCTGGGGCAGTAAAGTGCTAAGAATGGCCCTCATTGTCAGCCAGCGCCGGCCCCTCAAGGCTCTACAGAAACAGAGGGGCTACGCATCGCAAACAGTGGCAGCCTCTTCTGTTCACGGAAGAAGCATATTTATACACCACTGCTGCCTCTTGTCACACTGAAGACTCTAGCTGCATGTTGTAGCTTTACTTGTGTACATCCTCATCTTCAGGAGCGGGATATGTCACTGTGTTAGGGCTGGGATTACACTACTGGACAATAACTGATTTGAAAGCTAGATTATTAAGATTTTTACTTAGTTATTTGCATTTCTAAGTCCTTCTTAAACAACATGGAGGTGAATGTATTTTGAATCATTTACCCACTGCCTCGTCCTTTGTTTATGTGGGATTGTGTAGTCAATCACAGAGTAGCAGAAAGGAAGGACTTAATGGAGAAGATTAGCAGGGGCCCAGTTTACTCCACTCTTCTGTAAATCTTGTATATTATGACTTCAACGGAGCCGATATTTACTCGATACTCAATTTCACTCTGAGAAGCAGTTTATATCAAAAATAAAGACGACACTGCAGAATATAATATTTAGATTTATCAGATTTTCATGTGTCTGTACAAGTGATGAGGTTGATCTGTTATTTACTGTTAAATTATGATCGAAAGGTATGAAAACTGTAAACTTTTTAAGCTCACAAATGAATATTTAGTGTGAAAACTCAGCACTTGTGGCCTCTATTACTCTGTTTATTGTGACTATTTATGCTCACGTACCCAAACTTCAGACTTCAGGCCCATTTTTTCTATTTTCTTGTTTTTACAGTATCTAAAATCTCAGAGAAAATGTGTTTACACAAATATCAATGTGTGTGTGTTTCCAGGGACTTAGTTTACAGTTTTCATGTCTTTCTGTCGTGGGATGGCACTTGACAAAACACTTTAAATTCATAAACGTCCAGAGAAATTACTGACATTAATGAATCTGGAGTGTTGTTATCGGCCCCTAGTGGCCTGGAGGACTTATGACACCATATGAAGTAGTGTGGACAAAGATATTTAGTAAAACGCTTTTAGGAACAATGTGTTAATGGACTTTGACATAAACCCGATTGTTTTGTCTGTTTAGAGGCTTGCACAGTGAGGAAAGTCACGCTCTATTTTTATCTGGTATCTGGGGCGTCCCGGTGGCTGACGGGTTAACGGCGCCCACGGTCGGTGTCCTGGTTCGACTCCGGACCGGGTCAAATGTGATTTCTCATCGCTCCGGCCTCGTTTCAGGTCAGAGCCACCGTACGGCAGGTGTCCTGTAGCATCCAGGTGCATCATGGGAGTAGATTGTAAGAGACTTGAATAGACCGCAGCTCTGTTTTGTCTTCAGTGCAGGAGCAAAGGCTTTTATTTTTTTAATAAAATCCAATTCAATATCAATTAAAAAATGATTTGAAAATGACAGAATGATGCAAAGGGAATCAAAGAATAGTTCCATTGACTTACATCATTTTTTTTCTGAACAAAATTTACAGAGCACTCTTTTTTTGGCAACGAAAAGGCCAAAATTCCCAAGTCATTGCCGTTTTTTGCCAGTTTTCCCCCTTTTTCCAAAATCATAGTAATTTAACTGGTCAAGCAGCTATTTTTCTGTAACTTTGAGCCTAAAAATATGCTCAAAATTGTAAAAATGTGTACCTTCAAAGCAACTCTGTAACTCATATTTCCTATAAAATCCACTTTTAAAAATTGCACCTTTCTTATATTTTAGATTCATGTTGAAACATATTGAGTCCCATGTGAGTTTGAAGTGGTTTCAGTGCATTTTTTGTCTACTTTGGCCCACGTTTTGTCCCAGACCGACTATTTGGAAAACTATTCTCAGTTCATTTGTTCATTTGACAATTTGTGGCAGTATTTTAGGACATGATTGGCTTCAAGATATGGTTAAATACAACATTTTCACTGCAGCGTTCTGAAAACTTTAATAAAGTCAGACCAAAAATTGTATTCAACTCTGTTTGTGGTAATGATTACTGCTAAAATTAACCTCCAAAATGAGCCGTCATATTTAGAAAAATAATCTTTTTTGAGATGTCCTTTCTGTTATGAGTTTGTTTCAAATTGCACGCTCTGGCCACTTTCAAACTGTATTGTCCTGTATGGAGCACAATATAATCATTATCACTGCAGAAATCACCAAAAATAAATGTTTCTTCATGAAAAGCCCTAATCCAGATTAACAAAACCTTTGTGCCGTTTGCTAAAATCAGATGACCGCGCCGTCAGCTGACTGCGGGATAATCAAAGGGAGCACTATGGCTGCGTTTGTGTGTGATTTGTGAAGAAACAGAAGGAGTGGCTCGGAGACAAACTGGAGGATCTGATGTAGTGGCTGCTCGGTGGGACTCTGGCTCCAAAAATCACACTTTTTATGGTTGTTTGAGGCATCTGTGGGACCCTTACCCTGTGCCTTCTGGAGTCGTTTTTTAAAATAATATCTAAAATCTAAAATAATACATACCCCAGTCTTTATTCATTCAATCATTCAATTCAGTTCAAACCCAGGCTGCTTACTTGAATGGTCCACACTGAGGTACAGCTCTATTTAAGGTTTTTACAATAAAGACTTACTTCAAATACTGAGTTACTTTAGATTTATCCCACTTTACTTTAATTGTCTGCTTAAAAATGGTACTTTAATCAAGAAATAAATGATAAAAATAAAAATAACAGCCATAATAAAACATTATTTTATCAAGAAAATGCTCAACCTGGTAAAGTTCATGTCTCATACTCGAAAGACCCGGGTTCAATTCCGATTCAGGTCATATGCTCAATGTCTCTTAGCTTGTTTCCTGTTGATCTAATGTTTCTATTAAATAAAGGCAAAAAGGCCAAAAAGAATATACTCAAATAAAATTAAAATAAAACAAATTTGCTTTTAGATAAAGATGATAGAAATAAAAATGACAGTCTCAAAGTAGCCATACATTATCTATTTAAAAATATACTCAAATAAATTAAGTGTGTTTTCAAGAAACGGTAAAAATAAAAGATTTTAAGGGATTATAGCATTTATTTGATAGGATAGAAGACACAGGAAGCAGCCTGAGTGAGAGGAGACCAAACCTGGGACCAAAATAAAACTTATTTAAAAAGACTTCAGTTCATCGTTGGAGCATGAAGGATTGAGGCAAAGAACAAAAATAGACCTCGGAAATAAACTTAACTAAACAAAGTCATCGAATCTAAATCCTAATCTAAGTAAAAGTAACATTTTAATCACATTTAAGTAAAAGTATTATTTATTTGAAGAAGTACAGTTTACATCAAAATGTAAGGGTTGATTTAACATTGAATCCACATTATTTTCCCAATTATTTGATGAAATTAAAATTATTTCTCCATTGTTTTTTTCTTCTTCGCACTGGAATTAGGAACATGAAGTGACACTGAATTATAGATTAAGTATTTTTGTTTGTACTTAAGACCAATCTTGACTCAAACTCATAAATACTTAACAAATACTTATATTTTATATTAACTTAACCCCTCTTTGAGCTTGGATTTGACAGAGTTTGGATACTACAAGTGTTTTCTGGGATTTTTTAGTTTGTTGAGTCTTGACTAGAGCACTGCCTTTATATTTAATACATCCGAATGATTGATAAATAAAGAAAGCACATTGAGGTATATATGACTTCTTAAATGCTGTGAAACTAGTCAAATAGGTTTTGTCAAAGCCCTGGTTCTACCCGGTCTCTTTTGATTCTGCTGCTGCTGCTCAGAGCCTAAAGCTGCTCGGGCCTGGCATGCTACATGTCACAAGATGAGCTCCACTGTGTTTTTATTTTGTTTCTAGAGACCAGAGGCTGTGGCGGCCTGCATTCAATTTAGTCAATGAGTTGAATCGCATTTAAAAACCGGCTCCACGGAAACAGATACAGTACAGTTTGAGCAGGAAGTGCAGATGGATTTTAATGTAACCGGGCGATTTCTATAAGTCTCTCGGTGTTTGTATTTTTGAGGCTTGTACGATTTTTTTGTGTCAGAGTCTGAAATTTAGAGAGTAGTCATCGAAAAAGACACTGAAATTGGTTAAAATGCCCTAAAAATAATGTCTATTGTGCTGGAAAGGTTGAATACTAGATGATTTTGGCACATTTTGTTCTGCTTTGGATAAATCATGCAATGTCACGTGTAAATCTGTGAATTTTAAGTTTGAGTTTGACCCTCTTAGGCTTCTGTAGTTTGTGAAGTGGAGTTTACACAAAAGCCGAGAGGAATAGTCAGTAAAATCACTATTTAATGAATGGATAGAGGGATAAAACTGTTAATTGTTGTATTAATTCATGTAATTCTGTCTGGATTTGTCAAAAATTTGGATTGTATTGTAGCCCTTTGTGTTTTTGAAGATTTTTTATGCATTTTTCTTTGTCATTCATTTGGATTTACAATGCAGTGTCATGTTTGTATGCACTGCTGTTGGAGTTTTGACCCTCTCAGGCTGCTGTAGTTTGTGGGGAGGAGTTTAAACCAAAGCAGAGAGGAATAGTCAGTGTAATACAATGAAATAACTTTGTATAAACGCCATGTCATGAAAAATCGAGGGATAAAACTGGCTGCGTACTAAATGATTCCAGTGTTAATGCCTGGATTTGTCAAGAATAAAGCCTGGAAAACGATTTGTTCAAAAGAGTGGGAGGCCTGAGTGTTTATTTTTGGCTTTTAGAAGAAAAAAAAAAAAAAGAAGTGCGTCCATTTTAAAGGAGCAGCCGTGGAGCTGGTGAATGGCGGATATCTGAGCGTGTTACTGTATAAAGGCACAGGCTGCTGCTGCTGCTGCTGCTGGAGGACAGTGGTTTCTGCTCTGAGATTGTGGAATGGTCGTTCATAGACTCTCCCCCTCCGTTCGCCTCCCCTCTGTCGCTCCCTCCTTCTCCTCCTCTCGCCCCATCCACCCACCCTCCCCCTTTAGAGCTTATGTAAACTAGCAGGGCAAGCTGAGGCTATTTTTAGCGGCAGCACTGCAGAAACGGGCGGAGGGTCACGTGTGCGCTGCCGAATCAAAGGGAGTATCCCGGCAATGCGCTGTAAACAAAAGGAAGGTCAGCAACAGAAGGTGAGACTCACAACGCAGCCTCGGTGTGGCTTCGCTCCGAGCTTTGTGAGACGCTACATAACGCCCCAGACAGACGTGGTTTTTATATATACGCGTTTTATTTTTGGCCTTTGAGCTTTTATTAATAGTGGCAGTGCAGAGCGACAGGAAACAGGGACAGAGAGGGGAATGACACGCAGCAGACTGGATTAAAACATGGGTTGCTCATTTTTTTGTGGACATATGTGTTTGTTTAATGTCCAGTCGTACAACACAAGGGCATTTGTGAGCTCCACATTTTCAGTAAACATGCAATAACTATACTGCTTATTGCTATACACTATTATATATTCTTAAAACAACACAGTGTGGCTTTTAACTAAAAATATGGAGCCTGAAAATGAACAATCCCATGTGAATTTTCCTACAGAATGTGTCTTTTTGTTTTTTAGTGAGTTAGAAATGAAAGACTTTTATTTTGACATGCAAAAAGTAAATATCTGATAAATGGAAACTACAAATAAATAGAGTTTGTTATATATTTTGTAGCCCTCTTCAGACAGATGAGAATCACACTGAACAAGACCAATTCAGGCAGAAATCAAAGTGGATTGAGACCACTTTTCACAAGAATAATGTGGACAAATAAAGCAGTTGGGGTCTTGAACAGTTTTGATTTAAAATGTTGAGATCTTTACCTGAGATTGAGACAAGAACAAATAAAAATGAGTCTGAAATAAAGCGTAGACCTTAAAAAGTGGTCTTAATGTGCTTTTCTTCAAGCATATATCTTTTTTGTGTCTCTTCCTCAAAAGAGATAGACACATATTTAACCAAAGCTAACATGGAGACACAAGGAGACATTTTGCTCTCCACGCAGGATCCGTGTGACATTTGCGTTGACATTAGCATGTTTCTGTGGCCTGGCCGTAGCCCGAAGGCCCGGCGAACACCGAGGCCAGCCGTTAGCCGCGTCCCGTGTTGACAGTAGCGTGTTTTCGTGCTGGTCTGGACTGTGTATGTGGCCCGTATGTCGCCCGAAGGCCCGGCTAAGCTAACGGCTAGCCTCGGCGTCTACGGCCACACCCAGACAGAAGGTCCACCTCTGTCACCCGTCAAACAGGCCTCAACTTTCACCTCCAGAGGAATGTGCTCAGAGGGGCGCACGGTTAAATATAGAACGCTTTTATACTTTTATATCACAGCGGTTTGTTTGGTTTGTTTCAAAACTGTTGAGACAAGATTAGATAATTAGTTAAAAGTGTGTATAGTAGCGTATGAATCCCCATTATAGCCCTACTCCAGACTGTCCCGGTGAGAAAATGCACTGTCACATCTCCGGTTTCTCTTTGACTTTGTGGTTTTGCGGTGTCCTTAAAACATATTTACTTAGGAACTGAAATTCCAGTCCACACCTGAACTGTTGTTGCAGCTGCTACAGGTTAAACCCCGGCGGGACGAGGCCTGCTCCAGTGTGGCCTCGCAGAACTTCTACGAACATATTAAGTGATATTTATGATGTTTATGGAGATGAAGACTACAATATTATGAGGTTTTTGTTTTGGACTGCTGCTGAGGCCTACAATAAGTGGACTATAAATAAGCTTAATGACTCTGCACTTTGTATTTCGCCGTTAAACAAAGCAGTAGCTCATTTACCTCAAACAAATACCTTCAATAATATCAATCACTGAGCAAACACACACCATATGTTTTAAATACAGCTTTACTTACTCTCTAGTTTTTAGATCCCTGTGAGTTCTTTATTCTGATTTGATAAAAGGTGATACCATAATAGTTTATATTGTTTTAAATGGCAGCCATCTTACTGACTGAACTCTAACAGTAATATCTAATTAAATAGGCCTTAACTGATATTTATAGCTCACTTTTTTGACTTGTGATAATTAAATATGGCAAAGTAAAAGCTTAATTGTAGCATATAAACAAATGTAAGGCTTTGGACTAATCTCTTCTGGTCAAACTCACCTTTATATTTCATGACAGTTTTTAACTAAGGCTTGAATTAGACGTTTATTTTGACCTGCAGAAATGCGATTGTTATTGTGATAAATTTATAATATATTGTGCAGCCGTAGTCTCAATATAAATGCATAAAATGGCACCAAAAAATAAAAATAAAATCCTAAATTCATTATTTTTTACTCAGTGTCCATATTTTTATCCCAATATTCCTCATAGAAATGTCATGTTCTGTAATATTGAACAGCTGTAATATTAAGCTATTTTAAGTATATAGTCAATAGTTATATAAGAAAGTTATTTTGCAATTAGGCATTTTTATGAGTAATGTCTCTAGCCTTTTATTTTTATGCTTTTTTGTGTCCATACTAGGACTGCACAATATTGGGAAAACAGAAAATCACTTTTAATTTTCCTAAAAGTCACTTTTTTATAAAATATATAGATTAAAAAAGTGAAATTGAATAGAGAATTTAGTGCTACCATTAAACCCAGACAGTGAGTGACACAAAACATAAATGTAGTCTTTTGATTTTATATTTTTGTATGTATATTCTGCATTTTGACAACAGTTGTATTCATTTCTTACAGCTTGACCTCATAGCTTGTTATTCTGTTCATATGCCGCCTAAAAAATGACTTTTTAGGTTTATTTATCCTTAATTATCTATCATTTTCTGATTATTTGAAGTACATTTTGACCATTTGTTGCTGACAGATTTAAAAATATCATCATTCAGCTTGGACTTCACAGCAGCACCACCTTAAAATAAACAAGAAATAAAATAAAATCCATTTATTCTGCGCGGTGTGTAGTAAACACACACAAGGCCACGGCAGAGCTCTGCTGCTGCTGATGATGATGATGATGATGAGGAGTTTCTGCCAATTCACGAGTGCGGCCCGACGAAGAGGAGTGGTTATGAACGGCTGGGGTTGCCATGGAAACCCAGCTGTTAAAGCAGGCAGGGTCCAGTGAGGAAGAGGAGGAGGAGGAGGAGGAGACGAGCGGAGCGACGCCACCCGGAGGACGCACCGAGAACTACATAAACAGCTCAGAGTCGGGACCGGGCTCCTTCGACTCGAGAAAAAAACAAAGAGATGTGAGATTAATACGTGTTTTATTGCCTCGACGTTAAATAAACAATGATAAAATAAAATACTTATTATCATTGGAAGTAATTATACAAGCCTAAATATTAAAACACAGATATAAATACTCACTGTGACCTGATTTGTCCAAATGATGAAGTATATGAGTGTGTAGTGTCCATAAAGGGCTTATTATATATTAACAGCCCTTTTACACTTATATACTCTGGAAAATAGTAAGGAATAATAAATTATAACATTGTAATTTGAATAGGTTAAACTCTAGATAATGTTTTTGCCTTTTTATTTTCATGTTTTTTGTTTAATCTTGTCCCTTTTGACTAACATAGTGCAGGCAATCAACAATAAAACAATTAAAAAGACAATAGAGATCATTTTGTCTCCCGTTGCCTCAAAATGCAGTTAAATTGGATGTAGCAGGATATGTTTAAGTGGTATTTTTACATATAACTCATTTGTTTAGGCTTAATATAAATCAATGCAAATGTAAAATCACATAAAGAAACCAAATGAACAGCATACAATAACAGTAAAAATGTGATACAAGAAATAAGAGACTGCAGTAAAAAGTAAAATGCATAAAACACGAAATTTAAACTGAAAAGAACATTGAAAAATAACAAAATAAAATGAAAATCAGTCCGGTGAGTTCAGCTGATGGAGAATTGAAGATGGCCCCAATATTTTTAAATCATCTGCGTCGATACATTTAGTTTTTTCAATGGAAATAAGAAACGGTGAAAGACACAAACAATATGTAAACATTGGAAGAAAACATTGGAACACCTGAAAATACTGGAAATTTTGTCTTGTCTCTGAAAAATGCTGTGTTTTAAACTTCATTAATGAATCTAAATGAATCTTAATCCTTGTTTTTTCTTTGTTTTAATGCGATATCATTGATTTTAATGTAGTTTTGAAGTTGCCATTGTGAGTAAAACATCACTATCAATGTTTTAACCAAGTATTTTGTAAAAGGAAGTGACTTATTCCTTATAGTGTGTAATTATAAACACTTTCAGTTTTGGAGAAGTAGACAGGAGCAGTGAGACTGGCTTTATATTTTAAAGTACTGCTGAAAAAGCCACTAAAACACACTTTAACAACAACTAACAAGGCTCTAAAACTCCCAAAACTACAATCAGTGCCAGTGTGAGTTACACAGACAGTGTTTTTATTTGTATTTTCATCATGTGACTGCTTTTTTAGTCTGTTCCTCATTAATACAAGCCGAGCCCTTTAACCCCAGCTCAGTCGGGGGCTTACGCAACCTTCGCTCTCACTGTAGACTCCACTGTCTTTTATTTGTTATTGACTTGTGATTGGGGCCAAAGAGGAGACGCTGGGTTTTCATTGGGCGAACCAGTCGACTCGAAGCGGAACAACTAATCCGACACGGAGGCCGCGCTCGTTCATCGGAGGCAGCAGCAGCGAAACCTACTCGATGCTGTTGATTACACTATTTTTACTTCGCTCGTCTATTTTTGGCGCAGACTAATTCGGCAGCGGACACATAGTCTATTGATGTGAGGCTTCAATATTATTTAGAGGAGCCTATAATTCAATTCTGCAGCGAGAAGTGTGGTTGGCGGCGGCACATGGGACGGGGATGTGGCCGAGGACGGGTGGAGGTCCCACGTGCGGGGGCTTGAAATCCTGGAAAGGGCTTGAATTTAATGTTTGACAATGATCTTCTGGAGCAGAGAGGTTGTTTTTAGGCTTTTGACGTTCATTTAGATTCAAAATATGCTTCAGATAGAGTCGAGGAAAGCAGAAAAAACAAAATATAAAGTTCTGGACGTGGGTTCGATTCCCAGACCGGACGTAACTTAGCTTTTCTACTTCGTTTTCTCTTTTAGCTTTCTGTGTTTTGCTTCTTGACCTTTTCTGTTTGTCATGATCAGTCCAGTTATAATATACAACATTTATATTCACATATTAAATAAATACCTGTGTTAAATGTTTTTTTTTGTGGTCAGTACCTCCATGTTTTTTCTGCTTTTCCGATTCTGTCACAACTGATAACACAACTAACCCTGGATGCTATTGTATTTTCTGGTGGCTTCGTCTACTTTTTACTGTCTCTCTTTCTTTTATTTTGCTATATTTTGTCTGCCAGGCCGATGTGTGCTTCTATAAACTGCCAAACACAATGACAAAAGTGCACACAGAAGCACGCAACTTTTAAAATTAAGTTTCTTCAGCGCTTGTTTGTTCAATGACGGCTTTTGCGTGAGAATATTGGTAAAAAAAACACCACATTTTGCCGTTTTTTTGCCGTAAACTCAACTTAAACGTACTGAACCTAAGCCTTTTACCGGACTAGGGCATTATTATTCTCACAAAACACTTTGTTCCTCAGGATACTTAGAAAGAAGAGGCAGTTTCAGTTTTTGTCGGTAATCAGACAAATTGAGGTATTTTTCGTGCGTCCCGGCCTGATGCGTTGCCTCACCCGTAGGTTTTCTAAGGTCAACAACAATCGGACTTTGCAGGGGAACAATTGATTTTGCATAGAGATGTTTTGTTTTGCACATCTACAGTGTTTTAATGTGTCATAAATGTTGACTTTTGGGGTTTTCAAACGTGCCATAGTCCTTAAACTGTTTTCATTATGTTTGTATTTATATTTATAATGTATTTGAGTGGCTGAAAAGGTTGGATACAGATCATAAAAGTGCTTGTCCTGGGAAATACTGGACGAAACTGCTTGTGGGAGTTAAACAGTGAATTTAGGGAACGGGTCTATTTTAAGCCGAGCTCATGTAATGCTCCACACGGACGTTAAACAGACACATAACAGTGTATTTCTCATTTTTATACAACACCTTTGAAAACTCCTGGTCGTGGAAGGAGAGCGGCCCGACTTGAGATAGAGCAGGGACGTTTGTTTACTCTAGATTTGGTTTGACTTTCAGGAGTGTCTCCGTTCTTGCTCCTATATTTAGGAAGTACCCACTGAGCGGCTGATGGATTTGTGGAGCTCCAGATGCTCTGTTCCTGTTTAAATCGAGGGGATGAACCCGGACTTGGATCTTTCCACTGAGAGAGAGGATACTGCTCCAATCTGGCTGGACTTAGTGATATGTTGTTGATGGTGGCGTCTGGTCACTAGAACACTGCTTTATTCTTGGGACATAAGCAGTTTTTAGTAGTTTTTTTCTTAGTTAGGGCCTTGAAATGTATTGAAACTATTGTCCAAAGTCACTCCTGCTGTTTTTGGTCTGATACATCAATACTTAGAGACAGTTCACACTCACATTTATTCATTTTGAGTCATTTATTGTCACCATTTCCCCCAAAAACAACTCCACAACCCTTTTTACAGTGAAACAGAAGTGCTATATCACTCTTGCCTCATATTATGTATCATATTACCATATATTTTATAATACATTTATGTCATTGTTACTTTATTGATTCCAGTTTGCAGTTTTTACTCACATTTATCCAAATAATAACATTAAAACACCTTTGAGTCTCACTGTCAGTCTGTCAGGGCCTGATTGATCTATGGAAAACTTAGCAATAGTTGGAGCTTTCCAGTTTTTTTTAAGGATTCAAGGAAGTCTTTATTGTCATTCCATCAGAGAAACTTGAAGAAGGAAATTTTACTCATGTCTTGGTTTGGAAAAAACAATGTATAGATAGAAAAATAAATAGAAAAATAGTTATCACCTATCATCCATGTTTGTTGTTTTGCAGGAACAGCTTTAGTTTAAATCAAAAAGGGAAAAAGATACTTTTGTATGATCTGAAAAATAAACACTAGAACAATGTATTTTCAGCTTCAACTAATACTATGTGAAAGTACTGCTGAAAAACTCCTATCAAACTATTAACTTGAAACAGAGGTTGTTTAATGTCAAGAAAGCCTCAAAATGTATTTATTGCTATCGTTTTAATGATTTTTTAGGTTTTATTTCAGGTAAAAAGTCACATAGTGTTGCTTTAAAGTTTTTCACATTTAATTTTAAGTTTTTGGGTCTTTTTTTTATGCTCTTCTTCAGCTCTATTTGACCAACAGCCACATACTTATATACAGTAGTTATCATAAATGACTATATCTACCTCTTTAAATATCTCTTAATAGTAAAACAATAGTAAGACATAACATAACACTGAATATTTTATGCTGTTCATTAAAATCGATTGTAAATTGTGGTAATGCAGATAAAATTGTTGTGTTTTTTCTTTCTTTTTCGTAGTCAACAGCCTCAAGTTTAGTTTATTTAACCCTGTTTGTTCGGAGCACGACGCGGTGGCCGTTCTGCTCTTCCTGCTCTCTGTCCAAATAAAAGCTCTTCCTGGTTCACTTCCAAACAGTTTAAATAAAGCTGGACTTCCTAGAAACGCAGCGATGATCGGCGCAGTGTCCCATGTCCCGCAGGAGTTTAGAGAGCGCTGTCCCGGGCCTGGGCGCTGCAGACTAAAGGGAAAGTCCATTATGCCGGGCCGAGCCGCTCAAAATATGGAAACTATTGATCGGATCCTCTGCTCAGCTAATTAAAGACTATTTGTAAAAAGTCAACCCAATTATCAAATGAGCACATGAGGCCGACTGCTGCTGCTGCTGCTGTGGGGCGGTGTGAAACTGTCCCGCTTCAGCCTGGGGTTTACTATGGTCCTGTTTTAATGCTCTTTTATGTACCCCCTCTTAGTCTTGTGCCCCATTTATGCTCCACAAGGTGAAAAGGAGAGACACTGCCCCGTTTTGTGAAGGGGTTCAGTGAAAAAACCCCACAAGCTTTTTACACAATGGTCAAAACTAAGAACTAACATAATGCATAAATAACAAATGCAATTCTTGTTTTTGTGGATATAGCATTAATAGCACACCTTTATGTTTATTTATTTATTTAGCAAAGCATGTTTTGTCTTCCTTTTAATGTGTTTAATATTAGAGATGTAGCGACTTTCCTGAATTTGACCTGATTTCTGCTCGTATCGTTTTTGAGTCGGGCTGAATTTCAGGTTTGTGGTGCGTCCCTGTCGTGCTGTGAACCCTCCGAACACTCTCAAAACCAGCCGTCAGATGGTCGAAAGAAATCCTGACATGTTAGAGATTTTAGTTGCAGCGACGATTGTACAGTGTGAGCACATAAATCGTGAGCTTCAGCTTTTCCTCGTAACAGTGTGAGCTGGGGTTCTACTTGAAACACTGTAAAGTCGCAGTGTCTATCCTCAGCTTTTGTTAAAAATATCAAAAATTAAGCTTCAAACCGTGTAAGTTGTGTAATCTTGGGCCTTTGGCATTCAATATAAAGGTTTGAAAAACATATTCCAGTTATAATACTTGAGTATATTTACAATACAAACCTTTTTATACAGAAAGTATGGTTTCAATATGCAACACAAGCTTGAAAATGGACCTCTAAATTACTTAAAAAGTCAATTCAGTTCAACAAAAGTATTTATTGGGGTGTATTGTTTGTCCTCGTGCCTCACAACAACAGGCTAGTGTGTTCAATCCCAGAGCCGGCCCAAACACTGCTCTGTGTGTGTGTGCTTTTTCATTTCCAAAATGTGCACGTATCCCATGTTGGTTACAGACAGTAAAAGTTGAGTCAGCAGAAGATAAACTTTAAGCAGCCGCGCATGTCCAAAGATGGAGAATATATCGAGTGAATGTCTGTGTTTAACTACATTTTTAACCTCTATAAAAGTCAGGCTTCATTACGTCCTGTTTCTACAAACTTTGGGAGGGTTTGGAGATAAATATGTTTTTTGTATGCGTTTTTTTTATTTGTGACTGACCCATTACACGGTTGTTGTTGTGCGTCTCCCGTCTGACCTGGTGGTGAGTTCACAGAGAAACCCCCGTGGAGCCGTGCGACCCGTGTCCCCAAATCCACTGTGAAGCGTTTCAAACCACCGCCTCCATCTTCTCTCCACCCGTTTGTGCTCAACATGTGAGCGACACCACGTGGACGCAGCCCGAGGCCTCGCGGCATCAACATACCGCTCCGTGTGTGTGTGCGTTTTACGGAAAGACGAGGCCGACGGTGCAGAAAGAGCAGGACGAGTCGAGCGATACTGTCCACGCCGAGCCTATACATAGCATTGAAGACGCACCCGCAGGAACAGGACAGTGTTTGGGCTAAATACAGAGTCCAGTCAGCCTCGAACACACAAACACAGGCACTAGACCTAATATCAGTGCATTTCTGTCAAACCAACTGTGTTTTACTTCTGTGACATGACGCCTAATGCCAAATATTTATTTAATCTGTATATTTTAGAGACTTGTCACGTATCTATATCAAAGAAATTCAAATACTTAAAGGGAAGTCGTTCGAATTTCTCTAAATCAGAACAACACACCTGCTTAATGCGGTTTATTGTCAGACTACTGCTGCTAATACACTTAAACAGATGAGAAAAAACAGATTTTAGAGGTATATAAACGTATTGAGTGACTTTCATTTATTTTTCGAATAGCTGTATGTTTGCGTTATTGTATCTTACGTGCATTTGTTTAATTTAATTTTACCTTTTCACTGTGTCAACCTATTACAGGAAACAAATGCTTCTGCAAACTTATTTCAGGTTTTAATAATAAATATCTCTTATATTTCAGTTATATTTATGTTTTTCCAGGCACATTTTGTCCCATATCTGGAACCATCAAAGTTTAAATGTTTACTGTTACTTTTATGTTTTTCAGCTACACATTTTGCATTGATAGTGTCGCTTTAATCTAAGTTTGGCTAACAGCTAATACTCTTCGTCCCTGTTTAACTCTATAAATCTTGAAGAATAACATAGTCCGAAGCATCCTGTGACTTTTAGCTTGTAGTTTTTAGCTTGCTTATGTTCTCTACCCACTCACTGACACACACATCATCTGCCATTTTACCCCAAACCATCTTTTTCATGGAGAATTTGCTATATTTAGTGGCTAATGCTGTATTGTCCAGTGAAATTGCATTGAAGTCTGCTTAATTAGCTTCTACGTTAGCAACTGAGCCCCATTTTCAAGTCTTTCCAACAAAACTGCAGAATAAGTACTACATAAATACAGATATATAGTTTTTAGAGTCAAGTTAATTGAAAAATGCACCCAAACCTTTTGATGAGCCGTGATCTAAGCGGCCACACAGTGATCCGTGTTATCCTCACCCTTTTTTTCCCCCCTGTTCCTTATTCTTTTCTTGTTTGGTTGGAGGACTATATTTAACTCTCCACAGCTCTAGCAATAGTACTTCTGTCACATGGCAGTCACAAAGCATTCAGTAATTATAACTTAGCTCTTCTTCAAGGGAGGCTCTCTAAAAATACACCCACATTGTTGCAGATGGGCTTTTTCTGGTGTTTTATGTGGCACTAAGTCTTCGGCTGAGGACACGACGTAAAACAGAGGAATGTGTTGCACGAACCTGCTTCTTTACTTTTTTTATGTTGAACAAATAAAGTTGGCTAAACTTAAAAGTATTGTCCAGTATTTTCTAAAAGGCGGTCTATGAGATACTTGGAGGCATCAAAAATATACTAAAAATGCAACTAAAACTAGATCCTGACTGAATAAATGAATCGGACCTTCAAAGTAAACTTATTTATACAATTAAAAGCTAACTATAACCTTATGGTCTAAGGTCTGTCTGTTTCCAAAAAGTTGAGTCTGCTTAATCAGTAAAAAGTCTACAAAATGTGCACTAAAATAATGAATAAGCAACTTTTAGATCTGGCCCCAGCGACATGTGATGTGCCTTTTGACATTTTAAAAAACAAGAAAGATAGTAATCGCTGCAGAAATGAAGTACAATACAGGAATAGATGGATGTCTCTTTCCTAATGTTGCATAACAGAGCTTTAATTCAGACCTGTGTGTCCTTAACTTGTCATTTGTTGGATTGGTTTTATTTTTTTTATTATAAAGATGCCGTGTTTTTGTAAAGTGGTTAAAATAGTCGAATATATAGATCTCACTTTTTGCATATTTGTATTTATTGCTGACCATTGCAGTATTTAGAGGTGTTTTTGCTCTTTGTTCTGGTGAATTTCTAACTTTGTCTTTGCAATTAATTGAATTTTTTATTTAAATTTTGACTCCTAATGATCACAATATCAAAGTAATCGATAAAAAAAGTGATTATTGATCACTTGTTTTCATTTATTGTTACTTACTTGTTTACTTTTTAAGCTACTTATTGAATATATTATTTATTTTAAGGAGAATTCACTGTTTTCTTCAATAAATCCAACATATTTCCAAAGTCAATAAGTAATCGTGATTTCAATAATGACCAAAATAAATGTAATTATCATTTTTTTCATTACGGAGCAGCCTTACCTCGTCCAGTGCTGCTCTTATGTCGGGTCAGTTCAGTTCACAGACTGTGGGACACCTCAGCCGTTCTGTGGGAATCTATAGAGTGTAAAGTCTGCAAAGAAATGCATTTGTAACAGACTCATGCTCTTCAGTTAATGCTAACATGTCTGTTTGTGTTTGTGAGAGAGTGGACTAGTGTTGGAGCGAAGACCACACTGACCGAGACAGTCATGAGCCTCGAGACGTTTAAGGATCAAGTTCAAACCAGGATCAATGAAACTTATGGGGTTAGAGGGAGATTTTTACAGAAAGAGGAAAAAATGGTTGAAATTTTCATCCAATCATTGATAAAAAAACAAAGTGATATGGTATTTAGAGAGAGCTACAGTACATGTCCACATTTCTTTAATATGACCGCAGCATACAGAGACCAAGACCGGACCCAGGACTTTTAGGAGCCGAGACTGAGGCTAAAACAGACCGAGGCCGAGTCAAGACCAAAACGAATGCACAAAGTCCTCGTTGACAAATAACAACCTCAGAAACTGGAGCTGAAAAAAAAAGAAAAAGGACGTTAAAAGATGTATTTTAACATTGGCAGATCCTCGACTAAAACCCTCTGGTGTTAGATATTTACAATTAGACTGATTAGATTATACACTTGGAAATCATTGTTAAAACTATTAATGCTTCAATTTGTAATTTTGACGCTCTATTTTTTCTCTATTACAACTTTTTTTTTACCAAAGTCTTGATTTAAAATCCTGAGTCTGCTGCTGTACGTCCGAGACTGGGACGACTGAGACGACTAGTGCAACTGTCACTTTTAAATGCAATAAAAAAAAAAATAGTAGCATGTGATGGATGTGTGACTGTGTGTCTACTTTTAGTCTATTTATTTTATACTCTAAGTTTTTATTTTTTACTTTTAACACCGCGTCTTTATCTTTATCTTTGCGACTCAAGGATGGCGTCCAATTTTGTCGAACAATGACAATAAAGATTCCATTCTTTTCTAACAATAAATTAACCATTTAACTGTTTATAAATGCTGGATTGTTATTTAAATATTACATTATTAAGTATTAATGTTGAGGTATGCTTTGTGCAGTGGATGTAGCTGTGTATAAAATGTTACCAAAGTAGTCTCAAGACAAAGAACTCTACAGTATACGACCAGTCTAGGTTGGTGTGGGTCGGTCTTGGGTTGGTCTGGTTCAGTCTGGGCTGGTCTGGGTAGGTCTGGTTCGGTCTGGGTGGGTCTGGGCTGGTCTGGGTGGGTCTGGGTGGGTCTGGGTGTCCCGAGCTGCCTGCTGTGCTGCAGAGAGGCCCAGCTGCTGCACATGCTCTGAGTGAAGAGCAGCAGCAGCAGCAGCAGGCCGTCTAACCTCCACAATAACCGCCTTATGTAATCACTTTGGATAGAGACAGACTAAAATAGCCCAGACTGAGCAGCTCTGCCCCCTTGTGGCGCAGAGCGGTCACAGCACAGGCCTCTACAGGGAGCAGACATGGCCGCCGCTTCCTGCTGTATTTACTCTGCACAGACGGATCAGTTACTGTCAAGAGTTTTATCTAGACATAAGCTCATAGTGGATCAGACTTTCCTTGAACCATATCTTTAACTTACTCTGTTACTTACAAATGAGCTTCTCTTTATCACCGTGTATCAGAGGGATATCATAACGCCACGACATGTGCTTCCTAGCATTTATAATCCTTGTTCTTCATACAATATGTTGCAAAAGTTATTTTATATTTAAGAAAACAGCCCCTGAGACTTTGTTGCTCTCTATTTACGGATGTTCCTAGAAAACCTGGAAATTTAATTCAGATATTTTAGTCCTACCTTTTCCAAGATGGCGTCTGTGAGCTTTTGTTTGTCTAAAGACTTATTAACAAACCATCCAGCCTTGAGTGTGTAAATCTGAGCAGATAAATTGGGATAGTGTTAAAAGAAAAACTCTAAAATGTTATTGTTCTGTTTGTGTGTTTCAGTTTTCTGGACAGAATCGACTCTGTAAGACAGAGCGACTACACACCGACGGACCAGGTCAGTCCTCATTTAAAACACTCTTTTACTCCTCCTTCTGTATTTGACTCTAATGTTTTTTTTTTGTCACCTGTTTTCCTCAGGACCTGCTACGCTGCCGAGTGTTAACTTCAGGGATTTTCGAGACGAGGTTCCAAGTAGATAAAGTCAACTTTCAGTAAGTCTAAGTTATAAAGCATCAAAATGAGAAGCTATTTCTTGATATATTCTGTTAGAGGTCATTTTGTGTTATATAGTTGCAGCCCCTGTTGTTTATCTTTGCCAAAGGGGGATTCAAACATGGCCGCTCATTCATAAAAATATAAACAACATAATACATGGGCTGTGATACTTGTGCATTAAGTGAATAACAGAGAAGGAAACTGCATAATTAAAAACTTAGAAATAAAGGTAAGTCTGTGGTAAATACATAGGTCCATTATTCTGAAAATGCCGTCATGAAAAAGTCCTGGAAAATTACTTCTTAAAAGGAGTAAGAGCCGCATAAACTAAGCCCTTGTCTCATTCTGTCTTTAAGTTTTTGTATCAAAGCTACTTTTTTGACTTGTTTGTTAGTATTTATGTAACCTATCCCACTTTTGTTCAGTACCGACCGTGATATTGACGTTTACCGAAGGACGTAGTAATCTGAATTATTCCACCAAATCCTAAAAAGCGAGCCGCCACAAGTGTCCCGTCTGAGCCTTAAATCAGACCACACATTAAGTTTTGAGCATGTGTTACGTCACCGTTCCCATGATCCCGGTTAAGAACGCCCTCTGTGTTTTCCGTCTATATTTACTTTGGCCTAAAACGTCACGAGTCTGTGGACTTTTACGAAAGCCCTCTCGTCTCCTGCTTAAATCCAGGACTCCTGTTGGAAGTTATTGACCATTACTTCCTGTTATAACAGCAGCCAATACTCGTTGCTGAAGGTTTTGTAATTGCTTCGGTGATGTCACATGGGATGACCCACTTCCGCAGCGACAGACACAGACTTATTCTACCATCTGAAACGGGCCTTTGTATTGGATTATATCATCCCCAATGATCGATAAAACTGCATTACTTTCCTTCGGGGCGTGCAGTTTTATCACTTTGATGACGGCTATACAACCAGGGTCAGGGAGGCCATCGAAAAAAATACCTTCATAAATCAGATTATATCACGTAGTAGTATTAATGTGAGTCTAGTTTAGTGTTAGAGTGTTGAGTTTAATAAATGTTCAACTGTGTGCGCTGTTTTACTCACAGAAACCCAACTTTAAATCACGCTAAAAGTGTCCTTTTTTGGTCACATGATCACAAGTTTAGCTTTGTTATAGCTTTATAATTGTTTGAAACTGGTCTGATCATGTGACACAGTGCCTCTTTATTGCCCAAATTACGTAAAAATGATTATACTCTCATTTTAAGCTGAGCTGCAAACTGTTAAAGTGTTTTTTTCAGCTTCAAATCTCCATAAAATTACAGTTTCAAAGCCCACGTGCAGCTTTACATTCACTTTTAGATTGTTCGTAAGGTGTTTCTGTTCTTGAAGCAGGTAAACAGAATGCTTAATGACATTTTTTTTTGATCAACCTGGTTAAAAGTAAGAGGAAAATGCAGCACTGACTCGTATTTAGAATCAATATGAGCCCTGGCACTGTGTCATCGTCCGGCTCCGTCACAACACAGTCAGGGATAACAGGCTTTTCCTCAGGTCAAACAGTTTTTACAAAAATATGAGAAAACCTTATTATTAAACACATATTTTTCACCAGTTGTTTATCTAAATGTGACAAGTCTGTGTAACAAGAATGAGAACACCTCTACACAAATCAGTTTTAACATGATATTTAAGGATTTCCTCAGTAGAGCTGCATATAATTAGCATTTTATCAATTACTTATTACTTAATGGAGTCTTAAGAACAGGACTCAGAGAAATAGTGTTTATTTAATTGTCTACAGTGTGTGAAAAAGCACGTCTTTCCTGAAAAAATGAATGTTTAGAAGTACACACATAAAGCTTTTAAAGGAGATTATTTTGGTTACTTTAGTTTGTATAAAATATGATATAAATCTCAACATTTATGCATTTTAGAGTTTGAATCTAGAAAGTATGTATGTAAACACTTTTTCTAATGCAACTTTCATGTTTATTCTATTTTTTTAGAGCTCTTCCCCTGAACTTGTTTTATTTCTGAACAGTTTGTACTTTGTTAAATGACCACAAGAGGGCAGCAGTCGGTGTGTTTCAGTGTGTTTCAGTGTGTTTCAGTGTCTGACCGTGTGTGTGTGTCCTTCTGCAGCATGTTCGACGTTGGGGGCCAGAGAGACGAGAGGAGAAAATGGATCCAATGCTTTAACGGTGAGAGCAGCAGCTTTTACTCTTCTCATCCTCTTCATGTGTTGACTTTGTGTATTATTTCTTGTCTGTTTAACTTTAGACTGAACTCTGGACCCTGCAGATCTCTTTATTTTTTACAATATGCATGTTAATAAATCAACTAGGGACTTTTTTTTAATTTGTTAAATCAAAACCAGACCAAACTGCAGCTTAAACCCTATTGTTCTACTTAAACAGTTAAAGTGCACCATTAAATAAACAGAATTAAACCCTTAAATCCCACTGTAAACTTGTTTTATGACTTCAGTAATGTGTGTAACCATAACCAAATATAATATTTACATACAACAACAGGTGATTTATCATGTTAATGCCATATTTGACCTTAGAGTGAACTCAGATCCTATATTTCTTAATTTATTTGTGATTTAAGTGAATTAGTAGTTGTGTTTTTAATTTCTGAAGCCCATAAATTAAGGCAATACTATTATTATTACTATTATTAGTCACATTTTTGTTTTATTGGCATTTTCTGGCAGTTTTAAAGTGACAATAAATACAAAAAACCCTTAAAATCATTTCATTTTTTGGCATTTTTACTGAAAGAACATAAAATCTATGAATAAAATAGTCATAAGTCCGATCTGAAGACCTTTAGTGTTATAGTATCTTCATGTTCTGTACTGTGTCCTCTTCTTTCAGACGTCACTGCTATCATCTTCGTGGTGGCCAGCAGCAGCTACAACATGGTAATAAGGGAAGACAACAACACCAACCGGCTACGGGAAGCTCTGGACCTCTTCCGCAGCATTTGGAACAACAGGTGAGTCACAAAAAAACCCAGACTTTTCTGTTTCGTGACTTCATCAAGAAGAAACTCGATCATTACGGCAACGAGCAGCTGTCATTCACATTTATTTATGTGATTGTGGAAGTTAGACCCTTTAGATCAGTGGTGTTACACTCTAAGCTAATAAGAATCATTTCAGGGGCCAAAGATGGAGACATTTGGAAGCTTTTATTAAATTTTAAATGTGAGGTTTTATCATCATTTGAGTCTTACAAAAGTTATCACACAAACAATGGTTTTAGTTGGATTTGAACAGGTTTTAGTTGGATTTGAACTGAGTTTAGATGTATTTAAACCGGTTTTAGTTGAATTTGAACTGGTTTTAGATGGATTTGAACAGGTTTTAGTCAGATTTGAACAGGTTTTAGTTGGATTTGAACTGAGTTTAGATGGATTTGAACAGATTGTAGTAGGATTTGAACAGTTTTTATTTATCTTTGTAGCAAAATGTTATGTGTTTGATTATATTTTAATATTAAGTTATTAGTCACAGGCAGATCTCAGTTTAACAGTCTCTGATGAGGAAGCACAGGTCCTAAACCCATCTGTGTATGACTTAATTCCTCAATCACGTGTCTTTTTTGTTATTTTTTTACCGTACAACCGCGTGAATAGCCAGGTTTTAAGCACCTAATGACGTTTAGCTTGTAGCCTGTTCTCTTTGCTGCCATCATTGAGGCATTATCATTTCCTGAAAGCCACTGAGAGGATGAAAAGGAGTTTTTACCGTCAAGAAATTACAATTTTTCGCACTTTTAAGGGATGCACTGTGGTTTTGTTGTATATTCTACAAAACATTGCACATTATATAACTGTGGATGTGACATATACATGCAGTCAGATTTATTTTTTGTATATAGCACAAAAAAAGTTTACAAAGTGCTGCAAAAAATCCTGTAAAAAATTAAATAAGAGCAGTAGTTTAATAAATACAATAAAAAACCCTTTCGTTGAGTTAAAATGAATAAGTAAATATGTCCAATCTTTCAAATATATTATCAGTATTCATTAAAATGTCTTCTTTTCCAGATGGTTACGCACTATATCGGTCATATTATTCCTGAACAAGCAGGACATGCTGGCCGAGAAAGTATTAGCTGGAAAATCCAAAATTGAAGACTACTTCCCTGAATATGCTCGCTACACCATACCAAATGAAGGTTGGTATTAAACCCTTTTTATTTTAACGAACATGCCCTCGGTCCTGTTTGTGTTAACTGCCCCTGTCCTGTTTTAAAGCCACCCCTGAACCTGGCGAAGACCCCAGAGTGACAAGAGCTAAGTTTTTCATCCGGGACGAGTTTCTTGTGAGTATTTTTCGTAGTTTCTCGAGCAAACGTAACATTATCACCTCTTAAGTGTTTTATTACCGGATCAGACACGAGTATCTCTTTCTCTTAAAGGCAGCATTGAACGTGTTTGTTTTGTAATAAAGACGGTAGCGGTTTAGGTCTGTCCCGGGACATTTGCTGCAAGAAATCCACAATTACATCAATATTGCTTTGAAAGAATGTGCTCCGTTTGTTTAAAAGTCAACGCTCTGTAAAATATCATTCGTTTTGTGACGCACGTCTGTCATAAGTATCCTACGACTATTACAGCCCTGACGTCCCGCATGAAAGCTGTAATAAATGGGACACATTACCTCTGGGCGTCCTCAGGAATTGTCAAAAGTGTTAAAAGGTCTTAAGACTAGCAACTACTTCAAAAGGAGCAATATTTAAAGACTGTTACTGGAAGAAATCATAAAAGCAACTCACTGGATAGTTACTATAAACTGGACTTCGATTTAAAGTGTGACGTCTAGCCCAAAAATCTACACCCTCAATCTGATTTTAATGGTTTTTAGACATGAGATCTGTAGAATAATGTCTATCTCACAGTATAACCTTCAAAGTGTTTATTGTCATGTGCACAGGAAGGAAACATGTGCCTTTTTTAATGAAATTCTTTATTTGTTTAATGCTGTAACAAATTAGCATCAGCTTTAAAACAAAGTGTAAAGGATAAATAATTTATAAATTACAATTATAAAATACAAATAAAAGTTTCAGAAAACCTCTTTTAGTGGTAGCATAAGCAGAAATAAAGTAAAAATTCTCAAACTAAGGTGTGTTTCGACTACATTTTGACAGATATCTTTAAATATTATAAATGAAAGTCTGCAGCGTTGTTGTATTATGTTGTTATTGTGGAGAGTGTATCAGAATCAAACCCCTAACGGGACGTCTGAACACTACAGACGTCCCGTTAGCAGACACCCACTGCCTCCCTTGCTCCGTCTCACCCCTGTCCCGTGTTGTTGCCCCCCTCCAGCGGATCAGCACTGCGAGCGGCGACGGCAGACACTACTGCTACCCCCATTTCACGTGCGCCGTAGACACCGAAAACATCCGGCGGGTCTTCAACGACTGCCGGGACATCATCCAGCGAATGCACCTGCGGCAGTACGAACTCTTGTGATGGGACACGCCTCTTCGTCCTGCTCCAGTCTGCCCCCCCGCCCTCGTACCGCTCCTTCTCCTGTCCCGGACTATGAAGTACTACTGAAGTGTGTCAAATCCTCTTCTTAGCTTTTTCTACTTTTTTCTCAGACAAATTCATCCCGATGTTGAAGGAAGGTTGGGGAACAAAGCTGTCGTGTGCCGCTGGTTATTATTTTTCTTTAAAATCCTTTTGAAAAGCCTTGATTTTTTTGTCATTCCACTAAGCCTCGGGCTACCTCCTTAATTTTGCCCCTTTGTGTCTTTTGATTTTTTTGTTTTTTTTTCGATTTTGGCTTTGTCGTCGGACCTAAACTGTTGGGTGTGAAACTTGAGACGCACCGACAGGACCTCATTGTAGAGGCTGAGTGTGTTTTTGAGCGAAAGTAAGAAGATTTGGGATGTGTGTGATTATGTTTGTGCGCCCACTGCTGGTTTAAAGCAGGCCTCATGAACTTTCCCCCCACGTTATATATTTTTGCCCCTCTCTGCGACAAAAGGAGGGGAGCGTATGAAGAGATAAATGCACTTTGCATCAGGTTCCTTAATAACTTTTTTTTTTTTTTGTTTTGATGTTGTTTTTTTTCTCCAGAGGAAGCATACACACAATGTAGCATCACTATATTTATTAACCCTGTCACGGCGTTAGCTTGCGGGGCGGAGCGAGCGGCCGAGAAAAACGCTGGTGGAGTTTGAGAGTGGGAGGTCCGGGGTTTTTTTGTTTTTTTTTTTAGAAATGAAGGAATAAACGAAGGGACTGAGAGCTGAGTGCACCTTAGCCCCGGGTTTGCAGCCTCCACGACGGGACTCGGACTGCCTCCCGCCCGCTCCACACACAACACCATCCTTTTAGCTTTGACTTTCTGAACGGGAGGGACCACGGGAGAGAAAATGTATTGTTCTGTTTCTTTTTCCTGGTTTTGTTTTTTTGGTTAACTTGTACACTGTGCAAGGTTGGATTATCCTGTACAGACTGTAAAATGTAATATTATTTTGTACAACTTAATTGAAAGAAAAACAAATCTACTTGTAGATCTTTGTGCCTTGATTATGGCTGTACCTGTAAATGAGCTCAGATGTAAGTATGTTTTCGACTGCGCTGTACAGCTTGATGTCAAACTCTATCGGCAGCGGACGACTGCGGGTAGGGGACTTTCTCTGTAGAGTTTAGTTTTTTCTGGTTTATAAAAAAAGGAAATGCTGTTTAGTAAAAAATAAAAAATAGGGAAAAAATCCTAAAAACCTGTATACATTATGCAAATTAACCACTTACCTGCAGTGAAGACCAGATGTTGCAGCGCCATGCCTTTGTTTTCTTTTGGTTTTATTTCCTCCTTTAATTTTATTTTATTATTATTATTAATATTATTTGAATTTCACAGCTTTAAACAAACATTGGAAATCCATTGAAAGTGTCCAAATTGCAACCTGGTGTTGTTTTAATAGGAACCAACGTTTTTTTTGGAGTATGTCTGAGATGTGTACTGATGCCTGTGCGCATGTGTACATAAGACAAACATAGACTCACAGACGCATTGTGTGTTTGTATGCGGGAGTGAGCGCGAGTGTGCGTTGTGTGTAAAATTTTATAAATGTATGTACATGTAAATTTATAGGTCTATATAAATATATATGTACAATTATACATGTTTAATTATGTGTGTGCCTAGGTGTACATACCTATGTATGTATACGGTAAATATGTATACATACACACATAGGAAAGCATGTTTAGAATGGAGATGAATAAATGAGAGCGTGCAATATTAGTAATTCTTTGGTCCTTTGGCGCCATCCCAATGGCACAGGCACTATGAATGTGTGAGCGGCACCCAACAAGACGAGCTCTTTCCTTGTACAAACAGCATCAGCCTTTTCTTCTGCTACAGTACACGTCTATCCCCAAAACAGAGTGAACTGACTGGAGGTGCAAAACCCTTGTTTGGCCTGGGAGGATGATAAATGACATTTTTATTTTCTTTAAATAAAGAGGCACATTAGAGGACGTTGCTTTATTTCCATCTTGGTGTCCACTTGTGTCCAGATTTGTTCCTGTTTCTGTGGATCATGTGGTGTCCTTTTGCAGACGCTCTGTGATCACATTAATGTCATTTGTATGATGTTCTTTGGGGGCTTTCCTTGATATTTAGCGATTTCTACTGAAGATTTAGTTTGTTCAATTGATCAAAAGAAGCAAAACAGACACTGAGCCTTGTCTTCATCAAATCTACAACAGCAGCCTTTCTTAAAAACATGCCCAAATACTCTAAATTAATTCATATGTAGATGATTTTATGGATCCTAATAACTATTATAATTCAGGAATATATGGACTACAGTCTAAACTAACACTGCTTTCATTGACTGTTTCTCAGACTGTGTTCCTCTCAGGGATAAATCTGAAAGTATAAGTTAATCTTTCACTTTCTAAATACTGTATTTGCTGTGCATGATGTCATTTTAGAGTTTCTATTATGATAAGGTTCACAAAAGGTTCAAGATTCAGATTTATTATTTACAGTTTTTTTCTGAAACACCTGAACAATTTGGCAAAAATCTTCACAACTATTTGGCATCAGCCTGGCCAGCCACATCCAAACACTGAGTGAAAAAGGTCCGAGCCGTATCCACTAATCACTCATGTTTATTTAAAATGGGGCATGCCTCGTTTCTCTGATTAATAAATACTGTATGTCTGTGGCTGACCGGGCTAATTTGGCACAGAGTCAGTGTTAAACTATTTAGATATCCTTCATAAAAACAGACAGAAACCTGGATGAACAATGGAAAAATCACACAGTGACTTTAACGAGAGGAGAAACAAGTGACGAGGATGTAATGGGTTTACGTCGAATCACAGGAAACGTCAGAACGAAGAGACAAAAACCCACCAACGGAGACCTGGCTTTACCCACTGGTGTCAGACTGGGACATACTGCTCAAAGAATAAAGGGAACACTTCATCTACACCTTAGAATAAACTCAGTTAAATAGGTATAATAATAATATAGATATAATAATATGAAGAAACCTCTCTCTGGATGAGGTTTGTTTACGTGGGATGGATATTTTTGTTCACAGAAGAAAGGAAAACACAGCAAAACTTAATGACAGATGGAGTTCCTTCAAGAGAAAACCTGGATTTGATGTTTACAGAGACAGGTTTGTTAAAAATCCTGCATTTAAGCGTCTATTGGCTCTCTCCTGATACGTCCTGCCTGATTTTTCTCTATTTTTTTGTCATATTAATTCATTATTTCATTGGCCACTTCCTCCAGTTCAGTATCAGATCCATATTTGCAGCTACAAGAGTGTTTACTGTGTCAAAAAAAATGAACAATTCAATGAAAAAAGGCAGGACGGTGGAATGATTTGCTACTTATATTTGCTCATTTCTGCCCTTTTTGACTCAACGATCACAAACCTATCCTACTCCAGCAGAGTTAAAGGTTCTGAGTGTTGTCCTGGGACCTTTATTTAGAGACAGACACCTCCAGAGAGCTCCCAAAATGGTAGGGACAGGAAGCTGATCCTTGTAGAAATTGTCAACCAAAGTCAATTTTGAGAGGCTACTAATAGTTACAGCCCGTTAACACAACACACGACTGGAAACATTAATATCAGGAATCGGGAAGCAACCCTCGGAGCCAAATCTGGTGCTTTAAACCCGGGAAAAGAAGAAGTATTTTTATATAAAGCGATATAAAGCCTTAAATCTAACCGAGCACCAAAGACTGACGGGGGTAAACAGGCAAATGGGGTCCTTTTTCTTACTTATTTCTCACTTTTTGAACATTTTCTCTCTTTTATATTTTCCTTTTAGCAGAGGAAGAAACAAAAGATAAAAAGAGTTGAATGAAAAAAGCCAGATTCAACACACTTTTCGGTCAAATCTGATTTTAAATCCAGTCTAAAAGATGACTTTAACATTTCTTCTGACCAATATATAGTTTGTTTTCTACATATTTCAAGCTCCGATGTGTTCCCTTTATTATTGGAGCAGTATATTTACACCCTTCATGTACAGTACCTGCTGATTTGATTAAGTTAAAGTGTGCATTTCTGGTAAAAGTGAACAGGACTCGGTGAAGTGTCTTTGCGATCGAGCGCTCCTTTGTGCTTTCCGGGACAAGCTCCACCCGTCCGAACGTCACCGGTGAAGAAATTCAACGCCTCGGTCGCGACGTCGCACTTTGAGACCTTTAACATTTAAAATATCAGTGAGTGGACTTCACAGTGCTGCAAATACTCCACATATAACCTGTCCTGTGCAGTCTGCAGTGCATTATGGGTAGTGTAGTTCACAGAGACTTGTGTTTTCCCAGCAGACAGAGGCTGAGACACTGCAGCAGGCCCTTCATCCACAGACAGTGAGCGAGGAAGAGGAGGAGCAGGCAGGCGCCGGCCGAGCAGTAAACTCCGATCACTGTGCTCTCCTCGGGCAGAAAACACTTGGACAGAGAGTAGTGTCCCGCAGTCACCGAGGCCTGGGGCAAGAGACCAGACGGGAGGGTATTAAGATACATCAAAGAGAATTATTATTATTTTATCATTAATACACTGCACTTCTTTTCTTTATTTATTTGGTTCCTTCTTGGCTTCTGCTGCAGCACAAAGTTAATCACAAACTCTTCTATACATTTAATATTTTCATCCAGTGAGGTAAGATTTAAAAGATTTTATGATGAGTTAATTCTTAATTCTATTCCTGTGATGTCGGATTATTCGAGACAAAACAACCAAAATGAGTAAGTATGCAATCTTTTTTTTTTTTGGCAATTAAGGATATAATTTTAATCTAATTTTAAACACATACATACACTTTTTTTCTACTACAGCAGCCTCAAAACCCTGATTTAAAATGTACAGAATGCCTGAATGTGACGTCTTATATTTAATCTAAAACCAAGAGAACATTACTTTCAAACTAGACGCCTTCTTCTTGAGCTTTTATTGGATTATGACCTGAATGAGTGAGAATATCCACCGAAATGAGGCCAATTAAAGACATTTAAATCAATTTCCAGCTTGACACTTGGCAATCCTGATAATTTAACTTAACTTTATACTAGACAAACATGTTTACATAAAGATAAATACAATTAAAAGTATTTCTTTTGACGTTGCTATTACATAAACAGTATAAAAACACCTATAATGGTTGAATTGTGTTGGTCCAAGGCTCATTCGCGTAAAATAATCTACAATAAAATGTCATTCCTACTGGTTTCTAAGTGTATTAATGTGAAAGTGTGGCGTGTCCCTCACCAGGATGAAGCTGGGGTTGTTCCTGTTCCTCCAGCTGAAGGACGGGACGCTCACCTCCAGGTACTTGTTGTCGTGGAGAACCTCACATCCGCTGTGGGTGTGGCCACTGAGGATGAGGCGGGGCTTAAACCACTGCAGCAGCTGAGGACACAGGGTCACATGATCAATGAAATCAGTTTCCAGGACATTTACGGGACTTTTTTTTACTCATTTTTAGTCTTAAGCGTTCAAGTTATTCTGGAGTTATTCTCTCTTTGTTTCGGTTTGCACAAGGACACTTTACTTTAGACAAAATCTCGTTAAAAATGAGCGGCTGAAATATAATTGAATATTTTTTATGACTCACGAATATAAATAATTTACAGAACAGATGTGGATATAAAGGTTATTCAACAAAATTTGACACTTTCAGCTTTAAGCAATTCAAATAAAATCAATTAAAAAACAATTTCTAAACATAAAAAGGATAAATATATATTAAAAAGTCAAGAAACTGAACTGTACCATCTTGGGTTGTCTTAAATAATTTGATATTTGTGTCATTTTGTGCCCTTTTCTAAACACATTCCCGCCTTTTTTATTTTTAAAGACAAACACATAATAGATAACACTTATGTGGGGGGTATTTATGTCTCATTTTCACTGGGATTATTTCTTATCCTTCGGTTTAATTAAGTGGGACTCACCCTCTGTGAAGCCTCCTTGGACAGCACGTCGTACTTCTCTCTGAACAGCAGGTGGCGCTCTTCGGCCGGAGCGGCGTCCTGGCCTGTGCAGCTGGCATCGCTCACTCTGTACAAAGGATAGTGCTGCACAAAGACAGACAAACAGACTTTTAATTAAACGTACAGGCGCTGAAGCAAATCTGCGTTCACTAAATCACAGAAAATAGAAAAAGAAAACGCTGCAAACTCGATAAAAAGGAACATTATGCAACTTTCTATCATGAATAAAATACAAAGCTTTAAAATATGAAGCTTCAGAGACAGTATTAGTGTATTCCCAGACTTAAATTCATTCATATTCTCTACTTTTTAAATCTTATATAGGACAGGAGATTAAAGAATAAACTGTAAAATCACACAGAAGTCTTATATGCTCAAGAGGTACGCAGTAGTTTATCGTTTCAGTGTTTATTTCTGGTTTAAGAGTAATGTTTAGTTAATATTGACAAGACAGAGTGGATCAAAGAGAAAACAGAGAAATGCATTGAGTAAATAAGTCACTAAGACCAAAATAATGTGTCTAAATCTAAATGTATGAATGTATTTGTCAGTGATGCATATGAGACTGTTACGTAAGCTGCTATTTTTTATTTTTAACTGTGTTACGTCTTGAATTAGAAAAGTGTTACTGCTTTTATGAGTTTTTCTCTAAATGAACTTGAGCTGTAAAGTGTCTTTTTGTATACATTGCACCTTACATTTTGTTTTTGCAACAACTGCGTCATTATTTCTCTGTAATTTCTTGTTTATTCTTTGAGCTTAATGTTTTCTGTGAATCAAATTAAGTCTGAGCAATGTTTTGTTTCTGTAAATAGGCGCAAACATTATAAATTTGTACTTCTTTCTGCTCCTTTTCATTCATATTTAGTGTTCAATTTATTACAGATGCATCTCTTTCAAGTATTTTTTGCATCATTTTTAGCTCTGTTTTTGTGTCATTAACTATTTAAGCCTTGCTCTGTAAAAAGATAAATGACTCCAACCACATAATAAACCACGTCGATGACAGAATAGAAAGTTTTGAGGCTTAAACTCAGCGTTCGACAAAGCTTTAGTGCATTTCTCACAACGTTCAGGACTCAAATATAACACACTCTGCTTGATTTGACTTAACAAAACACATTTCTGAGTCTGTGAAGTGAGTCGAACAAACACTCTCTTCGCCGTGTTTTCGACATTTGTACTTTTCCAGTTGGATGAAAGGAGCCAGATTGCGGGAGTAGGCACAGTCCTCGTTCTGCGTGTGATTTTGTTGGAGCCGGAGCAGCTTGAATTGGACTCGAAGCCAAATCTCTTTTTATTCCAGTCTTAGTTTTTACTTTTTCATTTGTTCCTTTCCTCTGCAGCTCAGCACAACACTGTCTCGCTAATGGAGATACATATTCACTACAGCTTTTTCTTGCTTCCCTGTTTTTTTTAATAAGCCTTTTTGCAGACTGTCAACATTCATTTGGAAAACTCTTTCTTTAGAAGTGTTTTCTTACACAAACAGATATAACTCTAAGGTATAACGGCTCTGAATCCTGATGATACTCTTCCCAAAAACAGAACAATTTAGAGCAAAACCGTGGAGTGTGAGTGACGCAAAAACAGATCAATAAATGGTCAACGAGGAGACAGTTTAATTAAATTTACGATAAAGTTATTACAGCTGGCTCTAGTGTCAGTGAATGCACCACAGCTCCAGCTCTGAATAGACGTAGATGTAAAAAAGTAAAAAAACGGTGGATAAAAATAAGAAAAGTGCTTGAAATAAAGAGAGAGCGTGAGGTTCCTTTCCAGCTTTAATAAACTGACCTCGCTCTGTATTTTTGTATTTCCTCCCTGAAGGGTTACAAAGGAGTGCTTCATATTTAAATATCCGGCGTGCCCCAGTGTCAGACCGTGTCAAAGGCTGAGGGGGTCGCTCTGGAATGACTCTAAAGAGATTATTGATTATTAATATTTATCAGGGAAGGCCTAGGACAAGCTGGAGGGGATATATATGTGTGATATTATTGAATATTAAAGTGTGAGGGAGACTTTTCAGGGTTGATTACGGCCCTAAAAACGTCACGAAATCCTAATCTTGTATAATAATTATCTTTCCCCCAACATCTAGAGTAGTTTTCCCTTCTTTTTTAATTTAATTCAAGTATATGCACCCTTAATATAATAAGCTGAAACACTCTGAAGCAAAATTTTCTTCATTTTTAGTTTTGTTTTTGCTTTTTAGTATATTTTCTATGAAGTTTATTAAAAGCACAAAGATGGCGGCTCATTTCAACAGCCTGCACCATCTAAATTTAGCCCGAACAGACGCAGGTTGTTGTTGTTCCTCTGTTAAAAGCGTGAGTTATCTCGGTGGGACGCCCGTGCGGTTTACCTGTAGCATGATGGGAGGAGTCGGAGGATAGGCCTGCGAGCCGTCACAGCCGTCCGTCCCGCTGCCGCCGGACTGCGAGCTCTGCACAAAACACAGCATCAACTATTCATCTCTCGTCGTCGACCTCAGATCTCTGCTCTCGGCGCTTTTAACGCACCGTCTATCTACACACAACAAATGTACGACGCACAACAGCTGCAGCAGGTTGAGGTTTGTGAGGTAAAGGACACTGGGGTTGCTTATATAAACCGTTTAAATATTCTGCATTATTTATTTATTCATACTGCATTAATCTAACACTTGACATTGAAGTAAGCAGACTTTTAGTAGCTTTTTATAATAAAATCAAACATGTGCTGCATCTTCTTTTGTGACATATTGGTTGCAATTTGGAAAATAAATGATAAAAAGATACTTGGAAGTCTTTTATAGTTTCTATTTAATTAAAGTCGGCAAAACCCTTGTGATCATCTCAGATACATCCTGCCTCGAGTCAAACACAATCCCAAATGGGATAAAGGAATAGGCGTAAAAAAGGAATGAATTAATCCATTTCCAAAACACCAGCATCAAAGTGTTGTGGTCGCTTTTTTTAATTTAATTTTTAATTTTTAAGACTAATATATACGTGAGGAATAGGATTATCCATCATAACATGTTTTCAGACTTGTTTAGGATCCTCCAAAATCATTAAGGCATTACTTCGTATCAATTAAATGAAGTAGCGTTCATATTATTGCTACGAAGGAGGTTAATACTTAAAAAAATACAAAAAAATACATAAAAAAATGTCCATCCTCCCTCTTTACATTTAGTTTGTGAGAGACGTTGTGATTTGTCGACAAAAAGAGAAACGGTGAAGGTCTGAGCAGCTCAATAAGGATTTAAGACTACACCTTTATTACATTTACAGACAGCTTTGATACAATTGTCTGCCTTGTTTTTGCGATAAAATGTATAAATAAAGTATTAAAGGAATAATAACTGGTGTAACACTGGCAGCGAGAAACAAAAGACTCACTATTGACGAACAGATGAAGGTCCATGAAATTTACATAAAGGTTTTTTTTCGTCAGATTCTGGACTAAATGGACTGAGAATGTAAACGCTAAAGGCCTGTATCTGTGAATGTGTAGAAATGTACTGCCACCATTTTAAAACGAATAAAGTGTAAGGTTTCTGCTCAGTTCCGTTGTCCTTGTGTTGATTTATTAAAGCGTCAGGGTCGAGGATAACGCAGATTAAATAATGAAGGTCTGGAAATGTAAAAAAAACTTTAATTTAGCTCAAAGTGTAAAGTATAAAGGGTGTCTCTTGGTGTTTTTTTGGCTGTAATCGTGTTGCGGGAGTGTGTGGAAGTGTCGGAGTTCCACCTGCAGCGAACAGTTGAGGTCTCGGGAGAGTTTGATGAGCTCTTTCTCCACAGACTGACAGATGGGACAGCCGTCGCCGTGAAGAGCCACGCTGTTCACCAGGAGGAAGCTGACGAGAGCCGCACCGACAGAAAGAAGAGGCTTGTTGTATTATTTTGAAACACGCTTCTCGTTAATGTTCGCTACAAAGGATTAAACCCAGTCTCTGCAAATTCAATCTTTCCACAAAAGGATGGGTGAGCTTATTATTTAACCAAAGAGCTCCAGAATACTTGAACTTTCTTTTAGGGATTGTGACTTAGACCTTAAAGCAGTGGTGTCGAACTCAAAGAGGTGAGGGGCCGGGAAAGTTCACAAGAATCATTCCAAGGGGCTAAAGATTATGTTTTGAATGTGAGTTTTTATCTTGATTTGAGTCTTACACAAGCAATCATTTCCTCCTTTCATTGAAACTGGTTTTAGTCAGATTTGAACAGGTTTTAGTCAGATTTGGACAGGTTTTAGTCAGATTTGAACAGGTTTTAGTCAGATTTGGACAGGTTTTAGTCAGATTTCAACAGGTTTTAGATGGATTTGAACAGGTTTTAGTCAGATTTGAACAGGTTTTAGTCAGATTTGAACAGATTTTAGTCGGATTTGAACAGGTTTTAGATGGATTTGAACAGGTTTTAGTCAGATTTCAACAGGTTTTAGTCAGATTTGAACAGGTTTTAGTCAGATTTCAACAGATTTTAGATGGATTTGAACAGGTTTTAGTCAGATTTCAACCAGTTTTAATCAGATTTCAACAGGTTTTAGTCAGATTTGAAGAGGTTTTAGTCAGATTTCAACATGTTTTAGTCAGATTTCAACAGGTTTAGTCAGATTTGAACAAGTTTTAGTCAGATTTGAACAGATTTTAGTCAGATTTGAACAGATTTTAGTCAGATTTGAACAGGTTTTAGTCAGATTTCAACAGATTTTAGTCGGATTTTAAGAGGTTTTAGTCAGATTTCAACATGTTTTAGTCAGATTTGAACAGGTTTAGTCAGATTTGAACAAGTTTTAGTCAGATTTCAACAGATTTTAGTCAGATTTGAACAGGTTTTAGTCAGATTTCAACAGGTTTGAGATGGGTTTCAACTGATTTTATGTACCTTTGTAGCACATAGAATTCAAATTCAATGAATAAAACCTAGTGCCATAATATCTTCTTCTAAATGTCTTGAAGGGCCACACAAAACACTGCAAACGGCCGCATTTGGCCCTCGAGCCTTGAGTTTGACGTGTCTTAAAGAGTTAAATTGCAACATAAAAAGACAAGGATACATGGGGTCCCTTTTTTACCAGCATTCTCAGCTCTTTATGGGCTTTAAAAGTGATGAATAGTGTTATAACGGCAAAAAATTTAATAAAAAGCAACGCCAGACATCTAGCCTCGAGACAAGGTTTGGAGTCGAAGTATCTGAGCAAGGATGTCTACCGTGGGTTTGGACAGACTTAGCGTCAGAAATTATGAATTAAAATGAAAGTTTTTCGCTTCAGCTTCAGCCTCGGTCAAAGAGAGGCACTTCAGACCAACACATGTGCTTCATTTTGAGGATAACTGAGGGTAAATACACTTTATACACAAACACACAGAAGCTAACGTCGTCCAGAAAGTCTCCAGTCGGTCTTTTACTGAGACTTTTTTCCAGCTCCAAACACATCCTGCTAAACTCTGGATGGATTCTGCGTTTTTGTGACTCACTTGACTCCGTTCTTGGTGACGATCCTCGTGGAGGAAGCGTTGAAGACTTTCTCAAAGCGCTGCAGTTTGAACCAGTCCATCCTGCAGAGACAGAGATGCACGGGTCACACAGCCGTGCACAAATAACACACTACGAGTATCCCACAATGCACCACAAAGTAGAGAGTCCGGGAAAAACACGAGACCTAAACACAGCTCTGTGACCCTGGCAGCTTTAAAGTCATTTTTACTATTTACTTTTTGTATTTTAGATTCTTCAAAAGGCACTTAATAAATGTATAAGTGTCACTTTAGCATAAATATTTTAACAGATATAGAGATATTATGTGCAGTTTTTCACACTTTTTGTCGACAAATAGATCACTCAAACATTCATAAACTACCTTTAATATAAGATTTTTTTGCTGCATACATTCTCATTCAGTCTTTTTGAAATATATTGTAAAAAGAAATGTTTTTATCAGTATTATTCCACAAAAGCACCTCTGCCTTATCTATTTTTGGCCTCGGTTTTACAGAGCTTTATCTCTATTTTGCAAATGAGATTAAATGGAACTATTTACGACATTTTACACAATGCACTAATCCAAAAAACTGGTGCAAACAAACCAAACCTAAACGTCTGTGAGTTATTGTTCATACTACTACAACAAAAAAACACTAAAACCTGTTGAGTGGCTTTTATAAAAGAACAAGGTGTGGATTGAACTGGTTTTAATCCACTTCCTTTGTGTCTACGCCAACAAAAAGAGTCAACCTGGGTGTTTCTTTATTTAATTTAGATATAAAGTGTATGAATAATAAGTGTTTAGGTCATTTTTAATCTGCTTCACACTGAACAGTACACAATGACTCACGAGGAATCCTCTTGTGTTAATGTCAGATTGTGTAGTTGCTGAGAAACGTAACAATGGCCCTATTCAGCTCCAAAACAGTCAAACTGGTCTGAAATGTTTGGACTGGCTGCTGCTGCTCCAGTCCTGGACTAGTTTACAGCCATTAACATCAAACTTATTACAGCAATAACATCACTTTCACTTCCAACGTGAAATCCTATAAATATCCTACTTCATAAACTGTTATTATCTATGTCCCTGAAGGCAGCATACGACTTCTGCAGCCGATAAACGACGTCTCCGAGCTTAAATAAGACATTCACAAGCAGAAAAAAGTAAAAAGATGTGTCCCTTCGGTGCTTGTCTGCTCTGAGTCAGCCATTTTGATCTCGTCCTGATGAAGACCTTGAGGTTGAAATGTGTTGTTTTTCATGAAACAGTCGTGTTGTAATAAAGACTTTTTATCTGTTCACGTTTTTGAGTCCTTCCTGCTTCAATGTCTACAAGATTATTCCACTTGTAGACCACTAGAATATACAGTACATGAACTTTAAAGCAGTCTTGTGTAACTTTTAGCACAAACGATGTAATATTTGATGGTTCTTACACATAACAGAGTCGTATTTGTACAAAATGACTCTTTCACAACATGTTTTTTGCTCGCACACTGTCCCTTCAGCTTTTTATTACACAAGCATTTCACATTCACCATTTATCACAACAAATTTCGTATCTGAGCCAGTTCAGTACAGTTTCCTTCTGGAAGTCTACATTTCTTTACAGTTTCTCGGTTCCCATTTAAATCGACGAAGTCTGTCTCCCATTTTCATCATTAATTCGTTTCCAAAGGCATTTATCAAGCCACAGTGACATTTTACAAATCCATGTGCCATCTGTTTATCATCAGCTTAACTTTAACTGTCTTTAGATGGACCCCGGCTGGAAAATAAACAGACAGTAAGTGAATATCTGGAAGAAAAGGGACAGGGCAGAGGTGTCAAACTCAAAGAGGTGAGGGGCCGCGATAGTAAATAAGAATCCTGTCAGGGGCCGAAGATGGAGACACTTTTATTAAAAACTGAATGTGAGATTTCATCTTCATTAGAGTCTTACAAAAGTTATCTTCAACATTAATTTACTGCTTTTATGGAAAATGGTTTTGCATGGATTTGAAGAGGTTTTAGTTGAATTTGAACAGGTTTTAGATGGATTTGAACAGGTTTGATTTGGATTTGAACAGGTTTTAGATGGATTTGAACAGGTTTTATTTGGATTTTAACAGGTTTTAGATGGTTTTGAACAGGTTTTATTTGGATTTGAACAGGTTTAAATGGTTTTGAACAGGTTTTAGATGGCTTTGAACAGGTTTTATTTGGATTTGAACAGGTTTTTGATGGATTTGAAGAGGTTTTATTTGGATTTGAACAGGTTTTATTTGGATTTGAACAGGTTTTAGATGGTTTTGAACAGGTTTTAGATGGATTTGAGCAGATTATCTATATCTTTGTAGCAGGAAATCTCTTAAGATTTCATGAATCTGATTCAAATCCACTTCAAACTTGTTCAAATCCATTTAAAACCTGTTCAAATCCAATTAAAACCTAGTGCCAAAAATAGCCCCCACTAAATGCAATGAAGGGGCCATATTAAACATTACAAAGGACCACATTTAGCCCCTGGGCCTTGAGTTTGACATGTGTGGGATAGGTTTAAGTGTCTTGACACGATTGAAGCCTTAAGTCTTCAATATAAAGGTTAAAATCTGGACAGAATGATCAGCTCTAACGTGCCAGGCCTTAATGAAAGACATGAATGGGCTAAATGTGTCCTGGACGCGTGGACAGATTTGGAGGAGGCGTGTTTCTGGACGTATTCAGAGCTCTGTGGAGGCGTGAATGAGTATGAGTTGTAGTTCGCGCCGAGAGGCCTCCTACGTAAGTGGAATCGTGTTTTTCAGCCGCTCACGGGAGCCGCCGGCTGTTGTATTTAAGCTCTTAGTATTTGTTAATAAGAGCGTGTCGGTGAAGCGGCCGTGTCAGCGCACAATAAGTAATCATTAATACAAAGAGAGTCAACAGAGAGACAACAATAGAGGAGAAGTTGAACAGGTTTAACGTCACACATCAAATAAAAGGTAAAAGTAGTACTATACAATGAGGAAAAGTGATGTTTTAACAAATCAAAACTGGTGTAGAGCACGTGAAGGTTTAAATATTACTGCAAGAGTTTATAAAGTCCTATTAAATCTTATTCTGAGACATGTCCAGTGTTTTATTTTCGTATTTACTCGAGTTATTCTTGACCATGACTGCTTTGTATTTACATATCAGTAAAAATCAGAGCCACTAATCAGCAGTCACACAACACAGACTCTCTTTTATTTACTGCCTCTACAGTCCAATAGAGCGCAGCTTTTCTTATTGACATTCTCACTAATAAATCCCTTTGTTAAAGTCGAGGCACATTCCAACAGACTTTGAGAAGCGGTTTGTAAGTGTTAGAGAGGACTGAATATCAAAGAGATCAGAAGCAGGCTGTTGAATTAAAACTGGATGCTGTGTTTGTTTGTTTTTCTTTGTTGAAAAATGCAGAGACGTTACAAAAGACTGTTGTTGTTCTACTCAAAACCGGTCTTGTGACTGGTCCTATCTCTGCCTCAAACTTGTTTCTATCCGGTTTTGTCACAATCTCAAACCTCAAGACAAATGTTTTTTTCTTGTGATTGCGCAAACACTTCAGGTCTTTTTCACTCAACTGTTTTTGGTCTTGACTCAGTGTAGATCCCTCAAAGTCTTGATCTAGTCTCTGGTCTGGGGACTACAACACTATTAAAGTCTCATGTATTTATCTTAAATACATGTGCATTACTAATAATTCAGTCAGTTTTATTTCAGAAATCTGTTCTTCATCGTTAAAGCTTTTATTAAATTCACTAAAATGTTCTATTAATTGTTGGATGATGGTGTTTCCTGCATTTTAAATCATCCGATGTTAAGTAAATGTACCCTATTACAGTACATAATAAATAGTTTAGATCAGAATACTGGTACTTTACTGAAAATGGAGGCTACTGCATGAGTTTCTCTGCAATACACAACATGGTCACAGCTTAATATTGGGTCTAAAACAGTCATAACAAATGTCTCTTGATATATTATTATTTAAAATGTACTATATGACTATATTAATTGAAAGTAGAACAAATTTAGGGGGTTTATTTTGGCAAGTAGCGATTTTTGCTTCACCTGCTTCATATTCAACATTGAATAGAAGCATGATGTTAAGTGTTTTGGGCCCAAGAAGGTAAAAAAAACACTAATAAATGCATGCTATTTACTATTTACCATTGTTTAAGGTGAATTTGAAGAGTCAAATGCTTCTTCTTTGCTCAGATTGTGTAAATTGTAGTAAATATTTTTAGTATAGACCCCAGGAAGACTAGCTGGTAGCTTAGCCTTTCAGCTAATAATAAAATAAACAAAATACTCCTGTGTCTTGTCATTAGAGCAACACATTTAAGAGATTTAAATAGAAAATCAACACAATTATTAACAGAATGACACCTTCCAATTACGTATAAACAGGACCTTACGTTTTTGACTGTATTTTCCCCTAAATATAAGACTTTTTAACGTGTAAAAGCTGATCATTACTTGACACATTGCAGTATTGTTGAGTCTAGGGGACATTCCTCACAACAGGTTTATCAGAAGCTGTCAGGGGTCACGTGTAACTCTGGTGTTGATGCGTTCTTACTCGTAATGGAAGCCGATGTCATGATTTCCGACCAGTACGACCAGTTCGGTGTCGCTGGAGTGTCTGAACATCCTGTGGAAGCGGCGCACGTCATCCTCCCAGTGCTGCACCAAACACAGTCACGTCTTAGTCACACACTCCTTTATAAAGTCATTTTCAAGGACTTTTCGGACAATTCAAGACTTATAGAAGAATAAACTTTTGTCTCTTTGTTTTTTGTTTCTCAAGGTTCGACTGTAGACGTCACTGAGAATTATTCCATCTGTTATTCTCTGGGCTTTTGGAGTATTTCCCTTCTTTCTCACCCTGTTTTCTAGTTCTGTTTGTCTATTCCTAGATTTACTGGCCTATATCAATAACATTTAATTCAAAATAACAATTACACTTGTGTTTTTCAATCCTCTTGTCCACATTAAAAGTTAAATTGGATTATATAAAGAAATACAAGGCCCTAAATCCAGCTTTCACGTGCACTGTTCTCCCAAAACAAGAGGAACGACATGACCCAAGCCAGAATCAAACCCGGGTCGTTCGAGTATGTGCTTTACCGGGCGTCCCAGCTAATTTAATTATAATAAAAATCATGTGTGCATTGCCTTTAAAGCCATTTGAGTCTCAAATTAACTGCATAAAAACATAAAAAAGCCAAATAACACCCCTACTTTAAGATTTTCCAGGACAAATACGTCATTTCAAGGATGTATGTTTCTTTAAATTTATTTCCAAGAGTCTACTTTTCTTTTAACTCTAATGACTCTGTACATTTCCAGTTGCGTAGAAACCCTGAGCTCTCGTGGGCGCTTCATAAAGCCCTCTCTGTAGGAGCCCAGAGCCCCTCGGAGCCCGGGCAGGGACTCCTCTTTTCACTTCACAAAGGTTGAATTGGACTCCGGCGGGACTCACAGAAGAGACTGTTAATTACATCAGAGCCTCGTGTTGACATGTTTGTATAATGTTTGTATCCCTGTGACTCCCCGGTGCTGCTTTTAATTAGCTCCGAAAGCACCGTCAGGCTCCTATCTTCATCACTAATTAGTTTCCAAAGGCATTTATCAAGCAAAAGTGACATTTTATTAATCCGTGTCACGAATGGTGTGAATTTACCATTATTTATTTCACCAGAAGCTGTTTTACTTCCTCAAAATCATCCTCATTTTTACTGTAAAGTAGAAAGAGTTATGAAAAACAGGCCAATCAATGATCACATTACTCCATTGGGATGTATTGATGTGTGGTGATTGACAGCTCGGTTATTAAACGCTCCATATTTAATCCTGACTGTTCACTAATTATGACATTTTCCTTCTTTGATAAATGTCCAAGCCTTAACCAGTGGGATCCTTTTGCCTCCTTTTGTCCAATAAAAGCACAAGTTAAATGTCTCTGGGCTGTGATTGGTCGGAATAATCACTATGACAACACCTCAGTCACCTCTGGATATTTTTTTATTCTATTCTTTGTCATAAACAATACACTTACGGCTGTAAAAAAAAAAAAAAAAAAAAAAAAAAAAAAAATTTATATTTTTTTAAGGGGGGGGGGGGGTGGGGGGGGTTTTTTAAATAAAAAAAAAAAGGTTTTTGGATGGATAAAGGGAAGGAGGGCAGATGGGCTTTTACATGTATGTGTCATGATGTGTTTCTATTGGATATGTAGATGTATGACACACTAATGCTTGCATAAACTAAAAGTACACCATGTTGCTGCATGACTGGCTTCATAAAGGTCTATATTTCAGATGAAAACAAAAGACAAAGCTGAGGTTTGACCCAATACGAGCTCTTCACGTTTAAAGGTGTTTAAATGGAGACTGTAGCTGGAACCCAGTGATAAATGTAAAGCATGACAGGCTCTGGTGAATATCAATATGATGCTCTGCTGCCTATAGGTGGGATCACTATGGCACAGCAGCAACATGATGTACTAAAAATACATGATGTTGCTAGTGGGGTCTGTGTAACACTTCCTTATGGAGAAAACAGAAGAAAAACACACAGATTTAAGATAAAACACACCTTTGCTGCGTTTGTTTCTGTCATAAACGCTTCTTATGCATCTTTTGTTTATGTTTCCCTTTCTTCCATTTTGTTCTCTTTGTTCTAACATGATGCGGTGTATGTAGAGGCACACAGCTGCAGTGCTTTGATGAAGAGGAGACGGGATCACGTTGTTTTTTTTTTTTTGTGAGCACAGGTCTCTCCATCCTCCTCATCCTCCTCCTCATCCTCACTCAAAAAAACCGTGCGTAAAAACAAAGCATTTACCTTCTGGGAGCTCCACTTGCCTTCGTCGAAGATGTCCCCGAGAATGAAGACTATTTCTGGTTTAAGGAGCCACAGAGCGGTTTGGAAAGCCCTCTCCATCTGCCATTCCCTGAACAATAACAACAACAGTGAGCTACAGTAGTGTTTACAGACCCCCAAAAGAACAGGGGCTCACCTCCGCAGCTTGTCGAACCAGTGCCCCCCGACGGCCCCCAGGAGGTGCGTGTCGGACAGCACCATGGCTCGCACCGCTCCAGAGTCCCCCCCGGGGCCGTCCATGTCGTCTCCCCCGCGGCCATGGCTCACAGCGGGCCAGGAGCACTTGAAGATGGTCGGGAAGTAGATGAGGTACTCGCAGAAAATGAAGGTTCCGCTTAGGACCACGACGAGCAGCAGGGCCACCGTCCATGTGGCGCTGAACCGCGGCATGGCTCTGTTATTGCCCGGGCTGTGGCGCACTGCTGAGGATGGGGCGCTCCATGAGGCATCTTCCCTCCTCCTCTTCCACGGGCAGCGCGGGTTTAGCTGCGCCGCCGGAGGATGCTCATGGCCCGGACACGAGAGGCGCGTGAAGAGCGGCTGGAGCTCCGAGAGTGGAGCCGCGCGGAGGAAATGACAGCTCTGCTCTCGGTTTGAGTCAAAAGAGATGTGCAGCTGCAGAAGAAAGAGCGTTTCACAATCAGGGCTGATCTCAGGTCTGCCAATTCGGACAGATTACGCACTGTACTTCCGGTGGAGGGGAGACTTCAGAATAAAACGCTTTTCAAAACTCAAGAACAATGGTGAGAATAAAAATATTAATAATGTATGCAACAAACAATGCAACACAAATGAATATGCAGATTGTTATATTGCTCACAGTTTATTAAGAATTGTACAATAAATATAAATGCATGTCGGCATAATTACAGCTATAATGGAGCATGTTAAATTAAATAAACCCCCAAACATCTATGGTAGCTCCGGGACATGTTACAACAATATTTACACTGAAGGGATGTCGCTCACAGAAGAAAGAAATACAGCAGAAGCTAACATGACAACTATGTTCTGGACAAAACAACCAGGATGGAAAAGCAAAGGGATGTGCACAAAAATACTGGACAATCAGAGAAATAATGGCACAACTTTAGAGAAAATCATGTATTTTCATAACAACATTAGTGCTTTACAGTGGCGTAAATAATAAAAAAACAAATGAAGACTTCACAAAGTAAAACACAAGACAATTATGAACAAGATGAAACAGAAAAAAGGAGTAAAATAAATCAATAAAAGTAAAGGCCTCTGTTCTGGAGAGAGGCAAACTGGTGTCAATGTGAAACTCTTAATTTGAAAGCAGACCGTGTCACTTCCTGTGTGTCGTTGCAGAAAACTTAACTGTGTTTTTTTGTCTCTGTCCAATACAGCAAGGATTTCACTGGAGAATTATTAAAAAACACTTGGAGTTATGAGACAGTTTATGAACTATCTGAAACAATATCAACACTTTTGGGAAAAATAACACAGATCTGTCCATTCAGAGATCTGCTGCTGCTGCTGCTGCTGCGGGAACTGGGCCAGAAACTACGGCCCAAACAAGATTAAGTGATTAAGAACAGAAATCTAATCACCCAGAGACTGCTGACAGAAAAGCCGAGAGAGGAGTCTGGTCGAGGGAAAAGGAACTGGTGCTAAATATGTCCTGAGAGTTTAGTTACCTGCCAGACCAGTCGCTCTGGTTGGTGCATACCACTGATTCAGCAAAGACTGGGACTGTGCGGCTTCAGTCCTGAGTCTGTTTGAATTCATCTGAAGCGGACGCAAAAGAGTCGACTCGTGGAGAATAAGGAAGCTGCTGTGAAACTGAAAAAAAAGAGGAAACGGTGGCGTGTTAAAGTGATGACAGAGAGAGGCATGTTTGGGTGGAGGCTCCAGTGACAATATATAATCTGTGCTTTTAGACGACAAGTATTGCAAAAGCTGAAAAGAATGTATGTAAAAGAGTAGCTTTTGACCTCAGTTTGACCCTTTTAAATTTAAAGTGCTCCACTCCTCTTTTCTCTGTTTGACTTTTATTGTTTTAAGCCAAACTCCAGCTAAACTCCAGCTCCTTCTCTCCAATAAAACCACCCTAAGCACTTTACATTTACATTTACATAATAAATCCCGCAGGCCGTGCCCTTTGAGTTTTAATGCAGGTTTGTGTTCACTATACTCCTAGAAACCTGTCGTGTTTCATCATTTCTTCTCACGACCAAAGCCAAGATTCAGAAATACTGATGTCATCCACGGCCTTTAATTAATGACATGTTGGAGGCAGATGTCGGCAGCAGCTCGTAAACAACGCCAAGTGATTAAATAGTGATAAATACCCCTAAAGACGTTAAACTGTATTAATTAAATAGAGCACACGTGTCAAACTCAAGGCCCGGGGGCTAAATGTGTCCCTTTGCAGTGTTTTATGTGGCCCTTCAATACATTTAGTAGTTTACATTAAAGATTAACCTACTACAGCCAGTTGAGATCCAACTAAAACCTGTTCAAATCAGACTAAAACCTGTTCAAATCGGACTAAACCTGTTAAAATCCATCTAAATCCTGTTCAGATCCAATTAAACCTGTTCAAATGCAGCTAAAACATGTTCAAATCCAACTAAAACCTGTTCAAATCCAACTAAAACCTGTTCAAATCCAACTAAAACCTGTTCAAATCCATCTAAAACCTGTTCAAATCCAACTAAAACCTGTTCAAATCCATCTAAAACCTGTTCAAATCCAACTAAAACCTGTTCAAATCCATCTAAAACCTGTTCAAATCCAACTAAAACCTGTTCAAATCCAACTAAAACCTGTTCAAATCCAACTAAAACCTGTTCAAATCCAACTAAAACCTGTTCAAATCCAACTAAAACCTGTTCAAATCCAACTAAAACCTGTTCAAATCCAATCTAAACCTGTTCAAATCCAAATAAAACCTGTTCAAATCCAACTAAAACCTGTTCAAATCCAACTAAAACCTGTTCAAATCCAACTAAAACCTGTTCAAATCCAACTAAAACCTGTTCAAATCCATCTAAAACCTGTTCAAATCCAACTAAAACCTGTTCAAATCCAACTAAATCCTGTTCAAATCCAACTAAAACTTGTTCAAATCCAACTAAAACCTGTTCAAATCCAACTAAAACCTGTTCAAATCCAACTAAAACCTGTTCAAATCCAACTAAAACCTGTTCAAATCCAACTAAAACCTGTTCAAATCCAACTAAAACCTGTTCAAATCCAACTAAAACCTGTTCAAATCCAACTAAAACCTGTTCAAATCCAACTAAAACCTGTTCAAATCCAACTAAAACCTGTTCAAATCCAACTAAAACCTGTTCAAATCCATCTAAATTCTGTTCAAATCCAACTAAATCCTGTTCAAATCCAACTAAATCCTGTTCAAATCTGAGTAAAACCTGTTCACAAATGAAGATGAAATCCATTTTGAGTTTGACATCTCTGAAATAGAGGAAAAATATTCTACAAAGTGTACATACTTCGTAATAATAAAAAAGGCTCCTTTGGTTCTCTAAGTGATTGGGAGATGACATCAAATTTATTTTATAAATTCAACTCCAGACTCATAAGAAGAGTGAATATCAGTTGTCTATGTTGATAAATGAAAAGATGGAGAGGCACTTTCTTTTACTCCTTTTCAGACATCAGAGTTATTATTCACTACAGCTGCAGTTATTGCTCTGTTTCAGACTTGTTTCTTCTGAGATTTAGCAAAATGTCATTTGTTTAAGGCAAGGAAAACATTTGAAAGGATAACAAAAGATAGATAGCAGATATAATACTGGTCAAAATGGGAAAAAGTCTTGTGGGATTTCAAGAAACAAACAGGTAAAAGAAGTAAGGATGTACTTCTTTGATTTATATAGTATCTTCTTTGGGGAATGGCATAAACTTGTAGAGGCCAACTCCAAACTTCATTGCGCCTTGATTTAACTTTGATTCAGGCCTGAGCTGCAGACTTAAATTCATAAAGAGAATTGATATACTTTTGATCTGTTATAATTAAGTCAGTAACATAAAAGAACAAACAGAAAATACGTTTTAGTTTATATATTTCGGCCTCTTTTAAGCAATGAAAAGAATGAACTCCTTAAATAATCTGTGCGTGTTGTGTTTACAGATTCAAACAAAGACGGAGCAGGTGAAAACTAGCAGCAGGAGCAGAGTTAAAGAGTTGAAAAAAACTAAAAAATCAGCTGAAATTATAGGTTTTAAATCTGCTCCCAATCATTCTCCATTGATACTTTAGAAAACAGACGAATGTAATATGATAACTTGTAAATGTTGTGAATAATGAAAGGCAAACTGCTTTTTGTACTTGTCCGTTTTATTGCATAATTAAACAAAAAAAAAAAAAAAAGGAGTGTTTCCCCAAAGTAATTATCAGTCAAATAGTTAAAAACAGAGTCCTCCAGCGGTTTCTTTGACGTTAGCAGCAGCGCTCTTTCATTACAAGAGACAAGAATAACATTTCCATTTTGAATCAGCTGTAAATGTGAAGCGGCCTGGGCTCAGATTCAGATTCATGTGAAATAATCCTGACCGGCCCAACTCCAGACGCTCATTAAATCGACGGAGAGCGCGCAGGTGTCGGGTCGATTGAGGACGAATGTAAAAGTGCGTCTCTCGTCTCAGAGCTGTCAGTTTTTCTTCTGCGCAGGTGAATTTCAATGTAAATGACTCAGCTTGTCTGTCCTTAAAAAAAAAATAAGAATGGAGGATGATAAATGTGCAAGAACTGCTGTTACAACTGCAGTTTTTTCTTTTTTTTTTAGGTTAAAATTACTCAACAATCCAGGATTAAAACGTTGAGATGGGATTTTTTCGAGTTTTTCAGGCCGTTAAAAAAAAAAAAAAAAAAGGAAGATGTAAACCGATCAGGCGTAACATTCTGACACTGACAGGTGAAGGGAATTACTCAACATTTTTGTGAGTGGGATATATCAGGAGCAGGTGAATATTTTGTTAGAGCTGAAGAAAAAAGAAAGAAGAAAAATGGGAAAGTGAAAGGATTTGAGTGAGTTTGACAAGGACTGGGGCAGAGCTTCTCCAAAACCTGACTCTTGTGGGGTGTTCCTGGTCTGCAGAGGTCAAGGAACAAGGAAGGAACAGAGGTGAACCGGGACAGGGTCAGGGGTCAGGGGTCACTGATGCACACAACAGACCAGCTTCTGTTCAGTTCAGTTAAAGCTGGTTCTGATAAAAAGGTGCCAGAATAAACAGTGCATCAGTTTGTTGTGTTTGGGACCAGTCACCGTGACCTTTGACCCTTGTACACTGCCGAAAACCCCAACAATCAGCACAGATATTAAAAGAAGGTGTCCCGGTGTGAGTCTGAGGTGTTGGAGCGTCTGTGGGACAAGTCTGATCCACAGAGACTCCACCTGGAACTTACAGAGACTTAAAGGATCTGCTGCTGACATCTTGGAGCCAGATCCAGGACACCTTCAGGGTCCAGAGGGGTCCAGGTCTCGACGGGTCAGGGCTGTTCTGGAGCTAAAGGGGTTATCCAGGGGGTCATAATGTTATGCCTGATCGGTGTATTTAAACAAACATCAGTAGACAGTGTCCACACATTACATCTTTTTAACACTGCTTTTTACATTTTGGCCTTTTTGTGCAAAATTAAAAGTATTTCCGGTCACAGAAAATACTCTTTGTTTGAGAACTCACATTTATAAGTAGACATTGTGGTTTTTGGTAATATATATATCTATGGTAATGACATAAACAACAAGGACCGGCCTGTTTATAGCTTTTAGATTATACCCTCAACTTCACACCTTAAATAAACCTTAATGCAGTTTTTTTGTGCCGCCATATTCGTTTTATATACTTATTAGAGTCTTGTGAGGGTGTTATGTTTTGTAAAAGGGGCAAATACGGACACATTAAGCATCTATGTGACAACAGGATCTCCATAGGCACAGTTCTTCTCGATTCCCAGGTTGAAAAAGTTGCCTTTTCCTCCTTTATACGAGCTCGTAACGATTCTCGCCCATCCATGTTCTCCCTGAAAAACACAGACATCTGCTACTGACAAACACTTTAGAAGAATGAACAAAAACAAATGAAGACGTGTGCAAATGAGGAAAGGTTATTGCAGATTTAAAATGGCTCGAATATGAAATGACTGGGCTTAAATGTTGAATAAGAGAAGTCTGTCTACTTTAATTCTTTCTGAGCATTATATTACTTTTACTTCTGTTGCTAAAGTATCCTGTTTTAAAAAGACATGCCAGGTTTAGTAAATGGAGGGAGGGAGATGGAGGGAATTTTGGGCTTTCAGATTTAGCACAAAAGGTCATTTGTTTCAGACTGGAACATTAGGTTAAGAAGAAGACGCAGTGAAATCAGATGATTCAGATACATTAGAAAGGGTCTTATTTTGGAAATCTAACATTTGGTGAGGTTTTGCTTCGGCCTAATCCACATTTTGTTGATTGTTTGTCTTATTTTTTGATTATTTTCACCAAACTGGAGACTTGTGAATGAGACAAACTCACCCAGAAGTCTCCCCAGGAGTTGCGTACGATCCAGAACTCGGTGTCGTTGGCCACGCCCCATCCCGCCACAGACACAATGTGATTGGGCAACGACAGAGGGTGAAACTCAGAGAAGATCCCTCCAGAATATTCCTCCAGACCGTCAGTGGCCATCAGCGCACAACTGCACAAAACAAGAGAGGTTTTATTTTAACAAACAACTGCACTCAGTCAGAATAGATCAAACATATAATAAATATCTACCCTTTTCACATTAAAGACAATTTTATACAGTAAAATCTTTATTTATAGGCTTTTATTTTCCTATTTTTTGCCCTCACATGAATAATTTGTGTAACATAACATAATATAACATAGTTTACATAACATATTTGGATTTTTACATTCTTTTGAGAGTTTTCTGCTGAAAATACACCCAAATGTTTTAAATGATTTAGTCAATTTCTCATTAGACTTAAAGTTATGCTGTGCAGTTTTTGGCATTTTGGTGACATCTTGTGGTGAAACAGCTATGTTAATTGTCTAAGAACTCAATGGGGGGAAAAAATAATAAAAAAATGGAAAGAAAGTCACTTGGAAATCACAAAAAACCCAAAACGAGGTCGAGGATACAGGAACTTATCAAGAATTATCTGTCTTTATTTTCTTCTTTCCACGATAAATAACTGCAAAAAGTGTTATTTTGTCGCACACAATTATTAATTTTAATTTAAGCCTTTTAATGTTAACTCTTTTTAAGAACCACCTGGAGCCTGATTTTAAAAAAAAAGCTTAATGAGAAGTATTATTTGATTCTTACGCCAACACTCAATAAAAACAACTTCCTTTTCTGTCTGAACATGCAAAACCATGGCCTGAAATATGATAACTGTGAAATTTAAATACACTTTGCATTACCTCTCAACAGATAAAAATAGCTACATAGACAACATGTATTAATTTCAATGAGAAGGTTTTGAAAGAGTTGGATTTGACATATACAACAAATACTTTTTATAACACTAGGAATAATTCAAAATGCATTTAAGGCCTGTATAACTTCCATAGCTTTATTAAAATTAAACTTTAATGACTAAGACTTGTTTTGTTGAGTGTAGGTGTGTTTTCTAAAATCACACGATGGACGTAGGTGGAAGGGTCACTTTAGATACAAACCTTACGGGCCCGTTTGCATAAATTTCCGCTTTAATTTTGTCCTTTCCAGAAACTTCTCCGTAGTCTCCCACTTTCCACAGAGTGTAGTTTTTCACGACGGCACAAGACTGAAAGAAGGAGCAGGTGCCGCATTGGTTGAACTGCTCACATTCTGCAAAGGACACAAATAAAGTGACATTTTTTGTTCATTTTAGGTGGTTTGAAATACCCCGCACTGTTTCACAATGATGTATAATAAAATAAACAATATCAAAGCTTCAAATAAACAGATGCAGCCAGAACAGTTTCTCCCCATTGTCCTTGTTACCGCAGTCACAAATATATATAATTATGTGGCTGGTTGCTTGAAAAGGAGCACTTGTGACTACACCAAAGTGTTTCTGGAAAGTGATTTTCAGCTAAAAGCAGACAAAAAAAGATGAAGTGCACAGATTTCTGCATGTGGCTGAATGCTGACGCTGCATTTACAACAAAGAAAAGAAGATGCATGCTGGTACTCAGAACACAATACAGCCCTGGGCCCCTGTCGGCTCCGAAGCACAATGAGGTAAAATATAGGCTGCTCAAATCTCTCTGTCAATAATGTGAATAAAGTGGAGTTATGTTCTTAAAAAGCACTCAACTGCAAATCTGTTCGGGCTGGTCACTTTGAAAGTTTGAGGTTTTTTTTTTTAGGAGTAAGGTAGTCTGTTTGCAAAAGTTAGAGCCTGTCAAACCCAATACAAAAGTTAGTACTCAAGCATCCGTGCAGCAAAGACACATAAATCTGAATTACATCCTTTTACACCGATCACAACAAGTTTTAATTGGCTTTGTGTCAAACAAACCTAACGATAAACAATGTAAAAGGCTGAACAAGAAACAACAAAACGCACCAGAGTCCCATTCTTTTCAGGGACATTATCACAAAGACATTGAGCTAAAAGACATAAAACAAAGCTAAACAAAGCAAAGAAATGCAAATATTAAAAAAGGATTGTAGTACTCGAGACTAGAGACTTGCCGACATCATTACTGTGATGATAAAAACATTGCTATCTTTTTATTTTTTCTTAATCTATATATGGCTATTAATAGTGTTGCTCATTATTTAGTTTCAGCTGGTACGGTCTTGACTACAATTCTACCAAACAGAACCTTTCCCTTTTAATTGCAATATTTATTTCCAGGAAAACTCAACTAAATTTTAACATATTTTATTTTTTCTTACGATTGTAAAGCTATAATTCAGTCTGTCCAGGTTTATCAGGAGATTTCATAAATACTCCAATCCTGAAAAAAACACAAAAATATTATCGTAAGCTCTAAATATAAGCATCGCAGGATTAAAACCAAAGTGTAAGGCATTTAAAATAGAAAGTAATGTGGGTGTCTGTGTATATACTTTGGTTTTTGGCCTGGTAGTTGTTGCAGGTCTCATCGGGGATGCCCTTCTGGTGAGCGTAGGAGTAGACTCTCAGGTGATCTCCTCCGTAACACGAGCCGGCCCTCCCGCAGTCGATCACGTTTTGGACCGACAGGTAAGCTGACGGCCACGAGCCTCCGCGCTTGATGTTGATACGGTCTGAGAAAAGAGAAATCAATCAGGTTATTACACTACGAATACATTAGAATTATTCTTCTCTATCTTTCTCGCCTTTTCCTCATCTCCAACTCACACCCATTGCACTGTTCACTCATTCATTTTCTCTTATATTTTACAAGTTGCAGGGTTTGGACCTACACCAGCTGCTTTGGGGCTGGAGGTATTTTAGAGTCACCAATTTGAGCTCAATATCCATGTCTTTGGACAGTGGGAGGACATCAGAGTGCCTGCAGAAAAGCCAAGTACCACAGGGAAGACAAGCGAACTTGACGAAGAAATGTCAATTCCAAGTGATTGTAAAAAAGTATGGCCATAACGCTGCTTTTTTGCTGTTTTTTCATTATAATTATGTATGATTATGTAAGATTGAACCTCCTCATGTCTTTACCCTTAATTAGGTGGTCAGGAGATGGTCAATGATGTCAGATAATATAACATTCTGTCACAGCATTTGTTCATTAAAACAGTCTATTTTTGGACTTTTTGTTCATACTTTACAAATACAACCCTGAGCCGCTCTTTATAAGTGTCTTAAAAGCATCCAAATGATCAGTGTCCTCTTTCCAAAGACAGCTTTTTGTAATAACAGTGACTTCTGTACTATTTTTTGTCCCATTTACTGTTGCCATAGTTACCGGCGAGGGCGCTGGTGGCTCCCATGGCCCAGCAGGAGCCACAGTACTGAGGGATGTGCTGGTTCCTCGTGACGCTGACATAGTTTTTCCCGTTGATATTCCTCCAGTCCCAGGAAACAGGAAGGTCTGAGACTTTTATGTACTCATGTGGACGGCTCCGGGTCCTAAACAAAACAAGACATAAAGTAAATAATAATAATTAAACTGATGGCTTATAGTTCAGTAAAGTCAAACAAATTAATTATTCTGCAAATTATGGGAAATTATACAGAAATAACAGCGTTTACGTTCGATTTTCTTCATAATAAAATATCAGAGAGCAGAACACATGGCAGACATGTGATGCTCATTAACCAAATCCCTTTAACACTGTTGGTATGTAATGTTTTGCAAGAGCGACTAAATTTATTGAGCAGAACAAGAAGCACCAAACCAAAATGTGCTGAAAATAAAAAGTACAAGCAAAAGGGCAGATCTAGGTCAGCACTTTTTAAGTTAAAACCCTGGGGTAAAACCAGGTTAAAGATTAAAGACCCAGTCAGTTCAACAGAAGGACAATTTACTATATGAGAATTAAAAAAACAAAAGGAAATAGGCTATATATTGTTAATTAAAACCCCATTTTAAGTAAGCGATAAGCATATTAAACAAAATACTAAAGATGATTTGTTTGGACGTCTTTGAGTGTGGCAGTATAGTCCTTAAAGTCTAAAAGACTTTCAGTATTTTGCTAAATCACAGCAAAAGCCTGAATAAACCACACCACTTTCTCGTAAAAACCTCGTTTATTTAAGTCTCACCTGACTGAGTCCGGACTGTCGTCTTGAATCGGTTTGTAACAAGGCTCAGATAAAAGTTTAAATGAACTTATACCAAGAAGAAATGACGATAAACAAAACAATAGCCGCAAGAAAGTAAATAAAGCCGCCGCCATGTTGGATTTCTGCTCGGCTTCTTCTTCTTCTGACGCATGCTCAGAGCGCCCTCTATCGGTCAACACTGAAACTCACACACAGTCAGATTTAAAGGCGAATTAAGCAGAATTTCCAGTGGATCTTGTAAATAAAACTTGCCTCTGAGCCTCGTCTACTCTTTTAAACCAATTTTAATTGTTGTTCAGTTAATTAAAGTGAAATCCAGGCTTACTCTGGCTTTGAATTAACTATTGCCACCTTGTACTACAGTTTGAATAGATTTTCATTTCCTGTGTGATCAGTGAAAAAAAAAAAAAAAAAAAACAGCAAAAAAGGAAAATGATGAAACACAGGCAGTTGTTTAGGTGTGGAATAAAATGCATTTGACTTATTACAATACACTTTGGTGGAAATGTGTGCATCTGTAAACCATCTTTTTTGCCATTTGACATTTCAACTTAAAAAAGACAGAAAAATCAAGCCAAACTATTTGATAGAGCCTCATAAAACCAGGATTTTATTTCTTCTAAATGATTAGCACTTTAAAAAACAATGGCAAGGGGCATTCTGCACGTAATGCCTTTAATTACATTTCCTTAATTGCTGCAAATTATGCTTAATTTAAGTGCCACTTATTTTTATCAGTCAAACAATACTGAATATCACCAAAACTCACTTAACATTTTCTTTCTCCATTAAGAGCAAAACATACTTCACATCTACACATGAGTATTCCATGTATTTTGGATGCTACTATTTTTAGCGCACTTTTCCCATTTACTCCAACGCTCTTATTTAATCAACTCAATGATCAATACATAACTTTGCACTAAATAACAACAGGCTTTGTTGTGATGCTGACTCTGCACTGTCAGCGGGAAACTTTTCAATAACATACTTAGTTACAATCTCATTATAACTAATGCAGTACCTGATGAGGGTTGGGGTTTTATACAAAGCTAATGTACAGCGCCGCTAAACAAGGTTACAACATTACAGCACGAGAACTTGAACTAAAGGCTCGTTTTGTGATGGGAGTGCTCGGGTTTGTGCTCTTAATGACCTAAACTAGAATGCGATTAGACGTGCATTAGGCGCCTAATGAACCCCCAGCAGGAGAATCACATAAATCACATGTTATTTGTTGCATAATCAGTCTTCAAATTGAGGTTTCACACTAATGATGCAGTTCAAGAGCCTGTAAAAGCTAGTGGTAAACAAAATACTGCTTATGTATGTCGGATAGTATCTCTCAGGGCTCTGTCAAAAGCTGTATCATCTCAAGTTTGTCATATGAAACGGTTTAATAATTTAATTTAATTGTTATATACTATTATGTTAAAATACAATGTAAAATCTGCTTTGTATTCCTTGTGGAGCAACACAAAAACAAATGAAAGACTGTTTATGCACATTTATAAAAAGGACGACAAAAATGAAATGGTCAATAAGCAATAAGTGGTCACTTTTGAAATAAACACTACAGAGCTGTGAAAAAGTATTTGCCCCTTCCTGATCTGTCACTCTTTAAATGTTTCAGATCATTCAACTAATTTAAATATTAGGCAAAGATAATTCAAGTAAACACAAAATACAGTTTTTAAGTGATGATTTAATTTATTTAGGAAAAAAGCTATCTAAACCTACCTAGTCCTATGTGAGAATAAGTAATTGCCCCCCTAAACCAAATCTTTCTTCGCTGTGGAGGAATTTGAGACCACTCTTTTTTGCAGATTTGTTTTAATTGAGCCACATTGGAGAGTTTTTGAGCATGAAAAACCTTTTGATTGTCTGATATTTAAATCTGTTTGATGCTCTGAATCATTTAAGTGTGACAAATTTGCAAAAAAATAAGAAACCAGAATAAGGCAAATATATATTCACAGCACTGTAGGTCTGTAAAAGTGGGTAGAACAGATAAAATAACCAAACCAAAGCACGTCAGACATCTCAATTATTATCCGAATAACAGTGAGTAGACATTTCAGACTAGATGAGGACCTAGTTTCTTTTCTTTTATTGCACACTTGTATTAAATTATCCATTGGTTGGCAATTTCACTGACATGAGGACATTATAAAAAACCTATGGGACCCACTTGAGGGAACTCCACTGGAGGAAGTGTCTGGGGAAAGGGAAGACAACAAATCTCTGCTTTACTGTCACATTCTGAAAACCTTAACATTTCTACGACTGTGGACTTTATAAAGTAGAGTCTTTGTGGCTCTACACTCTTTTAATGCATCTGTAGAAATGTAATGTGATGGATGCTGAAGGTGATGCTGGGTCACTGTTTGCACATGAAGCCAATGACCCTTAAGCTGCATTATGATAATTGCACTTTTATGCCTTCACTTATATTTGGATTTAAATATTAATGACACCACTCACTCGTTCATCATTATTATTAACTCAAAACAAACACACCGTAGAAGCTGAGGTCGACTGAACCAACTCGAGTAAATAGACAGAATAAAAATATAAACAGCCCGCTTTTAATCAGAAGTGAATCTCGACCGATGACCTGTGAGTAAATGATGATGTTTGTGGGAGTGATGACGGGAAGATTTGAGGTTCCCAGAAGAAATGACAAACATCAGCCTCAAGATCACATGACCATTAACTCTATAAACACGTATCTGTGAATTAAAAATAACCATGAATCAGACAGGATGTTGCAAATAACCAGGGTCAAAAAGCTAGTGTTTATCAAAAGAGAAGCTACGAGGAGAGGTAGAAAAAGCATATTTACTGTCTGTTTTGTGAAGCCCTTTGAGGCAATTGATGTTGTGGTACTGGGCTATACGAATAAAATTGAATTGAAAATAAATATAGAAAGAATAATAAGTATTGTTACTTCAAAAACAGTTTATTTAAGAGGAAATGGACTTAAAGATAGATTAGATAAATTTAAAAAATGATCCAAGAAGGAAAAGATAGAGTCACAAACAGCTAATTATAGTCAAAATATTAAGAAATAGAGATTAAATAAAAATAAAAGTTGATATAGCGACTGGTCCCTTCAAGCGTCACATTTTAATATTTAGTTTGGCACATGTTTTTACACCAGATGACCTTTCTTTTTAATTTATTTGATGATAGGAAAAGAGAGGAAAGAAAAAGGAGAGAAAGTCACTGGGCAAATGACCCATGTCAGGATCAACCCAGGGTCTCCCGAGTTTGTGGTATGTGCTCTAACAGGTGAACCACTGACGCACACCTGGATGCTCTTCCTGACTCATCTCCATTCACCTGGATTTGGGACCAGCCTCAGGGGAATTGAACCCACAATCTTCTGCAACAAAAGCAGCTGTAGGAACCTCTTCAAGAAGGAGAAGAAGGCTGTGTAAGAATAAAAAAATACAATATAATACAATAATATAAGGCAGAAAGTGGGATTTACATGTGAACAAATCAAGGAAATAAAAGAAAAATTTCACATAAGGAATAAAAATAAAAAATGAGTTACTTTTGTTTAGAAGTGAAGTGTAGAAAAATAACAAAGCCAATATCTGAAAATGTCTAAAATGAAGATATTCTAAGATTTTTTTTATTTGATAGGACAGTAGACAGATAGGAAACAGGGTGAGAGAGAAGGGAATGACACTGGGCCAGAATCCTGAGCCAGAATTGAACATGGGTTACCAAAGCACCACTGAGGCACACTTAAAATAAAGATATTCTAAAGATATCTCTAGTGGATTCTGGTCCAAGTCTGACCTGTAGTTTTAATCCTCTTAGGCCTGAACCATTTGTTTACAGTCATCACAGCCCACTTTTCTGAAGCGCCTTTTGGAAAACCCTTTATGGCTGTGACCAACCCGTCTCGAGCAGCGTTGTAGTCGAACAGTTTTCGAGTCCACAAACCTTTTGAGTCCTCAGTCTTAAAGTTTCAAGCCCAGGTTCAAGTCACAAAAAAAGTCCAAATCAAGTCTGAGTCGAGTCATTATTGCTGGAATTTGAGGACAAAATTGGAGAAAAGTTTCAGGATTACATGCCCGAGTCCGAGTTATGAGCGCAAAAGTCTGTCTGAATCAGCAATATGGAAGTCCAAGTCTAAGTCCGAGTCATCAGGACGTCCCAGATCATTGTCCCTGAGAATTTACAAGTCTGAGTTCGAATCCAGTCCGAGATCAAGTCCGACTCATCAATGGGTTTTAATAAGTCAAACCAAGTCCCAAAAATGAGGCCAATGACTTGAATACTCCATTTGGTCAAAGAGTAGATGCAGAAATAAAGACAAATACAATAGAACTAGATGAGGATAAATAAAATCATCTGTAAACATATCATCATAAACTAGCTGCTCCCCACCGGTGACCTTTCCCCTCTTAGGTCATCACTCCGGGCTAAAAGCTAAACTCTTCCCGTGCAGCTCTGGGACGTCTTGAGGAGGCCGAGTGCTGCTCAATAATGCATGGGTTTACAGTGCAGGGCAGCGCTTTAGTCTGAGTGCTGTAAATCATTCAGGATGTAATGTAATGTAACAGAGGCAATACAAGAGAGAGACATCTGTCAACAGTCCACGTCTTTGTGTCGAGCGGTACATCCTGGGTCTGTGCATTAACATGAGCATCCTGCCGCTAATGTCCAGGTGAAATGAGCGGAGGACAACATCTCGGCGGCGTCAACGGTTAATGAGAGCCATCTTCCTGCATCAATCTGCAATAATAAATAAAAGAGTGTAATAAAACCAGTCTCTAGCCACAGACATTAAGCAGAATAGGTCCAATTAAAAAAATCTTAGCTTATGTTATGAGCTAATTGGATCAAATAAAATGTACCGCATCAGTATGTTGGTCAGAGTAAGGAAGTAAGCATTAGGGTTCAGTGAGACGTTAGCATCAGGCTCCGATAAGATGCTAGCATTAGGATCCAGTTACAAGCTAGCACAAAGGTCCAGCATCAGGGTACTACAAGTTAACAGCAGGGTCCGTTATGGTGTTAGCATTAAGGTCCGGTATGTCTTTAGCATCAAGGCCCATTAAGAAGTTAGCATTAAGGACTTTAGCATCAGGAGTTAGCATTAAGGTCTAGGATGACTTTAGCATCAGGGCCCAATAACAAATAAGCATTAAGGTCTTGTATGACTTTAGCATCAGAAGTTAGCATTAAGGTCCAGCATGAATTTGGCATCAAGGCCCAATAAGACGCTAGCATTAGGGTCCAGTTACAAGCTAGCACAAAGGTCCAGTAAAACTTTAGCATCAGGGTCCTCAGCATCCAAGAATAAATTAGCATTAAAGTCTAGTATGTCTTTAGCATCAGGGCCCAAGAATAAGTTAACATTAAGGACTAGTATGACTTTAGCATCAGGGCCCAATATGAAGTTAGCATTAAGGACTTTAGCATCAAACGTTAGCATTAAGATCTAGGATGACTTTAGCATCAAGCCCCAATAAGAAGTTAGCATTAAGGTCTAGTATGACTTTAGCATCAGGGTCTGGGATGCAGTTAGCATTAAGGTCTAGTATGACTTTAGCATCAGGGTCTGGGATGCTAACACCATCAGGGTTCAGTATGATGGGACCAAAAAGAAGTTAGCATTAAGGTCCATCATAACTTTAGCATCAAGGTACAGTAGGTTTATAAATCTAAATCAAGGAAAATGTTAACATCAGAGTTCTATAAAAGCAGCGTACAGTATAACTTTAGCATCAGGGCCTGGGAAGATATTAGCATCTGGGTTCAGTATGACATTAGCATCACATCTAGAGAGTTGTTAGCATCAGGGTCCAATAGAAAGTTAAAATCTGGGTCCTGTAAAATGTTGGCATTTAAAAACAAGGGTTAGCCATCTTAGCCATAGCTTTAATTGTTATATTAATTCTCAGTATTGTTGCAGACTCATCCATCCCACAGCGTTCCTCCCTGCAAAAAAGGAAAAAGGAATGAACCAAATCAACTGGAAACAAGATGAAGACAGTGTTCACAGTGAGACCATGGTCCGGACCAGTTTGCTATTTATTTCCAAATACAGCCCCAAACTGAGACAATATTGTTGCTCTAAAATATTAAGTCTGTGTATTTGGTAAAGCTAAAAAATCAAAGCTAAAATAAGCCAAAATGTGGAGATTAATGTGTGGAGCTGCTCAAACAGTGACAAAAAAGTGAGGACAGTTTATTGGTGAAGAAAACTATTGTGACTCTGGAAAACACCCTGAAAACCACAGATGTTTATTAAGTCAAATGTACAAACCTCCAAAAGTGACAGTCCGAACAGTCTCAACCAAAAATGTTTATCAAAGCGTAAGCATCCGGTCTTTTTCTTCTGTAAACACACAACAGATGTTTTATACCGAACATCTCTGAATTCCACAAGATGAGATGTGCCCACAGTCGCCACAGCGAGACACTGAAGGCCCACTTAAGTCCGACACACCTCCAGAGTGCACAGAGAGAGTGCATCCATGTAAATATTGAACACATGCAGAGTGTTGGTTTCACAGCGGATCAATACCGAAACAATCTGGCCGTTAATCACATTTTCCTTCTGTTTTCCTCTCAGCTGCAGACTGTCAGAGGGAGATGTCACAGATTTAGCTTTTAGAAGGTTTTTAGGTTCACCAGAAGAGCTATTTTAGACTCGAAGGATTGGTTTGCAGCTAAATTTATGACGGACGATACAAAAACGTTTCCGGTCTGAGGCCTAAAAATGACAGAATATAACATCAAGAGAAAATATGAGAAGATGCAGAGAGACCTACCTAAGCCTGTCTGTTCTGTTGTTTGTCACAGTGATGAATGCTGGGTATGTCGAAACATGCAATGTCTTGTCTGTTTGCACTTTGGATCTTGGAGTCACACAGTGGACTGTCTGTGTGTGAAAGAAGTCTTATTGTTCCTGTTTCATGTAGGCCCCATAAAGATGACACTAAGCCTGTTATTACAGACGCTGTGTTGTTACGACAGATGCGTCATATTCACAGACGTCATGTGTTTACAAGTGGAGACTATCCAAGCGGCAAGTTTAGAAGAAAGAACGTGTCATCTGAAACAGTAGGTCATTTTAGTATGACTCTAATAGGGTATTTCTGTTTCCTCTATTTGAGCGTCACTAATCTCTCGTGATAAGTCCTCGTCCCGGGACATGAAGGTTATACAGGAGGTTTCTGTCCAGCTGAGGGCCTGATTCTACCGATCTCATGTCTAAGAACCATCAAAACGAGAGGGAAGATATATATTTTTGGGCTAAAAGTTACACAGTCCCCTTTAAATTCAGACACATTAAGCACTAGTCTATTTTAAAGATTTTTTTAGGTTTTATTTTGGCGGGACGGGATAGAGGTAATGATACTGAGCATTTATTTATTTATTTATTTATTTATTTATTTATTTATTTATTTATTTATTTATTTATTTATTTATTTATTTATTTATTTATTTATTTATTTATTTATTTATTTATTTATGGCTTCTTTTTTTTTTTTTTTGGCCTTTATATGATTGGATACTGTAGTGGATGAAAGGGGGGAATGACATTGTGTAAATGACCCGGTGAGTCACGAGGCTCCTCTTGAAGTGGTATTTCGACTCTAAAGACATGTCATTAATCTAACAGTGTCTCTTCACGTCTATGAGTGTTCACATAAGAGACAAAAACAGACATTAAGGTGCTTTATGTGTGATATTTAGGAAATTCAACATCTTAAGGCAAAACAGGAGGAAATTAAAGAAGGAGGAAGGAAAGGTTTTGAGTATTTTATGACTCCACCAACATCAACATAGAAGAATAACTCTATTCCAACGTCTAATGCAGTGCCTAAAGTTGTATTTACTCTGTGCTACTGCCATGTTGCCTTGTACTAATGTCAAAGGTTGAGCTGTGGTGACTGTTTGGCCTTGTGGCAATTTCCAAAGTCAAAATAAACAGAAAGCATAATTTTCTGTGGTGAGTAATGGCCTCCTCTTGAATGTGCCCGAGCAGCTTCGTGCCAGACTCCTCGTCCCAACAGGCTGTCAATACACCCCTCTCAGGAATCAGATGAATAATGAATCAAAGACAAATGTTACTTAAGTTCCCCGTCCATCCGAGGGGCTACATCAGGTCCCGACTTCAAACGCTGCAAACAAATCAAGGCTTGGCGTGTTTTGAGCCGGTGCATTGATTGTCTTTGGCTGTAGCTCCGGTGACTCGTTGACTCCTACGTGAGAAATACAGTCCGAATGATTTTCCAGGGAAAAGGGAGTCAGAAGAGAAGTCAGAATAGACATGCACCAAGTCAAAGTACAGCTACTTCAAGGTTCATTATGTCAAATATATGTCTACCTACTTACTTTTCTGCTTCTTAAAGCATCAGCTGCAGTTTAGGGCATTAATGAACTGAAATAAAATCCCCATCAGACTCATTTCCACTGGGTTTATTCACAGACAACAGCATGTCCCTGCAGGGCTTCCATAGATCTGAGGAAGGTGTGGAATTGCAATTTAAGCTTGTGCCACTAGATGTCACTAAAAAGGCCCAAAACTACACACAGGTCCTTTAAAATCACTCAGTATCAGTGATATACTCAGACCTGGGCCTGTTAATAAAATACCACAGATATGTTTTTCCCTCTTATTAGACAAACACTAACAATCCTGATCCTGATCTGGAGCAGTGCAATCTGTGGAAGCAGGTTATAAACTCATTTAGTGAACAAGCCGAGTCAGCACTAAATAATAATCACTTTGAGGGGTTTGTTTCATTTGTCTTTATGTCAAGGCTAACTGTGTGCTTCTCGTCTTGTTTGATGTTATGTGTCTCCTTTAGTTTAGCAGAGGTTAAAAAGAAGACAAGGGCATAACTACATTAATCTCATACAAAACGAACAGCGCCGCAGACGAAAAGAACGGCACGAGTTTATTAATCTGTGGATTTAAGGTTAAGGTTCTTTATTTGTCTTGGGACAGAAGAGCTAAAAACATCCAAACAACAGTAAGATAACGCAACATTTACAACAAAAAGTACAAAAGCAGCAGCAAATAAAGCACAGGATGAAGGTCTTCTGTGTTTCCTTCATTTCAATATAAAGCCAGGCATTAAAACCATTCTGAGCAAAAATGCAAAAATGTCTCCCGTGCAGACTCTTTTTTTCACTCTCTGCAGCATTTTTCCACCTGCAGCTCATTTCTCGTCCCTGATTGGTCAGTGGGCCGTGTTTTTATCCTCTACCTGGACGTTAACCTGCTCCGGTGCAGTTTCAGCCTCAGTTTCAACACAGATCGAGCTCAGGATCTTCTTTACTGTCATATATTTTAACATGTTCCTTGTATAAACAGAGGATACATGCTTCTACCAACTATAACCACACTCCTGCTGCTGCTTCTCCAGCTCAGTTGCCTTTAGCTGTTTACAATTCTCCTTTTCATAAACCATTTGTGTGATTAGGCCAAACCATGACTCACCATCTCAAACAGGACCACTGCTGATTTAAGTCTTTTTGCTCAGAGTCATTAGGCTTTGGCCTGGGACTGCCAAAAGGCCTTCCCTAATGCACCTCATGTATCATTTCTTTGTCAATATTCTCAATAAACATTTAAAACTCTAGATTGATTCTGGGTTGAATTCATGTGTTAATGCTTGGGGTTAAACTTGGCTGCTTTTCTCTTTTGTTTACAGTCAGCTCTCCCTGGGCTTGTTTTAAAATGCAGTGGCAATAAACAGCCCGAGATAATACTAAAATAAAACAAAACATTGGAAACAAAAAGGAAAAACACTGATTTAACTTTTTCCACATGATTTTACTTGTTTATGAACATTTTAATGGAATAAGGTCATTGTCAAATGCCTCGTAGCATTTACGAGCTTCAAATTTCAGCTTTTCTAACGGATGAACTCAGGAAACTCTGAGTCATAAAGATGTTATCGATTGAATTGTATTGTTTTGGATATCTTCTTTTAAAGTGTGACATCTTACTGGCTTTTTCTTAACAATAATAGTAAAACATCACGAAAGAACAAGATGGAGCAAGACGATAAAGAGATTTTGTTTTAAGTGCCTTGTATGTTTATTTTTATGTCTTGATTCTCTCGTTTAAGATGTATTCCCAGGATTTTTGCTTTTATTGGACAGAGGAGACAGTAGATGGACGAGGGCAAGGGTTCAGAGAGAGGAGAACGTGGAGCAAACGTGATACGGTACGTGCTTTTCCAGGTGAGCAGTGGAGGAGATACGGGTTCTACTATGAATATCCTATCTTCAATTGTCTGTACATGTGTTTGTCTGTGGAGGTATTCAATGTTTCAAAGAAGAAACTACTGTAATTAAACAAGACACACTGGTTTAAACCTGGCAAAACTCTCCTTCGGAAACTGTTCCACCCTAAAGGTCGGGGAGGCCAGGTGGTTTCAAAGAGGAGCAAAGGAAGCCATGTTTGTTGAAGTGGAAGAGGAGGTGGTCCGAGGCACAACCTTTCTTACATTTTTAACAGTGTATTTAACACCTATTAGGCCTCAGGAGCATTATGACTCCTCCACCTGCCCTCACACTGCCCATTTAAACGTCTTCACCTCTAAATCTACGTCTAGGGCCCTTCTTTGAAACCGTTTTCTTACATATGTGTTTAAAAATTCACTGAAGAGGCACTGGAGGAATATGACCTACTTTATTCATCCAAATTAAAATCATAACATTACAGACAGACCTTAATGTCTTTGTCATCCCTTAAAAAGACCCTGACTCGCTCTTCTTTTGGAGCTTAGTGTTTCTAAAACCCTGATGACTGACTTTAGCATCTGTGGTTAGCCATGTTAGCTCCATCTCACCAACAAGAGGCCACTTAAGCACCATTCTTTATGTGAACTTCTGCCGTAATGAAGTAGTAGATGGTCTCAGCTGCCTCCTGTCACTGATTCAAACATAAACACTTCAAGACATTGCATCTGGGATTAGATTTCATATTATATATATCCACAGTGTATATATAAAAGGGCCACATTAAGGCATGGCTTTGGTGAGTGTCCCAGCTTCTCCTGTATCAGATTTCAAATAAATATTGGCAATTTGGTCATTCATAATAAGTCGAACATTGGTTATTGGACAGATGAACTTTGTGTGTGATGGTTTAACACCACATTTACCACCTTTACTTTCATTTAAAGCAACACTTAAGACAAATACTGTGGCAAATCTGACATGGGACTGTTAAATATTCATAATGATCCTTTGTTTTAGCCTATTTTTAATCAAATCTTTTGTTGATTCAGGCTATAAATGATGGTAGCTCACAGTTTCATAGAGTCCTTAAATTGAATTCTATTAGTTTTCTTGTTTTATGTCAAGAAACCATTAAAATGAATATATTCTGGAGTAGTGCTGTAGCGCAGTCTCAGCCTTAAAACTCATTTTAAGACCAGTTTTCAAAGGTCATCTCGGACTCAAACTGATTTTACTGCTTGTGTTAGACTCGGATTTAGAGTTCTCAGGATTTTAAAGCCATGACATGCAGGATTTTCATGAGAAATAGCTCTCACACAATGAAGATCCCCCTAGAACAATGAAATTTAATCCTGTGCCTCCTTTTTTTTTCATTTAAGGGATGTTTTGGAGTCTGTAGATGTCACAGAAGAAAGACTAGAGTTCAATCAAAAGCAGTGATAAATAAAGCATGAGGCATTAGGGTCATTTTCACTAAACTCTAACACGTCCTTGAGTCTAAACCTGGTCTCAGACTGGACTTGTTTGGATTATTCACTGCGGTCTCCCTGGTCTCTACTACACAACACTACTTCACTGTGTAATTTGTTTTGCCTGGCGAGGTCAGAGGTCAAATGTCACACATAGCTGCGACTAAAGCTGGAACTGAACGGCTCTGATGTCTTTTCCAGCGTCTGTCAGTGGCTCCAGGCGTCATCACTTAGCGTTTACTCAGGATCACATCTGATCACCAAAAATGCCACAATACCCTGCTTTTAATGATTTCAAGGCGACTTTTGGTAAAATGGTTTTCCAGAAGGGTTTTGTGGTGAAAGGGAAGCGGTGTAACAATGGGCAGTTTAGATTTTAAACAGGGGCCAATGAGAAACAGGCTCCTTTTCAAACATGGCACCAAAAATATCCAAATCACTCTAAAATCTTACAATGAACCCACAATGAATGAATTCCTGGGGTTATACATTGGAACTGTAGCTATCGAGTGCAGCACTTAAGGATTTGCACAGGTTTGCCATTTGGTTCTTTAAAAATAAATGATGTTAATGGTAAAAAGTGAAATAAATCACAGTTAAAAGTCACTGAAATGTCTAAGACGACTCAAAAATGGCACAAAAAGCAACATCCTACGTGAAAAACAAGGATAAAACCACACGATAAGTAACAAAATAAAAATGAGGATGTGGACTGACCTTACAGCTCGAGGATTAGGGCTATTTTTCCAATTTTTTTAAGGGACCCATATTTTTAAGACTTAAAGAATTATGATCTAAATTCCTGGTGGGTTTTAGCATCAGTTTGGTCTTTTTTTATATAGGGTTGGTCTTTATTGTGTCAGCTGTGACTAACAGGCCATTGCCTCAGGCCCAAAGCTGATGGGATAGGCTCCAGTTACCCATAAACCCCCACGAGACTAAGTAGAAGATGATGAATGAATGTTCTTTATTGTGTTATGGACAGTTTTTTTGCCTAATATTCTTCTTTTTGTTTTGTTATTGTGCCCTTTAACTGTGGTAAAAGATACCTCTACTTAGGTTCAAGTATTTGTTTTTAAATATAGTCAGAGCATGAGTTAATGTATTTGACTCAGATTCAACTCATTCATATATAAAAATGTGTCGGGTTGTGTCTAAGAATGTTGCTGACGATGTGAGTAAAATTAGATCCACTGCAAAAGATGATAGTTTATAATTATGTCTGGTTTTGATTTAAATCACAGCAGAGCATTTTTCTTGAAGTGGCCCGGATTGAGCAGCGTTCAAGTCAAAAAAAGGAGAGAACTTGACTGAAACTAAAATGCAACGCTCCGAGTGAAGCAAACCTAAAAGTACAGACATTCACAGTGGAGTAAAAGTGAAAAGTACCCCATTAAATACAAGTAAAGTACAAATACATGACCATTACCAATATACAAACTGTTGTGAACCAGAGACTTCGAGAAATAGTGTTGTTTTTAGAGGTTGATAGAGTGCAGGCTGTGTTTCTTACCTGTGGGGGTCGCTGTTTGTTTCTATTAAAAGGTCTGGACCTGTGGATGCAATCAACAGTGTCATTTAAATTGAATTTCAGCTTTTATTACCGCGCACAGACAAACAAAATGATCCTTTTGTGTAATTTCATAGCGATGTTCTGGATTAAACGGATTCATTCATCATTGTGTGGCCATATCTGTTCAAACTGGTGCTTTTTGGATAAACAAGGCCCACCTCTTGGTTCCAATTATCGCAATGGGCGGATCCACTTCCATATCGGGGGCTTGTGATTGGCTGAAACAGGGGTCATTCACGGTATCGCCTCTGTAGCGTCCTGTTGGCGAATACGGTCCACACCAGAAGTCAGAAAGTCAAATTTCGCCAAGAGGAGTAAAAGGGAAGGAGTCACTCTCACCTCAATCTGCCACAAACCGTCCACACGAGCGATGTTTTCTGTTCTAGCTTCATTTTTAACCCGACGCCGTAGTTAAAAGGAAGTTAATTGGATTTCTAAAGACTTGTTGGCGTCTGTTTTTACGCACCTGGCTTTTTAAGAATGACTTTTACGCATCTGTCTCGTGTGAACTAGCGTGCTCACCTCAGGCGCCGGTGTTACCATGCCTGTTTCTCTGGAGCAGAAGTCTTGTGGAGTAACGGGAGCGCAGGAGGTCCCAGCAGGAGCCGCAGGAGCAGCCAGACAGAGCACATGTGGACGTGTGGACGAGCAGCGCGCCAGTCTGACCACCTCCTGCCGCTGACCTCCGGGACTCGAGCTGGGGATGCACCGCGAGCCCTAGAGACACTGTTTTAACCCCCATCCTGCTGCTGCTTTACCCGGACCAGGACCGAGGACCCGGACCGGGACTTTAACGCGGAGCTATGGCCTCGGAGGTGGTCTGCGGGCTGGTCTTCAGGTTACTCCTGCCACTGTGTCTTGCAGCTGGTGAGTTATCCGAGCAGTAGATCACTTTACGTCTTGGTGGGACTGGGAAATTCAATTGGCATAAGTTGTCTCATTTATTTCACTGTGACATAACTGTTCATAGCAGCATCAGTGTGTTGCAGCTGTGTGAAGTAGTCCATGGACAGATTTATGTAATGAATAACAGTTTTGGATTGAGTTTTGATTTTTTTGTAATATTTTGCTGGTTAATCCTGAACTGCACAATGCAAGAAAACATATTTAGGGAGGTGACTCTTTACTTTTACAGTGATTAATCCTTATTTTAAGCATTAAATCATCAGTTTAAACTAGTGTATGGACAGATGGGACATGCCTGCTCTAATAAACTAACCACAAATTAAAACAGCAATTACTCTACTTAAGATTTAAGACTGAATTATCTTTGTTTTCATGCTTCAGTTTGGATTCAATGCAAAAGTCAGATGTATTTGGTGAGATAACCCATGACATTACATGACATTTAAAGATAAATTCAACAGTTTTAAGACAGTGTTTGCACAGTTTTGGATTTAAACAGTGATGTGGTGTTTAGAGCGATCCGTACCAAGCAGCTTCTGTCTTTAAAATGTAGGATCGAATGCTTTTACTCCCTTCTAAAACCGCAAAAAGAACATTAGAAGCTAGTTTGCCACACATTTTAGGTTTGTGGACAGTCGTGAGTCATTCGCGTTACAATAACAACACTGTTCATTCATTTAAAGTGTCATTATTGGGTAAAATTGACAGTTTCAGACGTTATATTTAGAGTTGGAGCTGTTTTGAGTCATCCATCCTTGACACGTTGCATGAAAACTGTAATGGCTCTCATCTCAAATGAGCATCTAATTGTTTCTTTTCTGCGACGCTTTGATAAAATATAGTGTTACAGACTGTAATAGATGCTCATGACAAAGCATTTGAAGCTGCTTTACCAGAATAATAATAATGTTTGGAGACTACAGTCATGCTGCTATTAAAACAGACTGTACATGTGTAAGAATCTGAGTCAGTAGTTTTATAATAACATGACTTTTTATGCATTTTAAGTATTATTCAAAAGTAAAATAAAGATATTAGATTATTCTGTGGAGAGATGGGGTATTTCCACCAAAATACTGAGTGATCCATCACAAACCTTTGCATGAAAACTGCAATGGCCTCGGTTTAAATATAGCCTCAAATCATCTTTTTTTGCTTCTATGTGCAGGTATTGATTAAATATTACTCTACAGACTGCAATAGAGGCACCTGGTAAAAGATTAGACGCTGCTTTACTATAATTTTAATGTTTGTCGTGTTGATAACATGAATGTGCCACGTATTTGATAAGAATATGAGTCATTCTTTTACAATAACAAGGCTGTTTATCCATTTTAAGAGACAGTTAAAGCTAAAATCAACAGTTTATAGAGAGCTGTGGTATTTTATCTAAACCTTTGCATAAAAATGGCAGCTGCTAGCTTTATAATTAATCATCTATTTGTCATTTTTCGCTTCCTCTGACTTCAAAAAGCTGCACTTGACTGACATAACCTGACTTAAACCGTATTATAATCCAGTTTCAAAATCAAAACTCACACTTTTGCTCCAATATCAGAAGAAGATTTGACATTTCTCTCACAGAAGCTATTGATTTTTTATTGTTTTACGGTTTGCCATTGGCCTCATAAAGCAGAAGGTCACGGGTCAGCTCCCATGTCTCTGCTGAAGTCTGTGATTTTATAAGTGCCCCCATTTGAAAGTGAATGCATCATTTACACAAACACACACGAGGCTAAATTACAAAGAGCGTGCAGTAGTGTGTCTGCTCTATACCCGTCACCATTTATTGGATTTGCAAAAGGAAACGGGCCTGACCAGAGAGAGTCCGGTCGCTGCAGGACGAGACTTTAACGTGAACCGGCGATCTTTGGGTTTATTTATTTTTTTACGGTATTATTAAAGTTGTTAAATTAAATTATGCCTTGCCACTCGCTGGTAAGTGTTTATTGATTGTTGAGGAGCTGACTGGGACAAACTGCACTCTTACAGGGTCGTTATTGTTAATTAACACTGGCGACCGTCTTACTCCATGTCCCTTATCGGTTTCTCTTTGCACTTTTTAGTCGGTTTTAGTCTTGAGTCTTATCTGCACGATCTACAGATGCTGTCCTAACTTTGTTTTGGAAATGACAGTAAAAGATTATGTTGTAGCGCAGATGTGTTAAGTGTTAGATGACATTAGGAGATGATGTCAAGGCTGTATATATAGGTATTGTGTAGTTGGAAATAGCGAAGATTATGAAAGATTATTATAAAAGTAGTAGAGATGGGATTTAGATTTGAAAATATGTTCATTTGGAATCCCATATACATATACATACATATACATTGTCTATTACAGTGACTATATTATGATGCAAACAGCAATTCTGTAGTCATTAAATTACAATTTATTATGATTTCTGTCAAAATGTTCTGGAAAGTCAGCCCTTATTTGACAAAAAGTGGATTTTATGCATTAATTCTTTGCAGTTTAGTGTCATTTTAGTGTCATTTGTCAAGAATAAATCAGTGTTTCAGCCCTTTTCCAGTAGAAATGGACTATATCACAATATCTGTATCATGAGAGTGTATCACAACAATCTGATAATGATACATGTAATATATTGTCCCATCTCTGTTAAATATTCTAAAAACAGGAATCAAACTAAATAACGACCAGTGTGGTAACCCTCTGATGGTGAAGATGATGTTATAATGTTAGTAAATGCCCCTGGATCTGTTATTTTTATGCATAACTATAGGGCTCCATGTTGTAGGGGTCGAACACGATGCATATTGGTTCGATTTTGATTTGAATATATCGTCTTATACAACATTAAACATGCTTCAGGAACGAAACACTAAAAATGACCAGGACACATCGTAATATTTCATGTATTGACATTTTAAAATGATGTACTCTACATTTGAGACCTGAAGCTAGACTCTATAAGGGCTGAACATTAATGATTAAATGGTTATTATGGATTATATATTGGTTTGTACACTGTTTGTATCTGAATGTTTGCTTCGGACAACACAACACTAATAATAGACTTCAGAATTTTTCATTTTTCACGTTGTATTTTAGAAATGAAACATAATACTCAGGACAAGACACATATTTTTGAGCTATTTTGATTATTGTAAATATTATGTTGTAGAGCAGATGGCAGTAATAGTAAAATAAATCTAATAGAAAAGCATGTTCTGGGATCTGGGGAGCACGGCTATAGTGTACTAAAGCTATTTTATTAGATAGATTGTAATAAGGGCTGCCATTAACAATTAACAATGAAAACAATTAACCAGTTGTCGATGGTAATGTTCTGTTTTCTTCTAATTAACCAGAGGAATCGCTGAAGTATTGAACACAGATGTTTGGATCAGCTTTAAGGCTTTTCGAAGCTGTGTGTTTTAAAAATGTAACACATAACTCCGGATGAAGCCTAAGAAAGAGCAAAATCATCCTAAAAAGACACTAATGTACTTCATGGATCCATTTTGATGATAATACTCCAACACTTGAGCAGCTTTTATCGACTTTGAAACACTTTGTCGTTGCCCTCGGCTCAGTTGCTGCTCTTTTCTCTGAAGAGGACTCACTCGAATGCTTACATGGCATTTGTGGGCACGACGCTCGGGGCCGTGATGACACCTTAAATGCACACTCTATTAAATGGGGCTTACTTTGCGTTCGGCGTTGTAATTGTGTGGTCGGCCGCAACGACGTCCACCCGCCGCCGCCGTAAGACTCTGTGGCTGTGGTCCTTTTAAAGCTAACGGCGTGCTTTCTATAGATAAGCCCCACTCAGTAGCCTCCATAATGCATCGCCTGACGGGTCGACGCCTCATTTATTTCCAAAAGCGATCGCGAGGCCACGCATTGTCTCCATTAATTCGTGGAAAGTCGTTTTAACAGCATGAATTAATAATGCGGTTGAGTGAGAGAGAGAAGAGTTGCTTTTTCCTTTTATCGTAAACATACCTTTAATATTTTATGGTTTTTTCAAAGTGCAAATGAGCGCTTGTCATTCAGTGAAGCTGCGCACAGTTACTGACAAGAGAATGGAAACACAGAGTGGGACGGATTACAGTCAAACGTATAAACAATTAGCATCTGGACAGGGCAAGACTCACCTAAACCAAGTCACAGAGGAGACCAGAGTTTATCGAAAACCAAAGTTATGATCTGTCTCAAACCAAACCACGTGAAATACAAACCGCCCAAAATGCATTTATTATTTATTTGAAGCTCCTTTTCCATAATTTCATACTCTTAAACTGAAAAATAGCTGCAGATCTAAGTCAGAATGTATTATGTTCAGAAGAAAATGATTATAAAGTGCTGCAGCTGGAGAAATAAAGATGAAAGAACCACATATTTTATCATCTAGCGACTGATAAAATACATTCTATACTTCAAAAATGATGACCATGACAGTTTGTGTAGTTTCTGGCTGTATAAGGTAAAGGTCGAGGCAGAAGTGGTGGTAACAAATACACTTTTTAAGCTGTGTTTGGGGCAAAACTCTTTGGTGTTGCCACTCCACTTTGTTCCAGAATCATGTCATAATTCAGCAGGGATCATGCTCTTAACATTAATACAAAAGACAAAGACGAGAAACCAGGGAACAGTTTCATGGAGGGTTTAAGTTTTGACTCTTTGACTCGTCGTCTTCTGTTAAAACTCTCCAGGTCCAGTTTTGTAAAGCTTTTGGTCTTGTCTTGTCTGAAATCTGTCTCTAAATCGGCCTCCTTCGCCAAACAGTAACCCCTCTGACGAGATTGTGGATGAATTAAGCAGTTTATTACCTCTAAATACAGGCCCCGAGACAGTTGAACAGGCAACACAGTGTAGTAGTATTGAACATTCAAGTCTGGATATGCTTTTAGTTTATAAAGTCTGGGGCAGTGCAAACTACAGATGTCTGAGTCTGAGTCTGTCTAAGATGAGTCATAAGTTAAAAAGAACAATGACTAATACAGGCACTATCTCTAACAGGGTGTTCTGACCTTAGAGAATTGGTCAAACTCAGGGAGAATAACATGTTTGTGGTGGTTCAATGAGGTCTTGACCTGAACACCAGCTACAGGTCACGAAAAAGTAGGATTAACAGGCTCAAAAACAGTTTATGTCTCAAAGCAGTGACTGTTGTTAACCATTGACTCAGACCTCAATGATAATGTGTAATTATTCTGTAAATTGATGCAAGAAAATCCAGTCACAACAATCTATATCCGAGACTATGACAGAGTAAAATAAAGTTTAAGTCCAAGTTTTTCAAAGGTCATATTAGGTAGATTAAAATTAAAATCCATGTACCCACCATTAATCTATCTAAAAGATCCTTGTCTTTTTGCTGTCTCACACTGGACACAGCTCTTTTCTCTCCAGACGTTATCATTTTCTGATCTATCGGCGCTGAATAAACAACACCCAGCAGTAAACATCATCTTTTGGCTCGGGGGCACTTCCAGCTTGCTTACAGTAAGTCGTGTCTGTAGTAATATCCAGCGTGTGGCTCAGTGAAAGACCTGTCTGCTGACGCTCCATCGTCTCTGTTTCCTGTTGGCCATCTGACAGCACCTCTATTGAAAAGCGCCGGGCCCGTGTGTACACAGCGCCTCCTCCGAATGCATGCACGCCCATAGGCACACGCTACTGTACATTTTCGCTCTTCAAACAAGCCGCTGTTTTTTACGCGTTCGGGACGTTCGGGGGGTGGATTGTCGCCTTCCCCAAATGTCCGATCTGATACCGGAACTGAGGATGTACAGACGGAGTGTGAAGGCAAATAAAAGCACAACACTCACTCAAACAACGGAGGTGGGAGAGGATAAACATCACTTAACCGGCTTTGAACCGGGATGCAATAGAACTGAATGCATTATTACTATGAGACACTGTAAAAACAAATACAGCACACTGAAAGTTGTTTTTGTTGTACTTATATCAGGAGGAGCATATTCCCAGACCTCCAAACACACAACTCCCACTGACAGAAAAATGTGTTTTTAGTGTAAAACAGTGGTTATTCCAATGTATTATATCAACAAAACCAGGGCTGAGTATTGTATTTGCAACTAAAAAAGTTAAAAGAAATAATATAAAAGCTGTTTATGTATAAAAAACACCAAATGAATTACAGTAAGTGACAAAATTATATGGAAAATGTTGTTTGTTGCAGTGATTGTTGTTAAAATGTGGACAATAGGGACCTGGTCTGTTCAAAACTGGGACATATATGTGTTTTTACAGATATGTGTTGGGACATGGGACAGGGACCATTAAAAAGGGACACATGGTCATTCTAACTTATATATAATCCTGTTTAATATAGATTTCTACAGCAATACGTGCATTTTTTTTGTGTGAATCAAATAGATCTAAATATATCTCATCAACTTCAAAATCAATGAACTTTTTGAACACATTGAGTTGCATAAAGGCTTTGGACATTGATAAAGAAAATAGATTCGTCACTAAATTTCTAAAGTGAATGTATTTTATCAATTTTGTAATAGTATTTATGTTATGTACTTTATGTTAGCTTTCTTTTATGTTTTCTTTCACATTTACTTGAACTTGATTTTGAATGTTTTGGTTCTAAGCGAGTCAAAAAAATAAAAAAATAAATAAATCAGAGTAGATAACGTGAGCTTTCCCTTTTGCAAATACAAGTTCTTATCTTTTTTTTTTTTTGTTTAATTTAAAGTGGCCTCCAAATATCTTTTCTCTGTGAATAATTTGTCCTAAAAGGTCAATGTGTAAAGCTCAAAATCTAAATAATAAAATCATTTGGAAACTAAATGAACACCGTGCACCTGCAGCTCGTTTTATAAAACAGGGCACTACATAAATGTTTGCTATGCAGCTGCAGTTTGAGATAAGAGTAAAGCATGTGAAGCATAAACACAGAGTCATGGTGTGGCCCAATTATCAATATACACTTTATATTGTTCTTATTCAGGGCTGTTCTTCATTAGACTCTGGATTAAACCCAGAGAAGCTGCAGGAGACGAGACTATTGGTTAAACCTTGGGAGTTTCTCACTAAAACCTCAGGCTCGATGCGGTGTGCTCTTTATTATTTGGCTCCGAGTGGTCGAATTCCTCAGTTATCTTCTGGTGCTTGGTCAGGCCTGGCACTGCGCTGCTTTATCTTCATGACATTTATGTTTTTTCGTGGGGTTGAAACTCTGAATGCACTCGGCCTTTGGTTCTTCTGGGATTTCATTTGATTTGTTTAGCCTTTGTTTAGCCTCCGTAAGGATAGCCTTCCCTGTGAGAGACAAACGCCCGATTCAGCCGTAAATGGAGATTTTTGCCGTAATTTGATGCTCGAAAACAACGGCAGTTTATTTTCATTCTCTGTGTAAAAATCCTCTGGCGGTGAGTCATGGAGTGAAGACTGCGGTCGAATGTCGGCAGGAGAGCAGCGAGAGGCAAACAGACACATCTTTATATCCACCAACTCTGAGCAAAACAGATAAGAGAGACCTACTGTAAATATCAAACTCTGAACACACTTAAATACATCTATCAATTACATATATATATCTTATTTCACTTTATTTCACTGATTTATCTTTTTACTCATTGTTATTTTTTGTTATCAAAGCGTGGACCTGTTTTATTACTGTAAATCAAGACTGGTAATGTTTTTGTGCTGTAATAATTGACCTTGTGAGTCACACTTAACGATAAACCGACCGTGATGACGATAATATCGCGACACAATAATTCTGCGGAACTTATTTGAGAATATATTGAGATTTCTGTGACATTTGTGCATTATTTTTTTTTACATTTTATTGTAATTTGTCTTTAATTAAACAAACCTGACCAGCCAGACCCAAGGAAAGTCAAGTGGGTCTGGAAATCCTTATTGAGACTTCAAAACATGGATTGGTTAAAACAGGGCGGGTTTTACGGAAAAACTCATAAAAAAATGAAAATAGTCTCATTGTTGCATTGTTTATGTCAGATTTTTTCATTTCTCTGATTGGTTTAATCTGCCTCCCTTTGACCCGCCTCCTGGAAATCATCAATCAATCAATCAATCAATCAAATCGCGATGGATCAAATTCTTTATACCGATTAAAGAAATAATTAAGATGGCTGACCAGGCTAAAAATGCCCATCACATGATTATAATTTCTTTGTAATCTCTCTTTTATCTATTCTCCTTTTTTACAGTAAAAAAATCACCTTTTAGAAAATATCACGATATCTGTATCACGATAATATATCGCGATACGCAGACGATACATTGTCGCACCTCTAATGCTGATCTCAGTGTTGTTGTTTTATCTCCAGGTCAATAAAAGGAGAAAAAGAATAAATAGTTCATTAAAATCCACAGAGTACTAAGTGAGGTTCAGTTTAATGAAGCTAAAGTGATTACAGAAGGTTAAACACATTATTAATTCAGTAACTTATTGATTTGAACATGTTTGATCATTTTGCTCCATATATTTGAGCCTTATCACACAATACTCCTCCTTAACTGTTAATTTGACCCATTTTTGTTCACTTTTTTCTCTTTATCGTCCATGTACTTGTTGTGTTTGCCTAGCGTTTCCTACTAACATATTAAAAACACAAATATTATTGCAAAGGGCTGGATTTGGCCTTGGTTTTGACATGTGTGGCCTGGTACAGTGGTTTTTCAGTCTGCAGTGCAGGTGTTTTACCCAGCAGTCTCTGGGGCTTTTTGGGATGAAATAACCATTCAAAACATAATTATAACATGTGAGTTTATTAGTTTTTACTGGTGACTTAAAAATGGTCAAACACAGCTCCTAATGTGACTTCAAACGGCAAGTATCAATAGTAATTATGAATAAAAAGGCGTATCAGTCTAGCAGGATGGATGTATATTAAAGACAACACATTAATAATAGTCATATAGGAATAAAAATGTCTGCTGTGAAGTATTATAAGTGGATTTAAAGAGACTTTAATGGTAAATGGAGAGCCTTAATGTACTCACAGGATGATATGCTTTAAGATAAAATAAAGATGAACTGTCTCTTTATATTTATAGCAGGACGGTGTGTTTGACAAACCGGGCACATGTGAGAAAATATCAGACACGTGTTAAGCGTTTGTGTCGAGATAACCGCACATTTGAACATTTCTCTCTTTTCTGTCGGAGCAGAGAGTGAAATCCAGGCTCGCTGCAGGGCTCCGTGGAGACAGAAGCCCGAGCCAAGCCGTATGTCCATGAATAGGACCATTGAGCGTGCGTAGATAAATAAAAAGCACCATTTTCAGCAGTTAAGTGTAATTTTTCAGCGGCTCGACACTAGCAGGAGCCCGGAGCGGTTGATCTCTTTGACGTAAAGCCCTCTCGTGTTGATATAACCTGCATCCAGAGTCAGCGGGTCAAGCGGCCGGACGCGTCCTGGACACGTTCGGTACAGCCTGTACTTCCCACTCCGCCGCTTATCAAATATTTTGTCCGAGCCTTTCAAATATTTGCTCGGGTAAAAACTGGTCAGGTCGTAGTAAAAAAAGAAAAGTGCTCCGTGTGTGGATGTGCGGCGGGGTAATGGGTAAATGGTGGCCACAAAGCGCTTCATTTGGGACGTGTTAAATGACGTCCACTCGGCAGGTGATGGGTTTAACTGGTAAAAAGTGGGCAGATGGTCAGTGGGTCTCAGGAGACACAGAGGAACGAGGATCAATACGTCAGTGCTTTTGGGAAGTCCTGTTTGCACTTAAGTGTTTTAACTTTCATCAGGAGCTCAAAACACTTCCTCCGTGAGCCTCTTTAGGCCCTGATTACGTGTCATTATCTAGCGTTTGGGAACAGAGAGTTACATAATTCAGTGTAATGTGGCGTGACAGTCCCAGGACAGTGCGTTTGGGTTTATTACAGCCAAATTAGAACTGAAAGAGAAAATCATATTGACAGTATCAGCATCAGCTTTTGTTTTCTGATTGGGCTAAGCCTGGTCTTAATGCTTTTGGTGAATCACATCTCTTTTTATCATAAATTAAGTGGAAAAGCTGTTATTTTTCAACTTTTTATAATATTAATGAACTTTACTAACCTCTTAGAGCAGGAAATAAACATTTAGCCAACTGAAAATGATAAAATAAATGATGCTCAACATAAAACATTGACAACATTTCATGTTAATAATATAGTTCTTAATTTCTTGTGACTTATTCTCCTTTTACGGTTGCTGATTCTGTAGAAATTGTGGAATAAAAGGAGATTTTTGGACCCTTCTTTATTTTAAACTCATGTATGGAGAGGTCTTTGAGAAACCTCGATGATCTTTGTGACGGTAAAACACACTTAATTCATTGTTTAAGTTATTCTCACTCCCTCCTGCTTCATCAAACTGTCCGATATCATGTTAAACACTGAGCTGACTAGCTTCTCCCTCAACGTTGGAGCAAAAAGATAAGCAATAGCTCGTCTTTTATTCAGTTTCTCGATGAATAAATGCTGCAATTTTATAAAATCATGTCCTGCAATTTCTTTTTTTCTCAAAAGCAGAGCAATTTTTTTTACAATTTCACAAACAGCTGAACACCAAGATTAGTCAGTTTTTTATCTCTTTATGTTTGATGGGCAGCTTGAATGTAAAAAGCTCCTTTAAATGCACCAAATGGAGTCACTTATGGAGCTCATACCTCGAAGGTTAGGTATCCATCCCTCATCATTCTATTTATTTGTGTCTTTTCTGAACATTAAAGTCAAAATACCCAAAACATATGTTAAAAAAAGACACCAAGGAGCCAAAGTAAACACATAAACACATGTAAAAACAAAACAGACCCAAACTAGTCCAAAGCATTGGATTATTTTTCTTATTTTAGATCTCATGTGTAATATAAATCATATAAAGAGGTTTTGTTTTGTTTTATTTTTTGTCCCATGCATTATTATCCTTATTATATACTACAGTAACATAATACCTTTTTAGCTACATACACAAGAAGACAATTGTATTCCTATTTACTAAATTTATTACCGACTTGATCCATTCTGCTGCTGTTAAGAGACTGTATTAATTAGATTTTTTAGTCACATTTGGAGCCTAAATACTTCATAATAGTATTTAAGTATGTAACAAGTACAGTGAAGCTATCGTATTGTGTGCTTAATCGTTTTAGTTCATATTAAATGAATGAAAAATGATGCTAGACCCGGTGCTTTCCGGTGGCACGTGATGCACTTTGGTTGGAGTTTGTGAGGCTTTTCACAGCGGCTCAAAGACGGGTGTCTCGGTCGTTTAAGTGTCTCACTACGTTAACTACGAATGTCTTATCGCTCGATTACGGAAACAAACGCTTTAACGGCAGCCGGTTCGAAGCCAGTGTGTGATAAAGATAATGAGGCGTGGGAGTAAGTTCGGTTGGAGGAAACTTCGGTTTGGTTTGGTGCTGCGGTGGTGTTTTATGAGTAAAATCAGGTTTCCTACTCGTCAAAGTTTTAATGACTTTAATGATGTGCCACATGTTGGAGGTTTTTACTAATGAAAGCAAACCAAACTCTCTCCTAAACAGCTTTTCCCACAGATTTACTCTCTGAGGGCGACTGGTGACACCGTATTTATGATGTGTGCAATATCATGGTTTATTGGAGAAAACAACCCCAGTTTAATTCTTTTTTAATTATAACTTCATTATTTTAGTGTTTACTGTTTTTTTCTGATGCTTTTGTCCCAACCTCTTTGTTGAATGTTGGTCTGGATGACTGGTTTAAATGGAGAAATGTGGATTATGATGGAGCCTTGGCTTTACTGGTGTCTTGTAAATACATGGCCTCAATATTTAAAGGGATATTCCAGAGTTTAATGAGACACACTGACTATTATTAGTGATTCTGGTGACACAAAACCATATACAAGACATATATACTGTTTTATAATGCAATAATAATATGTTTTATTGATAAGGGCCTGTTTAAACACCGAATTTCACCTCAGGAGTCAAATAAATTCTATAAATATGTATAGATTCATTAAAAACTCTCATTTATCGGTGAGTTAAGTTGAGTAGACTTTTTTAAACAGATGTGTTTTGAGGTTTGACTGAAGACGATGGACTTTTTTTGGTGGAAGTCAGGATGGAGCAAGGTTATATAAGGAATAAAAGTCAGGAGAAAGTCATGAAGGTGTTTATTGAAGGAGGTTAAGGTAATCTAAGCGGGATATGACGAGACACATGATAATCCTGCTGCTGTGTGCCCTGAACCAAGTCTCTAATGCATTAATCGTAATGTTATAGCTCTTTTATGTTGAAATAATATGATGTAAAACTGCCAAAAGTTTGTGCTTATTTATTTGTTTATGTTGGCCTTTGTTTGGTGTTTGTTTGTTTAAAGTTGGGCTCACGTTCTGTTTCCTAAAGCTCGACTAACAACAATAGTAACAACAATAATAGTAGACATCTAATACATAAAATATGTAGCTTAAGAGTTGTTTTTATGGTTCCCTGGTTTGAAAAAGGAAGAACAGTCCCACAATGCATCAGGCTCAGTAGATATTACACCGTATTTATGAGTGACAGGGCGCACTACCATCTTTTAAGCACACTTTTCTCACCAAATTAACACAACTTCCCACACATTTTGTATTTAAAAGATAAATATTGAGACAACAGTCCCACTTTTGCAGCATTTGAGTTGTTGACGGTGCACAAAGCCTCAAAAAAGAAGTAAATTTTGCTCAAATAAATGGAAAACACTACACAATAAATGTATTCTAAGTGCTGTGTTTACAAATGAATCTGTTCTTGATGTATTTCTGGTGTTTCTTTGTCCCTGCAGCTTGCCTGTTCAGGTACAATGGCCTCTCCTTCGTCTACCTCATCTATCTCCTGCTTATCCCACTGTTCGCCGAGCCCACGAGCGCCACGATGCAGGGTAAGAGCTCGCTTTACACTTTCGCTCCGAGTTTTGTCTGTTTCCAGTTTGAGCAGCCACTGTTTTTCTCCGTAATACAAACCAGCCTGTTTCTTTTTTTTTTTTTTCGCGAGAACTTCAATATCCCTGAGATGTGGATGGATTTGGAATAGAGGTCAGTCGGTGAAAGGTAATATTGGTTGCACAGGCCGGTCTGGAATAAGAAAAATGATCCATGAGCGAAGGTTGTGGGACATGGGGATTGTTATTTAATGTCCACTGCATAAATAAGGATCAAGAAACAAAAGGAATGAATGTAAAGACACCACATTGACCATAAAATAGTATCTTAGAGGAACAAAAGCTCAATCTCTCAGCTCTGTCTTGTCAAAAGGCGTTTGTTGAGCAGTAGGTTTCTGTTGCAACCTCCCAACTTTGGCAGTTTTCATGCATTTCCAAGTTGGAAAAAAATATCTGATGTGATTAATACCCAATAAATGCCTTCATTAAAACAATAAAAGCATAAAAAAACGGACTCAACTCCTAAATAAAAGTGAATGGAAAGGCATAATCATTCACTCTGGGCATTTTAAGACCCTTTTATTCTTACTCTTTGTTGCGGGACAGTCTTTTCTACACTTCACCTCATCCTTAAAGTGGTCCTGTCTTGATCTTACAACAGGAAGTAGTGACCACTGTGAAATAGATCAACACAGATTAAGAACAGGCTCAGAGCTGCAGGAAACCGATGACGTATTAAGTGTTTACGCAGCACAATAGTAATAGTATATGAATACATTTCTGTTTTTTTTCCTTTTTGGTTTGCATTTTCTGCTTTATTTCTTTTGCTTGTGTGCTTAACGTGTTGGTGGAGCATAAATGGGATTCAAGGCTGACCAATATCACTAACAGGAGCACAGAAAAGGCTTTAGATCGAAGTTCTAAACAGTGTTTGGGACTAAGAGGTTGGTCACTGAAGGCGTCTTTGAGTTTTTCCCAAATTTCTCTGTAAAAATCTAGAAAAATATTTATTGTTTAATGTCATACAATAAAAATAGCTGCTTTAGAAATTAGTTATGCTTCTTATGAGCAATAGAATGACAGTGACAACTATAAAGACTAAAAACTAAAGTGGAATATCTTTGATAAATTTGTCCTGAAAAGCAGTTAAAGACCTGCACAAACCTTTACAAAAATGACCAAATGACACTAAAACAGAGCTGTAAGTTAGCTTTAGATTGAATAAATGTTTCTTGACAGTGGAACTAAGCTGAATCGCACGGTAAAACAAGTCTGAATTATTAGTTCCTGCATGGAAGCATTTAAGAAAAGCTTTTCATCTTGGTATTTTTGTTTTAAAAGAAAGTGTGAAAATCAAATCCACTGGCCTCAAAGTCTCTAGAGAAGTTCAAATTAAAAGAGCCCCGTGAGGTTTGTGAGAAGTGACTGAGGTGACTGTTCTCTTTACGGGTGATGAATGTGGGATTGCGGTCGGCGGAGCTCAGCTGAGCCTTTATGCACTTCCCTCGCCACAAAATACTAAACGGGACACCTCCCAGACCTCTCTCAGGAGGAGTTTCTGTCCCAGACCACAAACAGGGTTTAATAATACATCAACCTGTATCTGCGGAGTCCGAGAGCTGCTCATCTCCAGCTGAAATAACAATCAGGAAGTAAAGCAGAGCGAGGGGCGGGCAGCGGACAAAGTGAGCCACTTATCTTCTCATAAATAGTTAAAGAGAGTCTTCTAGTAAAGCACAGTGGTCATGTGTATGATTATTGTTGACTTCCTGTGAGCCTCAACATACTCTAACTGTATGTGCTCTCTTTAGCATCTAAAAGCATCCTGCAGAGGATCAAGAAGGAACATTAATGCCATATGGGCGCAGTGTTCAAAAAGGAGGTTGACAGGTCAGATCTGTGCCAGGAGTGAAAGCACAAAGCTAATATTTGGTCATTACAGATGGTTTTAATGCCCAAGATGAAAAAAAACAAGTGGTTTATTGGATTGTTATTTGACTAAAAGATAAATCCACAAATAACAGTGGGTTTAAATGGATATTGTTTCAGTGTTGTGTGTAATTTCTGGAAAATGATCAGTGTAAATGCACTCTTAAATAGAATATAAATATAAAAGAGGGAGTTTGTTCTTTCTTACAACTTACTTTCATCTCAGTTTTAATGCTCTCCAGTCTTTGGTTCATCTCAGAAACCCTTAAAAACAAAAAAAATCAGTAGCAGACACAACGTGGCCTTAGTTAAGTATTACTGACTTTTTAATGCGTCATTTACAAAGCATTGCTCCTACATTTATTAATCACCATTATATTACAAACATTGTTATAAATTTAATGTTGGGAAAAAGAATAAAGCCTGAGGAGGACAACAGCTAAATATGACACAAACACATTAACTGTAAAAACACTGTTCACCTTTGGTCTAGATGTTGATAAGCAAATAATATGAAAAATATAATGAAATATGTATTAATTGGCAAGTTTCAAAACAGAATATCTTCATTTCTTCATGGTTATGGCTTCTATGAACAATATTTGGAAAAAATTGGTGTCATTTTTGATCATATTTTAATTTCCCCTCGAACAGAGTAAAGATTTGAGTTAGATTCAAATATAAAGATAAATACATGACAATAATCTAACTTCTTTTGGTCACATGGTTGTTATTCTACTCCTATGATTACAGATCCCATTAAAGTCCTCTCATCGTCGTCGGGAACAAAAACCTGACCCGACACTCTCCGGGGAGCAGACTTTTTAAAAGCCCTGCGATTTTAAATGCTCTGTTTAATGGTCACTGACACCACCGTCTCCTTTGGGACAGGCCTTTAGTTCTGTTGGAGGCAGTCGTCTTTCTCATTATTTAATGTCACGGGTGGTTTGTCCCGTTTGTGTTTGACCTCTTCACTGCTTATATTTTATGACTTTAATTAGTTTTTGTTCCGACACACTTGCATCATTTAACAAAGCGAGCGATGGTCTCGGTGGTCCACTGTTGGCGGGACGGTCCGGGCTAAACGGCTGTTGCTGTCGTCAAAAGTTTAGCTTTATGGAAACACACTATTAAAACTGAATAAGGCCTTTTGTTTTGGGAGAGTTAAAACTTCTCTGGGGACAGTGCTTTGAGACTGAAGTTACGCAGAAGAACATTTTGTGGCAGATGGCCGTCAGACGAGCAGCGCCTTGTTTTTTTGTTTTTACAGAAGCCAAAGTGGATTGTTTGTCCAAAGCCTGAGGACCCACTTTTTTTTTTTTTTTTTTTAACAAGCATTCTTTTTTTTGCGACAGCTCTGGGAATTGCATCGGGAAATTAGCACAAATTGTTTTCACTTCAGCATTTAATAAGCCTGTCGAGGTCTGCTGCTGCTCGTATCTGATGAAGTTCGCCCTCAGCAGATGCGGGCGCAGTAGTAGTAGCCCCTTGGTGCAGGATATTGTGACATACCTCCGTAAAGCTCGTTAAACGTCCCCCCCGCGAGGATGTGGGGCTTTTAATGAGCGTCAGGAGCGATCGACGCGGGCCTGAGAATCGCTGGAATAAAAGTCACGGCTTTATTTTCATCTCTAATCTGACTGAAAATCCAAAAACATCACTTGTTGTTTAAAAAAAAGCACGTTCTTTCTTGTCAATTTGTATTTTTACGTTAATGAGGTGTCTGCAATATCCGATTACCAGGAACTATCACCATAACAACTCCTGAAATTATCCCAAATACCTGTAGGTGCAGCTATAAACTGGCCATGTGCTGAGCAGCTGTGGCTCCTCTGGGCTCTGGTCCTTTTATTCTAGGATTAGTAATCTGTGATGAATGATAAAGGAAGGCACGAGGGTTGGTAAGAACTGGGTGTGATCATATTTAAGACTTTAATTGAGGCCACAGACTGTATTTGGCTGTTTTCATCAGGTATTAGCAGCTAAAGCTCGTTTTTGGTTCTCTATGTTTGTTTGACTTTTGGAAAAACTACATTTGCTCAAAGGAAGTGCTGCCAACATTAAGCAGGAAATGTATCTTGATCCTTTGAAAATCCCCTTTGGGTGTTCTCCTCCGCGGAGCGTTATGAATGAAAACTGTTCCTGAAAGACTTTGGTGTAGAGTAACTTTAATGCTGCTGTAAATGAGTAATCTTCTCTAAAATGAAACGAAAAAACATGTGGCTCTGGGTTTAGTCTTGGTTTAGTCTGGGTTTAGTCTTGGTTTAGTCTTGGTTTAGTCTTGGTTTAGTCTTGGATTAGTCTTGGTTTAGTCTGGGTTTATTCTTGGTTTAGTCTTGGTTTAGTCCTGGTTTAGTCCTGGTTTAGTCCTGGTTTAGTCCTGGTTTAATCTTGGTTTAGTCCTGGTTTAGTCTTGGTTTATTCTTGGTTTAGTTTTGGTTTAGTCTTGGTTTAGTCCTGGTTTAGTCTTGGTTTAGTCCTGGTTTAGTCCTGGTTTAATCTTGGTTTAGTCCTGGTTTAGTCCTGGTTTAGTCTTGGTTTATTCTTGGTTTAGTCCTGGTTTAATCTTGGTTTAGTCCTGGTTTAGTCTTGGTTTATTCTTGGTTTAGTTTTGGTTTAGTCTTGGTTTAGTCCTGGTTTAATCTTGGTTTAGTCCTGGTTTAGTCTTGGTTTATTCTTGGTTTAGTTTTGGTTTAGTCTTGGTTTAGTCCTGGTTTAGTTTTGGTTTAGTCTTGGTTTAGTCTTGGTTTATTCTTGGTTTAGTTTTGGTTTAGTCTTGGTTTAGTCTTGGTTTATTCTTGGTTAATTCTTGGTTTAGTCTTGTTTTTTTCTTGGTTTAGTCTTGGTTTAGTCTTGGTTTAGTTTTGGTTTATTCTGGGTTTAGTCTTGGTTTATTCTTGGTTAATTCTTGGTTTAGTCTTGGTTAATTCTTGGTTTAGTCTTGGTTTAGTCCTGGTTTAGTCTTGGTTTAGTCTTGGTTTATTCTTTGTTTAGTCTTGGTTTAGTTTTGGTTTATTCTTGGTTTAGTTTTGGTTTAGTCTTGGTTTAGTCCTGGTTTAGTCTTGGTTTAGTCTTGGTTTAGTTTTGGTTTAGTCTTGGTTTAGTTTTGGTTTATTCTGGGTTTAGTCTTGGTTTAGTCTTGGTTTAGTCCTGGTTTAGTCTTGGTTTAGTCTTGGTTTATTCTTGGTTTAGTCTTGGTTTAGTACGTCTCTTGTTTCAGGCCTTGTTTTTGTTTAGTCCTGATTTAGACTCTATTTAATCCTGGGCTTAAACTATTCTTAGTCCAGGTTTAGTCATTTAGTAGTCCTGATTTAGTCCTGATTTAGTCCTGATTTAGTCCTAGTTTGTCCAGGTCTGATCCTAGCTTTGTGGTTTTGCTTTAGTCCAGCTTTGGTCCTGGATTAGTTGTGTCTTTCCAGGTTTAGCTCTGATTCTCTGTTTCTTAATGAGAGTTGATCCTTAGTTTCCCTTTCAGCTTGGTTTAGTCTTGGTTTAGTCTGGGTTTAGTCTTGGTTTATTCTTGGTTTAGTCTGGGTTTAGTCCTGGTTTAGTCTTGGTTTAGTCTTGGTTTAGTCCTGGTTTAGTCTTGGTGTTTAGTTCTGTTTCCTTTGGTTCTAGTCCTGGTTTTCACTTGGATTTAGTACTAGTCTGGTCCTCACTTCTTATTTTTGCTTTAGTCCTGGTTGGTTTAGTCCTGGATTAGTTGTGTTTTTCCAGGTTTAACTCTGATTTTCTGTTTTTGAACGTGAGTTAACCTTAGTTTAGTTTTGGGCCTGATTTTGTTTTGTTTTTCTCTTCGTTCTAGTCCTGCTTTAACTTGGATTTAACCTTGATTTAGAAAAAAAAGAGTCAAAATGTTACAAAAACACGCACATAAACCGTACATCTTTAAAAATGAACCAAATTAAATGTCACTTAAAGGAAAAAAAAGGCCTAATACTCACTTCTTGGTCCTGGTTTAGTTGCTTCTTTCCAGGTTTATCTCTCATTCTCTGTTTTTAAACATTTTGATTTGGTTTTCTCCTGGTTCTACTTTTATTTTAACCTGAAAAATGAATCCAAAAACATGTGTAAATCTGTCTGAAGCTGTTCCTCTCCTTCCTTCAGGCCACACAGGTCGTCTGCTCCAGTCGCTGTGCTTCACCAGTCTGTCCTTTCTGCTGCTCCACATCATCTATCAGATTACCGTCAACAGCCTGCTCGCCGGCAACTCCATCGCCTCCGACTTCAACTGTGAGTAGCCCGCAGTGTTCACAGACCGGCCTCTCACGGTCGCACAGAAATCACTACGTCTGCAAAAAAAAGAAATGATGAAAGCCATGTTTTCACTCGGTTTGGTACAAGTAACCCATAAAGAGGCTTGTGTTTCCAGATAAGTTGTGTTGTCCTGGTTTAATGTTTACGTTCAGGAGAAAAATGATTCAATTGTATTTTGTCTGAAAGTTTAAACTTGGATGGTTTTTGTAAAGTGGTAAAGATTAGAAAAAGAGAGACACAATGTTTGTTTATAGGGTTTTTTTTGACTCGGAAACAAAAATTAAAGTTAAAATACATTAAAATATTAACATTTCTGTATTAGTTCTTGGTTTAATCCTGGTTTAGTGCTACTTTAGTCCCACTTTTTGGCAGTTTTTAGTCTCAGTCATGTCCTGGTTTAGTCTTGGTTTAGTCTATGTATGTATTTGTCTTGTTTTGGACTTTGTTTTTGTTTAGTTCTGATTTAGACTCGATGTAGACCAAGGTTTAAACTTTGGTTAGTCCAGGTTTAGTCCTGGTTTAGTCCTGATTTAGTTCTAGTTTGGCAAGTAATTAGTCCCAGCTGAGTCTAGGTTTTGTCCAGGTCTGGTCCTAGCTTTGTAGTTTTGCTTTAGTCCAGCTTTAGTCCTGGTTTGGTCCAGCTTTAGTCCAGCTTTAGTCCAGCTTTAGTCCTGGTTTAGTCCAGCTTTAGTCCTGGTTTAGTCCAGCTTTAGTCCTGGTTTAGTCCAGCTTTAGTCCAGCTTTAGTCCTGGTTTGGTCCAGCTTTAGTCCAGCTTTAGTCCTGGTTTGGTCCAGCTTTAGTCCTGGTTTAGTCCAGCTTTAGTCCAGCTTTAGTCCTGGTTTGGTCCAGCTTTAGTCCAGCTTTAGTCCTGGTTTGGTCCAGCTTTAGTCCAGCTTTAGTCCTGGTTTGGTCCAGCTTTAGTCCAGCTTTAGTCCTGGTTTAGTCCAGCTTTAGTCCTGGTTTAGTCCAGCTTTAGTCCTGGTTTAGTCCAGCTTTAGTCCAGCTTTAGTCCTGGTTTGGTCCAGCTTTAGTCCAGCTTTAGTCCTGGTTTGGTCCAGCTTTAGTCCAGCTTTAGTCCTGGTTTGGTCCAGCTTTAGTCCAGCTTTAGTCCTGGTTTGGTCCAGCTTTAGTCCTGGTTTAGTCCAGCTTTAGTCCAGCTTTAGTCCTGGTTTGGTCCAGCTTTAGTCCAGCTTTAGTCCTGGTTTGGTCCAGCTTTAGTCCAGCTTTAGTCCTGGTTTGGTCCAGCTTTAGTCCAGCTTTAGTCCTGGTTTAGTCCTGATTTAGTTCTAGTTTGGGCAGTTCTGATCCTAGCGTTGTAGTTTTGCTTTAGTCTTGCTTTGGTCCTGGTTTAGTCCTGGTTTAGTCCTGGTTTAGTCCTGGTTTAGTCCTGGTTTAGTCCTGGTTTAGTCCTGGTTTAGTTGTGTTTTTCCAGGTTTAGCTCTGATTCTCTGTTTCTTAATGAGAGTTGATCCTTAGTTTACTTTTCATCTTGGTTTAGTCTTGGTTTTTGTTCTGTTTTCTTTGGTTCTAGTCACGATTTTTCACTTGGGTTTAGTACTAGTCTGGTCCTCACTTCTTATTTTTGCTTTAGTCCTGGTTTAGTCCTGGATTAGTTGTGTTTTTCCAGGTTCGGCTCTGATTTTCTGTTTTTGAATGATATTTGATCCTTAGTTTAGTTTTGAGCCTGATTTAGTTTTGTTTTTCTCTTCGTTCTAGTCCTGCTTTAACTTGGATTTAACCCTGATTTAGAAAAAAAGAGTCAAAATGTTACAAAAACACCCATAAAAACAGCACAGCATTAAAAACAAACCAAATTAAATGTCACTTTACGGAACAAAGGCTTAATAGGTTAAAATGTAGGTGCATTACATGAAGAAGTTTTTTTGCTCCTGTTTTATTCCCAGCTTTCTCAACATTAAATTCTGAGAGTTGTCCCAGTTTCCTACATTCTAGGGACCGACTGTTTCACGTCACAAGTTTTTCTCGTGTTTAGAGAGTTGCAGCAAAGGCACTGTTTTCAATTAACTCGGCGAGGGCCACAAGACGCTGACTTTATCAAAACCGGAAACAGCTGTTGCTAATAAACACTAGCTTCGTCCAGACTGTTGTCTTTAGCCACACCTTTGAGTCACTGTGCCACGCGATAGAAACCAAACGCTCAGATGGGACGCCTTCTGTCACTTTTACAAATGAAAAGACCGACCTGTGCTGTTTCACTGTAAACGTGCCTAAACACACACAGCCTTGACTTTACTGGTGAGTTTCCCGAAAAAGTGCGTAGTGAGTCCAACAAGACCTCGACGTGTCTCCGAGTTCAGTCAAAATAAATGAAGAAATGAATGCAGCGTGTTATCAGTGGCATCGCAGTCTCCTGAACTCAGCATCAATGAACCCAAACAAAATAAAACCGAAATGACAGACAAGCCTCGCGAGGAAATAAAAGACAAAAATAACCAAGTATGGAGAACTTAATACAGCTAAAACAGTGTGAGGAACGAAAGAAATGAATAAATGAAGAAAAAAAAAGACATTTACGGTAAAATACTGTCAAATTTTAACAGTAAATATGAGTTAAAGTTAAAATAGTATAAATACACTCAATTATCTTACAACAAAAACAGTTCAGAAGTTTTTATTTATGAGTAGATGACATAGAAAATACATTAAAATGCATCATTTTAGTTAAATTAATAAGGGATAACTGTAATATCACATACCGGTCTGCATTTACTGTGCAAAAGTTGAAAAATATATTGTATATTATACATGTATGCTGTTGTTTTTCATCAAGATTGTTCTATAAAAAATACACACAAGCAACAAACAAACAAACAAAAAAAAAATAACTCAGATACGTACAATTACAACCACAGTTTTAACGTAAATGCCATTAAGCAAATGACCCGAGCGGGAATCGAACCCAGGTCTCACCGGTATTCACTCTACCAGAAGATTAGACGCTTGTATCTTCTCATGGTCCTCGTTGTTTTTGTCTCATGAAACAGACAAAAAATCCAGCGAAATACAAGATCCATCAAAATATTATTGTGAGTCTGGTGTAAAAATATCACACACACTTTGAAACGAGAGATTTGAAACTTGTATTTATTAGATTCGAAGAAAACCATTACCAGCACCATTAATAGTACACATCCCAAATCCTAAATATAAAAGTGAGATTTATTACAACATTTTGGCTCTAGGCAAATCTTTCTGCTATTGTGAAATCACTTCTGGAACTTGAGGATTACTCTTTGTTTCTGATGCAATGGCTGTATTCAGAGTCTTATCTAAGCTTTCTACAGTAAATCTAAGTGAATCTGCCGTTTTGCCCCTTGACACCCTTTTCCTTTTGGCGTTCGACTATAAACAATGAGTCCCGCTTCGCTCCGGGGCAGCTGTCCTCCCGCCAGATAACTCCAGCGTTTCCTGCGCCGGCCGTGTCCAAATACCCCATCAGAGGAGTAAACCCCGTCGGATGAGAACAGCCACCTCCAGCTGCAGCGGGTCAGCGACTGGTCAGCAGATGAGCTCCTTTAGAGGCATCTGTCATTCCTCTGAGCTGAGTCGACAGGGCGGGAGCCGCTTCAAAGGCACGACGGTCCTGGAAAACCTGGAAACTAACAGAAGTTTTCCAGTTAAAGAAAAACCTGGGAATAATGTGGAATTGTATTTTAGATTCTCAGGTTTTTCTGTTTTAAGACTGGATTTAGGTAAACAATGCAGCATCATATAACTTATAAATCCATGTAGAAATGTTAAATTTGACCCTTTGAGGTTGCCGTAGTTTGTGTAGTGTGCTCTAAACTGAAGCAGAGAGAGTGTATTCTTAAATATGTGACCCATAAACAAGCAAAACCATTATAAACAGACTTTACGTGATATTTTTCTAGTTGGAAAAATGGTTTAAACTCTAAATAGTATTTTGTAAAAGCAATAATTTGTGAAAAAAGCCATCTACTGTTTATTCTAAGGGATAGTAATAGATGAGAACCTCTATTCAGGAACAGAAAAACTGGCTAATCACATGATCCAAAAAGGAGCGCTCCCATTGGTCGACACTTGTCACATGACGTTCAAGGAAGTTGAATAGCTGTTTTTAAGGATGAGTCTGAGACAAAAAAAAAAAAAGGAAAACCAGGAAGTGGAGCTTTAATTTCCTAATTAGCTTATTGTAATAATGTGGATCAGTGAAAAAACAAGACTATAATACATTGTCTTGGGTTTTTAATAATGGATTTTAACAGATGTGAAAACCTGTCAACACTGAATGACTGGCAGCTGAAAATGTGGAAGTTGTTATTCAAAGCTGGCAACAAATCTTCACCCGGCAATACAGAGCAAAAAAGAAATAAGGGAATGTAAGTGAAATGTGCAGAATTATTGAAGATTATTGTGGGATTTCTATGAGTCTGAATTCAGAGCTAGACGTTAAAAACACGGGGTTAAAAGAGTTACAGATGGTTTCAGAGCCATTGTTTAGTGTCTTATTGGTCAGACAACTCATAAAGGCTGATGTGAACTGGCTGGAAAACTAAAAACCGAGGAATAAAACTGGTTCTGTCATTAATTATATGACTGTTAATGAAAAAAATCCTTCCCTGAATTGTTGAAAAAGCCGTGAATACGTCCTAGAGCTTGACCTCCTGAAAAGAACGCTGCGCTGTGAGGTTTAACGTCCAGCGAGTACAAAGTGTGTTTTATGATGTCCATATAAAGTCTGAGAACAGGTATTTTTTGGTGCCGAGCCCGACTCTAATGCGTTCCTTGACAAGCAGTATGTGTCACGTTTTATTGAAGCCCCGCTCTCCGTGTTCGGTTCAGAGCGTATTGGGCTTTACTGTGGCCTCGTCCTATGGATTAGAGTAGCCTGACTTTACCTCACATTCCTCAGGTTTTAAATCACGCACCTTTAAGGTCACTTTGGACCGGGACAAGTGTTAAGTGCAGTTGCTTCGCCAGCTTTTCCTGTAGTTTTTGGACACACTTTTGAACTGTTTTCAATGAGGCTTTAAAAGGATTCCTGTGTGTTTGGGAAAATCTGGAAATAATTAATTAAAATGTGCTTGAAATTTCATATGTAATGTCAATAGACTTTTATTTACTCATGTTTTTTGTTTGCAGCTTTAGTTGAATGCTTTTCTGTGAACCTTTTGAGTGTTTGAGTTTCAGAAATGAGAAAATGCTGCTCTGAAGTGTGAAGAAATGTCCTGGAAAAGGTTTACGTAATAAAACTGGCAGTTGTTTTTCTACAAACCTGAGAAAAATAGGCTTAAAAATACAAAATTAAGCAACTGTTTTAAGCATTTGTAAAAAACAACAAGAAAAAACAGGATACTAGTGAATACATAGGTGCATAACTGAGGAAAATTGTAGGAAAATTTGAATAATTTGTTGTTTTTTAAAGCCATTAAGATAGAACTCATAACTCTTGTAGATGTAAAAGTGTTTAAAAGGGTCCACAAATACAACTCTGTGGAGCACCAAAGTTTACAAATATAATACTACACAGAAGAAAATAGAAAAACAGTTTCTAAAGGATAATTATTCACATGATTTGTTAAATTTTCAACCTTTCTGCTCGATTATAAATGGCCTGAATTGTTAAAAAAAGTCTTTGAAACGTCCTGTAAAAATATTTAACAAAAAGAGAGCTTTACAATAACAGCAGTGGGCACCTTTTTCACAAAAATGGTTAAAACAACAAGAAAAAGGGTGTGATTCTTCTTTCTCTGTTTCCTTTGTTTACAAAAAGACCCCAAAAAAAGACCCCACACAAACAAATAACTACATCTATTGACATTGTAAGTTTTGCCTTCATCTTTTTTAAAGTATTTGGTAATGCTCAGAGTCGTCACTTATTGTTTTCCTGAAGCGGTGCGCTGTTTTAAACTGCGACAGCTTAAATAATTACTTCTCAAACAACAGTCGGAAATAAAAGTACGTCTGACTCGACTCAAGTGCTTCGGCCACAAACTTGTCTCTATCTCTGGCTCCAAAACAAAGGCCTGTGTTCAGCTCAGACACTTCAATTCCTGGAAATCCCAAAACAGACCGTAATACTTAAAAAAAAGGCACACATTGTTTCTAATATAATAAGCTTATAGTCTGGAGAGTTATTCTAATTATGATTTTATTGTTAACAAGGATCACGCTGGCCTCTGTGGCAAACCAATTAACGCAGAATAAACTGATGCAATTGATTAAAACCAATCAAAGAAACAAAGCATAAAACACGCCCCTTTTTACCAAATTATTTAATATTGTTGTGAACGAAAAGGATCCCAAACCAGACTAATGTGGTTGTGGTTTGTGTTTCCCAGATAAATAAATCTAGTTTCTCACCTTCTTACATTTTATAATAATACTTTAGGCATGTTACATAATTAAATCCCATATTTTACAGCGACAATAAATATTTTACTGGACTGGATACAGTAGTGGAAAAGATGGATGACTGTGTGAAAACTCACCGTTCGACCACCTGCAACAGTTTTTGATTTTACTGATATAATAAAAAATCTTAATACGTCTTATTAAAGGTGTGAAGGTGGGTTTGTTCGCCAGAAAACTCCAGTCACTGAATATGTTTGTTTGTGTTTTCCAGGTTCAACGTGGGAAAAATCCATACGACAGATCGGGTTTGAGAGGTGAGATTTTATGAAATGTTTGCTTTTCTTTCTGACGTCTCACTTGAGTTTAATTAATGGATTATGTATGAAGGTGTGTGAGTAGAAGTTAAGCAGTAGGTCTAAAAAAAAGATGAAAAAAAGGGGAAAAATGTATATAATACCCACATTTATGTTTATTTATGCAGATTGACCCTGTGTATTTTAGTTTGGATTTCACATAGTGCTTTTCACATCGTTTATTCCCTGTTTTATTTAACTTTTGCGGTGCTTCTTTAGCCTTATTTCCTCTGTATGTCACATAAGTGCAAAAAAAAGTGTGTTTCTATGTGAAATATAAATCGTTTTGAAGCAGACTTTCAAAAACGTGGCAGTAATTCACATTAAATCCTAAAGGCTTGAAGTTTAGCTCTATGTTTCTGCAGTAAACATTAAACCATTTATTGTTGTTTATTCACAGTGTTGCTAACGATTTTCTTGAATTTAGGGAATCACTATTTAACACCACACGTTCTGCTTGTATTTAATGCAATATAGACCTTTAAATGCAATATTTTAATTAACTAAGACAGAGTAAAGCCAACTCTATCTAATACTGGAAACAGGGAATGCTATTAAAGCTAGCGTTATTATTAAAAAAGTACAACATTTAGCACGCCTTCTGTTAAGGACAAAAACAAGAGTGCTTAATTTAAAAAATAAATGTAGTTTTGTGTTTTTCTTTTCACTTCGGGTTTTTGCAAGAACTACAATGGTACAGTGTGGTTGACTGGTTGAGCATAAATGGGACACTGACATGGCAGGAAGTATATCTTTTACCAAACAAAAATGCAACATTGCAAATATTTCTCCTAAAATTCAAGTGTGATTTACTTTCTCAAAGGCCCTAGATTTGTTTGCTGGAGCAATGTGTACTAGACTAAATATAGCACCCCCACAATAACATTACACTCCACTTTTTGCATTTACTGACATTTCTAAACGCTCCGAACCTGTCCCGGTGTGGATTCCTGATGAACATTAAGCCCACTTACGTCTGACGGTGCGTTGACAGGCCATTTTTTCTGTGCTTTAGCTGCTGTCTCTGTCTCCTCACGGCCTATGATCGTATTAGATGTGGTTTTCTAAGTACGGGAATGTCCACACTGAGCCCGATATGCTTTTTCCAGTACTCAACAGCCCTCGGGTGGACGCCGTACTGTAAGTGGCGGAAGTGCAGCGATAAACATTTTATCCTCGTTGCTTTTACCTGTTTGTGTTAAGCACCGCTCAGTGTATGCAATGTTTACAGCTGCACATGTTGATGCCGGATGTTTTCTCTGTTTCCAGACATATATGGAGGAAATATAACATAACTCAGATAAATAGGAGAACAGCTGCGGTTCCTTTCACACAAATGACTCATTTCGATGCCTTTTGAAATGTTATTTTACTAAATTACAAATATTTATGTGATTTGGAGGATTGGTTAGGTCACACATGTCAAACTTTGCAATGTTTATTATGGCCCTGAAATACATTTAACAGGTCATGTTTTTGGTGCTAGGTTTTAACTGGATTTGAACAGGTTTTAGATGGATTTGAATCAGATTCATTTTATTTGTTCATGAAATATTAAGCCAATTCTGCTACAAGGATACATATAACCTGCTCAAATCCAAATAAAACCTGCTCAAATCCATCTAAACGTGTTAAAAATCAATCAAAACATGCCCAAATCAATCCAAAACCAGTTTAAATCGGTCTAAAACCTGTTCAAATCTAAATAAAACCTGTTCAAATTCATCTAAATCCTACTCACATCCATCTAAAGCCTGCTCAAATCCATCTAAAACTAGTTTAAATCCAACTAAAACCTGTTCAACTTCAACTAAAACCTGTTCAACTTCAACTAAAACCTGTTCAACTTCAACTAAAACCTGTTCAAATTCATCTAAATCCTACTCAAATCCATGTAAAACTAGTTTAAATCCATCTAAAACTTGTTCAAATCCAAGTAAAACCTGTTTCCATAAAAGGGGGAAAATAATGTTAAAAATAACCTTTGTAAAACTCAAATAAAGATAAAAACTCACATTCAAAATTCAATAAAAGCTTCCAAATATCACCATCTTTGGCCCCTAAAAGGATTCTTATTAATCGCGGCCCCTCACCTCTTTGAGTTTGACACCACTGACTTAGATCCTCTGTCATTTCCATAAAGGAAGATTCAAAGCATTTATCTATCTATTTATTCAAACAGGGACTATTAGATCCTTAAACAGTACATGATTTTTTCTCCTTGCATTTGAGGAGCACTGTTAACACCGAAAAAAACATAGTGTTACATACAAATCCGTTTTGTAAACTCTATTTTCCTCTGTGTAGAACATAGTGCATGTTGGGTGAGCTTTTGATCCAATATAAAAGCTCTGACTTTGAAATTACTGGTTGTTTTTTTATTGACACTGTAATTGGATGATTTTGATTTATATTGTGCAAACAGCCAACATCTAAATATCTTTCATAACCGTGGGGAGGTGTTGATTATGTAGGTCTCAATGAATAATCAGAGCACAATATCTTTTTTTTATTGGACCAGGAAAGTCCCCTCGCAGTTGTTTTTGTCAAGGGTCCCAATCTACGGTACCTGTTTGTAGATGTTAGGGAAAACCCGAGCTCCTGGAGGAAACCTACAGCAAACACGAGGGGAACCTGTCCCGAAACACCTCGCCCAGACCGGGATTTGAACCTGCGACGTTCCTGCTAAACACCTATGTCGCCCAAATAAAAGTACATAGAGCAACGGAGGAAAATAAACAGTCTACCTCTAACTGGGAAGGCCAACAGAGAAATACAACACTATTTATGTTAGATACCAATAGTAATTACACAGTATGAAGCAATAGAAGAGTGTAATAAATGTGTAATTAACGAATAAACAATGTAAAGACGTAGAGATACCAAACATTTCCATCAGATTAAAGCAGCATTACCCAAACTTTTCTTCAGTCCAGGACCAAACCCAGTCACACCAACATCACAGAGATCTTTCCTGCTTTTATTTTTTTTTAAAAGAAAGAAAATTCAACATTGCAAAATACTATGACATTTTTTTTAATCAAATTAATTGCCAATATTCATCCATGTTTCACTTTCCTTCCTTTTTCTCTGTTATTATTTTTACAGATACAGATAAATGCAGTGCTGGAATAGACACTTTCTCTGTTTTATTGGTAGCTATTACTTCCTTGTTGACATCGGTGTGGACCAATAGGAGCAGCCCTTATTCGAGAGCAGGCCTGTGATTGGCCAAAGCTTCTCTAAACAATCTCATCTATTAAAATCATTGATAATAAAGCCCAGATGACATCTTAAAGTCTTGTTTTTACACAGATCTGTCCTTTAACGATACGCTGTTTGGTGATTAAACCATTTTCCTGAAGTAAAAGAAAAGCAAAAGTGCTAGAGCATTAATAAATCTGTAATTAACAGTGAATAAAGAAACAATTTTATTATTTATATGAGCTCTTTATTCAAACATAAAAAGACTGTGTATGAATGGAAGTAGTTGCAAATACTTCTTCTGGAAAGCCCCCAAGAAAGTCTAGTGACTAAAAGGCAGCTGCATCTTCCTCCCACATAAACACTATTCTTCTCTAAAGGTTGTTAGTTTTTTTTTTTACAAACTGTGGGTGTGGTCTAGACGCGACCGGGCATTTATTGCTCAGTCCACACTTTGAAAAACCCATGAGCTCTGCAGCTTTAAGCTCAAAATTAACCAGTATTTATCCCGACCTGTTTAATTAAACTTGGTGGCCGAACACAGGATGCAGCACGAACTAAAATAGACACCGGTTTTCATGATTAAAGTTGGTTTTGAAAGCCGTTTCAAGGACAGTTTTTATTTGGTTTAATTGTACGTGCAATCATGACACCTCGTAAAAGTCTGGCACAAATGCATCACGCTGAATCAGTCGAAGTCTCAGATTATTTTAGGCTTCGGGGCGCTGACTAATCAAATAAAAATGTCCACTGCAATCCAAAATACAAAGCCTCAATCAGCGACATGTTGCGGTGGGTTCATGAAAAAGCCTCGAAGTCGTATCCAGCGACAGAAGCGCTCATTGCTTTTCTCACCTTGTTATGAGCCACGTATTTTCAGGGAGTAAACATGTTTTTCAAAGCCCAAAAACAAACCCTCAGTCTCTCATGGTCTTTCTGTTTGAATGGAATTTTACTTACTGCTTAATAGCAATGCAATCCTGATTTCATTAGAGGGTGGAACTCTATATAAAAGCCGAGCCATTCAACACAACACGTACTAAAAGAACAGAGCAATAGCGGAAAAAAAACAAAAAAAATCCAGATTCCCATACGTTCATGTGAATAGATCGTTCTGTTTACTGTAATTGTTCACTTTAAAGGGCTATTTAATACTGTTTAAAAGACTGTTTTATTGTCAGGGATTGTTTGAAATGTACAGTATCCACATGTTTATGTTATGACACACACAGTCGTTACGTTATATTGTGTTGTAACGACGGTAATTCACATCATCTTATTTTGAAGGGATTTTAAGGTAACGTACGGATGTTTGTTTACAAGTAGAGACGTTTAAGAAGGCAAGTTTAGATGAAAAAGCATGTCTAATGAAACAGTAATGTGATTTTTGTGTATTTTGTACAAGTATGACTCTGTTAGGGTCTTTATTATAAATATAGTGTGGACAGAAAACAAAGAACCATCAAAATAAGAGGGAGAATATATATTTTTGGGCTTAAAGTTACACAAGGCTGCTTTAAGTGTAACCAATGTACCTACTTTTTATTGTGGGATACTCGTGTCTTTTTTAGATTTTCTCTGGTGCATGCAGAGTGATAAGGTCCAGTTACAAGATCATGGGCCTGATGTAGTCCCGTATTTGTCCTAAAATGGGAGTTAGCACCAGAAAAACAGCTCAGCGTTACAGAATATAGTTATAAAGGTGCATTTAGACCGAGTAAAGCAACCTTTCATTTACGGAAGCTTGTGAGGGGGATACAAAGCTAAAGATTCGAGCACAGAATTTAGTTAAGGAGCTGAATTTAATATAAATGAGTGAATGAAATGAGGATCATCAAAGTGACAAACAATCACCGAAAAGGATTTTATAGACACAAGTCCAAGCAAAACATTTGAGGCTTTCTGACGAATAATTTATGCATTTATGTTAATTCATGCAAATTAGCCATGTGCTTTTAGGTTTTAGTTTCATTGTGCTTTTTCTACTTTATTTATCACCTTTGCCCCATCGTTAGGAACTATTTTGAAAAGGCCTGGACTGAGAAGAAGAGGAGACAGTGGCTCGTGTTTTTCCTGTGTCGCTTGTGGAGCATAAATAGGGCATAAACCTAACTGAGACTGGATATTTGTGTCAGAAATGCCCATCTATAATAAAGAAAGGAGCATTAAATAGTCTAGTGAATGTTGCCCAGTAGGAAGTGGACGCTAAAATTTATAATGATTGAGACGGTGAAGTAATCTCAGTTTTTATACGATTCAAAGTAAAGAATAAAAACATAAACAATGACATTTTAACATTTGACAGAGACAAAGACTAGATGTAAAGAACCATTAGACCTGTATGAATGCTTAATAATTTTATTTGTAGGTCTAGTCTAATCCAAATCATAACTAAATACTAATCTTCTCCTTTTTTTGAGTTTTTCCTCTTTCTGACAGAGGCTCTAAGAGGATGTTGTCTGTAAAGCTCTGTTGTAGTGATGACGTTTGCACTTTGACTTAACTTTTCATCTTCTTCTCCGTGTTTTCAGTGTGATCGGAGCCGACGCGGGGAACGGCATCCGAGTGTTCATCCCCGACATCGGGATGTTCGTGGTGGGCCTCGGCATCTGGCTTCTGTGTCGCAGCTCGTTCCAGAAAAGGCCGCCGGAGGAAATGGGCCAGTACAACGCCGACTTCGAGGCAGAGGACCAGGTACTGTCTTACTTTTAAATGAGTAAGTTACAGAAAATGAATGGATTGTGTGTTTTTTTTTCAACGAGTCATATTAAAGGTATGTCCAGAGTCATTCCTCTCCCAGGCTTTTTACATGCCTTCCTCAAATTCATTTCCACAAGCTGAAAAGACAAAAAGGAGCCAAAGTTTGAATGGAGTTGGGTGTTGATGACTTGGACGAAAGCCCCTTTCCTTTGGCATCTCCTCTACTCTCTTTATGACTCTTGTTAATTAAATCCGCATTCAATTTCTCTTTAACTGTGCTGCTCATGTTGGCACAGATGGCACCTCTCCCCGTCACTGAGGAAAAAGAATAAATCCATCTGTAGCCTGTTATATTTGCACCAGTGTTTAAATGAGGATTTCAGTGAGCGACTTTTATAATACATAAAGCAATAAAACTATTCAAAGCTGTTATGTTTTCAGCCAAACACAGTGAGGCTCTCCACTTTGTTGAAGAGAAGCTACTCTTCAATTTCAACTTGATCTCACGCCAACATTTGGTATTTTTATTCTGCACAGCTGCTCATATATGCAGCTGTATATGCTTTTTATTCATCTTTGTTCTGAGGAAACACACACAGTTACAGATGAACGAGTGTTAACCCTGTGATTAACTTGGGATTATTTAGAGTCAAGTACAACAAAGAGAGATCTGTAGCAGGATAAGTGGCAGGAAATTCATGATTTATTCCCTTTATATTGTTTTATAGAAGGGAAATGAGTGAATGGTTAAATGGTTGAATGATGTAAAGTGCTTTGGGCGCTAAAGAAGAGTAGAAAAAGGTGCCATTTACCATTTAATAAATCATTAGATAAAATGTTCTTAAAATGTACATAAATGAAAAAAAATTAATGATGTGGGGGTTAATCATGAAGTAAAAAGGTGAGATAATTCACAAAGGAGTATTGATGATATAATTTATCTAACTTCGGGTTTGCACGGTGGCTCCTGCCTCACGGTGAGAAGGTCGTGGGTTCGATTCCCGGGTCGGGCGACACTTGTCCTCTCTGTGAGGAGTCTGCATGTCCTCCCACCGCCCAGAGACATGTATGAGTGGGTGAACTGGTGAATCTAAAGTGCTCCTAGTGATCCAAGTTCAACAAGACAAGACCAAATGTTTTGAAAGTAACAGGATGGAAGTTTGTGTCTTACGTCACTCCGAAAGAAATCCAATAATGGACTGAAACATGTTAAACAGGGTTTTTTGATTATTGCATTTCAATAATATAAACACGTCAAATTAGATTTTTAATATTATCTGATTATTCACAGTTATTTTGATTATTCTGGTTATGTAAACGGGCTCAATGTCTGTGTCTAAATGTCAGACCTGTCCATTGTCCAGGGTGTACCCCACATTTAGGCCCAAAGCTGCTGGGATAGTCTCCAGGCAGAGCGACCCCGAATGGGACAAAGCGGTAAAAGATGAATGAATGAAGGAATTAATTTATCTAACTTCAGGAATGACATAGAGATTGATTGAGATCTGGAGGGCTTCCACAGCATTTACAAAGAGAAGGTTTACTTTCAATCCAACCAAAGCAGCGCCATGTTGTTTATATTAGTAGCAGTAAAATGGCTGCTTCATCGTCAAACCTAAAAAGCGCACAGAGCTGTCAGAGCCGCCACATCATTGGTTCAAACCGACAGCAGGTTTTAAGCAAAAACTTGGCCTGGAGCAGAACAAGATGAATCTGGGGGAATTTGTGAACAAAACCCAGCTGCTGAGAAAAATAACTTAAAAAAGGAAGTAAAAGCCACAATTTTAAGACAAATATATTAAATCCAGTTTGCTATTAATAATGAATCTAACTATTTTAAATCTCATCACCAAAAGTTCCTTAATAAAGAGTTTATCGTGTGTCTGTTTGAAGGAGGAAGAGGAGAAGCTGAGCCTGGACGATAACATCCTTCTGGACGACTTCGAGGCGGGCTACGAGGCAGAGGAGGACGAGGAAGACGACGAGCTCTACGACGAGGACGAAGAGGAGGAAGAGGAGGAGGAGGAAGCCAAGGAAAGCGCCAAAATGAAGGTCCTGCGCATCCTGGCTGAAGTCGCCGGGAAAGTGAAGGAGATCATCGGGAACTTGATAACGACGGCGGGGAAAGTGGTGGTCACTATACTTTTGGGGATGGCAGGTGATTCTGAGCTGTGTTTTTTTACATCGTATTCCTGCGTTTTTGATGCGTTTCCGTTTGTTTGACTGTATCCGCCCTTTGCGTTGACAGGTATGATGCTGCCCTCTTTGACCTCGGCGGTCTACTTCTTCATCTTCCTGTTCCTGTGCACCTGGTGGTCGCTGCGGCGCACCTTCGACACCCTCCTCTTCAGCTGCATGTGCGTCCTGATGGCCATCTTCAGCGCGGGACACATCGTCGTCCTCTACCTCTACCAGTTCCAGTTCTTCCAGGAGACCATCCCACCGGGCGACGGCTACATCAGGTCAGACACGCGCTCCTCGATTTCCTCCAGAAACAAAAAATGACATTACACCATGAGCTGAAAGATAAATAATGTAAAAAATGCCTGAAAAAGTAGACTGTAAAGTTAGATATAGAGCATATAAAGCTAAAAGTACAGCGTGTATGTGTGATAAGTCAATGTTGGAGTGTAAATTTAGCAGAATAGCACTGGGGAAAAAAGTGAAAAAGAAAAGAAAACGTGGTATATTTGAGTGCCTTGAAGAATGAAGCTGGATTAAAGGACGATAGATGTAATTTATGGGTTTTTGGTTCACTTTTTATGGAGGTAGAGTCTATGGAAGCTTACACTGAAGCGCTAACCTGCTCCAGACCAGGTTAAGATTATTTTTCTGTATATTTTTTAATTTTAATAAGGAACAGTGCGCATTAATCAACATGAGTACATTAGTTCATTATGTAAATAAGCCAGATTTAGCCACAAGAGCTAATTTTTATCTGCAGAAAAAAGGCACGTGGACAAACTCTGAGACACATTTACAATTACACAAGTAGCAAGTTAGCAAATCTAAGAACAAGTTATAAAAACACAACACTTCAAAAACAGATTTCAAGACAAAGTGAAGCACAAAAACGAAGTAAAAACTCAATGATAAAATAAAAAACAGCATAAGTCACTGTGGCAGATGAAAAAAAGGGCTTGGAGAGTGAAAAAAAAAAGTCTGCACAGCTGATTGTAGCAAAAAAATGGCTTTTATGCTTTAAAAATAACCTATTAAGACGTCATTTTAGCTTCTGTCTGAACAGCAGCAGATAATATGTGACAGAAAGGCTCATTAATAATAACTTCTGTGATGATTTATTTAAACAGAAGGCTCAATACGTCTGTCTGGTTGGAGGACTGTACTTTGTGAGTCTGTGACGTTCAGTTTATGGTGTTTTTCATTTTGCAGATGCGTTTATTGTAGTTTTTATGGTAGTCTTTGTGTTCTTTCTCCTCGTGTTGTGATGTGTTTTCAGCTCCAGTAGAAACCCAGGGTTAAACTGAAGATAACCTGTTTGTGAAACTAATCCGGACCATGATTATTAGATATTTAAATCTAATCATTATCACTCATACATTTATATTATTACTCTCTCATACTTTCATGTTATTCCTGTCTTATTACTGAATATACTCTCTCTATCGCAGAGTTATTTAAATTTATTACAGCCTTGACAGGTTTGTTTATAATAATAATAGTTGTAAATAACTAAATTTGTAAATAAGCTTTTGAAATTGACAATTTACATTTGCATTTTAAATTATAAAAATGGTTCGTTAAACATGTTTGTGGCTTTCACAGTAAAAAAATCAAGCTTTTTCCTTTTTTTGTGTGTGATTTTAGGTCTAATGTGTTAATACAGTATGTCAAAATAAAAAAATGACAGTACATTCAGATAGATGAGGTTGTGCTGAAAAAAACAACACCAAACAAGCCAAGGCAAACAGTTTTTTAAGGTAAAATAAAACCGTAACATCAAAAGTAGTCAGTCATTATATCTTTGACTCCAGAGAGAGTAATTATACATGTTTACTACTTGCACAAACATGAAGGAAAAGGCTCATCTGATTGAATTATCACAAAGAACAGCACATCCTCCTGAAAGAAAACAATCCAGTGTCAATGTTAGGGCTTTTAGGATTTCCAGTTCAGTCCGTGTTTTATTATTCATGAGAACGGAGACGACCGACTGTCTGCAGCTGGAGTCACTGTTAGTGTAAACTCTGGGTTAATTTGTTCTGTTGTCTGTACAAAAATATGAATAAAGACTCCCATCCTGCTCGTCTGATTAAGATGGAGTATTTTAAATTTGGAAAATAACAAATAGGACACAAAACAGTTCAAAAAATGATGTGTTTAATGGCAATGCTGGTGCCAAGTTTTACATTTTGTCTCATTTGTGCTGCACCTGTTTCCATTATTTAGACTTTATCTTGAATAATTTAGTCAAATCTTCCACTTTTATTCTGATTTTGGGTTTTAATTTTCTCACTTTAACCGTTTATTATTAGTGACAGCAGTGATAAAAAGAGCAAAAAGACCCAAGACAGATTTAAACTTGTGTCACTCGCTGATCCTTTTTAGTTTCCAGGTAAATGAGGCAAAAGTAAATAATTCAGAGATGTTTAAACTAACTTTTACAGTAGTTGCATCAAGTTATTTGAGTAAAAATTCAATATCACAGTGAAACTTAACCCTTTTTGAAGACATCGGGATTGAAAAATGCTCCACTAAATAAAATAAATGTAGTCAAAGCTCTTTATAGAAGTGTAAACTAGGATATTTCTGATGAAAAGTGTGTATTTTAGTTCTTTAGTGAGTATAAAGCCTGATAATTAGTGTTGATTTAAAGAGTTAATATTATAAGATGTGCTGTTGTGACATTTTAAACCTTAGAAATATCAGATTTGTCACTGAGATTTCCTGTTTGATGCAAAATAAACAACTCTTTTCAGTCTTGAGTGCAATAATCACACTGGATAATCTTAACATTAATTGAAGGATGAAGCGCTGTAATATTTCCTGACGCTATAATAGTGTCTTTTACGTTTCCGTGACTCTGCTGTAGCCTTGGTGTTGCTGCTGAGTTTATCGATCGTACTGTTTCTCATTTGAAAGCTGTGCTGCTGTGAGTCAGGACCGAGGCTATTTACTGCTATGTATAGACGGCGCTCCCTTGAACAAACCTTGTGAGCTTTTCTCAGTCTCGACCCCGGCTCCGATGGCAGATAAGCTGTAATTACACCGTGGCATTGACGGCTTTCGTGTTAAAAACAAACTCGTTAGAATTAATGGACTGCTTTTACACCATCGGCGCGATCAGAAACACTTTATTTAAACGGGTTACAGTCTCCACTCACTCGCCCGAAAGAAGATAAAACATTCTTGAATTGTTTTACAGAGTGTTTTATTTTAAAGGGACATGTTACTGTCACTTGACTTTTTACATTTTCAGCTGCTTTACTCTTTACTTTTTTGTCCCAAACAGCAGCAGAGAGACTTTTCCTGCTTTTATATTAGAAATTAATATTGAAATGGAACAAACACACGACCATAAAATACTAAAACATTACATCAAAAACAAAATGAAGAACTTTTAGCTCTGAGTTTAAAGCCCGATGAATCCTTAGTTAGTTTCATTTTACGTTTACCTTGTCTTTATTCTGGTTTTTCTTTTTTGTTTAAACATATCTAGCGCTGGAATAGACACTGTCTCTGTTTCATCAGTTTCCAATATTTCATTAAAGTCTAAATGACATCCAGGTTTTTTCGCTGATGATTTCTATTATAATATGCTTTTAGGTGATTAAACATTTTTATTTTTTATTTTTTGCACCTTGCGGCTGAATAAAATGGAACGTTAAAACATAAAAATGGACGAAACTAACAAACTTTGTTCTTATAGTGTATAATTATGTGAAAGTCTTCGCCCATGTTAAAAAATACACATCATTATTACTATTGTAAAATTGATCAAGGCCGTGTCAAGTTCAGGTTTCTTTGTGTCCTGAAAAACCTGAAAAACCTGAGGTAGTTTTCTCACATTGTTTCAAATCTTCAAATTTAATGTATTTTATCTAGAAAATGTCTGTTTTATATTTCCTCCTTTTGTCTTTTTATGTGAAAGCTTTTGTTCAAATTTAGTTTGAAACTGAACTGGTTTCAGGTGTAAAAAACAGGTTTTGGGTCTTGATTTTTCCGTGGATTAATCCTGGTTTAGTCTTTGTTTAGTTTGATTGAGCCTCTGTTTTCTTTGACTTTTGACCCTCTGAGGCTGCTGTAGTTTGCCCCTGTTTTCTTTGACTTTTGACCCTCTAAGGCTGCTGTAGTTTGCCCCTGTTTTCTTTGACTTTTGACCCTCTGAGGCTGCTGTAGTTTGCCCCTGTTTTCTTTGACTTTTGACCCTCTGAGGCTGCTGTAGTTTGCCCCTGTTTTCTTTGACTTTTGACCCTCTGAGGCTGCTGTAGTTTGCCTCTGTTTCCTTTGACTTTTGACCCTCTGAGGCTGCTGTAGTTTGCCTCTGTTTCCTTTGACTTTTGACCCTCTGAGGCTGCTGTAGTTTGCCTCTGTTTTCTTTGACTTTTGACCCTCTGAGGCTGCTGTAGTTCTCTCTGTTTCCTTTGACTTTTGACCCTCTGAGGCTGCTGTAGTTTGCCCCTGTTTCCTTTGACTTTTGACCCTCTGAGGCTGCTGTAGTTTGCCCCTGTTTTCTTTGACTTTTGACCCTCTAAGGCTGCTGTAGTTTGCCCCTGTTTTCTTTGACTTTTGACCCTCTGAGGCTGCTGTAGTTTGCCTCTGTTTTCTTTGACTTTTGACCCTCTGAGGCTGCTGTAGTTTGCCCCTGTTTTCTTTGACTTTTGACCCTCTGAGGCTGCTGTAGTTTGCCCCTGTTTCCTTTGACTTTTGACCCTCTGAGGCTGCTGTAGTTTGCCCCTGTTTTCTTTGACTTTTGACCCTCTGAGGCTGCTGTACTTTGCCCCAGGTTTCTTTGACTTTTGACCCTCTAAGGCTGCTGTAGTTTGCCCCTGTTTCCTTTGACTTTTGACCCTCTGAGGCTGCTGTAGTTTGCCTCTGTTTCCTTTGACTTTTGACCCTCTAAGGCTGCTGTAGTTTGCCCCTGTTTTCTTTGACTTTTGACCCTCTGAGGCTGCTGTAGTTTGCCCCTGTTTTCTTTGACTTTTGACCCTCTAAGGCTGCTGTAGTTTGCCCCTGTTTTCTTTGACTTTTGACCCTCTGAGGCTGCTGTAGTTTGCCCCTGTTTTCTTTGACTTTTGACCCTCTGAGGCTGCTGTAGTTTGCCCCTGTTTTCTTTGACTTTTGACCCTCTGAGGCTGCTGTAGTTTCTCAGTAAAGTGGAGTTTAAACTAAGGATTATCAAACCTAAACATAAAAATAGTGTTATGTAACTTGGCCTGTTGTATATTTTCTGACTTTTATGTGATATATTGTCATCTTTACTTCTTCAGTTTCCTTTATTTGATTTTTTTCGTGATACATCTTTGTTGAAATGTTTACCAAAGCATTAATTGTTGGATAAGCAGGCTTTATCTTAATGCACTCCCGGTGATTTCCCACTGTACATATTTCTGTGGATGAAAACAGGCGTCCACACTGGTGATAAATGTGGATGATAATACATTTGGGTTTGTGCCTGTTTCCTTTTCCTTTGTTCCTCCTTTGCCTCTAACAGTGACTTATTTGAGGACAGGGCACCTTCAGCGCCGGCCCTTTTTGTCCCTGTTGACAGTGAGGCCTTGTGCGGGGTCAGTGCTGAGTGAGCCTGTTGACTCCCACTCCCCTTCCTCCGTCCCGCCTCACAATGGAAGTCCCCATTCATGTGGCAGTCGGGCCCGTCCCGCTCCGAGAGGGACCCGTTCAGGAAGCGGGGAAGTGCTCGGTCTTCCACGTGGAATTCACAGAACGGGCTCGAGAGGCTTCTAAATCTGCGCGGTTGTCACTGAGATACGTCAGCGCACTTCCTCTGACAACACTGACCTTTATTATTCGGCGAGGAAGAAGAATGGGTCACGTGACATCCTTTTTGGCACAAACACGTTGTAACGGGATTCTCACACGTCCTGGAAAACCTGGAAATGAAAGAGAAGTCGTCCAGTCATTGAAGGGACCTGGAAACTGATAAAAGTGTCTTAAAAATGTCTTAAAAGTTGTTGGAAGTAACATTTTTCTTTGTTGTAAACCCAATTTTAAGTTCGTGTTTTGTGAATTGGAGTTTAAACCAAAACAGAGAGGAATATTCAGAGTAATTCTAGGTGAAGATAATAGTGGCCCTTTCACTTTCACTTTGCTCCTCTCCCATTGACCCCAGCTTCCACTGAGTTCAGTATTAACTCAATCAATCTGCTTGTATCTAAATAACGTTATCCCCTTCACGTGACACAGATTTAATCTTGAATAATCCAAACAGGCTTAAATCAAACATTGGGGAAACCAAATAAAACATTCAAAAGGTCAATTAAAAGGTTATTTATGAAGAAAGTGAACTCAAAAGTCTATTTAAGTGCTTCAAAAACCCCAGTGCACGGCTCAAAAGAAGAAGAAGAAGAGCAAACCCGTCCAGTGTTTGATTTGTTTTGGTTTATGTTATGGTTTATTCTTGGTTCCGTCTCTATTCAGTTTCACTTTGGCCCAGTTTTGACCCCCTCTACATATTTATTTTTATTTAAACTTTCACTATGTCAAAGGAGTGTTCATATATAGCAGGTCATATCGTTGCAATATTCAATAAAGCTGTGGCATGTTTCCCCAAAACTGAGCAGCCCTACTTGATTCTTGCTTCTAAAGATTGTGAAAACTGAGTCGTCAGGGAAACTGCTGGCCTAAACATTTCCTAAAAGTCTCATCAACCCGGTTTAATCTGCCAAACTTACTGTAAAACTGCACTTAATGTCGTCTCATGCAGTTTTTTCTTTCTTCTTGCAGGGTTTTTGGCATCTCCCCGATCATTCAGAGCAACTGTTCGTGCACGTGGAAGCTCAGCGTTCATCCCGAGAGAAAGTGGTACCATTTCGTTAACCCCATCATGCTGCTAATCCTCTACTACACTCTGGCCACGCTCATCCGCCTCTGGCTTCAGGAGCCCATCGACGATCTGACGGTGACTCAAACTTATTCAACATTTACTATTTTTATCAATCGTGACATTTATCGCTACGTTTGCATAGATCGAAGACACTTGCCAAAATACAAGCACATAATGTTGTATTTCTATAATTAAAATAACCTCATTTTCTCTAAAATTGGCTGCAAATAATAAATATTTAATGTAATATGAAATCTTCTCATAAATGTATATTAGCTTGAAAACGACATGCGTTGGAATAATTGGCTCGTCCACTGAAATAAATGTTTTTCTCCTTTAGACCTTGTATTTAAACCTGTTTCCTTGAGCTGCACAATATATCGCAAACAATATCCGAATAACATCACAATAATATCGTATAATATTATGGTCTATGTGACAGATATTGACATTTTACCTTTCAAAATAATGGTCCTTTAGTTTTGCTTTAGTCCTGAACGGTGTAAACCTAAAAGAACATTCATTTATCACAGGTTATATTGTTATTAAAGTGTTCAACATAGTTATATCACGTTTTAATGATATTGTGGAGCAGGCGGCCATCTTAGCTTTAAGATTTTTTTTACATGTGTTCCCCAGAGTGCGCCTTACATCAGTTCTTACTTTTTTATTTGACTTACATGAAAAACTACACTGGCTTTTGAATTTTTAACACTTTCTTTTTCTTTGTAATTTACCAGAATAACTCGTCAATCCTGAAAAATCAGTACAGCTTATATATCTAACACTTAATCTAACATTTTGACTCTCTCTGATGTGAAATGCTTCATTAAAGATCCCATATTTTGTTGTTCAGACACCACTGATGTGCTCATATTAATAAATACTGACATCATTTACAATCTTTCTACCCTTTTTTTTTTACTTCTATTAAAGCTGAGCATATTAGACCTGATCACTCTAAATGTCTCTGTAAATGTTGCATCACAGCCCTTTTTACAAACATAATCCAAACATAAACCGGAGCAAAAAGATGAAATTAATTGTTTTCTTTTTTTTATAAATCTGATGAGGGAGTTGCTGTTGCAAATACTCTAAACATGTTATAATGTTATATAATGGAAACTATTCAGAGACAGTAAAATGAAGTCGCTCTAGGATTTAATGGGAATAATGTGGCCTTGTGATCATAAAAACTGATGGAAGATTCTTGGACGGTCAATTAGTCGGACAAATCAATTTATATCGTCTCTGTTATGAGCTGCTTTTGTGCTTTTCTTTTTTGAATTTCACAAACACGTTCTCTAAAACCGATAGAAAAGAGATAAAGATGTGGATTAATGTGATTGCCCGGTGATTGTTGGAATTGTCGGAGCTCGTGTGAAGTTAGGACCGCAGCCCGTCTTTCTCACCTCCGAGCTCCTTTGTCCTGTAATGGAGTTATAGATTAGAGTTTTTATAGAGGGGTCAATACTTCCCTGTAAACCCACAGGTCTGTATGCGTTATCGATCTCCACGCGGAGCAGAGCTGCGCCATTTTACCTCCTCTTAGACCCCAGAATACGCCAATAATAAAGCATTACTACGGCGTAAACCAGCCGCTTCAACTTTGGGAGGTTATTTTTAATTTTAGACTCATCTTTTGTGAAATCAAACTGATAAATGGACCCAAAGAACAAACGGCGAGTGTGAAGGTTGATTTAAAGAGTCGTGAGGTAGTAGGAACCAAGACCAGAGTAAAGACTAGACCAGGACTTACAGGGATCAATATTTTAACAATATATAATAGAATATAACATTGGAAGAGATTATTATAAAATGCAAATTGTATAAATATCTAAGACCAAGAAGTCTAAGGTGAAGGCAGCTTTGTTTTGTTTTATTGTTTTTCAAAATAAGAGAAGATAAAAAACAGTTTGAGAAAGTATGAAACAATGATGAAAGAATAATTTCAGGTGATGCCTTCACATAAACACTGCCTAATGTATAAAAAAAATGATTAAAAAAAAACAAACAAACTCATGCCCTAAACTTTCATGCTGAAAAGAAACATGGGTGTACTTCTTCTTCAGCTGTGCTCAGTTTGTCAGTAGCACTCAGTCAATTTGTTTTATCTTTATTTATGATTATACAAATTATTCAACAAGTTATCCAAACAAAGTCAGTACAATGTGTTTTTGGAACAGCATGACATTAGGTCAAACCATAACAGGACAACAATAACATAGATTTAAACAATAAATAAAGACAGTGTATTTCCTGGGTTTAGTTGCTTAGTGATTGTTAGATATGAAGTGAATTGTTGCTGAATTGCTCGGTTAAAGGTCATTTAGTGTCAGTGCAAGGTCTTTCTGCTATTTTTTGGTGATTTTAGTTGGAAAAAGTGCAAAAAAAACAATATTACAGCCTACAGTTACAGCCCTGCAATGCTTTTGTCTTTGAACATGCCCAGTGTAAATAGATCTCATTGTGATCCCTCTAAAAGTCAGAAACTAAATAAATAAGTTCATAAATACCCATACATTCAGCAGTGTGGGTGTGCTTCTCCTTCTGTACTCAGTTTGTCTATTATATCAAGTCCATTGTGTTGCGTTATATCCTCCTGTATTTTACACAACACACCCTTAAGCCTCTGTCAAATACTACCCGCCTCTTCTCTAAATTCAATCCAATGAAAACAGATCAGAAACAGTGATTCTTCGAGCCTCATCTCTGTTTGGACAATAGTGACCTGAGCCCAGAGTCCGGTGGGAAAGATCTGTATCACAACAACTGTCTATCTGTGTTTTTCCAGGACGAGAAGGATGGAGACATCTGCGAGGAGGAGGAACTGGTTGGAAACGGAACAAATAACTCAGCCGAAAGGAAGAGGCAGCTGTGGTGGAAATCACAACAGGGCACAGACGAGAAAAATGTAAGGAGGAGTCACACAGGTCGAAAAATCAAATAATTACTATTGTCTGCGTGAAAGAACTGGGATTTAGGGATGTTATATATAATAGAAGTAGATTTTTGTGACACAAGGAGCAGGATTCTTCTACTTCTTCCATTTTTTTCACGTTGCCTCCCTTTTCTCTGATAATGCTTTTCTTTTTTGCTCTGTTTCTGCGTAAAAAGACGATGAACATACACTTTCTCAGTTTTTTTATGACATTACTTCCTTATTGACGTCAGTGTCGACCAATAGGAGCACTCCTTTTTTATCCTGAAGTGAGCTGTGATTGGACAAAGCTCCCGAAAAGTCTCATCTCATCATCTTGATAATAAAGACTAGATGACATCTTAAAGTCTAATTTTTTTTCACAGATGATTCTTGTTACAATGAGCTGTTAGGAGATAAACTAATCTTTTTTCACATACAAAACAAATTACAGTTACAGTACTTGTTTCCAAATAGACTTGAAGTATAAAAGTAAAAGTATTTGACTCAGAATCAGTAGCTAATTCCTATATAAAATGTGTGGGATTATAATAAAGAGTGTTGCTGTTTCTATGAATGAAATTAGAAGCAGTGCAATAGAAAATAATTAAAAGTATGCCCAGCTTCAGTGCAACATTTCTCCTCGAAATTGTCCAAAAACAAGGGGAAAAAGTGACTTTACATAAATCTAATACTGCAAACAGAAACATTAATCTTGTCTCAACTCTAAAACAGGACCTTTATTACTTTAAAAAGACGGTAGCACCTGTGAAAAGTGTAGTTCTGGTGTTTGATAAAAATGTAAAACCTTTACTCTGCTCTACTCTGGCTTTATGCTGAAAAAGACTAACATCCATCAACTTTCTTCTTGTTTTCTCTACGGCAGAGTCGATATGCATTAGTTGGCTGTGGTATTGCACAATTATGAACTAAAATAAAAAAAATTGAAACTAAAATACCACCTATAACGCAAACCAGTTTAAAAATATAGTGTAATAGAAAGTACACATATTTTCTCTTAAATCTAGTGAGGTCAAAGTCAATCAAACACCATTCATTTTGATGCTCACTAACGCTCGTTCTGACCTTGTTTCTATTTCAAGTTCCGATATCCATCTCCACTCGCCACATCCTGAGGTTTAAAAGCTTTTAAAAAGGGGCAGACACATACTGTACGAGCGATGGGTTCAGTTTACAGCTTTGCTTTGCTTTGTTTCTGCGTGTCTTTGCTCGTCGATAACACACTTGTGCTTTCTTTGCTCTGTTCTCTCCTTCAGCTCCTCTCGACCCAGGACTGCATCAGTACGACTGAGGTGCGGCCCGCTCTGCTGCACTTTCAACTTTTGCTTATGCTTATTCTCTTTTAATGCTTCTCACACTGCACAGACATCACCGACTCCTGAGTTCAAACTTTTAAACGATGAAATCCACTGAAGCAAAGTCTAAAGATGAAATAATGACACTTTGGGACAGATTTACCAGCATTTTTAGTGCATAAAAGCCACAGGGTAGAGGTAATACTGTGACTGAGGTTATTACATTTATTTTTAAACTGAAGACTGAAGGAAAAAGGAAAAAAGTATGTTTTAGTTGCGTCTGAAAACAAGGAAACAGCAACAGAGGAGCACTGTCTGGAGTTTACAAGAACATCACAGTTATTTCCTCACAAGGTTTATTTATTTCTGTGAAGCCTTTTGAGGCAATTGTGATTTTGGGCTCTATAAATAAACATGATATTGATATTAATACTGTCACATTTTTTACATTTGTTCAATTGTTCACAAAGGCAAGTTGTTTATTTAAATTAATTGAAATAAACGTAAATACGACACCAGTGTGCAGCTAAATCTGTCCCATGGTTCCATTTGTTCAGTGTGAAAAGTACAAAACTGTCCTTCAAAGTGTAGTAATAGTAGTATTGTAGAGTGACTGTGAAGATAAAATGATTCTGTCTTTAATTATCACCATTTTCCTCGTTCCTGGTGCCACCCACAGGTCGTCCCAACCTCAAACGGGACGTCATTTGACTTTGTTCCGACTGAGAACGGCCCGGTCTGTCTGGACCTGTATTCCACTCCTCAGTATAAACTCGACCCGTCCAGCGACAACAACGGTGAGTAGTTTTAAACATCTTTCTGAGTATCATTGACATTTCCTGTATTTTAAATAATAAAGCGTGTCCCGTGTCTCACCAGAAAAGAAGAAAGATTGTATGTTGGAGGTGAGTTTGCCTCCAGAGGATCCAGATTTGGAGGGAGACGAGGAAAAAGGCGACGGTGACGAAGACAGCGCAATAAAAACTCGTCTTAGTGCCATGGTCAAAGTTTTTCACTTTGTCATGAAACAGAGCTACATCTGCGCTCTCATAGCGATGATGGTGAGCACTGAGATTTTCTCCTCTTATCTCTCGTCCCAAGGTTATTTTGTCCAATCAGAGGACGCCATGTTGTTTACTTTAGCAACAGGGAGACATTTGAAACTTTAATTTGTCTTTTATTGCTCTTGTGTTTTTTGTGGGGTTTTTTTTTTTTTTTTTTTACATTCATTCTGTGTTATTTTATGTTACCTGCCTGGGAACTGCTGTTGGAAATGATAGATTCTGCTATAATCAGGCACATTTACAGATTTTTTACAGATGTTCATTAATGTGCAGTGTCCCTATTAATTAAAATTAATTAAATTAATTATTGAATTGACTTGAATTGAATTGAATTGAATTGAATTGAATTGAATTGAATTGAAAATCAAATCAAATCAAATGACTTACTAACTGAAACTAAAATGGATGCTTGGTTGTCCAATCTAAGCCCAGAACTTGTTCCAAACCAGCAGCAGGTCGACTTGAGCAGTTTAAGATGGATTTCCGTGAGTTTGTGAACTCATAAATTTTGACAGAATCCAGCTTCTGAGCAAAGAAACACTGAACTAAAATCTTTTAAAAACCAGGAAACCCATCGCCTCGATTAAAGACTCAAAGACTCACTCGTCTTTGTTCAAGGCCTGGTGGTGTTCTCACCAGCTCCTGTTACTGTTCAAGAACACACTTTTGTACTGTTGTTTTTATTGATTTCTTATTGAATATACAGGAAGAGCCCTTCCTTTCCTTCAAACCCCAAACCCACAGTTTACTCTAAGCCCATGACTCACTCTGCTCTCTAAAGGAGTTACGTCTTTATGGAACTCACTCATTGATTTTTTCTTCTTCTTCTTCTTCTCGTCAGGCTTGGAGCATCACTTACGTCAGCTGGCTGACTTTTGTCTTCCTCATGTGGTCGTGTATGCTGTGGATGGTGAGGGACCGGAGACGTTACGCCATGTTGTCTTCTCCGTTCATGGTGGCGTACGGAAACCTGCTCATCGTTCTGCAGTACATCTGGAGCTTCGAGGGCATGAGCGAAATCTCAGGACTCTTCGTCAAAAAGAACAACCCTTTTCACTCGCTTTCATCAAAGGTTTGGACTGTGCACAGATTTTTGTCATTTAGAGTTCGCCGATTTAAAATGATCAGTGGAAATCAGGTTTAAATGACATAATTGAGCTGCAATAAACCTTTCAAACACTTCATTATCATATTAAATAGTGTGCAAATGTGTCCTCTCTAAAGGAACAGAGCACTTATAGTAGTTTATGGCTGCCATTTTACAAATATGTAATGAAAGTTTGTTTTACATACCGGGAACATTAAACAAGCACTATACTACGCCGTTCTATTGAAGTTAACTCTGATTTATCGGACTCTTATAGAGCACAGAAGCCAACCTATTTGGCGCTCGCTGCAAGCCAAAGTAAATGCAATTCTTTTTTCTGTCTGCCGTGTGTTTGTATAAGCCTTGTATTTATCATATGTAGGTTTTATGTCTGCTGAGCTTCTGGCTGCTGCTCAGACAGACTCTTACTGAGAGACAAGAAAAAGCCCTCCAGGACAGCGCTGGCCTCTCGGATGTTCAGGTGGAGGATCAGAAGAAAAAAGGTAAGACGGTGCTGTGTTTTTATTCGGATCCTGTTAAGAAATCCCTGTGAAGAGTTGGAGTTGTGTTTGTTTCTCAGAGGAGGAGGCCGCGGAGGACGGGGCCGAGCAGGACACCATGCAGGTTTTGGGAAACATGATCATGGCCGTCCTGGTTAAATACTGGATCTACATCTGCGGCGGCATGTTCTTCTTCGTCAGCTTCGAGGGAACCATCGTCATGTACAAGATTATCTACATGATGATGTTCCTCTCCTGCGTGGCCCTTTACCAGGTGACTTCAGCCTCACTTTTCCTTTTACATCTAACATTGGATTTAGACCAAGTGCATGAGCAGTGCGTCCCGTCAGTTTTGAGCTCTGTTTTTTCAAAATTAATCCTTCTTTTTCCATGTCTGGTGTCTGTGGATTTGAGTTTGACGTCCAACACACACAGAATAAACTGCCTCTGGGCCTTTACAGAAGCTGAAATCGCTGTGATGTGAAGAGACCCTAAACCCATTGCTCTTTGTAAAGTGAAAGGCTGTGACCACAATTTGCTTTTCCTTTCCAGATGTCATGACATACATAAAAAATGCCTTTATTTATGCACTTATATAATTAAAACAGACTCAGTTTTGTTAAATGTAAGTGAACGAAAAGGATTTAAATGTGTTTTTATTTACTTTGAAACAGCTTATTTTGAAATTTCAACACATTTTTTTTCCTTTGAGCTTCATCTTTTCAGTGCTGCTTCACACATTTTTCTGTAGAGATTACGTTTTGGAAATTTCTCTCACAAAGTAATCTTACAGAAGTGTGTTTGATGAACGGAAAACAAAGGCGATAATGTTATTAATGCCTTAGCGACGTAGGCTCAATAAGTGTGAATTACATGTGGTTTTACAATGATGATTAACATGATTGAAAACCAGTTACTCAGTTTAATGTTGTATTCCAGATTGAACACATAAGTGAGCCAATGTCATATTCCCCAAATCAATTTCCCAAAGACATAGTGTGGCGTGTCATAAAGTCTGTGTACGTCCTGCTCATAATCCACAGCCTGTCCTCACTGGTTTATGACCCGACGACAGTAAAAACAAAGTCATCTCAAATCTAAATGCCCTGTGAGCACTGTGTATTTTAATGTTTTACAGCTTATAACGCCCCAGTTAACTCTATTTTGTAACATTATAAAAAGGAAATTTCATTCTAACCTCGGAGCGTTGTTGTTGCTCTGAGAGAAATCCAGCGTAAAGTTCAGTTTGAAGGATTTAAAATCATTCTCAGTGTTTCTAAACCCTGGGTTACAGTAAAAACATGACAGCTGTAGTGAGGAGTCTATGCTAAAGAGTCATCTGAGAGTAATCTGCTTTTGCATTTAGTGAATTAAATATGATTTATTACTGTTTGAACCACGCTGTGTCAATAAGAAAAGCTATTTGACCTGATGCAGTGCAGTGGGCCAGTCATTTTAAATACAGTCCTGCTCACTCAAAGGCTCGGGAACATGTTCTAGAGTCAAATGTACGACGAAATAAAACATATAAACCTGTTTTTTTACTCCATTAGTGTGTGTCTTGCTTGTGACTCAGTTTTACTCAGTTTAGTCCTTTTTTCTGACACAGGGATCTCACGAATTTAGATAAAAACCGACCAAGACCGTCATTTTTTTGTCCACAGCACACTTCTGGTTCAGTTAAATATAATTTTATCAAATATTAAAACAAAAATGCCTATAATTCTGTCTCTTTCACCAAACTCTAACCCTTCTGAGTTTGGTCTTTGTCTGGACTTGTAGTGTATGGATTTTAAAACTGTTTATTGTGATCTCTTCTTGACTCAGACTTTAACCCCAAAAGTCCTCGTCTTGACCATTAGTGTCTGTTCAATGTCATTTTTAACTCCATATTCTTTCCCTGTAGGTGCACTACGAGTGGTGGCGTCGGATCCTGAAGTACTTCTGGATGTCTATAGTGGTTTATACCATGTTAGTCCTCACTCTGGTCTACACCTTCCAGTTCAAGAGCTCGCTGCCCTTTTGGTCCAGGATGTTGGGAATGGACGAAGAGAGGTGAGGTCGACTGGTTTCTAGAGACTTTTCTGTGGTTAGTTTATGTTTATGACAAAAGTAGATGTACAGCAGTGGTCTTATTGTTGTTTACAAGACAAGGCCATAATATTCTGTCAATGGTTTACAGCAACTAGAGATCTAGGACTTGAGCTCGGTTGTAAAGTCTTGGTCTTGACTTAGTCTCAAACTCATTTTTACTTGGTCTTGAACGTAAAGACCAACCAAGACCACAAATGGTGTTTTTGTCTGTTCTAGGATTTTAATGAAAACCTCAATAATTTTATATTTAATTAAAAATCTGCCTCCTCCATGAGTCTGGACCTGGTCTAAGACTGGACTAACTCTGTCTCCTTCACCAAACACTAACCTCCATGAGTCTGGACCTGGTCTAAGACTGGACTAACTCTGTCTCCTTCACCAAACACTGACCTCCATGAGTCTGGACCTGGTCTAAGACTGGACTAACTCTGTCTCCTTCACCAAACACTGACCTCCATGAGTCTGGACCTGGTCTAAGACTGGACTAACTCTGTCTCCTTCACCAAACACTGACCTCCATGAGTCTGGACCTGGTCTAAGACTGGACTAACTCTGCCTCCTTCACCAAACACTGACCTCCATGAGTCTGGACCTGGTCTAAGACTGGACTAACTCTGTCTCCTTCACCAAACACTGACCTCCATGAGTCTGGACCTGGTCTAAGACTGGACTAACTCTGTCTCCTTCACCAAACACTGACCTCCATGAGTCTGGACCTGGTCTAAGACTGGACTAACTCTGTCTCCTTCACCAAACACTAACCTCCATGAGTCTGGACCTGGTCTAAGACTGGACTTGTTCTCTTGTATCTATTACATAGTACTGTTCTGGTTCTGGTATCTATAGTTTTTATTAACGTCCTCCATCTATTTTTCAGTTTAAAAGACCTGGGTCTGGAGCAGTTCACTCTGGCTCAGCTGTTCACCAGGATCTTCATCCCGACGTCGTTCCTGTTGGTCTGTATCCTGCACCTGCACTACTTCCACGACCGTTTTCTGCAGCTCACGGACCTTCAGGCCGTCGTGGCCAAAGAGCAGAGCACCATTTACAGGTGAGACTTCGAGGAGAGTCTTTATTTTAGCTCACGTCGAGTCTCTCACCGGTCGATCAGTTATTGTTTCTAAAAATATAACATAAACAGATATTACAGGGACTTGATTCCACCTGATTCTGCTTCACTTGATGAAATTTGGCTCTGCCCCAAAAGTCTCACTGGTGTCATGAAGGAGCAAGAGAGAAACGCATTTTCATTATTTTACGTCATTGTATAATTATGACTTAATATAATTATACAATCAATCGCTTGGCATTAAAAAGTTAAATACGGCTGAACACATGAAGCAACACTATGTTACTTTTCAGGATTGTAGACCCACTTAACCCTCGTAACTCTGCAAAATCAGTTTCTACAGGACACAGAAAAAACGCAGAGACCTACCTCTGTATTTTCTTTTCTGCTTGTAGCTTAGCCATTAACCGTTAAAATGCTACCTCAAAGTCCTCTTAACCCTCACAGAAGCCTTCCTGCAGCTGTTAGACGTCTTTTGCTGCTGGGAATTCTCCAAAATCAAACTGAATCGTACAAAATTCTGGTTGTTTTTGTCCATTTTATCCCATAGATTCTTCAAATTAGCTTCAGCTGCGTCCATACAGCTGCTATTGCTTTGTCCGGTCACAGATCACACAAAAAGCATGATATCTAAGCCATTTGATCCATTTTTACCCTGTTTTTTACACTTTTTACACAGTTTGGACAGGCTCATGTGCTGCCAAACACGGTCCTTTATTTAAGACTAGTAGGTATTGTGACGTATTTCTGTTTCTGTTTACTTTTATCCACTTCCAAATGATCCAAAAGTCCAAAAACAAGTACTAGGACGTGGTTTTGGACAGAAAAAAACCCTTAGATAAAATAAGTTGTCTATGAAGCTGTATATTTGATTGTAAAAAGTGACATAGTGCTGCTTTAAAACCTCTTTCTTTCATCGTCGTATTCTCCATGTTCGCATTCTGGCCTGTGCTTTAACATTTACATTTTCATAACATTGACTTCTCTCTCCTGGTTTTAAATCTGAAGTCATCCTGCAGCTTGCTTTGCTCACCTGTGCTTTTCTGTGTGGCCCGCTGCCCTCTCTCCTCTGCCTCCTCTCTCAGTCACGCTAAAGTCAATGGCCGGGTCTATATGATCATGAATAGGTGGGTGCTGCTTGCTTTCTCGGCTTTCTCTTGACACTTCTGCCCCTCACGTCTCTTCTCCTTCCTCCCTCACTGGTCCACTCCTCTATTTTGGTGATCTGAAGTCATCTCACTCTTGTATTTTATCTGATATAGAAATAAGTCTAGTTCATTTTTGCTTGTAGCCTATTCTTGTTGGGTTCGCTCCTCTTTATCCAGACCTACTCTAACACCCTGGAACATTTTATTTGTCTTCAGAAACCCTCTGTTCTAATGCATGTTTCAATTGTAAAGAATTCCCAGTTTGTAATGTAATAAAATAAGCTTTAGTCTCATCTTTATCAGAAATATTAGCCTGGCCAGCCATCCTAAGACCTTCTTTGCATTTCAGTTCATCTTCTATGTATGTGGACAGATGTGACTCTTTAAATTCACTCAGAAGTATTTATATGTGTCCTCCTGAGAATGTAATATATACTTTCTCACTTTCCAGCTTCATGAGCAAAACTACAAGCTTTTGATTTGGTTAAACAGCGTTAACTTGTCCTACTTCCATCGTTTTTAGAGAGACAGGACTGACAAAATCCCTAAAAAGTTAAGAGTAAATGTATCTAGTTATTTTCCACCTTTGTTTGGTGTTAATTAAGTTAATAAGAATCATTTCAGAGGCCGAAGATGGAGACATTTGGAAGCTTTTATTACATTTTGAATGTGAGGTTTCATCTTCAATTGAGTCCTACATAAGTTATCACACAAACAGTAATTTCCTCCTTTTATAGAAGCTGGTTTTAGGTGGATTTCAACAAGTTTTAGTCAGATTTCAACAGGTTTTAGTCAGATTTTAACAGGTTTTAGTCAGATTTCAACATGTTTTAGTCAGATTTAAACAGGTTTTAGTCAGATTTAAACAGGTTTTAGTCAGATTTCAACAAGTTTTAGTCAGATTTCAACAGGTTTTAGTCAAATTTCACCAGGTTTTAGTCAGATTTCAACAGGTTTTAGTCAGATTTCAACAAGTTTTAGTCAGATTTCAACAGGTTTTAGTCAGATTTCAACAGGTTTTAGTCAGATTTCAACAAGTTTTAGTCAGATTTCAACAGGTTTTAGTCAGATTTCAACAAGTTTTAGTCAGATTTCAACAAGTTTTAGTCAGATTTCAACAAGTTTTAGTCAGATTTCAACAAGTTTTAGTCAGATTTCAACAAGGTTTGGATGGATTTAAACAGGTTTGTATCGTTAATTAATCAGAAACAGATTTTTTTTGGCATATTGTTGCCAAACACAAAACAGAAATAACAACACTAAGAGCAACTAAGGTAAGATAAGTATAAAACAGAATCTTAAAAAAATGACAAAAAATATCCAGAGTAAGAGACAGTAATGTCGTCTGTTTGATGTAGGGATTGGTATTTATTGAACTGGAATTAATATTACATCTATTCTATTGTTTCTGTGCTATACATACTATTGTTGGTGAAAACGGCCACTGTCAACTGATATTACCATTGATAATGCAAAAATAAACATGTCACTATCATGATTATACAATGTAATTAACATGCTCCAACGTGCTCCACAATGATCTGAATACATCCAGATTCATTTTATCATAATAACTTTATTCAGTGCACATTTAGCTCATACTGGACCCAGGTTAAACGCCTGATGAACACAGTTTAATAAACATCCAACCAAACAGAGAAATATAACGTCACATAAATCCTGCCCTTTTGGTTTGGCAGGATTTGTACCAGACAAAGTGAATGGGAATGGCTGGCCAGGCTACATACAAACGCACCAATCCTGAAAACAGACCTAATGGTGTATAAAAGTTGTCTCTCATTTCTAAGTTGCTCCCGTCACTGTTCACCTTGACCTTTGTGTAACTTTATTGTCCTGAGCAGCATCAAGAAAAGAATTCCTATCCAACAATCCAAGTAAGTATCATCCACAGGGATTAAACCGAATGCCTGCTTTGACTTGTGGTTGGGTAATGCCAGCCCTGACCCGACTGTTGACCGTGTCCCGTTGCCTGAGAAGTATTTAATGCCTCTTTCCAGCTCCCGGCATTTGTCTGCTGCAAGAAGAAAAACCCCTCAGACTCCAACAAATGTATTATTTAGAGAATGCATAAGGAATGTGCACTGCTTTTTGTTACGATGCCTGATTTAATGCTCTGCCGTTCAGTTTTTTGGAAAAAGGACGAATTATTTCCCTTTTAACATTTGCATCAGAGCCTTTAGGGAATGTATTTGTTTTGTTGAAGTGTGTATAGACCATTAAGGACTAAATGAAATGAAAGTTTAAAGTTCATTTGCAACATGAATGCTTCTCAGTGCAAAACAACATCTAAATGCAATAGTTCGTCGTAAGTACATCGATACAAAGGTGTCTCTGTGCGTATTAAGGGTGATAACGGTGATATATTTCCAGGCTGGTGCACCCTGAGGGCAGTCTCGCTGACCTCACCATGCTCAGTGCCAGCTCGGTGGACGCAGCGCTGCCCAGAGACGACGAGGAGCCGCAGGAAAAGCTGGAGCAGCAGAAAGAGTGGGGTTCTGAGAAAGAGCAGGCGCTAGTCGTGGTGATGGATGACACTGACAAGACCGTCTTTAAAGCTAAGAGCCTCTCAGACCTGCGGCAGTCCAGCACCGAGAGCCACCACTGCAGCGCCAAGACCGAGCCCGAGCCCGAGCCCAGCACCGAACACAGCTCAGGTACACGCAGCTCAGAAAAGTCCATTAGCTCCCGGCCGCACGTATTTACTGCTCTGTTTCAGGTTTTATCGCTAGAGCAGAGTTTACTGGAGACATTTGTCACAGAGAACTGCACTGGACGCAGGAGATGGGAGAAGTCAAGTAAAAAGTAGTAAAGGTCATTGCTCAAGTAAAAGTACACTCAGGAAACTTATGTAATACTAAACTATACGAGTAATAAAATCACCCAAGGACAAGTAAAACACTCAACAAATTATTATTATTTAAGTTATAGTGATACTTATTCCTGAATTGTAATGGCTTACCCTCAAAAAAAGAGCTAAAGGTGAGGTCCCTGTCTCTTTTATCTAAAAAAAAGGCCAAACCAATCCAATTATCCACCACAAAATACCTCATAATTACTTTCCACTCTCTATTTTTCTACAGATAATGGCTGTAACAATAACCTACATTAAATATATATAATAAATAGAATTTTAGTTTTTACCTGTTTTTATCTTAAGTTGTTTTACAGTGAATTAATAAGTTCTTCAACTGGACATTATTAAGGATATTAAACACATAAACATGTTAGCATTTAGCATTATGGCTCTTACTCTACTCAAGTACAGATACAGATTACTTTTGATTACTGCTATGACCTCGATGTTGGTGGCCACTGAGTCCCATGACCTTTTGTTCTCAATAATAATAAATAATTCATGTACTCTCTCACTTCTTTTGAACAAAGAGATTAGTGTTTATTGCGACACAAAAACCCATTTAAAGGTCCTTCTTAATATTTTATCTATGAATAAAGTAAACACAATGAGCACTTGAGAATGTAAACTGATATTACCAAACTTTATTTTACTAAAAGCAACATAAAACATTAAACTATAAATAAACCTGATTCGAGGACATTGTGAACAAAGCCTAAAAGTGAAACACTGTTCTGTATGAGACTGTTTTCGATTTGACGAGAGCAGAAACCTCTCTTTGTTCCTTCTTACCTCCTCAGTCTTCCCCAAAGACCGAAGCCAAGCCCAGTCTGTTGTTCAAGTATCTGCCGCATGCTCTTTTACCGTCCAGCTGTTAATCATCGCAGACAAAGCTGTAAAAACTTCTCTGTATTGCAGATATTTGGTCTAAGGCTGATTTATTCCAAGTTTAAGTCATAACTCAGTTTCAGAGAGCTCACTTTCACCCGTCTTCCTTGTAAGACCAACAAAAACCCAACCCTTAGTTTTTCTTACACAGACAGTCACCCTGCTCTTAAATTAAAGGTTCTGTATATACACAGAAAATAAAATAGGTGATAAAACACACGGCTGCCAGGCCTCTCCGTTTATAATGAGCTGCGGCGTATATGAGCTATATGCTCTCGGAGGTCCTGTCCAAACAATGGGGCCACTATTAAACTCCAGATAATAGAGCTTTTGTAACATACACTAAAGTTTATTTTAATGTACTTTTGAGAATATAACAACGCCTCACCTCAGTGCTGTCCAATAGGAACTGACTATTGTCTATAACACAGTGATAATTAGAAAAACTCACTTGAAATCCATTTATTCATGACATTAACATAATCCAGGACATAAAAAAAGGTTCAAAGAAGGATGTACTTAAATGTTTTACGCTTCAATAAAGAGTGTTTCTCCTCCAGCAGTGCTCAGTTTGTCCTCTCTGAGCAGCTGTAGGAAGAGAGCAGGAAGTAATGGCTCCGTATTGGTTTTTGTGGTGTAGAATAAAGCCAATAAAAAAGCACAGCAACGTAGAACGAGTCAGTGCACTTTTATGATCCCCCTGGAGAAACTCATACCGCATCTACCCCGTCCAGTGGAGCAGCGGGCGTCCAGAACCCTCTCCAGATCTTACTCCAGTAATTGGTCATGTTACTAACCAGCATCTTTTTGATCTTAGTGGGGAACATGCGAACTCTGCACAGAAAACCCTACTTTATTCACACAGATGCTTAAGAAACACCATAAATACAAACCTTTGATTAAAGAAAGCTCATTTTTTTGAAACTATGAATAATATATCAGTATGTGTTGGGATTATACACAGGTTAAAATGCTATTGATAGTCTATAAGAGTTGCCTTGTGTTGGAAAATGAGTATTATCTCGTGTTTATTGTTTGAAACCCTCATGAAACACTGATGCTCTTTTGTTTTTGTTCACCGTTGAAAACAGACTTCTGAAGCACTGACCTTTTCCGAGTAAAACCGACAGCGTGCTCTGGTTTGAATCAGTGAATTATCGCCCACAGTGAATGAAACAGCAGCAGCAGCAGAGGGATAATGGTGTTAAAACAGAGCGACAGAACCGCTGTGATTTGAAGACACATGGAAACACTCTCCTCTTTAGTTTAAGTTGTTTGTCTGTGTCTGGGTTTTGTCTTCGTTCGGTTTCTGCAGCTCCTTCTCTCTCGAGTCAAGGGCGCTGGAGCCTATCCCGGCTGCTTTTGGAGCGTGATTATCGACGGTTAATCGCAGGGCTAACACTTAGAGACAAGCATTCACACTCACATTCATATCTCTATGGAATATTTAGAGGATTTTCTTGGACAGCACCACATAGAACAGACTGATCACATGACTCTCTTGATGTGAGACTTGGTTACAATCCAACAAACCTTTTCCAAATCCAAGGAGCAGAGGTCTCTAAATTTCTATAAAGTCTCCATTATATGTTTATGTCATTCATTAAAGCAAAGTGGCACTACCTGATTTTGTTTTTTGTCCCCTGTCACCCCCAACAACAACACCCCCTGCTTTTCTTTCATTAAAAAAGTAAAACCAGACTAATTTTCCTCCACAAAATAGTCATACATTACAACAAACTTAATTTAGAGCTGAATGTAAACTTTTAGCTCCGACTTTAGCGTCAGAACGGCAATTATCTCCTTCTCGTTAAACATTACATGATTGAATCGTCAATATTTATTCCTGTTTCTTATTGCTTCCCTTTTCTCTGTTGATGTTTTTCTTTTTTTGGGCTTTTTCTCTTTAAAAAGACACATACACTTTCTCTGTTTTATCAGCAGCCATTACTTCCTTGTTTACATCCGTGTCGACCAATGGGAGGGTTCCATTTTCCTGAAGCGAGCTGTGATTGGCCAAAGACAAAGCTCTCGTCTAGGACTCAAAAAGGAGAGTTTAAAAGACTTAAAGCAGAAAGGAATAACACAAAAAGACAAAACAGGAGCCGGACAAGACATTTGCGCGTTTAAAAAACTTCTTGTCATGATATTTTTCTGTTTTGGAGTCACACATGTGTTCTTTCTGTGATAAAGAGCGTGTTGTTTTCCATTGTGGCTCATTCTGGTTTTTGTCTTTGGTTTTTGCTCAGATCTGAGGAACAAATGGCACTTGGTGGTGGACCGTCTCACTGTGCTCTTCCTCAAGTTTTTGGAGTATTTCCACAAACTGCAGCTGTTTATCTGGTGGCTCCTGGAGATCCACATCATTAAGATCGTGGCCTGTTACATCGTCCTGGTTTCTGTCAGAGAGGTATGAACGCACGAGGTTTACTCATCTGAAGCTAAAACTGGATTTAAAGGCGTGATATGTAGGATTTCTTCTTTTAAATCATAGACTATGTAGGTAAATAAATCTATAAAAAACTGTCCGCTGTCAAAAGTGTCAAGTTTTCATTCTTTGTTTAAATGTGCAAAGACATACTCACAATAGAATGAACAACAAGTGTTAAAGTGTCATTTAAACGCTGGTAAAAAGCTGGATTTGTCATTATATTAAGGAGTACAAAAGCAGCAGAACTGGGGCATTTTAACGGCATAAAATTAAATTAATATATACACTAATACATGCATAATATTAGGAAATCTGCACAATATTAGGAAAAATGTGATATGCAATAAATATGTTGAATTTTAGCAGTGTAAAACTTGAACTGGATTCAAATATATAAAGAAAAACTGCTAATAGAATGACTTTTACTGCTACTTTTACATTTAGCAGCACCACAATGTAAATAAAGGCTCTGCTTGGACGATTATTCTGACTCGTATATGATTATCTGACACTTAAAACACAATATTATTCATGTTTAATCAATTTATGTGAGACATTTATTGATAAATTTGATGTGAAATTAAAAAAAACGTGATAATTGTGCAACTCTGATACTTGGAAAAAGGACAAATGTGTGAGTTTTGTGTCTTTGTCACCTGTATTGTGCTGGGTGCAGGTGTCTTTGCTGAACTACGTGTTCCTGGCGTCCTGGGCCTTCGCGTTGCCCTACAGCCAGTATCGGCCCCTTGCCTCCAGCGTTTGCACCGTCTGGACGTGTGTCATCATCATCTGCAAAATGTTGTACCAGCTGAAATCTATAAATCCACCGTCGTACTCCAAGAACTGCTCCATGGTACGATTAAATAACAGTAACAGATTTGTGAAGCCTGGTTGTTTTTGGTCGACATTAGAGCCACGTTTGTTGATTTAAAATGTGTTCATTTCATCCACAGCCAGAGGGTTACGCAGAAGAGCAGAGAACTGAGCTGCTGGACTCTCTTCTTTATAAAGCTCCTGTGGATCCGGCGAACTGGGTCGGGCTGAGGAAAGCCGACGACCTGCTCGGATACCTCAGGGTGAGAAGAAATACGAGTTCACGTGAGATAAAAAATATACTCTACGGCGAACAGAAACACATAGAAGATCCTTACGTTACTCACTGACACCGTGCGCTACTCAGAAAACAGCAAAAGTAGGAATGAGTATGTGACAGGTACTTAATATTTGTGAATTTCGCCAAGATTATCAGTGCCATGTTGATTTTTCCGATGTTTTTTTTAATCGGCAGGTTCTGAATGACTCAGTTTTTGTGCTTGTTGACACTTTTTAGCAGAGCATTTGCAGTTGGCTGTACTTTTTTAATCTTTATTCACATTAAAATACTTCAAAGCAGAGGAAAAAAGGAAAAAAAACAACTAAAGTCCTCCTATAGTGGTATTAAATGAGTAAAAGAGGTTCTGATAGCGGCAAGTGATGAGTATTTGAGCACTGGACAAGCCTAAATATAAAGATAAAACTAATATATTTTACTTTTATAAACGCCGTATGAGGAGAAATAGTTTAAAAGCCTGTGTTTTTTTCATTGTGCACAGAACAACCTGTTGATGCTGGCCGTGTTGGCGTTCGAGGTGACCATCTATCGACATCAGCAATACTACAGACTCAGGAACAAACTGTGTCCTCCGGCCGCTCGCATCATCTTCCACGACATCACGCGACAGCATCTGGACATAGGCATCGTCCACTTCATCAAATACTTTATCAACTACTTTTTCTACAAGTTCGGCCTTGAGGTACGTTTATTGTTGCAGACTCTGTGCCTCCGTTTCTCAGTTACTTTGTTTTTAGCTTTCAGGTTTGGTAAAAAAAACAACAACAGTTTCAAAAATGAAGTTAAAATCCAGAAGTGATTCATCAGCGGATCTTACTGAGCAAAAATATCATTGATTATAAAGGAGTATAAACAAAGCTTGAGCTGTTTCGTCCACAAGTGGCTTTTAGGCTTTAAATAGATGTATTATGTCAAGTATTAAACCTTGACAAGCTGCTTTGTGTCTAAGAAATGTTTTTAATGATATGTTTTTAATCCCTTGAGCAGGTCGAGATCTACTTTGACAGAAAAGCCTGTGCCTTTTGGATTTATTTGATAGTAGATAAAAGATTGACAAGAAACAGGATAAAAAAGACGAATTCAAACTCAAATTCTGGAGGATGTGGTGTGTGCTCACAGTAGATTATCCTCCGAGGTTCTCCCAGTTTTAACTCAACAAGCATCTAATACTGCTTCATAGTAAAGGTCCCTCATTATTGCAAAGCTCACTATTAAAAACAGTTTATTTAAGGTTTTATTATCAGTCCAATGAGAGCTAATGGGAGGGCCACACAAAAGAAGAATACAAAATTCATTCACTTTACTCTAAAACGTCAAACTCAAAGTGGTGAGGGGCCACGATAGTTAATAACAATCCTTTCAGGGGCCGAAGATGGTGACATTTGGAAGTTTTTATTACATTTTGAATGTGGGATTTCATCATCATTTGAGTCTTACCAAAGTTATCTTTTTTTTAAATATGTTTTAATTGGATGTGAACAGGTTTAAGTCAGATTTGAACAGGTTTAAGTCAGATTTGAATTGGTTTAAATCAGATTTTAACAGGTTTTAGTTGAATCTGAATGGGTTTTGGATGGATCCTAACAGGTTTTATTTATCTTTGTAGCAAAAATCAAATCCATTTAAACCTAATGCCAAAAATATAACTTTCCAAATGTATTGAAGGGCCACAGAAAACACTGCAAAGGGCCGCATTTGGCCCCCGGGCCTTGAGTTTGACATGTGTGCTCTAAAATATCTTGTGTATCATCCACAAAGTAAATCCTTTCCCTGAGTGTATAAGACGCAGATGCCCCTCTTCCCTCAGACGTGCCTGCTGCTGGGGGTCAACGTGATCGGGCAGAGGATGGACTTCTACTCCATGCTCCACGCCTTCGCTCTGATCGCCGTCATGTACCGACGAAGGAGGAAGGCCATCGCTGAGATCTGGCCTAAATACTGCTGCTTCTTGGCCTGTATGTTGACTTTCCAGTACTTCGTCTGCATCGGGATCCCACCTGCGGCCTGTAAAGGTGGGAGTGGTCCTCTCCTCCAGCTGGCATTGCACTGAAAATACAATCTTTGAACGGAAAAACTAGATTTGAAGATTAAAAAAAAGGTTAAAAATTAGTGTCAGATTTATTTAGGAGGCATAATCTTATTGTTTTATGGCACCAATAAACTACACAAACTACATAACTCCACTTTCCCTCATCTTCTAATTTGCTTTTCTGTAATAAAAGTGTGTGTTTGTAAATGATTTGCCAAATAATTATAATTTGAATGACAATTTGAACAGTTTTATTCGAGAAAAACAGTCCTGTGCACTACTTATAACTAACTTATAATAGTGATAGTGATAGTTTTTTTTAATCCTGTTATTCACTACAATGCACAGTAATGACCGACAAATAGACTTTTAGTTTAGTTTAACTTATTCTTTATCTGTCAGGGACCATGTACAAATAATTTCACAAGAAAAAAAACCCCTTTGTACCTGATTTAGTTAGTTAAGCTACTTCCCAAACAATAAAACATTTCAGGATACAAAACTAACATTAATTCATACTTAAAATACTTACTATAATTGTACATATACCAAGCTGTTTCCTAAAAAGGCCTTTAATTAAATATACAAATAGTTAAGAGTGAATAAATGTCAACAGGTAAACACAGAGTTAGTTTGATTGATGTTTGCACAGTTGATTGTTGAGAATATGTTTTTAACTACTGTCTGTGATCATTTGCATGTCTCATTTATTGTATGTTTCTTTCAGATTATCCGTGGAGGTTTCCTAACTCCACCACTGACTCCAAAGTGGTCAAATGGCTCTACGTTCCAGATTTCCGGACCAGACCTAATCCATCTTTTCTCATCTGTGTGTATTTAATGGATTGTGGATGATTGAAGTCTTAAACGATGTGTGTAGGAGAGATAAATGTTAATAAACTGCCTCTTTTTCCTTCCTCTTTAGATGATTTTATGTTGCTGCTCTGCGCCTCGTTCCAGAGGCAGGTTTTTGACGATGAGAACAAAGCGGCCGTTCGGATCATGGCCGGAGACAACGTGGAGATCTGTCGAGATTTAGACGCGGCTTCGTTCAGTGTCCACAACCCGGTCCCAGACTTTATCCACTGCAGGTACACGCTAATGTTTATTAAGTCATGTTACAGGAGTTGAAATGGGGTTTTGTGTATTTAAAGATTGTCATTAGTCTTTATCGTGGTTTATTCCAGTGGTGTCAAATTCAAAGTGGTGAGGGGCCTCTTCATTTGTGAACAGGTTTTACTCAGATTTGAACAGGTTTTAGTTAGATTTGAACAGATTTTAATTGGATTTAAACAAGTTTTAATTGGATTTGAACAGATTTTAGTTGGATTTTAACAGGATTTAGATGGATTTGAACAGGTTTTAGTTGGATTTGAACAGATTTTAGTTGGATTTGAACAGGTTTTGTTGGATTTGAACAGGTTTTGTTGGATTTGAACAGGTTTTAGTTGGATTTGAACAGGATTTTGGTGGATTTGAACAGATTTTAGTTGGATTTGAACAGGTTTTGTTGGATTTGAACAGGTTTTGTTGGATTTGAACAGCATTTAGATGGATTTGAACAGCATTTAGATGGATTTGAACAGCATTTAGATGGATTTGAACAGGTTTTAGTTGGATTTGAACAGGATTTTGGTGGATTTGAACAGATTTTAGTTGGATTTGAACAGGTTTTGTTGGATTTGAACAGGTTTTGTTGGATTTGAACAGCATTTAGATGGATTTGAACAGCATTTAGATGGATTTGAACAGCATTTAGATGGATTTGAACAGCATTTAGATGGATTTGAACAGGATTTACTCAGATTTGAACAGGTTTTAGTTGGATTTGAACAGGTTTTAGTTGGATTTGAACAGCATTTAGATGGATTTGAACAGGTTTTAGCTGAATTTCAACAGGTTGTAGTAGGTTAATCTTTGTAGCAAAAATCAAAACCATCGAAAACCTGTTCAAATTGGACTAAAACCTGTTCAAACCTAGTGCCCAAAATGTAAACTACTAAATGTATTGAAGGGCCACATAAAACATTGCAAAGGGACACATTTGTCATATTCATATTTATTGTTGGAGGCTTGTTCCAGGAGGAAATGGCTCTGTTCTCTGCTGTTTCTCTTTCACTGGTTCTGAGCAGAGGTAGAGTAAAGCTGCAGGTTCAGGCTTGTCTTGTGTTAAAACCATGTCCTTTACTCGTGTGTGTACTTGTGTATAATTACTGTAGTACTCAGAGAGGCAGTGAACAGCTGTATACAAACAGTCTTTGGAGTCAGGAACTGGTGCCTTTTAAACCAAATCAGTGCCTTTACTGAACAGATTATTGTTTTTTAGAAGGATGCTATGTATGTGTAGGATAATACAAAGGGAAGGCCTTGATTTTGGGACGTATAGTCGAGTCAAAAAGGCAAATAAAAGAAGGTCAAAAAGGTCTATGATAACAATTAGTAGGTAGGTGTTTGCTAGATCAATGTTGAATTTAAAAAAGGAAGGTTTTTAGCATAGTTTTATTGCTCAATTGGCAGCTCTAATACGAAGAAAGAGGCTGAGTGTTCTGCGGTAGTTCTCAAAATAATGACAAAAAAACAAATTTTCTGTGACAACATTACATAGATATTAATTTGTTACGAAAAAAGACCTCTCACAGAAATCTACTGCAGGTATTTAGTGTATTTAGGACAGTTCATACAGCGGAGAGAAACAGTAAAAGACAAAATAAAAGAGCAGATATAGAGAATTTTTATGATTAGAAACATGAATAAAACAGAATTAAAACAGAAAGAGTGCAGATAAAACACTTCAACGTTGTCTTAAATAAAAGTCCAACTCACCAAAGAAAGGTCCGAGTTGAGTTTAACTGAGTCAAATCTATTTAAGTCGAGTTCAAGTCCAAGTCAAGGTTCAACCAAAGTTCATTATAATTGAAAATACATATGTGGATGCAAAACTAACACATTTATAGTAATTTTATTTTTTGGCCTATTTCATGACTAGACATTTAATTTAAAGCCTATTTTATTAATACAGCATGTTTTAAAACAACAGATGTTCCACCAAAGTGTATTTCAATAAATAAAAACAAAGGCAAACAAAATTAAGAATGAATGTAGAATTAAAATAAATACTTAAATAAAACCAATCAGATAAAATCCTAAAAGCCATCGGGGAACTCAGGTGCAATTAAAAGCCAAATTAAATAGATGAGTCTTTAAAAGTGATTTAAAATGGTCAATAGAGGAGCATTTTACATTTTTATATTTTACAAATCTGTGTCTGAGAATAAACACGTCCAAGTCTGAGTCATTGAGTCGAGTCACGAAAATGAGGCTAAACAACCCTTTTTAAAAACCCCACAACCCCATAATTTAACATAATAAAGAAGAGACGTAATAATAAAATAAAATGATGATAGTAGTGCTTGGATATTTCCTGAAATCCTGCTCATAAACTCATGGTCCCGCACAAGAACCACTCACTCAGCAAATACCTTTTCATGTAAAATGATCAACGACATTAGCTCGTAGCAGTGGATTAGACAGAGGTGTTATTGAATAATTCAGGCTTTGGGCAGTCGTACGGCGTTTGAATGTTTAGTCTCTGTGTGTGTGAAACGTCCAGAGGAAGGCATTAGAGACGAGAGCGGGACGTCCTCACCTGCCATCGATTATCTGCTCTTTACGTTGCTCTGTTTGGATGTGCAAAGTGGACAAGTCTTTTATTAACGCACTCTGTGTCCATCAACAAGCCTCGGTAGAAAGCAAAAAGGCAGAGCCGCCCGGGCCGTCTGTCCGCACCGCAGCAGCTCTGCACTTATTCCATCTTTTCCCTCAAGGATCGAATTACGGATACTGAGTGGGGGAGAAATCCATACTCCACAAAAACACTCGGAGGCTCAGACACTTTTGCCCCTGTACTCTAACTCGATAAAGAGCTTTTAAGTATGGAACAGGTATTTTTCCCTCCTTTCGCTGATGAAGGAGGACACTAACTCAGCTGTTTTCCACACACTTCATCAGAGCTCTTTCCCGAGCCGTGTTTTTTTCGAGGATCATCGAATTAGAGCTTGTTGCTTCCGATGTTTTCGCTAAACGTGGAGCCATCGTGAAAAACAGGATCTAAGCTCATGTTGTTAGTATGTTGGAGACTTAACGAGCCTGCGGTGGTTTTCCGGGGCTGAGTGACAAGTGTCAGGTTACACTGATCGGCCTCCTACTGGCGCTGCACCGGAGCCGTCGATTCTGCTCAGATCTACAACAACTACTCAATTATGTGACTTTTTTAAGTGTCATTTATCTGAACTGAGAACTTAAAGTGGCTTATACTACATATATTTACATCATTATGTGTTTTTAGACATATTTTTGTTCTGTTTTTATTAAAGACAAATCACAGAAATTAAACGTTCAATTCAATTTTATTTACATTACATTACAATTAACTTAAATGGAAAAATGCAGTAAAAAGACAAACAAACATACAAGAAAACATAAAGTCGACTATTGAAAAACTAAACCTGTTCCACATTTAAGAGTTTGTGTTTGACTTTGTGTTTGAAGTTTAGTTTTAGTGAACAAGAACAAATTGTAAGTCTGTCTGTGGTGAGACAGAACAAATGAGTACATTACGAGCTAAAAAATCACACACTGGTGAATTTACAGAGGGTTGAGACCGTTTATTTAAATCAAATCAACATTTACGTATATGTATTTATGCTTTGTTATTTCCTCAGTGCATTACATGCCTCACATGTCCTAAAAAACTGTCCTGATCTGGAAAACTATTACATTTACAAGAGAATTAAATTACATTTTTTACATTTATTTGAGTAAAACAGATATGAACAGTCCTGTGCACTTGGACGATGTCTTTTAACCCTAAGAAGTCGACTATAATGGTGTACTTTCTGTGTTTGTTGGTGGAGTAGACCTGTCATTTTCATATACACCGTCTAATAAATCAATATGTTTAAATTTCAGATTATACACAGAGGTTTCCTAACTCCTCTACTTTTGTATTTAATTTATCTGATGAATTCAACTTCACTTTTAATGAATAAAATGTTCAAAATGCTGAGATAATTGGTGAAAGTGATGGATTTTTAAGTGGAGTGTCTTCTTCTTCTTAGTCTGTAAAAATTGTGAAGAAATGGCAGAATTCGTTGTTGTTGTTTTTTAATTTTTTTAGATAGATTTTAGATCTAAATTGTATCTATTGTCCGCCTTTTGTCTCAAATTAATGGTAAATGGTTAATAACAAAATGCAATTCATTCATTTCATTACAGATTAAAGTTACATTTGCTGATTGATCACTAAACCAAAGCATTTCTCACATTGATTATTTGTTTTGTGTGTGTTCCAGGTCGTACCTCGACATGCTGAAGGTCATCATGTTCAGTTATCTTTTCTGGTTCGTCCTCACCATCATCTTCATCACCGGGACCACTCGGATCAGTGTTTTCTGTATGGGATACCTCGTGGCCTGTTTCTACTTCCTTCTCTTCGGGGGCGAGCTTCTGCTGAAACCCATTAAAAAGATCCTCCATTACTGGGACTTCCTCATCGCCTACAACATCTTCGTCATCACCATGAAGAACATTTTGTCTGTGAGTGTCTCTTTTGGCTCAGATCCTTCAGTGTCTCGTTGTTTTGGTGATTCCAGATGTGTTTGTTGTGTGTGTAGATCCTGGCCTGTGGATACATCAACTCTCTGATGAAGAACCAGTGCTGGTTAATTCAGCTCTTCAGTCTGGCCTGCACCATTAAAGATTACAACATCGTCATCAACCAGGACAAGCTGCGTAAGTATTTCACAACATCTACTGGGTTTCATATTTGTAGAGGTATTTGCTGTAAATTATGTGAAAAAATATATTGGAACATGTCATTTCAATCAATCAATCTGTCCTGAAAAATATGAATAACCTGGAAATTTAGAGATTACTTTTGCAGTCATGGAAATAATCTGGAAAATAATAAATTAAAATGTCCCAAATCTAGGAAATTATCTATATTGTCCTTATTATTTGTATTTTAAGCATGATAAGTTGTATTTATTTTTGATTATATATGTTTTTCTTTTGAAAGCCTGAAAGTAGCTGGCTTTAGTTAAAACATATTCTCTGTAAAGCATCGCTGGAATTTTATTTTTAAATTTTTTATTTTGGAACCTCAGATGCTGTTGTAGTTTGTGGAAGTTATAATAATAATAATAATAATAATAATAATAATAATAATAATAATAATAATAATAATAATAATAATAATAAAAACAATTCTAATACTAATAAAAATAATAGTAATAATAATAATAAAAATAAAAATAATAGTAGTAGTAGTAATAATAATAATAATAATAATAATAATAATAATAATAATAATAATAATAATAATAATAATAATATTATTATTATTTTATTATTATTATTATTATTATTATTATTATTTTATTATTATTAATAATAAAAATAATAGTAATAATAAAAATAATAATAATAATGATAATGACAATAATAATAAAAAATAATAATAATAATGACAATAATAATAATACAATAATGACAATAATAATGATAATAATAATAATAATAAAAATAAACAATAAGAAGAAAAATTCCAAGACAAAATTAGGACTATAACTGGATATTTTGTAAATTATATGACTGCGATTGGCAAAATGCTGTCCTAAAATGTCGTTTTTGTGTCCATATAAAGTGTTATTCTTACATACTTTGTTGTTAATGTTGCACCCATCAATATAATCACTATATCAGCATCATCAGTAATTGTCAGAACCGTCCTTAATAAAAGTAACGCTCTTGTCAAAGCTGCCGAGGAGCGCTGTGAGGTGCCCACGAACGAGGCGGGCATCATCTGGGACAGTATCTGCTTCGCGTTTCTTCTGCTCCAAAGACGAGTCTTCATGAGTTACTACTTCCTCCACGTGGTGGCGGACGTCCGAGCCTCACAGATCCTCGCCTCCAGGTAAACGTTCACCCTTCAGGAGGCAGAACGTTCAGATTTTTAAGGATTATTGGATTATTCTTCCATTTATTTAGAGCCTGTTTGATCGGTTTGTGTGTGTTTTTGTTTTTTTACAGAGGGGCAGAGCTGTTTCAGGCCACGATTGTCAAAGCTGTTAGAGCCAGACTCGAGGAGGAGAGCAAATCAGTGGAGCAGCTCAAGAGACAGTGAGAATCAAAATACTCTTGTTATACTCTTGTTTTCGTGAAATATATTGCTTCATTCATGTATAAATGACACTTAAATCTTTAGAGTACATTCTTTATAATGACTTTACATAATTGAAAGCAGGATTTTGCTTTTGAAATCCCTTTATTACACATTTATCCACATTTCTTCTCCTTCTGCCTGCATTTTCTCCTTTGTTTACATTGGAGGGCTGTTTTTGAGTGTGTAGCTCTGAGTAAATCACAGCTCACTCAATAAAAATACAGTTCAAATATTTGAGAGAAAGGCTGGAGGTGATTCAAAACCAGAGTAAACCTGGATTTGAACATTACTTTTGAGCAAAAAAAGAGAGAACGCTGCATTAGAACTTGAAATCCTGAGCTTTATGCCTTTAAGTGGCTGGATAAACACAGATAAAACAGTATTTAGACGAGGAATAATCACAGAATAATCACTCATTACTAAAAAAACAGTCAATAAACATGTATTTTCTATAATATACACCTCCTTTTACTGATTTCACTGTTTTCTAATGTCGACTAATTTCCAAAATGAAGCCGTTTAGTGTGTGATCTGTTTGTCCGTCACTGATGCTCTCCGACTCAATACCTCGCGTCTGCTCACGTCTGTCTAATCTAATCAGGATGGAGCGCATTAAGGTGAGGCAGCAAAAGTTTAAGAGGGGCAAAGAGAAGATGCTGAGTATTGCCCAGGAGTCCGGAGATGGACAGACGCTGGTCCCGCCCGAGGAGGACGACGATGACGGTATGAAGACAGTAATCAGAGTCAGTCTAGTGCAAGCTGTGATTTTTATTTGGTTGATGCTAGAAAATAAAGGCCAGGAGGACGGTTATTTTAGTGATATTTAATATAACCGAATGCTTGTCTTTGAAAATGTAAAACCATCTTCACCTTCATTCGTTCGCTGCATGTTTTGAAACACTGTCTCTGTGGCGAAATCAAAGCCAAGCAGTGAGTTTTTAGATGACGTTTGACTGCCATACACTTACTTTATTTATTTATAAGTGTTTTTGTCAAGGCGGCTTTCACTTAATCCAGATTCAGACTTCATTATTCCCACCAGGGGCAATTCATTTCAGCTGCAGATATGACAAGAAACAACAAATAAGCACAATAGCAAACACACAGTTGGAAGAAAACATTGATGTAAGAGAATAAATATATGAAATACTAATTTAATTTATCCCTAAACCCTGATTAGCATTAGCTAAACGAGACATTCAGTACAACATGATGCTAATAGCACGATACAGAAACACTAAATCTGATGTAAAAACACTATAACGCTTTTATTTCAGGAAAGACAAAGCCTCAAAATAGTCCAGTATATGTAACATATATTTACAGACATAAAAGTCCCATAAAAGTAGTGCCTTTGCATTATCTTTTTGTGGGTTCAAATCACAATGAAGTTGCATTAATAAAGTAACTACAAGTATAATAGATCTGACTGTTTGATAATATAAAAACTAGGATGGTGTAATATGAGGAAAAGTATGTTGATAACGATAAGACTTGTCATATTTGAATCCTTTTTGCCAGAGTAAAAGCCACCGTGTAACTTTTAGCCCAAAAATATAAATGTTCACTCTCATTTTCATGGTTTTTAGACGTGAGTTCAGTAGAATCAGTCCCTCTGATATAACTGTCCTATCCCGGGACGAGGACTTATCACAAGAGATTAGTGAGTGACACAGAAATACACCAATAAACCCTAACAGAGTTGTATTTGTACAAAATACACTAAAATTATCTACTGTTTCAGAAGACATGCTTTTTATTCTTCTAAATTTGCCTCTTGGAAGGTCTCTACTGCGCCCTCTACTGGCTGAAAGTTACACACTGCCACTTTAACTGTTCTAACAATAAATGTACATATTAGATTATATTGTGCAGCCAAAATATCTCCAACCGATCACAGCAGACCGTCCTGTGGCCTGTATTTTCTAGCATCATTCTTTAAAGGGAAAGCCCAGGTACAGAAGAGTTGTGTAACCATCTGTTTTGTTTTCATCTTTAAATTTACTTCTTGATTACTCTTGTTCTGAAATGTTGCACTGATGTATTTGTGAAATTTTAGGAGCACAACGAGCGAAAGCCAAGACCAAAAAAAAGCAGTGGTGGAGGCCGTGGGTTGACCATGCGTCCAGTAGGTTATTCTCTTGCTCCACACTGACTGGCCCTTGTGTCCTTGACCAGAACGCTCAGGATTCCCGCGCTGGCCTAGGGCTCTGAAGGCACCACCGTAGCTCCTCCAAACAGGCTTTAGTCCTTTTCCGTCTCTGTTTAAGGCACTCTCTCTTGTGTATTATACCTGTATATTCATGTATGAGGCAGGGCTGTTACTGCAGTGGCTCAAGGGACAGTAATAACCGGTAACAATAATGTTTAGAAAAAAAATAATTAACTAGTCACACTCAATTTATTATTATATTAGTTCAAAACTGTCATTCCTCTCAAAAACATAGGAAAGCTACCAAGCATTTATGAGATTTAACTGCTAATATGTCAATTATATCCATATTAATTACATTTATTTGCAGATTTAATTAAAGCTGATTATAAAACAGTCCGCACTCTAATAGAAAAAACCAATAGCTTTCACATTATATCATCATTTTCATCTTGGAGGTGAATTTGAGTGATTATATACTTCCACTTAATACACATTTAACAGCATTAATGTTAGATAATTCACTATTACATGTATTAATTTATCACTGAGCAATGAGTAGTCAGTGCATGTGCAGAGATAGATGGATTGAAAGAAAAAACAACTGACTGACTGCATTTAAGCCTTATTTTTTTCAGATATACAAATCAAAACAGATTTTTTTTTGCTTGTTTGAATATATTTACAGCAGAACAAGATAAATCGAATTATTTTATTTTACCAGTGAACAGTACACAGTAAATTAACATAATCCTCATTATAACTCTAAATGCTTGCTTCATAAGGCTATAATCAACACTTACCTCTTTCAGAACATACATGTCTAATACCAATTGTAAACAAATGTCCTACTCATATTTTGAAGGCACAAGTTACTGATGGAGCAAGTGAATATTTTGTTTATTATTATTATTATTATTATTATTATTATTATTATTATTATTATTATTATTATTTTATTTTTTTATTTTTTTAATTTTATTTTTTTTAATTATTATTATTAATATTATTATTATTATTTTGTTTTATTATTTATTTTTATTATTTGTTTTTTATGTTTTATTATTATTAGTGTTATTTTATTATATTATTATTATTATTATTATTATTATTATTATGTTTTATTAAGTTTTAAGAAGATTGTTTAAATAGAAAATAAAATTTAAAAAAATAAGAACGAAGGAAAGTAATGTAATCATGTAGAGGCATTGCAAAAAAATATTTTAAAAAAAGTTGCAGGTGTTCCGGTGTAGGTTGAGAAGTAAAAGTGTGAAATCTAAGTGAAACAAAGGGCCCGAGCCACTAGTTGTTTAAGCCTTGTGTTAAATAAGTAAAATAATTCATGATAATTCCAGTGTCACTTTTTGTGGAGCAGGGTTTCCTTAAACAGACACTCAGAGAAGTCCAAAGGAAAATGACTAACGGCTGGTTCATGTTCCTTTTACCCAAAGAGCCCCCAGTTGAGAATCACTTCAACCATTTTCATGCAAAGATATGAAGCAGACTAAACTTTATTCAGAATAAAGTTTAGAGATTCATTCTTCATTCATTCTTTGCCTGTAGACATGAGCAACCAGCAGACTGACCCAAGAGAAGTTCTAAAAGCTGAATACATTGGCCTTTTTCTGAGTGACCGCAGTCTGTTTGGTTTGAACTCATGTCTCAGATCCATTCCCCACGTGACATTTTCAAATTATTTCTCCATTTCATCTTTGTCATTGAATGTGTCGTCTCCATTTCCCAGCATCCTCCCTGACCTCCCACCCACCGCAGTTCTGTTCAAGGACATAAGCCAGCCTCTAACACTTTTAAAACTGGCCTGACTCTGCTCTGTCAACTACTTTACTCCAGTTAAAAAAGCAGTATTTCTCATTACTGTGCTTTGTGCTCATTAATACAGTTCATTCACTAACATTTCTCGCTAAATTTCCCACTTTTCTCATTCCACACATCTGTACATTTTGTTAGTTTTAATGACTTTTATAAATCAAATGCTAAATAAGCCCCTTGTCCTTCCTTGCAGCAGCTTCTGGTGAACCTGATTGTAAAGCTGTGTTTGTTTCACTGTGTTTTGACGACACTTTACTGTTTGCCTCTCAGTGGTGAGAAGCGGAGACTATTATTTATTTGAAACCGACAGCGAAGAGGAAGAAGAGGAGGAAGAGAAAAAAGAAGAGGACCCGCCAAAGAAGTCTGCGTTTCAGGTGACGCTCTTTTTGAAATCTTGAGTCTTTTTTTTTCTCAAGTTTTTTTCAAAGTTTGTCGTTTTGTGAAGTACATACAGCAGGTAGTTGTTGGTTTATTTTGTAGAGACAGACAGGAGCAAGAGTAGGGCTTGTGAAAATGAAAATATCTAAACATTTTAAACATTAACCTACTTCAATATTCGTTAAATGTGATATTTCTCATAAAATGCTGCAGAGAAATGGTCTAAAATCATAATCAGACGTCACATCGAGTCGTGTTAATGGAGAGGGCTAAGACCTGGGGTTGTTTACAAAAGGAACAGAATAAAGCAGTCATAAGATTATAAAATATATCGACATACCTTTTATTTACTTGCACTTTTAGTTGCAGTTTTGGATCTTTTGTCATATTTAACACAAAACCTAAATCGATACTCCTGTCTGCTTCTCCAAACTAAGAACTACTGTTGACATTTATCTACAGCAGGGATCATTTATATTCCTAAGTATTTAATTTACCCCTGGATTATTCTTTAAAGTAGCAGTATGCCGCTTTTATCAAGAAAATACATAACCTTCAACTTGTTTTAATGACTGACATGAAAAAGAATGATTGAGCATAACATGTTGTTGCTTTAATAGTAATTATGCAACACATATAATGTTTAATTAAATGTAATAATGACAGTATTAGTCATTTATTAGCATTTATTAGCCTTATATTAGCATTATATACCATGCAAATGCTTTCAAAGTCATAAAATCTTGTTAATATTGTATTAGACTTGGGTTTTTTGTGTTGTTTAAATGATCCATTAGGAACCAGCTTCATATTTATTCTTTACTCTGTTATATTTTGTCACTTTAAAGTACATTTGTCAATAACCAAACTAATATAAACTAATAACATGTGACTAAATATGTTTACACATGGTTTTATTCTTCTTCCTTGACATTTTAACTGTTCCAGGATGTTTTTACTAATCCTCTCTCTTTCTCGTCCCACTGAAGCGTGCTATTGGGAAGTTTGTGTCTGCCGTCTTGGCTCTGCCCAAGTCTATAATAAAGCTGCCTAAAACTATTCTGCAGTATGTTGTAAAGGCAGGAAAGGTACTAACTTTACTCACAACTGCATCGTTTCTGCCTGAATGCTTTTCCTTTAACTCAAGACTAACTCATACTCACATTTTAACGTTCAAAAATAACATTTGCCGTGTAGTGACTCACATTGTGGTGGCTGAGTGCATGATGGGAAATTTTGCATGGAGCTTATTGTAACAAGGCTTTCTGTCTCTACCTCCTTTTTAAAGATGTTTTTGATTTGAGAGACTAGAAATATTGTGAGTAAAGGTTTTGTTTTATTTCTAAAGCCTCTTTCGTACATTTTTGTGAATGAATGTGTTCAAGTCAAGCTCTGCTTTGTGGAAGAAAGGCGTTAAAGACCCTATTTATTAAATCTGTGTGCTCTTTTATTTAAATTAAGAGATAACAGGTGTGGCTTTAGTGGAGTCAGCATAAAGAGTCACAAAAAACAAGCAAAAAAACCCTTACTTCCATCAATAAGAGCTTGAATCGCACTCATTTTTAGTATATTTAAAGTGTGGGCATTAAATAATATAATAATAATAAACAGAAGTAGATCAGACGTGTCAATCATTCCTGGATGTGTCTTTTTTGCTCCAGCCTTTGGACACACCATTAAATTAAATGCGCTTTAAACCCGTTGCCTTACACTTTAGATCATGAAAATCTGGCCCAAAGAAGATTGTTTATGCACTAATAATAAATGTATTCAAACATATACTTAACAGGAAATGGAAAAAGCATAGAAGTTGTAGTAGGTCACTATCAGGATTGGCTTGAGTTTATAAAGACAGCCCCTCGATATGAAGCCAGGATGTGTGAAAGAGGCTAAAGATAAAGCTGTTATAGTAGTATTTAATTTAATTTACCTGGTGTCCACTCCACAGTTTCTGTATCACGCCTGGATCACAGACCCCAAAGCTGCTCTGAGGGCTCGCAGCAAAGAGAAACGCAAATTCTGGAAGAAATACACAAAGGGAGTTAGGCACAGGAAAAACAAGAAAGAAGGTAAAAAGAAAACAAAATGTAAATAAAACATACTTTAACAGGACTGTTCTTAGTGTGTTTTTCTCTTTTTGCAGCGGGTCATGTGACCATAGATCTGGGTGAGCTTTTAAACAATCCACAAAACGACGATGAGAACAAGGAGACGGACGGTCCAGGTTAATATCTGAAAAACACTGTCATTTACTGCTATTTAAGCTTCAATAAATACCTACTTCTATATCTGTTTGACTTTCATTCAGATAACATCATCAAGAGGGTGTTCAACATCATTAAGTTCACGTGGGTCCTGTTCCAGACGACTGTGGACAGCTTCACTAAATGGATGAATGAAATGTGCCGGGAGTACATCGACATCTCCACGGTTCTGAGAATAGAGCGCTGCATGTTGACTCGAGAGGTCAAGAAGGTTGGTTCTGCTCCGTCACAGTCTTTTCTTTTCTCTAAATTCTCCGTTGGAAGGATTTCTAAAAGCGATGTCGTGTTTTTTAAGGGTAACGTTCCGACCAGAGAAAGCATCCACATTTACTACCAGAAAGCCATGAGACTGAACCTCTCCCGAGAGTCTAGTCTGGACCAGCTGAGCGAGGACGAGTCCACCTCTGGCTCTAACAGAGTCCGGAGGAGGCGCACAGGGTTCCGAATGCAGAGCCAGGACTCCACAGCGTCCCGGGACAGCATGTCCAGGTATTCAGACTGGAGTACTGTTTAGGAATGTGTTTGGAGAAAGAAGAAAAGGATATGTAGAAGTCTGTCATTAAATTATATACATCATTTCACAGCTCACAAATAAAAAAGAGAAATTTACAGTTTTATGTTTGCATTTGGGCCACTTCATCCTCATGTTTAGCTTCATGTATCGTGTCAATTAGACCATCTTTTTTGTACTAACGCCCATCTCGCCTCATCTCATCACCTCTCAGTGCCTACACTGAGGCCACCATGCTGTTTTCCCGTCAGTCCACCCTCGACGAACTGGACGGGATGCCAGAGTGCATTCCCAAAACCAGCGAGCGCGCCAGGCCCAAACTGCGTAAGATGCGTGTTCTGGATGAGCCTAATTCATCAGTGGACAGCGGTAGCAGCTTTGTGTCCAGGTGCCTTCACACATACACCGCCATTTCATTCAATCATGCATTTCCTATCTTTAATTGATCCATTACATTAACAGCTTTACATTTGTAGGTAAACATTAATACATGACCTGTATATTAAGTCTGAACATGGATGAATAAATCAGTATCTCTTCATTGTTTGTGTCCCACACAGTGAGGCGACCCAGTGCGTCACGCTCTTCTCCAGACAGGGCACCACCGACACCATCGAGGAGGTGGACGATGAGCAGCAGGTCACCTCTGAGTCCCAGCCGCTCCAGGACAGTGCAGGGGACAGTCCGTGGGGAGACGGAGGGCCCCAGGAGAAAGAAGAGGAGCCCCAGGAGAAAGAAGGGGAGCCCCAGGAGAAAGAAGGGGAGCCCCAGGAGAAAGAAGGGGAGCCTCAGGAGAAAGAAGAGGAGCAGGCTGAAGGACAGGACGCCCCGGAGGAATCAGAACCTCCAGAAGGAACAGAGGTGACGAAGGACTGGGAGACTGACGAGGGCGCCTGGGAGCCATTTGTCCTGGACCAGGACCAGGGCCCTGAGGAGAGCTGCGAGGGCCCCTCACTCAGAGCCGAGGATGTAGAGATTGTGACTTCGGCCGACGAGAAGGGCTTCATCACAGAGAGCGACGACGGGACGGGACAGAGGGACTACCTGCACTCTCAGGGGTGCGGAGGGTTGTTGTACACCCCTGACACAGACGCCTCCAAAACCTCCGACGCCGAGGTGCCTCCGAGTTACAGCAAAGCAGTCAGCTTCGATCGTCTGGAGGTGAGCGACGACGAGAGCGACATGGACCGAAAGAGGCTGATGGTGATGACTCCCGACAGCCAATCGGACTGCAGCAGGTCGGACCTGGTCCTGCCCTCGATGACCACGGAGCTGACGGCCAGCGAACTGCTGCTCAACAAGTCAGTTAACACACTTACCGATCGTATAGTCTTCAAATAGTCCATTTGAGCCATTTACTTTATGTCATGCACTTTCTTTAATATCTAAATACCCCTGTGAATCCACCTAATAATGAATGAAACAAACAGGAAAATCACAAACAGAAATCTCTACAAAGAAGATTTGGTGAAAGGAATATGTTTAATTCTTGTAAATACTGTTTGATGATAACATTTACACATTCACAGTCTCTTATGTAACTAAATCATTTAATTATTATTCAATTTCAATTATTTTCCACAATTTCCACAAATAATTCAGCATTTAACAGCAGCACCCTTCATTTCTCTGTGCGTCAGGATGTTTTACGACGAGGAGCTGGAGCAGTCAGAGAACTTCTACCAAGGCCAGCCCCTGATCCTTCAGCTGTGTTACGCTCTGTACAACATGCTGGTGGCCCACTCAGAGATGGTGTGCTTCCTCGTCATCATCCTCAACCACATGGTCTCGGCGTCGTGTGTCACTCTGGTTTTGCCCATCACCATCTTCCTCTGGGCCATGCTGTCCGTGCCCAGACCCAGCAAACGCTACTGGATGACTGCCATTGTTTATACAGAGGTAAATATCTCTCTTTTTGTTTTTGTTTGGCCAGCGTTGTCAGCCGTAACACTAAACTTCTGTCTTTGCAGGTCACTATTGTCATCAAATACTTCTTCCAGTTTGGCTTCTTCCCCTTCAATCAGCACAACCTGGATAAAAACAAACCGTTTTATCCTCCGAACATCATCGGAGTGGAGAAGAAAGACGGTTACGTTCACTACGACCTGGTGCAGTTACTCGCCCTGTTCTTCCACAGATCCATTCTCAAGGTGCATAACGTTACCACAAAGGACACATATTTAGGACCTTCCTCAGTCTTCTTGCAGTAGAGAGTGAATACAGTTTTCTATTTTAAGCAAAAAAGATATGTGTCTTTGCAGATTGAGATCAAGTCAAGACCAGAATACCAAGGAATTGTGTAAATATCATAAATTTAAACAATCCTCATCCATATTTTTAATTGAATATAAAATAATGTGTTTTTATATGATCCCAAGACTATGACAAGACCAAGACATTTACAAAATAGTCTTAAGACTGGTCTCTGCTACACGAGGATAATATAATCATTAACAGAAGAATAAGAGCATATAAAACCATCTTCTGTCTTTTCACGTCGCTCTTTATCCTTACTGAACTATGTACAGTGAACATATATCCAGTTTTCTTCTTTATTTGTTTTGATTTTGCCAGGTTAGATACTTACAGTTGCATTTCTATGTTCATAAACCTCTCCTATCTCCTTATTGCATTGCCATGTCTGGTCTGGATGGTGCTGGATGTAACTCTGCTTATTTATTTTACCAAAAGGTCAAAAAATTTACTTGCCTGCAAAGGTTTGAGGATTACCTATTTGAAAAACATGACTAAATTCTCTATTTAAGTGCATTTTTGGATCAGTAGAAGTTGGAACTCCACTGGTCACTCTGATGCCACTCGTTTTTTTTGGTCACATAACAGACTTAAAAAGCTTAAAGTCTGTAAAAAGTGATATATAATTGAAATTAAATCTGTTCTTTGCTATAGTTAAATGAGTGATTGATTGTGCAGTCTTAGTACGTAAAGCCTATTTGATTAGAACTGATCAATAAACACTACTGTAACATTAAAGCTGGAAGGTAAGTCTAAAGAAAATTCAGCGGTAAAAATTTGATGCTGGACTGACATACTTAATTGATTTTTGTTGTGTAAACAGTTCAGACTCCTTTTTAGTATGAGCTCCAATAAAAATAGTCCGGGGTAAACTTTTATTAATACAGAAAAATAGAGAGGGCAGAACTTTAGGGCATTTAATCATAGCTACGACCAAAAACTGAACTGAAATAAGCTGAACTGAATATACTAAACAATAAACGTGTAAGAATAAACTAATAACAGACTGTTGTTGTTCCCAGTGCCATGGTTTATGGGATGAAGATGACCCCAAACAAAAGAAAGAGCCTCCTCCTCCTCCTCCTCCTCCTCCTCCTCCAGGTGAGTCAGAGGACGAGGCCAAACCCAAAGATGAGAGCGAGAAAGAGTCCGAGCCCCTGTCTTCACTGAATAAAGAGAAGAGCGGCTCCAGTAACACCTTAAGGTCCATCAACTTTGGGACTTCCATCGACTCGGGACAAGTCCAGGTGCACAACCCTCCGCCGCAGACCTACCAGCGCCGCAAGAGCTCCAGCGCGGGGTCCCATATCTCCCAGCGCTCGCTCCACTCCTCGGCCCGGTCCAAGAGAGGTGAAGGACTCCTCGAAATATCACGTACAGCATTTATCTGCGTCCTGATCTTTGCATTTGACCCCCGAGTGCTGTTTTTATTCGTGGCTAACCGGGCCGTTACTGTTATTTAGTGCGAGGTCACACGTCATTTACGACTGGAAATGTAAATTGTTTCCACAGGAAGTTTGGCTTCCCGCCGCAGCAGCCACAGAGACGGCAGCGAGGCCAGCGTCCATCAGAAAACACGAAAAGAGATGATCATGGAGAAACTGAGGGAGCAGCTCTACAAAGGGAAAGCCTTTATGATCAAGAGGTAGGATGAAAAAACGGCCATTGCGAGCAGTACAGTCCAAAAACTTGCATGTACAGGTGAATGGGTGAGTGTAATTTGGCCTTAATGAGTGACTGTGAGTGCAAAATGTTGTTTTTCAAATTATTTTATTCGTCTATCTGAAAGACAATTAATTTAGGAACCAGTAAAGTATCTATTTAGCCTGGATTTGATTTGATTTGATTTAATTTAATTTAATTTAATTTAATTTGATTTGATTTGATTTGATTTAATTTAATTTAATTTAATTTAATTTAATTTAATTTAATTTAATTTAATTTAATTTAATTTAATTTAATTTAATTTAATTTAATTTAATAAATGTATTTTATTTTTATTTTATTTTATTTATGTGTTTTTTTGTTTTACTCTATTTAACTTAATTCTGTTTTGCTAAATGAAATACAGTGAAACAAAGCCACCTTATTTTTAAACCGTTGTGAATATTATGTTTTACTCTTATGTTGTGAAGCACCTTGAGCTGCATTGAGTTGTATGAAAAGTGCAATATAAATAGTTTGTTTGATTGATTGATTGACTGAGAGACTCCAGTCCCTTGCAAATAGTAAAGCATTCCTTTCAGAAAATGAATGAATAAATAAATCAATAAACAAAACACATTTCATTTTTACTCTTTGGTCAACATCGTCCGACTCCACTTTGGCTTGAGTTTCAGCTCCACGCAGATGTTTTGCCAAATCGTACACCAACTATTTTGTTATTCTGAAAACACAAGGAAATAATTAAATAGACGTTTTCTCAGCAGGTCTGCGGTGAGCGAACAATGTCGAAAGTGCCTCGGAGAGTCGTACATACAGAGTGGTACAGCTATTAGCTTTCAAATGGCTAAATTTAGATCTTAATGATGGTATTACTGGCAGTGGGTAATTGTAAGTGATGCACTACAGATATAAGGCATTCTTTTCAACTGGAATATGTTATTACGCTGCATAAAATGACGTCGTTTCTCCTTTCCTTTGTGCTTTGTGCAGGTTTTTGGAGCTCTACCTTCCCATGAAGCAGTTCTTCTATAACCTGATCCATCCAGATTACAGCGCGGTCACTGACGTCTATGTGCTCATGTTCCTCGCTGACACTGTGGATTTCATCATCATTGTCTTTGGGTTTTGGGCATTTGGTGTAAGTTAAATTAAAAACTATCCAACAGTCTCTTCTTATATTACATTATAAGCATTATTAGTGTTTTGACGGTTCTTTATTCTGTTCAGAAACACTCGGCGGCAGACATCACCTCGTCTCTGTCCGAGGATCAGGTCCCGGGACCCTTCCTGGTCATGGTCCTGATCCAGTTTGGGACGATGGTCGTGGACCGGGCTCTGTACCTGAGGAAGTCCGTCATGGGAAAAGTCATCTTTCAAGTCATCCTTGTCTTTGGGATTCATTTCTGGATGTTTTTCATTCTGCCTGGAGTCACAGAGAAGTACGATTTGTTTGAGCTCAACTTACATTTTATTTTATTGATTTAGTTTTGATTTTATTTATCTTTATTCATTCAGGAAGGGTCCAATGACAATACTAGACTCTGTTCTTATGCAAAACAACAGAAACAACAACAATAACAAAACATATCCACAATAACTACAGAAAGAAAGTGTTTTTATGTAGAATCGATTAGCCACAGGGGCTACTCCAGTTTCAGTATTTACAAACCCACAAAGTCATGTGATCTCTTGAGCTATATTTAAAAAAAACATGTGAGATAATAAGAAAGTTTACCAAGAAGTCCTTTGTAAATAATCAAAATACAGATTTCATTCAACTATCTTAGAGCACACAGTGATGAGTTTTCAAACTTTCTCTAGTTATGAATCTAATCCAAGTCTTGTTTCTCTAATAAAAAGCTAATTTTGCTCTCAAGCTATTACACAATCCAGATATATGCTTTTTAAACAGTTTGTCTTCCAACCAAAACCAATGTATTTGTAGGATGTCATGTGTTTACCCCGTAACCTGTATTTTTCAAGTAAAAGTAAACGTTTTTGGGGGCATCTGGTGATCAAAATGCACACTTCTTTTTTGTGAAAATGGGCTATAATCCTAAAATAGTCAAAAGTATCTCTTATTTTTAATGCCAACTCTTTATATCAACAGTGTTAGACTCAATAATTTGACGTAATGTGACCAGGTAAATATCAGAACTCTCTTTTCCAGGAGATTCAGTGAAAACCGAGTTGCCCAGATGTGGTATTTCGTCAAGTGCATCTACTTCGGGCTGTCGGCCTATCAGATCCGCTGTGGCTATCCCACCCGTGTTCTGGGAAACTTTCTCACCAAGAGCTACAATTATGTCAACCTCTTCCTGTTTCAAGGGTGAGTTATGCAGAGAAAGTATCATTTCTTCCAGCTGAGCAAACAGGCCCGAGGCTCCGGAGATACAAGAGAGCTGCTGCTTCAAGGAAGAATTACTCCTTAATTAACGTGAACATTTTAAAATAACATTTACATACGGTGGATGGCTGCTGTCATCTTATTTCTTAAGCCTTGTTAAGTCGTGTTTTTGTATTTGGTATGAGCTTATTAGCCAAAATCAATTATTGTAAATCATTTTGTATTCAGACTTGTGAGCAAAATTCCTTTGGCTGTGCATAGTTCTCCAGTTGAATCAAACAAATAACATGACTAGAGCTGTAGGAATGCGCTATGAAAGTAATACTGAGGTTGAACTACTCATTTTTCTGGATTTATTTAATCTGATTTACATAAGGGTCATATCAGCTAACATAGGTCATGGACAGAAGTGAATGATTCCACACTGTAGTATTTCAGATTAGTGAGCATTAGTCTGAATGTTTGCATGTTTTTGTTCTTAGTTCAAACGTATCTTGTAAAAGGATAAGATAAGGATATAATAATAGTACGTGACCAGATGGTTTTTGAGAAACTGCAGTGTTTTCAGCTGAAGTCAAAGTGAGATTGTCCACATTTTGACTCACTTTTGGTTTCAGAGACTTTTCATTTATCTGCAGTGGCCTCCCTCCTCACTCCCTCCTCACTCTCTCCTCTCTCCCTCCTCACTCCCTCCTCACTCTCTCCTCTCTCTCTCCTCTCTCTCTCCTCTCTCTCTCCTCACTCCCTCCTCACTCTCTCCTCTCTCTCTCCTCACTCCCTCCTCACTCTCTCTTCACTCTCTCTTCACTCTCTTCTCACTCTCTTCTCACTCTCTCTTCACTCTCTCTTCACTCCCTCCTCACTCCCTCCTCACTCCCTCCTCACTCTCTCCTCTCTCCCTCCTCACTCCCTCCTCACTCTCTCCTCTCTCTCTCCTCACTCCCTCCTCACTCTCTCTTCACTCTCTCTTCACTCTCTTCTCACTCTCTCCTCACTCTCTCTTCACTCTCTCTTCACTCTCTTCTCACTCTCTTCTCACTCTCTTCTCACTCTCTCTTCACTCTCACCTCACTCTCACTTCACTCTCACCTCACTCTCACCTCACTCTCACCTCACTCTCTCCTCACTCCCTCCTCACTCTCTCCTCTCTCTCTCCTCACTCCCTCCTCACTCCCTCTTCACTCTCTCTTCACTCTCTCTTCACTCTCTTCTCACTCTCTTCTCACTCTCTCTTCACTCTCTCTTCACTCCCTCCTCACTCCCTCCTCACTCTCTTCACTCTCACCTCACTCCCTCCTCACTCACTCCTCACTCTCACCTTACTCTCTTCTCACTCTCTCCTCACTCTCTTCTCACTCTCACCTCACTCCCTCCTCACTCCCTCCTCACTCCCTCTCTCACTCTCACCTCACTCTCTTCTCACTCCCTCCTCACTCTCTCTTCACTCTCTCCTCACTCCCTCCTCACTCCTTCTCCTCACTCTCTCCTTCACTCCCTTCTCACTCTCTCCTCACTCTCCTCCTCACTCTCTCCTCACTCCCTCCTCACTCCTCACTCTCTCCTCACTCCCTCCTCACTCTCCCTCTCTCTCTCACCTCCTCACTCTCTTCTCACTCTCTTCTCACTCTCCTCACTCCCTCCTCACTCTCTCTTCACTCCCTCCTCACTCTCTCTTCACTCCCTCCTCACTCACTCCTCACTCTCACCTCACTCTCTCTTCACTCCCTCCTCACTCTCTCTTCACTCCCTCCTCACTCTCTCTTCACTCCCTCCTCACTCACTCCTCACTCTCTCCTCACTCTCTCTTCACTCCCTCCTCACTCTCTTCTCACTCTCTCCTCACTCTCTTCTCACTCTCTCCTCACTCTCTTCTCACTCTCTTCTCACTCTCTCCTCACTCCCTCCTCACTCTCTCCTCACTCCCTCCTCACTCTCTCCTCACTCTCTCCTCACTCCCTCCTCACTCCCTCCTCACTCTCTCCTCACTCTCTCCTCACTCTCTCCTCACTCCCTCCTCACTCTCTCCTCACTCTCTCCTCACTCTCTCCTCACTCTCTCCTCACTCCCTCCTCACTCTCTCTTCACTCTCTCCTCACTCTCTCTTCACTCTCTCCTCACTCTCTTCACTCTCTCTCTCTTTCGTAGCTGGAAAGTCTTTTTTCTAATGTTATGGCCCTTAACTTCATTGTTTTCATGTTTTTTATGTTGAATGAGCAGATGATCATTGATTATCACTCGTCCTCTTCAGTCTCATGTTACGATAGCGGTGTCTGTTTTGCTGTTTGTAGTTTCCGCATGGTGCCGTTCCTGACGGAGCTGCGAGCCGTGATGGACTGGGTTTGGACCGACACCTCTCTGTCTCTGTCCAGCTGGATCTGTGTGGAGGACATCTACGCTCACATCTTTATTCTCAAATGTTGGAGAGAGTCTGAAAAGGTATTTATCATCGAAGCCTTGTATCTGTGTCCAAAAAGTAATCACCCAAAGCCTGTCATGTCGGGAAATATTTCAAGCTGCGACTTTGCCTTGATTTCCAAAACAGTATATTATATGGACTGTCAGTGCAGGAATGTAAATAACCAAAAGGCCAATGTTTCTGTGAACGTTCTTAACCTTTCTTTGTTCTCTGTCTGTCACCAGTAAATAATCCACAGCAGCAGATTTCAATAACCTCTTGTATAAAAAGCATTTATTCTTTTAATGCCATCCACAGGCAGAAATAAAGTGATATTCTGGGATTTTTAAAGTAGGAAATTGAATATAGTCAGTGTATCTATATATGAGTTTAGTTTGGAGAACAGAGAAAAGCAGTGCACAGCTAAATACAAATAGAAATGACAAATATAGAAATAGATTTATGTCAGATCTATGTTCGAGGGGTGAATCTTTGCTGTTGAATCGCTGAATATCTTTATCGTCTAAATTTTAAGACAAAACTATAAGAAATCTAAGTCTAAGGCTGAACTGTAGTGTTTGGATTTTATACTGGCTTCAACTTGGCTCAGTCTTGATCTCGAAATGTCTTTTCTCGTTTCCAAAGTGTCCCGTCTCTTTCACCGTTTCCCGTCTGTCACTTTGTTAATAAATGCTAAGAACGCTAAAAATACATTTTAAAAAGTCTTGGTTTTGACTGTGATACACTCTGACCTCAGTCGTCATGAGTCTGTCTTGGTTTGTGTGGTCTTGACTTCATCATTAGTCTTTAGTGTCGAAGGGAAAAGACTATTTTAGGCAAAAAACAGATGGTAGAGCATTTTCCAGCACATTAATTTACTACGAGGAGGCTTTATTTTGGGCGCTATAGTGCATTTCACCCTCAAATAAACCAGATGAGCATTAGGGAAGCTGCTTTGGGAGAATACGCACCATGATGTAAAGGCTCTAAGTGGCCAAATAAGAAACTGAATGTATTAAAGTGCACTAACACGGCTACTGCTGTCTCCTTGTGATTGTTTTGCAGAGGTATCCCCAGCCTCGAGGCCAGAAGAAGAAGAAGGTGGTGAAGTACGGAATGGGAGGCATGATTGTGGTGCTGCTCATCTGCATCGTCTGGTTCCCGCTGCTCTTCATGTCTTTGGTGAAATCTGTGGCCGGAGTGGTTAACCCTCCTCAGGACGTGTCGTTTGAAATCACATTAGCAGGATTTCAGGTAAGAACACTTTACACACGCATTATACGATAGTCTGAGGTCACTTTAAATGACACTCTAGATTTTTTCGAAACAAAATGATCTAGTTTTCTTTGGCCTTTCAGTCTTTGACCTCCTGATTCTTCAAATGTTTATACTATATCTTGAAACTACATCTAGATAATTAGAGATAAAAGAGAAAATCTAAACTGAATACATGCCACTTCAGGCAATAAAAGACACAAACACAAATAAGAGGCACAAACATTTCCTGTGTTTTCAGGATTAATTAAAAATAAAGGCATTGAGTGGTAACTTTTGTTTTATAAATGTGGTTTCCAAGCATTGGTTTGGGACACACAGGAAAAAAATTGGGTTATTTGGGTTGTCAATTTTATTTTAATTATTTGAAAAAATTGCAAAAGTGGCAAAAAACGGTTTGCAGAAGAGCATTAAATAATAAAAACAGAACTCAACATGCTAACAATTATCTAAAGGACAGCAAAAAATCAACAAATAAGAAAGAAAAAAATAAAATAAAGGTCCATTTGCACAAAACACATCTAAAAACGGTGCTAAAATGACCACAAAAAAACCAAAATGACTCTAAAACAGAGCAGGGTCCTCTTAAAAAATATGGAAATGCTGATTTATTTTTATAAGATATTCAAAAATCTTATCTAGTGTTGGCCTTAGATTAGCACTGAACTTTAATTATTAGTAGAAGAAATCAAATAATGGAAGGGTTTGTTAGTTTATCTCACAGATTTAGCTCATTTGTTTTATCTCTTTTTACAGCCCATTTTCACCATGAGCGCTCAACAGAAACAACTACAAAACGTGACGGCAGCTGAATTTGAACAGTTCGTGAAGAAATATCTGGGAAATGATGTGAGTACTGTTACTGCTGTATTTTAAATTTTTATATCCAGTAAATTCTGACATTGTGTTGTTGTTCCAGGAAGCGTTGCAGTGGCTGGAGGGCTACATGCCCGAGGACCTGATCATTGCTGAGCTCAAGGGCAGCTCCAACTCTCTGTGGACCATCAGTCCTCCGAGCAGGTCCAATCTGATCGAGATGTTGGGCTCTGACGAGGACTTTCCCATCACTGTGTCGTGGTCCGTTCAGAGGTATGCACCCAAATGTGGGATTTTGAACCGTTTCTGTATTAATTTCTGGTTTAAGTAGGAGGCTAAAGTGGTAAAAGTGGGGTTTATGTGTAAAGATGGCGGTTCCAAAACAAAATCTTGTGGCTCAAATGGAAAAAAGTAAGAAAAAACAGCAAAAAAGAAAATGGGGTGTGATTCAAGTGAGTCAATGGTATCATTTAATGACTTACATAAAGGAATAATTTAGATTTTTCATGATTCATTCTGATTTAAACTGCTATTTTAGAACGAGAAAGCCTTAATTTATAACATGTAGCTCATATAGGAGTCAGTTTATTATTATTTAATTTAGTTTATTATCATTTTCTATTCTATTCTTGCATCTAATTGCTCTACTGTTATCAAAACTTACAATTTATTAATACCTGCATTTGTCTGTATTATGAAATGTATGGTAAAGTTTTAAATAACAGTACTTTTGTTGCATTTTTTGACATCTCTTGGCTCCTTTACCATTTCTGTAGTACTCAAATACTCTCAGAACTTCGAAAAATGAATCTTAAATCCTAAACCCAACGTCCTATAAACCCTAAAAATCCAGTTTATTAGCAAAAATCTGCGTGAGTTTGTTTACCTGTTCAGTTATTTGTTCCTGCAGACTAGTAATCCTGTATGTTTTGCTATTTCAGGTCCAATATTTTTGTTAGTTAGTCAGACTGGTGCACTCTAGACCCTGTGGTGCAGTGTATAAACAGACAAATACGCAAAATAAATCTCTTGATCGTTTCTGTTTTTTCTGTGAATCATAGAAACCTCAGCCTCGGAGCAAAAGCTGAAATAGCCTCGGGGAAACTGGTGAAGACGCTGGAAAAACAAACAAAGAGGGAGCTCATTGAACTCCTCAGTGGGACAAACAACAAAGAAGTGTATGTTACAACACTGTCTGAACATGAGACTGGGTTCATTGAGCTTAGTACATACTCCACAAGAACAGAGACGTGTATTCTTGGAAAAAACAAGAAGAAACAAGAAGAAAGTTAGTTCTGACCTGGACATTTCTTACTTCATGAGAATTAACTTCTGACCAGTCACACAAGAAACAAGAAAAAAGTTCTAACCAGACGATGTGGCAAGAACAATATGACGCCATTTTGTTCTTGCAGCCCTGAAAGAGAGAGCAAATGTGTCTGTTCTTGTGGACGTATGTGGCCTGATCAAATGATTAATGATTAAAATCTGGTGTTTTTTACTTATAACTGCATTTTTCTGCCCATTTTCTTCTGCCCCTTTTATAATATTAATAAAAAGAGTGGTACAATTAACATATACAGATACATTTATATCATTTCCTTTATAAAATGATTGGTAAAACTTTAAATTTCTCTCTGATATTTTCATTCTGACAGCTCAACAGCTTAAATACAGCAGCGTATCGGTTCTTCGTGCAGCGCTTTGGCCGAAAACACAACACATCAGTGATTTAAGAGGGCTCTCAATGAGAATCGGACTTAAATACATCCTCCAAACATCAGATAATTTCTCAGGACACATTCAAGACACATTTAGCCCATTTATATCAAGCCTGGCCTCATTAAATCTGATTTGTCCAGCTCAAAAAGAGGAATCGGTTTATATGAAATGACTATTTTTAATTCTTCACGTTGCTTTTATTTCAGCTAATTCAAAATGCATGTTCACATTTCTTTTCTTTTAATTTATTGGAGTAAATGCAGTCACACTTCATCATATATTTGTTGATGTTTATTTCCGTTCCAGGGTCCTTCCCGAGCTTTTCCCTCGTTACATCCGAGCCCCCAGCGACTCCGACTCCAAACCCGTCGAGCCGCTCTATGAAGGTCATCGTCACTGTTTTAATCGCTTAATTCCTCTCCATTCCCTTCCTGTGTTGTGGTGAAACTAAACGATGTGGTGACTTTCTGCAGATAACAAGATGTTCAACCTGAGTGTGAAGTTAAAACAAGCCCAGAACGGCTCCTCCGGTCAGATCCAGGAGTGGTGGATCGTGAGCCAAATCGAGCCGGGTCCACTCGACAAGAAGAGTCCGAAAAAGAAGTTTGACGCGGGGCTGGACGTGTATGTGTTCAGCGATCAAGTCAGTCCGCCCAGTCTGGGGTTTCTGGCTGGATACGGGTACGTAATCAAGCAAAATATGGAGATGTACTTGATGTTTATTACACTTTGTGCCTTCTCTTCTATAAATACTCAAAATTATTTAAATATATTGGGACCTAGTCATGTTTTATTGTCCCTACTCAAGACAGAAAGGAAATAACTTGTAGAACTATATATATATTACTTCATTTCCACACAGTTCTATGTAAATTTGCAGCTTTACAATTGCAAGAGTCTCAGGAGAAGGTGGAAATGCTCAAAAGTTTGATAGAGTTGCTTAAAAATGCAGTAAAGGAGAATTTTAGGGATGTATTTAAAGGGATAATATGCAGGATTTCCTTGTAAATGATTTTAACCAAACTTCTCTTCAAAAAGTAAAAGTAAAATTCGTGTTTACTCTGATTTGATGAATGTTAGCTATTTTTCTTTTGTGATGGACTAAGGATAGCTCTCACAAATCTTAAAAAATAAAATAAAATTAGGAGTTTTCTAGTCTTGTTATGACCTGGAAATTGATTTAAAAATACAAATGTTCTGGAAATAATGTATAATCCTGGAAAAGAATGATAGCATTATTATTATTATGACATATTATTATTATATAGTAGTGTTTTTGCCCTTATTTAAACCGAGTTGCAGATAAAAATAATCAGAATAGGCTTCACGTGTAAAAAATAAGTCTTTGGGAGTCCTGGAAAATATTATTAAAAAGACTTAGAGCCATTTTCACTTTGATTCTGAAGTAAAATGTGAAATACAGACAAAGGGCAGTGTGTTTACAGATACATTCACCTCCAGATTGTAACAGAAGGATTTCCATCGTCCTGTTTCTTGTGATGTTTGACTCTCTCTCTCCGACTGCAGCATCATGGGCCTTTACGCCTCCGTGGTCCTCGTCATCGGGAAGTTTGTGCGCGAGTTCTTCAGCGGCATCTCCCACACCATCATGTTCGAGGAGCTGCCCAACGTGGACCGCATCCTGAAGCTGTGCACCGACATCTTCCTGGTCCGAGAAACCGGGGAGCTGGACCTGGAGGAGGACATGTACGCCAAACTCATCTTCCTCTACCGCTCGCCGGAAACTATGATCAAGTGGACCCGGGAAAAAACGCAGTGAAAAAGAAAATAAAAGCGACCGATGAAGGGAAACGAGGCTGATTCGGTGATTCTGTTGTGAGCCACATTCGCAGCGCGTTCAGCTGCTGACGGAGCACAGATCAGCCCCGGACCGGACCGGGCCTTGAGGACTGGGGACTGAACACACAGCCCAACTCTTTTTGAAGTTATCTCCTGGTATTTTTTAGATGCAGATGCAGGTTAATATTAATTTATGAGCACAATGCTGCAGGTGCTTGGATTACAGCTCGGTCAGTTCAAGATGGAGCCACTTTTGGGCAATTTTTTTTCTTGTTTTTTACCTTAAATGAAAGGTAATACAAAAGGTACATCTGCTCTTTCTGTCGTTATTGTGTATTTTCTGAACTGCTCTTTGGACCGAGAGAGACTCAAATGAAACATTATCTAAAAAGGGCTTCCCACCGATCGATTAGTGAATCAACTAATGAGCACAATCTCACCATGTACACATTTTCCAACTGGAAACGAGGAACGAGGGGCTGTGCAATAAAGACACTAAAGATGGGACCTGACGTCGGGACAAAACCGTTTTTTAAAACAAGCCACTTCAGAGACAAAAGACACTACAGACTTCACTTGCCTTACATTTGTATGAGACACTTACAGATCTTTCTCAGGAAGAGCGGCGTCACAGATATTAATGAATTATAAGTATGTTATAAATGTAGGCTTCGATGGGTTTAAAAAGTATGAGACAAGTATTATCATGGCATGAATTTGTGGACTTTAAATTATCTGATGATATGGACTGTAAACCGAGTGTTACTGGAAGAGACACAGTTTTTACCGATCACTCAGTTTTTGAAAACGTTTTTTTTTACAATTTACCAAACTTGTACATTTGTCGCAGCGGTGCAATGGTACTTCAAAACTCTTCTTTGTAAAGGCTGGTTTTTATCAGTTAAATGGTCAGTGTCACCAAAAGGAGAAGTTATTTTGGTGTTGTTTGAGCCACATTATTCATCTTCAGTGTTGTGCAATGTAATAATGCAATGCCAAAATTGAGCAAAATGAAAAAGAAAATATAGAAAGTAGTTAAAACATTACAATTAGTTCTTATTTCCATCACACACTTGAGTAAAAATGCTGTCAACATCACATCTGGCATCTTTCCATTTCTGATTTCCTTTCTTCCTTTCTTCCTGCCTTTAGTATTTTTTAGTATTTTTCTTCCTTTCTTCTTCCATCTGCATTGGTTTGTGATGTGTGTATTTCTCACTTGACTCACTGATCAAAGTTTATCACTGGAATCATGCTAAGTGCTACCCACAGTGATAATAAAGGGTAGCTTAACTTAACAAAAATGGAAGGTTTTTAAGTTTAACATGTCCAATCACGAAGATAAAGAGATGTCTGTTGTGTCATTTGGTCCAGTCACTCGTTTTTTTGTTTTGTTCTGAACTAAAATCAGCAGACTACAAGAAAACACATCCTAAAAATAGCTTTTGAAACAGAAATGTAATATTCTCTGAGACTGACAACCTCTTGAATATGTTCTGAAGAGTTTTGACATTACACTGAACTGCTCTGACAAATGCACTTTTAGTTTAGAGAGTGAGAAAACTGTTTCAGAAATTGAGCCGAAGCTATTGAGCAACTGTAACAGAGAATATGAATATTTCTGTGGACGTGTCCTCGCAGAATGAGCTCAATGCCAATCCTCCAAAATGAATCGTGCACAGTTTGGCCACAGAGACGACCAGCAGAGGCTGTTTTAATCAGGGTTAGGTGCATTTAGACTCGAGCACATCAGCCGTGAACCGCTTCAACGCGCTTTCTCCCCTGGTTTTGTCATCACACACAATATTCCTCACTCAAAGGGCTGAAATACGGAAGCCTTTTTGTCCAAACTATGCATCAGAGGACACTGTAGCATGAAAGATAAAAAAGACTTACATATTGATTCATTTCATTACATGTACATACACTTTCAAGAAGAAAGGTCACAAAGGGAATGAAATGTGAAACTATAGCTGTATGCAAAGGCAAAGTGGTGAAAAAAGTGTTGAAAAGATGTGCAAATAAAACATGTTGACTTTGCTTTTAGCCGGTGTTTTGTTCCTGAAAGAGGCTGGGTTTGTGCTTTTTCAGTTTTAAATGAAACATAAACGAAGTCCAACTTTCACTTTCCACAACCTCAGTACATTGCAACTATTTTTATTGAAGTTAGTGAGGAGTTAGTGATGGAGGGTGGTTGTTGGTTCCTGGGCTTGAGCATCCCATCATCTACTCATCAATAACATTCAGTCTCATCCTATTGTTGCTCTAGTCCCAAAAAAGGAAAAATATAGGTTTTAAAAAATAAGACAGGAGTGCTACTTTGACAAAAAAGTAAAAAGTTATATCCCTTTGGTGCTCTTCAGTTTGGGGATCTCTCTTTATCACAAAATAGATAAAAACCCTTCATTGTAACATTATTTATCTACCTTTTCTCAGCCTCACCTCTACCTTTACAACTGTAGAATAATCTAAGTGGTTCTGTAGGTTCTCTCCGGTCCGGCCTCCTTCCTCCGTCCAAAGACGAGCATGTTTAGGTCAAAAGGTGAATCTAAAGCGACCCTAGTGAATGAATGTGTGTTTCTGTCTCAAACTGGCCATTGTCCAGTGTTTACTAAGACTAAATTGACAGGATAAGCTCCACCCGTAATGGGAATAAGCGGAATAAAATGAATGAAAATCAAATCATATTATTATTTTACATAACAATCTGGATATTTCTGGTTTGACTCAAGCTCTGACTGAACACTACAAAGGCACAAACAAATATGGACTCCTCTAAACCACGCCACCTACTACCTACTACTGTCTACCTACGTATCTCTGGTCTTCATTCACTTATTTTTCCCGATGCAGAGGCACTTAGGGCGTGTCCTGAAAGTGTGTGCATTAAACATCTCCAACAGGACGAAGCATTAGCCTCGTCAAACATAAATAGTCCTTACGATATGGAAACACTGTTCACTAACTCGTTTAAGAAAATGTACACAGACCATAAAATACCACACGGCGGAAATGTTTATTGATACATGTGCAACGTTTGGAGAAGAAGAGTGGGCAACAATACAAATAAATGTAAACAGTCCCTTTTGCTTCATTTAAATATACAGATTCTTTTTAATGTGAGCTGCTTTTGTTTACAGTATGCACTAATACAGCTTTTTTTAAAATGGAAAGTGAAGAAATACACTGAAAACAGCGCAGCATGTTCCCTTTTTCTTTGATATAGTCACTTAAATTTAAGGATATTTGCATTTTGACAGTGTTTTAATCAGCTATTAATAGTTAAAGAGTTTTGTCATTCGTCCAAACACATGCACTGATTGAATATTGCTCCAGTAACATTTCCATGAGCCATCAATACTGAATAAATTAACTCTGTACAAATAAACGGCTATACACGAATCAACACTTAGATATGTAGAGTATTTTGGATTTATAATATACCTATAGCTATTTTATCCACAAACAGCAGAATGTACAGCTTCACCGAGACACAACGTAGTAGCACATATTCAAACGTTAACAGGAGCCGTTCATACATACATTATTCAACATTTAATTCCATTACTTCAAAAAGAAAATAATAAAAAGGCTTGGGTTCTGTAACACCTACTGTGATTTGTCTTTTAAGAACGTTAAAATAAAACAGGCATCGCAGTCGAGAGGTCGGGTGGAGTCTGTGGACACAGAGGGAGTCGTAGTGGAGCCGGAGAGGGGTCCCGGGGCTAACACAGGCCTCCCTCGTAGTCGTCCTCCTCTTCGGCGGGAGCGGGCGCCCCGCTAGCGCCGCCCTGTGGAGCAGCGGCCGCCTTCTTCTTCTTCCCTCCTCCGCCGGGAACGCGCAGGGAAATGGCCAGCTTTGCGTACTGAGAAGAGACGGAGAGGGAGGGAAAATAGAGAAGAGTGTGAAGAGATCATGAACTTTTTAGTCACATCAAACAGAACAGAAATACTGTGATCTTAAGGTACATTTACAACATGTCATAAGCAGGATTTGATTTTAGTTTATCCCTAAAAGCAGCAGAGAATCACACGGTTCTACATGATATGATATAATAATATAATATGATGATACTTATTAGTTTTTAGAAGCACTTGGACTCTTTACATTATTTGTATTCAATATACTTAAACTTATACTAAGTTTTATGCAACAAAATTTCATTCTAAGCGCGCAGTGTTTTTTATGTCTACCATGAATGACAATAAAGAAAAGTATCTATACAGACATTCTGCAGACATTAATTCACAATACATCATGTTATCTAAGAAAATGTAGTGGAAAGATAGCCCCGGTTTGACAAAAGTAGATTAATTCTTTGCATTGTAGTGTCATTTTAATGTAGTTTGTAACATGTTTTTAGTTTATGCTTAGTGTCCCTTTTGCTCAGAACGCCAACATGTTTTTATCCACAGAAAAATGAAAAATACCACTATCTGTATCACAATAATAACAAGAGGAATACAATCTGATAACAATAAATACAGTATATTGTCTAAGCTCTAAACAGCAGACAAGCTTCTCAAACACAGGACCCTCTCATTTGCAAATAATGTAGCTTATCGTCAGAATTCAGAATCTTGACAGTAATAGAACTTAATAGAGGAGCTGTGTAACCTAAAGAGAACTGTATTTCAAAAATAAAATTAAAAAACAGACTTAAGTTTGCTGGAATCATCAAGTCTAGACTCTATCATTACTTTAACCAAATATTGAAGAGTTTTTGACAGCGTTGTGCAGGTTACTCACGTCGTTGTCCATGTACTTGAGTAAAGGTGAGTTGCACACGCGGTACACCTGGTCCTCGTCCTGCTCGTCGTAGCCCTGCAGTAGTGTCTCCATGGCAACGCAGTCCTCGCTCCCGCTGTAGCCGGGCAAACTGTTGACGAGAGGACTCCGGGTCACGTGACGAGTTCATAAAGCATAAACATCAAGTGAAGCTCAGTGTAAACGCTCAGTTAGTATTTAGATAACAGAGACTTTGGTTAAAACTATGAAAAATAACTTCTTTAAATACAATCTTTACTATTACAAGTCACACAGTACGCCTTTATCAACATAATACAATAATGTAGTGATGAAACAACCTTAAACACAATCATTAATCATCAAAATCATTGCAGCTCTGATGATGACGTTGCATTAAATTTCCATAAACCAAAAGAGACAAACCTGTAACTCTCTCGGACACATTTGTCCGCTGCCACGTAGTCGCCTCGGTGAAGATGAATCAGGACCTGAGCGGTTGTTTTCTAAAATGTGAAAAACACAAACCAACAGCGTGAATTTCAATCCTCAGCAAAAAACAGAATGCATTCAGGAGGAGTTTGGGCGCTACTGTTTTAGACGAAATAAATCCAAAGAACGAATAAAAATACTTGGATTATCTATACGCAGAATCAAAAACCCTCCGCTACTCCGCTAAATTTAAGGCTTTAAAATACCTTTTTAGTGTCACTTAAGATAAAAATAAATGCCACATCCATACTGGCAAAACAATTAATCATATTAGAACAGTGTTTTCAGGCTTAAAAAGGATTAATTACTATACAAATATCTTTAGCAATTATTTCTGTAGCAGCTAATTTTACATAGATAGCTTTTAACAAGCTAAATATGTCAATAATGCACTCTATTAACTAATAAGTCCTTGATTTTTACACACTCAAAACTATCTTTCACACCACAAATAGCATGAATATCAGGTATTTATTGAATTTAAATCTTTGAAATGGTGCAATGAACTCTTGAAAGTGAGCGACTAATAGAAAATCAGGCAAATCATCTGAAATGTCATTAATCAGAGGTATTTACAGGAAGTGGAGCAGACAAAGTGCTGTGTTGAGGGCTTCTACACTCACCCTGTACACCAGCACCAATCCTGCCCCCTGCTGGTTCATTACAGGAGCAGAAATAAATGTTTTCAACGTTTTAAACAGGAATTTGCGTCTCTTCTCATGAGTTCAACGCCACAAAGGCTGTATTTTGTTGCTTTAATGCAGTTCTACAGATGCTACTAGTAAAGATAATGGGAAAAAGCAAACACAATTAATAAAGTGACCCACCTTGAAGCACATGGGGAAGTTCTCGATCTCTTTGTACATGTTTTTCTCTTTCTGTACAGCGGCTGTAGCTTCATCGAGCCTGTGCACAGAGAGAGGATGATGAGGGACAGCTACAACTACTGCTATTGATTTAAAAACGTGCATAATCACATTAAAATAAGACTCTTTGCGTTTGTCTTTATCGGAAAGAGACACTTAAAGCTCTATTTAACTAAATGAAATTACCAGTACTTCCTGTCCTTGTTCCTACAGCTGCCTCTCACACCACTTTCATATTTCTTGCTTAGTTTTTAATTGCCCTTACCTCCTTAGGCGAACTAGAAGTCTAGAAGCCTTGCCCAGCAGCTCGACGGCCTGCCGCAGACGGTCCTCGTTCTAGACAGTAAAAACATGTCTGAGCCCCAATCCAAAACAGATGCATCTCACAGCTTTTATTTGGAAACTTACCTCAAAGACACCAGCTGCTTTCTGATACAGGTCTACTGCTTTCTCCAGGTTTAACGGCTCTATAAGTCTGGGACAAATACATTTATCATGTTACAAAGATATGTTAGCAATCTGTTCCATTAAAGTTTAAAATAACACAGTGGAAGACACAGATCTTTTCACGGAATATACAGACATTTAGGGTTCCCACATCATTTACAAAATCAGTTTCAAGGACTTTTTCCAGATTTTTCACATAATCAGACATAACACAGACATTTTTAAAGAGTTCAGGTACGGCTACACTATTTATCTAATTCTTTAATTCTTATATCCCAATAATATAGTGGTTTTAACACACATGTGACAGACATTTCGCCTTTGTTTGTCAAAATAATTGTCCAAAAATAGCCTTTAATCAAATCAATCAGTGACATGACCCAATTAAAAAGTGCGTGGCAACAGTTTGACAAGTGGAAAGAGTCCAGAGCCTTGCATTTCTTCACGTTAGATTTCTTTTCAACTTATATCATGACAAAGAGGGATTCAAATATTGTAGGTCCTGTCATTTTCACTGTTATTCAATATGTTTAACGCATATGATATGTTTTCCTGGTATTGCACAGCCCTTGTTCATGCTCTTCTCTGCTAACAGTACTAATATTTTTTATTAATACTAATAACAGTCTGCAATTTTTAGCCATTTGTTCCTTATCAAACACAAAATGGTAAGTCTTCTTGTATTAAATAAATGTGTGAATATTGAAAAAGATTATATGATTATTTAAGTATCATAGGTTCTTGTTTGTCTAAAACTAGTTCAACCTTAAATTTTCAAGGACAATGTACATAATTTCTATGGCATTTGGAGATTTAAATTCTTTTCCCAGTGATTTTCATGACTTCAAACTCCAGGTTTTCAAGGATGTGTGGGAACCATGACTTTGCAGAAGAGAAAATCGTGGATATGTATATATTTTTTTACTTTCCAGCCCGGTCCAGAGCCATGGCAGCGGTGTCTGGAGTCCCGTTCTCTATGTACATCATGCAGGCTTTCTCTATGTACTGAATGGCTTCGGGCATCTTCTTTTGTTCCTGAGCAGCACAAACAAAGCCAGGTCAGAGCGTTATTTTACCTCCAATACTGCATTTAAACATCTGCAGTGTAACTGAGCTCACCTTCATCATCATACCTGCCTGCTCTATCGCCCTGAGGAGAGAGAAACGAGTTATAATCTTACACCAACAAGATTTAACCATTTAGCAGCTCTTATGTACATGAAACACTTACTTTGCTGCATGGAAAAGACTGTAGAACAAGTTAAGGAAAGCACAATGCTAAAAAACAGGCCCAAATGTGAATGTACATGGATCAGAGGGAGGATACGTCTTGTTTTCTGTGTGGTACTCTGCTTCCTTCAGGTAGGCATCCTTCGCCTGATCATACTGCTTGGCATTCTTGAAGCACACAGCTAAAAACATGCAGTATATCAAATGAGGAAAGGTGTCACGGTATTATAGGATGCTAAGGAAAGAGTATAAGACATGCTATTACCTGCTTTGGCGTATTCTGATGCTGCACTGTCATAATCTGGTTTCCATTTGGTCAGACTTGTTTTTAAGCTGCAATAATGATACGATTCGATCAGAAACGACATAATCACCCAAATTACTGGTAAAATATACGATCATTATCTGATAACCTTAATATTGGGCTTTTAGCATTCCCATTAAATGTACAAATCAGGCAAAGTAAGACGGATTTTGCCAAAAATGCCACATAACCTCTGGTGAAAAATGGCCTTATAGCTAGCTAACACATATAGTAAAACAAACTGTCGTACCAAAAAGGGTTAATATTCATAAACTCACCATTTTTCAGCTTTAGCTATGTGCTCGTGAGCTTCGTTTATCTTCTGAGCAGCCATAGTGTTGTGTGGTAAATACTATCAATGCAGGGGGTCGATAAACAGCGACAGGTTTGATTTAAGATTTCGTTGGCGATGTTTGGATTAACACGGAAACTCCTCCTCGACTGCAGCGTCATCGGCTGTCGCAGACTACGGATGCCGAGGAGGACAAAAACACAAAACACGCAACAGAACTAGTTAATTTAAAATGCACCAAAAAAATATACTACTGGGCATCATGGGCTACAGCTACAATATTTTGGCGACTGTGGCAGTCTAAAAAGTACATCGTTGCTTCACTTTCCTGAAAGGTTTTTAATGGTTTGTGAAAAGGTGTGAAAGGATAATAATGGTACGAAACTATTATACACATATGTACATTTCTAAAAGTATTTATATCCCACTTAAACGTGCAGGCTCGGCTCGTGCCTGGTTGTCATTAGTGACCGGAAGCGGAAGTGCATTGTGTACGGTGAGTGACGTCATGGCGCTGGTCTAATGGCTGAACAACAACCTTGTGCGAGTGTGAAACTTTACCAAACTTCTACAGAAGACGAAAGAAAGTTGGATATAACAAACCGCTTGGACTATAATACAGTTTTGTGTTTAGTTCCCTCGTGGTCCCAAATGTGTAGCTTCTGATGGATCACAGATATGACATAGCGCGGAGGGCCGCCGGTGGCGGGGGCTCAGCGAACTCTTCCCCCGCTCTGGGGGCGCAGTCCCGCCGCAGGAAGGTGCCTCCGAGACCCGCTGACTTCAAACTACAAATTATAATTATCGGCTCACGTGGTGTTGGTAAAACTAGCCTCATGGAAAGATTTACAGACGACACCTTCTGTGAAGCCTGCAAGTCGACCGTAGGTGAGAACATCACGCTGTTACGGGATTTGTTTTGCTAACTTTGTGTTGACAGCTCTTAGCATGGGTCTGTCTAATTGCTGGAGGAGATGCGAGCCCCGTTATAGCCTGAAGGACATAAGTCTTTCTATTGAAAAAAAGGATTATGGTTGTCTTTATTCAGAAAGTGCAGTAAATATTTTGGGGGATCCTAAAACCTCAGGTTGAGTAGCAGAAAGTATAGCTATAACAATAATTTCCTGAGTTCTGTTGTTTGAATACTTCTTGTATGTATAATTACTACCTAGTCTATGACACAGTCATCTAATTAAAATGACTGGAAAACCTACAGTGGCAAATTGCTATACTGTGTTTATTACTGTAGTTATAGCCTCCTGCCAGGAGCTGTTTGTGGGTAAACAGACCAGCACCCGCAGACAGCACAGTGTGCAATCCAAAAATAGTGTGGCAGCTGCTACATTATGTGCCCTGTCGTTCCTGTGACACAGCTCTCAGGTTGTGTCAGATGTGTGTCATGGCACGATATAAACATTATCTTTGACTTTGTTTTCAATTAAAGTGATATACTGCTATGTTGGTTTAACAGCCCAATTTAGAGATACTGTCTTTCCTCACAAAGCAGTACAAAGTTTCTCAAAAAATGACTGTACTCATGGAGCGCTTGTATTTGTTTGCATTCAGTCTTTGTTCCCATTTCCCCCACAGGAGTTGACTTCAAAATCAAGACAGTGGAGCTGAGGGGAAAGAAGATCAGACTACAGATATGGTGAGTAAACTGAACAGCTCTTTACTCTTTTACTGCATGTTGCACTTCCTCTGTTCCTTTAACCCTGCAGGCTGCTCTAACAACCCACTTCTACTGTAGACACAAGCTCAATGGAAACTATGAAGCACACTTATATCTTGACACGTTGTCACTAGAATAGTTTGTCACACAGAATACACAAAAGAGACACAATTATTTATTTTATTTAAGTTTGACCTTTCATGTCATAACTGTCATAACTGAGGTGTAAATTGCACCTTGTTTTAGAGACAGACACTCGTTGACACATTATACAGTAGAAGCAGGAGGCAGACAGGCACTCATCGCCGTAAACACTTGTATTTTGGATTTAACCCTACCCTGTAGACTCATAACAACAAGACTAGTATGATTTATCTTTTATTACTCACAAGTAAAATAATAAACTGCAGTTTTATTAGTTTGTTAGTTTGTCTTTTAGCTGAACATACTCACTAACACGATAAGGGATGGGATCTGCAGTGTGATCCCTGTCTTGTGACTCTAACTATACACTAATTACATTTAGAAAACATCTAGTGACTGACTGGAGTTCTTGTCGTATAGCTTTAATGTGAGTACTGAATGTGGGTTTGTTGTTTTGTTGGGTTTGCCTTCTATGGCTGTCTTCAGTGGGTCTAACAGTGCGTTCATAAACTGTGAGTGCTTCATTGCTTGTCACTAACATCTGCCTGTCTTGTCCCATCCCTCCATCTCAACATTATATCGTTAATAGTTTACTAATGCGACGCTTGGACCAGGCTGTTCAAAAGGGTGGTACTCACTGTGTTGAACTTTCATTGCATCACATCCAGCTTTACCTAACCTCATCACTGTAATGTTGTCTCTGTCTGCTGCTGCTCATAAGCCTGACTGTGACTCAGAGGGGAAGGGACAAACTGGCTAAAGGTACAGTAACACTGCAGTGTAAGTGTGGCTCAGCGTCACGCCAGAAACCCACACTAACCTAATCACAAAATCAATGTAATGAATCAACAAACCTTCTGTAAATGTATTTTCTCATAGACGTTAAATTGACTAGAGTTTATTCTGTCTACTACCTTGGTAATGTCTTTTAATTTTGCAAGATTTAGACCCACATTGAGATTATTTTATTGTGTTGCCTAATGCTGCATTCACATGGAAACTCACAACTGTAGACGTCAAACCGGGGGTCGGTTTGTGAATGGGAGATCAGATAGCCAGATGCCTCTAAAAACACACACAAAAAAACCTTTTGACATTTGGTGCAATAGAATCTGAAACCAAATGTCAAGCAGTTCCCAAAGGCAGATAAAACTTGGCAAATCGAGCTTAAAAAATGAATTATTTTGGTGCAACAACCTCCAGAAAAGTTGAAATGTTGTGGGCTGTCTCCATGGAGATATTTATATCTGGAGAGAACAGCATAAATAATAAATAACACAGCTCTTAACATAGTTTCTCCTATCTGCCGGGTTCAATGTAAAAGCAGCATTTAGCATAATACAGTGTTTGATTAACTATATTAAATATCATTTGACAAATTCACTGCAGAGCTCATTTAATCATTTATAGCCACAGTCTTTGTTCTATAACTTTTTACAAAACTGCATATTTTGCATAAAACTGTTGGGACCATCTGCTTATTATTCAAAAACCTGCAGAGACTATAATGAAATGGATTTTATGTCCTCATTCAGGGACACTGCTGGCCAGGAGAGGTTCAACAGCATCACGTCGGCCTATTACAGAGGAGCCAAGGGAATAATAATCGTGTATGATATCACGAAACAGGAAACCTTTGACGACCTTTCGAAGTGGATGAAAATGATAGACAAGGTAAACATCAAGCACTCACTGATCTCTCAGCACTATGGTTTACCAAAGTCACTTATTAATACTCTTAAAAGACCAATGCTTTTTAAAGTATTGCAGAAAAATGACTACACAAAGCACCTGTATGATGTTGATAAAGCATACAAACCAATCAGAGAAGGTTTGTTTAAGTTTAGGTTGAACATATTCCCAGAGATGCAACCAGGACACAACTTTTTATCTGATTAAAAAAGTGTCCTCCTTTTTAACAATAAATTACAGTAGTGCATCTGAACAATAAAGTAAGAGCTCCAGAAAACTTTTTACAGGTTTAATGTAAGTGCAACACATGTTTACAAAGAAGTGACAGCTTCAGGTTGAAAGTAATTGCCATGTATTGAGTGGAAAAAAAGTCAAATGTGTTAAAGTTTGATTTATTTTTAGTGTTGGTTAAAACTGGGGCAACTAGGACTCTTCAAAACTGGGACATTTCAGTGTTTTTACGGATATTTGTTGGAGCATGGGACAAGGAGTTTGAAATCAGGACAAGCCCTATAACATGGTCTGATCTGAGCAATTTTGACCACTGTGAATGTCAGAATCAGTGGACAACACAGGAGCAGAACAGGCTGATAAACGCACACAAAGATAGAAGAGCCATTGGAGGAGTTAAAGAGAGGTGGTTTGTTGCTTCTTGTGGCCAATGTAGAAACATGAAAATCTGCTCTTCCAAAAATTCAATCCCATTCGAAAGTAGCAATGCACATGATTCAACAGTTTGATTTCAGGTGAGTAAACATAAAAAGAATGTGACTATATCATACCTTACCTTTCCAAATAGAACCTCCCTAAATGCGTTGGGTTCAGTATTAATGCTTCTAAACCCTCCTTAAATATCCATGTCGTCTGTTGTCTTTGTTTGACACAATTCTTTTCTCATATCACCGCCTCTCTTTCCAGTACGCCTCAGAGGAAGCAGAGCTGCTGTTGGTCGGGAACAAGCTGGACTGTGAGTCAGACCGAGTCATCACCAAACAACAGGGAGAGAGGGTGCGTTTCACATGAAAATACTTGTATTTTTTTATGTACGGCTGAAAAAATGTGTAACAGTTGAAAAAACACACAATGAACAGATGTGCGTTGAATAAACACAAAAACTGCTGATGCCTTCTCCATAAACTGTCACTTATCCAAACACGTTTTCAAGATGAATGAGGTTTTCCAGCTGTTGATGAGTTTGGTGCTTTTTCCTTCGGCTCAGAGTGAGCTCTTCTGAAATAATACACAATGTCTGCTCTGTTTGTGTTTCAGTTTGCGTCTCGAATAAGTGGGATGCGTTTTTGCGAGTCTAGTGCCAAGGACAACTTTAATGTAGACGAGATATTCCTGAAGCTCGTGGACGACGTTATTAGTAAGGTCAGTGTTTTAACAGCGTTTGTTCAACTTTATCTGTAAATCTTGTAGAATTATAAAGCTACCTATTATGACGATTGAAGTGGCAGCTAAAATAATGTATATCTAGACAATTGCATATAAATCACTTTGCCAAATAAACCAGTGCATTATATCTGTCTCCTTTGAATTGTTTTCTTCTACATGCTGTTCTCTTGGGGCTGTTATTGTAAGGATTTTTATAGATTTTACCATTACTTTCTTTTGATAAAGCTTCATAACACAAATGGACTTTTGAGGAGTGAAAATACATTCTTATGCAGCATGGCTGGTTAATAAATGACGTATAACAATGGCACTTTTTTATCATCAATCACAAAGTTAATATTTGTAGTTTCTTTGGCTCATTTTAATTCTATAGTTCATGCCACTAATGTTTTGAAGCTTTGATGATGGCTCCTATTTATTTCTGTCTACAAGTTGTTTTCTGTTAATGTTTATTGTTGACTTTGACTCAACCTTGTCGTCACAGATGCCTTTGGAAATGGCCAACAAGGAGCTCTCCAACAGCGTCCTGTCTCTGCAGCCCGAACCGGAAGTGCCTCCAGAGTTGCCCCCTCCTCGGATGCGTTGTTGCTGAGCGGTTTTCCCCCCTCGAACCATCCCACGCTACTCGACCTTCACCAGTATGTCCATCAGGGGGCAGCACACAGCAGCATTTGTCAGGATGAACTCTCTCGAAACATGCAGTATTATCTTCTCCCCCTGTTCTTTTATCTGTACTTTGAAACGTAAACTACACTAACACATTTTTCTGACCACGCTTCTGTCCACTCGACCCAGACTACCTCAGACCGTTAGGCTTGTGCCGTACAGGTGCCTTTGAGGTAGAGAGCCCTCTGCTAGATGTTGCACAAGATTTTTATGAGAGGATTTTACTGATGGCTTTGTTAAACTTAGCCACTGAAAAATAGACAGTCTTCCAGGCCTTCGTAGCTCCCGGCACAGAGATTATCTGTCTTTTTTGTTAGGAGGTAACAGATTGAATAAACAAAAAGCACACTATGGATTCATTAAAGTTACGTACGTTTGACCATAAACGCCCGTGTTGCTGTAATGACTAGAGTTAATGCAGCAGGAAGTTGTCGACCGGGGACATATCAGCTTGTTTTATCGTTGCCTTAAAGAATTAAGTGGCTGGATCAGCTCTTTTCCTTTAACATTTGAAGAAACTGTATTATTTTGCACTTCGGTTCATTGTAAGTAGCTGACATGCCGAACTAGACAGGGAGGCAAATGAAAATACATGACTAGTTAAGCTCTAATCTTTGTCTGAGTGGAATGAAAATGCAAAGGGAGATGGGTAATGTAGTCTTTTCAAGGGTCACGGGGCATTCTTCAGATGTGATATTGACATTTTTTGAAGAAATGCAGATACTAAGAAGCTAGAAATGACATGGGTCACTAGCTACAGTCACATTTGGAGAAAACCTATTGGGAGGATTGGTTTGGAACAGTTAATATGTTGCTTTTACTTTAGAGTTGTTTTGCTTTGCGCTGCAGGAAAGTCGCGCTTCTTATTTTTCAAAAAAGAGTGTTAGTTGGACCAGTTTGGGGTTATCTCATTAACTGCACACATTTACAGATACTCAGCTATGCATGTTAAACCCTGCTGACTTCCATCTTCAGTCTGTCTCGTGCAATTTAACACATGTAGCAATGTGGACGCAGTGAAATCACAGTGTGTGGGTTGGGGACTATTTGAAGCACCTGACTTTCTTTAGTGGACTTATGACTGTCCCACTTATGGTTTATATTTTTGTTTGTCTTGTGGATAACTTTGCAGATTGAATACGGCACATTGTGTATTTAAAGGCACACTTTGTAGGATTTTTCTAGACGAACCTGACCCAATGAGTTTCATTTCTCATCTTTTCCTTTAATACAACCCTTTATCCACTTCATTTAGTTGTGACTTACTTTTTACAGAACAGTTTATAGCAGATTATGGCATATTTGGGTATTCTGTGTTAGTAAATCCAGGTGCATTTGTGTATAATCACTTCAAAATACCACTCTTTTTATTTGTCTATCTTGGAAAAACAGTTTTAATACCCTATAGAAGCCACTACTTCCTCTTTCGATGCCTACGGCTGCCCAGAGAGGACAAACTAAGCACAGCTGCAGTAGAAGTGCATTTATATTTCTTTTTGAGCACACATTCTCACAGTAAAGCTAAGTCCATCTATGTAATTCTCATTAATAACTGGGTTTTGTTTCTATTTTTTTGTAGTTCAAACATTATCTAACGTATTTCCACTGGGTTTGTTTATAGAGAATAAGAGAATGTCCCTGCAGGGCTTCCGTAGATGTGGATTTCCAAGTTACAAATGCACCACTAGATGCCACTACAGCCCACCTTTTAATATAGTTCACAATCGTGCCAACAACATCTACTTAACCTTTAACATTTCAATTAATCGTTGTTACTATGACAACAAACTGCACATGTTTATTATAAAAAGTCTTATGAAACAGATATGAATGTTTGGCACAGTATTTTTAACCACACACTCCCAAACATCCCAGTTTTGAGTCCTAACCCTTCACTTTTAATATACTTCTAGATTTCTACTGTGTGAGCATTTCATTCATAGAAATCCTACAGAGTATGCCTTTAAATACTGTGTTGATCCAAAAATAGCATCAGAATTTTACCTTTGTAGTTTCACACACAAGTTTTCCTCTGATACAAGGAAGCATTTTCTTTTCCCTGTGTGTTTTTGGTTTTGAACTATTCGCTGTATCTTGTGCAACTAACCCTGACACCTAATAATAACCAAGCCTTATACTTTGTCAGTGTTTTAAATCTACTTTTAAATATGCTTTTATTTGTGTATCCTTCAAGATGGAAGACTGTACTTTGTATTAAACCTGTTACCCATCGGTTTGGCATGTTCAAAAGACATTTGTGGTATTTATAACGTGGCATTCTTTGACTAATGAGATGCAATTAAAGACGATCTATATTTATTACCTTTTTGTGTTATTATTCTTTGTTGAGTCTTTCAGATGCTCACATTACAGAGAGTATTGTTAGACAGCATTATCGCTGCCAGCTTCTCAATTTTAGGTGGTTTAGTTATAACCATTGACGGTAAAAAGGCCTTTAAACCGTCAATGGTTATAACACATTAGGTTACAATGGTGTAATAGTGAAAGAATTATCCATTAACATCTATTAATCGAGTTGAACTAAGGTAATTTCCCAATGTTTACAAGCTCAATGTGCAGGTTTTTCATTAAATAAAGGAGTAAACAGGCTAAATAGACTTTTTGATCCTAATTGGCAATAGTTAAAGTTTCTGCGCATGCTCTGTAGAGATCTCGCTTTACGCCACTGGATTAAAAAAACATTAAAATGACTTTAAAGGTATTAATTATTTTCTGTTAACTATAATTTAAGTTTAACTTGCACAAGGATCATAGATGTGAATAGTCCGTGCTAATGTAGCCTAGCTTTGTTTTAGCTAATGCAACAGTTTTAGTTCATGCAGCTTTATTTATATATTTATTTATTTACCACTATTACCACTTATACAGGATTGTAATAAGCTAAACGTAGCATATTTTAGACTTACCTAAATATTTTTGTGCATAGTTAGTTAGCTACACAAGTTATATATAAATGAGATGTTTTTTCTATGCCCTACATTTACAATAGTCGTTTTTGTGCTTGATATGACAGTGTCTCCTTTTATTCTCCCAGGAGTATCCCAGGTGTTATTTTATGAACCTGCAGACTGTAGTGTTTACTGTAATCTGTCTTTCACTGTGGACACTGGACATCTTCACTGCAGGGGTTTGTACTCAGACAAGTAAGTACACTGTATTATAATCCTGTTATTACAGCGCTGTTCTAATTCAGATCGTGTTGGAGGCGTGTCTCAGAATAAACCTTACAGTAACTGTCTACGGGAGCCTAAAGCTGTGATACTCGTCGTTTGTTCTTCATGAAATACTTGATCATTTTCTAAAGAGCTAATAACTGATAATGAAGGGGTTCCGTGGATAACAGTGGATTTATCTCGTTGTCGCCTGTGATCAACCCGTGGATGTGTGAGTGGGGCATGCGCAGCGGAGCGTGCCAGACCTGGTCCCACAGAAAACAAGGGGTGTGCTGGTGCTCGTGAGGCAGCAGCGCATGCGCCTCACACCAAATCACAGGCGTCGATCCTCGGAGCGTCTGCAGCGATTGCAGATCTTCCATGTCAGGTCTGGAGGAGTGAGAAGGGCCCGAGGAGACGGGACCAGAGTACGTGAAATACTACACCTACAGTAGACTACACCCAGGGCCCGGACTGAAGGAGGATGGAGCTGAGCCGCACACACTAAGCACTGACAGTCCGCCTGATGCCACCTGCCTCGGTCTGGATCAGTGTGTGGTCTGCTGCGGCGCTGACAGCCTGAACGCGCCCAGGATGGAGTAGAGCAGCCGCAGGATGCGCTCCAGCTCCACGCAGCGCCACCAGAAGAAGAGGAAGGTAAAGCGGAAGAAACGTGTGTCCTGTGAGAGGTGTCCACGAGCGGCGCCGCGGATCCACAGCCCGGCTCCGCGCCCCGCCGCCGGTGTCAGTGCCAGAGAGAGTGCGGGTGTATAATGGAGAGCCCCGGCGGCTCTGGCAGCGACAGAGCGCACGGCCCGCAGCTTGAGAAGAAGCGGCTGAACAGAGCGCCGTCCCCGGCCAGACCCTTCCTCAAAGACGTGCACTCTCGGTCCCCCAAATCCCTCGTGCCCAAGTCCCCCAAACTGACCAAGCAGCAGCCCCCCGCGGTGCCCCTCGCGCACCCCAGCCGCAGCTCCAGACGCACTGCCGCCGCGGCCAAAGACAAGCCTCCCGCAGCAAAACCTGCCCCCAGGAGCGCCGCGGCCAAGAAGAGCCCAAAGCCCAAGGCCTGCCCCAAACCGGACCCCAGCAGCCCCGTCCTGCTCTCCGTCCAGAACGCCAAGCCCCCGCATGGCTCCCCCATCCGCGTGCCCACCGGGGCAGGCAGCAGCTCGGACCTGTCGGACTGCTCGGCCCCGGCCGCCAGCAGCGACGCGGAGTCCGGCACCGGCTCCAGCGACAGGGATCATCAGGGAGCCGATAATCCTGCGCCGCGCGCACAGGCACGCGCACCTGCTGCCGCTGTCTCTGGGACCACTGCCGCTCCGCGCGCTGCCGAGCCTCCCGGCGCCAGGGCAACCATGTCCCAGCCCCGGCTCGACAAACCACTGCCAGGCCCCAAAGAGGCTCCTGAGGACGAGCTGCTGCGGGAGATCGAGGACCTGAGGTCCGAGAACGACTACCTCAAGGTACCGCTCTACAACAGCCTTATGGTCAGAGCAGGATTTTAGGGAAAATCTGGTTCACTGTGGCTTTAGCTCTGCAGCAGGTCTACAGCAGAGTGTTCAGAGTCAGAAAGGAAGTAGTAGAACAACTTTGTGCTCTTTATTTCAAGCTATACGTCTTCATTGCTAAAACAGTAACAGTAATAGACCAAATAATGCTTTTGTGTCAGTTCTGTTTGCCCCTCGCTGCTGTCTGCATCCATCATGTGTTCTTTACCCTTGCTCTGCTCCCCTCTGGTCTGACCTCTCATTGATGACACTTTTATTGATGTTACTGTCATTTACTGCAATAACAGACTCCTGTCACATGGAAACAGTATTTTTGACAGAACTCCTCATATTGTCCACAGTTGTATTCGTGACAGTGTTAGTACCTTCCCTGGAGAGTGAACAGATGCATTGTTATAAAACACAGCCGGTCCACCTGCAGCATTTACACTGTTCCTGGTGAGAGTCAGTGTTTTAACTCAGTGTTCTGAACTGGGACGAACAGTGAGGTGCATTTGTGAGTGGAACTATGTCACGTACGAGGACGGAGGATTTGCATGATGTGTTTTTCATGTGGTGTGTTTATTTGCAACCTGCCATATTGCACTCCCCTCCCCCTCCTCTCAGCACCCCTGTGCATCGCGGAGGGGGCAAACAGATAATGCGGCAAACTCCTTTTTTTTCAGATCCAGTCAGTTTTATTTGCATTTTTATTTGACTATTTTTCCAAACTTGATGGTGTTCGTCCGTCCGTGAGGCTGGAAACACGGGAGAGTTAATCAGCTTTACCGGCTCTGGCTCTAATGGCTTTATCCCACTGGAGTTGATAACACTCAGATGTCCCATGTGCTTCACACGCCCTCCACCCCGCTCATCAGGCTGCCAGCTGGGACTCGGAGGTGCACCCTCTACCCCTCACCCCCTGCCCCTCACCCCTGCCCCTTGTCTACAGCCCCTCAGCCAGACTCACCATTCACTTCTATGTAGTCTATAGATCTGGGATAAACATGCTTCTTATCGATGGCTAGGGATCAAATGTCATTATGTGTTAAGTAACTGTTTTGAGGAAACTGGCTTCAAAGCTGCCAGAGTCACCAGAAAAACATCACATTTTACATTTGTCATTGATACAACTCTTTAAATCTGACACTGTTGACACTATTGACCAATTCTGACTTGAACAGCTGTCAGTCACTAATTAAAATGACATTAAGTTCTGCACAATAAACAGAAAATGCATCAGTCGTATTAACCCACACAATAATATGAATATACAACTGTAAGAGCAGGTCACAGCAATCATTATCTGCATCTTTATCTTCATTCACTCAAAATACAACGCTTTGTGCCCTTTTAAAGCTCACATTCCCTCAGAATGATCATAATATGCAGTGCTTTCGGCAGAATAAACCCTCTTTCATAAAGTGTGTCTGGATGGACAAATACTCCACTGTATGTACCTCTCTTAACTCCACCAGCTCCTCAAACCGGTCCAATCAGCCGTTTATATTTGGAGTGAGGTTAGCACAGAGCAGACAGCCTTTTGAGTGAGAAAGTCCCGAAAGGTCACACATTGCCGCTCTTAACAGTGTCATTTATACTTCATTTTCAGCTTAAAGTGCAACCAAATCTTATTTTTTTAGTTTATCATGAATTTAAATCCTCAAGGAGAACTTTAAGTATCACAAATCCATTGAGATGTTTTCCTGATGTCGTCCAGTGCTAGTTATAATTATAGGATGAGGTTTAAGTAAATAGGTTTTGTTTTAAAGGTCGTGTCCCAGGATGCCTCCCTGTTTGCCTGCGTTCATACTGACTATTGATTAGAGCAACCTGAGAGGTCATTAGCTGCCTCCTTGCATAACAATAGCCTCTGCGCTCTTCTTAATGAGCCCAGATTAAGCTTTCATTAATTTCCACACCGTTCCCTCCTCCGTCTTTGTCTTCAGATCAGGTGGCGCTGAAAACCCCCCAGTCCCGTCCCGTCTCGAGGGAAATCCACTGAACAAACTGACTCCTTGGACAAACCCTGAGGTCGCGAACAGACGCATACACTTTGCTGAATAACCCTTTTTCAGTTTTTCTCAGCGCTGGGTTGTTTTAGGAGATGAATATGAATGCAATCCAAGAGATAAGATGCTTATAGCCAACTAGTAACGTTACATCATCAGCACGAAGAGTACTTGCATCACGGGAACTCATGTAATCACACGGAGGAATTAGGATAATCTGGAAAGGTATATCGTATCCCTTTACTATAGCTTCGTATGATTACAAAGGTCGCCATTCATTACCCTTTTGTTTTTATTAAATACAATGAGAGAGAGTCACTGGGAAAACCACAAAATATCAGGTTTTTTTTAGCAATATAGAGACAAACTAGCATCAAAAGTCAGAATAAACATCCTCCATGAAGACTCCATAGACTCCCAGACCATTACAGATAGAATTTGGACCCAGACACACTTTGCACATGCATCATTCATTCTTTTTCATTGTATTGAGTAAACAGAGCCACACCCAAACATATTTTACAGTCTGGACATGTCTCTGTGAAGCGCGTCAGAACCAAGACGGCCCACACCCACAGAGTGACTAAGTGGCAGGCCTTGATACTCGCTGACTCGCTTCAGTAGGATTTTATTTCGGCTGAATGGTTTTTTTTTAGGTTTCCATGCTCTTAAAGGAGGTTTCATGTTTGGATGATCCCGTGACCTTTTCCTCTTTTCCTGCAGAAGATAGTGTTCCTACAGAGTCCCACAATCAAACAAGGCCAGTGACATTTAAAGCACTGAGGCTTGTTTTTATATCAACCAGTATTTTAGTCGAAACTATGTTCATGTTATAGAAAAAAAACACATGTTACTCTGTGTTTTTAGCATTATATATGTGTTGGAAATGTGAAAAAGCTGGATTTGCTTGTAGACTATTATGGATTGGAGCAGTTTTTTAGACAAGCCTTGTTCCCATTGGTCTCTTTCTTGTCCTCATCATTGAGTAAACGTCAAATCGAGGTCTACTATGGCTCTCAACAACACATTTATATAGTTGTGCAGTGTTTATTTTCACCTGAGATGTTAATGGCTAATGGGGCATTCACAGCAGACGTAAAAAAAGCATCTGGTGCGAGTAAATAACAATTTAATTCAAGCTACAAACGCAAAAATAAAAAAATAGAGAAAGAGAATGAGCACTTTTTAACATAAGATTGGACTGAAAGGGTTTGTCACTGTGTTGGGAATCACATTAAGCTGTCATGTAAATCTATTAAGATATAATAATGGTTTAACGGTTGTTCCAGGATGAAGTGGACGAGCTGCGAGCCGAGATGGAGGAGATCCGAGACAACTACCTGGAGGAGGAGGTTTACCAGCTGCAGGAGCTGCGCCGGGAACTGGACCGCTCCAACAAAAACTGCCGCATCCTCCAGTACCGGCTCCGTAAGGCCGAGCAGAAGAGCCTGCGCGTGGCCCAGACCGGACACGTGGACGGGGAACTGCTGCGGAGTCTGGAGCAGGACCTCAAGGTGGGACCCTAGACTATGTTATCACCCAGATCTTACACTTTTTAATATCATTCAGGTGGGATTAGACATTTCTTTATTGTTCATTCTAGATATGAAAACACTGGGAGTCAAAAATCAAATGTAGTTTTTGTCTGATTGATTATTGTTTCTGCTTTATGTTTATTTCGTATTGTTATGGGACAAGTGAGGATTTAAACGCAAAGCCATGAGATGAAATTTAGGTAAAAACATACAAACAGTTGCCAAATATATCTATTTTTTAGCTAATCCAATTGGGTTAAACAGGAGAGCGGCTTATTGTAGTCTTTGCACAATTGGGGCTTGACAAAGAGTCTCCCTATGATATACTGTAACTTGAAAAAAGAGGTATAAACTTCATTTAAAGTAATATTAACTTAATCTTAACATGGATGCAGATCATACAGTATGTTAGCCTTTCACACTAGTTAAGTACAGCTAAAAAAATCGAACATTTCACCATAACACAGCCCATATATCCCAATAATCCTTCCACATTATCATATATATACTTCTGTATTATCCATCTGTGTTCTTGTGTTGATGGGGTCTCTCTGCGGCGAACAGGTGGCCAAAGACGTGTCGGTCCGATTGCACAACGAGCTGGAGAGTGTGGAGGAGAAACGCAGCCGAGCCGAGGACGAGAACGAGCTGCTCCGACAAAAGATCATCGAGGTGGAGATCTCCAAACAGGCGCTGCACAACGAGCTGGAGAGGACCAAAGAGGTGAGAGGATAGAGCTATGGTTTGATTGTTTTTCTTTTGCTTTTTAAGATTGTTCTGCAGATTTGGTGCAGGTTTTTTGCTGCAGTTTGAGTTTTGACGTTTGTGAGGCTGCTGTAGTTTTATCTAAAGCAGAGAGGTATAGTCAGAATGATTCCAGGTGATGTCTTCGTCTGAACAGAATGGTTTAAAACTTGTTGTGTTGGTGAATTTTGTGCTGTCCTCAGAGCTGAGAGAATAGAAAGGTAGAATGGAGTTATCTGTTGGACAACTTTACATTTAGACCAGAAAGTAGTGGTGTTTAAAAGCACTACTGAGCTCAAATGTAAGTGAGTAAATGAGGAAATTCTGTCTTGCTTTGTCAAAAAAACTCATGTAAATGTTCTGTAAGAAAGACTGGGAGCCCTTAAGTGTATAATTAGCTCATATTGTGTGTACTTGCCAATGGTCTTTGCCCCACACTCCGCTGCTGCACTCATTTCTGGACTGAACATGGTTTTAAAGAGAAACGTGGCAAGAGCTTTAGGTGATTGCGAATTCACTGTGGTACTGTTCTCTGGGTGAAACCGCTTTAGATAAGAGCACAGTGCCTTCAAATGGCACGCACACAGAGGTAGCCCTGGTAATCTGTGCATCAGGGCACAAAGCAATTGTTTCAAAAGGCTCTGGAGCAGCTCCGAGTCTCTCCTGACGGTCACTGAGTTTATCAAAAGACCCCACATTTGTCTTTTGTAAATATCTGAATCATTCAAAGGCTATAAAAGTGTCTTGTATCTGTATATTGGATATTTGATCAGAAATTTGAAGCTGTTTTTAAGATCAAATAAGGAAATCCAACTCCCTGATTGTGACTGTTGACTTCTGGATCTCTCCAGTTGTTGAGCGGGTTTGCTTTGGTGGCTCTGAGGAAGGTGTGCTCACAGGTAATACACTGAGTGCAGTCTATTCTCAGCACAGCTCATCTCCATCTGCTTAGACTAATGGATTTTGACAGCTGTAGGTTACCTGCTGTCTGGAAACAAAGAGAAAGTAGGCTAATACCAGACCAAACCAGTCAGGCTTTCTCTTTCCTGACTGTCTGACACCGCAGCATCTCAACCTGCTCCAAGTGGGTCTCTAAAGGAAAAAATACATACTGCTGCTTTAAAAACTACGCTCTGTGACCTTAACAATCGCCATAAACTACTGGTGTTTACAAAAGGCAGTTAATCAGCACCCGTCTGACCAGGTTTAACTTAGCAGGGCTGGACAGGAAATCCATGACACGACTTAATACAACTCTAGTCATTTCTACTCATCGTTCATTATGGTTTAGACAATGACTTTTCTATTTTTATGTAATTCAAGTGACAGAACCCTTTCACAATACTCTCTGGAAGGCTTTAACAGTGGTATCAATGGAAAACGAGAAAAAAACACAAGCAAGAGGCAAGTAAATAAACAAAAAGAAGTGAAAAAAGAAAAAAATATGCAATAAATATACAAGGCTCGTTGTTTGTTCTAATTGAACTGCTCCACTGTCCTGTTCCCTATTGTTTAGTTTAGATTTCATTCATAGAGCACCTTTCTTGTTTTGGAATAACCCGAGCTGCTACTGAAATCCAAGGCATGATCTGTTTATTGTTAGAATGATCCTGGAATTATCACATTAAATAATATATAATGTGCCAATATTCATTTTCTGTATTTATGGCTTTATTTTTTGCTCTGTTTTCTCTTTGTCAGTAGTCAGCACTGGGATATATATGGTTTTCATTGGGATTTTCCACCTCCATTGACTCAGTATTAACAAGGCGAATGTAAGACCCCCTGCTGTGAGCATGTGATTGGCCACAGCTTCTTGTCACACACTGAACATTCACAAAATCCTTCTTAAAACGCTTACATGACTTAAACTCTCATTTTTTCACTGATGATTCCTTCCAAAATTCTATTACATTATTAAAACTCAGTTAAAAGAGTTGCGCATTACGTGTTAAAGCTGTTTTTTCTTTGCTAGCGACAATGGTAATGGACAGAAAAAAGGGAGAGAAAAGGAATCAAACGCACCCTTTTGTGGTAGATGCTCTAAAAGTGAATATCATGCTCTCCTTTCTGAACTTTTCACTTTTTTCTCTAAATGTCATTACAGACACCAGTCGTCTGAATAAAATGTTGCCATTTCTGCAAACGGCTGATACGCTGTGAGGCAGTAATAGGCTCTGAATGTGTGTGTTTACAGTGCCTTTGTTTCACTGTGGCCAGAGCCAGGGAAAAAATGGAGGAGGTTGAAGAAAGAGCAATAGCAGTGGCTCTAAATTATTGCAGATTTTTAGTGTTCCCTCGAGGTTTGTCCCAGAAAAACGCAAGAAGTCTGTGGAAATGCACCTCAGCGCCACATTTCTCACCAGAATAAAATAAAGAGCAGATTTCCTTGTGGCATTTTCCTGTAGCTATTAGGTTCCGTGTCCTTGTTCCGTCTGAGATCACGGAGGCGTAGGTCAGCAGTTTCTAATTTGTGATGATGGAGCTCATGATGTTAGTTTGAAGATTAGAAAACGTCAGGTGAATCTCAGTGACAGTTCGGCGAGGTGTGCCCAGACTGATAAGAATGTGGTTAAACTGCCTTCATCAATGCTTCCTTCTGCACTTTTCTATTCTTCCTCATGAATAGTTGCCTAACACTGAGCTTTCCTGTTTTATATCTAACCCAATATCAACCACTATACAATACGTTGTCCCTATGTCCTTATGTGATGTGATTTTTATTTGTTTGTTGAGTTCGAGAGACTTCTGTTTGCAAACTTAAGCGCAAACTTAATTTCGCATATTTATTCATTTTTCAAGCTTATTTTTATAGCTTTAGAAAGTGTATGACTGCCATATTCAGCCTGTCCTCTCTGGTCACATGCACTAAGGTTGTACTTATTGCAGTCTTGGTCTTGAAGGTCTTGGTTTTGTCTCAGACTTCACGTTTTATTCGTTCTTTTTTGATGATTGACTTAAATATGCAGCTGTTGTGAAACGTTGAAAACAAAGAATGGCCTCACGCTTAAACTGTGCTCTTTCTCAGTCTTTTATTGAGATCCTCTTGTGTTTTTCCTTTATCTGTTGGTTGCTTTATTTGCGGCTCATATTAATTGCCCCTGGTGGGATTAATAAAGTCATCTGAATCTGATAGAGGTTTTAAATAAAGACTGGCTAAGACCACAACTGGTTGATTGGGTGAAAACCTCTGCCATTTAATCTTAAATTAATTATCTCTTATATCCCTCTTTTTGCTCGTATCGTTTTAAATACATCATACCCCAGTCTCAAGCCATAAAAGTCCTACTTTAATGACACTAAAGTAGGACTTTTATGGCTTGAGACTGTTGACTGAGACTGTTGTTGATTTCTTTTCTCTTTGTTGATATAATCTAGACTACAGCAGTTGAATTAGACTTTTTGATACATCTTTGAGCATTAGCAAAACAAACATGTGGTTTGTCCATCTCTAGACCCCAAATGTCAGTGCTTTTCTTGCTATCAGTGCTCCACGAGAGGCTTTAATAAAACCACTTGGCTGTTTAGAGCTAATGGGAGGAAGCAGGACAAAGAGATAGAGCGTAGTAATCAGTGTAGGTCCTGTCTTCTGTGATAAAACCACTGCCAGGGCTCCAAGATTATGGACAATTAAGAGAGTAATGACCTGGATGTTTAAGAAAATGTCAGAATATCCTGGAAATAATGAATGTTGTCCTGAAAAATGTTAAGTATTTTAATCAAAACGAGCACAAATTGAACTGGATTTAGATAAGATTAGAGGAATAAAAATGTATCTGTCGTAAATTACATAAGAAAATGCAGTTCTAAATGATCTAGAAATATATTTTGGAGAGTAATTTATTTAAAAGAGTGAGAACCAAGAGTTTAGAGGTCTGCCTGTTGTTTCTGAGGCGAACCGTGATTGATCCAAAGGTATTTCATTCCCCTGACATCAGCAGAAAAGCTCACTGATACGTGTAATGAAACGAATGAAACTCCACTGTACACAACACGAGCGTCAGGTGATTTATCAGCTGCTCCCGTTCCCCGGCGATAACTTCATCTTTCATTACAGCTCAGTGATGGTCCTTTGTGTCGCGCCTTTCCCCTGCAGCAGGAATCGGATCCGTCTCAGGTCAAATTTCCCGTGTCGACGTGGTACAACACGAGCGGACGTCTAACGAGAACGCACAGAGCCCACCGTGAGAGCTCATATTAGTTAAAGAAGTGAGGATGCCTTTATTACAGCGTCTCCTCGAGCTGCAGGAAACTGTGAGCAACTCGAGCCCTTACGGCGCGTTATTAAAGCTCAACAGTCTCTATAACTTTGAACTATTTTTAGCAAACTCAGAGAAAACAGCAAAACATCCACAGCTCAGTTAATGACGCCCAGAAAAGCAATGCATGTGAGTTAAAACTACACATTTATGGAACACAATACAAAGGAGGACTGTCAATTTTTATTTATAAAAACAAAAAGTGGGTGCCCTTTTTTTTTTTTTTTTGTGAAAGTGAAAGTCGTAATAGTTTATGGTAGACTTTACAGTTGCCTTTAAAAGCAGAATGGACACTAAATCTGAAATATTTACTGTAAAATACTGTCAAATGGCAACAGTAAAAACCCATAAAAGACAAACTGTAGTAAATATTATAAAAAAGATAATATTTTACAGATAGGTGATGTCGAAAATACAGTATATAACCATTAAAATGCATCAATGTAGTTAAAAATTACAGGAAATGAATGTAATATCTCATTATTACAGCTAATTAATCAGCATTTCTCCTGTCAATGTGATTATACCGTAATAATATTTTTTACAGTGAAATAAGGGGAACCACATCTGCCATTTTTTTACTGTAAGAGGCTGTTTACACAACGACACGTTTTGCTGAAACTCCAATGATTCTGTTGTGGACTGGCCTCACGTTTACACCATACTATGTTGTTTTAGGATTGTTTTTTTTATAGTGTAAGAAATATTAAAGGCTTCTTTTTATCAGTGCGCAACAGAGAGAGGCTTCTCCTGAAAATAAAATTAAATAATCCATAATAAGTTAATTTAGTCAAATGTATAAAAGACAGTAAAGAGATAAGCTACAAATCAAAGTTATTGTTTGCTTGTTTTCACTGCAGGAGATAGAGATGTGTTTTTTTTAATATCAACAACAATTTTCGCATTTTAACACATTGAAACTTACAAAGTAGTGGTTTCCAAATTCATTTTTTGTTTGTAACTCAACTGGCTTTAGATAAACAATGCTTTTCCCCCTTTTTTTAAACCAATTAGGAGTTTTTTATTTGAGTTTTGACCCTCTGAGGCTGCTGTAGTTTGTGGAGTTCAAAGAGTGGCGAGAGGAATAGACTGAATAATTCTGCTGGTGGCTAAAGATAAACCCAGCGTAATTAAAAACGGAGTAATAAAACGAGGTCAGTTGTAAAGTATATGAGTGTTAATGAGAAAATGCTGAGAAAAAGTCCTGAAAAATGACTTCTTGGGAATGAACTGTAAGCAACTCAAGGCTCTTTTGCATTCACTTTTTCTATAAAAAGAGACGAACACAAAACGAGCTCCAACCCAGAGTGTATTGTTTCAGTTTCACCACAGCAGAGCGAGAAAAGGGCTTCCACTTCGTTGTTAATCATCTGGTATCGTCTCTGAAGCCCGGAGTCACTGCCGACGTGTGTTTGATGTCAGAGTGCCGCTTCTCTCCGTCTCAGCACAAGCTTTGAAGACTCTGGTGATTCCGCTCGTGTCTGAACGCCTCACCTCTTCACGGCGTCCTCCTCCTCCTCCTCCTCGTCTCCTCCGCTCCTCGTCAGAAGTGTGGAGGAATCTCATTGACCTAGTTCTAGTTGTACGACTCCAACCAATAAGAAAGAGCTCTGCGGAAAAAGGAGAAGAGCAGCGAAGGGACGGGAGCGGGTTCTGCTGCAGTGACACAGATCCAGACTCAGAGCAGATGTGGAGGTCGCCTGGTAGTTACACATTTACATAACGCAGGTGTTTCCTCAAACTGTGGCGAGCCCTGTGATTAAAGTGCAGTGATATGGAGGGATTCTAGTGTTTTCTGTGACAAATAACATGATAACACTGGTTTATAGATGGGCCTTTATCGATCTGGCTTTTCACTATCTTCACATGGAGGCTTTGTGTCTGAAAACGATGCTTTTTCTGTGCGGTTTTCTCTTCTGTAAAACGCACACAAGGATGTTTTAGGTTATAAAAAACACACTTTTATGAAATCTCCAGAGTGAAGACTTCCAAATAGGAGCATTTTCAACATCTCAGCTCAACCCATTCGAATCGTCTCGAATCGTAGACTTTAGATTAACTCAGCCTTCCCTCACTGCTTTTAGTCGACCAAATTAAAGGAATTTTTGAGGATTTTAAGGATTTCTTCTTCTTCTTCTTCACCTTCTGTAAACCCAGTGAGAATTTAAAGATTGAGTTTTGACCCTCTGAGTCTGCTGTAGTTTGTTAGAGGAGAAGAATAGTTTAGTCTTTTTTTTGTGTGGCGCTGATGAGATGTATATGGCTCTGTTGTAAATGATATGACTGTTAATTAGAAGATACCATTGTTAATTGCCAAAGAAAAGTCCCAGAAATATCTTGGGAATAATTTCTTAACCTTGACTGAGGAAAAAATCCATTTTACATGAGACGGAGTGAGCTGTGTTCATTTTGAAGCTGTCGGCTTTGAAGTCCAGCCCCTGAGGAGAGAGTCCTCTGGATGTGGTGGGTTCTGACTCAAATGAATGTATTTCACAAGAGTTTCATTTACAGACGAATCAAAGCGGTTACTTTGTGATCATGAGACATCCCGCAGCATTTGTGAAAGGAGCCTAAGAACATCTGTGGATGTCTGGAAGCATCTGTGTGTTTGGATGTGTTGATTAGAGAAATCTGTCTCCGGGGGAAAGACTCTGACCTAATTGATATATCCGAGCGTGAGTTTTTAATCCGCTGCAGTGAGACGAATCATATTTGACAAGAAAAACAAAATCCCCCGTCTTATTTCTTCTCCAAACGGAGCGAATCCAAGCGAGGAGCAGCTTCTCCCTCCGCTCATCCGTCCTACAACAGAGGGCTAAATAAAGCCTGCGTTTGTTTGCTGTAGAGTTTTTCCTCTGCAGTGTAACAAATGGTTTTAGCGCTTATTTTTGGGGCGGCTGACAGAGGCTTGGCAGGCTGTAAGTCAGACTGAGTCATTGTGTTCCTCACCTCTCCTCAGAGCGCTAACATCAGACAGACATCAAGAGAATACAGGCTGAGAGTGAGATATGAGCGTCCAATACAGACATGTTGAAGTGAAAGAAATGCTTTTGTCGAGGTGAGGACAGATTTTATAGCGTGCTTCGCTGGTGAATATGTTGTAATGTAGCTTTAACAGTTGCTAACCTGACAAGTGGGCGGATGGTGTGTGAACCAAAAGCATCAGGGAGGACTTCCACTGATGATTGGACGAACCACGTCCTTTAACCAGTAATCTGATCATTTATTTACATGAGTAACGGCAAACAGTCGCGTCATCCTCAAACCCAAAGCATTCCCATAACTGTCAGGACTCTCAACTCAGAAATATTGGGCCTGGTGTTCAGCTGATGGTTGAGTAAGTGGTACTTTTTCAGGAGAATATGACCACAGGGATGTATATAAGGTGTATAAAGTGCACATTTAAATACAGTTTACAGTTAAAATGGCTCCTGTCCATCCTGTTCACCCCAATTCAGAAGCTGTGGGCTGTTCTTAAAAGGCTTGGCCCAGTTTCAGGATGGGACACATTTGTCTGGGACTGTTTTTTTGACCAGGTTTGTGCTCAGATGCCCAGTTAGGCCCGTGGTGCTTCAAATGTTGCATTCACGGTCCCGAGAGCTGTTGTATTTTATCGACAGAGCTTCTTCTTCGCTGAAAGGAGCTAGTCATGATTAAATAATGACTTCAGCAATAAAACAGACAGGGCTCGTTACACTCAGAGCAAAGACTTTGTCAAACATTGTGTTCCTCACAGCTTTCCTTCCTCCTTCACTTTTTAGGCTCTTTATCTCAAAGTTAACCAGCGCAAAGTCGATACAAGTTAACGAATAAAAGAGTAAAAGCCTCGCCGTGTCTATGATAACACTGAGAAAAAGTAAAACCACGTCAAAGTGTGGCTCTCATAAAGGCAGCTCTGCTTTCTGAGGCAGTGGGGATCATTTATAACAGAGCTTGTTTACTTGACAATCAATACTTTATAAGTGTGTATCTGGTGGAGGCTCACTGTCCATCTGCCCCACCGTGTCCCGGTAATGGCCCCGACGACGGCTACAGGCCCCGAGCGCTCACACTTCGTTATCTTTTACGGCCTGGACTCTCCACTGTGAGCACTCTTTTATCAAATCTCACTCTTCTCATTCGTCTGCTGCCCTCCCAATGTTTTACTCTCCACAAAGACGGGCCCCTCCCTCTCGTTACCCGTCCTTTTGTGGACCATTTGACACACACAAGGGGACGGTGAAAATCTGGAGAGTGGTCTGACCTCATTATCAACCAGCTGGACGTGCCCCCCTCTGCTCCTCCCGCTCAGCGTTGTCCCGGTGTCGTCCGGTCTCATATTAGACACTTTATGAGTTATTTTCTCTGCGCCTTATTAACACAGGCACTGAATAAAGAGGCAAACACTTGAAAAACAACTAGTGCTAATTACGAGATGATCTTTGAAGAGGCTCCAGTTAGATCATCATAAGCCAGCGATAAAGACCTAATTAGACTCCAGCAGCCATCTTAGGAGCCTGTTTATTCTAAATATCTCATATACACAAAGTAAATAAGCTTGTTGCTGTTTTTTTTACTGCTTCTGCAAATAAAATAGACTCATACTAGTAGAATACTTTCTTTATATTGAGCCTTTATTATCGACTTGTGTGAAACAGACATTTGAACATCTCTTGGAGCTTTCATGTTTCATTTTGACGATTCGTGTTTATTTCAAAAGCTCAAAGAAAATCAATTAAGACGACTCCGTTAGCTCTTTTCATCTTCTCCAGGCCTCTTCTCTCCGCACTGTCCGCCGGTCAATGAAGTGCGAAATCCAATCTCATTTACCGGGCTTTTAAACCTGCCGCTCGAACCGGAGGAACTGCATCCTTCAGGCGTTTCAAAGACAAAAAAGATTCGTTTCTCACCGTTACCGAGTGAAACAGACTGTTGGAGCGGGACAAACTGGCGATCTGAAGTCAGCTAAAGTCAGGAAGGGCGATGGCCAGAGGGGTTCTCACAATTAGAATATAAATAGGTGGGTCTCAAACTGTGGGACAGGTCCTTTTGGTGGGACACTGGACTCGATCTGTGGTGCATAAGAGTCACTGATGTTTGAAATAACCATTAAAAATAAAAGTAAATGATTCTACTTTAGTTAGATATGTAAGTGCACAGAGAATGGATCAAAATAGCACAAAAATATGATCTAAAGAGGTAAATAGTTAAAAAACACATAAACCGTCCACAGTCCAGAGTCCATAGATGATAAAAGACTGAGCAGGTAGGACGTAAATGCACCTAACAGTTCCTTATCAATAAATAAAATACTGGTTATAATGGCTTTAACTGTCTTTATTCATTTTGAGACTTTAAACAGCGGACTCCAACCCTAATATCTGGTTGTTAGACATTATTTGGTGTGTATATGTGCCATCCAGTCTATACTTCTGTTCATTTTACAGATGAAAAAGTAAATAAACATGTGATTCGTAATATTTTTGTCATTTGTATAATGTTATGGCTATTTATCCAAACCAAAATCAAACAAATCAAATGCCACTTTATCACTTATTCTTCTGCAGGTCGTAAAAATGAATGTCCAAGTCATAAAGTGTATTTTGGGTTGATTTATTTACCATTTGCAGTAAATTAAAAAGCATTTACAGTAAAAGCCTTAAACATCTCTGTCACCTGGTAAAAAAACAAAACAAAACAACACCTGACCTACAGATATATGTGCCAAACATGGACGGCACTTAACTAAAAACAAATCGAATCCGAATCCAAATTATAACTTGGCATTTTAATACTAAATGAAAACAAATCCATCTCTTGGTTGTTACATGTTTAACCTTGATTTCAGCTGATAAAACTGGATCTGAACAGGTCACATAAAAACACTGATCCGTATATTTGTGATATTTGTTGTGGCAGGAACGGGCTGCGAAGTGTAGTATCTGTTTTCATTTGTGATTCGTCAGCAGTATTTGTCCCGAGGCTGTTGTCTAACCCTCCGCTCTCCTCCGTCTCCTCAGTACGTCGTGATGGGCCGTCCCGCTGCCCTCTGCACACGACACACCTCTGGGCTCGCCGCCAAGTCCCCGTCACTAAATACTCTGCAGCTCTTCCTCGTCCTGACGCAGACACGGTGTCATTCAAAGCTCCGCAAACACTGCCCCGACTCGAACGCAGCGTTGTTTTTACAGCTCCCTCAGAGTCCGGGTGAAAGTGCGGGCTCGGCTGTGCTCTCGGCGACCTGTATTGGTTTTTGTCGCCGTTGTTTCTCTCGGGACGGTGTCTGCTGAGTGAGCACGCGTTGTCCTTGAGACTATTCACAGTTACACTTAATGCCACCTGGGATCTACGCTGTTTTGTGGTGGTCTGTGTCTCGAGAGGAGGCTGGTACTCAGGTTTATTGTCAGAGCTTTGCGTTGACCTTTGACTTAACGCTCCGGTTTCGTGGTTATATAATCCATCCTGCAGCCTGCTGTATATGTCACGTCCCTATTGTTTTTATAAAGCTCCTGATGGATTTGTGCCACTGAGAGCTCAAGGCTTGATACACTACTGTACAGTGAGAAGGACTAATATATATGAGCAAAAATGGAATCATAAAAATACAACAAGTGATAGAGCTGTGAGATAAGCCTGATAACGATGATAATATGAAATGTAATAATCCCTGTCCCACAAAAGCTGGCACCATCCGACCGCAGCCTCTGATTATTACACACTAGACCATTGTATTTTTGTGATTGAAGTATTTATTTGACAACATAGCGTTACCTTGTAAAACATCTTCAAACTGAGCAGGTACATAAACGTGGGCAACTTTAGGTCTAGTTTGTCTTTTATAAACCTTCTTTGGAAAAAGCCAAATGCATGTTTCATCCCAAAATACTGTATAAACTTTATGAATAATACCCCTAGATTCTGTGGCTCTACTCTACCTTACTATACTCTACTACACCCTACTCTACTCTGTTCTACTCTACCATACCACACTTCACTGCACTATACCCTACTGTTAATATTGATATACTATGCCATACCAAATCAAACTATGCTATGTTATACTATTCCATGCCACAACATACTATACTATACTATATGGTATACTATTCCATACCATCCTATACCATGCCACTATAACATACCATGCTATGCTACACTATAGCCTACTACACTATTCTACACTACACTTATACTATACCTTATTATACTTATTCTATTCTATACTTGTACTATACTATACTACACTACACTACACTATACTACACTACACTTATGCTATACCTTATTATACTTATTCTATTCTATACTTGTACTATACTATACTATACTACACTACACTACACTATACTACACTACACTTATGCTATACCTTATTATACTTATTCTATTCTATACTTGTACTATACTATACTACACTACACTACACTACACTATACTACACTACACTTATGCTATACCTTATTATACTTATTCTATTCTATACTTGTACTATACTACACTACACTACACTACACTTATATTATACCTTATTGTACCTATTCTGCTCTACACTATACTTGTACTATACTATACTACACTACACTACACTTATACTACACCTTATTATACTTATTCTATACTATACTTGTACTATACTGAACTACACTACACTTATACTATACCTTATTAAACGTATTCTATCCTATGCTATGCTTGTACTATACTACACTACACTTATACTATACCTTATTAAACGTATTCTATCCTATGCTATACTTGTACTATACTGCACTACACTACACTTATACTACAACTTATTATACTTATTCTATCCTATGCTATACTTGTACTATACTGCACTACACTTATACTACACCTTATTATACTTATTCCAGTCTATACTATACTTGTACTATACTAGACTACACTACACTTATACTACACCTTATTAAACCTATTCTATTCTATCCTATGCTATACTTGTACTATACTGCACTACACTACACTTATACTACAACTTATTTATGCTATACTTGTACTATACTGCACTACACTTATACTACACCTTATTATACTTATTCCAGTCTATACTATACTTGTACTATACTAGACTACACTACACTTATACTACACCTTATTAAACCTATTCTATTCTATCCTATGCTATACTTGTACTATACTGCACTACACTACACTTATACTACACCTTATTATACTTATTCTATCCTATACTATACTTGTACTATACTAGACTACACTACTCTATGGAGTGTGTTTCTTACTCCGTATTGACTTGACTATTGAACATCTTTCAGCTGCTCTTTATGTAAACATCTGAGGAATAAAATGCCTTTAATAAAACTGAGATCATTATCGCAGTGCTACTAGACGTTGGTGTGTAGTAGAAATAGTGATGTGAGTGGAACTGTGTATTCTGTGTTATCTCAGTCCAGCTCCTGAGAGAGAAGTAGAGGCAGATAAGAAATGGGCTTGAGAGGCTCGTATAGTTGAGACTAGTGAAGTGTGTAAAGACCCAAAACCAATATAAATACAGATTGTGACTTCAGATATTTGCTGGTCACCATCTAGATACACTTTATGGATGTTTCTTTTAAAAAATGTCACGAAATGCATTGCTTTCTGCAGCAGAATCACATTTGTCCATTTAATTTGTGGCCTTAGCGACCAAAGCACATCCATTACTTTTTGCAGCACTTAATTTGGTCCTTTCTCTGATCAAATGCGCCAGATAAATGTTAACTACGGTGTTTTTTTTTGATACTATAGGAATCAGGTTACAGTAAACAGTGAAGCCTTTCTGCTGTGTTGCCCTGTGAACAATAATAACACCAGAAAAACCTCCTCAGAGAAATTAATGACCCATCCTCTGGCTCCACTGTCTGTCAGCGGTTGCTATGGCAGCGCATGGTTAGAGACGAGCTGGAACTGGAAAGTGACCTGGAAACAGACGGATTGAAGGCTTTTTACTGCAAAGACTTCACTAAATGGACTGAGACTGATTGAGTTTTGCATTTATTAGTCTGGCTGAGTTAATTTGGGGAATTTTCCATGTAAATATATATAGTCCCACCATAATCTCTATAATCTATTTGAAGGTGTATTGCGTAACATAATGGAATATATAATTTTACCAAAAAGGTTCTATTACAGCTACCCAGAGAGGACAAACTGTTCACGTTTCTGTTCGTACAAATAATCTTAAAAAGGTCTTGAAAGAACGAACTAAACTGGTTTTGTTTCAGTGTTTTTAAGTGTAATCCCCATCAGCCCCGTTTCTACTTGTGTGCACAACAGCATGTCCCTGCAGGGCTTCCATAGCTGTTCACATGCTCTAAAAACGAGGAGTGTGAAGTGTGTGCCACCAAAAAAGGCCCAAAACTATCCCACTTTTGAATGTCCAATTTAAATATGAGCTGATATCATTATGCAAGAGTTTACTTCAAAATAAATTGCTATAAAAAATTAGTTTATGTATAATTTTGGTAAATCAATTAATGTTGGTAAATAAACATTTTCTTAAATTCTAAATTTAGTGAGTTAAATTTTAACTTAATGAGGAAGATAAAAACACAATTCTTTTTCTTGTGCAGTAAAAAACATTTTAGTTTATTTATTAACAAGGTACCGTTTGAGGAATAGGTGTGAACACACTTTTCACCCTCTGAAAACTAACTTGTTACCCTTCAGCGGTGGCATAAATTGTCTTTAGGACGTCCCGTTTATCTGCTGCAGAGTGATTTAAGCCCTCGACCGGTGCGGGGCATGGACCTGCTCTGGATTTGAGGGTGGACTAGTCGACCAGAGAGCTGCCGCTGGGGGTCATAAGGGCAAATGTTGATTTATATCTGTGTTAAAAAGGGAAGTAAGGCCAGGACAGATGAAAGCAAGGACATTTGGGCAGATTTATCACAGACTGAATAATATTCGGGGTAGTCATGTCATGTCATGTCAGCAGTTCCATCTGATTGAGGGTTGTTTGATGTCGGGATGATTTTTATGGCTTTACGCTTGGCTCACGTCAGAAAAATGTTGATAGAAAAGTGCCTGATCCCTTCGTTTATTCATTCAAGTACATTTGGCGAGGTATTATTGAATCTATCATGAGAGGAAGTTAGTGAAAGCAGCTATTGTTCAGATCTTTTCACCCATGAAATGTCTCAGACCTTCAGGCCCAGTGCTCCGGGTCAGATCAGTGAACTGACAGAATGAAATGTGTGTCTGTCGGTGAGGCTCAGAGGGACACTGAGGTGAGGCTGGCAGTAATTGTATCTTAGAGCGAGGCTAAACGTGTTAATGGAAACGCTTACTGAAGAGCTGCCTCTGGTCCCCGCTGCTTCCTCTGAACCGTGGGATCTGCTGAGTCAACACGCCGGCATCCAGGAACCGGTCGGCCCGCTACAGACCGTCACCGCCAGACTGCCACCGGGAAACACGGCTCGACCTGATTCACAAGAGCGGCTTTACGGTGGTGTCTGCTGCACGCTCTGTTTGTTTGTGTCAGGGCAGCACAATACCACAAATACTTCAGAAACGAATATTCAGAGGCGTATCACTGGAGCTCATTGGGCTTTAATTGTGCCGTGTTTAGTTTTTGACTGAATCTTGCTGTTCCACTCCTTTCTAAAGCCTGTGAGTGCCTACGGTAGCCCTGCAGGGACATGCTGTAGGACCATGAACAAACCCCATGGAAAAAGGTCTGATAATCACTATTTAAAGATTATTATTTAGCCTTTTATTTGACAGAAACAGGGAGAGAGAGAGGAATGAGCTGGAATCAATCCTGAGTAAATGGTTTATACCTTTAGCCCCAACATGAAAATTATAAAAGAAATTATTATTTTGTTTGTAAGGAACCTAAGAAAGAAGAAGCCCATGTGTTAAAAAGCCAAAATGTCTCATTTATTGTCTTTTGTTCATCTAGAAAATGAATCTTTCTTTAGTGTTTGAACTATTTCTAACATATTTTCTTTTGTTTAATTCCCATTTACGTCATGGTTGCTTTTCAGTGACCGAACCTCTGGCTTGAATAAGAGACATCAGGAAGTAATGGCTCCCTTTTGGGTTGGAGCTTTAAATGTCTATTTTTTTAAGATAAAAGATAAAAGAGTGTTGTTTTGAGTCAATTATAACAAATGAAAATAGAAGGTTGTGATCCACTTTTCACTACAAATGCACAATTCCTTTAAAATCAAACTGTGGTGCACTATTTAATAAAAATATTCCTTTATCTTTACACATTTCAATACAATTCTTCAATTTAACTTTATTTGTGTCAAAGGAGACATTCAAACATCCAAAAAACAAAAGGACTTCTCATTATTTCAGTTATTTTTCAGCCCTATATTTACTTTCCACCCTCTGATTAAGTCTTTAACTTCTATTACAAACTCATTAACCACTCTGTGCTCTTTAATTTAACTCAGCGTGAAACAATACCCTACTTTGTTTTCATGAGATAATAGTGATCAGCCCGTTGTGTCTTTTTTTAAACCACCCTTTGTGTGTTTGTTTTGTGTCCGTTGGCAGCGTGACATTTTGTTTTGTCGTCTTTTTTCTGCACATAGCACGCCTCACTGTTGGGTTGTTCAGGGTAATGTGTAAAAGAGCCAAGTGACACGCCCCGTGAAGCTCTGTCGTGACTCAGTGTGATGCGTTTAGAGGCTGAGGTTAAGGTCAGGGCCGTCTTGGTGAGAGCAGCAGCGGTAAAAGAGACTCCACAAACACAAACAGGCTTCATAACCTGGATGTGTCGTTACTATAGAAACATGAACCCCTCAGAGAAATATTGTTTTTTACAGTCTGTATGTTTCTATAGGAAGGTCTCAGGGGTAAACACACCTGGTTTAGTCACAGCTTCACCTCCCAAAAGGCACAAATACATAAGATACAGTGGTGATTAGGCTTGAAAGATGGAAATTCAGTCAAAATAAAGCTTTTTCCGCCAATACATTTACATAAACAAATAAAAATGCCAAAAATGTGGTAAGGTTGCACATCTTTATCAGTGTTTTGAGGGCTCTAGGATGTTTTTGTTCTACAATTTTTGATTTATTGTCAATTTTGGGGTTTAGTACTCAATTAAGAATTTACAGGAACATCTTCATTCTTATTAAAATGAAAATGTGTCCAGGAGGAAGAGGCTTAACACTTATCTTGGTCTTTTTCCTTACACTCCTCATATTCAGAGTCAGTAGATTTGATTTAGGCAGAAAAACAAAATTACAAGTAAACCTTTTTGAAAAGCTGGAGGCTGGATTGTGACAGTGACAGAGCATTTACTCAAAACAAAAAAAAACTGGCTTAAAACTAACAAAAGAAGCCTAAAAAGGACCAAAGCTATAGTAAAAATCAATATAACACTAACACTAAAAGAAAAGAAGAAGTGTTGAGTGTCAGAAAATCTTTGGCACCAAATATTTGGGTCAGGATTGATTTTGCATTTTGAAAAATAGGTTACTCCAGAAACACTGCTTTATCTGATGCGATAACATTGTTGCTAATGGTTTTGTCTTTGTCTCCTTTTTGTTTTTATCTGGTTATATTGCCATTTATATTTTCATGATTATTTCAGCTGCATTGTTTAGATCCATCCAGAGTCCATTCCACCAAAAAAAACAACACAAACCCTGTAGCATTAGATGAAACTGAAACATCAATTTTACCTTTACTACATTCTGTCCTTGAACAGGATCCAAACTTTTCCCTGAGCATTAAAAACAAAGTGTAATTATGTTCAAGCCACTGCTAATGCTAATCTGAGTGAAATATTGTCCATTGTGTATTTCCAGGGAGCGCAGCATGGACTGATGTGTCCCAGGCCGGTCTGGCTGTAAACTAGTTTGAAATATGAATGACAGGAAGGTCAATAATCGGTTAATTAGATTACACATTGATACGCATCATGGATTTCCTCCATTAGATAATTCCAGTCATAAACATGTCTGATGGATTCAAAGACCATCAGACAGAGCAGACCTCGTCCTGACAGTGGAGCTTACACCAGAACGACATTTATAACAAATACAAAAGCCGAACAGCCCCTTTTATATCTACACTGTCAAAAAAGTCCAAAATATCTCATATAAAAGTACCATCTATAGGTAAAAGTAAATATCTGTAAATGTAAAAACAGTAGTAAATGCACTAATTCACACAGTTTTGTTTTTATAGAAAGATGATGAAGAAGTACACAATATAACGGTAAAAATACATCATTGACGACTGTAATGTCACTTTGCATTTAATATTACATTAAAAAAAACAAAAAAAGTTATTCACTATACTACACTGTATTATACTATTATACTTGCTATGCTATACCCAACTGTACTGTACTATACTGTACAGCTCTAAATACTATACTAAATATAGTATTTAGTATAGTATTTAGTTTAGTATAGCATAGTAATTGAAATAGACTGTCAATTACTATGCTATACTAAACTAAATACTACGCTATGCCATACTATATCATACTATACCATACTATACTAAATACTATGCCAGGCTATACCACACTGCACCACACTGCACTGCACTGAACTACACTATACTACACTACACTACACACCATGCTATACTATAACACACTAAATACAATGCCAGGCTATACAACACTGCACTGAACTACACTACACTACACTACACTACACTACACTACACACCATGCTATACTATGACATACTAAATGCTATACTATACCATACCACACTACAATACACTAAATGCTATGCTATACTATACTTTACTTTTTACAGTGAAAAACTGGCAACCACAGCTGCCTGTTTTTTCATTTAATTTTAATTTTTTTACAGTGTATATATCCATTGTAAAGGCTGTTTCAGTGCTGACCTGTGTCCCAAAGACTCTGTGATGTACATATTCAGTTTGAATGAGGTTTGGGCCTTGAATGAAAGGTATTTAGAGCGTAGCTGACTTTGGAAAGCTTTATCTTTTACTCTGAGCATGTGGCTACAGTTTGACTTTGATTTGAGATTCTGTGAAAGGCTCCTATTATTTCCTAAATGGAGCACATTCTCCTCTGCTTTCACTAACTCCAGAAAATGTCTTTTTAAATAGCGCTTATTAGTGTTTGATGCTCAGTCTGTCATTTTCTTCAAAGCTCCTCTTCTGCCGAAAAAAAGAGCGGCACATGTGACAATAGGCTTTATTCACCGCTGAGATGGAGAGCAATCGGCTATTGATGCGAAGGCGCAGGGCGACAGAGTGGCCAGAGTCTGTTTACAAGATGCTCACATCCGCTGGGAAGGCCTGACATTGGAATGACCTCCGAATGCTGCATACCGCCTGTCTCACTGCCAGACACCAGTCGCACGAGCGTTCAGAGAAACACACTCAGCTCCGTCACAAAGAGGTGCCGCTGGAGCCAGATATCAGTGCGTGTCACGCTTCTGTCTCTGCAGCCGTCTGTTGTGGAGGGTATGGTGTGTGTTTAGTAGAAAATAAACTCAAACAATGCAAATAAGAAGCAGCAGGATGTTAATTGAAGCTGTATATTATATTTAAAAGCCTCTGTTGTGTTCAGGGCTCATTAAATCTCAGTAGAAACGTCTAAGTCAGCAGGTTTTATTTGACCAATGCATAAAGAAAGCATTATTATGAGACTATAACACACAGTAACAATAAAAAACTGATTTATTTATTGATCGCTGCACAAAAAACAGATTTAATTACCTTTGTTTTTTTGGTGTGAGAGATGTGTCGTTTAATGCAAGAGGCTCACAACTGCAGCAGTGTAATCCACGTACGCACGTATTAATCATGGATGTCATGTGCAGTGTGAAGCATGCAGCCACACATTTACAGCTGCAGACTGATGACTGCAGATACAGACTGGGACTGGGCACTGGGCGTAAAAGACGACTATAATGTGGAGAATAATCACAGTATTGTTGTTGTTTTTATTCCTAGTTAAATAGAGCGTGAGCAAATTGTGAAAAGTGAAATACAAATAGAGTTCTTAGCATTTAAACTGACTTTTTCATTGGTTGCATTGTTTCTAATGGTTTTTTAAGTTGGCCACATTGAAAAGTGATTCGAGAGGAAGGACTTTGACCGAGTTTGTTGGTTTGAATATACAGCGTTTGTGTAAATACAGTCTTCTCCTAAGCTTCAACCAATGTCTTTACATTTATTTAAGTGTATGTCCTCAGAGTCAGGTTTGGTTGCACTTCACAAATTTTTGTCCTTTCTCCATTTCATTGTTTTTCCAAAAAGCTGCTCCCGATCGGCCGACACAATGTTAGTTAGGGCAGTGCAATTAATCGAATTTTCAACTTCAATTTCAGCTCCCAACGATCACAAAACCTCTCTAATTGAGGAAAAAACAATTATTTATTACTTGTTTTTATTTATAACTTAATCCTTGTTTTTCGTGAGATTGTGGAAGTGCACTACGTTGATCTTATTCATTATTATTATTTATTTTAAGGAGAATTTGCTCGTTTGTTCTGTTCCATAGCACGTAATAATAAAATATCAGTGTTTTTTTTACAGTGACATTTTGAAACCTCATTGTAGTCCTTGGAAAACTGGAATTGCCTCTTGTTTACTCGACATATTCAATACAACACCAGACAGAGGTGCGTGATTGGACGATATTAGACTGTGTTACGGTCTGAACATTGACGATCTGTCAGTTTGGAGACATTATTAAATCAGTGACCTCTATTTCTTGCCTGTGTTTAATTAGATGCATTTTCATGACACAAAACTAATACCTGCTTCTTGTTGGATGTCATTTAATAATATTCCAAGGCTGTAGTCACACATAATCCTCTATAATTACATCTTATAGGCAGTAATAATAAATGTTTATAATGAATCCTGATCTTGCCCAATGAAAAAAAGATCCTCGTCTTATATTTTGTGTCATTTTGCACATTTCTGCTTCACTGGATGAGTTTAAATGGGTAAAATACAAATAGTCCTTCGAATAAACTGGTTTTTCATTAGTTTAGCATTGAAAAAATTGAAAATATATTGATTTGGTCACATTGAGTAGTTATTGGATGCTTTAAATCCACCGTAGCCTTGTTTTAAACACACAACCTCTGAATAAACAGCCACAGAGGTCAAACAGAGGTTTATTTCTGGGTATTTCTTAAGTATTTGGTAAATGTTACATGTTATGTTCAGTGCAGAAGCTGTTTTGTTCTTTCTTCTCATCAGCTCATCTTACAGGAGCAGTATAAATGCCATTAGTGGGCTGTAAAATCGCTCTAATGCACCACCGGATGAGTTTACCTCTGCTTCCTCTGTGGTCTTTACCTGTAAACTGAATTACGCCACATGCTTCACGTTTGCTGATGAAGCACATTGAGGAGCGCCGTTTATTTAGAGTGCGGACTCACTGCAGGTGCTGGAGGCCACAGATTGATTATCTTTATAAAAATAACACCGCGCTGTAAATCACGGAGCGTCGCACGGCTTTAAAAAGAAACCCTCCCGCTGCAGATGCCCTTGGATGAAAAAAAAAAAGAAAACTGGGAAGCCACAGCTAAGAATCCGTTTGACACGATGTATTCACACAGCTGTATTAATTAATTTATCGAACAGGATTACAGATGGAGTGCTCGTTCATCCAGATTGCGCTAATATAATCTGCCTCTAAACATTTCATAAGGACTTATCGCTCTGAGCTCTCCCGCCGGGTGAGCCATATTTATTCTGTTGTGTGGGGTCTTAGGCTGCTCCTGTCAGGGCTCACGAGGGCTTTATCTGCATCCAGCGGCGGTCGCGGCTCCTTTTGTCCCAGTTCTCCCCTCTTTTCCCCTTTTCCCCATCCCTCCATCCCTGCTTTTCTCTGCACGGTCACACCACTTCCTGTCAAATCCCATTACGGAGCCAGACGCCTCTCAGAAATCAGAAATAGGACAAGCTGTTGGGTGCATTTGCAGCGTCCCCGTTCGCTTTTATCCTCCACCCCCCTTTTTCTCTTCACTTTTGGGGATTTTTGGTGATCTCAGTTTGATGTAATCCCGCACTTGTTCCAAAAATGCCTCGGTATCTTACGCAAACAGCCGCGCCTCATCAGAGTAGACTTTTCCAGGACTGTACTGCCCTTTTTCTCTCTGTACTTACCTCTCACATGCACAGCTCCTTTCTCTCAGCTCTTGGACATGTGCTTTTAGTCATCTGTTAAATACTGCCCTCCTGAGACTTGAACTGACAGTAATGGATGCCACACACACACACACAGCGATGCCCAGTGTCCACATCCCACTAATTATAGTCCAGAAATGGAGGGATTAACCGTTAAACTGTTAAACATCAATACGGTGGTGCGGCGATGGATATTATTGCATTTTATGACAACCAAAGGGAAACCAATGTTGGAAACTAGAGATAAAATAAACTCTTTCTAACTCCACTCAAAAAAATAAATGAACAATGGCCTCTTGTAACACTTCACTGGGTTTATTCCATGCAAAGAGTGTACAGTCTTTTAAATGAAAGCTCACCAAAAACAAAGATATATGTTTTGCTAAATCATCTTTAAATAAGTAGTTTTGATGATGCATAAATAAACTGTAATGAACCAGCAACAAGAGGAGTCTTTATGAAAACCTATAAAAAGAGAATGTGTCAAAGGGTACAACTATTAAATAAGAAATGAACTTCATCAGGGAGGCTAACTTGTTTTTTATGCTTAATTAATAAACCCTAAATAACGAGGAATAGAGAGGTCCCAAAAATCGATGTTTTTGTTTATTTCTCATTTTGTGATGTATTTGTTTAAGTAGAAACTCTCACTTAAGCACATACTAAATGCTTATTCAGATGAACTCCATTTTCCTCTGTTTCCTCGTAGATATTTAGAATGCAGTTCACCCAAACCTTATCCTTACCAGGTCCTAAACTCTGGTATTCATCTTTATAAAAGCCTTTAATTCCAAATCTATATGTCCCCAGGTTTTCTTTAGCTTTGTAATAATCCAAATGCATATGATAATCCTAAACCCAAGTGGCTGCTAAACTGTCCTTCCTTTTTTCGTGTATGGTTTGCAGATGTCCTTCATGGGTTTAAATAATTCCAGTAAAGAAAGGACAGAGAGAAGGAGCAGGAGGTGGATGAGTGGGTGGTGCAGCAGGCGGTCACTGTAGAATCAGATGGTCGTTCGGTGAACTGCTCCCATTACGCTTCATTCAGTCCCTCCGGGCCCACAGCTGTGTGACTACAGTCTGCTAATCCCACAGGATGAACTGGCACGGTCCCAGGACAAGTCGCACCAGCCTCACCCACACCCCCAACCTGCCCCTGCCCCAGCATCAGCTCAGTAACGGGGCGTTTGGGCTGTTTACGGATACGTTTGGATTACAAGCTTTTAATTCTCTGTTGTTTCTCCTCAGATCCAGTGTTTATGCTGAAATAATGACTTTAAATGTACCTCTCTGAACTGATAAACATTAAAAACAATACAAGTAAACAAGGCTTCAGGTTTAAGAAGTTCCATAAACAAAGAGGCAAGAGAGGGCCATGATTATTTATTCATTTCTAGATTTTTATAAACAGAAAACTCCTCGGTCCGTCCTGTATACACTCTTATTTTTCTAATTCTCCAGCCAGTGTTATCTTGGTTTGTTTCTGACTCTTGCCTTTAGTGTTTATCAGGACTATGACAACAAAACATATCTCTATTGTGGTTATTTTATATCCTTATTTACCCGTCAATAGTGGTTTAGTCACGGTCCCATTAACAACACTAATACGAGACTTTTAGGGTTCAAGACTGAGCCCAAAAAAGACCAAAGCAATTTTATTACAATTCAGAAGAGATGGTTGGAATTAAAAAAAACAATCTAAGCCAAGTTCTAGACCAAGTCCAAACTGATGGAGGGTTCGTTTTTTTAATTATGATGAAATGATGCAGGTTTTCGTTCAGTCAAATAAATAAACCTGAAGTGGTCTTGGAGCGTCTTCATTTAAAAAAGACCTGAGTGAGACATGAACGGGTAAAAACTAGTCCAAGACTTTTAAAAAGAGCTCTCAGGAGTACACTACCCCTCAACATATTCTACAGATTTATTATTTGCGTTAAGCTGCTGCAATAAGTTCCAAAATTAGTTTTATTGTCTCTCAAATATAGAAAACCACATATAGATAGTATTAATGATTTACTTTATACTTATTTCTTAATGAAAATCAAAATGAAATGAAAAATATAAAAAAATAAAGGCCAGTCTGTGACTAAAGTGTATTTCCTGGTGATATCTGAGACAATAGCATTAGTTACATTAGTGTTGTATCTGGTGTCCCTCCCGCCGATGTGTTTAGGAGTAAACAGGGATCCCTCCGGTGTCGGTCCCGGGGTCTGAGCAGCTTTGCACGAGATGCCGTTTAATCCCCCGTCTCCCCAGAGAGAGATTAGCTCCGTCGCTGGGGCCGCGAATTAAAACCAGTTGTGAGTGTTAGTTCAGATACAGACTCAGAGACAAGAAGCTGAGGGTGGAGCAGCGGGAGGGAACTCTGTCACCGTGATGTAGTGGAGGATTAATCAACCAACGGAACAATACGAGCTGTCGGGAGCCAATAAAACAATTAAAGTGTTGGTTGAATCACATAAAGAGATAAAAACAGGTGTAGTTTGCTCATTTTTTTTAACTTTCATTCAGTAACAGACTGTACTCAAGGTGGGATTTGTCGTTTTGGGCCTTTTTGGTAACATCTGCAGGATTTAAAATCATTATTACAATATACAGCTTTGCCCTCTTGTTAGGACTCTCTCTGTTACCGTCGTGTTTTGGTGTGTGCGCCCCCGTCCTGTCCCAGAGCCAGCCACTGACTCAAGGTCCGTCCCAGCTCCGGGCAAAGCAGGATCCCCCTTACACTTTCCATCCGTCTGGTGGTGATTCACACCGCCTCAGTGGCCAGCAGAAGAGTTTACACAGCAAAGAGTTTCCAGAAACATAAATCAAAGCCATTCAGTTCATTACAGGAGAATAAAAGTGGAATCAGGTGTTTTGATTACATCTTTGCTACATAAATAAATAAAATCTGTTAAAATCCATCCAAAATCTGTTCAAATACAATTAAAACCTCTTCAAATCTAATTTAAACCTGTTCAAATCCATCCAAAACCTTTTCAAATCCATCTAAAACCTGTTCAGATCGAACCAAAACCTGTTAAAATCCATCTAAAACCTGTTCAGATCGAACTAAAACCTGTTAAAATCCATCTAAAACCTGTTATAATCCATCTAAAACCTGTTCAAATCCATCCAAAATCTGTTCAAATCCATCTAAAACCTGTTAAAATCCATCTAAAACCTGTTCAGATCGAACTAAAACCTGTTAAAATCCATCTAGAACCTGTTATAATCCATCTAAAACCTCTTCAGATTGGACTAAAACCTGTTAAAATCCATCTAAAACCTGTTCAAATCCATCTAAAACCTGTTCAAATCCATCTAAAACCTGTTCAAATCCATCTAAAACCTGTTCAAATCCATCTAAAACCTGTTCAAATCCACCTAAAACCTGTTCAAATCCATCTAAAACCTGTTCAGATCAAACTAAAACCTGTTAAAATGAAACAAAATTCTGTTCAAATCCAAATAAACCAATTTCCATTAAAGGAGGAAATGAATGTTAATATAATTCAATGTTATTAAAGATAACTTTGAGTTTACACCACTCCTTTATAGCATCAGTAAACCGACCTGCATCATGAGGTCAGTAAGTTTTCCTAGAAATGCCCCAGCTTTATCAAACACTTGAAACAACCCTGGCAGTCTGTTCCTAGAAAAAGGGTTCACATTTAAAAGTGCTGCCCTCTGCATTTATCCAGGGCCAGTTCTCATTTACCCATCGTCCGTTGAGTCTCTTCCAAAGCTTACTCCGAACGCATGGCTCAGACTTGATAAAGATGAATGATTTTATTAGTGGCTAAGTCTAAGCTGCGTACAGAGGGCCCGGTTTTTATCCTGGCTTTGCGTGCAGCCCCCAGTATTAGCCCCGGGACAGATTTCCCTCCGCTGGACAGATGTGTATCCCTCAGAGTCGGGATAAGACGCCTGTCACTGAGCTCTCAATGGGATCATAATGAGAGCATTGTGGGGCTAAACATCTCCTTCATCTGTTTTGACACTTCTCTCTGTCTAATATGACTGTCCCGGATGTTAGTCGCATGTTTTTCTGCAGAGGAACTGTATGTATGAGACCCAGCTTTGACCTGTTGATGCCTGGGTTATGTAAGATTTCCACAGATTAATAATGTTCCAGTATTTTTTTGCAGAGTCAGATGCACATGTGGGATTGGTCTTTATGTACAAATGTTTGTGCTGCACCTGTTTTATGGCTTTGTAAATGTTTCTAGCAACATATGAAACATAACGGGAACATCCAGCGACAGGAACATAATTCAAATGTCATTTTTTTGACTTTATATTTGACATACAGTGTAATTATCTCTAATTATGTCTTTATCCATATTGTTCTGTGTCAAACGTGTTATTAAATGTCATTTTAAGCTCAAAATAAGTGACTTTTAACGTTCTTTTTAAAAAAAACTGACAGATTTTGAGGGAACTAAAGTAAATTTTCAATACTTTTCTTTAAATGTTGTAAAATGACTGCTTTTTCTAGGAATATAGTGTTATATAATTGTTTCTCACCAAATGATAACTTCAGCCTTGTGGAGATTCATTCATTTATTCATTCGTTTTCTTCCACTCAGTCCCATAGATGTGACTAGAGCCTGTCCCAGCAGCAGAGGCCTGAGGCGGGATACATCTTGGACTATAGCCAGTTAGTATCAGGGCTGAGTTAGAGAAAGACACTGATAGAAAACCACTCCGACACCGTGCACCGCCAGATTGATCCATGAAGAATCAATACACACCGTAGAATCTGTACATATTAAACAATCCTTGTACTTAACATGTATCACTCTTTAAAGCTGTACAGTAGCACGTTGTTATCTTCAAAACGGTGTGGCTTTAAACAGTGTCGGAGAATTGTTTTAACGCCTAACTTTCATTTTTTTTGGTTTGGTTACAGATGGCACAGCGGAGGCGAGGAGGCAGAGAGGCGTTCAAAGACAAGAAATCCACAAACCAGGTGAGAATGTCAGCGTGTAGTTTCTATTGGGGCTGCTCAATATCAGAAAAAACATAAAAAACTGTTGTATTATGATAAAATATTGAGCTGGGGTAATTGAAAAGTCAAACAAGGAAGATTCTGGTTTAAGGAGCAAATGTAGAACTAAACGACTTACCAAACCGACTAAATAATGGCTAAACATGGACCAAATCAGATCTAGGACTAAATCTGGTCTAAATAGGACTAAACTAGCACTAGATACAGGACCAAACATGGGCTAAACCAGGCATTAAACCAAGGACTAAACAATGACCTAGGACTAAACTAGGTCTGAAACCAAGACTAAACACGTCTAAATCAGGACTAAATGTGACAATAAACAGGATTAAATAGAGAGCTCAAGAAGGACTAAATCAAGAGTAAATCTAGGACTAAACCAGGTCTAACCCAGGACTACATGTAGGATGAAAACAAGGCCTAAAAACAATGGCTAAACAAGGACAAAAATAGCTCTAAAACAAGAAATGAATAGGTCTAAACTAGGACTGAATGTAGGAATAAATCAGGATTAAATGTGGGAATAAATATAGCAGTAAACCAAGTACTAAACCAGGTATGGTACGTCAAAGTAGGACTAAACTAGGACTAAATCTTGGACTTAAACCAGGGCTGGATCAGAACTAAATGTAGGATTAAACCAGGGTTTGTCAGGTCTTAGTCTTTGATTTAAGTCTGAACTCTTTTTTGCGATGGGAGATTGTTGATATTACGATAAAAATGTGACATATTGTGCAGCCCTAGTTTCTTATTTCTTGCCCAAAATGCTCTTCTGCTCCATTATAATATTCAAAATGACAGATGTCCCAGAGCTCGTTGTTGACCCCTGTCCCTGTGCCTCTCTCAGGAGGACAGCGCAGACCTCCGCTGTCAGCTCCAGTTTGTGAAGGAAGAGTCCAGTCTAATGAGGAAAAAGATGGCCAAACTGAGCCGCGAGAAGGACGAGCTGGAGCAGGAGCTGCAGAAGTACAAGTCGGTGTACGGGGACGTGGACAGCCCCCTGCCTTTGACCGAGTGCTCCGGAGGGGGACCGCACTCCACCCGCGAGGCCGAGCTGCGTCTCAGGCTCAAACTGGTGGAAGAAGAGGCCAACATTTTGGGCCGAAAGATCGTGGAGTTGGAGGTGGAGAACCGCAGCCTTCGCTCCGAAAACGACGACATCCGCTGTCAGTACGAGAGGGACTGTTTCGGCCGCGAGCCCTTCTCCAGCATGCCCTCGTCCCCGTACGGAGGGGACGCCCTGGAGTCGGCCAGCGAACTGCGACGCCACCTGCAGTTCGTCGAAGAAGAGGCCGAGCTTTTACGCCGCTCTATTTCCGAGATCGAAGACCACAACCGGCAGCTGACTTCTGAACTGAACCGATTTAAGTTTGGTCCCAGCAGCAGCGGCGCTTCAGTGGGAGAGGAAGGATGTGAAGGGGGACTGTTCAAACCTGGCAACGGGAACGGGTCCAGTCCTGGGTTGATGATGGAGGAGCTGAAATCGGCCCGGATGCAGATCAACGAACTCAGCGGGAAGGTGATGAAGCTGCAGTACGAAAACCGGGTGCTTATTTCTAACGTCCAGCGCTGCGACCTGGCGGCTAACCTGGGCCTGCGCACCTCCAGCCCTCGGGACAGCGACGCAGACAGCGACGCCGGACGCAGAGAGGCCGCCGAAGAAGAAGAGGCCAGCCGACTTCTGCTCCTCCAACCCAAACGAGAGGGTCCCGTCGGAGGTGAGAGCGATTCAGACGACCTGTTCGAGAAAACCGGGACCACCTCAGGGTTCGGGAGCATCAAACCTTCGGACGGGAGCGAGCTGAGCGCCACCGAACTGGCCAATCGCAGACGAGAGGAGCGCGAGTCGTTCAGTAACGTCAAACGAGAGGCGGAGCGACTGGGGAAGACCGTAGACCGACTCATCACGGACACCGACAGCCTGGTGTACGAGGGGCGGCTGCTGGTCACCACCGAGCCTCTGGAGGGGGGCGCTGCGTCCGGCTCCAGACCGGACTCCCAGGTCTTAGACACCATCAACACTCGCATGAAGGCTTTCCGCACGGAGCTGCACATCTTCGTGGAGAAGCTGGAGCACGTGGGCGAAGGGTTCAGGGACAGGACGGACGACCTCTCCCCGATGCCGCACCTCACAGAGTCCAGCAGCTTCCTGTCCACGGTCACCTCCATGTCCAGAGACTCGCCCATCGGGACCTTCGGACGAGACCTGGGCACGGACTTTCAGGTGAGGCCTTTAAGCGCAAACTGGCATCTTCTGGCCTTTGCTGCTTTGTGGTGTTCCTTTTATGTGGCTTTTTTGTTCTTCTGCAAAAAAATATATCAATACTGTGGAATAAGAAACTATAGGGCACATAAAGCCTTAAAGAAAAACATTGAAGGCCTTAGAAATTAGCTTAGACGCTAGTAATGATTTAACAGCAAAAGCATCCTGTCGATATAATTTTTAATTGTTAAAATGTTTATGTGTTTGCTTTAGTGAATCCAAAAGCCATAACATTAACAGACCTGATATGAGGATCCAGCTGTACCATTAGACCATTAGACCTTTGGCTCCTGGTTTACAGTCATTAGCTTTGCCCATTTTAAGCCAAAGTCAAACAGATGCTTACTCTGCAAAGAAAATGAAAAAGCGTGTCAGTGCATCTTTATCTGAGCACGTCCCGTACACAGCCGAGCCGTGCTGCAGACAGGCTCAGGGTCACACAGCTGCTCCACCAAGAGCCACCCAGCTCTACCCCCTGGCACCACCCCCAACCCCCACCACCCACCACCAACCACCACCCACCGCCTCCACCATCGCTTCCAGCTGCTTACATCCACATCTGCATCTCCACATCTGGCCATAGACAGCACCCGACCTGCGTCCTCGTCCCAGCACTCACTGTCCGCTGCTGCCTGCTTGTGTCTGTCTGCGGAGGGGTCCAGAGGGGGTCCAGAGGGGTCCAGAGGGGTCAGGGGGGTCCAGAGGGGGTCCAGAGGGGTCCAGAGGGGTCAGGGGGGTCCAGAGGGGGTCCAGAGGGGGTCCAGAGGGGTCAGGAAGGGGGCACAGTGGGGCATGATTGAAAGACTGCTTGGTGTGAGTGGAGAAAGTATTACTAAAGTTGTTGCTTCTTCCATTTGGCTGGACTCACAGCAGATGCATTATGGGTAACAGGAAGAGCACATTTTTGGTTGGTGGATTTCAGACAAAGAATAGTATTTAAGTCAAATTTCATCATAACTTGTAGTATTTACACCATTTTTTACTGAATAATTACGTTAGAGTTCTGGTTTAGTAATTTTTGGGTTTAATAGTTCTTGTAATATTGTTATGATATTGTTGAGTTTTTCTTAATGCACTGACTCTGGTTGGAGGGTCAGGTTTCAACAGTGATACAAGATAAAATACATAAAATACATTGAAGCAACAGTAAATAACCTCAAAAATATAGACCAGAAAGTCATTTTAACGATATCTTCTGTTCCCTGAGTTTTGACTTAAAGGCTGTGGACCTGTCACTGAAAACATGCTTTCCTTGAACAGCAAAAAAGCACAAAAAAGAAAAACATAAACAGATGAAAGGGAGGCAAAGTGAAACGAGGATAAACATTGACAGTTCAATCATGTAATGTTTAACGAGGCAGAGATAATGGTTGTTCTGACGCTGAAATCAGAGGTAAAAGTTTACGGTCAGCACTAAACTTGTTTGGTTTGTTGCTTCCGTTTAAGTTTTTAATAAAAGAAAAGCAGTAGAGGTTGCTCTGCTGCTTTTGGGGGAGAGTGGAGTCTGAGGCCGGGACAAAAAAAGAAAATCAAGTAGATCCACTTTAACTGTAAGTGACAAACTGTCCACGAAATGACAGGCTCATAGGGACTGTGCACTTTAGAGCAAACTAATAAATCATCGCTTGTCACTAGCGTCTGCTGCATAATAGTTTTCAGTGACAGGTCCACAGCCTGAAAGTCTAAACTCAGGGCAAACAAATCTAAACACAGACGTAGGACCACAGCGAAATATTTGTCTTTTTTTTTAGCCTTTTGAGCATTTCGATTTTACATTCACACATAAAAAGAAACACACAAATCTAAATATGCATGTGAAAATCTTAAAACACACGCACAATTTCAACACAATTCTGCTGCAATAATAGTCTCAGGTTAACACAGTCTATAACACATTTCTCCTACAGCACTTTTACACCACACTTTCACACTTATGACTCATTTTTTCCACTTTAAGGTGTAGATATTATGTTTGCACCTATCACAGACTTGGTGCACACAGACTATGAGACGATGAGGCTGTTTGTTTACCTCCGAGGAGTTGAATGAGGCTGAATGAGTGGCCTGTGGAAGAAGAAGCTGAGTGGAAGTCAACTTAATGTGTAATCGCTCCCAAATCAGGTTCATTATCTCGGCGCCGCATGACGAGCAGACATCTTGGATTTACCCAAAGTGTCGTAGAGAATCAAACAAAGGACTTCTCAAACATTTGTCCAGTCTGCTGTGTAGAGATAATCGACTGAGGCTGCCTTCATGTTCATGTTCTGTTTGTGCTTCGCTCCTGCCTGTGAGACTGGCTCGTTAGTCCGGGTGAAGCTGGGTGGATTAACGCCGTACTAACAACTACTCACACTCAACTCAGCAATAAACACCAAAGACTGAGCAGTAATAGTACAAAAAAGTAGACTTGTATTGTGTTTTTATGGCAGTATTTAGGTAATTCTTTATTTTATTACATTCACCAAGGAAAAGAAAATGGAAATGCTGATTCTTTACCTTATTTTAACACTATACTATGCATTTTAAAAAGCCAAATCTAAACACAGACCCTCATTATAATAACATATTGACTAAAGGAATGGAGTTTTAGTGATATTTTCACCTCAAAGTATATTTATCATGTAACTACTCCATACACTGCATAGTTAATGTGTGTATTTGGACGAAGACAGTGACACAATTAGCTTCTATATTGAGTATTTTCACTTGATTTATTCATTTATTTCTTCATTTACATTGAAAAACAACAAGTAACTGAATTAAGACCGTAGTATATTTGGATGTTTAAATTTTGCAGCCCGTTATTTTCCTTTGGTGAATGTGTATAGTCTCTAACGACATTTATTTAAGCCCAGTTTTATGGTAGATTGTAGCTCAACTAAACCTAACTAAGCCCTCAGATGCCTTCAGTGCCATTTACTCTGTTTTATGTGAAAACAGTGTGCATCCTTCGAGCTGGAGATGCACCTAACCCGCTGTGCATGTGTGGTAGCCTTTAGCGCGCTAGCTCTCGCTCTGCAGTTTGGTATCTCTCAGCTGTTGGTTTGGACTCATGTATCCCTCATTGCATGCGCTTCATAACAAAGTGTTTTGCATTTTTTCCCCCGGTTCCCTCTCTTTGTTCCTCTTTGTGTTCCCGTCAGATGTTTCAGCCCATTATTTTGTTCATCCTCGTTCTCGTACTCTTCTCATCTCTCTCATACGCCGTCATTTTTAAGTTGGTCTTTTTGTTTGCGCTCTTCTTCGTACTCTAGTCCCTTTTGTTTTCTCCACATCGTGTTGTTTTATTAGTTAAGTTCTCCCCTTTTGCTTATATTTTACCCATTTTCTGTTTTTTGTTTTTCATTTGTCCCCGTCCGTCCGCTCTCTTACCCCGTCCCCTCACTCGTTTGTTGTCTTTTGTCTATTTTCTCCACTTCATACATGTCCACTTCCTGCACCCTTGTATTCCCCCTGTCCTCACCTACCCCCTCGTCCCGTCCCGTCCCCTCTCGTCCCACCTCACTCACAGTCCGGTCAGAGGGATGAGCTGGAGTGGCGTCTAGGACAGGAGCGAGGCGTGGAGCCCCAGAGCAGGGGAGCCCCGGGACTCTCTAGGTACCACAGGGCCCTGGCTTTAAGAGCAGAGGTCAGTGCCTCGTTTATTTTACTTTCACCACTGACTCCACTCTGTCCAGTCTGACATACCTCTCTGTGCACATCTGACCTGAACCTTATTCTAAATACGTCCAGCTTTCTCCGAATTTACCTTCAGAGATGCACCGAATTATCAAAAAGTGAAGCAAACTAACAATAAAGTAACACTATTTAACTTTTTTACCTTGAAATTTATTGCCTTAATTTACATTTATGCCTTAAAATCATCAGTAAATGTTGCCCCAAAGAATACCTGGAGGTAATTGGATGAGGCATGTGACAGTAACAAGCCTATCCTATATAGGTAATAATCAATAAAACTCAATACCGACCAAAACACCCTTTAAGTTTTATGTGTCCCTCCAGTAAATATAGTAGGTGATATTTTTGTCACTATGTTTTTGTTGAATTTGAAAAGGTTTTAGATGGACTTGAACAGGTTTTAGTTGGATTTGAACAGGTTGTAGATGGATTTGAACAGGTTGTAGATGGATTTGAACAGGTTGTAGATGGATTTGAACAGGTTTTAGATGGATTTGAAAGGTTTTAGATGGATTTGAAAGGTTTTATTGATTGAAGGTTGTAGATGATTAAAGGTTTTATTGATTAAAAGTTGTAATGATTAAAGTTTTAATGATTAAAGGTTTTATTGATTTAAGTTATAAGATTAAAGTTTTATTGATTAAAGGTTTAATGTATTAAAGTTTTATTGATTAAGTTGTAAATTAAATTTTAAGAATAAAGTTTTAATTATTAAAGTTATTGAATCAAGTTGTAAATTAAATTTAAGATAAATAAGATAAAGTAAGAAAAGTAAGAAAGTTAAGAAGAAAATAAGAAATTAGATAAGAAAAATAAATAAATAGAAAAGATTAGTAGAAATAAGAATAAATTAAAATAAGTATAAGAAATAAAATTAATAATAATTAATTAAAAAAAAAAAAAGAAAATAAAAAAAAAAAAAGGAAGGGAAAAAAAAAAAAAAAAAAATAAGAAGAAAAAAAAAAAAAGAAAAAAAAAAAAAAAAAAAAAAATAATAAAAAAAAAAAAAATAAAATAAAAAAAAAAAAGAGGGAAAAAGAAAAAAAGGGAGAAAAAAAAAAACAACTATAAAAAAATTAATTATATCACACAGCTCACTCCAGCAACAGTCACTTTTACACTGAACACTTCCTTATTTCTTGTATTTCTTTTTGTCCCGTCTCCATTATCTTAATTTATTTATTTTATTTTATTTATTTTACAGCACTAAACTTGATTTGTTGTGTCATATGTAGAAATCAACATCTACAATAATACCTTTGAAAGCAGCATCTTATTTATATTTGCACTCACTAAATCAGGCCAAGTGAACAGAGTAATATACAAAAAAAATACAAAATAAAAATAAAAATACAAAATAAAAATAAAATAAGTAAATAAATAAATAAATAAATAAAAAAAATGAAAATAAATAAATAAATAAATAAACTCCTAAATATAAATTTTATAAACCCACAAACTTGGTGCTTAATTTCATTTTTTGTTTAAATAAATAAATAAACTCCTTTATTTTTATGTGCAGAATTGTTATAGTACTTATTTATCTTGTATTCTTGTAGCTAACTGAGGATCATATGGTTGAATAATGATTGTTTGTGTTATTCATACACCACCAATGACAATAAAGCTTCTATTCTATTCATGAAGCTAGCGATGCTAACGATAATTCACTTTAACAACATCAGCGTGGTTTATGGTTTCATGGTCCCAGTAGAAGTCATTCACAGAAGATGATGGTTCAAAAATGTAGAAATAGAAAATAGAAAAGCTCCGACACATCGTCTGACCGTGAACGGAGAGATTTATTCACAGATAAAATAAAGCAATGTCCTCTTTTTTTTACACCTGCCCCAAAACAGATGGTTGATACTTAATTTATATTGAATAAATACCTTATTAATGTGTCCCAAAGTGCAGTGGTGCTAGTGGTGCTCTTGTTCTCATTTAACAGACCAATAATCTGCAAAATAAACCTCTAGAAACTGTCAAAAAAAGACAAAAAGATCACAATTATAGCTGGAAAAAAAAAGTTACTGGAGTCAGCCCTTTTTCCTCCAAACTACTCAGTCCAGTATTTGTATTGGCTTTGGTTCATTGGAGAAGATAACTAATAAAAACAGTAATTATAAGAGTAGGATACTGGCTACGCTGCAGTACAGTTTATATTATTGTCAGCTGAGCGTTATCATAATTACAAACCTGCTCTGATCATTATTATACAGTGACTCGTGTTTCTTTTGTGATTACCAAGTGTTTGTCGGTACAATGCAAAGTCAAATTAAAAAGCACAAAGAGGCGAGTGTATTGTGTGTAAGTCCTTCAGTGACTCGGCGGTTTAATAAAGCGCTCGTGTAATCGCACACTCTGTGATTCATAATCGCTGCCTCATGCTTGTTTTCGTCGAGAAATCACTTTCTGTTACGTAACGAGTCCTGGCAGCGCTCGAGCGACACGCGGCTCTCGCAGTTACACTCACGGCGGAGAGGCCTTTTGTGCTTTCTGCCGCAGTGTAATCTGTGGAATGAATGAATGGAAGAGCGGGATTAGCCCTGCGCTCTGATGTGACTTTGACTTTGGGTTGACAGAGAGGTGAACGGAAGCCAGCTCGCCTCAACGCTGGAGGAGAAATCTTATTAAAACAAACATAATTTACTGCTTTTTGAAAAACACAGATCCATAAACAAATCAAACTTTAAATTTAAAATGTTTCATTTTATAATTAACACGTTTGATCTGCATTTAAAGGGAGCATTAAGTGTCACTGTGCAATATTACTACTGGTATAAACTACTACCCTTCCACAAATTACTTCAACAAAAAACTGCATGCATCAAATTACCATAGTTTTCCAATTTAATTTGACAAATGAGCAAATTACAATCCATTCGACAAAAATAACTGGTTTGTTGTGTAAATGGTTCGAAGAATCACTAAACGCACTCAGAGACAGAGTTAGTCCAGTCTTAGACCAGGTCCAGACTCATGGAGGTCAGTGTTTGGTGAAGGAGACAGAGTTAGTCCAGTCTTAGACCAGGTCCAGACTCATGGAGGTTAGTGTTTGGTGAAGGAGACAGAGTTAGTCCAGTCTTAGACCAGGTCCAGACTCATGGAGGTCAGTGTTTGGTGAAGGAGACAGAGTTAGTCCAGTCTTAGACCAGGTCCAGACTCATGGAGGTCAGTGTTTGGTGAAGGAGACAGAGTTAGTCCAGTCTTAGACCAGGTCCAGACTCATGGAGGACAGTGTTTGGTGAAGGAGACAGAGTTAGTCCAGTCTTAGACCAGGTCCAGACTCATGGAGGTCAGTGTTTGGTGAAGGAGACAGAGTTAGTCCAGTCTTAGACCAAGTCCAGACTCATGGAGGTTAGTGTTTGGTGAAGGAGACAGAGTTAGTCCAGTCTTAGACCAGGTCCAGACTCATGGAGACAGAGTTAGTCCAGTCTTAGACCAGGTCCAGACTCATGGAGGTCAGTGTTTGGTGAAGGAGACAGAGTTAGTCCAGTCTTAGACCAGGTCCAGACTCATGGAGGTCAGTGTTTGGTGAAGGAGACAGAGTTAGTCCAGTCTTAGACCAGGTCCAGACTCATGGGAGTGTTTGGTGAAGGAGACAGAGTTAGTCCAGTCTTAGACCAGGTCCAGACTCATGGAGGACAGTGTTTGGTGAAGGAGACAGAGTTAGTCCAGTCTTAGACCAAGTCCAGACTCATGGAGGTTAGTGTTTGGTGAAGGAGACAGAGTTAGTCCAGTCTTAGACCAGGTCCAGACTAAAGAGTTAGTCCAGTCTTAGACCAGGTCCAGACTCATGGAGGTCAGTGTTTGGTGAAGGAGACAGAGTTAGTCCAGACTTAGACCAGGTCCAGACTCATGGAGGTCAGTGTTTGGTGAAGGAGACAGAGTTAGTCCAGTCTTAGACCAGGTCCAGACTCATGGAGACAGAGTTAGTCCAGTCTTAGACCAGGTCCAGACTCATGGAGGTCAGTGTTTGGTGAAGGAGACAGAGTTAGTCCAGTTTTAGACCAGGTCCAGACTCATGAAGGTTAGTGTTTGGTGAAAAGAGTTAGTCCAGTCTTAGACCAGGTCCAGACTTGAACAGAGTTGTCCAGTCTTAGCCAGGTCCACTAATGTTAGTGTTTGGTGAAGGAGACAGAGTTAGTCCAGTCTTAGACCAGGTCCAACTCATGAAGTGTTTGGTGAAGGAGACAGAGTTAGTCCAGTCTTAGACCAGGTCCAGACTCGGAACGAGTTAGTCAGTCTTAGACCAGGTCCAGACTCATGTTAGTGTTTGGTGAAGGAGACAGAGTTAGTCCAGTCTTAGACCAGGTCCAGACTCATTAGTGTTTGGTGAAGGAGACAGAGTTAGTCCAGTCTTAGACCAGGTCCAGACTCATGGAGGTCAGTGTTTGGTGAAGGAGACAGAGTTAGTCCAGTCTTAGACCAGGTCCAGACTCATGGAGGTTAGTGTTTGGTGAAGGAGACAGAGTTAGTCCAGTCTTAGACCAGGTCCAGACTCATGGAGGTTAGTGTTTGGTGAAGGAGACAGAGTTAGTCCAGTCTTAGACCAGGTCCAGACTCATGGAGGTTAGTGTTTGGTGAAGGAGACAGAGTTAGTCCAGTCTTAGACCAGGTCCAGACTCATGGAGGTCAGTGTTTGGTGAAGGAGACAGAGTTAGTCCAGTCTTAGACCAGGTCCAGACTCATGGAGGTTAGTGTTTGGTGAAGGAGACAGAGTTAGTCCAGTCTTAGACCAGGTCCAGACTCATGGAGACAGAGTTAGTCCAGTCTTAGACCAGGTCCAGACTCATGGAGGTCAGTGTTTGGTGAAGGAGACAGAGTTAGTCCAGTCTTAGACCAGGTCCAGACTCATGGAGGTTAGTGTTTGGTGAAGGAGACAGAGTTAGTCCAGTCTTAGACCAGGTCCAGACTCATGGAGACAGAGTTAGTCCAGTCTTAGACCAGGTCCAGACTCATGGAGGTCAGTGTTTGGTGAAGGAGACAGAGTTAGTCCAGTCTTAGACCAGGTCCAGACTCATGGAGGTTAGTGTTTGGTGAAGGAGACAGAGTTAGTCCAGTCTTAGACCAGGTCCAGACTCATGGAGAAAGGGTAATCATAGAGTCAGTGTTTGGTGAAGGAGACAGAGTTAGTCCAGTCTTAGACCAGGTCCAGACTCATGGAGGTCAGTGTTTGGTGAAGGAGACAGAGTTAGTCCAGTCTTAGACCAGGTCCAGACTCATGGAGACAGAGTTAGTCCATTTTTATCTAGATCAGTGTTTGGTGAAGGAGACAGAGTTAGTCCAGTCTTAGACCAGGTCCAGACTCATGGAGGTTAGTGTTTGGTGAAGGAGACAGAGTTAGTCCAGTCTTAGACCAGGTCCAGACTCATGGAGGTTAGTGTTTGGTGAAGGAGACAGAGTTAGTCCAGTCTTAGACCAGGTCCAGACTCATGGAGGTTAGTGTTTGGTGAAGGAGACAGAGTTAGTCCAGTCTTAGACCAGGTCCAGACTCATGGAGGTCAGTGTTTGGTGAAGGAGACAGAGTTAGTCCAGTCTTAGACCAGGTCCAGACTCATGGAGACAGAGTTAGTCCAGTCTTAGACCAGGTCCAGACTCATGGAGGTCAGTGTTTGGTGAAGGAGACAGAGTTAGAACAAGATTTTTAATTGAATATAAATTGATTGAGGTTTTCGTTCAATCCCAAAGAGGCCATTTGTTGTCTTTTTTGGTTTTAAAGCCCGAGACTGAGACAAGAACGAGTAAAAACAAGTTCTAGATCAAAACAAAACCAAGACTTTTAGAAAATAGACATTAGACTAATTTGTGTCTGTACTTGTTCATCATAATACAATCCAATTCTGCACTTTAAAAACAACAAAAAGTACCATACAACAACATTAAAGAAAAATAAAAACACATAAAAGAAGAAAGAAAGACATATATTAAAACATATATAATAAAACAAAGTGTAAAATGACATTAAAAGTTGACATCTTGTGCTCAAAAGATGTGGGGAAACATTCAGTGACTTTTAATGCTTTTGTTTTGCTAATTGCTCTTATAAATTAAACAGATAAAGACTGAGCCACTCACTAATGTTCTTTGTTAAGGCTCTGACATTAAAATCCTCTCATTTTTTGGTGGCTAATGCTAATTGGTTCATCATAAATAGCTTGCAGAGTGCTTAACTTCCATCATTAAAATGCATGCCCAGCTTATGTTGTTTACAAAAACTACAAGAGTCTATTTTTCAACAGAATTTCTCTTTTATACTTTGTAGAGATCTGATCAAACTCACAGACATAGACTTCTGACTTTGCATCGGGAATAGAAGAGCGGTTTTTAAGTCTTTAATAAAAAACAGTATTTGACTTCTCTGCATGAATTTGTAATGAATCAGTTTCTTTTTGATGCTGTCAGTAACTGAGCGCTGTGCTTTTTGGGTTCAGCTCCGGGACACCTCAGCCTCTGACGTCCACTTCCGTCTGGAGCACGAACGACGACTCAGAGCGACGACGGAGGAGGCGGTCCTGTCCCTGCCTCAGGTACCGTCACTCAGTTCAATTAAGAAAGGAGACAGTGGATAAACAGGAAAAACAGATCAGAACTAATCATGTAGTGTTACCCCAGCCATTAATTATGTTTAAATGCTGCAAAGTATGTGATAAAATAGAGCCAAATGTAAAAATATGTCTTTTATTCACGAATATGTTGAAGAAACCTCCTAAATTCTTCTTATTTAGAGAATTTATATGAAGATTTTACACAGAATTTATAGTTATAGCACATATTTACACTTTCAATCAAAGCATATGCCTTTTTGTCCATATAAACATAGGATCATCATTCAACAATGCTAATGCCTATACATACATAAATAAATGGAAATGAAGATGACATGACCTACTGTAGTTGTGCTGATGTAATGATAGAAAATAACAGAAAATGCAAAGTCAAAGCCCATCTAAAACACTTTATTAGCTCTTAAGTGTCGTCTGTTATTACTTTCAATTGATCCAAATGTATTATTTTTCAAAAGAGCATGAATTTGTAACATGATGCATCCTCTAGTCATGATTTAATTCAAATATCTATCTAATAATAATCTATAACAAGTCCTACAAAATTTTAAACAGCAGTAATTTCAAAGATTAGTGTGTTATGAGTGTTTTGGCCGTCTGTTTTTTGTTTGAAAACCAGATATTTTGGTGATATTGGTAGTAAATTTATTCCAGTGAAGATAAAAATAGTAGGGTTTGTGAGTGTTGGGATATTTTGTGTTGTCCTAGAGCTGAGAGTCAGTGTGAAGGCCAGAGAGGTTTATTTACCAGAATACAGACCTGGAGACTGAATATTCAAGTCTCTGAGTCCATTGTAAAGGTTTTTATACAATACGTTGACGTAAGCATAAGGATAATGAAAGTGTTGTATGAGATAATGTGTCCCAAGAAGGTTATCTGCAAATAAAGGTAAACAGAGAGTCAACTGGTACAGATATTAGTTAGTTGATGTGTTTTTCCTCATCTTTAGAGACTTAGCTCAGGGCAAAGACATTTTGTTTGGCCATAAACTTGGAAACTATAGGATTTGTTTTAACTATTTCCACAAAAATTCTCAATCAAGAATCTCAGTGATTGGTAAAACACATTAATTGACTATAAACCCACTTACAGGTGTTATTTTAGCAGATCAGCGTTAGTTTGATTCCCAACCAGGACGTATTTACCCTCTGTCATTCCCTTCTCTGTGTCTTCATATTTCCTGTGAACTAACAACTAATAAAAACTGAAAAAATGCCCCAGAATTCCCTCATAACTTCCTTCGCTTCCTCTTTTGCGTCAGACGGAAGAGGATCGTTTACGTCTGGAGGCGCAGCGAGGAGCCCTGGAGCTGCACGGCCTCCAGACTCACGACGTGCCCTGGACTCAGGAGAAAACCGTGCTGCAACAAGAGGTGCGCCTTTTCCGCCGCAACACCATCATCCTGTACATGAAACTCAGGGCCCTCCTCACGCAGTGGAGACTCAGCCACAAAGACGACTCGGCCGACGGGACCTCGCACCCAGAGGTGAGCCGGGACTTTTATTTATTTTTTATTTTTTTAGAAGTTCTGATGCAACACAGAAAAATAAGTTGATGTTGCGTGATCTGTTCCAGTTTGAGAAGTTGGAGGGAATCCCGGAGCTGGGTGCGGTTATGGAGCAACAGGCCGAAGGGGAGTCAGACCGGGACGACAGGCTCTGTTTACCTCAAAGTTCAGGGGACGTCCCGGAGCCGGCCGCCGTCGTCCCTCTGCCCTCGCCCGACCGACACCTGCAGCACCAGAGACAGGTACGGCTCAGGCCTCGGATAAACTGGTATTTACAGGTTAAATCACGTTGTTGTGGGAAAAAGAGGCATCAAAACTAAACCAAGAAGACGGATTTTGGGTTTATGCCAAAAAGCTTTCACTCAAAAAAGGAAATTAAACAGGAAAATCAATATTATTGCCAACATGCAGCTAAATGATGAAGTTGTAAAATAAAAACAGATTATATTTACTTCATTTCAACTCATTTTTTGAAGAAGTGGAGCAGTTTGTCCTGATATGGCCTACATAACACAATAGACACATGCACTTGCAGTAAATGACGTTAAATGAAAGAGACAGAGCAAGGGAATTCTAGATTTAAAGGCCTTTTCATAGTTTTGATTTGTGTTATAGTATTTGAGTCCAGTCTGAGTCTTAAAACCACTCAGACTTGAGCCTATTTTTCAATCTCGGACATTATCGTCTTGAATTTTTTATCAAAGATTGGCCAAAACGAGTTAAAGATGACCAGCTAAAAGGAGATGTAAAAGACGTATATTATCAAAGCTTACAAAATTTGCAATAAATATGTTAAATGTGTAAAACTTATCCATAAAAAAGGAAACAATACATTTACAGTAAAAGCTGTGGTAAGAGCCAAGCAATCCCGCCCAACCAGAGTGGAATAAAGAGACTGATTTATTTGTTTTTTGACTTAATTTGACTTTATAAATGTCTTGTCTGGAGCTTGAACTCATCATGGAGGCGTTAATGTTTGGAGAGTTGAAATTTTTTACCTTAAGATCAGTTAAAATGTTGAAAGTTTTCAGTAATTTGTAAAACCTTCTAGTCTAGTTTTGATTCATATAATCCTGAGATCTTTGTGACCAAGACCAAGACCGAGTTAAAATGAGTTCAAGTCTGAGATGAGACCAAAAAGCATCCTTAAAACCTCTTTCAAAACCAAGGCTAAGTACTCTGACACTTCATTCTTGTGAAAAACCTCTTATGTTAATTAAAAAAAATCCCTCTGTCTGCTTTTATCTCTAAAAACTAACTCTGTTACCTCTAAGACTGGACTTGGTTGGCTTTTATAACAGTTCAAATGGATCTAAATAGACTGACCTTGGTCTTGTCTCAGTCTTGATCCATAAAAGTCTTGGTCTTAGACATTATAAATTAAAACCAGCTAAAAAAAAGTGCCCCTAACTCTGTCACTTTATCTTAAACCCAACCCTGTGTGGAGCTGGAATCTTATCTTGGTCCTAATCCCTAAAAGTCTTGGTCTGGTCTTGGTTTTAACACACTCTGGTCTCCATCCTGGTCTTCTGTTGTACTCTGAGTCTGTAGTCGACTTTGTCCTTTTCCTCGGTAAGTCCAGAGTGAAGATGCATTATTAAACAGTCCTGAGTGCTCCACTTTGTTCTGTGTTGTGATTTTTTGACAGCTTCATGAATTTGTTTTGTGCCGTAATCTGACATTGTTGTTGCTTTTTACCGTTTGCACTTTTAACAAACACGGCCAGTTTTAAGTGTGAAGCCTCATGCATCAGAGCTAATGTAGATCCGCTGGTGTAAGCATCAGGGCCCAGCTGCACCTGAGCTCGACCGGATCTTCAAACCTCAGCCAATGAGAAGTTCATCTAAGGCTAAGAGGGATATTAAGTTTAAGAGTGTTTAAATAATGCTTCTTATGATGAAAGTAGATGCTTATGGGGCACATCTCTGCAGCTGACCCAGGTTTAAATCCAACTTGAATCCATTTGTTCTGAGTTATTTCTCCCTTTCTACTTGTTTCTTTTCCATCTTCATTGTAGCTGTATAAAATCTATAAAAAGTCATGCTTATACAGTAAATAAGTCCGAGTTGAACTGATCATTTTCGTCTTTAGATTCAACAGGACTTCATTTAATATGTCTTTATTACAAGGTTTTGTCGTTGAACTGAGACCAGACTGTGTTTAGACCAAGAGACGACCGAGAGTTTGAACGATAAAGGCTCAAGAGAAGAAAACCGAGGTCAGAACAGTTATAAAATCCAAACAAGTCCAGTCTTAGTCCAAGTCCAAACTCATGAAGGAGTGAGAATGATGAGGATGCTTTTATTTGTACATAAAACTATATCTGGACGTACTTTATGTATTCCAAAACAAGTCAGCAGTAGCAGTAAGCTTAAAAATAAAAAAGAGGCAAATAAATATAATAACTAACTGCAAATATTCAATAAAAGCTACACAAAATGTGAAGTTTTAATGGCAGTGGAAAGAGACAGGAACTGTACTGTGCTATTGTACTGACTGAGTTGAATAGAATTAGGAAAAAATCAGCAGTTGTGGTCGTTGCAGGATTTGATTTTAAATCCTGAGACCTCTGTTTCATAGACGGAGACAAGACTGTGTAAAAATGAGTTTAAGACAAGACTGAGACGTTCAAAAACCAGTCCCAAGACCAAGTCCATCCTCAAGTACAACAGGACTCCCATCTTTAACATTCAGGATGTTTTGTACTTGTTAATGAGAGGTTCCTCGGTGCATTTTAATCGTCATCAGAAGCGTTTGTGACCTTGTCTTCTCCGTCCGTTTGTGTGTGCCGAATACGGAGAATCAATTTTCACGGCAGAGGTCGAGAGAAGACAGATGGGAAGGACAAAGAGGGAGAGAAAGGAGCCGCAACAGAAACAGGACGGAGAAGTTTGAAGGGAATTGATTTATGGAGCACTTACAGAGAGGGTTTGTGCTTAAAAGACAAAGGACACTGATAAAAACAGGCCGATCCAGATAAGGCAGGGCTGAACTCGCAGTGACTTGCATGTGGGATTATCCTTCTCTAAAAGCAGGTTTTCGCTGATTGTGTCGTCCTAATCTGTGTTTTATTGCAGTTTGGGGAGAACAGACGGCTGCTGCAGGCCCTGCGCTCGCTGCTCGAGGAGTTTCGGGAGGAACTGCGGGAGGAGGACGCGCGCCGGTGCCAACTGCAGCAGTCCTACGCCAACGACAAGGCGGCCTGGGAGGTCAAGTGGGCCGAGATGAAGAGCCAGCTCGCCCAGGTACAGATGGCCTCTCAGCGCTCACCTCAAACACACACAGGACAGCCCCAGAAAGTGTTCTCTGAGAGCAGCGGGACGACACCGAACATGTGCCTCTTCACGGACCACAGCCTCTCACCGAACCTGTAATTACACATAAACAAATAGACGCCATTTATTTAAGATAATTACTCCCAGAAAAGCGATTAAAAAGCGAGACAGCTACAGACAAAATGATGAATCGCTCTCTTATGACCGTTGCATAAAGTAATTACAGCATCAATTTGTCTAATGGCGTTATATATTATTAGTGAAATTAACACAGTAGTTTCAGGGCTCTCTTCTGTTCATAATAAAAGTGATAAATACTTTCAGACGAGGAAAAAAGATTATATTTGAGATGGTGTTGTCAGCAAAGGCTATAATATATTACAATGTGAAATTAAAGTATAGTACATTGTGAATATCTTTAACTTTTACTATTTTATCTATTATATAATACATTTATGAAACTAGGGTACAGTGTGCACACCTTGAATGTCTATGTATAGCACTGTAAAGGTAAAAAAAAGTTTTAAAAAGAAGAGTAAATCAGTGATAGAATCAAGAATAATGCCCTTCTCTATGACTTTGCTGCCATTTTACCAAAAGGACTCTAATTTTACGCTGAATTAACACATTATTTATGGACGAGCACAATCAAAATCATTAAAATATACTTACATAATCCTCTTTAATATACGTCCAGAGGAAACCGAGAGGATTGCTTTCAAACAAACAGAAGACAGGAGGATAGTGTCTGTTTAAAAAGAGACGTACTGTTGCTTTAAGAATAATATTTGAACTAAAGGTAAAGCTCACGCCGCCAGAAGACGTCTTACTCTTATCTGATGAAAAGGAAGCTGCAGCACTGGGGACTAATTAAGAGCTTTGACTTTTCTGAGGCAGATTATCTTTTTAACTCTTTTTCCTCATAATCTGTGCAGTTTTTACACGGTTCGGTTCTTCCTCGGTGCAGAGGTCGCCCAGAGCATCCACTCAGAGATAATTTACTCACTTTTCTCCGATAAAAGCACATCTGATTCCTGTTATTTCACTGTGCTGGGCTCCTTTTATTCCTGGTGATTACACGGATTAGTAGAGCACCGTACCTCAAGTGGGATACACACCAATACTGTTATCAGATAGGATTATTATACTGCATTTGACTCATGTTTCATGCTCTACTTTGGTCCCAGTCCAGCGTTAAACCTCTAAATTACACAGTGTTTACTATTTACGGAGTCTAAAGAAGTTATAAGCTACTGTATATGTCATCAGAGTTCCCATGTGGAGAGGAAAAACTGCAAATATAGAGTTTTCAGAGAAGGAAATGGATTAAAAATACCCAAATATGAAAATCAATACTGATCTAAGAAGTCGGTCTGTGTGTAATTAGTCTGAAACTTTACATAAATGGACCATAATCTTCTGTAAGCATTCTGTAAAGCTACGGGGAATTTAAAGTTTGAGTTTTGACCCTCTGAGGCTGCCGTAGTTTGCGAAGTAGAGTTAGTATATGACTGTTAACGTGGCCGTACACAGGATTTTAGAGTAAATTTTAGATGAATGAACTAATGAGCCGTGGTTTGTGGGTTACACAGTGATAAAACATGTCTAAAAGTTTACAACACGTGCATTTTATGAAAGCAATGATTAAATAATATATGCATTTTGGTTCAGAATTGATAAATAAGGAGTAATACAAGACAAGAAGTGCACTGTTGAGGAAAAAGAGTGGTCTGATTAATATAAGACGAGCCAGTGATGAACAAAAGAAGACAAATGCTGCTCTCAATAAATATCTTCACTATTGGTGGATTCTGGCTTCATACAGGTTTTTATTAGATGGTAAACTGTCCTGTCACTCAGTTATTCTCCATAATTCATGTCAAAAAAACATCTAAATTAAGTGGAAGCTTTAATACATCTTTAATAAGATGGGAAAATGGGAAATCCTGGTTGAATCTGACCGTTGCCTCATCGAAAAAGTGGCTAAAAGACGTATAGAAGGATACATATGTGGAGGATTTGCAATTATTGTGTGTCCACCATTGTTCTGGAAAGCCTTATTAGAGACAGTCCACAAGGAGGATATGGAGAGAGACGTAAGAAAGTAAATTATTGTTAAAATCATGTGGCTCGAACAGTAAAGATCCTGAGTGAAATCGTACAGAAATACACAGAAATCACAAAATATAGATGAAAAATGGGTCCTGAAATGCCAATAAAATAGTCTCTTTTAAAGCCAGTACAGAACTTATCAAATATTTGTGAATGGAGTGAGAGCAGAGACGGCCTTGACTCTCTTTTTTTTGCTTCTGTGTCTGCTTCATCAACGACTACAGAGCTCAGTTCTGCTCCGGAGTAAAAAACGGTTCCCTTTTTTGCAGAAAATTCACACTTTCAGCACCAGACTCGACAGGTGCAGAGAAACACAAACGAGAACACGGTGTTTTATCACAATATTATTACTTCCTGTCCTTGTTAGATACTATTTTGAGGCATGTGCTTGTCTGATAGTGTGAAGCTGGTTTTAGATTGATAAATTTGAAAGAAAACCATGATAAAGTGTGTAAAACAACGTAAATGTTTGATAAAGCAGTGATCTAAGCTGTGTGTGTGTGTCCCGGAGCAGCTGGAGGACGAGGCCGGCGCCAGGGTTCGATGTGAGGGCGACTCGGACACGGACCGGGCCCTGAACCAGGAGCGAGAGGAGCACCGTCGGCTGCTGTCCGAGAGCCACAGCGCCTCCATGGACCTGCGCTGGAAACTGCAGCACGGAGAGAAGAGGTGGAGCCGAGAGAAGAGCGAACTGATGGAGAAGTTCGACCGGGAGCGACAGGAGTGGGACGGCAGCATGAGGGAGATGCACCGCAAGATGGAGAGGGTAAGGGTCAAAGTGTGGGCCGAGTGAACAGAAGAAACTGTAGAGGGTAGATCTTAGAGGTAACGTTAAAGACTGAGAACCGGGGTTATGTTTGTAACCATTTTATAATACAATACTTTATTGTTTTTATGAGGAAAATTTTGTTAAAAGACTGTAAGCATTATGAAAAAAAATTTAGAAAAAATGGAAAGACACACAAAAGACAAAGAGATTACAGTGAAGAATATGATGCGATCTGAAAAAATCTGAGATTGAAAATTTAGGCGAAACAAAAAGACTAACCCTGACTCGAGGCAACAGGGTTATTCTCTTTACTAAAAAATAACACTTAAACTCATCCCTTGAAGCTGTGAACCTGAAGTTACAGAGCGACGAGGTTTCAGAGGCTGCTATCGTTCCTGTTTGCTTCTCTAAAATTGCCTCGGCCTGATCCGGCAAACACAGAGAATTACTGAATAATTGATGTCCTCCCTGGGCTTTAATTGGACGAGCCGCAGAGAGTCGCCTCGTCTGTGATTCTCGGGGCATCGCCGCTTTAATATAATATGAACCTTCGACATTTACATAGGAAGAGGTGCCTGGAATAACAACAGCGACACAGACACGCCGCTCAGGTTTACGGATAAAAAGAGTGAAAAGTGCTGATGCAATGAGACACAGAACAGGATGAAGGGATGCATTATTCAGCAGTGTTGAAGCAGGTCAGGAGTAAAAACTGTTCAGGACGAAGAGGAGTAAACGTGAGGGCTGTCTATGAATCTGGTGCATCATTTATAGCATGATTTATAGTGAAAATGACGGCGAATATCAGCAAAATCAGCTCTTAACATGCTGCTCTTTACATAAGTCACTTAAACTGTGGCATAAAACAATTTAACCTGCATTTTCCCTTTAATTTTATTAGTTCTGTTCGTCGTAACGTGAGCAAAAAAAGGACATTTCATGAATTTATACATCTTCAATACAATATGTTTTATGGGAAAACAGGTGTAAAATAAGATAAGACTTTATTGATCCCGGAGTGAGGAAATTCAGATGTTACAGGCTTAGAGCAAATCCAGTTAAAGCGCAGAAATAAGATGAAAAGTACAAAAGTGTCCGTGCAAATGTAATGAGACGTGAAAAGTGGGCCATATTTTCAAAAAGAGGTGACAAAAGAGTATTAAGTAAATTACAGAGAGATTATAAAAAGTTCTCTTATCTTCTCTAGACATATTAGGAATGACATAATTAAGTTTCTATGAAAAATATAGCACAGGGCCATTAATACAGAAGAAAGTGCATGTTATAAGCATTGGCATTAAACAGATCAAAGTGAGGGTAGTACGAAGAAATAATCTATAGAACCTAACCTTTCTCTTTTAATTTGATCTCTTTTTATAAATCAAACAGACAATAAAAAACATCACAATAAAATAAAAAATTGTCATTATTATTATTATTATTATTATCATCCTTTTACAAAAGTTATTCAGGATCACGAAACATAACCCAATCAATAATAATGACTTTTACTCTCCTTGGCCTTTCCTTTATTATTAAAAAAATAAAGTTTTAACGATTTTTTACAATAATTCTCTGGATGAGATCACGGTCTGACTCCAGCTCAAGTTAAATTTTCTTACATTTTTTGTCCGTGTTGTAAGTGGTATTTTGCCTTATTCATTATAAAAAAGAGCCAACTAAATCTTTTCATTTTAATAGTCAAGAATGGTTTTAAATCTTTCCTGACACTGGTCGAACAAAACCAACAAAAAATAGTAATAATATAAATAATATTAATCACCAGCAGGAGGAGTAAATAGAGAGGCGTAAACAGGAGGCTTGACTGTCTTTAATATGTTTTACTTCATTTTTAGAGATTGTTTTTTAGCATTTATTGGTGAAACATTATAAAAACACTAATATCTCTGAAGGTTGAGTGCAGACTGAGTGCGATGATTCACTCAGAGGCTCGTGTTTAGCTGCTTTTTGAAGCCTCTCTCGTTCAAAAGTGCTTCCTCTTAATTCACTTTATGATGTGGATAAATAAAAAGACCAGAGACCAATTGAAGTGGTGGAAAAGTTAATTTAAAGCTCTGTCTTAAAAGAGTGTATTCGTTTATTTTAAAGAACTCTGTCTGTTTTTTCCAGCTCCAAAGAGAGCTGTCGTCCCGTCGCGGTGAAGGCCTGGAGAGCAGCTCGTCCCACAGAGGTGCGTTCTCGCCCCAGGACAGCCCCTGCGCCGCCCCCCGGTCTCCACGCTCCCCCTGTTCGTCCGCCCCCGTCCCGATGCCCACCACCCGCTCCCACTCCGACTCGGACGCTGTGCTGGAGGAACAGGGCAACGGCACCAGGCTCAAGGGTCCCACGGAAAACCTGTTTCTGGACGCGCTGAGTCTGGACCCCCTCAGCGGCCTGGAGGTCCCACCCCCCTCCAGACTGGACAGTGAGAAGAGGTTCCCCTGCATGAAAGAGGTGTTTAAATTCACGGACAACAGCCTTAAAATGCATAGATATACCTTATTATGGGACTTTTTCATTAAATAAACCAATTTTTAAACTAAAATCACCACCAAAATCTGCCAAATAACTGTTTAAATCTGTTCAAAACCACTTAAAGTCCAACTTTAACCACAGAAAACCTGTCGAAATCCAGTAATAACAAAATCAAATCAGTTTGAACTTAGATAAAGTCTTAATTCTTATAATATCTGTATAATGAGTAGCATTAATGTCATTATTATTACTCATCCCATTTACTCAAGGCCATAGTATATCACAGCACATGTTCACCCTCTAAATCTTTGTTTGCAGTTTTCAGCAGCACCTGATAGATTTTTAAACAGTTTTTATTGTCATTTTAGATCTGAAAGAAAGCCTAAAGGTATAAATTCAAACTCTAGTAGCTTTAGATAAACAATGCAACTCGAGGCGTTTAAACAAAAAGGAAATAAGTGACATTTTACGTGAAACTGAAAGATACACATTAAACAAAAGCTTTTGATGAGCTTTCTTTACTGCCACAAAAATATTGTTAATCAGTCTTGAGTTATTGAGTAAAAGCCATAAAACTATCTCTGAACAAAGGATTCAGTCAGAGCTTAAAGGATATAAGTGAAATATAATAATTGTCGTACTGTTCATGTTGGAAATGGCATAAAATAATAGAGACAAAAAGATGTAAGAGAATTTTGGAGTTTGAGATTTGACCCTTTGAGGCTTCTGTAGTTTGTCATGCATTAATAAAGGCAGACACATTCACTTCTACAATTAGTCCTGTTTTTGGACATACAGCAAGAGAACCTTTAAATTATAAATAAGAGTCATTTCTACATTTTCAAACCCAGTGTTTATAGGTAAAAGCATGTATTATTAATGTTTATGAGAGATTTTTCCTGTCATTGCTTCTGGAAGGGCTCACTGTGTCCTGGACTTGTCACGCGTTTGTTGTTTTAGGCCCTGAATGAGCTTTCGGAGCGAGAGGAGGATCCGTCCTACCCCGATGACGAGATGGGAGGGGGCAGTCTGCTCAGGTAAATCCAAAAGTTCAAAGAGTGTTAGATTTTTTCACTGAAAATGAGTTGAATTGGTCCGAACTAGCTCCAATCTGGGTCTTAGACGCTGAGGAGAACGCAGTTGACTCTATTAAGTGTTACAGGACGTCCCCTTCAGTGATTTTGATGTGAAAGTTTCTCTTATACCTCCTCACTCTGTTTAAAAATTCAGCCTGTAACAATTAAAACACAGAACTTGCTTTTTGAAAACACGGAGCACACTGTAAAAGACTTTTTGTTGCAGGAAAATTAAAGAAAATGTTTGGGTGCAGGTTTATTTATTTGCTTTTTGGGTCTCATTTCTGCCAGTGATAGTGTAGTTATAGCTGTAACTATAATTGACAAACATAGGTTTCCATATTTCCTGTAAATTTCCTGTCCTAATTTCTCTGATTATTTGGAGACTGTTTCTATCTTTTGTTTTTAGCCAGAGGAGCTAATTAGTGAGCTTCGCTGAGAGAGGCGTTTATGGCTTTGTTTAAATTATTCCTGATGTCATACTTTCTTTTATCCGGTGAAACTTTTACAGAATAAGTAACTGAACAAAGTAAAATTACATCGTCGTGCAGAAAAACTGGGTTGTGTTGACTCTGTGTGTGTTTTCGTTTCAGAGCCAAGTCCGTCTGCTCCATGAGTGACTTCCAGCGCCTCATGGACAGCTCCCCGTTCCTCCCGGACAAGACTCGGCACAGCGACCGCGGCCCGGACGACGTGACCCCGCCCCTGTCCCCGGACGACCTCAAATACATCGAGGAGTTCAACAGTAAAGGCTGGGACTTCCCATCATCCCCTGCTCTCGGTCACAGAGAGGCGTGGCCGGACAGAGGCCCCGAGGCTCACGGGACGGAGCCACCGCACGAACAGTTTCAGCCGGCGTCCTGGTTCCTGACGACCAGCGCCACGCTCACCACCAGCACAATGAGCAGTCCCGAACACTGCCACAGGACGGCGCTCAGGGGCCACGGGGCGGGGGCCGGGGGCGTGGACCACTACGGGCTCCACGTCCTGCACAGTCCCACCAGAGCGGGGCCGGCGGAGCGCCCCGCCGCTCAGGGGAACGGCAGGGGACGAGGGGAGGCGGGGTCCGTGGGGGACGAGGTGTTCGGCTCAGGGAGGTGGCCCTGTGGGGGGCTGCGGACTTCCCCAAACCAGTCCCCTCTCTGTCCCGCGGTGGGCTTCCCGTCCTCTCTGGAGCTGCAGCTGTCCAGAAACCTGAGCGACGACATGAAGGAGGTGGCCATCTCTGTGAGGAACGCCATCCGCTCCCCTTCGGGACCGCTGCTCCGGGACACGGCCTGCCAGACCAACGGCTTCACCACCAGAGGCACCCAGACCACCCAGACCATCAGCGTGGGGCTCCAGACCGACCTCCTGAGGAACCTGACCAGCAGCCCGCACCGCTGCCTCACGCCTAAAGGGGGCAGCACTCCCATCTCGTCCCCGTCCCGTAACACCAGGAAGGTGCAGTACTCCCCGGTGTTCCAGAGCAAGTTTGAGCGTCCGTGTTGTTCTCCCAAATACGGCTCGCCCAAACTCCAGCGCAAACCGTCCACGACCAACAAAGCCGACCTCCCGAACGCCCGCGCCCCCACCCCTACCACCCCCCAGAAGGGCAACAGCGAGTCTGCGTGGGCTCGCTCCACCACGACCCGGGACAGCCCCGTGCACACTACAATCAACGACGGCCTGTCCAGCCTCTTCAACATCATCGACCACACTCCCGTCAGCTTCGACCCCTTGCAGAAGTTCAACAAGTCCCCCAGCCGCTCCCGTCCCGCCGAGCCCAGCCCCGCCCACGAGCACAGGACTCAACAGGACACCTCACGGACCACCAGGGGCCGCTCTCCCAGCCCCGTGCAGCTCATAGTGGAGACGCACGGGGACAAAAACTCCGAGGTGGTGAGCATCCGGCAGGATCTGTCGGCCCCTCCCGGGTACACGCTCGCCGAAAACGCAGCCAGGATCGTCTCCAAGAAGCTTCAGGAGAGCTGCCGAGAGGAGCGCAGGCTGCAGACGGCGCAGGGCGGCCACCGGGACGGCAGCAGGACCGGCGACTCGGACAGGCAGCCCGGATGTATGGAGGTAAATATAGAGCGCCCCTGGATCCACCGCTTCATCATTCATTTGATCTGGGGCCCGTGTTTTAAGAGCCACTCGTATGTTTGACCTCAGCCGGGACCTCAGAGACAACAAAGAATCTGCACTATCTCTAAAAATGTTAATGCTTCTTTTCTCAGATTGAGAGCACTGACTGATGCGATGGTAATGTTAAATTCAAGTCATTTTAATTCAAACTTTGACTGCTTCAGCTCTATATTTACAGTGTAGAGGGTCTGAGGTAGGGCTGGGGGATAAAGTAAATGAACGTGTGGCTAATGCTCCGCTAGCACCGACAGCAGCAGAAATAATGCACATAATATCTCTGCAGACACTAAATACACTTTCAATCTGCAGAGAAAAGAATCATATTGCTTTTTTAGTTTAGTATATTGACAGGAAAGTGATTGATTTGTTGATTTATGCAAATTAGCCACATGCTTCTGAGGTTTTTGGCTCTTTTAAGGAGACACACTGCTGCTGCTTTGCTGTTGTTTTTGTGTTGGCATTGAGCAGAAAAAGAAAGTAAATATATTGATTAAAAAAATACATTACTTTTTATGTCAATAGCAAGAAAAAGAATGTTAAAACTGATCCCCCAGCCCTACTCTAGACTTCCTTTTCTTCAAGACTATATTACTTCACTCTGTCTTGGCTCTTTTTGGTTTAATTTTGACAAAGACCTGGATAAAACTTGTGGCTCATGATTATTATAAATATTATTACCACGCTCCAGCTTTTTCTTTTTTCCTAAAACATCAATGTTTGGTTAAAGCGATATTAAATGTGCTGTTGTGTAATAATAATAACATCTTGCTGTTTACAGTCTCATCAAATTAAATCTGGTAATGCAATCTGGGCTAAAGAAGTCAAGTGAAATTTCTTTTTTCTGCTTTAATTTTAGCCTATTTGCCTTTATTATACGACAATAGACGAGAGAGAAGAACGATACAGACCTGAGTTAAATTAAAACCCAGACCAGTCTCTCTTATCATCACAGAGACACTGTACAGAGGCTTATTTAGTTCAATACTCGACATATTAGAGCCTGAGAAAAGTAGGCCATGCCTCAATGAAACAATACACTCAGAGAATAGAACCAAAGCAGTGTAATCCCACATGTTTTATGATTAATGTGTCCTGCTGACAGTGAAACATACAGTATATACTTATTTTTACTGATGCTTTATGTGGATTAGTACAAACCAATACAACCTGATATATAAATGAAAGAGGGACACTGTGAGCTAGTTGCTAATAGCTGCTCTGTAATAAACCAGGGTTACGTCCGAGCCCTTGTGTTTTTGAATCCGTCCGAAACCCCGTGTGTTTTTTCCAGGTCAGAACTGAATCTGTTCTCCCATCTGTCCGGTTCAACTCTGCTCATCCTCTATGCCTTTGATATGCCACATTTATCCTGAATCTCCTCTTCCTCTTTTGCCCGATTTGCCCAATTAACTTGTCCCGCTCTATCTTCCCTTCCTTCCCGTCTTCCTGTCTGTCCCTGCGGGCGGTATGTGCCCCCTCCTCGCTGCCCGCTGTGCTCTGATCCAGAACCACACTGTCATACTAACAACTCCTTGGGGACTGTAACTCTCTCCGTGATGTAAGTTCCTCTTCTGGCCTTTGGCGGGGGGTTCACAGCCTCCTGGACGTGTCACTCCTCATCACTGCATGCCTCACAGGACACTTCAGTGACCGTGTGTGAAGCCATCGGAGTCGTGTCACAGTGACGGCCATGCATCTTCTTTTGGTGTTGAATCGTGCATGCTCTTTGTGCAGTTCATCTGTTTTTAAAGGACCACACTGGTATTTTCAAAAACTAAGACTAAACTAACATTTGAATCATTAAAGCCAGTGCTGCCTTTGAGGGACAGAGAAACAATGACCACTGTTTCTTTTGGGAATCAAACTTTATATCATGATCACAAAAGATCTCTGCTTTACGACCGATACTCCCCAGACGCTTCCTCCAGCTCCTCTGAGGGAATCCTGAGGTGTTCCAGGTCAGCCGAGAGACACGTTACCTCCAGCGTGTCCTGGGTCAACCTCGGGGCCTCCTCCCAGTCGGACATGCCCAGAGGCGTCCAGGAGGCATCCGAAATAGATGCCCGGCCGCCTCAGCTGGCTCCTCTCGATGTGGAGGTGGTTCTGTCTCTAAGGGAGCTCCTCTGTCTCTGAGATCTTATTCTTCTGGACATGACCCAGAGCTCGTGATCATAAGTGAGAGTAAGAATAAAGTAGAACCAGTCGTTGATATAACCCCGTGAAATAAACCCCTTCACTTGAGCGCTCCTCTATGACTATGACCTCAAACCTGGAGGTGATTATTCTCATCCCAGATGCCTCACACTGAGCTGATGGTCCTGGTTTGATGAAGCCTCTTGTAGGTACCTCTCAGCCTCCGTCAGATCTGGGACCATCTAACATCTAACACTCCCTGGCCCTCACCTTTAACTACTGCCGAATTCAGACCCCCTATGGTGCCTCCTGCGGGTGGTGGGCCTACAGGAAGGTGATCCCACGTTGCCTTTTTCGCGCTGAGCCTTGCCTTGAACCCGTGGCCCATCAGGTGCTCTTCTACGTCCCAGCCCAGACTCCAGGGTGAGGCCCCAAGTAACAAACCTACTTTTTGGCTTCATAAAGATAGATTAATCTGTGCCACGATCCTGTAATAGGTCATTAATTTAACTAAAATGTTATTGTTCCTCAGACCTGGAGGCAGCAGACAGTAGTGAACCTGTGTGGTCCTTTAAAACTCACAAACCAACTCATGTAAGAGGCATCTATTTGTGTCAATTACAGATTGCTGTGTTAGATTTTGGTGTATTTCGTGCCAAAATGTTTCCCAGTGACTGCTACACAAAAGCCACTCTACGGGACGTCCCACACATGGTACAGCGCAGGCCGTTGGACGTCCGTATCTCCGACTCTAACAGTGTGTTTTTACCAGGTCCTGCACCAGGATACACTCTGATGACGAGTCCGTAGAGTGCTCTTCTGTTTCCTCTTACAGTCCATTTTCATTCACTAACCAGACCTTTGTTGATTATTGATGAAGATGGCTCCTAACATCGTCACCTGTGTCTGCTCCAAACTCTTCACGGTTAATAAAACATGTGCACCATTAAAGGACAAGTCCACCTTTAAAACACGACCTTTCAGTGTCACAGAATTGGGTTTGAGCTCAAAGTTTAAACAAACGTGGACCCAGTTTAAGAATACGACACAGCTCAGTATGTTCTTATCAATCATTCGGCTGCACAGAACCATTAGAACGTATCTTTTTTGGTGGATTTTCCCTTTTTAGTGCCCTTAGTCTGGCCAGCCATACTCATGAACTTCTCAAAACTCGGTGAAACGGGTCTTGAATCCTTTTCCTTCACAGCCATTTCCACTCAATACAAGTCATACCCTTTTATGGCAGCACGTCCATCCAAATGTGTCCAGTTTATTCTGCGCCTCTGGAAATCCAACGCAAATCCACAGAGATCAAACTGACTCTTTGTTTATAATATAACAAGAATGTAATGGATGGCCAGGCTGCTTTGTTGTTAAAGTCCGACTGAATCTGAAGACGTCCTGTTGTTGTTCGTGCTGTTTTCTGACGTCACTAACTTCTTCGTCCCAGTGCATGACTTACATCTGTTTATGGTTTATACACAGTTTATTGGTGGTTGTATTAACGAACAGTGGTGTTACTAGTTCTTCATCAGGACATCTTGGGAAACACTTCAGCCTCTCCTAACTCCACCTCCATCCGTCTGTCCGTCTCTCATTTCACGCTGCTTTTTTTAATGCAGAGCTAGAGCTAGATATCGGTTCAACGTAGTTTTCGACGTCGTTTTTCCTCACATTGTTTTGTTTATGGGCTTTCATCTTGGAGCGTCCAAATACAACAGGGCTGTTCACAGACTTTTAGGAAGATTATTCTCAGCTTTCAGTCAGATTTATTGCTTCAATACTAATACATTTGAAGGTTTTACTTTACAGATTAAACTACATCGTAACAGAAATCAGTAGCTTTCTAAGTCCATGTCACTCTTTTTTTAGAAAACTAACGGGAAATCTGTATAATAAACAATATTTAAGCAAAGAGTCAAAATTAAGTCAATATCTTTTTGGTGACAGTCCATTTGAGGTCAAGTTGTAAAGTCTGCAGTTCTATTCCCAACTTGGGCAAACATTAATGTGCATTTTTCAACCCGAGAACCAAACAAATGTAATGCTTTTCTTCTTATTATCCCTATTTTCTTAAATCCAGGGAACACATATGAAACAATTACAGTAAGAATCGCACCGTGTGAATGTAATGCCCCGTCGCTCTGATTCTGATTAAATGAGGACACGTTTTAGTCCTTCGTCTGCAGTGTCCTCTGCCGCAGTGTCTGTCTTCACGCGCAGTCGGAGTCTGACAGAAAAGGTTGAATCTGAACTCGACATTGGTTCGGCCTTCGCTCATTTTATTTCAGTCAAAACCACTCCTTTGTTAGCTGTCGTTAGTGCTGCTTGTTCACGACTGATATTTAAACGTTCTTCATGCTTTTTCTTTTTTACTTTAAAGATCATTTAGCTCCTGGACAAGTTTTCCTCAGATATTCTTCCATACATCTGCTCCTAATACATCTAAATCTACTCTCTATCGGGTTCTTTTAAGGTCTCCACAAACAGCAGCAGTAACAGGACCAAACACTACTGATGATCAACACTAAAATCCCTAAACACAGTCTCAGGCCGTCTTCTTGCCGCTGTAGAGAAGGAGCCGCTCAGAATTAAGACTCATTTTGTGTCAATTATTTTGTTTTCATTTTTGTTGGAAATCCAAAATGTACCACGATTTAAATTTGAATACTCGCCCTGGCTGCTGTAAAACTTCCCTGCAGTTTAAAGGCTTTTATTCATGCGTATTTCTAAATTGTTGTATTTATTTGTTGTGACTTCTCTTATCGTTTCGGGCCATCCCATCGTCTAAAGTTTGCTACCTTCCTGCAGCCTTCCTCATCGTCTTATGTCTCATGACTGTTCACATTAATCCATTTTGCTTTTCTAATACTTTTACATTCACCCTGTCATCTCTGAGGTAGTGGCTTTTCCACACTGTCCCGTTGGCATGTTTTCACCTCTGTCCCATGTGTGTCAGTGTGAATGTCCACGTCCCGTCCCGTCCCAGCAGCCGTCCCGGCCCTGATCTCTGACGCTCCTTGTCGTTGGCAGGACTTGCCCCGCTCGCCCGTGGCTCCTCCCCTGGACTCGTGCTTCCTGCGCCCGGCCCGACCCGCCAACCGCCGGCCGCCCTCGCGCTGGGCCCGCTCCCCCACGTCCTCGCCCAAATGGAGCGACGCGTCCCAGAGGAGGTTCGCGTTCCCGCCGCCGGGTCAGCGCCGGCCCATCCTGGAGGGTGAGGAGCCCGTCTGAGCTGGTATCGCCGCTGCTCCTCGTCCTCCTCAGACTGCCTCTCCTTCGTTTGGAGCACAGCCAGTACCTCAAAGCCCCTCCACAGACTCCCGGAACAGGAGCGGGACGGGCTGGGACCCTCGTAGCACCAGCTGAGCGTCGCTGTAGAGAACATGAGCAGAAAATCACGACAAACTGTGCCTGTCCACGCTTCAGTTCCTCCATTTCTTTACGGGTGTCAGACAAATGCACTGGACTCATTATTATAAACTGATTCGGGTGAAAACTGATGCATTTTTTTCTGTTTACATGTTTATTTTTCACTTCATATGAGTTAAAGCACATATCATTTGTCCTTTTTATTATGAGCCTTTGAATCTTGAACGTATTCGTCTCTGTTCATGTTTAAAGAAAAGGGAAGACAACACAAACTGCTTCGTAGAGCAGTCACATGATGTCATTTCTGAAGCTGATGTACTTTTGATTGTTCGTTTGGATGAATGTCTCGGGCCTCGTTTCCACTGGAGCAGTACTGCACGGGTCGGTACGGCTCAGGTTCTGTTAACTCTCGGCTTTTAACAGATACATTCACTAAAAGGTGAAGCTAATCACTCAAAACTGGAAAGAAAAAAAACACAAAATGTGTTTTTTCAAATTAAGTCCACATCTACAATTGAATGTCAAAGTAAGCATTTATGGGACGCCTCAGTGGCTCACTTGGAGCACATGCCACATACTTGGAAGACCCAGGTTTGATTCCGGCTCAGGAGACTTCCCTGTTTACTGTTAAACAAAGGCAAAAAGCCCCAAAAAAGGTAGCATTTATTAGCAGCTGCTGTTTTTGATAAAGTCAGTGTCTTACTTCTTTGTGAATTTAAAGCATTGCATTTGTTTTCTACAAATTCAACAAACATCTGCGTTGCATTAACCAGCAGTGAGTTAAAGTGTTGAGAAGCAGCTTTTTTGACTCTGAAAATCAGTCAAAAACAGCTCGAAAGTAACCAGATTCTGTAATTTTCACGTTTCAAAACATTGCTTTATATTGTATTTTTATTTTAGCCCTTTTTATTCCTACGTCTTTTTAAATTTAGTGAAATAAATAAAGACAGCATCATCAGAACACGGCTGTTGCTCCAGCTTCTGTCAACGACACAAAGGATTTACTCACTTCTTTACTGAAGTAACGGTGACAGAAATGGATTTTGAAAGTAGAACATAGACACGATACTTGCGTGGCACTTTTATGACGTCAGCCTCTGTCCCGTCCACATCAAAATAAAAACACCAGCCTCTTCAGGAGTTTCCAAACGGCGCTGAACCGACCCGTACCGCTCGGTGGAAACGTGTCTTTACTGTGTTTTCGTCAAAAATGGGTGACAACAATCCAATATGCATATTTGGAAGGCAGATGTACAAATATGACTGATATTTGCATGCCTTTTGAACACTAGCACTTTAGTGCATGTACATACAGCTGTAGTCGTTCGTGGTCACTCGGCTCCGAAACACGAGCTGCTGTTTTAAATGTCACATGATTTGCATTAAACTAAAACCAGAACTGTTTTTAAGTCAATTATTATTGTACCTACAGACTGTCTTTGTACAGTTGTTACTATTGGATATGAATCACTTTTCTTTTGACAAGAAAAAATATGAATGTTTTAAATGAAAGTCTATGTGAAAAAAGTCTAAGAAGCTATAGTCTTCTGTACATACTGAATGGTAATAAATATGAATGTGTATTTACAAAACAACGCTGTCATGTTTTATATTTATCATTAGATTACAGCCTCAATCAGACTTTATTTAGTTTGATTCTGTCTTTACGGCAGAGACTGGTCCTGGTCGACTCTCTGTGTGTGGATTACTGACGGTGCAGACTCAGGATTACAGTGGGACAGGGGTCCGGGTGGGGCGGGCTGCAGATACAGACAACGTGAATAAGAAGATTAAGAAATCCTCTTGCATCACCTCTCTCATGTCGCCGGCTCGTCACGCAAGACTCAACTCGGCATGAACCCGGTCAAAATCATCACCAGTTTCACAAATTTATGTCGGTTATTATGAGGGGTTATTAGGCCTTTCTTTTATAAGGTTTACATAAAAGCTTCATCAGGTGATCACAGAAGCTCTGGGAATGAGAGACAAGTATAAAAAGTGACCTGATCGTACGTCTATTCAAATTTAGTGAATGCAAATAACACAATGGAAGTACTCAAACAAATAAACCAAACTGACACGAGGCCAACAAAAAACAAAAGGAGTGGTGTTTCCCATTTATTTATGTAAAAAAAACAATTTAGAGGCAGCTATAAAATGTACAATATTCTTCTGTCGGACTGAGGTTGTACTCAAGTATGTTTCTGCTGTGATTTTTCTCTTTAGCAGATGGAGACTAATGAGAAGAAGCTACAGTCTTCACTTGTTTTTGCAAAGCCTCAAAGCCATAAGTTTGTATTCCAGTCTTTCCATAATGTCCCAACAGTGTTTATTATGTCAAAATCTACCTTAAAGGAACATTTTTGCTTTTTTTTGCCCCTAAAATATGGAGCCTGAAAATCATTAAAAAAAAACCCTTTAATTAATTTTGACTGTTTCTTCACATGAAACAAACTAAACCCTCTTTTAAAGACAAAGTGAGCTTGGTTTTACAGATACTCCACTGTGTAACTGTGACACTACTATTGCTTTAGATCATATATCTCACATATTCAGCCAAAAGGGGTCATATCAATGTAAATATACATTACAAATAGGATATTTATTGGATATTTACATAAACGTAACAGACCTGTGTGAATATAGCCACAGCATTTGTCTTCTTTAGTGGATAAACAGCCTGGTAACTTACATAGTGTTACTTTATAATATGTTTTACAGCTTTAGCAATGCTAATGCTAATCTCAACAGGCAGGTATCAGTTTAACAGTCTTTGATGAGGAAGCACAGGTCTTAAAACAGTCCGTGTATTAAGACCTGTGCTTCATGTGGTGTTTATAAATCCTGGAGGCTAGTTTATTTTTGTGCTCTGATAATGTATTGCGATCTTCTTAATTTTTAAGTTCAAAATGCACACACAGCTCACATAAAAACAGCAAAATGTAATAGTTTATAAAAGCTGATAATAATTAAGTAGAGTTATTCAACCCAAGAGAAACATCTACACATTTAAAGTCCACCATTAACTCTAAAGAAGATAAGAACCTCCATCTTGTGTCTATTTGATCGCGTGATTCAGGAGAATAGATCCTGAGTTTACAGCAGGAAGCAGGCTGTAATTGTCTCTGAGGGACAGCAGCTAATGGCCGAGGACAGAGAACGACCCGGGAACAGAGCGATAAAGAGGCAGAGGAGAGAGCTCCGGCCTCTGTGAGCCTTTTACAGAGTTACTCCATGAATAATGAATGTGACCGGACGCATCCTGGGAGCCTCTGATGGCACTGAGCGGGTTTACGCAGCGAGGCACTGGAAGATGCTTTTACTTTCACCAGGACGAGGAGAGGAGCCCACCGCTGCTCAATAATTCACAACAGGCCCGTGTTACACTGTGTTGTGACCTCAGAGACTTTCACACAGCTCCAGGACGTCTGAACAGCAACTTCAGAAGTAATACTGGTGTCCAAAGGTAACTTAAATTGACGATTTTTTTATAGAATCAACAGTTTGCTTTGTCTCAATAAAATAAAGTTGTGGCAATTTCTTTTTTTGTGGCTTTAAATCTCACAGTGTGACACATCGAAGACAAGCTATCTCACATTCGCAACAAAAATCAAACGAAATTTTGGACAATTAAAGAGAATCCTGCTTCCTTTTCCTTTATTACCAGGATCGGCAAACTTTTTAGCTCAAGGGCCACACTGGGTTTTAAAATCTGACAAATGGGCCACACCAGTAAACTATAAACTCATTTAAATTACATCTGAAAACCTGTAAATTGTCATTTCTTGGAGCGACTGGTTAGTATAGTGTTTGTTGGAAAAGTTTCTTGGCAAATAAGAAATACTGCTAGTGACTGGACTTGAACTAAAAAACTATCTCTGTCTACTCCATTTTAAAAACTTTAATATAATGGCAAATGTGAAGAGATATTATGTGTGTAGCTTCAGCAAAAGCACTCGGCCTTGAAGAAAAAGGGTCTTTTTGGCCACGTTACTCCGCTCAAGCAGCAAAAGTAGAATCTGTCAATGCTGCTTCTGATTGGCTACTGAAGTCACATGATCTATGTCAGCCAAAGGATGCTCCTGCTCCTTTCCATTCAGAGACTAGATATTAAACTTGTTACAGTAGATTAGCTTAGCGCCTGGATGTAAACAAACTAACGACTTTCCCCGAGGAGTCTTTAAAACCTTTTCCTCCGACATTTCCAGGAACTTTTATTACCAAGAGTTTATTAATCTGCGTAAAAGAGTTCCTGGTAATCTGTGTTATCCCTGAAAAAGCTGTTGCTGAAACTTAGATCCTTTTTCAGGGAAAGTTTGATGTGCGCTGCTCTGCATCTTTTATTAGCTGCACAGACCAACACACAGTAAACATATTTAGCCTTTTACCTTCACAATATGTATCTAATCTCTGTGACGTGGGTCTGTAATCCTCTCCCTGTCGACCAATTATAACCGATCTTCTAAAACGGAGCAGGGTTTATTTGATGTGTGTTCTCTGATTGGTTGTTTGTCTGCATATTTGTGTCCAGAGGCAGTTTAATGTGAGTTTGTTTGTCTGAAAATACATCTCAAATTCACAAAGACCAGATTAATCCTTTGCATAAAACAGAAAAAAAGTAGTATGGCTGGTCACACTAAGAGAGTTACGTGAAAAAAGTGAGATATTTCCCCTTTCGTGACTGTTTTTGTTAATGTTATGTATTAAAAGTGAGCTGGAGGTGATAAACTGAGGCGGTTCTCAGACAAAGCCCGGTCTGAATGAGTCGTAGAGAAACGTTCCCGAGTCCCGCCGACAGAATTAACCTTTGTGCTGCTCGGCGCCGTCGTGTTATCCCCGCAATCTCTCCACAAACAGATCCAAATTGCACACGTCTGCTGCCTCCGTCGAACAATGAGCCTCACAATGGACCGGGCTGCGCCATTAGCCCAGAGGTTTCCATGCCGACGGCTCGAAAAGCAGCACGTTTGGGGAAAAAAATGGAGGCCCTTCACTTAAGGCTCAGTGGGTTACGGCATTATTCATAAGAGGGACGCCGTTCGGAGTCGACGTGAGGCCGAGGTCCCGCTGAACACATGTCCACAGGATCTGAGGACCATAAGTCAGGATTTAATCTGTGAAAAAACAGACAGCAGCATTGTTCTGAAGACTGGGCTTTTACTGTATTCATGTTTTTCATCTTGTGATTTTAAATTGAGACTAAAACTTGTTTCATCTTATCTTAATTAAAAAAAAAAATCCAAATAATATGTTTGTCAGGTCAGAAGGCTGTTTTTTACACTGCTCCCATTTGTTTCGGTGATTAGAAACAAACTAGGAACTGTAAATTATGAAACAGATAAGTCGAGTAAAAGGAGGAGAAACTGAATAACTTTTGATGGTGTCACTTCAAATGTTTTGGTTAAAGCATGAGATGGAAAAGTTTTGTCTTATTTTCAACAAAACATGGAAAATACAGCAAAATAGATGTGTCTTCAATAAAGAATGGAAAAGTTTATTCTTAGGTAAGGCCACATCCAAGGTGAGCTATGTCAGATCAAATACTGTATTCTTTTGCCTTATTCCTATAGATTTGTCACATAAACCTAATAATCTTTGCATTCTGCTGCTTTATAGAAACTGATGTGACTTGATTTGAATGAATGAAGAATGTACAATAGTTCTCCCACAGTAAAGGTTAATATTGCAGTCTCTAAGTTTATAAACACAGATAACTCTTTCCTATTGGCTTTAACAATACATAAAATTCACATATTTACTCATATTATGTTTCTGGCGGTAGTCTCAGAGGTGTAAATAGTGCACTTCCTGGTTGCGGGGCGCCGGACCAATGGATGTCAATGAGACAGACGATACTTGTGACAAACATGTGACCTGAGGCTGGTCTCTGATTGGTTTCTTCAACTTTAAACCCAGGAAGTAAAGCGTTATGTCTCTGACCAATCAGACACTTTGATCACGTCGTTACACCTGTCAATCAAACAACAACCCGCCCCTTCGACAGTATATATGTCTTTAAATTGCTCAGTTTGTGTTTCTTTACAACTATATCAGTGAAAGTTTTGTGGCACTTGAGGCATTCTGTTTTACTTCAACTTTGACCTGTGTTTGAGAAACACTTTGCCGCTTTAATCCTCCTTTTCATCACAGACTTTGGCAAACGGCTGGAGTGTAACGGGCTTCAGTTTCTGTTAGTCCATCTGTCTGTCTTTTCAGCAGCAAAAACAAAAAGGAGCCATTCATTTGGTGCCTCCTTCATCCGTCTTTTGTTTGTGTCGCTTGTTTTTGGACGAGCACGCCGCTCCTCTCAGCGTCAGAGTCTGAACGCTCGACCGTGACACAGACTTTCACACAAACCTCGCATTGATTTGCATTAATTTCACACCGACTCAACTCAAAAACTTTATCTTCACGAAACCCACTCCTGCTCAACTCAACGTAAATGGTTTAATCACAGGAAAAATATAGATGTGTTGTCTAATAAGGTGCCTTTAAAGAAAGTTTATCCCATATTTTATAATAAATCAGGCTGGAACATGTCATTTTCTTAAAAATATTCTAAAATTGCCTTTCTATTTTATAATTATAGCTTGGACTATATGCTAAAGATTCAGAAAGTGTAGTCTCTGGCCTTTGTGATATCATTTAGTTCCAGTAGATGGAGTCAAGAGCCAGAACAGGATTAAAGTCTGCTTCTGCCTTGAATCAAACTAAAAAAAACAATACACTTAGAGTTGATTTATGGTAAAGTCTCTGCTGCGTTTGTGTTTTTCTGCTTTCTCTGGACGTTAGCGAGACGCACAATGAACCTGAAATTCAAAAATTGTCGTACGACCAGAAATCGGGTCAAAAGTCACATCTGGTTAACTCTGATTGTGTTTCCTAATTCTGTCACTCACTAATTTGAGTCAGAATCAAATTTGTGTTAAAACAGGCTCTTGCTCTGACCCTCTGCTCATGTCAGCACTTGTAATACTTATTTGTGTTTGACAATAACTGATGATAACACATGTAGCTCTTTTATAATAAACATAAAAAACTGTAGCTGCTGCAACACAGAGAGGAACATGTTAAAATATTCCTTGTGGTTAAATCAGTGTTGTTATGCTAACAGAGTGGCATGATTGACCCAAATTGGGGCGTCTATTTTAGCTTTTTGTACGGTTAATGGCACGAAAACAGCAAATTAAACTTAAAGCAGGATAAGTGCAGTTATTAACCCCTTTAATAAATGATGTTTATTATTAAATGTTCCACTTTACCAACACTGTTCCCAAAAAAAGTCTGTAAAATTCAAATAAAATGAGTAAACAATAAACTGTTTTTCTGTAAATGTGTCTTTTGTTTGTGTTACAGTGAAAACTCTTACATCAGAGGTCAGCGGGGTCAAAAAGGACTAATCCACTCTTGACCGCCCGGCTCCGTGTCATTCCCGACGGACACAGACCGAGTAGAAGAGTGTCTTTGCCACAAAACGTCCCAAACAGAGCCGAGGATTTGGGCTGTAATCCTCGGGGTTAGACACAGAGCACCACGCCGTCTGTTTTGGACTAAATTACACTTCCCTTCTACGTTAATATAGGCAGATTTACAGCTTAATAACTCTACATATGGTAAACGTGACTAGGTTTTAATTGTATTTTTATTTGAGAGACTGCTTTAACCATAAGGCCTTAAATCTAACTCCTTCGGCTCCAGGAGGCTGCTCTAAATGAAAGGTGAATTAACATAATGACACTTTGAGAGACAGATTTATGTCCTTTCAATGTGAATAACTCACTCCATTATAAAAGGAGACGGCATTAAATGAGCGTTAATGGCCTTTACAGCAGCGCAGTCAAAGAGCACATGAGACATGGTGTAAATACAATAAGGTGCTTTGGATTTATAAATGAAAAGAGGCATGTGTTTTATTGTGTAACGTCAATGTAAGTGCTTTTTCCATTAGATAAACACGGAGATATTTGAAATCCACTTAGTCACTCTCATTGTAGTATTAATAGTCTGTTGCAGTGAGATTTAATGGATGGATTTGACAACACTGAACGAGAAAAGCTTTATAAACTGCATTTAACAGTGAATGGAAACAGTATTTTTAAACCCTCACACTTATATTAACTGTATTCTGTTGAATCCTATTCTCTGTGGCCTTTGTTTCATGAAATCTATATATTTAAACAAAAGCTAGCATGTATTTACTGCCATAATACAAACTGATCGTTCAACGTTTTGGAGGATTAATTGGATTACAACAAGACAGGAAAGTTATATTGGATGTTTGTGTCCAGCTGAGGGCACTGTGTGACTGAGATAAACCTGATTCCACTGATCTCAGTCTAAGAACCGTCAAAATGAGGGAAAGAATATATATTTTTGGGCTAAAAGTTACACCGAGCTGTTTTAATCACTATTTTGTGTCACAATTAAACACAACTATCTTTTCTAATTCTCCAGTAAATGCTAAATCCCGCTTTAAACAGAAATAAATGGATGGATTTGTACATTTACTTAACAAAACAACACTTAAAACACTGTAATTTAAAAAAAGAATGGTTTATCCCTTTTGGAAATGAATGAACAGGCTTTATTTGGAAACGGATCTGTTCATACTTTTCTCCATTTAGCCTTTGACTCTTTTTTAACTCCATGACTGTGCAGTAATATATGAGGTGTATATGCAGCAGCCAGGATCCACAAACACAAACACACCTTCGACCTCCGTGACCTTCTGTGTTGTGGTTGTGTGTGTGTGGAGGCTGAGTGACTTTCAGATCTGCCACTGGATCCCAACCTCAAATCAAAAATGTCAATGTCAATGTTATTTATAAAGCACATTTAAAACAACCATCGCTGCCCATAGTGCTTTACAGGCTCAGTAAAGAGAACAAAAAATAGGGAAGTAATAGTAATCAAAACATAAAACAAGCAAAAAAGCAATAAAAATAGATAGAAAATAAAAAAAAAGGGGAAAAAAGAACAGAAAACTGAACAGGACAGTATCTATTGAATATTTCTGGGACAAAAAAGAAGAAATAAGATGAAGCTGGAAGACTACTAGACTAGACTAATAGACAATCAATCTATCAACTACAAATGTCTATTCTCGTTACCATGACTACATCACAGTGTCGCTTTTATCCATAAATATCACCTGCCGTATCTTTATTTCCCAAAAGAATGAACTCTTAGCTCACTCTTTAATCTCTTCTACTCCAGTGTAAACAAGCCCTTCACCCTCGTGCTGCAGGGCTCCTGTGACGTGGGGCCGCTGGGGGTCGGGCTGGAGGTGGAGACGTAGAGGTGGAGGATAGTAGTTGTCATGGTAACCCCATCTTCTTCTTCTTCTTCTTCTTCTTCTTCGTGATCGTCTTCTTCTTCTTCTTCTTCTGCTGCTGCTGCTGCTGGGAGCTGATGATGTAACACGTGCCCGTCTCTGTTTCTGGGCTCGTTTTTCTTTGTTCTCGCTGCTCTCTGCACGTGACGCACACCGGGATTCAGAAATGTAAAATAATAGAGCAAATAATCATTCTTTTAAATGAAATATGGAGTATGGACATTATTCCTTACTGTTAATTTCACTTAAAGCATTGAGTTTATGGTTAAAAATGAACTTGTGGTGCTGTGAGTTAATGAAAGTACATGTTTATTTTTTGTCTGTATCCTGATAGTGCACTTGTATTCTTCTACAATGACAATAAAGTATCATATCTGAAACAATAGTGCAAGTCCCTGCAGGTATTTCCCTCGACCTGATGCTGATTCAAAAACAGGTGCCTCTTTTGTTTCCTCCAGAGGCTCGTCGTTTCAAACAAATTCCCTGCACTTGAGATAAAACGAGCCGTAAAGTCGATGGCTGTCTTCAGAGGATGCCTTGATCACATCCTCAAAGCAGCGCTCATCAGTCGCTCCGCTGCAAAAAGGACAAAAGCCAGGGATGTTTTTTTTAAAGCACCAGACGAAAAGCTGCAGCGTGTGATTCCTGCCACAAGAGGGCAGTAATGAGCTGCTGGTTTTCACTGATGGAAGACGATCAGACACAGAGACACAAAGGCAGTTTCTAGTTTTGTCTTCATTTAATTTTGTTTGATTTTTTTTTTGAAAGAGAGAAAGAAAGAAAGAAAGACAGTGGTTCTTTCAATGTTTCATCTAAAAATGGCAAATAAAGCTTCACAAAAAGGTCGGCCTAGTTTGTTGTCTTGGTTTTTGGTTGTTTTTTGGACAATTACAGCATTAACTGAGCTGGTATCAATACACATATCTATGGATAACTCACTTACCTTCACTACTAAAATTTATGAAAATGTTTGTTTGTAAAATGTAGATTTATATTTGAGTTGTAAGATTACTTTGAAGGCACTAAGAGCAGGTGACACCTACAGAATATATACAGGTGTATCAGACAACACAAGGGGTTATTATTTTTAAGAAGTAGCAGACGCCATGGTTCTTTGAAAGTTTACAATTGTCTCAAAAGGCTGAACAAAAACAAAAGACAACAAATAGACAAACGGGACGAACTAGACAACATCCCCTGTCCTTAGACCCTCCATCAGGAGAGGAAAGACTCAAAAAAAACAATGAAACCTCAGGGAGAACCATTTATCGGTTGTTTTTTGGACAAATGGCAGTTATATCAGTGACTGAGCAGGTATCAATACAAATATCTATGTCTCATCATCAATAAGACCTTCACTCCTCAGATTCAGGACTTAAGAAACTAAAACTAAGACTAGGATTCTTTTTCAGGATCAAGTTCTCAAGTCAAAAACAGACAACTTTCTGTCTGTTCTAAACTATGGTGGAATACAAAAATACAAACAAATTAAAATACACATTGTCTACAGTCAATCGTCAAAAAAAAAAAAACAGACAAAGAGGAGGCGACACGAAAAGATGCAACTATTTATTGTTAGTTAAGAAAGGATCCCAAAATATACATGTCTTTTTTCGAAAACAAACAGCAAAAACAGCTTGATATCAAATATAGTTAGTCTCATCTTCTATTATTATTATTATAATACTCAAAATTTGGCCCGAGCTCCTTTTCCCACATAAAGAATAAAAATACAAACACCACTCAATCATAACTGTCAATTGTCCCAACATCAGAAGCATATTCACAAAATGCAATATGAAAAACAACGCAATTTACTAAAAAGATTGAGATATTTGAATGAATTGTGACTGCATTATAAACAGTGTCGGCCATGTTTCCTGTTCCCAGTCCCGTGAATGAAAAAGTGCAGACACAGCGCTGATAGTCTTCATTTGTCCTTTAGTCTGAACTGAAGTGTGCTCTCAGGCCGCCGCCTCGCTCCTCTGACTGAACAACACCTCCACCACTTTGGGGTCGGCCAGCGTGGAGAGGTCGCCCAGGTCCCTGTCGTTTCGGGCGATCTGCCTCAGGACGCGCCTCATGATCTTTCCTGAGAGGAGACGACGGTGCGTTAACGAAGAGGAGAGGGCGTGTTTTGATAAATAGAAGAAGAGGGGCGTTACCTGAGCGGGTTTTGGGCAGAGCCGGAGCGTTCTGGATGAAGTCTGGGGTCGCGATTGGTCCGATTTTCTCTCTCACTGGAAATAAACACAAAGCAACAACATGTAAGTAACTTTTCAAGACTAAAGGGACTGTATATAGACTGTTATTTCTCAATAAATTGTGTGTTGTGAGACAGTATTTAGTATATTTTTATATTTTCTCATTAAAAGTTACATGGGGTATTTTAACATTTAAAAACTGAGCTGTGTTGAACAGATTGTACCAATAAGTGATAAAACACACCTCAAACCTCTTTATATTTGGTATTTCTTATCTGGAAGAATTGTTAATGTGACTGTATACATGAAAGGTTCATAAAAGATTTGAACTTCACAAACCAAACTATAATTAACTATCAGTTTAGCTGTGCACTTTACAACTTTTCAACTTTACAATCTCAGTCCACAGAAGCATGGACAGATAAACTTCTCCTGAGATGATCCAGAGAGTCTTTCTCCTGTGACTCAACTCAAAGGGCAGCTCACATATTCTCTAACATAACTAATAACTAAGAATAACGGGTATTATTATTTTTATAAATGAAGTAAATTCTGATTCAGAGTCATTTCTGAATCATTTAAAGATTGTGTATTAACTTTATGAACTGTACTGCCATGTGCCTTAAATAAATGTTTTTTAAGTGTTTTTTAAGAACTGAATAAACATTAAATAGCAACTCCAATATCGTGCCCAAAGACAGTAGAAACTTTAATGAAATATCTAATCGTTTTACTCTAAAGATTTACTCAACCTGCAGCAAATAACACAACATTTTACAAAGCGATTCCTTTGAGTCCTGTTTCCTAAATCCTCTCCAAACCTGCGTGTGAGTCTCACCCAGGGTCTTGAGCTCTCCCACCAGACCGTGGCTGAACTCGGTGCTGCCCTTGAGCGTGACGAAGCAGTACAGACACTCTCCCTTCACCTGATGAGGCCGGCTCACCACTGCAGCCTCGGCCACTCCCGGGTGCTCCGTCAGCGCCCCCTCCACCTCCGCCGTGCTCATCAGGTGGCCTGGGATCACACCACAAAACAAAACAGACAAAAAACACAAAGACGAGTAGGTAGGGATGGGACTTTATATGATTTTATCAATATAAATACCACAATTCTGCTTATCAAGATGGTTCTTTATTGATTCCTGAAAGCTCTGTGTGGAAAAAAAATAGTCCTATCTGCTTTTACAGCAACAAACAAGTGGTTTTAACACTTTCAAATCGTATATAATGAGGAGGGAAAACTGAATAACAAATACGATTTAGAAAATAAAATAAAAATCTTCTGTAAACATAAGCATAAAGGTCACTAATTTTCTTTCTAAGATATAATTCTCTATTTAAAAAACAGACATGGAAGCCTAGAAAACATTTAGAAAACTGGTTTGCGATGAAATGTTTTAACCAAATGTGAGGAAACATAAACAATTCTAATGCTTTCATCCTCATCATCTAAAACAGACATTGTGAGAATATTTATACACAAAGACGCAGGTGATATTTAACATTACATTATTCTGTTCAGCGGAGGTTACAGAGCAAGTCCAAAACATGACATTCCTGTAATTTTGTCCCACAGATAGATGTTTAATTATGTTGTGTGTATTTGCACCATTCACAAAATAAATAATAATGGGACAGTTGTGATTCAGGGGCATCGATGAGAGGAACTGTTGATGTTTGTTAAAAATTTAGAACCGGTTCTCGAGTGGAACCAGTTTTTAATTCCCGCCCCTGGGAGTCGGGCATGTTCGGGTGAAACGGTGGTAAACTGTGCTTTGTGAACGAAAGTGAGATTGTGTAATTTGTGTAACTGTGTCAGATCCGTACCTGACACGTTGAGCATGTCGTCTATTCGTCCCGTGATCCAGTAATAACCGTCTTTGTCCCTCCTGCAGCCTGAAAAAAAGCAGAAAAAGAAGCCGAACAAACACTTTTAAACCACAATTTGCTCATTTTGTCTGGAGGAATTACGTGTCCCTGTCTTCTCTCGGGTCACTTACCGTCACCAGTCACGTAGAAACCAGGGAATTTCTTGAAGTATGTGTTTTCGAATCTCTCATGGTTTTTGTAGACGGTTCTCATGATTCCAGGCCATGGCCTCCTGAAAACCTGCAGCACATTACACATTTACTCCTATTACTCAGGCTTTTACAGCATTTGGAGCTTTTAACATAGGCTCATCTCTTGCTTTTTCTTTGTCTTTGTCTTGTCTCTTTCTTTCTAAATCTCTTTTAGTCTGTAGTTTTATCATTTTATTTACAGTTTGATTGGAAATGCACAAGTTAGGATAAGATAGCATGAACATAATTCATAAAAACAATTTATATGGGCTTCCATTCATTTATATAAATACCACTGCATCTGTTAAAGGCTAATTTTCCTCTGTAATACTTCAATAAATGCAAAGTCACATAGATTAAAGGTGTAACGGTGCATATAACAAACAAAAAGACTGAGCTCTGAATTCATTTGTTCATTCAAGTGTTTTTAAATCGCTTTGGAAATATATTATCTTTCTGTTTCTAATCTGAAATAAAGTAAAGAGAACATGCCTACCATAGGGAATAACACATACAGTACTTTAATAAATGTAATAATCTTAAAGTTAACGCTCAATCTTCAGTCTAAACTCTTTGAGGGGTTAACATTTGATGAAAGAGTTACAGGAATATGTTTCAATGAAGATGAAATGTTGAAACGTTTTCATTTAATCGCAATAATTACACAAGTTGTGGCAGAAGACAAGAGTTTGAGTCTGAGACAAGACTTTTAAAACTTAATTTCTCCATTTTGGAATAACAATTATTCAGAAATTGTGCAGTTGTAGCTCATTTATAGTTATTCCACCAAATGAGTCAGATCAGTTTTATCTAAGTCTGCTTTTAAAACAGTATAATAATTTTTTTTGCCACATTTTGCGTCGAAAAAACGAATTATCAGTAGACGTAACTCAATTGGTAGTCCTTATACCTGTTTGGTTTAATGTGAATCAGTGCAGATACTCACCAAATAACCCTCAGCTTCTCCTTCGAGCTCCTCTCCGTGTTCGTTTAGAATCGTCGGCTCCACGCCAAAGAACGGAAACGTCTGAAAGAGTCTCACATCAATATCTGAGCGAATCATTTCAACACAATAATCCTGTTTAGTTACATTCTGACCACTATTATTAGTATAGATAAACCTTAACCGAGAGAATATGTGTGTTGTGTATGTAGGTCAGTAGAAATAGAAGCTGAATTGTGTTAGATGTGAGCACTTACAGCAGAGCCAGGCTTCAGCGGCGTAGCAGCAGGAAGTGGAGTCAGCACATGACCTCCCTGCAGACACATTACACCACAACTTATACCCGGAAAACTCTCTGTGCCTCGTCCAGAGTCAGCACCCCACCGTAACCCCACCGTAACCCCATCTAACCCGACAGACAGGACTCTAAATTGTCTGAACTACGAGCTCGATAATTACGAGCAGATGGTGGTTTCTGCAAAGTTCTTATTCAAGCACTTTCAAGGTGTGTTTTCATGTTTTTCAAGCACCCTTCAACCCTTGCGGTAAATTACATATTGACATACATATAAACCGAATGTAGTTTTTCTTATTTAAATCCATTGTGGCATAAAAAGACTTTGTTAAAATTGCTAAATACTTAAAAATGGAAACTTGTGTGATCAAAACGATTTATTGGATGAAGTGTCCTTTTAAGTTTGGTCTCTTTTTACAGAAGACTGACTCTTAAAACAGATTTTTTTGGGGTTCAGTTCCAAATCTTTGAGCTTTGAGCAAGTAAGATTGTAACTAATTAAAGCAACACAATCAGAATTTCAAGCACTTTCAAGCACTTTATCCAAAATTCAAGGACCTTTTACAATCTTGAAAAGACTACATTTCAAGCACCCATGAGAACCCTGTTTCTGTTTTTATGGAGCACTCACCGTCTCCGTCTGCCAGAAGGTGTCGACCACGGGACACCTGCCCTGACCCACCGCCTCGTGATACCACTGCCACGCCTCGGGGTTGATCGGCTCGCCCACAGAACCTAAGATCTTCAGACTCGAGAGGTCGTACCTGGACAGAACACAACGTAGATTTACTCACGTGTGTTTTATCCCTTCATTAATCTGTCAGACTCAGAGTTCACCACAGAAACCTGAGAGTTGAGTTGGGATTGAAGAGTGTTTTAAAATATGAGACAAATGAGTTTAACATATTAAGACTAGGACAGGGGTGTCCAAACTTTTTACTGCGCGGGCCACATTTGATGAGAGGAAAATTTCCAAAGGGTCAATAGCGTCTTCTGATTTTATTCTTATTCCACAAGAACAGATTTAGATGGATTTGAACAGGTTTGTGTTGGATTTGAACAGGTTTTTGTTGGATTTGAACAGGTTTTACTTAAATTTGAAGAGGTTTTACTTGGATTTCAACAGTTGTTTTGTTGGATTTGAATTGTTTTTTGTTGGATTTGACAGATTTTAGTTGGATTTGAACAGGTTTTAGAAGTTTTAGATGGCATTGAAAAGTTTTTTGTGGATTTGAACAGGTCTTAGATGGATTTGAACAAGTCTTAGATGCAGCTGAACAGGTTTTAGATGCATCTGAACAGGTTTTAGATGGATCTGAACAGGTTTTAGATGGATTTGTACCTATATATTAATGCTGTGTGACAGAGCTGGTGCTGTTGGGGCCATAAACTATTCATGATCTATAGTATGACTCCTGAATTAAAGGTGCAGTCAGATAGTGCTAATTGTGTGCCTCCTAAACTAATCTCACCAATACAATGTGTGCTTCCAAGTATTTTAAAGACATTACAAGCCTTGCTCAATCATATTTAACTCAAGTTTTAAGTATTTACAAAAACAGGAGCTTTAAAGTCGTCTGAAGAACTTTATTATTACTATATTATGTGTCATTTATGACCGAGCTCTGTTTGTGGAGCTGTGACTCTTGACGTTTCTTTGACTATTTGGTCACATTTTGAAAGTTCTAATAGTGATTGTGCAAATAATGGTAATTGATTGGTTGTTACACAGTTTGTTTTAAGGTGCATTGTGTAAAATGGAACATATAAGTCAATACTATGTTCTCTTTAACGATGCATTAGTGTTCTCAGTAGAGGGCGCCATTTTAGTTCTATTATTGCTTCTACAGGTGCCCAGAGAGGACAAACTTAGCTCTGATGAAGGAGAAGCACACCCATGGTTCTATTTGAGCATATGTTCCTGTTGAAGGTTTAGGATAATGATAAACTAAATTACTAAATAACTAAATAAAACTAACTTTGTTCCAAAATTTGTAACGTAAAGTCACCATCAGACCTATTTCCACACAGCCACACATGTCCCTGCAGGGCTACCGTAGCAGGTAAAAGGATGAGAGAGTGAGCGGAATAATGCAGTCTACACTTTCACCACCAGATGTCACCAAAAACACCCAAAACTACACATTTATCCTTGAACATATCCGTAGTTCTCTTACTTCTGCAGCGGCTCTCGTCCGTACTTCATGAGCAGACGGATGGCGGTGGGTGCCGTGTAGAACTTGGTCACCTTGTACTTGTTGATGACCTCCCAGAGCCGTCCCACGTGAGGATAGGTGGGAATCCCTTCAAACTGACACACACACACATCATTATCCAACACACATCACTCATTATTTTATCATTTACCCGTCACTCAAACCCCACCGGGACCCACCAGGACGCTCGTAGCGCCGTTCGCCAGCGGCCCGTACGTGATGTAGGAGTGACCCGTGATCCAGCCGACGTCCGCCGTGCACCAGTACACGTCGTCACGGTGATGATCGAAAACGTGCTTGAAGGTCAGCGACGTGTACAGAAGATACCCGGCAACGGTGTGAAGCACGCCCTGTGAGAGAAAAGGACACGATGTAAGAACAGCGAGGCCAAAATACGGGAACGGAGCCGCGCGCTGAGTGACGAGGACAGACAGATCCTGCTTTTAAAATGTAAATGAGTCGCTTGAAGAGTTATTATCTTAGATTATGTTGCCACGGTTGACGGCATAATTAAGACTTCAGCGGTTTTAGAAGAGTCCCTTGTTAGTCTTGCTCTTGTGGTTATGTTTTAAAAGTCAAAGACAATCTGAATAAATGTGTGAGTCTAGCTAGAATTGAAGCTGTAATGTCATATTTGGAATAAAATGGGGTTACTATGAAGTTAAGTCAAGATGAGGTTGACTTATTTAGCATGAAAAGCAACCATCAAGTGCTACAGGTGTGATACAGGACAGTAGTTAAATATAGTATAAAATAAAACACATTTATTATGATGTAAAGGTAAAAATGAAATAAATAACTTATATTTAACAGAGTCAAAAGTTAGAAGCCAATGCAAACAAACTGTGGTAGAGGTTTTGTCTGTGTCATGCTGACTCAAGAGAAAAAGTGGGTTGTAAGGGTCGGAAAGAAAAACAGAAATGGTATTGTTCACCTTTTACCAAGATACTACGTCAAGATACTGGGGCAAGACCAAGCTACAAAACGGCACACCTTTATCGGAGGGTGAGTGTAAAATATTTCCCCTCGAGAAGCAGGAGTTTGGTCATTTTTGCCTAATTTGAAACACAGAGCATTAAACCAGCTTTTTCACCAGGAGGAACTGTCGATCCTTGGACATTTTCACATTAAAACTTGGACTCTTCTTGGACACGGCATGTGTTTAATTGACTAAATGTCACAGACCATTTTCCTTCTCGTCAGAATAAATTTGCAAGTCTAGCAAGAAGAGAAGCTGATATCAAAAATCAAATATGTTTAGTCTTGAATCATGCTAATTATGTTGTTTCTTAATGTCATTACTGTACGCATCAAACAGAAAGTAAATGAGCTTCTGTGAGAGCAAGGATGCCTCTAACAATGTTTCTTCTTTTGCTGGAGATAAAGTTAATAAAAAGTGGATTGCTATGGCTCTGAAAATCTGAACAAAGGACGTATAATATACCAATGGACACCAAACCTGTTTGAACTTGAGATCTACTGCCTCGGTTTTAGTTAAAGAGAAGAACTTAAACACATGGTGAAAAATCCCAGATGAATCCAATATAAGGCTTTTTATTTAGATTAACTGAACTAGATGCTTTTATCCAATTTTCAGATTGATGCAACAAATAAAAGAAAAGCTGTCCTGCTGAGTTTTTGTTTTTGCTCCGGTGTTTTTCAGCTGCAATTTCTGTAGTAAATTTCAATGTGAAAGTGAAAGAAATGGAGATAATATTATAGTTTTGCAAATATTGAACCTGCAGGATGTTTTATTATTGAGTTAAATCTTACACATTGTCTCGGTCAAAGTCATTCCATTTTTCTCCAACCCTGTGTGTCTGAAGGTACCTTGGGTTTGCCGGTGGAGCCGCTGGTGTAGAGAATAAACAGAGGGTCTTCTGCGTCGATCCACTCGGGCTCACACTCTTCAGGAATGTCTCTCATGGCCTCGTCCCACCAGACGTCACAGGCTGCGTCCCAGGGCGTCTGAGCACGGGACAACGACACGTGTGAGTCGCGTAGCCGCTCAGGACAGCAGGACGTCACACTCACTCCTCTACAAGCTTATTTACTGAATCTTACATGACTTCAGTAGAATAGTGCGTCCCAAACCTGTAGCTTGTTGCAGGCAGCTCCACTTTTCGTCCTCAGCGCGTGATGCTTGACTACGAGGCACTTGGTGACGCTGGACGAGTCCCTGACAGGAAACAGAGACAGGTTACATGATGTTCCTTCTTCAGATCATTGTGTAGGCGACAGAAACTGGCAGAACATTTAAAAGATCCCACTTGAACCAAACAGGTGACAACGATCACTTCGACATCAGCACCTCCCCACCCAAGTCTCTGGTGTGTGTTACTTTTTTAACACAATAAGAAACAATATTTATGTTTCTTTTTCATAGAGTGAAGATGGAAGAGACAGCAAGACATTATTCTACTGATTCTACCTTTAGAGAGGCTCCTTTGCAGGGGCTCTAAGCAAAACTAAGCAAGTTTTGTACTCACTTAAACACCAAAGGAAACCAAAGAGTTGCCTTTTTACTAAAGGGAACTAAAGTGAGACAGAAATATTTTTGAAATTTTAAGAAATCCTGCATATGATCTCTTTAATGTAATAGAATTTAAGGAGTAGATTCAACAATAATAATAAATAACGTAACCTTGTCTCTATTCAGACAGAGCTGCTCTTCCTGCAAACTCTCTGTGGAAGTGATTTCTCGTTCTGGAGCTAATCACATGGCATTTGGAGAAAGGTGGGACTTGGGACTCTGCTGTATCTAGGCTAGATGCTGAATGACAGACAGATGACTTTCTGAGACCGTTGCTTTGGTCCGGCTCTGAGAACGACCCATTTGAGTGCATTGATGATTTATAATTATTGCTGCATGTTTTAAAAATCAGGTTTCTATGAAGTATTACCGACAGAATAAAAAAGAAGGGAATATCTTTACAATTATTAGACAAGACCAATCCTTAGAATCCTTAATAACAAAAAACAAAAAGGTAAAATGTATTCTTATTTCCTCAGGCGCTCAGACTGAACAGATGTGTGTCAGAGTCTCCGCTGGTCAATGGCTCACATCCGTCTCCGGTTGCTACGGGAGATGAGCAACTGAGGCTTTTCCTGATGAATGCGACGTTGCCGGGCAACCTCTCGCCGTGGAAACGCTCGGTGTGTTTCCTCCTTTCTGTTCACAGCTGATACGGCCCTGCTCCCAGAGACTGTGTGACTCATATGTCAGTTCGGTGTAAATAAGACTCACTTTTCCCTGCAGCTCTCCAGCGCCTCGTCCACAATCTGTTTCAGGTTGATCAGCTTCTCTCCGCGATAAACACCATCTGCATCGCACCAAACACGAAGATGGAGGCACAACAGGTTATTTCATCGTTTCACATTGACACTTGTGACATGGTTTTCCTCTGTATTTTATTTTGATATAAAGCTGCTGAAAGATAGACTTGTTTACCTTCTTTGACAAATTTCAGGTCTGAGATGATTCTGTTTTTTGTGTGATCAATTTTGTTTATTTTTCTTTATAACAAAAGGAAAAAGACGAAGCTATAAACCCCCAATATACATAATAATAATAAATTATAGGGTGAGCTCATGGTGACACCCACCCATCCCAAACCCCTGCCAGATCTTTGTTTTATATATACATACAGTACATACATACATACATACATACATATAAAATGATTAAAATAATATAACATAAATTTAAGAAAAGTGTGCACAACAATTGCGAGTATAAGATAAAGTTATGAACCATCTTTGTGCAGTAGATGAATGTTTTTGACAATAACACAATAAAATACTATCAAAAAAGGTAATAAATATGAGTTAAGTAACATCATTTCTGTTTGGTGAAGGTCGGAGAGAAGCGATATTATAAATGAACTGCAGTATTTTTAATTTGAATATGATCCTGTTGAAAGCTGTTTACCTGCTGTCACCAGGACACAGCTCTGGGCGTCTATGATCCTCTCACACAACGAATCAGACGAGAAACCTGCAAACTGCACAAGCACAGACAGACAGACACATTTACAAGATGTTTAAGAGGATTCTAGTTTCATAGAGGTTGTTGTATTATCATCATTATTAGAGGTGGGACATATGTAAAAAAGAAAAGGGCTCTTGTTGATGTAGATAAGTGGGAGATGTGAGCAAAAGAGGGACTAAACTAAAAGCATCTGACATACTTTGATTCATTTCAGACAAATTACATTAAAAAGACACTACAAATAATCAGTTAATGCACAAAAGACACTTTTTCTCAAAATAAGAGCTGTCTTTGCACTACATTTTGATATATCTCAGTATATTATAAATAAACGGCTGTAGAATCGCTGTGATAATCAGTATTAGGACACATTTTGGTCTCATACCGTCGTCAGCTCTACTGCTCATGCTCTCATTCAGTCACTAAGGTCAGTAGTTCCAACAGTATAACGTTTCTGAGACGCTGACAGCAACATGAATCAGGTCGATGTACCCTTGGCGAAATGTCACCGCGTGAGTGACCAAGAGTGTCCAGCCTCAGACTTCTGCCAAGTCACTTTATGATGAAGATAATACGTGTGACTCTAATAGTTATTTAAAGTATATATAGAGTTATATTTTAACCAGCTTCAAAAGGATTTAACCTTGTTAGACCTGGATTTGGACAGGTTTAAAGTGGTTTACATTCAATATAAAGTAGTTTTGAACAGTATTTAACAAATTTTAACCAGATTTGGATGGGTTATAAGTGATTTAACTCAGACTTTAACCAGTTAAAATAGATTTAACTTGATTAACCTGGATTTGGACAAGTTTAAGGTGGCTTTACTTGGACCTTAACTAGTTTGAAGTGGCTTTAAACTGGTTATAGATGGATTTGGGTGTTTTTAACTTTGACTGTAACATGTTTTGAGTGGTTAAAGTCGTTATAGATGGGTACAGACTTTGATTAGTTGTAAATGAAGCTTGGTTATGAACACATGTGGATGAGTGTTCAATGGTTTAACCCAAACTTTTAACCAAAACCACATTTATTCCACAGTGATATTTATATTATGAGTAAGAATACTCACATAATGCTGGGCTGGGAATATGTCCAACAGTGACTAAGCACTTTTCAAGTTCGCCATAAAAAGCAGGCCACATTGAAGAGGCCAAGAGCTATTTATAACAAGCTTTTACAGAAATGTTGTGGCTAGAGTCGAGTTGGGTCTGACTAGACACGGCCAGTAAAGGCATGACCCATTTATTTTGAGCAGGTGCTGCCAGTTCCCACACTGAACCTGCTGATAACTCCAGAGTAGGGCAGATGGCAGATGATTTATGGGAAATGAGGTCAGCAAACACTACTTTTCTGACGAGAAAGACGCTGATGCATTTATCAGATATACACCAAATGTAGTGAGCCCTGATTAAAGTGACCAAGAGGCTTAGAAAATCTGCTCCAAAACCTTTATCTCACAGGTAAATGTCATCTTTGTTGGCGCTTCTTACCACAACAGAGTGAACTGCACCGATGCGGGCGCAGGCCAGCATCGTGTAGACCAGCTCTGGGATCATGGGCAGGTAAATCGACACCCGGTCTCCCTTTTTCACACCTTTATCAGGACACAAGAATAAAGTCATGTATAGCTGTTAACACGCGCTATATTTAGAGCCTAAGTGCTGAGTTAGTGGGCAATTTATAACCTCGTGTTTATTCTGAGAAGCGGCTCGAGAGAGTTTGATCTTGACATAGCTCGGATACAGACACAGCAATAAAACTGGCGTTATATGGAGTGTATCTTTGCACTGTTACCTTATGTGGCATTACATGTATTGTTTATATAGAGCTTACTGCATATACTATGGTCTATTATGTGTAATTTAAATCTATAGCCGCTGATATATGTCCTATATGATTACATTATCCATCGCATGTGAATTAATATAGCTCACTGTGTGTATTAACTGTACATTTCCATCTGTAAATTACATTATATCCACCTGTAGAAAATTATATCCATAGAGCTGACCTTATGCTGTACATACTGAAGATACTGCATACTCCATAGATGCTAAACTGTATTTTGTTGTTTTGTATTCAAGTCTAATCCAATATCTTCCATAAATACTTTTTTCCTACATCAAAATGACTAAATGCAGCTTTTATCTTGTTTTTCTCTCATCTATTCTGATCAAAGCATCTACTGTTTGCCTTCATCTGCTCTTACAGATTTTTTTTTCTTATATGATTGATCCAGTGGCTCTCTGTCACATGACGCTGTTTAACCAATCACAGCCCTTTCATAAAGCTCCACAGAAAATGACCCTACTTTAGCGGATTTTAAAGAAATACTTCAGGCCTAAAAGATTTACAAAGATTAGTTCAGATCAGAGCCAGCTTTGAGAATAATATAATAGTTTCCTTTATTTATAGCATTTTTTATATTGGCCTGATTATTTGTTCTGTATTTTCTGTATTTGTCCTATTTATTGTAACTCCAGTTGCTCTAAGATAATTAAATGTACTATAAAAATCAGGATTTCTTTTGTCCAGATAAGACAATACTGAATATGTGTCTGATGATGGCTCCAAATTGAAAACACAAATAATAATAGCTCTTACCCATTTTCCTGAGGACATTGGCACACTTGCAGACCTGGCTCAGCAGCTGGCTGTAGGTGATGACCATGTGGTGGTCGGCGGAGTTCCCCTCCCTGAGAAGACATAAAGATTAAAAAAAAGCGATGTCAAATAGAAAAGTAAGTCATCTGGACACACATTTTTCATCACCATTTACCAACAGTTTTTGCAGATCCAGACAAAGTTACTATTCGGAAACATCATGACCTTTTCGACAAACAGTACTGAGCAAAGGTTTTAGGATGTGGAGATATGCAGTAAAGAAAGAATGCTGTCAACAACACACAATTTAAATATTTTTCAATTTACAAAATAGAAAAGTGACTAAAACCTTCATTTTTTTAGAGTGATCCCAGAACAAGGAGCCTTCTGACGTGATGGAGTGACCCTGATCCCTACATCATGGAGTCTGGCCTGGTTTTGTCTGGGATTACATGGTCTGGTTTAGTCCAGTTTGGTCTGGTTTTGTCTGGGATTACATGGTCTGGTTTAGTCCAGTTTGGTCTGGTTTTGTCTGGGATTACATGGTCTGGTTTAGTCCAGTTTGGTCTGGTTTTGTCTGGGATTACATGGTCTGGTTTAGTCCAGTTTGGTCTGGTTTTGTCTGGGATTACATGGTCTGGTTTAGTCCAGTTTGGTCTGGTTTTGTCTGGGATTACATGGTCTGGTTTAGTCCAGTTTGGTCTGGTTTTGTCTGGGATTACATGGTCTGGTTTAGTCCAGTCTGGTCTGGTTTTGTCTGGGATTACATGGTCTGGTTTAGTCCAGTTTGGTCTGGTTCTGTCTGGGATTACATGGTCTGGTTTAGTCCAGTTTGGTCTGGTTTTGTCTGGGATTACATGGTCTGGTTTAGTCCAGTCTGGCCTGGTTTTGTCTGGGATTACATGGTCTGGTTTAGTCCAGTCTGGTCTGGTTTTGTCTGGGATTACATGGTCTGGTTTAGTCCAGTTTGGCCTGGTTTTGTCTGGGATTACATGGTCTGGTTTAGTCCAGTTTGGTCTGGTTTTGTCTGGGATTACATGGTCTGGTTTAGTCCAGTTTGGTCTGGTTTTGTCTGGGATTACATGGTCTGGTTTAGTCCAGTTTGGCCTGGTTTTTTCTGGGATTCTCCAAATGTTAACACAGAACCTGCCCAGATCTGTGGAACTGCTTAAACTGTTGCTGTTTTGAGGCGAAGTCAAACCAAATATTGATTTGATTTAGAATTGTCTTCTGTTCTTTCACTTTATAGTTTTTCATTATTATATCCACACCTGCATCAAACTTGCTCAGTATTGTTTATGTTTTATTTTATGCTGTGTCTATTTCTTATGTACAGACAACTCAAGCTGCCATCTTCACAAACAACCATTAAACTGTGTATACTGCGTGCACATCCATCATAAATCAAATATAATACAGGTAAACAAGACCTCCCCACTCTTTTTTAACCATACACTCCACAGCCCACTCCTTGCTTTCCAAAAATACCGTGACTATTCTTCTCTGAGTGCAACAGGTTCACTGAGGAGACACATTCCTTTCATGGCTGGTCAGTATTGGATTTGGATCGATGTCAGGACAAAGCTTGTAAAACTATTCAATACAGTCCGCACTGACCAGAACAAACAGGTCTCCCACGCGGGACAGGAGCCAAAAACTCAGCGCCCACCTGCCTCTGACCTGAGAGTCAGTCCGGGAATGGTGAAATAAATGATTGCAATGATGACACTGAGCGATCATAAACGCAACAGCTGCCAGCGAAGGATTACAGCCGTCACTCAGAAGATGCTCAGGACAGGTTCTCACTGCTAATAACATAATGGTGTGTGTCTGAAAGCAGCTTATTAGAATTACCGATGCTTAAGCAGATCCTTTTCTGATTATATTATACATTTTTGACCTATTGAGATATTATTGTTATTGCCTTAATAGTTTTCTCGTAGTGTTACAACCCCTTGTTAATTAACTGGAAGAAAAGCCTGTTTAATTCACTTCCTGGGAGTAATAATACATGAAATTATGAAATTGTATGATCTCTTCTTGTTCCTTGTTTACTTTTTTACTGTCTTTTATCATTAAGCTGCCTCTGGACCTCATCGCAAATGTTTAGAAGGTTGTAATCTTCGGCGAAAACAGAGAAAGTAACAAACAAACAGGAGATCCAGTGGCAGCATGTGTATCTTTGCTGGTCTAAAAATGAGTATGTTTCTAAATACTGCTCTTCATGTTTTTACATCTATAAAATAAATAAATAAATAATTGGTTACCGTTCAATATGCCACACATTAATATTGTGATGAAATCAATGAGTGAGCCACAGGAAACTCTTTATTTTAGACGCTGTAATAAATCCTAATAAACCAGATACTCATCACCAGCTGCGACACCTGCACAGTCATCAATGGTCTCACTGGAGCAGTTTGCTTTTTTGTTATTGCCTTTTAATTGTAGCTTTGATTCGGCCTTTTAATCACTTAAATGGAGTCTTATAGTCACAAAACAGCATGAAAACGCAAAACTTCCGACAATGTAATTCCTTTTATGCTATTAACAATTATGGAAATGCATTTTATTCTAAATTTATCAGCTTATCTGTGCTCTGCAAACAGGATTTAACCAAAGTATGCTGACAATATATTTAGTAAACTTATATTTTCTCATTCTGTTTTTAAAAATGGCAAGTCAAACACTAGGATGTTATTACATAAGAGCTTTGTTTTAGTACAAACATTGGAAAAACCGCCATTTCTTGTTTGTTCTGTTCACAAAGAAAACTCAATACGTGCCAAACTCCCTCCTGTAACTTTTAAGTGGTTATAATTGTATCAGCTCTGTTTCTCTGTGTTGTTCAGTGCTCTCTGTTCACCCACGTGCCTCTACAGAGAGGAGCAGCGAGGGCACAGTGGGACAGGCCGGGGTTTGTTTTGGTGCACCGGGGACGGCTCAGAGGACACGGCAGTTGCTCTTCACTTGAATACCTGACATAGCTCTGGGCTGCATGTCCAATTACAGCCACTGTTAGCTTTGATCTGACCTTGTGCCGCTGCTTACCAGTAATAGGCCACTTTTTCTCCCAGATTTCCCTCTTTCACGTGTCTGTCCAGGACGTTGTAGCACATGTTGGTCTTGGCCCCTTCCATGCATTTGACATAGACGCTTCCCTTCGTCACGTCGAAGTTGTACTGCAGCATCGGTCCTGTGGCGGGCTTCTTCCAAAAGAACTCGTCGGCTACTTCTTTCCAGAAAGCTGTGCAGATAAACAGAGTGACTGACTGTGTGCACAAAGTCAGAGTTGAAGGTATAAACGCAAACACTGCACAAGTTTGTCCTACCTTCTGGATTCTCTAGGGATTTCCTGTAGAGCGCCAGATAAGAGTTAAAGTCTGGCACATGAGCATCCCTCTGCAGGTCAGAAGGAGGGTAGTACATTTTGTCCTGAGACTCAGGAACAACCATTGTGTCAGAACAGTGCACACAGGCCTATAACATCAGATGAAAATGGGTTAGTCACTGCTGATCTGCCTGTGTCCTCCTGGGTAAAGGTAATATCACTGCAAGGCCTCGTGTACTGGAGCAACACAAATTCAGCATGAATAAAAGACCCACCTCTAATCCTTCAGCTCAGACTCTCCCAGTCTGCTTAGAGGCAGGACAGCCAATGGACTCACACGGTGCGGCACTCCCACTTTTTCATTGGGTAAGCCCTCTCTGGCCTGTTGATGGCATTATTTTCCCAAGCAAGGAGGCAGCGGAGAAAGGGGTGGGCAGAAGGACGAATGCCAGGGATTCATACTCAATCCTGGATTTGAGCTGACAGATTGTGATGAGAGCTATGAAAACATGATTACTTTAGAAAAATGAATAAAAATGCTGCTTTGTTTGGGTTTAAATCAACACCGAAGGGGTTTGTTTGTCCAAATGTGGTCCTACAATGGGGATTTTACAGTTCATAGTTCAGAACAGTCCAGTATTTTGTAATAGGGGTAGTAAAGTGTTATGCATGGTTGTTAATAGGGTCAGTTAAAACACTAAGAAGGCTTTTAAAACTCCTATGAGTGCAAATGTTTGTTATAAAAAAGGTCTCTAAAGTCATTTTTCGTAATATTCTGTTCTGTTTTCACCACATCGTAGCCGTCTGAACCAAAAATTGTGACATTTCGAAGCAACAGCAAAACACTAAGACCTTCCACTGAATTTTTTATATTTTATTTTCTCATGATTGTCTTTATTTATTTCATTAGTCTCTTTTTCCAACTATCACTGTTTGTCCTGAGGCAGTTTTCTGTGAAACTGACCTGTTGTAAGAATGTAATTTCCCTCATGGATAAATAAAGTCAAACAAAGCTTATCTTGTCCAGTCGTACAGTAATATTGACTGCAAGTGCTCCACATTATTTAGAAATCTACCTTTGTATGTCATTACTGTTGCCTAATCACTTCCAAAATAATCTCTTTCAATGTAATACCCTAGAGTGTAGCCTACATTATCAAAGACTAAAAAATAATAGCTATTATGGCTTAAGACATAAATATCATTGGATACAGAGGGGACAATTCCTTTTTATTCTGATTAGTTTCCCCTTTCAATAAAAAATCCTATACTTTATGTTGTTACCTGAATAATTTTACATGATATAATATTATAAAGTAAAGGTTCACACAGTTTTGCTTGGATTAGCAGCATTATATCAGTTTTATGTGCAGTTTATTGCCCAGAGAATTCACTTTTATGATCCCTTTAGTGGGCTCATTTAGATTAATGAAGCTAAAGTTACTTATTTAAGTTGCTCTGTTGCATATAACTTTATTTTGAGACCATGCAGCCTACGGTGAATAATATTTTGCTAGATTTTAGTTGTTTTTAATGCTATGCTAATGTTATGCTAAAGATTATATATTGTGCTAACCTTCAAATTTCGTCTTATGCTAATATTTTTCTGAACAACGATAATAAGGCTCGGTGAAGTAGACATTAAAAGTATAATAATGTATTTAGTGGAGTATTTTGTGTTCAATACTAAGTTAAAATTGATCGTCCACCTTTAATTTTGAAGACTGCAGCTCCTTTTCTGGAGAGATGCTGGGAAACGAGGCTTTGTTACATAACAGGCAATAAATCCAAATGTCTGCAGCAGCCTGGGGTTGTTTTTCTGCTCCTGTTTCTCTCTGGGATCGATTGAGTCTCTCTGTGACCTGTGCCTCAGACCCTCTTAATCGAGTGAGAGGCTAGTGTTGATGTCTGCCGCCGCTGTCCCGTCCAAGAGCTAACCCACCGGGACCAAAACTACAGCCCAAACATGTTTTTAGCAGCTGCTCTTCGATCTGCTGTTTCTCAGACGGTATGACCATAATGTTTCCAATGTGTCTGGAATGATTTATGACTAGTATTTATTGTAATTTTATAAATATCGGCATGACTTCTCACAAGGACAAGCAGTGAAGGCCGCTAAGCTAACTAGCTTAACGTTGAGCAAGTTAGCATTGAGCTCAAAGCTGTCAAAACTTTTACAGTTTATCTTTATCTTTATGCATGTCATCAAGGCAAAAGAACCGTTTTAGACTATTTCAGTTTTTCTTGGTCCATCTTCTGTATATAAATGACCGCAGTGTAAAACATCAGTTTTGTAACACGTAAAGCTAATGTTAAGTAACGGGACATTAGCGTGTTTACATCAGTGTCATTCACAGTAATCTGTCAATGAAATATACATTTATTTACTATCAAATATTTGACACAGATGCAACTAATATATTAAATAGTTTCTGTATATTAGTACTCTAATAAGTGTTTCCCACACATCTGCATTTAGATTATGCTTGTGACAGCTGCTTTAAACCCACAACACAGTATTTTGTTATGAAGTCTTAAATATAAATTATTTATTCATGTATTCCATCTCATCTATTTTTTTCATTTCCTATATATATATATTTATTTTAATCATATGTTTATGTGAGATGCTATATGAAACTCATGAGTGTATCTTACCCATGTTCTTGTGTTTGTGCCTTTAGGCCAGACAGGTCAGAGGTCTGCATCGATCTGCTGCAAGAGCTGGAGCTGGTGGCATCTTTGTGGTAAGTTTTTTTTCTCTCTGGCCTCTCTTCAAAAGTTATGTAGATATCAGTTTAACACATCTGTTTTCAGTGTGTAGATAGGTTTATTGTTGATTTCATTGAATCAACAGTAGAGAGGTTATGTGTTTCCAGTTTTTGCAACTTCAGCATTATTAAAAATGGACTATAACAGTGGTTCTAAAACTTTTCACCGAGTACCATCTAATAAAATGTGTGCCTTTCGAAGGACCACCAACTCTTTGTGTTTTATTACATGTCAAAGACAGTTATAGAAGGATATAGACAAGTGTAAGAGAAGTAGTAGTTCTATATATAGTGGCTCAGTATTGTTCCTCTTTCTCTCGCCCCAGTTCCTGTCTGTCTACATTGAGTCTATCTAGTAAAGGCAAAAAGGCCCAAATATAATTAAAAAAAAAAGAAATTTTTAATCAAAAATGAATATTTTTTTATTATCACTGTTATCCACTGGAAACTAAGCTCCATTTAAATGGCATAAACAAGGACTGAACTAGGACTAAGTCTTTTGTTAAACCAAGAGAAAAAGGTAAAGCAGGAGACAAATGGCTTTTTTTTTTTATATATATTTTTTTAATTTAAGCCTGAAAAATAAAACGGAGACTTGAGGACCTCTTAAGAAAGTCAGAGTACCAACAATGTGAGAACCACTAGAGTATAACATTCAAAAATCTGTCAAATATAACAAATGCCTGAGAATGTAAAAATACTTTTAAGGCTGTATTCTTTGTCCTAAAAATGTACTGATCAAACAGTACAGTATAGACTTGTGATGTGTTGACAAAGTGACTGTCTTGTTGAGAGGAAATATTTGTCTTATTTTTTTAGTATTTAACCCCAAGGTACTCTTTTTAGCCCCAGGCAGCAGTCTTTGTGCTAATTAAAGCCACCGTTCGACAGAAACATCACATGTGACATTGTCTTGTAATGGAAATGCTCCATGGTTTCACAGCCTCTTGATAATAAAGTATGTTTTGACCTGAGATTTGTACAAACAAGTTTACCTGTCTTCTAGGTCTAAGCAGGAATAATCCAGTGTTTTGTAAAAGTGGGTCTATGAAATACTTAGGGATAGGAAGCTTATTCCCTCAAGTAACTAATTGTCAGCACTACCACAGTTTAGAGAAGCAGACAGCACCAGTGCCACCGGATTTGAGTAATGTATAGCCGCTAATGAGATACACTTTTATAACAAGGCTTCTTGGAATAAATTAGCTCTAAAAGTATCCCATATAATGACATTTACAAAATACTGAGCTACTCCTTGATGTCTTGGCTGGTATTAATTACTTTTCACAAGGGGGCAGTGTGGGTAGGAGTAACAGAGGCGGCCTTATTGCCCTTTCATTATGTAAAAATCTAGGATCATTGTTGAAATCAGGTGCTTATAGTGATTTATTTCTCTCTTTTCAGCACCGAGATACACCCGACAACAACCCTGACACTCCTTTTGAATTTACAGAGGAGAACAAAAAGGTAAGAGTATGAAATTAATTAGACTCAGTTATGAATTTAAGAAATAATTATGTGACAAATACTGTTGTGGTATAGCTGTTGGAAGTTGGATTTTTAAGATGCATTTTTCTTTGTAGAGAATTGAGGCCATTATTTCAAATTATCCCGAAGGACACAAGCAGGCAGCCACCATCCCTGTGTTGGATTTAGCTCAGAGACAACATGGATGGCTCCCCATTTCTGCCATGAATAAGGTACAAAGGAGTGTCTAAAAGTTCTACATGTGTTTTTAGTTTTAAAATCCTCTGGTACATGTCAAAACAGAATTTAACAAGAATAAACATTTAAATGATGGTCTGCTTGGATGGTTATCCTCTGAAGTAATCTAGTGGCAGATTGTTGGTGGCAATAACCTGTGATAATAACTAGGGTTGCACAATATGTGGCACATTTATCATTATCACAATATCCACATCACAAAGACTGACTTGTATCATAATAACATTATGTTCTTCTATTTGCCTCAAAATCATCCAAACAGAGCATTAAATCAAACTGTATTGCAGCTAAATAAAAAGAAATCCTGGTTTAAACCTGGTTCATTCTTTAATATTGATTTAGCTCCTGTTTTGATGAGTGGATTTTAGACCATGTAAACTTTTAATAAGCTGATTTCTGTCTGATGCAATAGTAAAACATTTTGAGAACATTGTTTTAAACCACAAACTAATGCATCTACAAATATAGTACTTCTTTTTATAAAACAAGTGAGACTCATGAGGGAAGGAAGTGTACTTACAATAGTTAAATGTCACATTGTATTTTTCAAATGTGTCTAAATAATCAGCAGTGAAGAACACATCTGTCAGCCACAAATGAAAATATAATTTATAAGAGATGGGTTGGTATTTGTGTAAGCAATTAAATTGGAATGAGAGTTATTTCAAGGCAGAAGATGCTTGGAAAAATGCAGTCATGTGTTTAGTACTGCTTTGACTTTAAGGAGCAGTATCTGATATTTTCACTCTTTTTTTCTTCAGGTCGCAGAGGTGTTGGAAATCCCGCCCATGAGAGTCTACGAGGTGGCGACTTTCTATACGATGTTCTTGCGTCAGCCTGTGGGAAAATACTTCATTCAAATCTGCACAACTACACCGTGCATGCTCTGCGACTCCGACAGCATCCTGGAGGCCATCCAAAACAAACTGGGTAACGGAGCAAGTTTCCATTTCAAACCAGACACGAATGAAGACGCAAAAATGCAGACGAAATCATCTTGTTTTTTTAATTATGTGTCTTTTTGGATAGAGACATACAGAGCAGGCATTTTAATATACACTTGTTGCTAAACTGTAAATGCAAGTCTGTGGAAACAAACAAGAATACTTTTGCAGAAACATCCACTTACTCTAAGGAAATACAGTCACGCCCTGCTATTTGAGCTTTTTAAATAACCAGCATTTCTGTCTATAGTGTATAGTGTTACAGCTGATGTGATGTGAGCTGCAGCAAGTGACAGATTTTAGTTTTAGTAACACGATATTAATTTCTTTTCTGCAGGTATCAAAGTGGGTGAAACTACTCCAGATAAGATGTTCACGTTAATAGAAGTGGAGTGCCTCGGCGCCTGTGTGAACGCCCCAATGGTCCAAATCAACGACAACTATTACGTGAGTTCTCGATTACTCTCACAACTTAATGTGTATTAGGTAGAAACCTGACCAAGATTACCTACAGAATACATAGATACCTTACAAGCTCTTTCAGATATGGAGGGCAAATATTATTCATCAAGACAATAACACACTTTTTGTAATACTGTAGTAATACCAATTTAGCAAATAAACCCACGTTTTTAAAACACTATGCCATTTTACTAACAGTTAAAGGAGACAAATTGTCTATTACAGTGTATCCTGCACTACACTGGTTCTGGTCTTGACTTGGTCTCGACCTGACATAGTCTTGCTCTTGACTCGGTCTCTTAAGCTCAAAAGTCTTGATATCTGATAACTCGGACATGGCTTGGGTCGGTCTGGGTGGTCTTGACTACAACACTAGTACCTACCCTAAATGGATAACAATGTGGATCACAAAGTTTACCTAATCTAAAGGACTAAAGGAAAACGTATGAGTGATGATTATCTCAGTGATGCCCTGATGACTTGCGAGTAATATGAAATCTTTAGTGATTAAAACAATGTTAAAGCATCATGTCTTGCCAAGAAAATCCTCCATTAACCTTGAATGGGCTAAACTTTTGGTGAATTTACAGGAATTTGTGCACCTCTTCAGGCTAAAAGAACATTACAGTTTAATTCTACTCACTAGCTCACTGCTGGGATAATAATGCTCAAACAATTATTAACAATCATTTAACTCTCATTAGACAATATGGTACTCTATGTTCCAACTACAGACAGGAGTATAACAAAATTAGACCTTTTAATAACTTGGCTAATAACCTATCGTGCAGAAATCTCATTGATGTTTCAGTATTACTAGTTTTTAAGGATCATATTTAGATATTTATGTTTATGGAGGCTATTTTACCGAGACCTAGGTGTTTAGCTCTATGACAGAATGACAAAAAAACATCCATTTGTATACATTTTATTACAACAAAATGGTACTGTTTAGCCTCTTAAGCTATCGGTTTATTACAGGAAACATAATGTGAACACAATGAACAATGCCATAAAAATATACTGCAGTTCAGTAATGTGTTTTTTCCTATTTAATCTGCCTTTTTCTTGTTTCCAGGAGGACCTTACACCCAAAGACATTGAAGATATTATCGATGAACTTAAAGCAGGCAAAGTGCCCCCGCCGGGACCCAGGTAAATGAGTGACCCTAGTTCATACCCTATTGTTAAGGCTTTATTTTTATGCACACGTTTCTCTTTTTCCCTTTTGTAGGGGTGGGCGTTTCTCCTGTGAACCAGCTGGCGGATTAACTTCTCTAACAGAGCCACCCACAGGACCGGGTTTTGGTGTCAGGGCAGACTTGTAATCAGATGTGGCTTATTCTCCTGAGCCCCATATAATGTCTAACTCTTATTGTGTAAATAAAATGTTCATATACATGCTCTAGGTGTCAGTGTGCCACTTTTTCAACATCAAGGGCAACTCTACAACCAGAATATCGTTGTTAGTTAAGACATATTCATCATTAGACTGCTCTTACTGCTAAAATGAATCAATCTTGGCCAAAATCCATTAAGATAAAGAAATTACAGATGTGGATACAAATAAAAAATGCTTTAACTTTGTCAATTCATATCACAAAGAATGACTATTGCCAGAGAGAATGTAAAAGCAGGTAAATTTAAAGCCATCCTGCAAATATTCCTTGACAAACCCGTGTTATGTTATAAATACGCACTGTCTCCTTAATAAAGCGTCCTTTCTACCCCTGCTCCTGTCATTTCCATCCCACCCCGGTGGCGTTTTCGTGTCTAGCCGGTGCCCCTCCCCCATTCCTGTTTCCTCTTGTGAATTTCAAGCCTGCTCCGCAACATATATTATGCACCATGACGCATGCGCACACGCACCAGTATGATGCAAATGTCACTGCGCAACCAATTCAAAGCCGTGTGACATAAAGAATTGGCGGGATAAAGGGGAATTAACGGAGTACACTTGTTTCTGAAGTGTAGGTAATCATATAGCCATGCTCACAAAAAGATAGTAACCACAAATCCTCTGTCAGCTACAACCATGATCTTCTAGAAACTTCCCACTGACCGCAACACAGCAGCGGAAAAGATGACGTCAAGCGCCCATTACTGCTCTCTCCCTCCATTCGTTTCAGTCTAAATTTAAACAATAAAGTCCATTAGTAGACGTCATGGACCTTACCATTTGATGAAATAAGACGCCACGTGTAATACTGATGAGATCTATAACGCGCATTTACACTTAAAAGTGCGGAAATCTGAGTAAAATGGTTTAACACGTACCCATCTACAGTACGTCCAGCAGACGGAGACTTTTTAAGCTCAGTGGGGCTGGTGTGGTCACGTGGCTGCTCTCGGCCAATCAGAGCGAGGCTTGCATGTTTTGCTGGGCTTTTCTCGGAGACGAGCGGCTGATGTTTTCAAACCCAGCGATGAACGTCACACAGCCGTAGGCTACGGTAAACGTCCAGTATTTAGGAAATTAACTGTAATTGTGCGCAATATTCACATATATCTGAACCTGAATGAGACGGAGGGGACGAGTAATCCCGTTTAAAGGTAAGAGCTGAAGTAGGTTTGTTGTTGGCTTGCTTCCGAGCAAAAAGACTAAAATCCCAGTTAACGTTAGCCATCTGTAGCACACGGGCTAACGCGGAGTTAAGCTAACTTGACGTAAACTGCGTGCGAAATGGATGTAATGTTTTTGCGTGGGTTTGGTATAGGCTTGTACCACGTGCATTACACACCCTCGTTACTTTTAGTAAACCAGTGGAAATGTGTCTACTTCGCTTTTAGAAACTCTTCGCCCACGAGAGTACATTGAGTAAAGAGGAAAATGTCGGAGCTTAGCGGAGTGCGCTGGGTTAGCCCCAGCAGCTAGGTTAGCTCTGTGAGCGCTGGGGAGGGGGAACATACTGAGGGCAGTCAGGGGCTGCAGTGGGCTTTTGTCTCAGGTTGTGCTCCGCTTTCGTAATACTCAATATAACCATGGAGGCATTAGCCCTCCATTAAACAAGCTGTATGCCCAATAACCAGCGGTATTTTACAACACGTTGTTGTGTAAAGTATCTCACCACGTTACAGTAAACGATCTTATCCTCCTAATGTTTACTTACCATGCCTAAGTTAAGCATTTTAGCGCTCAGCCTCGTATCTCCTGCTCTGTACTACAGCAGCGACATGTCGAGAGGTGGGAGGTGCTGCTTGGAAAACGCACGTTTTTCTAAATTCCTTTATTTTTTACGGACAATCGTTTATCTATCGTATTTTGTAGAGGGATTGAGCTTTTCAAGCTTAGTAAAAGCAGTTTCCCGAATAGCGCGGAGACTGCTTCTCCAGTCAGTGAATGTGACATCTTGGGGGTGTGTTGCCTGATACAAAAGCTGTCTGTTTTAGATGGCTGTCTGCAACGACCGCCACGAACCACTAAAACGACAGTCTTAAAGTAAAAACAAGGCTATTTTAAAACAGCACAATACAGCACGACATTGTTCTATATTCAGGCACGTATTTAGATTTATAATATAGAGAAAATGTAATGATTAAATGTATATTTGTAAGGATAGGAGGCTTAGATTAAAAAAACGCTTTATATACTGTCACAAATTTAAACTATCAAAGCAGTTAAATGATCTTTATACCATTCACTCTAATTCAACTTGCTAAATATGACAGAAGCCAAAATATGAAATATTACTTTTAAAATGCTCAACAAGAAGTATGGCCTTTTAAATAATAATAATAATAATAGTGCTGAAGATAAGATTTTACTACAACTCTATGAACTTCTAATATGTATGTAATATATCTCTAGGTTTGTACGTTTTAACTTGCTCTCTAACTGAGCCAAATAATACCACAATGTGCACAAATGGGGCTTGTCTTTTTTGGCAAATCACGTACTCCTCCTCCGTTAATTAAAACAATACATTTAGCCAAGAAAAACAACAAATTATATAAAAAAAGATGATAGCTGAGTCAGGACCCAGCCTTTTCTTGTACGTCTCGACACATACAAAAACCTGACTCATGCTCTGCTGCATCTATCTTACAGTCTATTAGCTGCATTATATTAAAGATGCTGAAAAAAGGAGAACCAAAGCAAACGTCTTAGAGATAGATTCTTTATGATCCTTACTTATAATATTTAATCAAACATTTGCTGATAAATGGCACACATAAACCCCAGTCTACTGTGGTAGGCATTGCTCAGTAACTATACCGTGGCCTCTATAGACTTATCAGAGAAAAGGTAAGCCTCTTAGAGCATAGAGTATTGACCAAGACGCTGTACAGACAGAACAATTATGTAAGGGCCTTGGTGTCCCTACGTACAAAAAATTAACCCCCAATGAATTGATGGCAGGTGATGAATAAACAGAACGTACCAAAAAAAGGATCACTCAGTAGGTGTGTTGTAAATGTTTGTTATTTCTCTCCTCATTATCAGCAGTGCATTTTTGTCCACCTAGAATAAATTGTACAGAGATGCTAAAGACCGAGCCAACAACAAAACACAATACCACATTTTGAACACATTAAGAAGTCAAATTACTAAAAGGCTAAGATCTTACTGGTTTATTATGATCAGACACAACAGAACTCAGTGTTGGTGCGACTTGACCATCAATTTTACAAGAGACATGCACTTGCTCAGTCTGCCTCCAACAATCTTACTTTATTTACTGACAATACATTTCCTCCAAGTGAACTAGAAAGCATGCACTGAAGCCGGTGTGCCCTACTTGTTTAGCAATGGACTGAAACGTGGACATGTCCCATTGAGAGAAAAGGCGATGTTGGCAGTACAAAATGTTAGCATGACGGCTAAACTTGTAAAAGATTCGCTACTAATGACCTTTGTGTCGCTGTCTCTGTGTTGTCCATATATTTTATAATCAACAGACAACTCACTGGAACAAAATTTATCAGTGAAGGGACAAACATTATTCACAGTGAAACAATTGTAGAAACGTATATCAACTGTGATTAATTGGAAACATTTGGAGTAGATATCCTTAAAGATATGGACGATATCCTTTCAGCGTTTTTTAATTTTTAGTTGTCGTTACTGGGCAAATAAATGGATAAATAACCGTGAAACAGTTTAGGATTCGCTCATTCTGTATAATCGTACATGAAAAGTCCTGTTCTCAATGTCTTTACAAATGAAGTATAAATTTGCAACATTAATACATAAGGATGACCCCAAAACGCAAACATTGGCCGGCGGCAGAATCAAAACAATCTCGTCCACGTTGGTACGCTCAGCTGACGAGAACAGAGCATGAAAACACTGAATTTCGCTATTGTTCTTCTTGCTGTGTGTAGCTAGCAGCCAATAGGGTTATCCTGGCTTTACATCATTGTTTTTTTTAATTCTTTTTTTTTTTTCTGGCCTTGTCTTTGTTTGATCGCAGATAGACAGACAGGAAACAGGCTGAGACAGAGGGAAATGACTTAAAGTTGATGGTTGTTTTGTTTTTGAGTGCAAACATCAAAACAAGTTGCCAAACCATAACAGAATCTTTGCAATTTGGGCGAAATGCATTTGTGTGTAAACGGCCTTGTGAGGAATTGTTTTGTTTTTCTGGGAAATTATGGGAATTTGATGAATCTCATATTATTTTTTAATGGTTTAGGTAGGATAAAGCTGAGTAATCCTCTTTTTAATGAGTCATTCATTTTCAGTTTAAGATATTAAAATATAGCACATCATTTTCTCATATGCAGTGATATTTATTTGGTTCTCACCGATGTAAATAGCAGCTGTTAAATCATGTTACTAATTTCTCATATTGATTGTAAATTGAATTTAATGAAAAACATTGTGGGAGGTTCTGTGATATCAATAAACAATGACAATGTTCATCCGTTAAATTATTATAATATGGTTGAAATGGGATTTTACCCTCCATTACAGAAGGTTAAATTGTAAATACAGTAAGAGCTGCCCCTTTCGCCGGTTCCAAAAAAAATCCCACATGGCCTAGATTTTCCCAATAGACTTAAATGTCAAAAGAGACGTCTGGTGTACAGCTAAAAGCACATATAACTTCCACATAATACTGAAATAAAACCAGAAACCATTTAAAAAAAGGCGAATGTGCTATTACCTAACTTCCACAGAAAATCAAGTGCCTCCATGACATGACATAAAGGTTTATCCATGCTCTAATGTAACTTTACAGCTCCTAGTGTTCTTTAGAAAAAATGTAGTTATTTTTTTCAACACTGGAAACTTTTCTCTGAAAGTAGTAAAAGTATTGCCCTTTTACTCCCACAGAAAAGCATGATCTAGTTCCTCTTTTTTGTTTTGAGCGATCACAGCAGGCACATGTCTTTAGGGAAACCCCCTAAAACTGACAAAGTTGTAGTAAATAATCTATTGCAGGTGCAGTTCGGTGTTTTTTGAAAGACAAAGAGAGAAGAAGCTATTGTTATTTACTCTGAGAGGTCAGGACTTTCAGATTTCACTTTAGGTATAACTATAGATAGCTTCAATTCTCCATTTCCTCAGGTTCAACCGTGTGACCCTTTGCCCCGTACCACTTTCGCTTCGAGTTGTAAACCACATTTTTTTGTTCAGGCAGACTGTAAAAGCACCAGAGCACTTTAAGATACACACTTCCTCCCGGTCCCGATCTGCGCGGGGCTCCGTCAGCGGAGGATCTGATCCTTAAAGAGGCCGAGGTGGGTGGAGCCTCCCGGTTACACAACATGTGCGAGCCTTGCCAGCAGCGATGTGTGTGCCCAGTGTTGTTTTTGTTTGGCATGTTGAGCACAGTATCGCTGTAACGGACGCGGCCGATGGTGCCTTGATAATCCACCATGTGCTCTTCAAACATGGCCATCCTCAGAGCCTTGTCATATGATAAAACCATGTTAAAATATATCAGAAAGACATAGTTGCAGCGTTTTTTTACACTCCATATAGTTCATTTTTTGAAAGAACAGTCAGAGGTAAGAGTTATTGGTGTATATTTTGATAATTTACCAAGATAAGGTCATTTTAGGATAAAATTTATGGTCTACATTCCTTTTTGTTGCGCTGTTCCAACATTACCAATGCCTAAGAAAGCAGTCACATCCTGTTTATTTGAGATTATTCAGTGCTTTCCTGAAATTGAAAATCACCATACAGCCTTTAGTTCATATGTGTTTCATCTGTATGTTGGTATCAATCGGTATTTTGACTGATTTGGCATTGTCTGGATATAATTTCAAGATATATTCGCCCAGATGTATTTAATCGTTAACAGTAGTATGCCTAGTTGAACCTCATGTCAATACGATACTTGTCAGTGCATGTTTCTGTTCACATAGCTCCAAGCGTGTCTAAATACAGAGCAGCTGCATCCTACTGTAGCACGATTTGTGTTTACATTGACCATCTATCGACTAAAAAGAACGACACAGGGACAAGCCTGATTCAAAAGGATTATTTATTTGGCTTAAATTGTTTGTAATATTGATATTGTATATATCTCAAATAATGATAATAATAGTAACTGATATAGTGGACACTCAAACCAAATGAAAAAAAAGTCTGATAAATGCAAGGCTTCAGACAAATGTGTTTTAATTTTAATAAAATACAGTAGATTCAAAGCTATGTATGAACTCTTGGTCCACTTAGTTTTGGAAAAGTCTTGATTAGGCCTACGATATCATATTAAATGTATTGTCGACAAGGATATTTCTCCTGACAACTAATCAAGTAAAGTTTGTTTTGGACTGTCCTTCCTACAACGTCTGCCTTTTGAAACTAAAATAGCATCAGCAGTGTTTTAAAAGGTCTAAGTTTTTGAGTTATGAAGTAGTTCGGAGTAAACTGAGGTAGCAGTGGGTTAGCAGCTCTTATGAAAGTAAGATCCTGGCTCCGATTTATTAATGCCACATAATCCAGTTTCTTTAGTTTCTTTAGTTATAATACCGTCTTAAATGTTCTTTATTTTGAGCAGTCATTTAGTTTTATGGACGTCCATCAGTTTGAGACAAGCCAGTCACTGTGAGCCACATTAGACGGATAGTTTGTCACGAATTTTTCCCTGACAATGTTCTTTTAGAGCTTGTTTTTGGCCTGGGTTTTTTTTTTACTGGATTTTACCAGACCCAAAAATTCACTTTGGCCACGTCCATTAGCATAACAAGCTAGCAACGGCAAACTTCATTACTGTCATGCAGCTTTCGTGTGTTACAATCTGCAGACTTTTTAAATATTGTAACAAAATTCACAGAAGACAAGCTTCCAAGGCTCTAGATTTAATGCAGCGACATGTTTATTAAATGTTATTAGTCTATTCTTTTCTCAGATATTGTAACAAATGCGACTTAAATACAGTTGTGCAGTGCCCTATTAAAACGATGGGCTGTTGTTTTGCCTTGAGTCTGTTTATTAACTAGACTTCATATTTTTTGGCTTATTGGTACTATTCCACAAACCAAAGAAAAGAGAAAAAATGTTTTATGTTTTTGTGTGCTTGTTCCAGTCTAAAGACTCACAGCTGTGGTTTTGGTGCAGCACAGAGAGCCATGTGTCGAGCCCGTGATCCGATCGACATCTTATCAGCCTAATAGGATGTGACAGGTGTAGACGAAGCCGTGTCGTGGCCGTTTTATTGAAAAAATGACACAGTATTTCCCTCATGGTTTATTTTTTAGACCCTGACTCTGTAGCTGTGGCCCACGTGGAGTCGAGTCCGATCCAAAGGGAATCCTCTTGGTGTTGCTTAGTGTTGTTTCTCCTAAGCCTTGTTTTACTTTAATGCTGCTGGACTCTGCATCTCAGGGATTTAAAGGCTGACCTCAGGTTATCCTTTGAGGCGAGAAGGAGGGGAGCTGAGGAGATGACGAGGCAGAAGTGACTTGCTGCAATTTGTACTTGCTTCTCGGGACGTTACAATGACAGTACAAAATATAAAACAGCCTGTTATAGTATTCTACCTGCTGTACAGTTTGACAGTTAATTCGACCAATCAGATGGGACCAAACCAAAGCTGAAAGACATGATATAGTAGAGTAGTAATTTTCCATCTGAATTTTAAAACTTATATTATATAAAACAATCATTCGAAGTAAAATAGTCAATGGAGAAGTGAACAACAATAATTCACCTGTTTTTTCCCAAGAACTATTCACAGTATGACAGAAATATCACATTTTTAAAAATCTTTTTCCTCTTCTCTGTGATATTTTGTGCAGTAAATGTGCTTAACTTAAAGTATTCCCATACCTATTCAATTCTCCTTGTCATTAAGTGGGTGTAAGATCCCTTTCCTTTGCAGCTATTTCTTCTCGCAAAAAATGAAAGTTGCAAAAGTGAACAATAATATTCCACACGTTTCCAAAATGGCGCAGCTGCAAATAATACTTACTATTAAAGACGTATTTTTGTATATTATTCAATGAGACAGCCACTAGTCTATTGTCCATTGATTGACCATTTTGAACAGTTAGTTATGTGAGCATTTTCACATTTCAATCGGTTTCCTCCATGACACAGGTCTAGAAGTGCTTTCCTTCACAGACATTTCTCAGTAAAACCCTGTTGCACCAATTTGAACCATTTTTCTAAAATGTGCAGGGTTTCATGTGATGACTCATACTTCTGTTGATCCAAGCGTCTGTTTTTTTGCTCTCCCAACGTTGCATACGTCTAGGGATGGGATGAGTTCTGCTTCGATACCTATAATTGACGATAAGAAGCAACAATTTGACGTTTATGCAGTAACCAAAAAACAAGAGAGCGTTTATCTGGGTTTGCAGTGCTACTTTTAAATGTAGAAAAAGCATGTTTTGTTTAAATAAAATTAGCTCATTTCTAATAGTTGTCCAATTGCTTTCCCCCCTTTGAAAGTTAATTAGTTGATAACTTAAAGTGAGTCCTACGTGTTTTGTTTTCTCTTGGTTAAATGTCTTTCCAGTTGTCTTCAGAGGCTTTTTTCCCCTTTGTCCCTTAGTGCTTCTTCTTGGAAATCCATCTTGAACCCGCAGACACCAGACCAGATCTTTGTAAGAGTCAAAAAATAGTTGGCTGGGATCTCTCCATCTTTCACCCATATCCATCCTTAAAAATAGAAATACAGAGGTTTTGGGTTCAGTATTTAATTTTGATGATTTGCCTTGTGCTGTTAGATTTGTGTTGTAATAATTGTGCGTCTTGGCCGTTGCGGATCCCATTTGAGCAGAACAGCCGCTGCAGTGTTCGGGTCAGTCATGTGAGCTCGGTGCTGAGGCTGAAATAAGACCGAGACCCACGCCTAGGTCCTAACCTTTGCTCTAATCCCTCCCCGGTTCCCTCCCCCTCCTTTTTAACCCATAACCAGCAGTAAAGGCCTCATTGTTCTTGTGCTCAGCCCGGGTATTCGAAACATTAACCTACATTCAGCCTGCCGGCGGTAGTCTTCTTAAGACTCTCACACTGCGGGCCCAGTTTAATGGGCGTGTTTCAGGCCTGGGCCGAGCCAGCCGAGTTAACCCTGTTTTTGCCTCTGGCGCACGAACATTAGGCTTTTTTATGAGGCTTTGATTTGTGTGCGAGTCATGCCCCCAGCCTCTGCCTTGTAAATTTAGGGCTATTTCTATTTTCATATGGCAATAAAGCAGTCCAGCACTTAATCTCACATAAGGACAAATATTTAGGACGCTAAATAAATAGTTTTGGCTTTAGTGCAGCTCAATGCTTGGAGTATTTTAAAGTGTGCATGAAATACTGGCGTCCCAATAGTTTGTGTCTACACATCTATTATTACTCACATTTGTAAGAAATTACTATAAAATTCACAAAACTTTTTTTATTCCTTAAAATGGCATGAATCAGCTGATTCTGATACAAACAGAATTAAAGACATTAAAGTATTGCTCTACAAGACAGTAATGTAACTAGTCTGGCCATCCATTTACTTTAAATCTGGAATCCCTTCCCTTCACAGCGATTTTCTCTCTTTAGAAATGTAACAGGTTAATGTTTTGCTGCATTATGATCTATAGGACCGTATGGCAATAAAAACAAAGGCCGACACAAGTACGAGTGGCTCACAAAGACAAATCTTGAGGCTCTGACTATTTTTATTCACTTTTTGAATCTAAATGACTGAATGATGCATTATTTTTCACCTAGCCTGGCCAGTCGTATCCCTTTTCAGCGTTTGTTAGTGGTATTTACTTTTTGGAGCTTCAAACTCTCAAACTATAGATTCATACAATTTATATATTTGCACCAAATGCCTCAAAAGCCAAAATGCACCACAACCACAAGGTAATAAGGTTAGTTCACTGCATATACTCATATTACACAGGTTTTACGTCTCTATATTTAGATAAAAGTGAAAGTGGTGGATGCTTATTGTCGAGATTGCCTCCTTAACCTAACAGTACCTTTACTGAGAAATGAAATGGGCCTAGAATCCCTTCCTTTCACAGAAATATTCACTCACGACTCAGCGATTATTACTGTTCAGCTAAAACAGGGTGGGCTCTATGTAATGCTTCATGTCTCTGATCTTTTTAAATGTCTTTAAATTGCGCCCAGAGGATGTTTTTCTCTCCCTCCTAGAACTCAAATTCACAGAGACATGACTAATTCTTTGTACAGTATAGACACAGAGCTACTATGGCTGCTCAGGCTAAAATTTAACAGCAATATTTGATTTAAAGGAACAGGAAAACAGCCATTATGTCATTATATCTATATGGCTCTATAAAAATAAAAAGTCCGACGCAAGCTGTAAAAATCTGCTGAAGTTGGCACATTCAGTTTGAAGTTCTTAATGTTTTTACTCTTATCCGGTCTGTGTTTTGGTGTTAGAGGTCAGACTGTCGTGTAATACTCTTCTTAGGCTCGTGTCTGCGTTTTTAACGAGTGCCCGGCTCTGGTTAAAGAGGCGTGTTTGGTCTGTGTCTGGGGTCAGAGTACACAGAGGTGAACCGACGCCTGGAGGCATCCACTGTCACTGTCGCTGTTTGTTTGTCTTCAGGGCAGGAAATGTCTGGAGCAGCGCAGCGACCGGAGTAAACTGCATTTGTTTAAGCGCTGGAAGAGTTCGGATCATTTGGGCTCATCTCAAGTATTACAGGAATGTGTTTTTTGTTGACTGTGAAAGAAGATTGAACAGATGAACGAGTGGGAAGGAAGTGGATGTAGCTGCTTTTTTTTCACACTCATCCAATAAATACACTGCTCAATCACTATATACCAAGTCATATTTAGTTTTTTTAATGCTTATTAGTGTAAAAAGTCGCAGTAATTTTATTTCTGGAAGACACAGTGATGGAAGAATGTTGTCTCTATTAATACAAGGCATATGAAAGAGCACAATACAACATAATTAAAGTATGAAACCACAACATTCACTTGATTCAGCATTTAATATGTGGTTTATTATTAAAAGGTTGTAGTGTATTATGTCTATGAGACGCTGGGAGCAGGACTAGCTTTAACTAGAGCTGCATGGTTCAAGGAAAACATGTGATATGCAATAAATATTCAGAATATTGTGATAATTGAAAGTCTTGTCATATGAGATAGATATTGTAATTGTTGATATTGCGATAATTGTAAGTGTATAATGTGCAGCCATAGTTTATACAACTGGGCAATTTAGTCGTTTACTAATGTTAATATGTCATTTACGGTTCCGTTTAGGGACAAATATCAGACTCAGTCATTTAATCATCAAACATTGGCACTTATTAACATTCATTTTATCATTTAGACATAGTCATTAATGTGTTTCTGTTTGCACTAATATTATTATGCTTCTATACTGCACTTGATTTTTTTAAATTAAACATGAAAAGGGAAAAATACATTTATTTATAGACATTTCCCAGCTTTAGTCTTGTATAAAATGTATGAAAAGAAAACTACACAAAGAAAATGTTCATAGTATATTTATTCTGATACAGTAAATCCTATCAATAAATATTATAATGCTGCATTTCTCAGCAGCCACTGTGTAAGGTAATAACACACACAACTGCTTATTTAATGTAATTTTAAGGATAAGCTGCAGATTTGTTATTCATCTCATTTAAAATCATTAATATTCAGAGAGAAAGACACTATTTAATACAGTGTGTGTTTTTTTAACATATGGTTAGTCACGACGTGTGTTGAGATCTATCTTGTGCTGGGCCTGCGCTGCTCATTGTTAGTCGTGTGGTCCCTGTCCTGTCGTGTCTGTAATCTGTGCCTGGCTTTGTCCTGCTGCTCATTATGGAGTCGACGAAGAGGAGGAGGAGGAGGAGAAAGCAGAGTCCTCCCCCATCGTTTAGCCCCAGCACCACGTGACGGGCTGTTTACTGTCGCAGCAGCAGCAGCAGAGTGTGGCTCCTCGCGCTCATTACAAGACTCTCCTGCCTCCATTGAAGAGAGAGACTCGATGTACTGGGGCTTTTGAGTATGTTATGTAATGTTATATCACAGTTACCCTCTTGTGCAGCAGGGAAGACTTGTATTTGTAAATGTAGAGGCAGAAATCCCATATGTTTTGTTTCAGAGGGAGGAGAGATCAGACTGTGGACGTAGCAGAGTAACGCTGCTGCTGCTGCTGCTGCTGCTGCTGGTGGTGTAGCCTGGCTCTATGCTATTCTTAGCCCCTCTTCCTCCCTGTCCCATCCTGCAGTGGATCAGGTTACTGTACGGCCTGTGCTCTCCATCTTTCCCAGTTTCAACACAACTCTCTCCTCGCTCGGCAAACGAACCTCTCCTTTACGCCCCGGAGCACCAAATTGGCACGTAGACGGGGTTTTGAGTCCCTGACAGCACTGACGTTCCCAGTATCGCAGGGAAATGGTCACCAGTGTTATTACTCAAGAGCCAGGGCAGTAAAGGTGCCCCGGTGAGCAGCAGGTTATAAATAAATACAGAGACATGTGCTTGAAGTGCAGCCAAAACACTGACCAAGCACTGACCAGCTCAGCATTTAATAAGTGACGTTATAGTTTATTATCTAATCCTTTTTAATTTTTAATTTTACCTGGTTTTATCATGAAGCAGCAGTATGTTTTATGTTTATATCTTATTTATATTCATTCATATTCCGTCTAAAAACATGTAATATACAGATTTATTATATTCTTGTGATCCTTAATGGTGTGATATTTTTGGTTTGGGGAGAAAATAGTGATCATATGTTAATGCCTCGATGGTACAATATTTATTATAATAGTTTACATAAAGGTCTATTTACAATGAACTCTTAAAAAAGCTGGGACAGAATAAAACATCCCATCAGTGGTCATTACTCTGCAGCTGAAATAAAAGCGGCTTTATCTTTAGCATTTGTGATATGATGATGTTGTGCTGGTTTACGGTTTAGTTGTGGTGGTTTTTCCACTTGAAACTGAGAGTAGTTAGTTATGTAAACTGTAAACTGAGCAGCTCAGATGGCACCTGTGTTTTGACTGAACAGTGATTCACCAGTTGTTTGCCCCGGTGTCGTTCTCTCAGTCGTTCTGAACCCATAATGTGTTCGTGTTTGAGGGAGAATAATCCAGTGACACATTTGCTCACATAAGCTAAGAGAATACTATCTGAAGTTCGGTTTAGTTTGGTTCAAGGTTTGTCCTGGTGTTGTGGTCAATTACTAGTTATTTTAACATTTTCTTAAGCAACACTATTATTTCATCACATATATTGATAGCTTTTATTCAGCTTGACATTTAAATTGGTGATACATACTTGAGCTTAAGTGCTACGTATCTGTGTTGATCTGATGTTGTCATTTGCTCATTTTCATTTTTGTGGCCCTCCATCTCAGATTAATAATGGCACATGAGGCAAATACAAAGTCACCTACAGAAAGTGTATCTCTAGATTAAAAGACCGTGCTACTTTGAGATTCTTTAAACTTAATATCAGTTTTGTAACTGCTTAAATCCTAATGTTATGTGACAGAGATTCACTTAATGACCTCAAAGTTCAAAACCCCTGAATTTAGTCCTGATTTAGTTTAGATTGAACTCTTTTGATCAGTTAAGGTTAGTCCAGAGCCTTGTATTTCATAATACATTTTATTTAATTGAATGTTTACTATGTCAAAAGGAGTATCCAAATATTGTTGATCTTTTTATTATTGTTATACATCATTTGGTTTGTCTAAATGCTCCCTTTTGGCTTAGAAATGGAAACACACAAATCTGGGCTAGATTTATCTGTTCACACCAGAGCCACTTACTTTGATTTGGCTGCACCACAATTTAACTCATACATACATATTTTGGTATTTTGTGATACGATACACCAGGTTATTGCGAAAGAAGCACTTTTTTTGTCATACAAATATTGTTCCTATTAAAATAATACATTGAGATGTATTCTGCAGCCCTAGTCTCCAATGCAGAGACAGTAACATGCTCCATTCTATGTATTTTTAATCTTTTTTTGCTTAGTCTAGTCTTGTGAGATCAAAGATATTGAAAGATAGTATTAAAAATCCGAGGTACAATGGAAATATACTGGTGCTCCTTCTCTCAGGGAACAGCTGTGTGTGAGTATATGCTTCGTCAGTATTAAGTGGGACAGGTAATTGTTGCTTTACCGTTCTGCTGGGCCAATCTAATCTGTACTTTAGTGTGTGTCTGTGAACCGGAGCAGTTATTGAGGCTGGGTCTGATCCCGGCCTGAAACAGTCCAAGGTTAATGGCAGAGCTCGCAGAGGCTTACGCTGCCCTGAGCCGCTCGTGAAATGCAGCGAATGCCAAACTGGCTGCTGCCCAAATACCTCTGTAATTATAGTCACACCCTCCGCGCCTCGTCTCGGGGCCAGAGCGCAGTCCTGTCAGCGTTTGTTTTCTGGTCTGGACGTGGACCGGTCATACGGCTCTAATGCCCTGTTTGCTGTGGTCTGCTCACTTCTCTCCGTGAGCCGTGTGAATGAAAAAAGCTGCTGCTCACTGCTGATGTGCTGACTAATGATGGAGCGCTCACAGGCCCACGCTGAGCTGAAGAGAGACAATACCTGTCAACACTGAGCTATTAATCTGGAGCTGCCACGGCTGGAAAGGTCTCAAGACTCAACAGTTCGGTCCCCGTAACTCTAAACAGTGCCAAAAACTGTTTTAACCAACAGATTTAATGGACTGCAAATCAACTTCTAGATCCATTTTGCAAAGACTGCAGCAGTAAAGTGATGCCTTTAAGTATCGTGAGAAATACAAAGAATACTTAATACCAGTTTGATCTTACTTTTGATCTTAATATTGTACAAACCTGTTATTCATTGGCACACAAATTTTCTCACATGAATTAATTATGGACAAAAACTAGCTTAAAATTAAGATCAGTCCATTTAAGAGTTCTTAAAGTGGCACTCCCTGATTTTCTTTTTCCCGTCATACACCACTCAACCCCAAAAAGCTGCAGAAGGACCTCTCCTTTTATTAAAAAAATTTAAATCGGACAATTTTTTCTCTGCAAACTACTAATACATTACACCTAACCCACAACCGAAGTTGAGGGTAAATTTTTAGCTCCGACTTCGGCACCAGGACGACGATTATCTCCACCTCGTTAAAAATTACGTGATTGAATTGCCAAGAATTATACCTGTTTTATGTTGCCACCCTTTTCTCTATTAATGCTTCTCTTTTTTGTGCTGTTTCTCTGTAAAAAGACGTATTCAGCGCCGAATTTACACCATTACTTCCTTATTGACAAGCCACATCGACCAATAGGAGCGCTCCTTATTCCTGAAGCGAGCTGTGATTGGCCAAAGCTCCTATTCAAGAGTGAAAATTCCCATCTGTTGAAATCCTTGATAATAAAGCCTAGATTACATCTTATGGTCTCATTTTTTCACAGATGACTCCTATTACAACACGCTGTTAGGTGATTAAAGTTCTTTTTTTCACATGCACAAACAAATACTCCATGTTTAATCACCCTGCACAGCACAGTCACGTTATTGTTTTCTTCGTTTACATAGAAAGCACTTAAATATATCTCCTCTCTTTCCCAAGACTCTGTTTACATCTCGCTCTTGTAACATCACAAACCCTCTGTAATCTTCGGAGTAAGGCACATAAAGCGGAGAGAGCTGTGTGGATCCTCGGAGGATTATTCCTCTGCAGTCCCCGCCGTAACCACAGAGACCCAGATGACAGGACGGCCGCTTACGTCGCTAGAAACCGTACATGAGCATTATATAAACACTGCGTATTTATGGAAGCATGCTTTGGTAAAATTAGCTGTGGGATTTGTGTTTTTAGAATTCCTCACAAATCAAAGTTCCTCCGCTTTGTTAGAGCTGACAAATATAGAAATGAGTCACAGAAAGCAAACAAGCCCTTTCCCGGTAAAATCCTGTTTTATGGCTTCTCTGCAACAGTCACTTGTTGGCAGATAGAGATTTATTTTAGTTTGTTCGTTTATAGGTTAATTTTCATTTTGTAATGCTCCAAACTATGTAATTTAAAGCTTATATATTATCAGTGCAGTTGTAAATGATAAGGTTGTAAATCTAAAGCTGGACTTGGATTATATTTTGTGTTTGGAGAAGCAGACAGGAGCAATTCCACAGAGACTTATGGGCCGTTTAAATGAGAACACCACTCTAAATACACAACAGTCATGACTTTTTACTGTTTTATCATTTCTGGGTTAATGTTTGCATTAAAAAATTTGATGAATGAATAAAAACAGTCCATCCTTGGCCAATTTTTGTTTACACGACACAGTTATGACCAAATCCACTTTCACACAGAACCACCCAAAATGATGCAGTACATACCCCGGACCAGTAGGGGGTGGGTTTTCTTTTGTGTTGTGCCAGTGACGTCATCGTTTTCAGAGAGGACAACGTCTTCAAACTTTTAACGAGAGCAGAAACAAAAACACTTTCTCGGCCCCATTCAAAAGTTTCTGTTTTTGTGAAGTGAGAGAATTTCATCCTCGTGTAAATGAGAGATCAATCTGCAAAAGAATCGCTGCAGTTTCGGCAAAACCTTGTCTCTAAACTATGTTCTGCTGTATGTCGGGATATTGAACCTTGAACACAATTGCTATTTCATTGTCCTTTTAAATGTGTGGTCAATACAAGATATTTCCACAACATATGCTCATATTTTGTGGAGCTTGTTCTGCGATGTTCCAAGATATGTTGCTGTATAAATGAAGGAAAATAAGTAAAAAAAACTGTTGTATAATTAAAATAAATACATTTAAATTTGACTCTATGCTATATGGCCCCATTAGTAGGCAGCCATACATTAAAGACACCAAAGAGAGTTTGCTGACAATAATCTACTGTAGGGAATAAGTCTTTCTCTTTACATTTCACCATATTATTTACAAATGATGATACCTTGAGGGAAATAAATCTAAATTGTACAAGTGTATTTATTGCTTCTTTCTTTTATTGACCCCATGCAAGCCTAAACCCTCGGGCAATTTGTAGGGCAGTAAGACTCTATTTAATTGGCTACATTAAATTCAAAGGGATATCTGAATGTAAAAATATAGTTTGTGTGACTAGGATTCTATCAAAAAGCTATTGTTTTCATAAATGCTATTGTTGCCAGCAGCTGTAGTTTGAACCATGTCAAAGCAGCTATTCATCATAGTACGAAGGGTGCTGACACGCTCCCCTCAGTGTTGAGCCTGGTCTACTGACTACAGACGCCCACTGAGCCCCCAGTGACGCTGCTGTGTGCTCTTACTACACTGTCACACACCACATCAGAGAGAAGCCGGGTTATCGTAATGAGTAGGCCGCAGTGACAACAAGCAGAGGGGTTGTTTTCCTCTTCACAAACCCGAGTCCCAAACCCTGTGATTCACACGGCTGTTTCCTGTGAGTTTTTAAGGTCACTCTCGAGAGGTGCAGTGGAAATTTCAATAAAAAAATCCCTGATTACTGATGAGATCTCACTACTTCCTCAAACATGGCTTACATTTAGTTAAGTACCAGTTTAGACTGTGTCACCATATGCTTCTGAAGTGAAGAGGGTTTTATTTGGCTGTTCTCTTCTCTTTTAACGGTGCATTAGTTTGTCGCACGCAGCTAATAATTGAACTATGTTTTCAGTAGTGTATAATTTATTCAAAGTTCTCTTAGCTAGGAACTGGGCAATAAATAACATTCATTCTGTTTAATTTTGGATGATCTTAAAAATAGCTTTATCACTAAATCGAAATTTAATGGAAATGTTTTTTCCAGCACTGCGCTGTATGCTGTGTTGTGGCTAATGTTCGTGCTAGCACAGGAGCAGCTCGAATTAAGACTATAATGACTTTGTAGACACTAAAGACACTAAAATCACCAAGGAAAGGAGTCATATTATGTTTGTGATGCACTGGTACACAGAGGTAGAAGGAAATTGTTAAACAGAAACAGTGTTAAGTCTGTGCATAGCAGTACTTTGTTGATTTATGCTAATTAGCCATGTGTATGGAGTCATTTTAGCATCTTTTACCAAGACTTTGTGTAGATAGACATATTAGACTTGGTTTACAGAGACAGAGGACTAAAACTGAAAAGTATCTGAGGTTACACACTGATTCTGCTGCTTGAAAAAAGAAATGAAAAACTAATGAAAAAATACTTATTATAAAAAATACTTATAAGTTACTTATATTCCTATTTTATGTCAGTGGCTAAACCAAAAAAATAGATTTGTAGAGAATTGTAAATGATCGGAAAATCTGAAAAAATAAATAAATAATTGAGATTTTATTTGTAGCCAGATGGCCCAGCTGTGTTCTGGGCTTAATCTAGTTGAAAAAATAGTCATGGAGTCCATTGAGGAGGCTTTAGTTCCTGGTTCTATAACACCCCAAAGACCAGAGCAAACAAACTGAGCACTGCCAGAGAGGAAACACATTTATTTGTCTTTTTGATCTTGCAGGAACTCCTTTCAAATGTGTGAGCTGAATTTAATTTGTCTAAAAAGTGAATGCTTGACCTTCTATCTTTTATTTCTACTGTGTCTGTTCATAGATTACAGTATGTCCCAGCAGGGCTACCGTACATTGTAGAAAAGTGTTCACCAGTAAAAACTCACTCCAGATTTAAATCAGTGTCTGTCATACGGTCATTACTAGAGCAGACGTTTAGATAAACATCTGCCGAGTCTAACTTTCATGTTTACACTTGTGATTTGTCTCGAAGATAAAGCGTTGCTGCTGGACTGAACTCTGACTGACGCCTCTCGTGTTTTTTGTTTTTTTTTCTCTGCTCAGGTGCATGATGAACCTACAGTGCTGTTTTTGTGACAGCTAGTCAGGTGCCGGACCATGGCCAAACCTGGGAGTGACCGAGATGGCGCCATGGTGGATAAACAGGCGGGGAAGAAGGTACGACATCAACCACATCCCTCCTTTTTTTTCTTTTAAGTCAATTTAACTGCATTATAACTGATCTTACCCATGCATTTTTGTTTTATTTAAGGTCTGCATGTGTCTTACCACCAGACAACGGCTTTGTAATTTACTTTTTTCATTTGTTAAACTTGTTTGTGGATAAATAGTGACTTGTGTAAAAGTAGTATCCAGTTTTGACATACTAAAATGTGGAATACCAAAACTATTATTGCTGTTTGGGCAATGATTGTGACAGGTTTATTGTAAGACTATAAAATATTAGGACAAAGTGTGATATGTGCTCTTGTAGTTTCTTCTTGAGGGCAAATAAGTTTTTTTTCCCCATTTAACTGAAAATACACTCACACTTTAGACTAACTTCCATATTCTCATCATCAAGTTACAGTGAAGTTATTTGTTGGCACTGTTTTTGGAGTTTATCGATTTCAAAATGGCCTCTTCTTGCAATAGATTTATCTTTTCAGTCTTATTTAATGTGAGAATTAATGACTCCTGTCTTCATACTTTAACATTATTGCAGTTCAGGCTGTTTTTGGGACACATCTGTTGTTAATATTGCAATGAAGATGAATTTATAATATATTGCAAAACCCTATTTTTGATTATTGACTATTTCTTTTTTGCCTTTACAGTATAGTTGTAGTTTGATGGTCAGTTATATTACTCTTTTACTGAGCTTTTTACTAAAATCAAATGTGTTATATTCACATTTTACACACTTTACATTATTATTTTCACGTGTAGCAGCTATAATAGTCTTAAATTGTTTTAACCTTTCACCGTGTGGAGGTGCAGCTCACTCTTGGGTTTCCTATGTGGGTTGTCTGTGCTCTGACATTGTTCTGTCGTGGCGCAGTGTAGCCTGCCAACAAAACCACTGAAGAAGGGGAATGTAAACAAATGCCACCAATTAGGGCTCATGCAGCTTTTATGCAGCTTTTTAACTTCTTTGTTCTCTGCGTGTGTTTGTTTATAACAAGAACAAGACAAGTTTGTTTGAGGAAATGTTGCCCATTCCACTTTTATTATTACCTGATGAGCTTCTGTCCACCAAGCAACAGGCTGCATAAAGAAAGCTATCCTAAATGAAACAAATTGGTTGATTTATTTGACATGAACATACAAAAATAAGGGTTACTTAGTGAAGAGGTCCATGCTTTTATTCGCATGATGCTGTTATAAAGAACTCCTAAAATAGCCTCTGCAGAGTGCAACGAAAAATGTGTGAAGTGGTGTTACTGCTTTAGCTGTTTACGCTAATTGTGTCACACAGTTTAATAGTCTTCAATGAGGAAGCACAAGTCCTAAAACCTTTACATACACTATAAGTCTGGGTCCTTCATATGGTGTTCCGTTCAACTCCAGCATAAAAATAGATTTGTACAGTGTGTATAACCTTAAAACTTAATACTAAACAACTCTACTCACTCACTGACAGCACACACACATAATCAGTTGCTTGCCATTTGCTAAAATCATTTAGTAAGCGTGTTTTAGCCGCTCCCTTTGCTACAGTGGAGTAATCATATGTTTTTACGCCGGAAGCTCTTCAAGACACAACAGTCTCTGTGTATCCGGGCTTGGGACCGGCACAAGGGTGTGACCTCTTGTGGCTGGAGTTATTTATCAGGGGATTTGAACCCTCAATCTTCTGCGCTAAACGCTAACCACTTTACTGAGAAGGAGCTTTTTTGTTTAGTTTTGGAGCCTGCTTAAAATCTTTAACTGGTTTTGCAGTAAAGTTGTGAGCCATTCAGAAACAAATATACTGTAGTTTTTTAGGCCATACATCTGATTTAACTGCATCTGTGATATCTAACATTGTTCAGATAAACATGTTTCATATTACTCTTTATACAGTTACGATGAGTGATGCTAAAAGGGAAGTACAGTGTCTAACGTACCTGCCCCACGTTCTATATTTACTCTACATTTATAACTGTGTCATAAAGAAACAAGGCCAGCGTTTTGTACGATTCTCACCCTCGCCTCGTTTCTCTCTGAATAACTGCTGGACTCCTCACTTTGCGCAGCTGGCACATTGCTTCACTAAAAGATCAAAGAGGCACCACACTGCAGACATTTTCACTCCTGCCAAAAAATGTATTTTACTGCAGCAGAAGAAGTGCTTTTGAAAGGGCTTTGTCTGCAGATCACAGCTAATGTAATCGTACTGGAATAAATAAGCCTGTTACAGTGAGCAAACGGGGTAAATACTGTACGATAGCTCGGTTATTATTAGCGTGCTTTCATTCACAAATATCAAGTGTTTTCTAAAATTACTACAGTGGGAGTTTGGTCTCAGTGTGACATCTGATTTATAATTGACTTGTATGCATAATGGAAAATATGAGAGGCCTTTGTTAAAGATGTGGATTTAGGCTGGATTCAGTTGTACTCATTAAACCGGCCAATATTACACTAATAATTATAGCTTTGGATTTGTACCATGTAAAACACATTAGGCACAAAGTAAAAATAGACTTTCAGACTGGTTTCTTTATGTCAACACAAGCCAGATGGATAAAATGAGCTTTTGTTGTAATTAATCTAAAATATAACCTAATAATGGATGCCTATATTATACCATAGACATGTAAGTGCAGTTTAAAGACAATTAGGCTACTTTCACTCTGCAGGTGTTTCTGCTCCATCAACTAACAGACCTACCATAAAAACAACAGCATGAATGAACTCTCTGCTTTGTGTTATGGTGATACTTATTTATATTAGTCTAAAAGATTTATAAGGACAGTAACATATTATTTTCTGTATTTCTAAGCTTTTTTGTTGTTCTTTTTACGTTTAACTCAAGATCCCACACACTACCATTACTTGTCTATGGCATTTAAGACATAATCGAAAATGTTTTATTTAAATTGAATAAACTGTTCCAGTGAATCCATTTTTATTTTTTTATTTATTTACATTGATCCCTCTCCAAGCTATCTGCTAGTCTTTCTGGGCTTTAAACTAAAAACATAAACTATTCATTACAAAAACACACATTCTGAAGTTAGATATTTGCATTTACTACCATCTGTACATTTAAAACATATTAAACAAGCAAACAATAGTATTTTGGCCACTGTTTAACCTACTTCTTGAACTATTTATATTTGAAAACTCTCTTTTAAACTCGTGCTATTTCCCAGCTTCATGTTTTTGATCATTTTTATTTCCTTTTTTTCGACAGAGCAAAGACAAATTGTCCCCTTTCACCAAAACTCCGAAGCTGGACCGGAGCGAGTTGTTGGGGAAGGAAGGAAAAGCCAAGTCTTCCATGAAGCGAAAGCTCTCCTTCACGACCAGTCCGCCCCGGACCGACGAACGGGACTCGGACACAGGTACGCACTGTCCCCCCTGAGTCTCTCACCCCGACAGCTGCTGGCCCACTGCCACGAGCTCACAGCGCCCCCCGGTGGCTCATGTCGGAGTATTACACAGTTTTTAAGATAAAAAAATCACACGATAGATGAACAGTTAATAGTTTATGGTGGCTTTGAAAAAATCTGTTTCTAATAGATATGGAACAATACAACAAAGCATCCGTTCAGTGCATATTTTTAAGTTCTGGTCACGTTTTTCAGTTTAGTTTAGTGCTTTATTAGTGGCAGCCAGCTTATAGGTCCTCTTTTCAACACAAAAGCACTACAATACGGTGAATTTATCATAAACTGATCATTACATAGGCAATATAGTCATTTATTGAGGCTATATTACGTGATGGTCGAGCTGTTGAAAACACTGTGTTAGTATTATCAGGTATTGTAGGTAAATTTATATGAGAAAAGAAAAAATTACTTCATGCACTCGAAAGCCCTTGTAGCTGATCTACACCAACATAAATCCACTCAATTCCTACTCAATTCTTTGCCATTATATTGTATTAAAACAGGGCACTCATCAAAAATTAAGTGTTTCATTGGCCATCCACAATGAAAGTTAGAAAAAAAAATAGCACTAGAAGGATAAGTGTCTGCTAATATGAGAAAGGAAACATAATCAGTTCTCTTCTGTTAACGCCCCTGTGGTAAACCCTGTTGAACCCTAACCATTTAATATTATATCGTTGCATCCCTCATGTTTAATGCTGATTTTATTATCTGTTATTAAATTCTGTCAGTACTTCCTTATGCTTCAAATAAAAGCCTGTAGAGAGCAGCTTCACGACAGCCTTAAGTGTGACGTTAAAACAGAAAGAGCTCCAGTTGTGCTTTAAAAATAATTGCATTCAAGATCTCACAAAAATGAATATATTATGGGTCAGCTGCACATTCTCTCGAGCTCAAAGTGATCATTTTTATTCTGTGGTTGTGCAGTAATTACTCAAAACAACCCATCATTTTAAATTTGCTGAGTATAAGCCACATTTAGGGGGTTGTAAAGCTAAATGCTACGAAACAGAGGAAGGCTTTGCTGTTTGTTTCCTGATGAGACCGTCCACAAGAACCCATTGATCAGCTGAGAGCTCTCCTGCTGCGTCCTTGTGTCTCCGTGAGTCGTGATGCGTGTGTGGAGTGTGGATGTACCTTAAAACGATGAGCGGGTGAGTGAGCGTTAATGCAGTGCTTTCCCTCCTCTTCCTCCCCTCCTTTTGTTCCCCCGTCCTCTCTGCTTTGCACTGTAGATGACTCAGACCCAGGCCATTCGAGTGAGCCCTGGGGAGAGAGATTAGTGCCTCCCTGCAGGATATACGCAGGTAAACGCTGCAGCCCGTGTCGTCTTTGAGTCACCCCCTCCTCCCGGCGCTACAGTTACTACGCTGCTGTCACCTGCGACACATACGCACTCTGCACGTGTGTTTTTTTGTTTTTTTTTTGACCCCCTGCATCCGCTCCCGTCCCGGCTCACGCATGTCTGTGTTTTCAGTAACCGGCCGACACAGATGGGATGGGGAGGGGGGTCGTTTGTACCTGGCTGGCTTTAAGAGAATGCTGTTTTTAAGGCATGTTTCCACCGCGGCGGGACGGTATGGGTCGGGTCAGTACGGCACACTTTAGAGGCTTTTTTATCGTCAAAATGAGAATGAAGTCGGGCTGCACGATATCAGGAAAATCTGATTTTAAGGTTTTAATTTTGACGTGCTAAATGTGAATGATATAGTTAGTTTATATTGTGCAACCCTAGTATGAAGCATCTCAAAGAAGGATATTATTACTTATTTTACACGATTTGGAAATATGTTGGATTTATTGAACAAAACTGTGAATTCTCCTTAAAATAAATAATAGATTTATACAAAAATAGATTTAAAAATAAACAGAAATAATAATTAAGATAAATAAGTTCAACAATGTAGTGCACTTCCACAATCTGGTAATCGTTTTTTTCTTGATTACATACGTTTTGTGATTGTTGGGAGCTGAAATTGAAATTGAAAATTCGATTAATTGCACAGCCCTATGTCTTGTGTAAAAAGTCTGAATCCAAAAAGAATGAATGCTAAATAATGTGTGCCACTTCTGGTTTTACATTGAGTTGGCATCTTACAGCTCGTGCTTTGTGAATAAAAACATTGCTGTTTCTTTCTATTTTGCATTAACACAAGCTGAAATAGTGGCATGAAAGAGTGAGCATCTAAAATGTTTTGCCATTTGAATTTTTGGTTTGGAAAAATAGAAATAAACCAGAAACGATCTTCTATTTCTGCTGTTTGTTGTTGCAGTATTCGGCTTCTGTATTCTAGCTAATGCTACGCTAGCTAAACAATGCAACACAGTTTAAAAAATTAGTTGAAATACAGTAGGTAAATGTCATTAAATGGTAGGGCTGCATGATATTAGGAAAATATTTGATAAATATGTTGAACATTGATATGATTTGTGATGCATACTTTTGTGCAGCTCTAACAGAAAGACAACTAGCTTGATGTCACTGTTTACATTGTAGACACGTTTATTACCAACCGGGCCGTACTGAACTGACCCGTGCCACACCTCTAAGTGAAAACGTGGCTTTAGCCCCCTTTTTTTTTAAACTTCAGCTTGTCATCTGTTCATCGAGAGCTCAACAGATACAAGGCGAAGAAGAAAATGGAGCTACTGCAAAACATAAAAACGACGACAACTCTTCAAACGCCAATGTTCAAAACTCTTAAATCCTGCCTCGTTTTTTGTTTCAGATAAAGATGGACCGGACAAGAAGAAGATGAAAAAAGAGGCTGGAGGCAAGAAGTCCCAGGCTCCTAACCTTTTGTTTGGGTATCCTCTGTCAGAGCGCAAGCAGATGGCTCTCTTAATGCAGATGACGGCCAACAGTCCAGGTTCGTACGGCTGCCCTTTCGCTCTAACCACATCCTCTTCAGGGCTGTATTTACTGTGGGATGACTCATGCTCCTCACTGTCCTGATGAGCACAGTCTGTAATTTATCAAAGCTGTTTAGGGAAAAAGACAATGGCCCGTGTTCTGAGGAGGTTTATCCGGTTTATCTCTGGTTTTGTAACTCAGACTCTTATTTGTTTTTATCATGAAGCTGTGAGTTTTCCAGTTAAACCAGTTTCCAGTTAATCCTTTGTGGTTTTCTCACAGAACAAACGGTATTTCCTTCCTGTTTGGAGGGAGATTAGAGGAGTAATATTGTTTGGTGTAAAGATAAAGAGTGTGTGACACAAGAAATGAATGAGAACTAGCTTAGCTGTACTGCTCATTCAAAGTTTTATTGTTTTATATTTGTGTAAATGTGATTCTATGAGCTGTTGTGAATAGTTTAGGTATTTCCCTCAATGTTTAGTCTCTCTGACCTGTTTGGAAAAGCATAGAGGAGCATTGAGACTGAATATGGCCAACAAAAATACACTCTTAACAAAAACAATGACAAAACACTCTTTTATAAAAGTATACTCTGCTTAATTTATGCTTTACAACAAATATATACATAGATTTGTTTGTTTAATGACTTACTTAACATTTTTTACAAGCCCAGGATATACTATTAATATGTGCTCTCCCTTTTATCTGGTCCCTAGTCTAAAATATGGGCATCGAAGCAGCAAGGTTTACTTACCATATGTACACATAATGATTAATCTGTTTTTTAACTTTAAATGAGAAACATTTACCTCCATTTTTCTCACTACATTTGTCAGTTTCTCCTGTTTGCTTCATTAAATTGGTACAACACTGACCTTTATTGTTGTACTCACATTTTGGCTTTGTGAAAAACACACACATTCAGAGATCTAGCTTTTACACTCTTTTAACCACGAGAATATGTCAAACAAGATGTTCTTATTAAGGCTCTTCTTTTGGTTGAAAACAGACATGACATGCACCGGTTGTTGATGATACTTTTACTTCAGTATTTGATGCAGTCTGAGTTTGGTTGGAAACTTGAGTATTTTATTGGTTAAAGTCATTGTTTCACAAAAAGCCTTAAATACTTGTTAAGCCACATTAAAGTCGCTCTGTTTTTAAAGGGAACCAGTAGAGCAGTTAGACCAAAAAAAAGCTGGAAAGTCTTAGTTTGGTACCACTTTTTTATACTTTTTTATAACCAGCAGCTATTATAAGGATATCTTCAGAGCCTTGGGTGAAGTACTAAATATGCTGTAAGTTCTCAGGGTATTGACAAAAGAATTAATTTCCTTGTACAGAGCTCTTGGATTGTGATTGCTATTATAAACCACTTTGGGAAATAGTCAATTTTGGCATTTCTGTGCTATCTGGTAAGAATTAATTTGCCATTTAAGGGTCCTATGGGTCGCTTTTGATGTATTGGCTTTCCAGAGTCTTCGTGCTTTCCCGCAAAGCCGTTTCTGTGAGCGAAACTGCTCATTCAACCAGAGATTGTTTTGTTTTCTTTGTTTTCTTTGAAACAGGTTTGAAAAGGAGGTGATAAGAACCTCACAGAATTTAGTAGCAGAGCAAGGATTGAGAAAACGGTAGCAGTACGAAGGTTGAGACTGCACCTTGACTGAGATGATGGAACTTTAAATACTCGGATTTATAGTCAAATACAAAAGAGATCACAAATATAAGACATGATAAAGGATAAACCAATAAAGAGGTCGAGGACTGCAAACTGTGACATGTTATGAGTCTAACAGATCAAGAAATTGGCTGTAAAGAGACATTAATAGACAACAGAAATGAAAATAAGATGTGACTTCTTATAATGACTTTAAGATGTGACTAATAGCCATTTACAAGTGATAGAATTTTCAGTATCTCTTGTTCTTCTTTTGGAAAGTCCCCTAAGTCTAGTGACATTTGTTCTCTTCAATATCTGTTCCAAATCCCTCGTTGTAAAGTGAGGCTTGTTTTCTCGCTGCTCTCGTCCAGATTCAACCCCCAGTCACCCCTCACAAACGACCCCTGTGCAGAAGAAAGTCCCCAGCAGCACCTCGTCACGACAGAAGGACAAGGTCAACAAGAGGAACGAGCGAGGCGAGACTCCTCTTCACATGGCGGCCATCCGCGGAGACGCCAAGCAAGTCAAAGAGCTCATTAGCCTCGGGGCAGATGTCAACGTCAAAGACTTCGCAGGTACGGTGCTCTGGGAGGAGGGTCAGGCCATTCACCGGCGTTTATCATGTCTGTGTTACAGCCATTAACGACATAAACGCCCTTTAACTGCTGCTGATTTAAAAGAGATTAACCTGAAATTAAATGTCAAAGATGGACATTCACTGGGTTATTACTGCCTTGTGTACACGCTTTATGTTTTTAGTGCAGATTTATGGATATTCAGGGCTCACACACGTCCTGGAAAACATGAAAATTGAGAGAGTAGCCAAGTAAATGTCCTGGAAAATGGTAAAAATGTCCAAATATCCTGGAAATAATGTGTTTAAACATGCATTTGGTTAAAAAAATTGACTTTAATGTTTGATTTTGTACTCTCTGAGGCTGCTGTTTGCGATGGCTTCACATGAACTCAGAATAAAACAAGGTCTTTTGTAAATTAAATGATATTATAAGCAAAGGCTTTTCTGAATTATCAAGAAAAAGTCCTAGAAATGTCTTGTAAAAAGTGTGTGAATCCTTATATACCCTCTGTATTTGACTAGCTCAACAAAGAAGAAAATGAATAAAAATTGAACCTAAAACTAAACAAAATGTTGTTTACAGGTTGGACTCCGCTTCACGAAGCGTGTAATCTCGGATACTACGACGTAGCCAAGGTGCTAATAGCTGCTGGAGCCGAGGTGAACACACAGGGTCTGGACGACGACACGCCGCTTCATGATGCTTCCAGCAGCGGCCACAAAGATGTAAGAGAGAGACTTTTAGCTTTTGTAAATTGTATAATGTGAATTATCAGTTGTGTTTGTATTGGCTCATATCACCACAGAGTTGCCCAATGTCCTTAGACTCTTTATGAGGATGAAGAGAGAAAAACAGCAAACGAAAAAAGAGGAATTAAAATGAGGAAATCAAATAGTTTGCATTGGTTTGACCTTTTAAAACACATGTAAACATTGTGTTCTAAGTGGATTTGTGCAGAAGAAATGTATTGAAAATAACAGATCCACTCAATGGAGACAAGTTTAAAGTAGTGAAGGGGTAAACGCTTAGTAAAAAGTCACATTTATTCAAAATCATGAACATAAATTCCACTTTCCACAATTCAAAACTCAAATATGAAGTATAGATGGTCAACAACAAAAAGGGGACTCTTAATAAAAGTATAGGTTGATTATTTTAATTCTGTCCTTTATAAGTTAAGAGGAAATGCCTAAATCTCATTCCATGTTGTTTTTATTTCAGATTGTGAAGCTGCTATTGCGCCACGGTGGTAATGCTTTCCAGGCCAACAAGCGCGGAGAGCGCCCGGTGGATGTGGCAGACTCTCAGGAGCTGGAGCAGCTGCTGAAGGGAGAGGTGCCACTGTCGGACCAAGATGAAAGCTCTTCAGGTATTCTGAAAATGCCCACTTCAGCCATGCATTAACTCATAAATATTAACAGATGTGTGCTATTGATCAACGTGTCTTACAGCACATTCGATATATCTTATTATTTACAGTTTAAAGGGACAGTTCCACACCTCACTTCTTACCTGTGAACACCTACAGTAGCCCTAAAGGGACACTCTTGTATGTGAATAATTCCTATAGAAAGCCAAACAAATGCATTACATGAAGTAATTTAATATACTGTGGGTTTATGGAGCTTTTAATGTTAAATTTTGAGTGTCGACTGATGGTTTTTCATTTGGTTTCACTATATATTAAACCTTTTTGAATACACTGCATCTTTAATACCCATCCAAACCATCTGATAATGTCACAGTCGACTAAAATCGAGGTATCACAGCTGGCTCTACTGTCAGTGAAGGCACCACAGCTCCCGACTTGAATCTGTGTCCCTTTCAGACTGCACCTGTTTGTTGTTTGTGTCTGACATTAAACGCCTCTAATGAAGAACAGACTGTGGATAAATACAAATGGGCAACTGGTTTATGCGTCTAAATGCTAATTACTAAACAGACCTTCCACTCAATGATTATATTCTGTTCATTTATGACAAAAAGTTATCCACAGAGAGGAATACAAAAGTGCTGCATCAGTTTATCTGCTGTTATTAGTTTTTGTTTGGGACGTAAAAGTGAAATGATACACCATAGATGCTTAATAATGTTATTGATATGCTGACAAGGATTTGTTATAGTCTTTCTAATGTCGCTGCCCTTTTGTTAATAATGCCAATGTTACTTTCTTCTCTGCAGAGTCTGAGGACCCTCCGTCGGTGAATCCTTCCAGTGTGGACGACATTATGGACGACTCTGACACTGAAAAGGACTCGGACGGGAAAACTAAATCCTCCTCTGCCGGGCTGGACGAGTACGAGTTTAAAGACGAGGAAGAGGAGGAGGACCTGAGTAAAGCCCTGAACGACCGGCACATCCTGCGCAGAGAGCTCCGACAGAGAGAGAAAGACGACAAAGAGAGGAATCACGTGGCGGGAAAACAAAGCGGCAAAGGGGAAAAGTCCAAAAAGCAGAAATCGTCCCGTGTTCACTGCAGCTCGGATTCGTCCAGTGACGAGATGGACAGTCTTCCCGAGAAAAGGAACTCTCCCACTTGCTCTCAAAACTCAGAGAGCCACAATACTGACTCAAGGTCGAAAAAGGACGACCAAAAGGACAAGGGCAAAGTTAAGAGGAAGAGTAAAAGTCTAAACCGAAACAAGGAAAACCAAGAGGACGGGAAGGAGAACAGCAAAACGTTAGTACTGTCGCTCGCAACTGTGTCCGAAAGCACAGAGAAAATCCGAGAAGAGGATTCGTTCAAGATGTCGTTCAGCCCCAAAGACGACTCGTCTGTCCACCTCTTCCACTTGTCGTCCATTAAGTCTCCCAAACTGAACCACAGCCTGACGGATAAACAGACGCCGCTCAAACAGGAAAACGCCAAGTGTGTTTCACTCGGCGACGGTTCGTGTCCCGTCGACGGCGTCAAATACAACCACTACACGGACTCGGACTACTGCACCGAGGGCTCGAGCACCAAGGGCTGCAAGCACAAGGAGAAGAGCAAACACCAACAAAAGGAGCCTAGTGTGGACGGAGACGACGGCCGTTCGAGCCCGTACAAGGACGGAGGGATGGGAAACAGCTTAGACAGCTCGGACGGGGCTTTGAGGAAGACTGACCTCGACGGGAAAGTGGTAAAGAAGCATAAACTTAAACACAAGGAGAAGGACAAACACAGGAGGGAATATGAAACAGAGCGCAGTCGGCACAGACAAAAAGAGGCCAGGAAAGATAGCCACAGGAATTTGGAGTTCGACCGAGAGTTTTGGAAAGAGAATTTTTTCAAAAGCGATGATACAGACGAAGCTGTAAAAAAGGAAAGTGAAGACAGTCATTCGCTTCAGAAGATGTCCGATTCTCCGTCTTTCAGGGAAGAGAGAAACTCTAAAGAAAAACACGCGGGCAGTAAAGAGAAAAGGCCGAGAGATGAACGAGAAAAAGACAAGAAAAAGGAGAGAAAAGAAGTTAAAGAGGAGAAAGTGAAGGAGCAGAAGCCGAGCGAGCGTGACGAGAGAGCGGACGGCCACAGCTCGGGGCGGATTTCAGAGGAGTCTCTCCAGAGCAACAGCCTGAAAGACGAGACCGAGGAACGAGCCGTGAGCGGGTTCGCAGCTGATCAGGAACAGCTGGAGTCGTCGGAGAGAGGCTCACGCGAGAAAACTGACAAGAGACTCCCGGGAAAAGAGAAGGAGTCTGAAAAAATGGAGAAAAGACACGCCGACAGAGAGAAAAAGGTTAAAACCGAGCACTCGGACAGAGCTGAGGATCGCTGGAAAGACAGAGAAAGAACGGGGGATAAAAATTACAAAGAAAATGAGAAACTGAAATCTTTATCTTCAGCGAAAAAGCATGAAGACAGTAGGAAAAATAAGGATAAGACAGAAAAACGGTCTGAAAGAGAAAGGCAGGACAGAGAATACAGTGTCGGGGATCACAGAGAGAAAGATCGCTCCGGCTCTGATAAGAAAAGTAAACCCCAGGAGAAGACCACTGATCACAGCAAATCCGAGCGCTCAAAAGACAGGGACTGTGACAAAAAGAGGAGAGAAAAACCAAAAGATGCCCCTCTGTCCTCAAGCTCCAACCTGAAACTCCTCCTGGAAGAAAAGAGGAGCTATCTGTCGGAAAGTGGCAAACTCATATCAACAAAATCAAAAGAGGAAGTTGTGAGGACTCCAGAGAAAGATCGAGAAAGGAGAGACCGCGACAGAGACTCGGACAGGCACAAGGACCGAGATAAAGAGAGGCATAAAGAGCGCCCCCAGCAGGTCAAGAGTAACAAGACCAAACCTAACGAGTCTGACGTGGACAAGGGCAAGTTAAAGGCTTCTCCGGCTCCACGGGACGCCAAGCCGAAAGAGAAACGGCTGGTGAACGACGACCTGATGCAGACCAGCTTCGAACGGATGCTCAGCCTAAAAGACCAGGAAATCGAGCAGTGGCATCGGAAACACCTCGAGAAAATCAAACAGAAGGAACGAGAGAGGCTCAAACAGCGTCCTCTGGGAGATTCAGTGAAGCCCAAACCTAAAGACAGAACAAAACCTGAGTCGTGTTTAAGTAAAGAGCTGGTGCGCTCGAAAAGCTCTGATACATCTGACGTTCAGGGCAGAGATAAAGGCTTGAAGGAGGGAACAAGTCCCAGGACGGTTTCTCTCGACGGGAAGAGTTTACCCTCCATCGGCGCCAAGGTCATGTCGGTCGTGGAGAACTGTCTGAGCAGATCTCCTCGACCGGACGGGGACCGCGGCGGCCTCATGTCCAGGTCCGTGTCGCTGATTTCTGTGGCCAGCTCCGAAGACTCCAGTCACGCGACGACGTTAACTCCCAAACACACGGAGTACGACTCTGACGTGAACATGGACGCCTCCGACTCGCAGCCCGCCTTCCTCCAGTCGTCTCTGGTGATCCAGGCCTCCAGGTCGCCCTCCGTTCACGATAAAGAGTGCGGTCTTCCTGATGCGTCGCAGAGTAACCGGTCCCAGCAGTCAGCGGGCCGACACGAGTCCCCTTACCTCAGGGCTATTCTGGACGAGGACGCCAACTCATCCAGCGAAGTCAAAACGGTTGAAAATCTGCCCAAAATCAGCCTGACAACAGAGGAGCTGGGTACTAGAGATGTCCCGGCGGAAGGAGACGCTCAAACAGAGCAGCAACATCAGAGTTTAGCAGACGATACTGTCCCGGACAAAGAGGGGAGCTCTTCTGGGACGCCACAAACGCTCAATAAAGACTCTGCAAATAAAAACCTGACACTTCCACTGCTTCCTCAGACAGGCGTAACAGAGCAGACGTCCTCCTCTGAACTTCCTGTCGTTACGGACGTCCAGTGTCTGGTTGAAGATATAAAAGCAGAGTTTAAAGATCTGCCATCGACGACTGTAGGAGCTGACATTTCAGGGTCCACGAATTCAAAAATACAGAGAGATCCAGATGTAAATGTAGAACACACAGAACTGCCCTCTGAGCAACAACTTGACGAGAGCGTTGACAAAGAGGAGGAAGAAAACATGGAGACTAATTCAGAAAGCTTTTTTGCTGATAGTGTTGCCAGTCCCGTTCCCTCGACGAGTGCTCACGTTCCCGCTTCGACTGCGGTCGAAGCGCTGCCGGGTTTACGCAAAACGAGCACAGAATCAAACTGTACACAAGACGAAATAGACGTGGACGATAATGATAATCAGAAATCAAGGTCAAGCAGTGATACGACAGGATTTCTCGATGCGCAGTTGGAGAAAAAGGAGAGTGTGAGCCCCACGTTAGTCTCTGAAGCTAAGCCTGAAGAGATGAGTGGTTTACAGCAGAGTTCGGAGTCGAGCAGCGCCGGTTTATCTGAAGCCGAGGGTCAGTCGGGTCAAAGCAGCGAGACCGAATCGAGAACAGAGTCCAACCCGGAGCCAATGGAGGTGGACTCTGCCGACGACAAACCGGATCTGTCCTCGTCTTCGGAGGAGCACCGTCCCGTCCAGTCGCTCTCTCAAACGGACGTGAGCAGCAACACCTCGGCCAGCTCCTCCCCTCGCTCCGAAAACCGCGAGTCCGACTCTTCGTCCGGGGCCAAGATCAAGGTGCGCTCCGCGGACGACGAGGTGGACGTCCACGTGCCGCACCCGCGAAAGAGAAAGATGCCCAAAGTGTCGATGTCGCAGTCGTCCGGCGCCCCGCAGGACAAAGACCGGGGGCAGCAGTCTCTGGCCGCCATCGTGGACTCGGTGAAGCTGGAGGAGATCGAGCCGTATCAGACGGAGCGGGCCAACCCTTACTACGAGTTCCTCCACATTCGGAAGAAGATCGAGGAGAAGCGCAAAGTCCTGTGCAGCGTCACGCCTCAGCCACCGCAGTATTACGACGAATACGTGACCTTTAACGGGTCCTACCTCCTGGACGGGAACCCACTGAGCAAGCTCTGTATCCCAACGGTGAGTTTGTGTGTTTTATTCTTTACACACTTTATACACAGGCAAAAGATCACTGTGCAGGGTTAATACGGTCAGAAAAACCTGGAGAAATCATCGGGTTTTGGAAAAGTATTGTATTTTGAATAGTTTTTAAGGTATCACAGTCATAATCTCAGTTAGTTAAACACCTTCACACTCCTATTTTTCACATTTTCGGTCTCTGCTTTGTTTATTAAGATTTAATTAGGATGTGCATAAACAAAGAGACACATGTTTAGCCTAATACGCTTAATTAACACAGAAATTGTTTTAAATAAATCATCACAACGCACATAAACATGAAAAATGTTGTTGCCTTTACCTTACAGCACCTAAGGCTTCTTCTTTGTCCTTTAAATAGGCACAGATACAAACAATAAAACATCACACTGCAGCAGAAAGTGCAAACTATTCGGTATAAATAAGGTCCAAATGGCTCCAGAATAAAGTCACTTTTGTTCATGGAGAAGTCATTATGGAAAAATCATGGAAAAATACTGAGGGAAAAGTGTATAAACCCAGACAATCTCATTCCAGTCGTAATATAACTCAGATAAACACCTTCAAAGAATTATTTTTAAACATTTTCTCTCTCAGATAACTCCACCTCCGTCGTTACCTGAGCAGCTGAAAGAGATGTTCAAACAACAAGAGGTGGTCCGGATGAAACTACGGCTTCAACACAGCATCGAAAGGGTGAGCGGATGTCTTTAATTACTTTTTATTAAGAATTTGTTGCAGTTGAAAATGAACATGGGACTGACTTTAGTGACAAGTGACATCTTATATTGGGGTTTTTTGTGTTTTTTCAGGAAAAGCTGATTGTCTCAAACGAGCAGGAAGTCTTACGAGTCCATTATCGAGCGGCGAGGACTCTGGCCAATCAGACGCTGCCTTTCAGTGCCTGTACTGTTTTACTGGACGCTGAAGTGTACAACATGCCCCAGGACGTCCAGGTGAGTGTATGTATTTCTTCTATTTAAGCATAATGTCAAAATAGAAGCAGTTATGTTATAAACAAAGGAGTAATGAGTGTTTTTGTGTTTATTCAGACTGAAGATGGAAAGACGTCAGTGAGAGATCGATTCAACGCCCGACAGTTTATGTCGTGGTTACAGGACGTGGACGACAAGTTTGATAAACTCAAGGTGAGGCACTCTTTCATCTCACTATCATTTATCAGTTGTTACATTTTTTTATGTGGTAGAAATTTTTATGTCATGACATTGATCTCAGTTTTATCACAATTCATGTTGATTTTTTAAATGTTGCCTACATTATCTCATACACTACTTTATTTTATGTGCTTCTAGTAAAACAAATATATTATGTACTAACTAGTTTCAGTTTACTGGCAATAACATATCTAAGTAAAATTAAATTATTATTCCACTGCCATCACACTGTAAGCATCTTATAACTCAGTGGTGATGGTATTCTAAGCTTCATTAGTGTTTTGTGGGGTTTTTAACATTTAGATTTTAGTTTTGTTTTGCAAGTTTTAGATGGACTTGAACAGGTTTTACTCTGACTTAAACAGATGTGGTCAAATTTGAGATGGTTTTTGATGAATTTGAACAGTTTAACCAGGTTTGGATGTCTTTAAACTGGTTTTACATGGTCTTGAACATGTTCTAGTATTTGACAATAATTTAATTAGATGAATTTGAACTGGTTTATACTTTGAGTTAGGATTTAACCAGGTTTTAGATGAATTGTTTTGTCTAAATAAAAGTGTCTGTCCCTGTCAGACGTGTCTCCTGATGAGGCAGCAGCACGAGGCGGCCGCTCTCAACGCAGTGCAGCGTCTGGAGTGGCAGCTCAAACTGCAGGAGCTGGACCCGGCCACCTACAAGTCCACCAGCATCTTCGAGATCCCAGAGTTTTACATCCCGCTGGTGGAGGTCAACGACGACTTCGACCTCACTCCGATCTGAAGGTCCGGAGTCTAAACGACGGACAAACAGCCGCTCGTTCGAGTAACAGAGAAATGTGAAGCACTTAGAATGTGGCAGCGAAACACGAGAGCACTTACTAAAGACTGATTTCCTCCAGAGCTCTTAGTCTCCTCCAGGACTCGCTGTTCAGAGCCCGGTCTACGGGACGGGCCCGGACAGAGACACCGACGGCAGGCCGAGCGACACAAGTGCTACTCCTCATCAGCAGATTCACAGCTGAACGATTTCAAATGTGTTCATACGTAATGTACAGACTGTGCTCTTAATTTTTTAACTTATTTTATACATAAATTGTGCATTTGTAAATAGCCATGTAATTATTGTTTTAAACCTGTAAAAAAATAATAGATATTTTGATTGTAAACTCGTTCTGTCTCTTGTTTTAATGGACCAAAGTTGGTTTTTATATCGAGTGTCCTCTTCGTCCGTGATGTTCTTGTTGTTGTTGGCTTCAGACTTAAGCATGTGTTGGCTTTTGTTTTGTTTTATCGTTTCTTCTTCTCATCTGGAGTTCACGCCACAGCTGGTGTTCTTTGACTTTGGCAATTAAATGCTGTGCATGCGTTGCGTGTTCGTACTTTTTTCCTAAAAAGCTGTACTGTGGACTTAATTGTGGGGTTTACTGAAGTGTTCCAGCTTTTTCGCTCCATTGTGTTCGTCCTTTTCGCGGCCTCACTCCTCGTGTGTCGTCCATTGTGTCTCGCACATTAAAGTCTGTTGTGGCTTCCAAGGAAAAAATAAAAAACATACTTTTACAGTTTCAATGTGAGATCACAACAAAACCTATTTTTTCAACATAATGCCTTTTGAACGATAGTTCTAAAAATGTCTATTTTAATATTTACTTGTTACATGACTTGTACATATTTGTAATATATAATTGAATAAATTTTATTTGTTGTGAAATGAAACTCAGTTGTTTTGACTGATTTAAGAGCATGGTTGGACTTTAATTTTCAGGTACAGACTGTGCAAATGTTTTCCATAAAAACAGGAAATATGTTATAAATAACACAACTTTCAGAACAAAGTGATCACAGTCCCCTCAGTTCAGACAAAATCACCAAAACCACACTCAAAATGAGCCCAAACCTTTTCAACATGTTTTTGTTCCAGTCTGGTTCAGTATCACATCCACTAATCTCTTTCCTTCCACTGACTGAGCTCAAGTCTTATTATATATAGTTTATCATTTATTAAAATATCTGAGAGAGCAAATGTAGAGATGACCTCAGACTTTTGCACAGGACATAAAATAATAAATGTAGATCCTCAAGGCAGAGCTTTAAACGACCAATAGCAGCGAGGATTTGAACAAGTTCTAGATACATCTGTTTTAGTTTGAAAATGAATTAATTGGACATAAACACATAGTTTTTTTAAAAGCTGGATTTGAAAATGCTTTGCTTGGTCTTGAGCATAGGTAATTATTTTATTACTCACAGATGATGCACTGCACAGTCGTATATATGTACACTACCAGCAGTTACAAAAACAAACAGTAGAGGGAGCTGTAGGCAACAAGGCCCAATGATATCAATGAGTCTAGTTTTAATACGTCTTTAAAATAATTTAGAAACAAACATTCTCCTCTAAAAACCTTGAGACGTGTATGCAGGTGTTTAATTTTATATTAGAGCAATGAAAAGTTTAATTTATATCACAATTATCAAGTTTTCAGATGGCATTAGTTTGGAAGAAGAATTACATTTAACATTTAGGCTGAAAAATTCAAGAAGAGAGCGTTTGAACTGATTTTAGGGAGATTTGAACAGGTTCTAGGCGGATTTGAACAGGTTTTAATTGGTCTTGGTTTGAAAGATGTTTTTGTTGGACTGAAACAGATGTAAATAAAGTGGAAAAGGTTTTATTTGTTGGCCTTTGATGGACTTAAACAGGTTTTTGTTGGACTTGATCAGGCTTTAGCTGGATTTGGGCATGTTTTAATTCGTTTTGAACAAGTTCTAGATTAATGTGAACTAGTTTAAATGTTTTGAAACAGGCTTTATATTTAAGTATATGAACAAGTTTTAGCTGGTTTTCAACAGATTCTTGTTTGAACAGGTTCTAGTAAGATCTGAACGGTTCTCAGTTGGATTTGAACACGTTTTAAATTAATTTGAACTGGCTTATACTTGAATGAGTTTTTTCGGTCTTTGTTGTTAGACTTGGGTAGGATTTGAACAGGTTTTAATTGGATTTAACCAGGATTTAGATGGATTTGAACAGCTCTCAGTTCCTTTTAAACTAATTTTATTGAAAGTTTGAGATGGACTTGAACTAGCTTTGTTAGACTTGCAGGTTTGAGATGGACTTGAACGGGTTTGAGTAGGATTTAAACAGGTTTCAGATGGATATGAATCAGTTTTAGTTAGATTTATACCTAGACTGGAGTAGATTTTTGTTGGATTTGAACAGATGTCAGACTTTAAAGAGTTTTAGTTGGATTTGAACAGGTTTAAGTTGGATTTGAACAGGTTTGAGATGGACTTGAACAAGTTTGAGTGGGATTTAAACCGGTTTTAGATGGATATACATCAGTTTTAGTTAGATTTCAGTAGGTTTTTGTTGGACTTGAACAGATGTAGAATTTGAACAGGTTTTAGTTGGATTTAAAGAAGTTGTCACATTTGAAAAGGTTTTTGTTGGACTTGAACGTGTTTTAGTTGAATTTAAACTGGTTTTAGATGGACTTAAACCGATTTAATTGAAATTGAACAGTTTTTTAGATCGATTAAAGCCGTTTTTCGTTCGATTTATCCAGATTTCGTTGGATTTAAGACACATTATTTACTCGTTTTTTTTCAGCCTGGTCTCATTTAAACGCCGCTTGTTCCGCTGTGTTCCTTGTTTTTTAACCCTGTCCCGTAAATATCTGTATATTTATGTAGATCTACTGTAGACCCCTGAACAGAAGTCGGTGAGAAAACGGAGTATGTCCCTTTAAGGCGCCCGTCCGTCTGTCGCTTTGTGCCGCGGAGACACTGACGCCCTCTGGACGCAGCACCATCCTGGAGAAGTTCAAAGAGAAAACAAACCCAGACCTAAACCCTTCCAGAGAGCGTCCTGGTGAGTCTCCACCAAACTTTTACTCGTATTTATCCCGCTTTTTACCCCGTTTTCGTGCTTTTTAGTCCGGTTTCGTGCGAGCGTAAAAAAGGAGCAGCGGTGAAGAGAAAAAACACGTTCTTGAGTCAGGAGCTAATGTTCCTCACATGTTTTCTCCGGTTCAGGCTGAAAAACGAGAGCAGAGCTGACAAAAGCACAGCGAAAGAGCCTCGGAGAGACTTTGAGCTCGTGTTTCAGGTGGAAATAGTGAAGTGAAGGTGAAGCTGATGTGTCCAGATGTGGATATTGTTAACGCACAATGAGCTGGAGCTGCCTTTGAATTAAATGTGACGCCTTTGGAAAAAAGAAGCAGTGTTTACATGTTTCAGCTTGTGCCAGTGAAGCATTAAGTGGTTTAATCTCACTTACAGGACTTTTATTGAAGCAGAGTGGCTTTGTTTAGAGACAGTGTTAATGGGAAAATAAGTTGAATTAGTGGAAAGTGGTGATTTTAATATGAAAAATGTGAATTTATATGAGATAAAGTCGTGCATTGAGTTTGGAGAATTAGTGATTTGTAAACAAGACCTATGGAGAATAGATTGTAGATGGACTTGGCCAGGTTTTAGTCGGCTTTGAACAGGTTTTAAATGGATTTCAACAGGTTCTGGATGGATTCGAACAGGTTTTAGTTGGATTTGAACCAGTTATACATAGCTTGGGAAAAGTTTTAGATGGATTTGAACAGTTTTTAATTGAGCTAAACATGTTTTAAACGGATTTGAACAGGTTCTAGAAGGATTTGAACAGGTTTTAGATTGACTTGAACAGGTTTTAAATGAATTTGAGCCAGTTATGTGTGGATTTGAATAGGCTTTAAATGGATTTGAACAGGTTTTGGTTTGATTTAAACAGGTTTTACATGGATTTGAATGGATTTTAGTTTGAGTTGAACAGGTTTTACATGGATTTAAACAGGTCTTAGATGGATTTGAATAGGTTTTGGTTTGATTTGAACAGGTTTTAGATGAACTTGACCAGATTTTAAATGGAGCTGAACATGTTTTAGTTGGATTTAAACAGGTTTTAATTAAATTTGCATCAGTTGTGGATAGACTGGGGCAGGTTTAGATGGATTTTACGAGGTTCTAGCTGGATTTGAACAGGTTTCAGAGTCATTTAACCTCCTTCCAGCTGGATATAATCTACAGAGTGTGTGTTAACTCTCTGTTGTGTGTTTTTTTGGTGTCAGTGTCGTCAGTGCCGTGCTGGTGAACCGTCAGGATGAAGCTGATCGTCCCGGTCACCGCCGCTCTCCTCCTCTTCCTCTCGGGACTGTCCCTGAGCTTCGGCTGCAACAAGGCTCTGTGCGCCAGCGACGTCAGCAAGTGTCTCATCCAGGTTAGAAAAGAGTCTCTGCTACGGGAACTGGTTTAAGAAGGATCTGAACTGGTTTAAGAAGGATCTGAACTGGTTTAACAAGGATCTGAACTGGTTTAAGAAGGATCTGAACTGGTTTAGGATGGATCTGAACTGGTTTAAGATGGATTTGATTAGGTTTAAGATGGATTTGATTAGGTTTAAGATGGATCTGAACTGGTTTAAGAAGGATCTGAACTGGTTTAAGAAGGATCTGAACTGGTTTAAGATGGATCTGAACTGGTTTAAGATGGATTTGATTAGGTTTAAGATGGATGTGAACTGGTTTAAGATGGATGTGAACTGGTTTAAGAAGGATCTGAACTGGTTTAAGATGGATCTGAACTGGTTTAAGATGGATTTGAACTGGTTTAAGATGGATTTGAACTGGTTTAAAATGGATGTGTACTGGTTTAAGAAGGATCTGAACTGGTTTAAGATGGATCTGAACTGGTTTAAGATGGATTTGATTAGGTTTAAGATGGATGTGAACTGGTTTAAGATGGATCTGAACTGGTTTAAGATGGATTTGATTAGGTTTAAGATGGATTTGAACTGGTTTAAGATGGATTTGAACTGGTTTAAGATGGATCTGAACTGGTTTAAGATGGATCTGAACTGGTTTAAGAAGGATCTGAACTGGTTTAAGATGGATTTGAACTGGTTTAAGATGGATCTGAACTGGTTTAAGATGGATCTGAACTGGTTTAAGATGGATCTGAACTGGTTTAAGAAGGATCAGAACTGGTTTAAGAAGGATCAGAACTGGTTTAAGATGGATCTGAACTGGTTTAAGAAGGATCTGAACTGGTTTAAGATGGATTTGAACTGGTTTAAGATGGATCTGAACTGGTTTAAGATGGATCTGATCTGGTTTAAGATGGATCTGAACTGGTTTAAGAAGGATCTGAACTGGTTTAAGATGGATCTGAACTGGTTTAAGATGGATCTGAACTGGTTTAAGAAGGATCTGAACTGGTTTAGGATGGATTTGATTAGGTTTAAGATGGATCTGAACTGGTTTAAGATGGATCTGAACTGGTTTAAGATGGATTTGATTAGGTTTAAGATGGATGTGAACTGGTTTAAGATGGATCTGAACTGGTTTAAGATGGATTTGAACTGGTTTAAGATGTATTTGAACTGGTTTAAAATGGATGTGTACTGGTTTAAGAAGGATCTGAACTGGTTTAAGATGGATCTGAACTGGTTTAAGAAGGATCTGAACTGGTTTAAGATGGATGTGAACTGGTTTAAGAAGGATCTGAACTGGTTTAAGATGGATCTGAACTGGTTTAAGATGGATTTGAACTGGTTTAAGATGTATTTGAACTGGTTTAAAATGGATGTGTACTGGTTTAAGAAGGATCTGAACTGGTTTAAGATGGATCTGAACTGGTTTAAGAAGGATCAGAACTGGTTTAAGAAGGATCAGAACTGGTTTAAGATGGATTTGATTAGGTTTAAGATGGATGTGAACTGGTTTAAGATGGATCTGAACTGGTTTAAGATGGATTTGATTAGGTTTAAGATGGATCTGAACTGGTTTAAGATGGATCTGAACTGGTTTAAGATGGATCTGAACTGGTTTAACAAGGATCTGAACAGGTTTAAGAAGGATCTGAACTGGTTTAAGATGGATCTGAACTGGTTTAAGATGGATGTGAACTGGTTTAAGAAGGATCTGAACTGGTTTAAGATGGATCTGAACTGGTTTAAGAAGGATCTGAACTGGTTTAAGATGGATTTGATTAGGTTTAAGATAGATTTGAACTGGTTTAAGATGGATCTGAACTGGTTTAAGATGGATGTGAACTGGTTTAAGAAGGATCTGAACTGGTTTAAGATGGATGTGAACTGGTTTAAGATGGATGTGAACTGGTTTAAAATGGATTTGAACTGGTTTAAGATGGATCTGAACTGGTTTAAGAAGGATCTGAACTGGTTTAAGATGGATCTGAACTGGTTTAAGATGGATTTGAACTGGTTTAAGATGGATGTGAACTGGTTTAAAATGGATTTGAACTGGTTTAAGATGGATCTGAACTGGTTTAAGAAGGATCTGAACTGGTTTAAGATGGATCTGAACTGGTTTAAGATGGATTTGATTAGGTTTAAGATGGATTTGATTAGGTTTAAGATGGATGTGAACTGGTTTAAGATGGATTTGAACTGGTTTTAGTTGGATTTGAACAGATTTCAGATGAATTTGATCAGGTTTTAAATATGTTTGAATAGTTTTTATGTGGATTTGAACAAACTGTAGTTGAATTAAACCAGTTTGAGTAGAGAAAACTTTAACTAGATGATAATATAATAATAGATCTGAACAGGCTTTAGTTGAATTTGAACATATTTTAAATTGATTTGCAAAGGTTTTTGTGTAATTTGGACATTTTAGTTCAGTTTCAACAGGTTTTTGTTGGATTTGGACTGATTTATTGTATTTAAGATGGTTTTAGTTGGACTTTTACAGGATCTTGTAGCTTCTTATTTGTGGAAATAATCATAGTCATATATATTTATTTTGTTTTGTAAATGTGTAATTTCTGTTCTTGTTTTGTCAACTCATTATTGTCTGTGGCATGTCAATAGTATTTTTCATTTTGTGACATTTTGAAACTGCAGTAAACTGTCCCACGCCTACTTCAAGTACATCTTGTAAATATTAGTATCTAGAGTCTCATGTCATTGTTGTTCTTTTACTGTTTTTGAAAAAGGTGAACCCCAAATGTAGGTCTTGAACAGGTGTAGGTCTGGGTCTGGAACAGGTGTAGGTCTGGAACAGGTGTAGGTCTTGAACAGGTGTAGGTCTGGAACAGGTGTAGGTCTTGAACAGGTGTAGGTCTGGAACAGGTGTAGGTCTTGAACAGGTGTAGGTCTTGGACAGGTTTAGGTCTGGAACAGGTGTAGGTCTTGAACAGGTGTAGGTCTGGAACAGGTGTAGGTCTTGAACATGTGTAAGTCTGGAACATGTGTAGGTCTGGAACAGGTGTAGGTCTGGAACAGGTGTAAGTCTTGAACAGGTGTAGGTCTTGAACAGGTGTAGGTCTTGGACAGGTTTAGGTCTGGAACAGGTGTAGGTCTTGAACAGGTGTAGGTCTTGAACAGGTGTAGGTCTTGAACAGGTGTAAGTCTGGAACATGTGTAGGTCTTGAACAGGTGTAGGTCTTGAACAGGTGTAGGTCTGGAACAGGTGTAGGTCTGGGTCTGGAACATGTGTAGGTCTTGAACAGGTGTAGGTCTTGAACAGGTGTAGGTCTTGAACAGGTGTAAGTCTGGAACATGTGTAGGTCTGGAACATGTGTAGGTCTTGAACAGGTGTAGGTCTTGAACAGGTGTAGGTCTGGAACAGGTGTAGGTCTGGGTCTGGAACAGGTGTAGGTCTTGAACAGGTGTAGGTCTTGAACAGGTGTAGGTCTTGAACAGGTGTAGGTCTGGGTCTGGAACAGGTGTAGGTCTGGAACAGGTGTAGGTCTTGAACAGGTGTAGGTCTGGAACAGGTGTAGGTCTTGAACAGGTGTAGGTCTTGGACAGGTTTAGGTCTGGAACAGGTGTAGGTCTTGAACAGGTGTAGGTCTGGGTCTGGAACAGGTGTAGGTCTTGGACAGGTGTAGGTCTTGAACAGGTGTAGGTCTTGGACAGGTGTAGGACAGGTGTTTTTTTTCTCCAGCAGGTGTTTCTACTGGTTTCATGTTGTTTACTGATGGATGCAATTGATCAAATGTGTCGTAACTGTTTCTAGATTTTTGTAGAAAACTCTGGACTGGACTGTTTTATTGTGTGTCGTGTTGGTGGAATATCTTGGACTGGCTTTAGTCTGAATTTCAAGATATTTTAGTTGGACTTGAGCAGATCTTAGACGAATTTAAACAGGCTCTTGATCATTTTAAATAGATTTTTGTTGAGTTTGAACACGTTTTGTTTCTGGAGGTGTTTTATGTGGATTTGATCAGAATACTGATGCACTTAAACAGGTTTTATATGGATTTCATCAAATTGTATATTGACTTAAACAGTGTATAGTTGGTTTTGAACAGTCTATAGTTGGATTTGAACAGTCTATAGTTGGATTTGAACAGTCTATAGTTGGATTTGAACAGTCTATAGTTGGATTTGAACAGTCTATAGTTGGATTTGAACAGTCTATAGTTGGATTTGAACAGTCTATAGTTGGATTTGAACAGTCTATAGTTGGATTTAAACAGTCTATAGTTGGATTTGAACAGTCTATAGTTGGATTTGAACAGTCTATAGTTGGATTTAAACAGTCTATAGTTGGATTTGAACAGTCTATAGTTGGATTTAAACAGTCTATAGTTGTATTTAAACAGTCTATAGTTGGATTTAAACAGTCTATAGTTGGATTTAAACAGTCTATAGTTGGATTTGAACAGTCTATAGTTGGATTTGAACAGTCTATAGTTGGATTTGAACAGTCTATAGTTGGATTTGAACAGTCTATAGTTGGTTTTGAACAGTCTATAGTTGGATTTAAACAGTCTATAGTTGGATTTGAACAGTCTATAGTTGGTTTTGAACAGTCTATAGTTGTATTTAAACAGTCTATAGTTGGATTTAAACAGTCTATAGTTGGATTTGAACAGTCTATAGTTGGATTTGAACAGTCTATAGTTGGATTTGAACAGTCTATAGTTGGATTTGAACAGTCTATAGTTGGTTTTGAACAGTCTATAGTTGGATTTAAACAGTCTATAGTTGGATTTAAACAGTCTATAGTTGGTTTTGAACAGTCTATAGTTGGATTTAAACAGTCTATAGTTGGATTTAAACAGTCTATAGTTGGATTTGAACAGTCTATAGTTGGTTTTGAACAGTCTATAGTTGGATTTAAACAGTCTATAGTTGGATTTGAACAGTCTATAGTTGGATTTGAACAGTCTATAGTTGGATTTGAACAGTCTATAGTTGGTTTTGAACAGTCTATAGTTGGATTTAAACAGTCTATAGTTGGATTTAAACAGTCTATAGTTGGATTTGAACAGTCTATAGTTGGATTTGAACAGTCTATAGTTGGATTTAAACAGTCTATAGTTGGTTTTGAACAGTCTATAGTTGGATTTAAACAGTCTATAGTTGGTTTTGAACAGTCTATAGTTGGATTTGAACAGTCTATAGTTGGTTTTGAACAGTCTATAGTTGGATTTGAACAGTCTATAGTTGGATTTGAACAGTCTATAGTTGGATTTGAACAGTCTATAGTTGGTTTTGAACAGTCTATAGTTGGTTTTGAACAGTCTATAGTTGGATTTAAACAGTCTATAGTTGGTTTTGAACAGTCTATAGTTGGTTTTGAACAGTCTATAGTTGGATTTGAACAGTCTGTAGTTGGTTTTGAACAGTCTATAGTTGGATTTGAACAGTCTATAGTTGTATTTGAACAGTCTATAGTTGGTTTTGAACAGTCTATAGTTGGATTTGAACAGTCTATAGTTGTATTTGAACAGTCTATAGTTGTATTTGAACAGTCTATAGTTGGATTTAAACAGTCTATAGTTGTATTTGAACAGTCTATAGTTGGATTTAAACAGTCTATAGTTGGATTTGAACAGTCTATAGTTGGATTTAAACATGTATTAGTTCGAATTAAACAGGTTTTACTTAGATTTGGATGATTTTAAGTTGAATTTGATCAGGTTTTAGTTCGATTTAGTGACAAAAGTTGAATTTTCTCCAGTATTTGTTGCTGTGATTTTATTTCGTTCACTGATGGTTTGCTACTGGTAACATTTTTTCTCCAGATTTATGTTGGAAAATTGAACTTAAGTAAAGCCAGGTTTTACACTGTTTTCTTTTAATCATTTTCTATCATATCTTTTCAACAGTTTTGTCTTTTTTTTCTCTCGACAACATCACGAATATATCTCGTACAGTTCAGCTTTGCAGAAGTACAGCTCATTTTAGGCTAAAGTCTGCAGTTTTCTCGACATATTTCTCAAAAATATCCAGCTGTGGTTGAAATAAAGTCGAGATAAATCCCGCCTGTGTCCTGGAAAAATGTGGATTTGGATTTGAGAACAAAGATGGCATCTGCAGCGAAGTATGCAGCAGATACATTCCTCCGATAAGCCGAGCTGCAGGTTCGTGTGAGCGGCAGAGGCTTTTCTTTTTTTTTTTTTTTTTAAAGCGCTGAAGGTCTGTAAAGCTTTCACTCGAGTTTCTGCTTCATTTGACGTTTGTTGACTTTCTAACATCACTTCCTCGCTCATATTTTCCTTCACGTCTGCGAACGAACGGCTGGAGGAAAAGGGGCTGGACCTCGGAGTTCATGGATTTGTGTTGTTTTAGAGGAAAAAAAAATCATATGTGTTGCTTGTGTTTCCGTCTGCTGTGTGTGCTTTCGTGGCCCTGCCTTTCTCATTAACATCTGCTCCGCTGTGTTTAAGCTCTGAGAGGGTTTGACCTGTCTGACCTGTGACTGAAGTCTGTGAAAGGCCTAATTCTTGACTCAGGAAGTAAATGCTAAAGGTTACAAAGGTTTAAAGGACACCCTTACATTTCTTCTCTTTATTCGGACAAATGTGACCAGCTCCACTCGTCGTATTTACACTTCCTGAGTCCACAATAATTTGAAGTTTAGAGCTGACCTGAAACTTTTATCTTTAGAGTTTTACATGCCAGTGTTTATCCATGTCGAATTTGCTGCTCGTTTCTCTATTTTTACCTTTTTTTGAGCTGTTTCTCTGTAAAATAAGACGTATTTTGCGACAGAATAACCCATTTCCTTGGTTTATTTCCTTGGTCCTTCCAATGGGAGCGCTCCTGATCATTCTCTTCGATTAAAATCCTTTTTATAAAGCTTAGATGACGTCTTATTTTTTCACAAATGATTCCTGTTACAATAAGCTTTAAGTGATTTAATTGAAAAACTAAATCAAACAGTAAAAAACAATCTGCTAATGGACTTTTAAATCATAATCAGCTTATTTGGCCAAGTATCTTGCAGTAGTAATTGGATGCTGGGAGTTGTTGCTAACTAAATGACACTAGTAATAATCAAAATAAACACAAAATATACAATTAGACACATTTAGCTCATTCACATAATGAATTAAGTCTGGCTAAAATGCCTGTAATTGTCTTTTGAGGGCTGTCCTAACAATATTATGTGATATTCTGACCCCTATAAAGTTTTCTCTTTCAGTAACTCCCCATCTTTAGTCTTTGTTCACTCCAGGTGCTTTATTTCTCCAAAAGCCAGCGAAGACGAGCTGCGACCTCCTCGACACCGACCCGTGAGCTGTCAGAGGACAGAGCGTCGCTGCCGTCGAGCAGCACAGAAAACCGTCCCCTTTTCCTTTTGATCACGGGCCTTTGTCTGAGGCTCTGAGCTTTTTTTACGCTCGGCTGCCGTCTCCGCTCGTTTGTTTTAAGTTCCCCTCAAAAGGCCCGAGGCTGGAGGAACACGAGGAGGGTCGGGTCAGAGCGAGGTGTGGGCGTCTGAGGCGGAGGAAGGGGCCGGGACGGAGGAAAGTGAAATGAGGAGAGGTTCACTGGAGCGGAGTTCACGGGGTGGGGCACATCACCACTTTCACCACAGAACAGTCCCACCTGAGGCTCCTTTAAAGGGACGGTCCAGTAGATAACTTATTCAGACTGGAGCAGTTATTTTTTTGGCGTAATGAGTAAACTGACACATTCGTTTAGTGATCCAAGTTATTCATTGTCTTCAGTAACGCTTTAGTTTAAGAGAAACTTGCTTCTTGCTCACATTCTTTTTTTTTTTTTTTATCATTTGACTGATTTCTATTCTGATATTCATTATTACAGCCGTAGAACTCGGTGCTCCCCAGAACAAGCTCCTCAGTGTAGTTATTGAATCAATGCAGCAGCCAGCTCTTATCTTTCATTGTGGAAATATCTGAGTCCAAAGAAGTGTCCAAACTTTTTGACGAGAAGAAGATCACCAACGGCCGACAGTCTCTTCTGATTGTATAAGTACAGGTTTTAGTTTAATGTGAACGTGTTTTAGTTGGATTTGAACAGGTTTTCGATGTATTTGAGCAGGTCTTATTGGATTTGAACAAGTTTTAGTTGGATATGAACATGTTTCAATTGGATTTGAACAGGTTTTAGATGGATTTGAACAGGTTTTAGTTGGATTTGAACAGGTTTTAGATGGATTTGAACAGGTTTTATTGGATTTGAACAAGTTTTAGTTGGATATGAACATGTTTCAATTGGATTTGAACAGGTTTTAGATGGATTTGAACAGGTTTTAGATGGATATGAACAGGTTTTATTGGATTTGAACAAGTTTTAGATGGATTTGAACAGGTTTTAGTTGGATTTGAACAGGTTTTAGATGGATTTGAACAGGTTTTAGATGGATTTGAACATGTTTTATTGGATTTAAACAGGTTTTAATTAGATTTGAACAGGTTTTAGATTGATTTGAACAGGTTTTAGATTGATTTGAACAGGTTTTAGATTGATTTGAACAGTGTTTTTTTAACCTGCTTTGAACCTATTTGTATAAAGCTGCTCTTGTTGGGACCATGAACAATACATTTTTATCACTGAAACTGAGGGCTGCATTAAATCTCTCCTTGTGCTCCAATAGAACCACACAATTACAAAATACCGATCCCTTTAATTAATGCTGACTCATAATTATTGTTTCCACAGACTGATAGAGAGAAAGGTTGTTTTGTTTCATCATTTTATTGCACAGTGACGTAAGGTTATTATACCATCACTTTATCCAACTTCAGTTCTTCAGAAAGCATTAAAAAAGCAGAACTGATCTGTTCCAGAGTTTCTTGTGCAACATCATTTTACTCATTCACTCTCGCTTGGATTATGGAGCATAAAACGTCACAGGATTTTAATGGAGTCTTATTTTCAACTCTGTGTGACTCCAGACTTCATAAACTGACTGCACCTCTTCTGCCAATTAAAACAAGTGTGTAACTTTGTGTTGTCGTTTACATTAGTCCTTAAGTGCGCAGAAATGGAAAAATAGAGTCACTTCAGAATAATCCAGCGCTCGTGTGTCGTTAGGTCAGAGCTGAAATAAACATGGACACTTACAAATCCAAACAGGAGTTTAAGAGGGTAACATAAAGAATCTGACTGAAGTTTTGTGTTTACTTGTCAAAACTTTGCAGTGCCATTAAAGCCTTGTTTCCTCTTGGACGGTACGGATTCGGTAGGTTTTGGTGTGTTTCCATCACCAAAAAGGGGTCTAAAGTGACCCTCAAAGGTTTTTGATGGTTTTGAACAGGTTTTAGTAGGATTTGAACAGGTTTTAGATGGATTTAAACAGGTTTTAAGCAGATTTGAACAGGTTTTAGTTGGATTTGAGCAGTTTTAGATGGATTTGAGCATGTTTTAGATCGATTTAAACAGGTTTTAGTCAGAGTTGAACAGGTTTTGTCATATTTGAAACGGTTTTAATCTGATTTGAACAGGCTTAATTTGGATTTGAACAGGTTTTAGATGAATTTGAACAAGTTTTAGTCAGACTTGAACAGGTTTTACATTGATTTTTACAGGTTTTAGTTGGGTTTTAACAGATGTTTGTTGGATTTGAGCAGGTTTTAGTTGGATTTGAGCAGGTTTTAGTTGGATTTGAGCAGGTTTTAGTTGGATTTGAGCAGGTTTTAGTTGGATTTGAGCAGGTTTAGTTGGATTTGAACAGATTTTAGTTGGATTTGAACAGGTTTAGATGGATTTGAGCAGGTTTTAGTTGGATTTGAGCAGGTTTAGATGGATTTGAGCAGGTTTTAGTTGGATTTGAACAGGTTTTAGTTGGATTTGAGCAGGTTTTAGGTGGATTTAAACAGGTTTCATTGGATTCGAACCTATTTGTACAAAGCTTAAACAATCATTTTTCTCACTGAAGCTGGGGGCCACATAAATCCTTACTGTGTGCCATGATTGGCCCTGAAGCCGGTCTTTGGACAAGTCTGATTTACAGTATTTATAAAAATGTGTGTTTATCCAGAGAACTCCTCGTTTTTATCGAAGAGGAAGGTAGCATTATTACAAAAGCTCCCTCATCGAGCCAGAAACACGCGGAGCCGAGCCCATCCCATAACTCTTCTCCGAGCAGTAAAACACATAAACAAGCCCGGTTTGTGCTCGTACTCTTTGTCTCCGGGGATCACAGCGGCGTGGAGGTGGGATTGAAAAGTGGGTGAGACTGCTGCCGCCTCAGGAGTTCCTCTTTCTCTCCCGACACGAAACAGGGAGCACATTCCTCCACGTCAAGGTCACCCGAACGAGCGGGGCGTCGGGGAGAAGGGGGAGAACACCTGGAGGAAACAACATGGCCGCTCACTTTCTCCCTCCTCCCCTTCGCCTTCCTTTCTCCTTCACTTATTCCCTCCGATGTCTGTCTGTTCGGGAGGTTTTTCACTTGTGCAGAAAGCCGCCCCGAGTAAACAGCCCGGATGATAAAAGACTCTCCGATGACTCACTGTTGAGGGATCGCAGAAACCACACACGGTTCACGTAATCACCGGCCTCTCGATTCACAAACCTCTGAGTAATTATGACTCGCAAAGGTAGAATTAGACCGAACCAAAACGATGCCTGGGAAAATAAGCATCTTCCTTTTTTTAACGACACATTGTGCTGCTCACTCACATGAAAAGTCTCATTATGTGGCCGACTCATCATCCGTTGGCACTTAAGGATTTGTTTAGGGCTCTTTTCTCAGTAATGGAGCTTTTTTTTGAGCTGTGTTTGTGCTTGTGTTCTGTGCAGGAGCTGTGCCAGTGCCGTCCGTCCGATGGGAACTGCTCCTGTTGTAAAGAGTGCATGCTGTGTTTGGGGAACCTCTGGGAAGAGTGCTGCGACTGCGTGGGTGAGTTTTATATAAGGGACGGGCAGTATATCACGTATGTATCGTAAACGCAACAGGAGCAGTCACAATATTCATAAAAACACTGAGTGTATCATGATACGTCCTACACTGTTGAGAGAGCTGCAATGGAAGCTGACATAGATCATGACTCTGCACTAAATACAAAGTAATGTCATTTAAATAAATCGATTGATATTATTCTAGAGCAGTGCTGTCCAAACATTTCGTAGGTTTTAGATTCGTTTCAACAGGTTTTAGTTGGATTTAAACAGGTTTTAGTTGGATTTAAATAGGTTTTAGCTGGTTTTGTACAAGTTTTAGTTTGATTTAAACAGGTTATTGATGGATTTAAACAGGTTTTAGATGAATGTGAGCAGATTTTAGTTGGATTTAAACCTATTTTAGTGGATTTGTAGATGTTTTAGTCAGATTTGAACAGGTTTTAGTTGGATTTAAACAGGTTTTAGTGGATTTATACAAGTTTTAGTCGGATTTGAACAGGTTTTAGTGGATCTTGAATAGGTTTTAGATGGATTTAAACAGGTTTTAGATGGATTTGAACAGGTTTTAGTTGTATTTAAACAGGTTTTAGTTGGATTTGTATAAGTTTTAGTCAGATTGGAAGAGGTTTTATTGGATTTGAACAGGTTTTAGTGGATTTGTGCAAGTTTTAGTTTGATTTGAACTGGTTTTAGTGGATTAGTACAGGTTTTAGTTTGATTTGAACTGGTTTTAGTGGATTTGTACAAGTTTTAGTTTGATTTGAACTGGTTTTATTGGATTTGTACAAGTTTTTGTTTGATTTGAACTGGTTTTAGTGGATTTGTACAAGTTTTAGTTTGATTTGAACTGGTTTTAGTGGATTTGTACAAGTTTTAGTTTGATTTGAACTGGTTTTAGTGGATTTGTGTAAGTTTTAGTCAGATTGGAACAGGTTTTATTGGATTTGAACCTGTTTGTATAAAGCTGTTGCTGCTGTTGGGGCCATAAACTATTTCTTTTATCACTGAAGCTGAGGGCCACATAACATCTGACCCCGGGCCAGTCTTGTCTGTCGTAGATACCTGTCTGATGGAGTCCTTGTCAGTCGTATTAACTGTTTTTTCTCCATCTCTGAGTCGCTGGTGAGTGAAATATGACTTGTTGCTCTGACTGTGGCTGAGCGTCGCTCTAAAAAGCTGCCTGTTTGTTCCTGGTGTTACTTCTCTGATAAAACATGAGTGTGAGCTGACGCTGAGCAGAAAGTGAGTGTTCATCCGGAGGCTTTTATTAATGGATGCTTTCTGTTTATCATTGAGAAGAAAATGAAAGGAGTAAAGCCTGGATAAAGCCATATAAGGGCTTTATTTCAGCTCTGTTTATCGTTGAGTGGGAAATGTGAGAAATTAAGCATCTGCGCAAACACAAACTTTATGCCGTACGTGTCCATTTAAAAGGAACTGTCCAGGTTTAAAGCTCCTCATCCCATTTCTCATTAAATATCTGTAAAAACAAACAAATATATCCTTGATTTTAACAGTTCTGGCTCTCAGTGTCACAGTTAAAACCAATCAAAATGCCAAAGTAAAGCATGTAATTACCATTTCTGTTGCAGGATTAGTCTATGCTCTGCTTGGATACTTCTGTTAATGTTTTCAATTATATTACTCACAGTTAAATCAAAGTTAAGCTCTGCAGTTACCTAATAATAGCAATTTCATGATGTTATATATGGTACAGGTTGCATAACATTGGACAGTAAATGTAGAAACTGCAGCTGCTCTCTTCATTTAAATTTGGGAATAAACAGGAACAATCTTCTTCTACAGTTTTTTGCAGAAGTATACAGCTACTCCTCCAGCTTCTCCCTCTGCTCTACACAAGGATTTACTCTTTTATTTATTTGAATGAATGGAAAATGCATCTATGTTTTGAGAGTTTGCTTCAAAAAATAACTATTTCTTATATAAAAGGCAACCTGTCACTGTTTATGCTGTAGAAACGCAAGCCTCTTCGTGTTTATAGTGGAAACAAGGCTCAAAATAGTTCTGTAGGACACTTTGCTTTATATTTTCATCTAGAAGTGCCTTTAAGTAGATTATGTTCCGCTTGTTTTGAGTTTTGAACATGTTAAGTTTATCCCCGAGCTTATGACACGTGAAAAAAAGTCACCCGAGAAGCTGCCGGAAATGAGCCGGACAGAAACGGCGACCTGCTCGGATGAACTTTGACTCTGAGGCTCTAAGTGAGGTGCTGTGGGGGGCCTGAGTAAATCCCAGAGTGATCCAAAACAACCGGATTTGTGAAACAGGAGAAGTATTCGTCGGGTTAAGTCCCGTTCTGGACTGAAACCACTTCAAACCGAGAGGCTCACACTCGGATCAGCTCTGACTGACGGATATTACTGCGGGAGCCGACAACCGGGCTTTATTAAGGCTCTTTTAACGCTGAGCTGCTGCTGCACAGATGTTAAAGACCAGCCAGACTCTTAATACATCCCGGAAAACATGGACATTTAGAGAGTTGTTTTCTAGACAAAGTAAACAATCTTAGAAATCATTAAAGTGCTGCTTTTATACCTACATAAGCTCTCAGGACAGACCGCTTTAGAGCCACTGTTGTGTTCATTAGTGGAGTACGGCCAAGTAATGTATATAGAATATGGCTGAACCCTTCATATTAAAAAATAGAGGAATAAATGATACGTAAATGATGAATGATAATTGTTTATGCCGCCATAAAACGTCCTGGAAAGTCCTCGCAGTTGGCGTTAATTTGTATTTGCGTCATAATTACAAAAGGAGGAATAAACACTAGGTCTGTTGTATATTTTATTATTGTTCTCTGGAAAAAGGCCTGGAAAATCTTTAAAAATATTGGGAACCTTCTTACAAAATCTCCCAATGCATTCATTAAGGATTAGAATCAAAAGGATGTAAGTGAAGTCTTACACATTGAATTTTTAACACTACAAAGATTAGAGTAAAACTAATCAATTTAGAGTTATTGATCAAAAACCGTAGGACTTTCTCTAAACATAGTATTCATAGGACATAAGTGCACATAATTACGGTTCTGAAAATGATATAAAACATAACTACAAAGGTATATGTGACCTTTTTTAGCCAATCTTTTTTAACAAGTTACAGAAACAATGGTGATGATATTTTATAATTTAAGAGTAAAATCCTTAAACAAATTCCAAGATTAAAAAATATGGCCATTGTCCTGCTCGTGTTAAATTAATGAAACATCTCTTATGGCACTTGTAGCTCTAGCCCTATCCCTCGCCTCGTGTCCGTTATGTTTGTTTCCTCTCTAAACCTACCCTTTACTCCGGACTGTGCGGTTTAAGGTCCCGTTCGGCCCAGTGGAAGGGACCAGGGAGGAGCCGTGTGCAGTCTTTATCTAAAACAGCTGCTCGGCTCTGCTCCTGGTGAGCCTTTGTAATCCAATTCCTCCGTCCGACCCTTCCCTCTCCGATAAACGCCGCAGCCATTAGCCCTAATTCACTTTTAAGGGTTACTTAGATCATATCTGAGGATGTCGAGTCATTACTACTGCTTTTGGTTTAGATTAAATGAAGTGTTAAAGCTCCACAGTCGAGATAAGACAGCGGCTTGTTTGACTAAACCAGCCTTGTTACGTTTATTTAACTCCTACATTAAGTTAAACTCCTCTTTATCTGCATTTCAAGGTTTAGTGAGATCAAACCAGGCAGAAAGTTTAGTTCTTAATGATCAAATAAAACTCCCCTGTGTTGTTACTCAGTCTGGGTTTTTTTACTTTTATTGTATTTACACAGATTTATTTTACTCAGTTATTTACGTTGAATCATTTTAATAAGCATAATTGTATTGTAATTGCCTTATAAGGGTGCCCATACATCCTGAAAATCCTAGATATTTACATTAACAGCTTCTTCCAGTCTTTGAAATGACCTGGAAGTTAGTTAAAATGTAAAAAAAAATTCTGGAAATAATAAATATTGTCCTGGAAATGTTATGTTTTACAAGATTAACATCAGTACACATTGTCCTTTTGAAAGTTGGCTTGCTTTTTACGTCATACTAAATACTAAACCAACTGGGAATTTATTTTTGACCCTCTGAGGCTGCTGTAGTTTGTGACGTTCAGAGAAATATTCAGATGTGAAGATTGTCTGGAAAATGATTGAATAAATATAGTGTGAGCCTCCATATTAAAGTCCTGAAAAAAAAAATAAAGCAGACATCTCAATCATAACAATAATTGTTTTTTATTATTAATTATTTTATTTTAATTATTGTGTTTTGTGCCGAAAAATTATGAAATGGCACAAATGAAATAAATAAATTAGTAAACATATAGTGAATTAATTTTCCATTGTTTTTTAGCCTTTTTACTTTTTGTACTTTGCATATTTTAATAACTCTTGCATTTACAAAACTGAGCAGAATATGTGTCATATAATGTATAAACAACATGGACTATTAAATATTTGCTGTGATTGAGACACTGCTTAGGACTCTACAGTTTTATTTCATTGTTTTTTAAAAATACAATCTATATTTCTTGGTTTACTAAGAGCTTTCCATTTGGATGTGACTTATTTTCCTTCTCTCAGGGATGTGTAACCCCAAAAACTACAGCGACTCTCCCGCGACGTCGAAGAGCACAGTGGAGGAGCTGCACCGGCCGATCCCGTCGCTCTTCCGCGCTCTGACCGAAGGAGACACCCCCATAAACATGATGGTGGTGTCGTTCCCCGTCGCCGAGGAGCTGTCCCATCACGAGAACCTGGTGTCCTTCCTGGAGTCGCTCGAAACCCAGCACCAGAACGTGTCTGTGCCGGGAAACAGCATCCACGCCAGCTACGACAACCAAGGTAACAATTTTTGATTATGGAGAATATGTAGTATGGTCACAATCCCACTGCTATCCGGCATTTTGCTTCATGAAAAAGAAATAAACCTACGACCACATTTCATATAAAGTCTAAGTGTATTCCTTACTTTGTTCTCGTTTATATAAAAATACAGTGTTGCGTTGACCCTGCTACTACAAAACATAATTAAGAGAAATGCAAAAGAGGATAAAAGTGTTGTTTTCGTTTCACATGTGGCTGTTTTATTTCTCAGCCTCTGAGGCAGTAATGTTCCCTGTAAATTACTCTAATAATAGCAGAGTTCCCACAGAGCTGAGCTGTTAACTCACTGCTCTCACCGAAACATGTGCTCACACTTTACTCCAGAGATTTTATTTTGCCGCTGAGTTCATGAGTAAAGTGTATTTATGTGAAGTCCTTGTACTAGTGGGAAAAATGCTAACTCAAACTGTCCATCATTGACGATAAAGATATAGATATAGATATAGGGAAAAAAAGTTTAGATGAACCACTGAACTACTGACAAATGCACTAGTTTTAGAGAAATGCTAAACTGTTTGATCAAATGTGCCAAAGCCATTTAGAAAAACTGTGAGGTGTGTCATTTTTGGTGACATTGCAGAGCATGTTAACAGCTATTGTAGCCCTGCGGGGACATGCAGTTGTCTATGAACAAACCCAGTGAAAATAGATGACCAGGATTTCACTTAAGTTCATTTCCTAAACTTTCCTGCTTTTCCTCCTCAGTGCTCAGTTTGTCTGGGCATTTATAGAAACATAAATGTCTCTATTAGTGTTATTTTGACTCTGTTGTGACTCTGTTCTTCACTTGTCTCTTGTTTCAGAGAGCATGTGCACAGTGGTCTACTTCGACGACTGCGTGTCCATCCGTCAGTGTAAACAGTACTGCGAGTCGATGGGAGGATCTAAATACCGCTGGTTTCATAACGCGTGCTGCCAGTGCATCGGGCCCGAGTGCGTGGACTACGGCAGCAAGGCTGTCAAGTGCATGAACTGTCTCTTCTGAAGTGCGGGAACATATTGGTACCAAATGTCTGGGCCACACCAGAAGACTGAGGGCAGAGAAACTTTGACTGTTAACAGTTAGCATTCCTCAGTTTCCTTGTAAAATACTGTCCCGACCCCTTAAGCCTGCACATTGTTTTATTCTGCTGTTTGTTTCACTGTATATTTTTAGATATATTTTCAATAGTGTTTTTTACTAGATGTGTATATGAATAATGTATTTTTACACTTATGTTCTGCTAAATTCCAGTCTCGTGCCAAATAAAGAACTGTTTGGTGTTAGAGACAGCTGACAGTAATATAACTTTCCTCTGATTTTGTACAAAAGCACATAGTATAAGTGGAATAGTAAATATTTGTCTGCTCTGTTGCCTGTCTCTCGCTCTAATCTTAGCCTTGAGTTTGGAAACGCATCATTTCCTCGGGGAACAACGTTGTTATTATACCATTCTAGTCCACAGGTGTTCGAGTGCTCACTGACCGTCTCATGCGAGCGGAGGGAACGGGGACGTTCACTGATGCCAGTCTCTCAGCGCCACACAAATGCTCTTTGTAATGCCAGTGCTTTTTCAAAAGGCAGCAGGGTGCCCTATCACTGATTCTGTTCCCAATTGGCATGCAAAGATGGTTTGCAAAAACTAATGTACTAGCCACACAATAAGACCTTGTTTGTCTTTTTTGATTTTATTGAACCATGACCTCATTTGCTGCTGCAGCTGTGGGTTTTGGACGGTACCAGTGAAGATCAGAGGACTAACGTGATTCATATGTCGGGATGACCACCAGCTCTGAGCCCAACCACAACGTCTGGAAAAGTACACATGCTTCAGAATAGCAAGTTACCCAAATTTAGATTAAAGCTGCTATTCAAAACCATCTCTGACTGCGTTTTCACTTTGTATAAATAACTTGTGGTAAAGAGAAAATCAAATGAAAACACACACTAAACACCTTTCATTAATTATATACTTATTTTGCCAAAACCTCTTTTATAAGACATATTTCCTTAGAACAAGAACGTTGTTGACTGTGGTTCGTTCATCAACTCCATTTCCCATCATGCTATGTTTCTGTGGCGCATGCGCAGTCTAATTTATTTGGAATACAGAGAACCGGAAGCTTCACTCAGAAATTTACCGAACGGGGTTGCACTTGGTAAAGTTTCTTGTCTTTTATATTTTGCTCACTAGAATATCAAACAATTATTACAAATAAGTCTTTATGTTTGTCAGCTACTTCTTGACCTAATGTTGGGTGTATGAGGGCTAAAAGGGCAGCTTTCCTGGACATGGAGCGGTTAGGCTAATGAGCTAACTTAGCAGTTTAACGTCTAGCTAAAGTAAGGTTAGCATATGGCCCCTTCATTCAGAGGATAACTGTCATTTTTACGTTGTTTAAAGAAAAACAGGTAAAAGCTCCGTATCTAGAATCTTTTGTGACCACTTTTCGACCAAACGGGGTTTATGTGGGTTGTTGTTATCTGTTTGAAGGCTGATTAAAAGCTACAAATTGTAAAGAGATGCTGCTATGAGCGACTGAAGATTAACAGTAAAGCAGGAAGACAGCCCTTTAAAATAGTTTTTCTGCAGGTTTCAGTCGGTTAACAAATGTCTTTCTGTGGTTTAATCAAACGTTAAATATTTCTAATGTGAATGCATCCACGTTTCTAGGCTGCATAAATGTGAACATGACGTTTATAACGAATGTATTTTGATAAACTAGCTACACCTGTGATTACCTTTATACACGCAACTACCTCTTAAAACGGGTCCCTCCTGACTGTTGAATAGTTCCGCTTTGTGCATAATAAAAACAGCATCATAAACTGACGCTAGCAGCTTCAGTGTGGGTCAAATTAAAACCAAATGTGTTGTTTACTGCTTCACAACAACATCCCGACTCCGTGACTAACGCTATAACAGAAAAGTACTTTGTTTTGTTTAATACTATAAAGGAGAGATGAATGTCAAGATATCACAGAGCCCCATCTACTGGATGCTCTGTAATATGGACAGTCTACTGCACTAAGAGCAATTCATATTTTAGGCAAGAAAGGTGTACCATAATAACAAATATATTTAAACAAATTTGAGGGAAATATTCCTAAACAAACCTGGCTCTAAGGTCCCTGCTCTGCGTTAAAAGCTCTGCTTTGTCCTGCCTCTTAAATGAACTCTATCCACTTGTTTCATTCTGTTGTTTAGTGGCTGAGGGTTGCTTTCCAACAAAGGATCAACACTGAGCTGTCGGTGAGGAATAAGAGAGAGGGGATTCATATGGTGTTTAATTTAATTTTCTCAATTTTTCTGTTAGCTATAAATGTTTACTTTACTTCTTTCCCCCTTCATTAACTCAGCTGCTCATAATAAGCACTTAAACAGATTCTTGGCTGAAGCAAAGTGCAAGATACTGCACTAAATGTCTTCACTGTTACCCTTAAAAGGACAAATATTTTGAATGAGAAAATGGATAAGAAACACAAGACACATAATAACTTTTCTTTCAGCTTTTGTATCATCTGGTTGTAATGTTTCTCTTAGGAACACTGTGTTTTATAAAGACTTAGAACACATGCAGGTCAGTCTGTGAAATCAACAAAGGTTTCGTCTTCAACCGTCTTAGACTGGCTTTAACTTTGTGTAATTTAATTAGTCTTTAGAAAATCACCAGGTGCACAGCTATCATTTCCAGAAACTCCAAATTCTGCAACATTTCAATCCTTTGTGTATCTTCCTCAGGTCAAACTTGACTTTGCTCAAGACGTTAATAAAATTTAGAATTTTAAGTGACTGCTGTTACCTCTTTTTCTATGTAATTTAATTAGCATCACATAAATATATTATGTAAAATCTTAAAAAACCTGATGTAGATGGCTGTAAAACTACTGAAGCCCAAAGTGTGAAATAACTTTTACATTTCACTGTGTACCACAAAATAAGGTAACTGAATTGTCTATACATGATGATAGTACATAGGCTATAGGCTATATGCTACTACATAAGACAGCAGCCAGGTTGGGAGGTGTTTATGTCAAGATGGCCACCTTAACAAAAAAAAGAGTTTTTGGCTGTAACATGGAAGATATACAACTATGGGCCACATGTTTTACAGGTTAAAGACTGTGAAGACTGAAAATGAAATTAATCTGACACAATTAGTTAAAGGAATGGCCTGTGGAACTTTGACATTTTGCCTGCTCTGATTTGAGCCTGTCACACCCCTTTTTGAGCCTGAATATCCCACAAACTAAATAAGATGCCATTCCATGCTGTAAACCCTTCATAGGACACTATTAAGAAATGTGTTTTAAATATTTGTTTTGAAGTTAAATTGCTTTAAAGGTGGGAAATGCTCCTTTTCTGATACAAAAATGTGAATGCATAATGTACATATCCCCTCTTAAAGCAAGTTTTATATTGAACTGCTTGTGTCCAGGTGTGATGGAGCGGTGATGCACCAGTCAGAGGAGTGATCGGGCCCTGCAGCCATGACTGAGTGCTTCCTGCCCCCCAGCAGCAGCCCGGCGGAGCAGCGCAGGGCAGAGCACCCGGGGGGAGTGGCCCGCACCCCCAGCTCCGAGGAGATCAGTCCCACCAAGTTCCCCGGACTGTACCGCACCGGCGAACCTTCCCCGCCCCACGATGGCCACCACCACGAGCCACCGGACACTTATGTGTCTGACGACGACAAAGAGCACAACAAGAAGAAGAACAAGTTCAAGAAGAAGGAGAAAAGAAGTAAGATAGGGTTCAGAACCATGTCCTGAACAGATGCATGTGTAATTGTCCAAATTTAAAGAGATATTCTGGTCAGAGCAGTCACAGTTTGCAAAGTAAGACACAATATAAGGCATTTGGCTAATGCTGTTGTTATAACACTCTCGGGGAATTGGCTTTGTCTAAAAATATTTTTAATCCAGATGTAAGAAAAAAATCAGGTGGCTATATATGCTAAATCCTAAGTGAATGATTTAGTATATTTATTAGATTTAGATTTAGATTTAGCAGCACAACACGTGTCGCTGTAAAGAGCCCAGTCAGCACCTCTTTAACTGCAGCTGGGACTGTGATGTCTCAACATGTATCTTGTTCATATTTGGAGTTGTGTTGTTCTGGCAAGACACATGCTCTCAAAAGAAGGTACAGCTCCCCAACACTCATGTAGTTGGGAAACTAACTAATGATTTTGAGGCAAAGTATTTTCTGGCAAAAAGCCCTATAGTGTTAGATCACACCATTTTGTAAAAGTCTGTTTCAGTAAACAGATTACATAGAGAAGCTGCAGCTGATCTGTAATGCAAATACTGACATTCATGAAAATGTGATGTTCAAAATACTCCTGAGAGCTCATGTTTTGATACTGATGTGATTATTAACTGGAAATGTTTTGCTCTTTTGTCTACTTTGCGTCAGGATTTTTCCACATCTGTATTTAGCTGCAGCAGAAGGGTTTGGTGGGAGAGAGGAAGAGCTGGACAGTTTCAGGGCACACCCAGAGTCTTTTGGAGATTTGTGATGCACCGGGACAGTTCTGGGAAAAACCCATAGTTATGATTTAAGCTTTGAAGAGGAGGCCTAAAACTATCTTGACATTATCTTGTAGCTGCTGTAGCTGTGCTCTGAGACAGAGGCGTAAGGTGCAGTGGGAGCTACGCTAAATCAGACTGACCTCTTTTCCCTGTTCTCCCCCTCCTCTGCTTTTCTCTCACACATCGCTCTTCCTGTTTCTGTTTCACAGCTCTCATGCATTTGTCGTTGGGAGGAAGATAAGTAAACGGGTGTTTCTCCTTTTAAGACTAACACTGTTTCTGTTTGTACTTTTTCTGCTTTGACCAGCGGAGGGCTACGCTGCCTTTCAGGAGGACAGCTCTGCAGATGAAGCCGAGAGCCCGTCCAAGATGAAGCGCTCCAAGGGCATCCATGTGTTCAAGAAGCCCAGCTTTTCCAAGAAGAAAGAAAAGGACTTTAAGGTGAAGGAAAAGGTCCCTAAAGAGGACAAGGCCAAGGACAAGGATAAGAAGTCCAAGGACCTGACGGCTGCAGACGTGGTCAAACAGTGGAAGGAGAAGAAAAAGAAGAAGAAGCCCACCTCAGAGACAGAGCCTGTCCCTGTGGAGACACCCACCTTTAGGCCCATCTTTGGAGCACCTTTGACTGAGGCTGTGAAGAGAACAGCTCTGTACGACGGCATCCAGCTCCCAGCCATCTTCAGAGAGTGTATTGACTACATTGAGAACTATGGCATGAAGTGTGAGGGCATCTACCGTGTGTCAGGTAAATGTACTTGAGGATATGTTGACTTTTAGCCCCAGTGCATGTGTTTTCAGATATTCTGAAATGAATAGTTTTACCATCCATCTGTTCTTCTGAGAGATTTCACAGGCATTTGCAATTGTTTGAGAGCCTCAAACATAAAGAAAAATGTCATAAATACATGTAGACCAAGTGTTTTTCATTGTCTCTTGTAAAGTTAACTGGTTCTCGTTCAGGTATGAAGTCTAAGGTGGATGAACTGAAAGCGGCGTATGACCGTGAGGAGTGCCCCTGTCTGGAGGAGTACGACCCTCACACGGTGGCCAGTCTCCTGAAGCAGTATCTGCGTGAGCTGCCTGAGAACCTGCTGGGCCGGGACCTGTCCCAGCGCTTCGAGGACGCCTGTGGACGTCAGGTGGAGGCGGAGAAGGTGACGGAGTTTCAGAGGCTGCTGTCGGAGGTGTCCTCAGAGACCCGCCTGCTGCTGTCGTGGCTCATGACTCACATGGACCACGTCATAGCTCGAGAAGCAGACACCAAGATGAACATTCAGAACATCTCCATCGTCCTCAACCCGACTATACAGGTCAGAGGGCAAGGGCAGTTTAGGACAAGACTATACTTTAAAAGGGCAATCTAAACACTGACTGTGAAAGGAGTTTATGAGAGTACAGTAATTCTGCAAAAGCCGAAAAAACATCCCCAGCAACAAACTAACCAATAGCTTTGAACCAGTCAATCCGAGACCCTGGCCCAGTTTTGTGAAGTTAATTTATTCCCATAAGACTGTGGCTGCCCCAGTTCCTCCTGAACTAACAGTATCTACACTGTCAGATTAACATTTATTTTAATTAGTACCAAAAACTGTTTTTTAATTCACTGAAATAAAATATGTGTGCATTATGCAGTAATTTGGGTCATGTCCTTGGTCTGGCATTCTCAATGTGGGTCAGGACCCACAAGTGGCGTGTTCTTAGAGGATATAGATTTTTTTTTTCAGATATATGAAATAAGTGCATTTGTGATACATTAGGTATGCTGGCTTGACAAAGACTGACTAAATAGGTTTTGAAATATGTGCCATAAAGCTTAAATCAGGAAACATTATGGATCTGTCCTTTGTTTCCTCACTTTGAGCGTCATAGTGTCCAAAAAAATCACCAAAGTATTAAGGAAATTAACGAGTAGAAATAACCTCCTTATTGAGTTAGACGAAGTTGACGTTATCTGGCACAGAACTTTATACAAAGTTGTGATCTGATTGGTTGACTCTGTGTTCAGATCGGAAACCGTGTCCTGTACATGTTCTTCACTCACGTGAGGGAGCTGTTCGGAGACGTCCAGTTGAAGCCGGTGGTGCGTCCTCTGCGTTGGTCCAACATGGCCACGATGCCGGCGCTGCCAGAGACTCAGGAGAGCATCAAGGAGGAGATCCGCAGACAGGTGGGTCCTACTCTACTCCAGCCACTACTGTCCTAACACTGAGAAGAGGATGGAAATATTAGCCATTCATTGTTGTTGTGTTCATACAAATATAAATAAAGAATAGCAAAAAGATGGAAGTATTCTCAAGATACAAGACATTCACCAAGAGATCTGCTGTGTCTCTCTGGCGTATTGACTGTAGTCCAATATAAAATTTGAATTTAAGCTTTTGAAGTTCCAGCAAAGAATAAGAATGTGTGCAGATGTGATTAAAAAGACAGATTTTTCAAAGCTTAAATGTATCTTGCACATGGTTTTTCGTAGGAGTTTCTGATAAACCGGCTGCACAGGGACCTTCAGGCCGGTGTCAAGGACTTGTCCAAAGAGGAGCGACTGTGGGAGGTGCAGAGGATTTTGACGGCTCTAAAACGTAAGCTGAGGGAAGCTAAGCGCCAGGTAAGGTTTGATTGAAGCACGTGTTTGTATTTGGGTAAAAGCATGAGCGCTAAGTGGGGTTTTATATCTCCTTTTATTGGGTCTCTAGGAGTGTGAGAGTAAAATAGCCCAGGAAATAGCCAGCTTATCGAAGGAGGACGTTTCCAAAGAGGAAATGACCGAGAATGAAGAAGAAGTAATCAATCTACTTTTACAACAGGTTAGTCATTTGTTAAATACATGATCTGATGAGAAATAAACCTTTGATTTCCACTGAACTTTTTCATTTTCTTTTTTGGAATATCCTCTGTGTGATTAGGAAAATGAGATCCTGACGGAGCAGGAGGAGCTGATCTCTCTTGAGCAGGTGCTGCGGAGACAGATTGCAACTGAGAAAGAAGAAATCGAGAGGCTACGAGCAGAAATCGCAGACATACAGAGGTAAAGGAAGAGCCCGATCAACTGTATTAGATTATAAAGACCATAGTGTCTAACTTGAAATCATGTGCCTGTAGTCGACAGCAGGGTCGCAGTGAGACTGAGGAGTATTCATCCGACAGTGAGAGTGAAAGTGAAGATGAGGAGGAACTGCAGATGATTCTGGAGGATCTCCAAAAACAGAATGAGGAACTGGAGGTGAGAATTTTCAAAAAAGGTTAAGAGCTTAAAAAAGAACCACTGGCTGCATTCAGTGAGATCAAATATTTTTTTCTAGTTTTATAATGCGGCCTTGTCATTTTTAGAGACATAACTAACTTGATGATGACACTCTTATAAGGTCCACACTAGTTCAGAAATAAACAGAAAACACTTGTTTACAAAAAATCTCAAAATGAAAATGAATTTATTTGGCATATTTTATATCCTTGACTGGGTCCAGTTTACCCTACGTCACAATGTGGAACCTTAAAATAATCATATTGACACCACACACTGTAGTCAAAGCCAAAATCTGTCACATAATTGTTTCCTTTGCCTGGTCAACCTTACTTAAATATAGGGTCCATGTTTAAGTCTGCCTTGGTCCAGACTTAAATTTGGATGTCTTTTCTTCTCTGCCCTATTCTTCCTGTCTGTGCCTACTTTTACTATGAAATAAAGTGTAAAATTCCTCAAAACCCAATGTTCAAAATACATTTGTTGTATTTCAGGTAGCAGACTGAGGACAAAATTCCTTTCGTATAATTGTCTGAAATGAATTTGTTTTGTATTTTCTTGCTTTTCAGAACAAAAACACCCATCTGAACCAGGCCATCCACGAGGAACAGGAAGCCATCCTGGAGCTTCGTGTCCAGCTCCGTCTCCTGCAGAGCCACAAACTGCAGCAGGAACTGACCGTCCAGCCGTCCGCCGAGCAAGCCCCGCCCGCTCAGCCGAGCCCCGAGGCCCGCAGCGAGGAGCAGCCCAAACGCTCGGCCTCTGCAGCGGTCCCCGGGGCAGATACAACTGCCTCTGCCAACGGGAAAACCACCAAGGATCCTTCAAAACCCTCCCCGAGCAAAGACAGGAGAGACACCAATATGTGAAATGTCTGTGATGTATTTTGAGCTGGTGTCTGTCTCTAACGCTGTCCCATAGTGTCCTCGTTAATTCACTGGAGATGAGCTGGAAAGGTGAGTTCATGAGGCAAACATACTCAAATAATAGTATCCTTTATGGAGAATCACATTTCCTGCTTTTGTTTGCCCTGTCAGCACATATCACATAGTTTTGGTCTCCTCCTTTCGAACACAAAACAACAAAAGAGTACACTGTAGCTGTAATTATTCAGTTATTCTCAGTAATACTCGGTGGGACCAGACTTTACAGTGCCAAGCCTGTAGCACAGAGTGTTTAGAGGAGGTAAAGAGCCCGATATATGCTTTTCCAGCTGAAATAGAAAGCTTATTTTCCTGTTATAGGATAATGTTACTGTATTAATCCCAGTTTTTATGGTTTAGTTTCCATCAAACAAGTATGAGTTCAGATAAAGACCACTGTGCCATTGTTAAAGTTTTCCCCAAAGAACCACTAAAACAAAAACTCTTTGAATACTGTAGAATTTATAATGAGTCTAAATGTTATATATATTTAAGTAGTATTTCGAAGAATACAGATGCTTATACGAGAGATGCATTGATTTTAAATTTCAGCTTTTAGTAATATATATGTATAAATATATCCTAGATGCTTTTGTACTACAGAGCTGAACGTATGAATACAAATACACCACAAAAGTATATTCCCCAGTGTAAAGTGTAAAAGAAAATGTTGCTGTCTCTTTGGTGCAATCATATCTGTCCCTATGGCTTTTTTTTTTCTTTGTCACTCAGCATTTTCATTGGCCACAATTCAGTTTTATATGATTAAAGCTGACTATGATGTGTTTAAAACCCATTAAATGCAAATGATCAGAGAATAAATGTGTGCAACTACAGGTCAGATTGTTCATTTTGTGGTATGTTTAAATACATTTACACATTCTAATAGGCAAAAGTGATCTTCTGGTTGCTAGTATTATGTCTAGTAATAGTAAATTGACTGGTTGTAACGAATGCAATGTCTATGCATGGATATAAAGTGTTTCCATCAGACCACACTCAATAAGGATTCTGTGCTTATATATTTATTCTGTGCTATATTCTCCTCATGACATTCAAAGTCACTTTGTGAAGGGGATATGTAGTTGTTAGGTCTCTTCAAATTAGTTGATTCAGACTTCATGAAGAGGACATCAGTGGAGCCCATCACCATCCTGGGCCAAGAGGTGGCAGTAGTGGGCTGCTACAAGTACCTGGGAGTTCACTTGGACAGCAGCTGGACTGGAAGGACAACAGAGATGCTGTATAATTATGGCATGAGGAGACTACTTAATGAGGAAGCGTAAGTCTTTTAATGAGAGAAGCAAGATGCTGGAGTTCTACCAGTCTGTGGTGGCAAGTGCTGTCTTCAGTCATTGAGGGACCTCACTGGACTATAGAAGGACTTAACTGCACTATACTGGACTATAAAGTGACCTCAGTGGACTATAGAGGGACTTCACTGGACTATATCACACTATAGAGGGACCTCAGTGGACTATAGAGGCACGTCAGTGGACTACAGGCGTAGCAGAGGTCATTTTCTAACAGACTCATTCAGTTCCAATTTCACATATTTTCATATTGCTCCAAGCTTTTATAGCCTATTGTTGCAGACACAATAAAGCTGTAAAGAACAACACACTTCTATCAGTAATAATAGCCTAGTTTTTGGCTTTACCTCATTTACCTTTATTGTGGAGAGTATTTCCGGTTGCCTGTCTACCTCCGAGCCGAAGAAGAACTCTTATTCTGAAGGGCATTTCCGGTTGTCTGTCTGCCCCTGGGCTGGGTGCTGTTTTATGCAAGAAGAGGAAAAAACATTAAACCATGACGAGACAAAGACAGTGACCGAACATTGACAAACGATGATATAAAACTTCACCTAACTCATCATGGCCATAAGGGAGCTCAAGGTTTGCCTTTTAGGGGTAAGTCACGGATGTTTTTATGACCCATTTGGGGAGAAATTCCTTCATTTTCTTATGAGTGCCATACCCCTTAAACATTTTGTGGCTAACAGACTTTAAAGCTAACTCCCTCATTTGATTTCATGCACTTAATGCTAATAACGGTCACTTTGAGCTAGCTTATCTTCTATTAACTTGCATACATCCTTTTTCTGTTTGCTAAGTTGATAAAAAAGTAACCACTAGCTTATCAACATGTGGTGACATCACTCGTTATATTAGTTTATCGTTTTATCTGTCTGCTTAAGTCACTTTTAGGACATTTTTCACTTATTATTTTGTGTTTTTTCGTATTTTTTAACGGCTGTGACGGTAAATTAGCCATGACGTCACCATCTGAAGTCGCCGTTAGTTTTCCTGCTGCGTTTGCGAAACACAAAACAGTCCAATTTTAACATCATTACAGCAAAACTTGACAAATAATGGAGGTTTATTACTGATTTAATGAGAAATGAGTAACTTTTTAAACGTTCTGTGGTTTACCAGGCCTTAACATTCCTCCACAATGGGTCATTAACAGCCTTCAATGCCTATGCCATCACACACTGTCCTCTTTTAGCATCCTTTAGTACAAACAAGACCGGGCCAGGGATTAGAAATGAGTGAATATTTGCTCTTAAAAGTATTGTACAAAGTATAAAGTATGTTGTAATGCTTCTAATCAAATCTAATTCATGCATAAATGACTTTTACAGTAATTATCCAATAGTAAAAGTAATTCATTCAATTAAGTGGTATATTGTGTCTTTATAATATGTCAATAGACAGAGTTGCATTGTCTCACTATTAATACCTCAGCACATGTATCTAATATAAATTACACAGAAGAATGTTCAGAATTTATCTCATGGTTGTAGCTAAATAAACTGTAACTTTTGCCATTGCCATTTAGAAAAAAAGATGTCCAGACCAAAGAGACCTAACAGGACATGCTCCTCAGGACACTTTTAACAAAAAAAAATATCATAAAAAGCATTGGCTGACTACTACGACATTTATATTTCTTAAGTACTGGCTGTTTTAGTTAATTGTTAGACTTTATTAGTGCTACTTCCTACTAGGACATCATAATAAAGCTGATTAAGCTTGACCTACTGTATGCAATATTGTTGGCTATGATGGCTTGATGATGACAATGTTTATGTTTGTGAAAATGTAAATAATGAGCTAAAAACAGACTTATGAATTTTGATAATATATACATTAATACAAAGTAGGAGTTTATGAATAGGCTACATAACTCTTTTTTGTGAAAATGTGTAGAGCAGCTTAAAATAACTTGTGTAATGGTCAGCAGTAGGTTACCATAAACTGTTATTGTACTATGGCAGCATATCAGATATCACAATTCAGTGTGTTACGTTTAAAAGGATTTATTTTCTGTTTAGAGTTAGCTGTACATTTCGAAGAATACTTGTAACAGGACTGTCAAAGCTTCATGTGACCAGAGACTTGCCTAATCAATACAGTTAAACAGTGACTAATGGCTGTCAATAATGTGTGACCCTCTGTTACAGGACACTGGAGTTGGAAAATCTAGCATTGTTTGCCGATTTGTTCAGGATCATTTTGATCACAACATCAGTCCGACAATAGGGTAAGATAATAATTACTACTTGTCACACTGGACTAGAGTGATCAATGAGTAAGGCACATGACTCACTCAGTCACTTTATTGATGAGACATTAATGTGACAGTATGTAATGGGTTTTAATTAGACATGAAATAAAAGAAAATAGACTGCACTTAATAAAGCTTCTTGCACAATGTTTTATCATGTTTTAATAGTGTCTTGTCTGTTGCAGAGCCTCTTTTCTGACCAAAACAGTACCATGTGGGAATGAATTACACAAGTTTCTGATTTGGGATACAGCCGGCCAGGAACGGGTGAGAGTTTCTGCTGTTGTCAACATTAACATTAACATTAAAGGCCTTGCACTGTAATTGCACTGTAAAAACATTTTTCAGTTAGAATGGGTTTTTTAATTTTAAATAAAAAAAAACAAAAACAAGCATCATTCTCCATTATCTTATGTATGTAAGGACTAATATATAACAAACTGTATTGAGACAAAAGTTAATATTTAATGCTTAGGTTAGTGACAGTCCTACTTTGCTGCCATGTTGCATTCTTAAGATCGATGTCAACGTGCCAATATTTAACCGTAGTTTCATAGTTTTATTCTGTTTTACCAAGTTTCTGAGGACTACATGAATGCAACATTACACCTTTTTTGAGACCCATTTTTACTAGTACACTGCAGTAAGTAAGAGGAAGCCATGCTGAACATCAGGGAAATTTTTGTGAAAAATATTGCTTACAGAACTTCTATTTCTAACATTACCTTTGGGACTTTGCTGACTATGCATAACAAGCATTTTAAAAAGGAACAATGTTTTATATTGTTAATTAGCTGACACCAGGATCCTAAGTAATAAAAGTGACACCGGGTGTTATTACAAACAGAGAATTCACAGATCAAAGGGTATTACATCATTGTAGTGATTCAGTTGATGGAAGGGGGTTGGTGAGAGTAGCCTGTACTTCCCAGAAGTGCTTACTGCACGGAAAACATAAAGAGGAAGGAAATAATAAGACACGTTTAGGTTTATTTATGTCCAACCATGGATCTTTCATCCCAGTGATCAGTCAGATAAACCACATCTTAGCCATAGCTTATCTTAAAGGTAAGTAGTGTAGAATTTGGCCTTTTTGGTGACATATAGGACGGCAGAGGGGCAGACTGCTATTCCACACCTTACAAACCTTCTTTTTAGAGCATGTGAACAGCTACAGTCTGCTTGCCTTGCCATGCCATGATGTGATTATACACTATTCATCATCAAATTTTACACAACATAAAGACATCTCTTAAAAATCATATTCACAAATGCTCATTTGGATGTGGTTACTGTTTTTTTCTGAACTGATGTTATATGTAATGTTTAGAGTTGTTTAAATCTTACCTAATTTTTAACCTAAATATCTTTTTTCTGTGTCGTTTTTCAGTTCCACTCATTAGCTCCAATGTACTATCGAGGATCGGCTGCTGCTGTTATTGTCTATGATATCACCAAGCTGGTAAGAATTACATGATGACTCTGTAAGCTGCAAAGAAAATCACAGTGACAACAGTTAATCCACTTATTTGCCTCACTTCTCACTGCTCCACTGCCTCTTATCTAAAGCTGTAGCAGTAAAACTCTTGTTATCCTCTCGTTTCCCTCGTGTATACATTGTGTGAAACAATAGAAGCTGGTTTCACACTCTAATGTAAAACCCAGTTACTTCTCCATCACCCTGCTTTGCCTCCATGGGCCATAAACACCATTTGCCCGGGCCATAATGGAAACTTGCTCATCTAAAAATGCTAATCTAATCCTATGCTCTAATATTATAGCTTCTCTTGACCTTTCTAAAATGTGCTCTATGCTGAATTGCCATCAGCAGCACTGAGTGATATCTAACTTGTTTTGCAGGACTCTTTCCAGACGCTGAAGAAGTGGGTGAAGGAGCTAAAGGAGCACGGCCCAGAGGACATTGTTGTAGCCATAGCAGGAAACAAGAATGATTTAGGAGACATCAGGTAAGACAAGCTGTAAAACATATATTCTAAAACTATATCTGCAATAACCTGATGTTTAAGTAAAGTATATATTCTTCTCTGATGCAGGGAAGTCCCTATGAAAGAGGCGAAGGAGTTTGCTGAATCAATAGCAGCTATTTTTATTGAGACCAGTGCGAGAAATGCTGTCAATATTGAGGAGCTCTTTCAGAAAATCAGTGAGTATCTTATCAATGTTTTTAAAAAGTCTTTTAAAAGCCACTTTACCAGTTTGTTGCCTCCACACATAGTAGAAATCCTTTTATTACACACTTATGTCCCTCTAGAGCAGTGTTGATGTGAAAGTCCTGAATTCATGTCTGTGTTTCACTGTTTTCATCCTTTTTTTAATGTACATCAGAGGGACATTTGTTGATGTGCATCCTTCTGCCAATAACAGCTCACAATAACAGCTACTTCTAAACCTGCATATAGATTGTTTGCTGGGGCCACGAGAGGAAAGGAAAGATGGTAGAGGAGGTTCACATTGACTGTAGAATGTGTAGGGCATTGTTTGGTGCTACTTTTGAAAATGTCACTGTCAATTAAATGTAAAAAATATGTAATTAACTGTGATCTGTTTTAGGTAAACAGATTCCACCGTTGGAAAACACTGAGGACGAGAGCAACGAGTCGTTTAAACTGACTCGACAGCCCCCTCCTTCCGCCAGAAAATGCTGCTAGTGCCGGCCTTAAGGGACCAGCACCCCTCAACAGAGCATCACACAGTCCTTCATGCACACTTCACAGAGGGGTCAGCTCACAGGAACACTTCATACCAGAGCTCAGAGAAAGCACTGCCAGTAGATTTATAATTAGAATCATGTGCCATTTTTACTATTTCACACAGTTATAGCCTTACGTTTGTCCTCCTCTGGTGGTGATTATGTGGATTGCATCAGCACTGTTCCACAATGCATTGCTTATTACACTTGTTTCCTTCCATAGTAACAAATATAAGCACAAAAACAAAGCAAACTAGTTGAGCTTACAGGTGGGGTGCTTTATAAGGTAAGTTACGCTGTGGGTGAATTTTCAGGACTGCTCTCTGGCTTCGTATTGCACTGTGGCTCTGAAAACAGCACACATTTTTACTCTCAATAGTATTTTGGTTTCATTTTGCTGGGTTTGTGTATATGTCACTTTATTATGTTAAAATGGTTGAATCTTAGATAAGTTTTGTAGCTCAAATGCAGCGGCTTTACATTCCAGTGTGTCATGTGTCTTTTTAACACACATTTGCTGTAAAAGGTTTAAGTGTGACGCTGCAGAACGTTCAGCAAACTGGCCTGAATCATGATTGAGTATGACACCCGTGTTGAAACACTGTGACCAGTACCAGGTTTGTTTACATAGTGATTGTGAGGTTGTTTTCTATGAGCTCTATGTACCATCTGTGTTACTACAGGGAAAGACTGTAAGCAAAAAACAACAAAAAAGGGTTTCATTTATGGACATATATGTTTTATTGTACAGCTTCGTGTACAAATGTAAATGTTCCAAATGCAGTTTTATACACTAACCAAATACTAAACGAACATAGGGATTTTCTTTTTATAACGCACATGTCGTAAATGAAGAGCCTTGCTGGATGAGAGTTTAACTTTATGGAGTTAATATCACTGACCACTTTAAAGAGTTGCAAATCAGAGTTAGGATATTAAATGGCAGTATTAATCTGTTTGTAAATGCTGTTACAGTAAGACAGTTTTGAAATTGAAACTTCTAATGTCCAAGAATCTTCCTTTGTTCTAATGGTTTTAATCACATTTTTATGTCTAACAGCATTTGTATTTCTTAGGTAAGCATTGAAGCTGTAGTATGCAGGATTTCTCTTTTATTCCACTTCTATGAACCGCTACAAGGTGTGAATGTGTTTGAAAAAACAACTGCTCTCTGCATATTTTAGCATTTTCCTATTTTTTAACATTGGATGCAATGTCTAGAGTGTGCAGCTACAGTTCACACACAAAAAAAGATATTGTAGCAACAAGAGATGAGAAAAGTAAAGCTGGATTTAACTTTTACTCAGTAAAAAACACTTAAATGAGGATGTAAATGAGGCCAGGTTTGTTCACAAACATTTGCCTTGAAATCCTGCATATTATGCCTTTAACTGTAAAATGCTGACCAACATTCTCAATGGGAAATGCTGTTTTCTGCCAGTTATACCCAAGGTATTCTAACCATGCCTAGTCCTAAGAGTCTCTGCCAGAAAGATGATGGATTTAACATAAGATTTGTGCAGTATTCCACTTGTGCCTTTTATTGTTTTGTATTATGTCTATGAACACTCTTTTTACATAAGTGCCTATGTAATATTAAAATAATGCATGAAGTCAGTACTGACTATGTCTATGTACTTAAAACTGTCCACTATGTATGATCAGTCTGTTTGTGTAAGTCATACGGCTTTTGCAGATTACTCTGTATTAAAAATATTAATGATTCTATGTTTTTATGGTATCTTCTCTAAAAAGGATACTTAGGCAACTTTTCCCCAACAGTAAATAATTGTGAGCACACTCCCAATTTGGAGTGGCAGACAGGAGCAAAGGAAAGGCATATATTGTGGAAATAAATATGGACCATATACATATTTAAAAGTACTTCGGTGTTTTAAGTGTAAGTTGTTTCAGGTCAAATTTTCATTTGCCACATGTCATTGTTTAGTCTGTGGCATTGCTCCTGTCTGCTTCTCCAAACTGTGTGAAGACAACTATTAACTTAAGTTAATTAGTTATCTATGCAAAAGAATCTAATAGAACTACATTTTTACAAACTAGCATGATAATATTTTCTTAAACGATGGCAAAAGATAAAACCATATTTCAGCTTTTTGATGTTTATGTGTATAGCTGTGTTATGTGTTATGTTAATGTATAGCTCATAGTGTTGTAAAAAGCACAGATTTGGTTGTAATGTCTCTGCTTAAGTCCATCATATGAAAACTCTTTGCTGTTGACTCCTCTTTAATAATGTAAAGTCAGATAATGAGACACTCGTTAAGGTACAGGCTCATCCATTGCATAAAGTGACCTTAAAATGAGGGTCACTTAATTAGTCATGTGTTGTTTATATATAGTACATATAGTTAACATGACAGAGTTAATGGTCACAAACAGCACACGTTACATAAAGTTAAGGCCCATTCTTCACACTGGAGTGGATTACTGTTCAGGAGCTTTCTGTGGAAGGTCCCTGCTTCTTGTCACGAAGATGGATTTAGCCATAGCCTGTTGTCACTTTGATCTAAAGCATGCACAGAAAACACTTTAATGTGACCAGACATCATTTTGCTTGAGACATTAGGATTTATTGGAACCGTTGTGGAACTTAGTAAATAAAAGTTTAGTTTAAATGTCTATGAAGAGGAGTAAGGTTCTTTACAAATAATAATTCATTAATTTGGCTACTTCTGTTTAGCCAGGGCTGGTGTTATGCCAAGGTCTGTATACGTGCAGAGAATTGCATCCTCTTACTCCCTTGCTTTCTTGAATAATAAACCCCCTGCATTTCACCACAAGTCATTTTACTGTCAGATTATTTGACCCATGTGTCTAGAACTCTTCACATAGGAGTTTAAAATTTTGGCAGAAAAGCAAAAGCTGACAGCCCTGTCAGCTCTGAGAATTGAACTCACTGTTTAATTTACCAGCTAAAATTGTGAAAATCAAATATATTTTTTGCAAGGTACAGCACTTGGTCTAAACCTTAATTAGTTATGGTCAGATGAGAATGCACAACCCTTAGACACAAAATATAGTAAACATGGTGATGATATTGCCTTTATTGTGACATTGTAAAAAGCCTTCTAATTTGCTATTTTGAGTCTGTTTTTTTATGTTATGCAATGCTCTCGACAGACACTAAATTTTGTTTGAGGTGTTTTGGCTCCACTGAGCAGTAATCCACTCAAAGTGAAGGGTTAATAAAGTCCACATGTTCCCCTTTAAAAGCATAACCCTGCACAGAAAATAACATGTCGCTGCTATTTAAACCACAACCATGTAACTTGTCTTTTTCACAGTATTTTACACAAGATTTAACCAATTCTCAATGCCACTGTTGCTTAGCCACGAGGGCGCGCAACAGGGCAGTGCACTGCGCGCTCCCGTGTTAGTACTCAGCTGAGGCTCGTTCACGGAGCTCAGTCTCAGTCCGCGCTTGACTCAGTGGCTCCAGGACTTCCACTTGTCAGTTAGTCCCGACACCGAAACCAAGTGCATCCCCACAGCTAAAATGTCAAAGTTGGAACAGGTTCTTATTCTCGACCCTCCCTCCGACCTCAGATTTAAAGGTAGGTAAACCCCTTTGGAAGCGTGTGTGAATGGTGACGGGAAAATAGCTTGACTTAAATAATTTTACACTCCCTCCAGCGAATTTCGTTGCTAGCCAGCTAGCTAACATTCAGCGCCATTTTAAGTTAGCGTTAGCCAGGTCCGTGACAGGCCGCTGGATCCCCGAGCTAGAGTGACGGGAGTAACCGGCGCTGCTCGCACTCTGACCGGGCTGGCAGCGAGCGGACAACACGGAGCAAAGTGTCGAATAGCAGAGACAGCACCACGGTTTGACAAAGCATATATAATCTGAATTTACAGCCTACTCTCTCTGACAAACACGTAACTAGTGACAATTTGAGGCTCTCTACTTGTTGGTGTTAGCAATAGCAAACTGTTGTTTCTGAAGGGCTCTGCCTGTTCCCTGAAATGTAACCTGGTCCTGACGTGGAAACAAATGAACTTTTACAATTCCCAACAAAGCGTTTAACCTGGCGACACACTGGCATTTCAGTTCACAAAATGACAGGTAGATTAAGGGAGAAACTTTTGAATGGTGCCCTACCTAACTTATAACACATTTAGGTGTTATATCTAAGAGGGAATATTGTTTTTATATTCAAGAGACAATTGGACTTAATCATCATACTGTACTTTCAAATCATACTTTACTTTTACCTGAAATGATTTTTCACTACCTGTAAATAAGTAGAATATGCTTTAATGTCTACAAATTTGTTTTATGCTCTCTAATACATGTCAAACAATCAGTCGAGCACTGGTTAATGAGTAGATATTTTATCATTGTGTTGTGGTTGTTTTACATTACTTACATTATTATAACATAACTGTAATCGAGTTGTACTGATTTTGAACAGTGTCTTTAATAGCTCTTAGCAGTGATTATGCAACATTCATAAGGTAAAGGTAGTGCTTATGCTTATGAGTGATTTACTTTGCCTGGCAGTCGTAACATTTAGTGATCAAAGTGATTACAGTGACTACTTGCTGATACAAAAGTTCAAAGTTAGTGCAGCCAGCTAGCTTTTTCATAAACAAAGTGACTTGCTCTCAGTTTCAGCTGTGAACCCAGATGTATTTTCAGCCCTTGACATTTGTAGGAATCCAACTGTTGCTCTTGTGCTCATGCCAAGTCAATAGGAAATTGGAATTGTACTCAATGAAAAAAAATCTATTGGTCGTGTTTCATTTTTTTATCATCTATTTTGACTATTTTTCAAGATTCAGTATTTTGTCCCAGTTCGACGTCCTTGTAAGGAAGGCGTTACAACAGAGAGCCACTGTTTACTTCTGCTGATTCAGAATGCCACGCTTATAAGAGCCCGATTGTGGGTTAGTTAAGCTAGGTATGGGTGGACACGTCTACAGACACTGCACGAAAGTGTATCGGTCACGTCTGTAAACAACATTACATACTTCAAATTCACTGACATTCGCTGATTATTCCTCTTCAGACAGGCTCCCATCATTTATCTGCAAACTTTTTCAGTTTCTCAGTCAGTTTCTCCATGTCGTGTGAGTTCATTAACTTTACCTTAAGCTCGTTGCTGGTCTTTGTATAACAGATCTGGCCGAACTGGAAATACTGTTTTGGATACATAAACAATTTTAAATGTGGTCAGAGTTGAGTTTGTCAATGATTTGAACCTCCAAATTCAGAAAGTCAGAGAAAGCCTGACAGCAGAGACATGGTGCATCATAATCTTATCATGGACATCCTTATTTTACCTGATTAAGAAACCAATTAGACCTTTTCTGATTACTGATCAGTCACACGGTCCACATTTTGCCTCATGACGGCCGGGAAAAATCCACAGCTTAATAGCAGTTATACAACAAAGGTAAGGTTGACACAGATATTACGAATAGTAATTAATTTTCTGTCAATAAAATATGACAAAATCATAATTCTAAGCAGTCCTTTCACCTAAATCTTGAATGAAACAGCCGTGACTTTATCTGAAGCCCTAAATGAAATGTAAATCCATATGGAAAACAGTTGCAAATGCATTTTATTATCTCTTACTGAAGGAACTGATCTCATTTTAAATTTACTACTGATTTGTTTGGGAACTGGATTAGTTTAGAGTACAGTGTGTTATGGGCATTTAGTACGTTTTAAACAGGTCCACACAACATCTTACCAATCAGTAAGACCGCAGTATCATTACGGGCAATATCTGTTTTGTAAAATGGCTCATTTAATTTATTCAATCCCAAAGCCGAATGCAGGGGATGGTTCATTTAGTTCAGTATGACATGCGTCTAAATTTACATGTTTGTTGCTCCACTGCTTCAAACTAATATCTATCGTTGAGCCAGCCCTCATTCTTTTTTCAAGTCGCCTACGATCTCTTTTTCTGAGACTGACCCCACAGACTGCTGCATTGAAAACAGAATTAGCCATTACTACTATTACTGCTACTGCTACTACTAGTATTACTGTTTCCCATGTGTATATAGGTGGAAACTATTTATATATCTTCTCCACAAGTTTAATTGGGAGTAAAATATTGGATTAAACTGTGGTGAAGACACACAGAATTTCACACCTAAGAGGAAATAAAAATAGCTAACAGTGATTTACTGATAACAATCTGTGCTAATTGTAACAAATCAGGTGTATCCTCGATGTTAACGGACCTCACAATTACCATTGATCTGAATCTAAAAAGGAAAACCTATTATGAAACCTTCTTGTGAAAAGCAATACAGTGCGAAAGATGACCACAGCTTGTTTCTGTCACAGAGACGGAGGAGCTAAATCCGTCTGCGTGTATCCGAGAGCCGGTCTGTTTTAGAGCCTCTGCTGGGATTCCTTCAGCGAGCTGGTAGGGGCAGCCCTCCTTTTCCTTGGCTGGTATTTTTAGCGTAGGACTGGCCTGGGGGACCCTAACTCTCCGCGAACGAGCAGCGAGATGAGAGAGATGGTAAAGGTAGCATCTCGGAGTTGGGCAGTGGATGCGGGCGTGGGAGTAGAGCTGATGAGAACAACTGCTTCGATGTGTTATAGTCACTGGGTTTTAGTGATGGTTGCAGCTTTGAACACCGAGCTAATTCTTTGTATTAGGACATAACTAAAGTGTCCCATTTGGCAAAACAACAATGAGTAACAGATTAATATTGTTTTCTAGTTGTAAAAAATCCCTGATGAATTTTGTTGCCATGGCATCTAGTGTTAGTACTGCCATACTCTTTTGTTTCATGTGTTTTATGTTCTTGTTTTCTTCAGCGCTTTTTGACTCAGTTTACCATCAAATACGAAAAAAGGCAGCTACCGTCCTGGACCATGGGATAACTGTAGTCGCCAGGGTGTAGCTGTCACCCTTCACTCCTGATGTTTTCAGAAGATACATAAATGAGAATGTGGCGTCTGTTTATTTCTAAAGGAAGCTGCTGGCCTGATGCTAATATCCTGGACTGTTCACATTTGAAGCATAGATAAAATGAGGAGGACGTGGCTAACATCGCTAAAAACAGACGCTAACGACAGCTCCACCTAATGCAGAAGCTGTAGGCCTTGTTTCTGGTCTAATCTTGACTTGCTCCTCAGGAATAACATTTTCAAATGTGATTTTCCAAGTGAATTATCAGAAATAGGAAGTTTGGATCTACATTAGCCCAAATCTTATTTACCTCAACCTTTGGTATTTCGACATAATATGGAGAGTATGTTTAAGTGTCATTCAATGTATATCATCATTTCTTTATATTAATACAATATATCTATTTCCTAATTGGCATAGCTATGTCTAAACCCATTTAGTTTGATTAATTTCAGTAATCACAGTAATTAAACTGTTTAAACAGACTTTTAGTAGTTAAAATAATGGAAAATATATATTGTGATTTCATCAATTAGTTCTATATCATTTGGGAATAGTATTGTTTACACGTAGAAGTTTGTCAGAAAATATTAAGGATTGACAAATCACTTCTCTGCTTGGACACGTAAAAAGAGTTTGTCATAATGCTTTAACAAATTTTCCCACATGCTTTTAGTCACTAAAATGAAATAATGATCTTTATGTAACTAATGGAAATTGGGTTTGTGCTGACAGTTTTGTATTTGTGGAGTATTACATACGTTTTCCTGTTTGCTCTCTTCATGTAAACGTCATGGTGCATTTCAGTCTGAGGCATTGACGAGGTTTTTCCGGTTTGTAGGAATGTCTTTGTGTCATGATCATAACTCGTCGTGTTGGCTTTAGTCGGGTGGAGCTGCCTCCGTCTGCTCATGCTCTGGGCCTTATCTCCGAACGGTGGGCGTGAAGCGGGTTAATAAAGGCTCGGTTAACCTGGTCAAGCTCTAGTTTGTCTGAGAAATCTCAAAAGTATTCAGATTTATTGTTTTTAGACATTGATTTGACAAAAAAATTTATACTGAATTGTTACGTCTTTTTTTTTTTTGTTTTGTTGATGATGAGACACACGTTGAGACAGAAGATTAGACTCTGTTTATCATCCAATGCAAAAATAGCCAGTTACCGTCCTGGACCGTGGGATTACTGTGGTCATCAAGGTTTAGCTGTTAGCCTTAACTCACTGTGTTTTAATACAGCTGTAGACAGAGGATGTTAGTGAAGGAGAAAGTATGATTTCTCACTTGAACAGATGAGCTAGCTTTGATGGCGTCGAGTCTGAAGATTAGAGCTGGATTTTGGAAAAGCTTGAGAATAAAAATGGATATAGCTTTTGCTTTTAATTATTGCACTTACCTTTGATACAAACCAAAAGCGACATGAGCAACTAAAGTGAAAGGCCTTCGTTTATTTTCAGTGCTCGCGCGGTACACGGATTGCCGAGACACAAATCCAACGACCTGTTCTTATATTTGAAGCCGAGCAGACTTCAGTATTGTGCAAAAGAGGACGTCCCGCCCCTTGTCAGTGACTGTAGATTTAGGGTTGGCAGCACAATGTGAGCGACATGGGCAAATACAAGCGACAAAGTGTCCTCTGATGTTTTTAATTTGGTAGAGGTATAGTTTCATCTTCTTTTCATGGTATCTTCCAACAAAATACTGAATATCTGCCATGCTTCCTGTAAAACGGATTGAGTTTGGTGTTGGCTATGTCAGCGTTTACTACTTAATACTTCAAAATCCTAGTAAAGTTTCAAGGTTTTGCCAAAACTAATAAACTGTACTGAAAAACTAACTTCAATTTACAAAACTAAATACATTATTATTGGTCTGTGAAAACATGTAAACACATAAGAACACATCATCTGTGACATTGAATATGAGCCACGCCCTTAGACCCATGCAATGTTCAGAGCCCCGTGCATCATGGGACATGTTTTTCCAGGCTCCCAGCCTAATTGTCCTGATCGAGTTTGGGGTACTGTCCTGGTGACTTGGCGTCGAGTTGTGTTCTGGACATGACTCTTCAAAGCTGGACGTTGCTGACTGAGGTTAAGGAGCTAATTTAAAGCAAGTCACAAGATGGAGCCCTGAGTATTGATATGCTGATCCAGGACCTGAGGAGCTCCGTTTCAGATATGAACATGGGACATCTTCTATGAAATTAGCTGACAGGCGAATAAACCTGATTATCTCCAGCGAGAGGGTTATGTTTTCGTTGCAGTTTGTCTGGATCTCATCAGGAATAAATACAAACTACCAGTGTCCAGTCTCTTCAGCTCGACAGGACGTTTGAGTTGTTACCAATAAAACAGACATTTTTACACTTCTCATTTATGTGATATTACTAATTCAATAGAAATGTTTTAATTTTTGGAGGAATTCTTGTTTTCATGCAGCAGCATCCATGTTTTATAAGGTTTATCGCGGAGCTCTCCAGGAGCTGGGCCCAGGCCAAGAAACTCTCTATTCGATTAGTCTTCCTAATCACGTCGGCCTAACTGAGTTACAGCCTCACCGTATTTTTCAGCTAATCGTTTTAAAGGTCTTTTTGAACATTGGCACCAAAACACTGCTGGGTTATCCTTTGCTATGAATAAGGTGCAACTTAAATATTAAATTTCCTCTTTGTAAATGCTCTTTGTTACTGTGGATTTGATATTTCTAACTCACTTCCTTGGTAGCAACAGTGATCATTCTGTAAAAAAAAAGAGGTGAAAACTAAATAGTGTAAATATCTTGTGTGTTTCAGGTCCGTTCACAGATGTAGTCACCACCACCCTCAAACTGAGTAACCCCTCTGATAGAAAAGTATGTTTCAAAGTGAAGACGACAGCGCCTCGCAGGTACTGTGTACGGCCGAACAGTGGGATCATCGAGGCTGGGGGCTCCATCAACATATCAGGTGGGTTCTCTTAGTTTCATTTTTAACCTTTCATTCAAAAAGTTCACATCTATTCTTTTATCTGTAAGCCCTGTCCTCTTTATTCTCTCAGACATAAAAGCACAATGACAAAGGTTTAGGTTTAGTTCGGACAAGATCTGATCAACCAAACATTATTATTAAGCCTCACTCCTTTTAAAATAGCCTTAAGCCCCTTTGGGATTGACACAGGATTGAAATGTCTTTCCTCCCTCACTCCTACAAGCTCCAGTGTTATCATTTGGTTTATTCATGTCTCAATAAACGTCTCAATCTGGGAATAGTTTGGCGACATAATAAACACTTGAAGTTCTCTTCTCTGTGAGCCATATTTTCTAGTAAAAATTGCTTAAATCTTGATAAAACCATAGAAAATTCAGTAGATCTAATCCTTTTCTGTGGATTTCAAGGCTGCAAAGGTCCAAGTGTATTTACAAGCTGCAGGAATGCGATTGCCTTTTAAGCTTCAAAGGCTGGGCACGGCATTAGGTCAGAGTTTGGTGTTGGCCATGTCAGCGTTTACTCATCGGAGAATAAGGAAGTTAAAGTGACTACAGAGAAAACAAAAAGGTATGTCCTGAATTGACTGAAGATGTCACATATAAAAGAGAAGTGTTGAGAGGTGACAGTGCTGTGCTCATGTGGAAGTAAGGGTTGGCTCCAGAAAGCCTGGCCACAGTCACAGACTCGACCCACACCTGGCATTTACATGTGTCCTGTCTGAGCACACACAGGATCGGGTCTCACTTTTCCGCTCCATATGCAAAACTGCACATGCGTCTGCTTTGCACTTCCCAAAACTCTGGCCTTACTCCAAATGTGGGAACTTACAGCTCCATAAACGTAACGAAGCGGCACAAATCTGATTCAAAGGTCCACTCCTTTATTCTGTGAATGGTTGAACACTTGATACTCACTTGGAATCTGCTTTTTGTTTCTGTCGTGTCTCTTTATCTCTGTTTGGGCTTCTCTCTCTCGGTTTATTGTCTACATGAACACTGGTATTTTTAAAAACCTGTTTTTCCTTAAAGCGTTTTCAAATTATCTCTGTCTGCCTGACCCAACTATAAATGTGACAGGCCACTAGACGAGGATACACAATGCAATGAATGATTAAATTTGTCTTGACATTGAGGTAAATGCTTTTATATTTTAGACACACAGTTGTGACATTTGTAGACTTTGAGCTTTTAGTCATTGAAGCCTGATACCGGACCTGCCATTTTTTGTTTATATTGTTACCATGGATGCTGGATATATTTATTAAACAAATAACAATGAGCTTGAGTGGCTCACCTAGAAGAGCGTATAACATACTCGTGCGACCCAGGATTGATTCAGGCTTGGATCCTTTGCCCAATGTCGTTCCCCTCTGTCACCCTGTCTATTGTTTATTATCAAATAATGGCAAAAAAAAAGAAAAAAGGCGCCTGTTGCTAAAAAACGCTAGCTTTGACTTACAAAAAAAGCATACAACGTTTAGCATGTTATCACAAGAACAAGAGACACTGAATGTAAAAACCTCATTTGTGCTTAAACAATCAGTTCTTTCCCTTTATTGCCTCCTAAATGGCACTAAATAAATACAGCTGAGTTCAATGAAAACTTCAGTGCTCATGTTTTATGCTATACTTCTACTATGTTTAACAATGTGAGTAATTTTGCATTGCTCTTTTGTATAACAGTATTTATTTAATTGAGGGTTTGTCAGGAGGGAAAACATCTGCAGTCTGTCCCGTTATTATCGTCACTTTTTCCTGAATAAAGCCAAATACTTCACCCAATTGTTCTCTGGCTCCTGTTCAAAGATTAATACAACATCAGTCCTATTTTAAAATACTGAGAAACTACGTTTAGTGCGTGACAGTGAGAGAACCTTTTGTGAGACAATTATATTTGCATTTTATAACTACAAAATTAAATGAAAAGTAACTTCACTGTCTCGTGAAATGTATTGATTATTTAACAAAAGACATTGCATAAAATCACATTTTCTTGAATTATTTAATTTCTATGTTTTCTGTTGTATAATACTAAATGACATTATAGTAGCAGCTAACTCTTACTGTGTTTTCTCTTTACAGTTATGCTGCAGCCCTTCGACTACGACCCCAATGAGAAAAATAAACACAAATTTATGGTGCAGACAATTTTTGCACCTCAAGTTATATCTGACATGGATTTATTGGTGAGTCTGGGTGTTGTTTATGTTGTTTTTGCAATGTAAACATGCTCCACTATTTCTCTATAATGATAATATTTGTGTTGGCCATCTGAACTCCAGTTATGTTATTTTTTGATTGCCCAGTTGTTGCCGGATAGTCCAGTCTGTGTAGGATCTCAGTGGGACTTTCCTGGTTAAATAAAGGTTAAATAAAAGTTTTAGTCCAGTCCAGGCTGCTTGTATTATTATGGCTGTATATTAGGCTAGTAAAAACACACTTTTATATGAACTATTAGTGCAGGTTTGTGTTACACTGAAGGTGATTAAATACATTTTAATCTGATGAAAACAATATTCTTTTCCTAATTTACACAATCCCACCTCAATAGCATATGTGGTTATGTCCTCCATAGACCACACATTTACATGAATGTTGACATAGTTCAGTGTAAGTAATTCATTTCTGATTTTCTGTGGCCCATTTTAGCATTACATGGTTTAGAATTAAGTGTTGCTCCTGTTTGCTTCTTCAAACTTGGAAGTGTGCTGACAACTATGTCCTGGACGAAATAAATGAGCTCAAAGTATGTGAGGTATGTACGAGAGGCCACATTAATATCAACTAACTCACTTAGATCTTATGGAATAGTGTCTCTTTCCATATATCAGCAGAACCCCTTACCATTTATAGTAATAATAAAAACATACTGCCTTCTCATCACTCTTTATAGCACTTATAATAGTCACATAAAAATCTGGACAAGGTTTGATTTGTTGCTCAGATCAGTGTATTCCTCATAGTGGACGCCAGGGGGCAGTAGAGGCCTGCACAGTTACAGCAGGAGGACTGAAACGTAAAGATTTCTACAGGAATTGGTGAATAAAAAAGCTCAATCCAGGAAGTGCAGTGTAGTACCATAGATCCATGTATTTACAATGAAAACATGCTTTGTTAATATATGTATTTATTGCGTTATACTTTTTCTTTCATGTTACATAAGGAGTCTTGGGCCACACCTCACCTTTAACATTTTTACAAATATCCTGGTTATTTAACAGCAACATTACCATCTACGCTTTAAAAACTGGAGAGACTGTGTGTTGCTTCTGAACGCAGTGAAGCCGACTCAAAACTGTGCAAAGAGAGAGATTCCAGCTGCTCGCAGTTTACTTGATGAATAACATGCCCATTTTTCATCTCCACCAGTGGAAAGAGGCAAAACCCGATGATCTCATGGATTCCAAGCTGAGATGTGTCTTCGAGATGCCTTCTGAAAACAATAAAGTGGTAAGACATTCCACTTTCCACATTCAAATAATTATAAGTGTAATGATGTCAGTGAAGGGCTCACGCTGATAACTTCCAGAGTACCATATAAACTGTTAAACTATATATATTTGTATCAGTGCTTCCTGCTGCACTCTATAATTATTATAGACATTATTTTTCTATGTGGAGTCTATGTAGTCATGAATAGCACAAGTGGAAAATATGTGGCGCCAACTGTTGATGATGTGATTGGTTAATTTTCAGCTTCTGCTCTCGACAGTCACATAATATTAGAATCTCAGTTGATAAATAAGTCTGTGCTGTGAACCTGTTGCATAAAGAACAAATACAAACAGTGAGTCCTGTATCAAAGCCACGGCCACTAACGCTGAATATTGTTACTGTGTGTTCAGTGAGCAGACAATGGTCTATTCATTTAACACTTTAATGTTGGCTGTGGCCTGTATTCACTGCATTATTTTTAATATTTGCTTGAAATGTCATAATCTTGCGTCATTTATGTGTCAGTGGCTTGTATTTGTCAGCGTTCATTTATAAAGGTTGTCTTTTCTCTATGCGGTCTTCTATTTCTCCATGCCGTCATGTTGTCTGTCCCACATCAAAGATGACTTTTGGAGAGATGTGCTTCCTCTTTGGTCTCTTTGATGTCGCTGCTGTGAGCCTCTGGGCCCGGGACAGACTGCCTTTTCATTGGCACAGGCTCCCGTCTCGAGGCTAACCTCTGTACTTAGCTCAAGGCTGGATCTCACCCCGGTGCCTCTGTCACTCTGTCTCTCCAACAGAACGACGTCGAAGCCATCAAATCCTCTCCGGTGGTCAACTCTGTGAAGGCCGAGTCGTCAGCGGCCGCCGTGTCCAGCTCCGCCGACGATTCAGAGATAAAGAAAACACAGGAAAAGTACAAGAGATTGCAGTCTGAGAACATCAAGCTGACCGATGAGATCCGGCAATTAAAGGTTGGAAGTGTTAATGAGTCCAACAATATGTTTGATTGTTACATTGACATCCATTCAACATGATTCTGAACACAGAGCCCATAGTAAGACATTAGACTGTGTTCTACGCAAACACAAAATATTTTCTTTTCCCACCTATTCATTCCTCTGTTTATTAGCCCATTTCAGGCTCTTACTAAGTAACTAATGAATGAACCAATCACTGAACGACTTTAACTCATAACGACACAGTTAAAACTCACCCTGCTCTCTTTTATTAGGTTTATACTGAGTTTAAATGAAGAGAAAATAAAACATAAACACATTAGTGAGTGTCAGCGCTGTGTTAATTCATTGTCAGTCAAGTCAAACTTTCAGTACTTACTGCATTCTTATCCATTAAAACTGGTTTGGTGTGCACTGTCTGTTTATTGGGAAACCCCAACACTTTGCAGCTCAATAACAGTTCGTCCACATCAAAGACACTGAGGCTAATGGATCATGAGAAGGACCTTTATCCAGAGAGAAGAGGCTAACTGATTTACTGTGTGTGAAGCAAAACAAATTAAAGATTGTGCAGAGCTTTATCAAGGTGTGACGACAGAGATAAAGTAGACTTGTGCTTAGAGCAGTAGCTGTGCATTTCTTCAGTTTTGGACTGTCAAGATATAATTGATTTAAATGAAAAAAGCCAAATTAGTTTCACAAATTACTTGATTACATAGTTACACATTTTAAGCATTTATTTTTAACCTACTACTCTCGGTTTAACTTGTTTCCTTTGAACAGAGGTTACGCTAATACATAAATAGACGTCCAGAGAGAGCACTCAGTAGTTTGATGGGCTTCTGTGTAAATTTGGACAAAGACAGCTGTACAGTTCAGTCCTAATTTAGTTTTGAGCATAGTTATATTCAGTGAGTGTTGTGGGTAACACCAGGAGACGAGGCTTGATGAGAAAAGCCACGGTTCGTTACCTTCTTCTAACAATAAAACGTTCACTGATATTGTGGTGTGGTGATAGATTTTTTTCCACTTTACAATCCTATAAATACGCTGTTGGTTGTTTTTCCAGGAGGATAACCTGAGGATGAGAAAGACCCCTCGCTCAGACCACATGGCCACAAACTCCACTAGCCTCCTGGGCAGAGAAGCCAGCGCCACCTCCCTGCCCTCTCTCTTCGTCGTCATAGCCGCCATCTTCATCGGGTTTTTCCTGGGGAAGTTCATCTTGTAGACTGGGAGACGCATGCCGGCTGTATCCCCGCTCCCCAGCTCCGAAATCTACAAAGGCTCGACACCAACAAGTCCTCGGGTTGACTTTGCCATATCATTGGTAGTGTGGCCTCCAGTGAATACATCTGTACAGCATCATCTGAAGGCGTTGTCTTTTTTACTCTCTCACACGGTTAGTACACACACAGAGTTCAGTAAAAGAAGGCGACGACGCAGAGATCTTGCTCCCGTTTTTGTTTTTGGTTTGGCCCGACCGGATTCACAGGTAACATGGCGGACAATGAAAGCTGTATTCTCTGATCAGTGGAAGCTGCACCGTGGGCGAGAGGCTCCGTTCAAAAAAAGATTACATTATTTGTTTCCTCTGTTTTTAATAGGAATTGGATGGATTGGAAGATAGGTGTCTTGTAAATGTTGTTTTAAATCCTTTTAAAACACAAAAGGAAAACATAACTTCAATCAAAAAGAGCTCGTGAGCGCCGCCTCTCGAGTCGTTTTGTTCAGTTTGTGATTTCTACTTCTCGTCTTGAATGTTCAGGTCCAGCTGGGGATATAGGTGCCTCTCTTGTATATTTCTGTCTTCTCTTCCCGACTACACCAATGCAGACTTTATATTATTATTATTATATTATTATTATTAATATTATTATACAAATCCTATATTCCTTATGAGGCAAATATTGACTGAACTAAGGTCTCCATTCTTACAATTCTGTCCCATGGTATTAAGCATTGAAGAAATAAAAATGAAAAAATGTGGTTTTGATAGCTGTCCTTTTCCTGTGTCTCATTTCACTGGTTCTTATTAGATTCACATGAAAACCTCTGCACAAAAAGCAAGCCTCTGGTTTTGTTCCATCACAATCTACGTTCTCATCTTCTGTTTTCTCACAAAGCACAAGCCGTAAATTTAAAGCAGCACTATGTCACTTTTCATGGCGTACGTCACTAAAGGAGACAAATTCTGTGGCAAAATTCATCTGGGACTTTTTGTATCCCATAAATATTATATCTCGAAGGAAAATATGCATAGATGATGTGGTATGTTTTTAGACATGTGTTCTCGTGGGGTAAACGTTACATAGTGTTGCTCTAAAAGTTTTTTTCTCATGAATTTTACCACTTAAAGCTGCAGCAGCCACAAACTCCTTCTAGTCACAAAGCCTTCATGCTACAGTTTTCCTCATTAAAAGAAGTGTTGAGGCATAATAGTGCTACATTTATGTTAAGTCCGATCAAAATTACACTTAACTTACAGCTAGTAACTTATATCAGGGTAAAAAAAAACAGCCATTGGGATAAAAGCTAAATCTCAATGAGAAACACAAGGAGAAGAATCTATAGATGTGTCCAGGACAGTTATATACAGTACCGTCACATATAGTCCATCACAAATAAATGAAAACAAGTCCATTTAATATCAACAGGAATGAAAAATCATCCAAATGAGTGAGAGGAGCTGGTTTATGGAGGCCTGAGCATAAATAGCTAAGGTCCAATCATCTCTGGGACATCAACTGTGGGCTGGAGATGGGACAGAGGGACAAAAAATGCACTCTTTTCTTCATATGACTGCTTTTTATTCTGTTTTCTATTTAAACAACTCCAGAAAATGATAATTCTTTTGTTAAAGCTCCTCAATGTGGCCGTTTGAAACTATCTGGGACACTTCTCAGCAACATAACATCCTCCATGAACCACATTTAAATGCACATTGAAGTAGTTTCTGTCTTAAATGATATATTTTCACCTGCACAATTTACATTTCTCTGTAAATCTGCTTCTCCAAACTGGAAGTGTGCTGACTACTGCCACTGCAGGTAATTAAACTTACCCAAAAGTACCTAATAGGACAGCCTTTACAAAATGTGGTGTTTGTAGCGTGGGTTTGTTACTGACAGGACGACACAAACTTCCCAGAGCCAGTCGCTTGTCAAATGCCAGTTCGTCCTGATGGATAAAACACATCTTACTGTCACAAAACCAAAGTCTACAATTTGTCTATTTGGCGCCACAGAATGACTAATCCTTAAGGACCAGCATGGGAAAAAGAGTCTACTCTGTTATTTTCACTTTGTTGAAGAGAAAATGATGTGTAGCACGATGTCTGTCCCAAAGTGACACTCCAGTCTTGGTTTTAAAGAGAGTTTGAAGCCTTTAATCCTGTGTTGGAATAAAAACAGCGTGAGCTCAATCATTCATTCAACTGCGTTAAATGAGATTTCTGACAATGGCACCGTATTAAATGGCAGTACGTTTTTACAGTCCTTCAAAATACAATGGCGGCATGTCTTATTTCTGCTCAAAACATGAATTGCGCAGCTCAGAAAATGACTGGCTTCTACACAGGTGCCAGGTAACAGCACACACACACTCACTGTAGCTGACATTCTGATTAAAGACAGAATATACCACTGTAATGCAAAATAGATATTCAAAATCGAGTTATTTTTACATTTTTGGAAAGCTGAGATATTCCTTAGAGGCTATATACTTCTGCAAAGCCATTTTTTGTTGATGGATGCATTTCGAAAGAATATAAATGCTTCAAAATAACACTCTTTGCATTTGTTTATCTTGGAAAATGATCTACAGGTGCCTAGAGAGGACAAACTGAGCACTGCCCACACACCCAGGTTTCTTTTTGAGCACATATTCTTACATAAAAGTATAGTTTAGTTGGGAACTGAACTTCCATTAGATCTGTCTCCGCTGGGTTTGTCCCTGCAGGGCTCCCATAGCTGATCAAACGCTCTAAAATCGAGCAGTTTTATTTATTTGACTATTATTCAACCAGGAAGAGATACATTTGGCACAACAAAAAATGCCAATAATACACACCTTAGGCAGATCATTTTACGTTGATTGCTGAACTCTACTGATTGATAAACACTCACACTCGGATACAAACACTTTCCGATGTGTAGAAAGCTCTTAAACTGAGGAAATATTCATGACATTTTGAGTTTTTGAATTTTGACTTGACTTTTTTAGTATAATGAAGTGGTAATGATAGTCTCTGGACACTCTGACTTCACCGGACTGTCCAAAAACACAGCTCTAAAGGTGAAATGGTGACTCTAAACTGCTATTAGTGAATAATTCTGAGAGTGACTGGTTTATATTAGTGTTTTTCTCCCTCTGATGAGCTGGCCTCATGCCTAAAGCAGCTGGGATAAGTTCCAGTCCCTCATAATGGATAAGGAGTTAAACGAAGGAATAATAAACAAGGACAAGCCTGGTCTTTATTTGAATATCTTTAACTCACAAAGGCCTGTGTTTATTGAAAGAAGATGAATTTAAAAACACTATAGACAACTAAACAGAACTTTTAATGCTGAATGTGAACACTTTTTACATGATGCCAGTTTTCTAGCCGCTCTGTTCGACCTAATTCGGAGTCAAATCAGTAGAAAAGGGTCAAACGTCGGCCATCTTTAGTGAATGAGCGAATGAGTTTGTCTTCAGAGTGCACAGAGTAACACACAGGCGAGTATCCAACCTGTAAAAAGACATAAATCTGTAAAGAGCACATAAAAACGCACAGAGACGGCTTCAACGTAAGTACTGTCGTTCCCTTTTCCTGTAAACATGTCGACCTAAAAGTCTCTGTATCTGAAAGAGAACAGGAGCTCAGTGTCTGGAGTTCATTGTACAAAAAAACAGTCTTGTGGTAGATATACTGCGTAGATATTTGTCTATTTGTGGAAACAGAAAGGTCGACCGTTAGATCCACTTTAAAGTGCAGTTCGTGTGGTGCAGCTCAGTCAAGTCTTTGGCGTCTGAAAAGAGCTTTTAGAGTATTTTCAGTGTTTTTATTTGCTGTTTAATCCACTTCAGGCATGGGACTCTGAGACTGTAGGATAACCTTGAGGAAAAATATCACGGGATGAAGGTGAATGTTAGTTATGGAGGTCCTTTAAACAGAAGCCGGGCCAATCATCCTTAATGTTTTTCTCTTCTGTACAAAGAATTTAAAAAAAAAATGACTTTGATTTCCAAGAGGTGGAAGAAATAGGCACAGACTAAACTACTGCAATTGGATGGAAATACAGCCAATCAGAATTCAGGGGGCGGTACCGACATACACAGAATAAACTGCCTCTGGACAAAACATAAAACCAATCAGAGAAACAGAGCATGAAGCCAGCCTGTTTTAGGTAAACTGTTGTGTTCAGTGAGAGGGATTCCAGACCCATCTAACTTCATTATGAAGATGAATGGGTCTAGACTATTAAGGCAGGGATTTAAACAAACTTTCCGCATGGTTGCACTAGTTTACTGGGTATTCATTTGTACACATCAAGTTGACAAAGATAAAGGACTTTGAGCCAGTTTGTCTGAATAGTCTCTGTCTTCAGTCTGGTCTCTCTCAGTTTGAGTTTGATTTCCAGTCGAAGGACCAATCAGAATTCATTCAGGGGTCAGTACCAACATTTTAAAGAAAACAGCAACGCTTCAATCATATCCTTTTTTTAAATAAAAGTTGATGATTGGTTGTTCGTATTGAGCTCAGTGGAAGTTATGTTGAAGGGGTCCACAGCCATTTCACTTCACGTAGAAAAGGCCAGGCTTGTCTCTCTTTTTCCCAAACTTCACCCACACTTATTCCAACATTTGATTTAATATTTTGAGAGAACAAACTGTTGGAAAGTTGTGTTAAATAGAGAAGCTGTTTTGTAAATGTCGTCATATCTGCTCCAGGACAAAGGTGATGGTATTAGTGGTTTTCGTATCTTGAATCCGGTCGTGTCCCATGCCTGATCCACATTTCCACTGAGTCTTTGGACAAAGCTCTAACTCTGGTTCAACACAGATGTGACCAAAAGGATGAAGAGCAGCGTCACGTACGTGTCTCTGTCCCGGTGCTGCCCCGAGCTGTCGTTGTAGAGCCTCTGAGGCCGCTCCGAGTCCTCGCCCCGGTTGTAGTCGGGCACGTGGCTGCTGGCCGAGCACTGCACCAGGGGCATCTGGTACGAGGTGGCCCTTTTGTCGGGACGGTCGGGGCTGGAGCCGTCGCTGGGCCGCTGGCCGTTGTACAGGAGGTACCGTCCGTGGGAGTCCTGCTCCATCCGGAAGAGCTCGTACTCGGTGTGGGGCAGACGGATGCCCAGAGCCAGGCAGCCGTTGGTCACAGTGACGTCCTGCTCCACCCCGACCTGCCACGAGCGCTCCGCCCCGCACTCGTTACCGTTGAACACGTTCAGCAGCGACGTGGTGGACACATCCATCGGCGTCACTCTCATGTGGTTCACTGAGACAAAAACATCAGCAATATCGGTTTATCAGGTTCACAAAATCACGAAAAACAACCTTAATTTGACTTGAAGCAGAAAAAACTAGTAACATTCAGCCAAGTCCACAACTACAACCTAATGTAAAGAAAATCCTAGGTTTTCCCTTTTGGTTTAATTACAGAGGAAACAGTGAAATAAACCAGCTGTCAAACCTTGAACAAAGCACTGAAAATGAGCCATGTTTTCTCTTTGTTCTTTGATCCCACTTCGATGTTTCCACAAAAATACAGAGTTAGAGTTTCAAGTGAGTTTAAGCCACAAATACCTTATTTTCAGTCAAGGACCAAAGTGAGAGTGAAGTTAACACTGTCCACTGAGCATACTGTATTTCTCCTTCATGATTTTTTTCACATTAATATTGTATGTTGCCAAAACAAGTACAAAAAAGCCATTTAGTTTTTTTCCTCAAATATAAAGCTCAAGGAGAAAGGCACAAAAACCAAGAACACAACCTTTCTGACTGTACACCTCACAATAAACTATAACATACATGACTTCTTCTACTGTAAATATAACACTACAGTAAATAAAGCTAAAAAAGATTATGTTACTATCGATTTATGCTGTTATTTATGTCTCAGAATACTGTTCAAATACATGGTCACTCTTAAATTATGAATAGAAAGTATAGTTTTACTTGACAGTGTGCCAAAAAAAAAAAACCTGTAACGTCATTTTGAACATTACATGACACTTACTCATAGTTGAACATAAAGCTATTGTCACAGAGCCAATTAAAACAAGTAAAAGGACGGTGGAATATTCCCTGAGGAACTGTAAATGATTTATAGTTTGGAGTTCTTCTTGTTTCGGGTTGAAGTTTTGGTCATATACATCACTGTGATCTGGTTTTATTAAAATGAATGGTATTTAAACTTGTCAAAGATGCATACAATCTCTGTTAAGGTCCTGAGTGGAAATAGCTGAAATAACAACTGTGTGAAAAGTGTGTCAGGGTTCATTAAATATTTTTTCTTGACAATTCAGTACAATATTTTCTCATTAAAGGCAATAACTTACAACTTGTTTTATTCCTCGGTGTCTCATGTTAAAGGTTTATATGATTTTTTCTGACTTTTCCTCCTTCCTTTTCGAACACTCTACAATCTACCGTAGCCTCAGAGGGTCAAAACACAAACTTAATATATCCAATGGCATTACAGAAAAACATTTACGTGATGCAGCATCATTTATCTAAAGCCACTTAAGTTATTATTTCCATTAAGGCTGTGCAATTAATCGAATTTTCAATTTCAATTTCAGCTCCCAATGATCACAGAACCAATGTAATTGAGAAAAAAACGATTATTTATTTTTAGTTTTTATTTATTACTTATTTGTTTTCCATGAGATTGTAGAAGTGCACTACATTGTTGATCTTATTTATTTATCTAAAATTATTATTTCAGTTTATTTTTAAGCTATTTATTTATACGTTTGAATATATTATTTATTTTAACATATTTCCAAAGTCAATGAGTAATCGTGTGAAATAATCATGATTTCAATAATGACCAAAAAGATTGTGATTATGATTTTTTTTCCATGACATTTACACAATTTATCCACCTCTATTTCCTCTTAATCTCGAGGTTTTCCCGTCCGTGTGGGAGTCCTGGGTGAGTGGGTTACCTTTAAAGACAAAGTCGGTGCCGCCCATGACCCTCGTGGAGTGGAGGCCCCTGCTGTAGCGGCCGCGGGCGTAGATGGTGAAGGTGGGGTGCTTGCAGACGGGGTCGGAGTAGTGGTAGTAGTGGCCCTCCCAGGTGTGGTTGTTGTCGTGGAAGATGAAGTGTCGCGTGAGGAAGAGCACCTCGGGGCGGACCTCGCAGCGCTGGCTCACCCACTGACCGTACAGCCCCACGCTGAGGTCGGCCCGCGGGGGCAGGATGGGAGGGTGGAACTCGTCCGAGCGGTAGATGATCCGACACGCGATGCAGCCGTGGTCGTGGTTCTGGACGCCAACAAAAGAACCGTGAGATGTTTAACCGATCCAGAAGCAGGTTGGTTGTAGTTCTTGTGAATTGTTAAAAAATAGAATCATCAGAAGCAATGAAACAACAATAAAGTGGCAAAAAAAGATGTAATAAAACTATGGTACAAATATATATAAAAATAGAGTATAGTTCTGCATAAATCCATTAATTATGACTTTACTATTTTACATTACAATGCCAAAGTTTCCATGAAGATGATAAAAAGTAAACCAGGTTTGTGATACTTAAAACCCAGAGTAAAACCTAAAATAACCTCACTAACCCCTCAATTATGGTCTGTATTACTTAAACTATGGGACCCCTTATGCCCACAAAACCTGATAAAGTGCCACCAAATGTAGATCGCCAAAAAACATGAACAAACCCATCAAAATAAAACTATAAACACTGCTCCAACAAATCCCTCAAATCAAGGACTGGCCTTTCTGCTTTAGTTTGGTTTAAAACACAAATGAAAACACAATTTAGTGCAGCCTCAGAGGGTCAGGTCTCACCCAAACGGGCCAATGCTCTCTCTTACTTTGTGTTTCCTGTCAGTTCTACCTGTCTCATCAACACAAACAGTTTACACACATTCATTTGCAGATGCTACTGAACATGAATGAACCAGAGTTGGAAGTGTTCCTCGTCTATCGTCTGTATATCGTCTGTAAATGTTGTGATTGAATCCCCACTGAGCTCTTCTGGCACAGGTTCAGAGGTTCACGAGGGAAAAACTCTTTCCTTCAGTCTGAAACGCTCTCTGTTGGAAACTGGACAAGCTTTGAGCAGTTCTCAGGCTCATCAACTCTGTTTCTGTAAAAGGTATACGTTTTTTTTGGCGTTTATTTATTAGGTTTGTGCAGCTTGTTGAACCTACTTCAGATATTTCTCTTCTGCTTGGTTAAATAAAACAGAATTAGTGGTTTCATGAAGCTGGTTACCAACTCATTCAGTTAATCCTGGGTTTCTCTGTGGCTTTATAAGCACCGAGTCGGCACTAAATAACCCACACACAGGTGGTCGACAGGTCGTAGGTACGTTAACATGAACTCTAACACAAAATAAACTAACTGTGGCACTAAAGGCTGAAAAAACTTCTTATAGACACCAATTAAAGACCAAAAAACAGAAGTAAAAAGTCAAAAACATCTCTCTTCCTGGTTCTTTCACTGGGAACATCACCATTATGACATGATTTTTGTGTGTTCTGTGTGTTGTGTACCTATGTTTTGTGTTAAGCGACTCTTAAAAGCATTAAATAAGTCAAATGTATTCTTACTATTAATCCTTTTAATGCTAATGTGAGTCTTTGATGAATGAATGAGTCTATATCACAAAGAACTGACTGCTTTGGGGCTGTCATTAGGTGATATGATACTATTTTATCATGTTTATTTCAGTTTAATCCAGTCCAATTAAAGCTTCTCTGAATATCCTTTTCCGTTCAACTGTGCTGTTCGTTCTGTACATTTTTTACTCCGTGGTGCAGGTTTACTTTTTTTTAAGTTTTCATAGACATCAATCAAACATGAACCAGCTTTGTGCTACCCCAAAAAAACAGGTTTAACCCACAAGTTATATCTGGAATGATATTAAATGCCTGGAGCAGCTTTTTTTTATCACAGTATTTAATATAAAATAAGAAACCTGCTCTATTTTTATGATGTTCAGTTGTAGCTGCTTTAAGGTGGTCACATTTTTACTCCCAAAACAAGGATCATGTCTGAGATTTATGAAGAGTCTATCTAGAGACTAACTGACAGTTTTTCCTCCGCAACAGTTTCTTAATGAAAGTCCCGGGACGGGTCTAAAGCCGGATCTGTGCAGGTGAACTCAGACATGTGGATGAGATGTGGAGCAGTCTGGGAAAAAGGGAAACGCATGTCAGAAGAAGAAAAAAAAAAAAGACAAAAGTGAAGAGTTCCTGCTGCAGGTGTGGAGAACGTGTTCCAGATCTGCAGGAAACACAGGCCCGTAAAACAGACAGGCTGTCTGAGCGGGACGTCCCACCTCGGAACATGTACAACTCATACAGACACTGAGCTCACATTTACAATAATACAAAGGTTTAACAGGAACGTATCGATATTTTGTTATTTGTAAGTTATTTTACTAAATGATGTTAAATATTGGAGGAATCTTAACGTTTCTTTTACTCAAACTGTTGTTAGATGATATTAAACTGAGCTCTCAGATGTTTAATTCTCACACAGTTTGGTCTGAGATCCTTCAAAACCAGATCTGAACATGCATCTCAGACTTTTCCAGACATTTCTGATCTAAACTTTAGCTGAATTTCTGCTCAACGACAATGTCCAGAAGCACATTTTATTTGCAACTTTGAGTTAAACTTGTGAAATAAAACAGAATTGCACTCTTTATCCTTTAATTAGTTTTAAATGAGACCGGTCTGGCAGCACAAAAGGTGAACAGGCTTTAAGTTCTGGCAGAAAAGCCCTGCAGCAGATTCAAAGTTCAGTTCAGTGTTAGCATCTCAGTTTGAGGATGGTGTTATTTCTCTTCCACACCTACAGAGAGCCGCACCCTCCAATAAAAAGACCTCTCCAGAAATACATATTTAACATTTCTCCTGTGATGGTTCAGAGGTAGTGACCGCCGTTCTGGGTTTTCTCTGAACGACAGGAGCCAAGACGGTGGTCAGTGGTTCGTCATGACCGCATCACCCCAAACGGGATTGATTTTATTTTAAATGAGCTGCTGGACACGAAACAAGAGGGGCCTGTTTGGTTCTCAGTTTAATATAAAAGCAATGAGCGCTAATGAAGGAAAGGGTCTCTGAAATAACCTTCAAAATAAAAGCACGACGAAGAGAAAGTCAAACACTTGTTGGCAGATTACGCAGTCTCAAAACATTTATTTCCATTTATTTTCTGTGTCTTTAGTGAGGTTAAAGCTGCAGTAATATTTTACATTTTAAAAAGTAATACGCAGCAATTCATATTAAAAGTGAATCTTGATCTGAACTGAGCTTTTATTAAATAGTGACAGCACACACGTCTAGTAACTGTATGATCTAAGGTTTATCAAAACATTATACAATATTAAAAGCCTATTCTCTTCCATTTAAATACTAAACTATATCCGACATCTGTATTAACCGCTGCAGTTTAGTCTGCATTGTGTCTATATCACAACATTTAAAGTAATACGATTATATTAAGGAGCTACTAAGGTTCAAACGTTATAAAATGTAGTTGTCGTGGAGGGAATGAAAAGTCTGGACATGAATATGCAACAAAAAATACAAAGCTACACAAAAAAGCCTAAAAAATACACATAAAAAGAAGAGCTTGACGTCAGTATTTACCAAATCTAATACTATTCATAATTAATCACTTTAAGGCATCTGATAACAGCATAATAATCTATACATAAGAACTCCAATTTTTCCCTTTGTTTTAGTGCAAATAAGTACAATTACATTATAATGTCAGTGCTCTCATCAGTCACAAGTGAAAAAGGCTCATCTTTTCTCAAACTCATCCTCATAATATGTCTTTGATGCTAATGCTATTTTGTCAGCAATAACCTTCACTGCTGCATCACAGACTGCTACTGCTACTACTAAAATTTGCCCCAACACCCCTGACTTTGGGTTTAATTACATGTTGCTGCAAAAACATATTAAAAACTGAACTATTTTGCTTTTACCCATCGGTTTAATTAAATCCAACAGGGCACTTTGTTTTTGTCCGCTCTGTGAAGAAATACATCCAGACTCCTCGATTATGTTGCAATAAATTACAGGATTTAGGCACACGTTTTACAACCCGCTGGAGCTGAAGAGTCTGAGGAAATGAGAGGGACATTAGTGCTGCTGTTGCATCACTAAATCACATTATTCATTTCATTTTTACTACGACATGGCACAGCACACGGGGCTCAACCCAAACCACAGCAGATCGAGGACGACTGCAGATGAATGTCACTTTATTTGGCAGCAGCTCTATTTCATCACCAACGAAAAATGTTCCATGGGACAATATTTCACACGAGAAAAAGAGACAGAGGCTGAAAAATGCTTCTTGAAACTAAAATGATTATAATGGAAGTATGGAAAGGACAAAGGGGTAAATGTAGGTTCTGCTTAAAGGGACAGACAGTATTTTGTAGGAGCTCAGCCTCAGTTTGGAGAAGCAGACAGGAGCAAAGACACAGGTTTAGAGGCTATTTACACAAACGTTTTGATTCTGTTTGGGTTTGGCTGTTTATACAAGGACAAGGTTCACATTCACAGACTTTTGAATCGATCGAGGAGGTGTTTTTGTTTCAGCAGCAGGTGACAAAAAACACAAAGACAATCCAGCTCGAGCTAAACTTCACACTTGTTTCTTTTGAAGCTCTTCTTTAGTGCCTTCAGGAGCTAATTTTATCACATGGTCGTGGACGAGGGAAGGTCAGACAGCCAGTTCCTGTAGTGTAGTGGTTATCACGTTCGCCTAACACGCGAAAGGTCCCCGGTTCGAGACCGGGCAGGAACAGCTGTTTTTCAAAAGGAGCAGTTTGTTCACATTCACAACAATTCTCTGTTAATAACTCACATGAGACTTTGACCCTGTTTCAAGAAGCAGCATTGCTCCAAAACTTACAGTTAACGCCTCTGCTGCTCACTTTATTGTGGTGGACGGGTTTGAGTCTCTGAATGATCCTAGAAGATGTATTGTCAGGGTTAAAAGTCCAAGGTAGGGTCTCACAGGACAAACATGTCCCAGGAACGGGCCAGAGGCTGGGGTTAATTAATTATTAATTAATTAGAGAGGAGTATCCAGCCTCATGGAGCTTCAGATCCAGAAGGAACAATGGACAGAGGACCAGGTCTATACCACTGACAAAACTAACAAATTTACAACTTACACAGTGCATTTTTAGAGACCTCACTGTCACTTATGAATCAGCAAAACATCTGTGAGTTTACCTTTGATAAAAACAGAAGTGAAAGTAGGTTTGTTTCATCATTCTTGTTTCTTTTGAAGCTCTCCTCTTTTGGCCTGAGTCAGCTCTTTTCCTCTGAGCTCAGCGGCAGAGCCTTCAGGAGCTAATTTTATCACATGCTTGTGGCGGGGGGAGGGGTCTGACAGCCAGTTTCCGTAGTGTAGTGGTTATCACGTTCGCCTAACACGCGAAAGGTCCTCGGTTCGAAACCGGGCGGGAATAGCTGTTTTTGAAAGTTCGTGAACAGAACAAAGCCCTGGAGCAGCTGGAAAACAGTGCAAATATATGTTCAGATGAAGTCAAAGTGAACAGACTTACCCTAAATCTACTTTTTGAGACTAGTATAAGTAGCTAACTCTTTAAGGTTTAAGTATGTTTGACTTGCCTCAAAGTGAGCCACTGGAGCAGCACCAGAAACACAAAACACAGAGGTCTCCCACATCATCCAGTGGTCACCGCTCTGCTCCAATGACGCAACACCAAACCGTAACAGCCAAATGGAGAAAACAGAGGAATCAGGCTCAAAAACAGTGTTACATCAGCGCTGAGGTCCACCCAATCACCACAAATAAACCGACTGGCACCGACAGAGACTCCGTGTTTTCTGCTCAAGACTCATGGACTGGACTGAACCGGCACCGCAGCAATTAAAGAAACCTCAAGAAATGACTGGCATGGACCATCCCACCAGAAGAAAAATAAGACTCAATGGTATATAATGCACCAACTCCAATAAGTCATTATACATATGTCCACAAAAACAAACAGTATCTGCACAAAAACAAACACAAAAAAAGTCTCAACATCATTCATCAAATCATATTGTGTGTTGTTTTTCTATGGCCAAGTTTTGTAAAAGAAAAACAAAAAAACAACTGTGTGACGTAATATTTCACACTAGGAACTGGTTTTTATTATATAGATGGAGCAAAAACAACTATGGCTGCACAATCGTAGTTAAACAGTATGACCTGTGATACTAGCATGCCCACTTTGGCAGATTAAAAGCTGAAATGAATTCATAAAACATAAAGAAAGTGTTCTGAATCACTATAGCACATCATAATCTGTGTCCAGTGTATTTATAAACCTGACTTATATCTGTTTTTCACTTTTCTCTCCTCCATTTACTCTTCTTCATGTATTTTATTGTCTGCCACTGCCTGTATTTGGTCTAAACTATTATCTTTTATCTCGTAAAATACAATTGTTTAGACCAAATAGACCATCTTTTTTTGCGAGACCAAAGAGAAAGTCTAGACCAAACAGAGCAGGTATGAAAGCAAAATATTACTTTGACTTTGGAGGACAGTGTTGTAAAATCTAATAAGGATAGTAATTCATAACCAACCTTTAACAAATGATAATTGTGAAGTGTTTCTCTGCACATTTCACAGTCTTTTATCTGGAAAAGTCTGAGGCAGAGCAGGCAGCAGTTTGCTCTAACCCTCAGGCATCCATGAAATCAACCCTGCTGTGAGCCGCTGGAATAATTCATATGAATCTGAATTCTACAAATACCACATGTCGATGGCTCTCAGAGATAGTCTGTGGTTTCAAATTGCACTTGTGTCGAGCAGAGGCTTAAGGAGACCAGCTCTGGTCACTGCAGCTCCACTGGACTGTCCCACAGCAGCAAACCTTTCATTCTTGTTCATTTCAACCAAAGACTTGAACACAAAACTCAATGTAAAGGTTTGAAGTGAAAACATGACTCTATGGCAGCATTTATATCTGTCAGGATTATTCAACAGGCCACTTTTGCTGCATTTAACAATAAACAGGGGCAATTAAATCACTGTCACATTGATACTATCTACTTATCTGTTCTTTTTTCACAATAATTTACATTAAACCTCTTCTCTATTGACTTCTTGCATCTTGTCTTGTCAGGATCAATAAGGATGCTTAGTTGATAAGAATGGGTAGCTTTTTCATCTCAAAATGGTGATGAGATTCTGTAAAGCTTGTCACCTTGTTTGACGTCATCTGTTTTTCCAGCTACATTGTGAGACTGTGGAACTTAAACTGTGAACTTAAAGCTCCACTCCCTCATTTTCTTTTTTCCCACTTTCCTCCAAAAGCAGCCTAGGGACCTCTCCTGCTTCTCTTTTATTAAAAAAATCAAACCAAACCAATTTTTCCTCCAAAATACTAATCCATTTGACCAAACTGAAGTTTAGAGTTTAGCGTTAGCTTAGCTGTGACTTCAGCGTCAGGACGACAATTATCTCCTCCTCGTTAAACATTACGTGATTGATTGACAGTATTTATCTGTGTTTTACGTTGCTTTTCTTTTTTTCAGCTGTTTCTCTGTTAAAAGACATATTCAGCTGAAAATACACTGTATCTGCAGCTATTAAACTTCCTGGAACGTCATGTGACAAGTGTCGACCAATGGGAGCGCTCCTTTCCTGAATAGAGGTTCTCATCTATTACAATCCCTTATAATAAACAGTAGATGGCTTCATAAGACTTTTTTTTCCCACAAATTATTGATTTTACAATAAACTATTTAGGGTTCAAGCCATTTTCCTCAAAAATATCAGGTACAGACTGTTTAAATAAGCGTATTAACTTCAGTGATGAGGCTTGTAATCTCTATATGGGATCTTGTTAATTAAAAGTGCATATCCTATACTTTAACAGACAAACTCCATTTCCCAGTGTTCCTTGTGTTTGTGTGAGCGGACCTTGGCGTTCTGCAGTGCGGTCTGGTAGCTCGAGGGCTTGTAGTAGAGCCTCTGAGCCGTCTCCGTGTGGACGTCTCCTAAGAACAGCTCCTCCACCAGATGGTCCAGGTTGTGGTGCATGTACTGCTTCTCCACCCGCAGCAGCTGGAGCTCGTGCATGGCGAAGTTGAGCTCCCTGGAGCAGTCGTAGGTCCCCTCCTCGCTCCGGAGCTCGTACGTGACGCCGGGCTCCCAGGGGCCCCTCGCCGATCCCCTGCAGCTGCGGTTCAGTCTCTGGCTCACGTCTTTGGCCACGGAGTCGGTGTGACAGACGATACCGACGCGGTGGAGCTGGTACTCGGCCTCGGTGCCTCCGCGGATGATCCACGAGGCCTGACGGAGGCGCAGACGGCCCCGGATCACCAGAGTGTAGCTGGGACGGGTGCAGTGGTTGTCCTCGTAGTAAAACTGATGCGACTGGAACGTGTTGTTGGAGAAGAAACGGTAGGAGCGGGTCAGGAACTCAGGGCCTGGCCTCACCTCACAGCTGCAACACAAAAACAAACTCTCAATACAGACTCGTGTTCATAAAGTGACTAAATCCACTTGACTCTGGCCCCATTCAGATCCTGCACTAACATGTGATTGACTAGTGACATGTGACTAAATCTTAAAGCTTTTTTGTCCCTATCTCAGACTCTCTCTCCAGCAACAGCAGCATAGTAACCTTTCCTGCTTCTTTCATTAAAAAAAAAGGGTAAAATCGGACCAATTTTTCACCACAAAATACCTGGTGGAGACCCAGTGCCCCTCGACGTTGGGGGGCATCTGCACCGTGATGCGAGCTCCGTTGTGAAGGTGCTTCAACATGTGCTGACACTGAGAGTAGGTTTTCTCCATCGAGGCTCGACTGAAGCGTCCGTCGGAGAGAAGATGGACCGAGGAGCATTCGACCAACACTGAGGACAAACGGCACAAAGACCACGTCAAGGTTTAACCTGAAAATGTGTCGAATGTGAAAGAAACTACTGGGAAAACTACACAGAAAGACTGAAAGAGGAAGAACAAGTAAAAAAAATTAACTCAACCAAACTTTTTCAGTGTTGCAGAAATGAACATGATGTAAAGGTGCGTTTTTTTTGACTGAATAGTGACCAATGGTTGCTAGTCGTCCCATCATTCTGTCACATTATCCAATAAACAGAAAATATCAGTAAAGATGATGAAATGTCACTTTTGGTGTGAATTTACATGTTTAATGGTGACCCACAGGTAGGTACCAGTTTAAGCGCAGTCTGTGAACTGATTATTTGTCTAATACAATTAAGATTTGCTTTTTGTTTTTTATTTTTTTCATTTTGAACAAGTAAAAATTAATAAAATAAACCTGCATAAAGCCAACAACATAAACATTTTCTTATCAGAACAAAATATTTCATCAGATTTCATGATTTTTTTTCATTTTTTATTTATTTATTTGCATTTGAGTAGTTCTTTTCAGCGAACACTCTTACTCTTTTACTCTTATTATTTTTATGGAGTACTTAAGCCTCTATTTGAGTAATACTTTGGTGCAGATTTTGACTATTTCCCCTTCGCCTGGACAAATACACTAGTGCTTTTTTTACTGTATCGCACAAATAAGTCTAGTCTTTGGATTTCAGTTGGATTTCCAGGAGGAAGTACGAGCAGAAACAATAAAAATGTCAGAATAAACTGCATCTGGACACCATACAATACAATTAAAGACATGAAGCGTCCCACTTTAGCATAACCTCGAGGATAATGTAGTAAAATAGAAAATAAAACAATTCTTTCGCATCACTTTCTGGTCTTGTCTCTCCAGCTCATTTTATAATAATTTTAAATCTCCTGGCACTTTGAAACCGTGGTAGACTGAAAAGATACCGTTTCATCTTTAGGTCTTTGAAGCTGATAACATATAATATCCATGACAAATAGCCACGTTCCCCTGTCGGCCTCAAGTCTCTGTGAAGTGTCAGAGGCTTTAATGCGCCCATGTCTCTAATGTCATCACCTGAGGATTACTCCGAGTCCATCAGTGACCCGCCGCACCTGCTCTGAGTGGCTCTACATCAACCCGTCGCGCGATAAAGTCCGGCTTACATCTGATCAAAGGACGACTCGGAGACAGATCCCTGTGACATTGAACTATACAGAAACAAGCATCAGAGAAACGCTCCAGTCTCTTTTGTTTGTACAGCCTCAGTGAACCTCATGTGATAAAAGTCTGGCCCGAGGAGGATACTGTGTCGGAAATGAAAGCGCTTCGGGAGCCCGCAGCCGCAGAAAAGCCTTAAATCTCACATTCCAGCGAGGATTTATTAAACGTAATACTCTAAAATCATCAAAATGGACCTTGAAATACAAAGACTTCGGCGTAGAATGCTCTGTATCGACTTGCCTTGGTGATGTTTAACGCCAAAGAATGCTGCCTCTGCTTTTAATTTGAGACTAATAACAAAGACGGAGGAATAACGGAGGAACAAAGCACCACCAGCTGTTTCACACCGAGAGGAAACACGAGTCGGTGAGATTAGTAACGCCGCTAAAATAAAAGTCACGGGGCTGCGTTTGCACCTGGAAGAGTCGGAGCGGAGAAAGAGACGCGAGGCTGCCAAGAGTGGGGTTTTTTTTTCTCCATGAAACGAGCAGCGAGAGTGAATTTAAAAGGAACCCCCGGTGAGAAGAGGAGGGCCGACACACTTACAACTCCACACGCTTCCACTAAAGAAACCCCAAACTAGAGTTTAATGGAAGGTGAAGTTCAGGGTAATACAGACACACGTGCACAAAAACATAAACAGTTACAGTTTTAGACGCTTCCTCTGGACAGTAACCAGTTCAAAAGAGATTTATGAAAGACAGGAACAAGGCATTTACTGAAGGAGAAACTCTAATCTTGTTTTATTTATTGTTACAGCATGTTATTTTACACAAATTTTGACATCTATATCAATCAGGCTTAACATTATGACCACCGCTGTAATATTTTGTTGTTGTCGTCCCTTTTGCTCCAGAACAGCCCTGACCCGTCGAGGCCTGGACTGCTCTGGACCCTGAAGGTGTCCTGTGGGATCTGGCTCCAAGATGTTAGCAGCAGAACAGGTTTTAGATGGATTTGAACAGGTTTTAAATGGATTTGAACAGGTTTTAGATGGATCTGAACAGGTTTTAGATGGATCTGAACAGGTTTTAGATGGATCTGAACAGGTTTTAGATGGATTTGAACAGGTTTTAGATGGATCTGAAGGTGTGCTGGCTCCACTCTGACTGGACAAACTGAGATACAATGTGTATTCAGCACTTTTTTTTAATCAAAACCAGCATTAACTTCCGCAGTAGTTGTTCTTTTGGGTTGAACCACGCGTGCATCAGTGACCCCTGACCCCTGACCCTGTCCTGGTTCACCTCTGTTCCTTCCTTGTTCCATTTTTAATAGATCCTGACCTCTGCAGACCAGGAACACTCCACAAGAGTCAGGTTTTGGAGAAGCTCTGACCCAGTCCTTGTCAAACTCACTCAAATCCTTACACTTTTTCCCTTTTTCCTGTTTCTAACACGTCAACTTTGAGTCAAAACGTTCACCTGCTGCTGATACATCCCACTCACTAAAAGATGGAGAGATAATTATTGTTATTAACTTCACTGTCAGTGCTCGTAACCTTCTGCCTGATCGGGTAAAACATCCAAACCCATGTCGACCTGGCCTTGACACGTCCAGAAGATCTAGGAAAGTTCTTTTAGATTCACAATAAGATTAAACTTTTCCAAATAAATAAAAATCCTAATTATACTGAAACATAAGCCCTACCAAGAACAAGTCTTTGTGACGCCAGAGAAGTTAAAGGGATATTAGGTCTGCCGGGAAACAAATGAGAAGATTATTCCAAAGAGTTTGTGTAAAATGACTTCTCTAAAGTAAAAGTCCTGCCAGTCGTCGCGTTCACATCAAACGAGAGCTGAGAGTCTGAGCGGCGGGAGTTTGTCCAACAGTTTCCTTTTCCCTCATTAGGCTCGTAATAAGAACGACTCCGGTCTCTCCCGAACTGCTCTCGATCAAATCAAAGCGGCCACAGACTTCCAGAGTCTTGGTGCGTACAGAACATTTCCACTTGGCCCGGTCCCATCTCTGAGCTCACGGCCCGGGACACACCGCTGCTGCTGCTGCTGCGAGGACAGAGGAGGCACAAAAACAAAAACTGTCCTCTGTGTTGTCTGTCGTTTTGTTATTGATACAAATGCATGGTTTAAATTACACGGTTCGACAATATTCTTGCATTAATGTTTTGTACTCCGCATCGGATCTGTTTCCTCTGGGTTTGTTTACAGATAACAGAATGTCCCTGCAGGGCCACCGTAGCCATTCACATGCTCTAAAAGGAGAAGTGTGAGGTGTGGAGTTACAGTCTGCATTTTTAACGCCAGATGTTGCCAAAAATCTTTAAAAATCTTAAAATCGCTATTACGCTGCATAAGCATTTTACAATAATCAAAAAGATTTAAATTCTCTTTATAATCTAAAAAATAAGCTGAACTCAAGTGACATGTTGTGCTAAATGGAAATGTTTTAACACCAGTAACTTGTGCCCAGTACTCAGGTTAAATACACATCTGCTGCATCACGGTGTCATAAGCAGAACTAATTGAGTTGATTGTCCAGCTTTAAGCCAAAAGAGATTTAATTCAAGTCCTTGTGACAGAACTATTTGCATCAGAGTGTATTTATGTGAGTGCAATCAATGCTATTTTCAACATGTTCTGCAATAGTTTTTAGTACAACACAGAAGATAGACTGTTTTGTTTTGTTTAAATGTAATTAAGTCTGTATATCATGCAACCTGCAGAAACTATATGTTGATTACTGTCGTATAAACTGCAGTATTTGAATGTCTTACTTAATATTATTGTTCTTCTGCCAATGCTAATACTGCAATAACAAATTTGTACTATATTTTACAGCCCTATATACAATATGTGAATCTAATTTATGTGTATGTATTTTCAAGAAACACAGCCCAAACTGTTGATATTTAAAAGTCCACGTGTTAAACAGCTGTAAAATAGGTTTAAGGCAAACATGTTTTGCTTTTTTATATTAATTTGAATTCACTGTTGATTATCAGGCTACAGCTAGAGTCAGAGGAAACCTGAAGATGGTTTAACTCAGCCCTGATCCTGTTACCGACAATAAAAGCTGCAATAACACACTTAACTAACAGTTGGATTAACTTAAACACACCGCTCCACAAAAATCATTTTATCTCACAGTTTTATTTGAAGTCGGAGCCAAACGCTGCGTTCCTGTCAGCTTCAGCAGACGGACCTGCTCAGCCGCACTTTCATGATCCACTCAGACGGGATTTTCACCGAGGACACCAGCCTTAAGTGGCCCTTAACTCTGGCAGCCTTTCATCTGGCCCCCAGCCCCAGGGGAAGGGGCTTTTATTACCTCTGAGCCGCAACACACACATCTCTGCACAACACACACAATTAAGGCTGGATGATGTATCACAAATGTATCATTACATCAGCAAACACAATCTGTATCGTAAAAGAACGCAAGAAGAACCCAATAATATGATGGTTTTCCATGTGGCAGACATTCACTCTTTCTTCTTAATTATATTACGGCTGCAGATTATTAGATAAGCCTACGATATGTGATAATTGTGTTGGATATTGCGATAATCGTACGACTTGTGATGTTCAAAGACCCCTTTTGACGTAATAAAAGACAAGACCAAGACTTTTAAAGATCAAGACAAGTGTATCCAACGTCAAAAACAAACCAGAAATGTAAACTTCCATCTCTAGCATGAAGTACACAACAAAACCTGGAGTGGTGTTGATGTAGAAGACAAAGACAAGCCCAAGATCTTTAAATATTCACCGGTTTTAAAGGCAAAGATCAAGTATCACATCTGAACCAACAATTTTTCTGCTTCAAACGCAATATAATGTGTGAAGGTTCAGCAAAATATTGTGTTGAAGTGATGCTGAGTTATGTCTGTACTGTTATCCTTCCTGAGAACTATAAATAATGACTAGGAGACTATATTTCTGAAGCAACACTGTGTAACTTTCCTCTAAAAATCAATGTAAGATATTTAAATTGTGATGTAAATGTATTCTAATGTGATTTGACCTGATATCGTGCACCAACACTCAGGGTTATATACTTAAACATCTCCGTTTCACGTCGAGAAACCATCCGAATGTCATATTTTAAGGTAAAAAGTGAAATAGTGTTGCTTTAAAACACTAGTAATTAGTCTAAGTTCAATACAAACCGTGAACGACACAAATCACAAACAATTTGTTACGATTTATCATTTCTATAAAACACTATTAATATCAGAAGACCATTCAGATTGTCTATGAAGTACTACAAATACAAATACAATTATGGATTTAATTTCATTATTGGGGCTGATATTAGGAAAGCGATAATGATTTGGCCTTCAATGAAAATGAGCTGGAGACTGTATAACAATACAATATCATCTATTATCAAACAAACAAGACATAAGCATATGTTACGATGATGAATATTGTTATATAATATGGCTTTTATTTTGACTTATTTACTTAATTATATCATAACACATAATGCTTCTTTAAAACAGTGCAGTTATAATTGTCCAAGTTAATCACTGTGGGCCCAATACAAAGTCCATAATTCATTCCTTAATAAGATTTCATCACTTTTTTTCGTTTTATTTGTCTGTAAATGCATAAAGTTGATATTTAACATGTAAATAGACAAACTAATGAAGTGATAAGATTCATAAAATGCAAAACTTTAACACACACGTGGAGTAAAGCAACATTTAGAGAAAATTAACTCTCTGCACTGGACACAACTGCATCTTCACATTCAGCACTTACCCAGGACAACAAGCAGCAGCAGGGCGCATGTGGGACCCATTTGAGCTCAAAACGACGTCGACTGGTCACAAAGTGGAGTTCAGACGCCCCTGTTTATTCCTGGAAACACACAGAGTGGATAAATCCATGGAGAGGAGTAAACACTGGCGCGCAATCCCTGCATCGCGGAAGGATTTCAAAATGTCCGCAAAACAAGTCCGAAAAAGTAAAGGAGAAGAGTTTCAGAGAGACTCCAGAGTGATGTGGTCGGTTTGGAGATGTTCTGAGCGCGTCCTGAGCGCGTCCCGTGCGCCGTTCACTGGAGAAGTGTGGAGCGTGTGTGAGTTCCAGCGTGGGATGCTCTCAGCCCGCCTCTTACTCTCTTCTGTGGGCGTGGAGTCCGCGCTGGAGGTCGCTCTGAGGCGCACGCGGCTCAAACACACCTTCATCTGGAGCTACAGGTGAAGGTGAGTGCGCAGCGCCAGGTTCAGGGTGTTGTCCGGTCACTCCAGGGACAGAATAGGTCTTGGCTAATTAACATTTATGGCATGAACTGCTCCTGAATGAAACGTTTGTTCATTACCGGCAAATTTATAACCATTAAACTAAGACCGATGAAAAGATTTGAAATGAACTTCTATCTTTTGAAAATGCTCTAAAACACACGTCAAACTCAAGGCCCAGGGGCCAGATGTGGCCGTTTGCAGTGTTTATGTGACCCTTCAATAAATTTGGAAAGTAATATTTTTGGCACTAGGTTTTAATGGATTTGATTTTTGCTCCAAAACCTGTTCAAATTCAGCTAAAATCTGTTGAAATCCAACTAAAAACAATTCAAATCAATATAAAATCTGTTCAAATCTGACTTAAATCTGTTCAAATTCAATTAAAACCAATTCAAATCCATCTAAAACCTGTTCAAATCTGACTTAAACCTGTTCAAATCCAACTACAAACAGTTTGTATAAAAGGAGGAAATTAATGTTAAAAGAAAACTTATGTAAGAATCAAAGGAAGATGAAATCTCACATTCAACCATTAATAAAAGCTTCCAAATGTCACCATCTTCGGCCCCTGAAAGGATCCTTATTAACTATTGTGGCCCCTCACCTCTTTGATCTAAAACGACAGTGGAGCCTGAACAGTTTCCAGCGCTTGTTTCTTGTTACTACATTTTAAAAACACTGTTGATATTCCTTTAAACTGCTTTTAAAAAGGATAACTTGTAAATGCGGTACATGGATAGATGGAAGATGGATGTATTCCCTTCAGTAGAAAGCAGTCAGCACACTCTCAGTTAGGAGGAGCAGACAGGAGCAATGCAAATGCTGTAAATGAGGCCAGTAAAAATAGATTAAGATTTAAAGCAATGGACTTCTATAAAGGATATTTAGGCTTTGTATTGTTGAGAAATACACAATAAAACACAATTAAAAAGAAAATGTAAATACCTTAAATGTAAGGCTTGGACTAATGGTATTTTTTTTTTATTTTAGAAGATTTTTTTTGTTATATAAGGTTGTTCTCAAAATGAATCTTAGCAAGAAGCAAAGTCTTGTTAAATTTTAAATAATAGATGTCGCAGTCTTCACTTAATACATTATTCATTTAGTTTATGTTAGATAATTCCTGCTGATCTTATTTCTGTCTGACTCCTGTGAGATTAAACAATTCAACAAATGATAAAGACAGAACTCTTGTTTTATTCAGAATGTTACTTATGTTTCTAACAAGATGAATCTGTGCAGTGTAAAAGCTGCTTATCCTTAATCCTCCGTCCCGTAATCCACAGGCCGCTGCTCTCTGGGACGGCTCTAATTAATTTCTATTGTTTGCCGTCTTAACCCTCCCAATCCCGGTTCTATAGGACTCGCTCTAAACCGAGAGCCAAATCCGGGACAAACACACTGATGGGATTTCGGAGCGACCCCCAGAAGCAGCAGGAGTATTAATAAGGGGTCTGTATGGAGCGAGGCCGGGGTCTGTTCCGGTGGCTGCCCCACTGTGTCGTCCTGTGTGGATAATCAAAGCATCACTGCAGGAATAAGAACAGGAAATAAGAGCAGTCAAAGGAGTCAGTGGGACAGGGACGCTACTGGAAAAAAAGGGGTTTCGTTTTTGGATTTCTAAGGCTTTTTTCAGTCCAGGATTTGGTCTTAGTTTGTAGTTTTTTAGGACGATCGTGACATCCCAAATTCACCCGTTTCTGAAAGTGGCAGATCTGCAGAAATGAAAAGATTCTGTTCAAAAGCGTTAAGTCTGTTTTCTCACATTTAAATAGATTGTGTGTCCCATTTACACAGAAATAAAAGACAAAGCAAAAAGACTTCTCAGTGTGAGCATTTATACGGTGACTATCTTCAGGACTGTTTTAAGTTAATGGTGTCAAAAACATTGCTCTGATTGGATAAAATGACCTCCAGGTATTTATCTAAACCCTTTACAAATGCGTTTTATGGCCTTATATACGTCTTCTCTGATGGTTCAGTGGAATCTAAACACATTTACATGGTTAGGGCGAATAAATAAAGTGTGGAAGTGTATAAATAAAGGTGTACAGTGGTCCCACGTTTATCGCGGGGGTTACGTTCCAAAAATAACCCGCAATAGGCGAAATCCGCAAAGTAGTCAGCTTTATTTTTTACAATTATTCTATATGTTTTAAGGCTGTAAAACCCCTCACCACACACTTTATACACTTTTCTCAGACAGGCATTAACATTTTCTCACATTTCTCTCTTGTTTAAACACTCTCAAAGTTCAAACCTTAGCATCTTCCTCTGCCTTTTGGGTGCGACCGCAGGTGCCTTTGTCGGTGCAGAACGTTTCGTCGACATTGTGGGTTTTGTCGGGGAGAAAAGTTGAACTAGCCGAACGCATTCTGTACTGTACAGGAGACACGGCACGGAGGAGATTGATTGACAATGGTCTACAGTCCCGTAGCCAATCAGGAAGCAGAACACAATGCACGAGTTCTCCCGTAGCCAATCAGGACGCAGAACACAATACACGAGTTCTCCCTTAGCCAATCAGGACGCAGAACACAATGCACGTTCATATGCTGGAAAAAAAAAGCATGCAAAATTGCACTAAAAAAAATCCGCAAAACAGCGAGACCGCGAAAGGTGAACCGCGTTATAGCGAGGGACAACTGTATAAGGAAAGTGCTCAGCTTCTCTCATCGTCCAAAGACATTTTATGAATTGGTAGATCTCTATTGCTCTCAGTGATTTAATATAAGAAGGAATAGTTGCCTCTAGATGTTACTCCTTCGATAACTGTCCGCGGTGCACCTTCGGCCCAAAGCAAACCAAAGTAAAAGTAGAAGATAAACTGTACTTTCTTCTTTTTGGATGAGCGAGTACATGAAGTATTAATATTTTTATTTATTTATTTAATCTTTCTATTGTCTTAACTCATGTTCTAAGTTCTTTTCTGCTTTTAACCTGAGTTATTTATAAATTGCGTGTTTTACGTTATCTTTTATTTTGTTTTATGTCTTCTACAGTTTTATTGTTTTGTGTTTCCATTGTACTGTGTTTTGTGTTTTATCTCCTCTATTTATTTTACTGCTTATGTTGTTTTAAAGGTTTTAAAGGTGCTTTATAAATAAAGTTGGTATGGTATGGGATGATATTGGTGCATTAAACCCCGTCGCTGCGCCAACATTGTGAAATTATAGTCCCAGAAGTTAAGTGTCATATCTTGCTCTTTACACTCTTCACACTTTTCCCCATTTTTTTCCAGTCCAGATGTGATTCTTGACATCTTCCAGAGACATGTTCGACAGAGGATTAACAGTAAGTATTAAACTGTGATATAAAAACAAAAAAGCATCATCAAAAGCGACAGAATGTATCAAACGATCTCAACTCCTGCTCGGTGTCAGCGTTTGACCCGGTAATAAACTCTGATCCGGAGTTTGCCAGTAAACGCTCTCTGTTCTGTTCCAGATTATTCCGCCATATTTTCTGCATTAGGCTTTAATCAGCAGTGTCCCTAAACATGTCAGAGCAGATGAATGTAGAGGGGACATTTCAAAGTGTCTGTTTGTGATTAAGGCCTTGTTCTGAGTCTGACTGCAGTGTTTTGTGTTGGCTGTCTTCGCGTGTCCCCGTGGACGCAGTCATTTCTGGAGGGGGCTGTAAAAGAGTCAGGACGAGGAGGGAGTGGCGCGGCCGACAGAAAACTCACAGTGAGTTATGGGACGTTAATTGTTGATTGTTTGTAACTGTATATAAACCCAGGGGAGACACTAACTAAAAGCAGATTGTCTCCTCGAACTAATCCAGTGGTGCCACATTGTCTTCAGAAGTCTGACACAAGACGGGACTCGGGGCATCGCGGCGTTTATCCAGAACGAGTTTAGATTCAGCTGTTTTTGATTCGAGATGAAGTTATTAAAGATGCACCGCGCAAATATCTGTAGAACATTTGAATAAAATGTAACACATCGACCAAAGCCATGTTTGAATAGTGAATAACAGCCTTTGTCTTGGAAAAACAGACGTATGGCTTCATAGATTGGGTCAGGCATGCTAATCTAGCCTAGCTTAGCACTAACTGAGTTTCTTTTTTGTGCTGTAGCTTGTAACTAAACTGACTCTGAGTCCTGCTGGAGAAGAAACAGCACAAAATCACAATCATACAAGCTTAGAGCATTTATAAACTAAAATGATTTTGTATTAACTTTCTCTGTGAATTATTATCAGAGTTTGTTTATAGACTGTTGCATGTTCCCACACGGCTACTGCAGGTGCTCACAGGCTGCAGAAAGGAGGGGAAAAGCCAAAGGATCCTCTATGCATCTTTAATTCAGACAGTTTTCTGCTTAAATCTGGATGTTCTTGAAGTTCAGACTAGTTTTCCTGTGACAATGACATAGAAAAGTGCATTTTGACCTTGATATTGCAAGTAATGGCTGCTGATTAAAATATACAGTTGACATTTTCCTACAAACCAAGGACAATGTGGCATTCTTCTTGGAAAATATGTCAGATCAAACCAGTGTCAAGGAACCTCCCTTTTATTCAGGACTAATCAGCGTTAAGGCTCAAGTGATCCCACCGTTTACTGTTCCCTCGTTTCAAAACCCAGCATCCAAAAACATTTCTTCAAATCTGTCGGAGCCCAGTTTGACAAAAGCCTGTCCACTTCCAGTTTCAATATGGCCGACATGTGCCCCACGCATGTGCAGCACAGTTAAACCAAACCAGACTCTGAGCGGGAAACAAACAGACTCGAAGAGAAAAAAGACAGAGAGAGAGAAAGAGAGGGGGGTCTTTTCATGTGTTTTGGTAAATAGTCCCATGTGCAATATTTGAGAGCTCCTATTGTCTCCATGAAATCATCTGGAGTGAAGCTGGAGCCCAGAGAGAGTCGAGGCAAATGTGTCCCAGAAACACACCAGAGAGAGGCTTAAAACGAGAACGATCAACGGAGATAGTTTAAATAAGAACAAAAACAGGACATTATGGACTTATGCGTTGGATGCTGCTCGAAAATGAATAATCTTTGTTTTGAAATATTCCTGTCTTTATAGATTTCAAGTCGTCCTTAAAGGTGCAGGACCAGTGTTGGATATTTTCATTTAGTATTAAAATTTACAAGTAATGCATTTTTCTTTGTTACATGAGCATGATTAGTCTGTTGTTTGGGTTTTAGTTTAAGCTTTATTTATTGAGTGGCTGGTTTTATGATTTTGATATTAACTTTATTATCTTTTTTTGCTGCAAAGGGATGAACTTCCTCTTTTGTGGATTAATAAAGTGATATTCTACTCTATTCTATTGAGTTCGAAAGTGAAGAAAGAGTCAGAAAGAGCCAGGCTTTGCTGTAAATGTCAATAATTGTGTGTGATTTACTCCTGGACAGTTTGATTTGTTTGGTTTTGGTTTGGACAAATAGCCTCTAAAGCCGCTGAGAAGTGGTCTTTATCCCAAAACAGGATGGTACTAGATAAAAAAGACATTTAAAAAGACATTTAGACACAAAACACAGACTAAAAGACATGTTTTAGAACCAGATGGCAATAAATTTAACTAAAATGGCAAAAATGACCTAATTGAATACAGAATAAAAGACTTTTGACCTGTTATGACATGTACTTCTGTTTTTTCCATAATTTATCAGTCAAGGAGATGTAGAATGAACAGGATTGTGCCTCTTTGCTGCGTCTGAAGCATAAATGAATCACAAGGTTGACAGATAAACAGGATATTGGTGATAGAATGAGAAAGAAAATGAGAATAAATGAAGCTTTTGACTCTTTGTGCATTTGCTAATCTGTATTTTAAACGACTTCCACCTGGAGAAAGAGAACGTGACGTAAATCCATCCAACTGGGACCAAAAAATAATGATACAAGCAAAACACCGATAAAAGAACCGATAAACTGTCATGTTTCGAAGATGGATTATTGGCCGTGGGAGCTGTTTTTGATCAAGCAGAAAATGGCACCTTTCCGTTTCCTGTACAAATACACAAATAAAAACATTTAAGCGACATTATATATCGTGTAAAGCTTGCAACAATAGCTCTGATTTAAGTTTGCTGATACTTTGAATTGAAAAACAGAGAATTTTTATGCCTTTTTCTGTGATAATGCTGGGAATCTCACCAATATCTCTCATTTAGGCTCCAACAGCGACAAACAAAAAGACGAACCACAGTCTCTTTTAATGCTGCATCCTCACGTTTTGTAAAATAATGACTCGCTTTTAGTCTTAACACAAGCTCTTTCCACAAAAAGGCAACAGTAGCAAAGCAGAGAACACATGACGTGTAAAAAATACAAAATACTTAGATGTTAGCTTCTGAAAATTAGTTCAGTTATTTATTTTATTTACACATTTTCAGGCTTTGTTACGATAAATGAGACTCGTACATATTTTTTTCCAAAGAACGGTCTGTAAGAAAAAGCATTAGACTACATCGTATTGGAGTATATTACACAGTATAAGGTATAATGATTGTATAATGGAGCATATTTGATGTACATTGCAGTAGAGTTGTAGTACACTGAGATTTAATACTATTCAGGAAACTGGTAAAAATCACAGAGAGGTGGGATTTAATAACTTTATACTTCTTCCCAGTGCTTTTCGAGCCTGTTCAAGTCAAGTTATTTGGATTAAACTGTATGAACTTGCTCTTCTATGTATTTATTTTTCTTTATTGTACATGTTCGAAATAAAAAAACTAAAAAAAAAAAATCAGGACGACTCCTAAACTCTCTCAGATCCTCAGGTTCTTCCACCGTCAGGATCTAGAACGGGACCGGCCGAAGAAACTCCCGGTGATTTATGTTAAAAGCCGTATCCATAAATACACAGCGTGGATTCTTTAAATGAGCAGAAACAGCACTTTAGGCACCGTTTGTTTGAAAATGGGATAAAAGTAATATCAGGATTAGTTCTCACAGCTTTGGAAACATCTGTCTGCGAGTCTTAATGATTCAAAATGATGCACAAAGCAGATGTCGTCGGGCTTTCATCTCGGTGCAGTAATAAAGATTCTGTGTTTAACTTTCACAAAACAAAACTTTCATTAAAGACACCATCTGTATTAAACTGCTTATATGAATAACTTTTTATTTCCTGCGCGTGAACACCGCCAACTTCAAAACCAATTGGACGGAAAATATGAACAGCTGCAGCTCGTCTCCGGTCGTCGACTTTCGCAGTGACGTTTCTAATTGTCTGTATTCTGTGTTAGAGTTACAACCAGAGACCACAGTCAGTGAAGTGCGCCGTCATTTATTCAGATAAAGTGAAAGGAGCTCATTTCTTAAATATGGTCCCAATGGCAGCTCCAGTTTCAGTTTGTGATGTGACTGTCAAAAGTTGTAAATGGGGCTAAGTATAATCATACCACATTATTTCTGTTGTTGTGCCAATACAGCGCTCTGGTTTCTAAAGAATAGCAGTGAAGTATTATGACATATAAGATATAAGTACAGTATATTAGTAATAGTAGTGTATTGTGTCCAGTTTACTGTAAATACTTTGCTTAAACGTATAATGCGATTTTATTCATTACTATGTTCCATTTGAGCAGGTTTTAGATGAATTTGAACAGGTTTTAGTTGAATTTGAACAGGTTTTAGATGGATTTGAACAGGTTTTAGTTGAATTTGAACAGGTTTTAGGTGTATTTGAACAGGTTTTAGATGAATTTGAACAGGTTTTAGTTGAATTTGAACAGGTTTTAGATGGATTTGAACAGGTTTTAGATGAATTTGAACAGGTTTTAGATGAATTTGAACAGGTTTTAGATGGATTTGAACAGGTTTTAGATGGATTTGAACATGTTTTAGTTGAATTTGAACAACTTTTAGGTGTATTTGAATCAGATTTATTGTTTGTTCATGAAATCTTAAGCCAGTCTTTGCTACAAAGATCAATAAAATCGGTTCAAAGTCATCTAAAACCTGTTCAAATCCATCTAAAACCTGTAGCGATCCAACTAAAACCTGTTCAAATCTAAATACAACCTGTTCAAATTCAACCAAAACCTGTTCAAATACCACTAAAACCTGTTCAAATACAACTAAAACCTCTTCAAGATGAAACCTCACATTCAAAAATGAATAAAAGCTTTCCAAGTGTCACAATCTTCCCCTAATCCCCTAATAGGACTCTTATTTACTGTCATGACCCCTCACTACTTTGAGTTTGACACCACTGAGTCAATAACAGAGTCAATAAAAGCAAATAAAAGCAAGGCATTTAGAGACTAAACATGGATTTGGCTTTAACCTGTTAACCTGGGCACTAAAAAAGAAAACGAAGCATAGGTTTGTTTACGTACTTTCTCCAAAAAATCGTACATATTACGTCTTTAACACTGGACTGATATCACAGAGGCTTCTTATCCAGGGCCGGGTCACGGGGCAGGAGTCTAGGGGCGTCCGAAACAACTCATACAACTCGGTTCACACATTATTTCACGGGAAAATACAATATTAAAGAACAAAGACGTTCAACGAGAAACACTCGTTCGCTGGATTTGACACAAACTCAGACGGACATGTTTCTGTCCAAGTCATGTTCCCCTGAGGATGACAGCAGCTGCACTTCTCAAAGACTCTGGCATCAAGACGGAGAGAAAAAAGTCCAACAGGAAGTGAAGACAGACCGAACTAACGTCAGCTCAGTCCCAATGTCTTGATGGGAGCTACAGCGAAGGAAATGTGAACGACGGGAACTAATAAGTTAAATCTGACTTTTGACACACTGCAATTTTGGCAATCAATATTATTATTAGATGTTGCACTGTATGACCTTCAGCAAACAGAGGCATGCCGTGTGACAGAATGAGAAAAACAATATAAAAGTGAGGAATAGAGTGTGGACATGTTTATAGTTTGGGGGAAAAAACAGAGCTTGAGGCAAACCGTGATCACTCCTTTGTTTTGTTTTGAGTTATTTGACAATGACACTGATAAATATTTGTCTTGATTTGTTCAAAGTAAGATCATTTGTATTTTTTATTTTATTTTGAGCGTCAGGCCAAGCAGCGGAGCCAGATTGTTCGACCCTACATCAATTACTCTCCACCTTCTAAACATAAATACATATTTTTTTGCCTGTTAATGACTCAAACAAAACTTCTCCAGGCTGTAAACACGTTGAATTTCCATCTCAGTTTGCACGTTAAAGTCCAGTTTATTATTAGAACTGGATCTGCCAAGTGCAAAGTCCATTTAAAGGTGTATTGACTAAAATTTTGTAAGTATTGCATGTAAAATAACATTACATAGCACCTTTAAAGCCCTGTTTATGTCTGACAACTTATATCTTGATGTAGGGCATTTAATAATAGTTTATTTTTATTTTTAAAGTGAAATGAGCGTGAAACCTCTTTGCATTGGGTTTGTTCATGTCCCTGAAGGGCTACTGTAGCTGTTCACATGCTCTAAAAGGGATGGAGTAGAACTGCAATCTGCATTTTTGGCATATATGGGATATATCATTTTCTTCGAGTAAAGATGAAAAAAGATGATGTTTCTCTTGGGTTCGTTAAAGTGGGACAGTAGTGGTGTGTTTTCAGACTTGGTAAAGAGATAAATTCCACTCTGCGCATCAACTAACGCCCTTTGTAGCTTTGTCCAGATTTGTGAACCACTTCCCACTCTCCTGTCCCACAATGCACTGCTTTCATCTGTTACTCATTTCTATCCACAACAGCAAAAGCACTGCGACACTAGGCCCCAGCCGTTCGCACCGAATGTCAAAACGTGTCGGAGCAAAGTGAAAATCGTCAGCCGCGGAGCACAAAGAGCAGCAGGAAGCAGCAGGTACGAGGGGCTTGTGTCGTGGTGCGTTTAAGTGACAGGGAAATTGCTACGGGATCACATTTCAAACCGTTACCCTCGCCATTTGATCTTCTTCGTTTCCGTCTTTTTCACGTGTGAGTGCGTTTGTGTACCTGCCCGAGCCTGAAGACAGGAAAGACTCTCAAGTGGAGTTTTGATAACCACACTGCTTTTTGTCCTCCAGCGCTTCAGAGACATCTTCTGTTGACAAACTTTACTGAACAAGAGGCATTTGGGGCTAAACCAGGGGTCTCCAACCTTTTTTTTGCAACAGTTTCATGCATAACATTTATTTTTATGGACCAGCCGCTTAATATACATCATGTAATACGCACATAACACACATATTACACAATTTAATTGAATTATTGCACTTATAATCTATAAAAGTTTACTGTCTTCTACTCTGTAATCTCATTTTAGTTGGTGTTATGGCAGAAAATGCAAAGATAAGATGTTAGATGTTAGGTTAAAGGTTAATCGGTAACACTTTATAATAACACACACAATAAAACAGTAGTTAAGCATTAAAAGTTGTGTAATTAACAAGTAAATTATCAATAAACTATTTATAGACACTGAAATATCATTTATACGTGTAATTATACGTGGGTTTATTGTTAAGACTAAAACATTCCTAACAATGTTTATAAGATAACAGTGATTAATAATATTGGATTAATGCTTTGTAAATGATGAATTACGGATTAATTAATAGTGTGAGTTATTCTAAAGTGTTACTGGTTAATACTTTTGGGGCTGAATGGGAAAATAGCTTTAAACGCTTTAGATTACAGCCCAGTACTTACTAGGAAATGACTATGTACTTTAAGTGTAATAACAGGTTTAATTGCGAGGTACTTACAGGATAATTACACATGTACCTACCTGATAATTACTACAGGGTCTAATTTTTATATGAGTAATAATAATTCTACTCGAATATTATATTTTAAGTAGAAGTAATAAATGTGAGACGCAAAATATTCTTTTCTATTTAAATAGTTTGATTCTGTGGCTCATATTGTAGATTAAAATGTTACAATTATTAAGGACAATAATTCATTCAGACTTATTTTATAACACAAAACTGAATTAGTGGTTTAAATCTAGTTCAATACATCCAGCAGAATGAGGTTTATTATTATTTAAGAAAAAGTTATTGCTCAGTTTTACTCAAATACAGTTACTTCAACCTTTAATATGCAGGGTTTGCATGAAAAATACAAACAATACACTAATTATATTCCTATTACCCTCTTAAACAATGTGGAGGTGAACTAATAATAAACTAATTGCCTTATGTTTGTTTGTCATTGTACTTTTACCCAATCACAGCTCACAGAAGAAAAGACCGGACAGAATATGACACTGGGACAGACTTGTTTATAATCATTTCCCTTAAAAAACGGTATATTCTGCCTTTAATTTACAAGGCTGAATATGTGGAAGGTTGTGGACTCTCTTTTTGTTGACTTTTTGAGAGAAAACATTAAAAACTCAAAACCTCCTTCATCGTGGACCTGGCTTCCTTCCTACTATTGAATTTATTGACAAAACTGTCTGAGGATGTATGAAAAGATCACATTGGACAGTGACAAGAAACTTTAGAGCTTTAAAACTTCTTGCCAAAGCGTCTGAAGCAGTAAAAAGATGAGCGTGGGATCCAAGTCTGACAATCCGTTCGAGTAAAGTCGGAGAGCGATGGATTCTCAACGCAACACCGCTGATGAGCGCTGCAATTTTTCCATGAGCAAAGAAGTTGCGGTGTGTGTGGAAGAGAATTTGTCCCAGATTTTCTCTCTCAGTCTTCCTCCTCCTCGGCCCCTCTCTGCTGTGGGCTGTTTGGAGCGAGCTTTGATGTGGCAGTCTTTCAGCGTTGTGACCGCAGGCCCAAGAGGATCCAGATGCTCTTTGGACCGGTCTGTGGTGCAGAGACTTGTGTATAAAAAAAGAGACGGGGAGAGGGTGCGGGGCTAAAGCGGGCGGCCTTAGTGCCAGCAGAGTTTACTGTAAAAGAATACGCACTAAAACAGATGCACTGGCTTTTAGTTGTACTGTAAATGCTCTGTATGTCTATGAGTTATGAGGTATGTTTGTCTGGATTCAGGAGAACAACATTTCCACTCAAAGATTTTGTCAATGTAGTCTATTCCACAAAAACTCAAGGCCCAGGGGCCAAATGCGGCCCTTTGCAATGTTTTATGTGGCCCTTCAATGCATTTAGCAGGCACTATGTTTTAACTGGATTTGAACAGGGTTTGGATGGATTTGAACAAGTTTTAGTTGAATTTGAAATGTTTTAGATGGATTTGAACAGGTTTTGGTGGAATTTGTACAGGTTGTATTTGGACTTGAACAGGTTTTAGATGGATTTGAACAGGTTTTGGTGGAATTTGTACAGGTTGTATTTGGACTTGAACAGGTTTTAGGTGGATTTGAAAAGGTTTTAGATGGATTTGAACAGGTTTTAGATGGATTTTCGGGTTTGTGGATACGTATGTACGTTTAGTGGATTTGAAAAGGTTTTAGAAGGATTTGAACAGGTTTTAGATGGATTTAAACAGGTTTTAGATGGATTTAAACAGGTTTTGGATGGATTTAAACAGGTTTTAGATGGATTTGAAATGTTTTAGATGGATTTGAACAGGTTTTAGATGGATTTAAACAGGTTTTAGATGGATTTGAACATGTTTTGGATGGATTTGAACAAGCTTTAGTTGAATTTGAAATGTTTTAGATGGATTTAAACAGGTTTTAGATGGATTTGAACAGGTTTTGGATGGATTTGAACAAGTTTTAGTTGAATTTGAAATGTTTTAGATGGATTTGAACAGGTTTTAGATGGATTTAAACAGGTTTTAGATGGATTTAAACAGGTTTTGGATGGATTTAAACAGGTTTTGGATGGATTTGAACAAGCTTTAGTTGAATTTGAAATGTTTTAGATGGATTTAAACAGGTTTTAGATGGATTTGAACAGGTTTTGGATGGATTTGAACAGGTTTTGGTGGAATTTGTACAGGTTTATTTTGTTTGTTTATTAAATCTTAAGCCAGTCTTTGCTACAAAGATAAATAAAATCTGTTCAAATTCATCTAAAACAAGTTTCCATAAAAGAAAACAAAAAAGATAAACTAAAGATATCTTCTGTAAAACTCAAATGACGATGAAACCTCACATTCAAAAATGAATTAGAGCTTTCCAAAAGTCACAACTCTTATTTACTATCGTGGCCCCTCACTACTTTGAGTCTGACACCAATGATCTATTCAATAATAAAAGTCGTGCTAATAAAACCTATTTCAAACAGGAGTCTCTTGGTGGAACACTGTGAATATGGAGCAGCCTGGGTTTCATTTCCAGCTCAGGCCTTTTGCTCCACTTTATCCACTCTTTATCCCTGATTTCCTGTATCTGCATAATATTGTTTTAAGTTTGTGTCGTCCAACGGAGTGAACCTGAGCAGCATGACAGGCCGGATTCTCCCGAGACCATCTGGTGAGTCAGGTTTTTTATCAAGTGAAAGGCAAAATGGCTAAAAAATATCCTTTACAAGTTACTCATATTAGCCTCTCACAGTTAGAGCATCAACCAAACCTAGCCGCTGGAATTAATGAGTGATATAAAGTGAAAATAATGGTGAATGGTTTTAAAACAGACTATTTTGAAGAGTTAGAGTCCAGTGAGTTGTGATAATAAATGGGTTAGCAGCAGTCAACAGTTAACACTACTTTGAAGAATTGAAGAATAGATTAGAGCATCACATAATTCCTTGGATAGCCTACTTTTTCCTAAAGATACGCTGAAAATATCCCTTGATTTTCAACAGACAATGGCTTTTTTGGCATCAAAGTTGTCTTTTAATCTGAAAAACAACACGGATAGTTGACGTAATTACACGATGAGAGTGAAATATGTAGTTCTGTGCACCCATTGACACTCAACATTTTTCTGGGAAGGGACTTAGCCTCTGTTTTAGTGTAAACCCGAGCAGCCTCATCAGATTCACTCGGTGGTTTTCTACTTTTCCCAGAATGACCAAGAACTCTCAGAAAACATGGCTGGCCTTGTTGCTCTCAGTGGTTTTTGGAGCAGGTGGATAAAGTGATGACAGCAGCAAAAACAAAACAAATCTCTCTGACCTTACATACATCAGAAACATAATCAAAGTTGACGTAGCCACATGAAGGCGAACCTCTTTTGTTTGCTCTTCTGTAAATCTCTCTATTTCTGTCAGAAAACCATCACAAAGAACTCATCAAATCCACTTTACATCTTCGCTTTATGTTGAGAAAATGTTTTTTCCCGGACGACTTGCGCTCCAACGACAGCTCAGAGGGCAATAAAACGGCTGACACAGCACTTCGCCCTCCATTTAAAGTCTGTCTGACCACAGGCCACCGACTGCACCGACATCAGCAGCGACACAAAACTCCATTAAACGCACTTCTTCCGTCTCCGCTGCACTGTACCATTACACAAACCTCATCATACTTCTGATTTATGACCCTCACGTGACACTGTAGTTTCTGGAAGGAGGCCCGTCTTTGGCTCCAACCACAAAAACATAAAAACATAGATTAAGAATTTCCCTTTGGCTTCAGGTCAGTGAGGACATTCGAGGGAAAAGCGGCAGACAGCGAGATAAATATGACTTGTACAAATGTCTGTCGTCGCTGGAGGAAGGAAGGATTACGACGAACCCGGTCAGTCTTTCTCGTGACGTGAAGTGTTTGTCTCACGTGTCACGGAACTGTTTATGCAGTAAACCGGAGCGAGGCCGCAGAGAGGCTCACGGGGAACGGAGGCGTCGGGATAAATACAACGAAACGGTACGAGTGTTTTGATTGGAGGTCGGTCAAATCCTGGAGGACTGTAAACAGAAAGCTGAGTGTGTTTATGAAAGACAGAAGAACAATGTGCAGAGACAAACAGACGGAGGAGGGGAATTTCGCTCGTTATCACAAATATAACATCGTGCCTTGGGGTTAATCGGGAACAAAATAAGGCAAGTACAGAAGCCAGTTTGGTTAAAGTTAGTCAAAAGCTTTAGTCAGATTCACTAAGGCTGCCTCAGTATTAACACGAAGGTCTTTGATGCATCCACACAAGAGTTAAAAGTGCTCAAAACTGGTCTAAAAACAAATTCAAATCAAAACAATTTCTCTTAAACACATCCTCTTCTTTTGGTTTTGCCTTTAAAGGATCACTACACCTGCCTCCGTCTGTCTCTAGCTACTGCCTCCTACCTTCATCTCCTCCTTTACTCCATCCATAAACCTCCTCTCTGCTCTTCCTCTTGCCCTCCTTCGACTGATATTTTCACTATCTCTCCTCTGACTATGTCTAAACCATCTCAGTCTGGCCTCTGAGAGTATCTCCTAAACATCTGACAAGTGCTGTCCCTCTAAACGACTCAACCACAACCTCAGACATAAAGGATTCGGGATTTCAACTCAAGACTGACACAAATGAATTGATTGCACCTTCATAATTGTAATCGGATCGAAGACTTCCCTAAAACTGTGGACGGTGGAGGCGTTTGGACATTTTGAGCGATGCGTCAGCTTCCTCAACCCTTCGAATGTGTTCATTTACACCAAAACTTGACTGTGAAACTGATGTGATCAAATAGACAAATGATTTAAACATTAAAACTATTAAGTGTCAGTAAGTAAATGTAATGCTTTTCTGACTGGACTGTAGCAGAATAGATAAGTCTTATTGAAGCTGAATACAGATTTAGTCTCACAGTCTGGTTCCAGTTTGTCTCTTCTGCTCATTTTTCTTCAAACTTTGATTCAAAATGTGACTCACAAAGCTCACAAAGAGTAATTTATTTCATAGAGTAAAGTGTCCTTCTATCAATGGTGTGAGAAACATTACAACATCAAATGAACCTCAATGGACAAAACAAGTGTTATACTGTAGATATTGGTCGTAAAAGAACACAAAGATACATTTAAAGTGAAAATCAGTGTTGTTTGGACCGAGGTTTTCTGAGCCTGACGTAAAGTTAATAAAATAATGTAATACCAGTGCAATATAACTAATGAGGAAGCAGAACTTTAAAGTCCAAACATGAGATGAATATTGACTTAGTTCCTTCCTCAAACAAATCCTCTCTTTACCGAACTATAAATGTCTGGTTTGAAGGTTTTTAATGCGTTTTTCCAGAGAACATCAGTCAGACAAATGTCGCTGACAGAAAAACTCCAAAACTATTCCTGTGGTTTATTTCATGTGGAAAAGTGGTGCCAGTTTAAGGATCCTCTTTGGTTTCCTTCTTAAAGATCAAAGCGTTTGGAGCTAATCTATTTGACTGGGGCCCGCTGTCTCCACGGCGACGAGATCACAGACAGAAAGTCCGTCCCTCCTTCACGGACCCTCGTCGTCCACAATGAGACCACTCGGCGGTGTCTGACTCACACAAGTCACTGTGTAAATGTGAGCTTTGTCACTGACTCAGACGGATACACATCTCCTCAGGTTTGGGACTGAAACAAGAGTGAGAGTGTTGCGTTCACTGACCCAGAAACAGGTCCCTCTTGTTGGCCCAACACATGATCAGGAGTTACCACCAGTCTTTTCTTTGGTCTGGACACAAAAATCAAAGTATTACTAGATAAAGATGTTACCAGTGTGTATATAAACCAAAATATCACATTATTCGATCGCCTACATCTCATTTTTTAACTAGTGTCTGAAAGCTAGACCACATTTCTCTAATTTAAGCTTCTCTTCATTGTCTCATATGAGGTCAGTGAGGTCCACAGGTCACCTCCAAAAGACCAGGAACTATGAACGTTCACTGTGCTCAGATCAAAATTAAAATGGCTTTAACAAAAAACCTTTAAGTTTAACCCTTTTAATTTGTAGTTTCTGTCTAAGTTTTAAAAAAGTTGAAGATGAATAGCATTTACCTGTACTATTATTTGAATATTATTAAATGACTGAATAGTGTCTCTACTATGACTGGGGTTGGGGTCTCTTTAAAGCTCTTTACAAGGTATTTCAATGCTACAAAGTTTATGGAAAGAGGATTTATTCTGATATCAGCCTTGTTTTTCTCCACTAGTAAACCCTAGTGGCCTATTACTAGTTCTATTAGTCCTAGAGAGATCAAAAATGCTTACTGGTTGTAATAGTAGATGCCAAATTCCTCACTGGTAGACTTTTTTTTTGCCCTATTAGCGTCTACTAGTATTACTCAAGAGACAAATTTGGTCTTCTACTACTTTTGAGGTCCAAAATGGTCACTTGTACAACTAGAGACTTGCAAAATGCCAATTATTGGTACTAGTAGACACACTTTTGGCTAACTAGTGGATAGTGGGGTCCAAAAAGCTCACTTGGAGAACCATTAAATGCTAAAGAGGAGGGTAGGACTATCTATCTACTAGACTAATACCTGGGACCAATCATGGAAGTTCAGCACTTTTATTAACAATTAGCTACAAAGATTTGTGACTGTCATGTTTCACTTTATTGAATTCTGTCACATTTACTTCATAAATGTTTATACGGATCATGTTAAACTCCTGAAGTCCATTGTTCTATTGTCTATATTTGAACTGCAGAGTCACATTTTTGTCATTTATCAACAGGCAGATGGTGTTTAGTGTGAAGGCAGAGTAGATAAGATACCGGAGTCAGTCTGGATTAAAATAAAAGTGACTTTAGAGAGTCTGTTGAGGCGCTCCATGAGAGTTTGGATCTGACTGGAACAGCCTCGGGCCTGTTCTGACTCGGAGAATGTGGGCTCTGTGTCAGATTAAGAATCTGTTCTAGTTTTACGATTGAGAGATGGGATGAAGCTGTGGGATCAGCTGTAGCACATTAGGACTAAACCCTGACAGATCTGGCTCTGGTGGCTTCGGGACACAAACCCCTCTCCTCCAGGAACCTCAGTCTGCTCTGTGTGATATCTTTCATAAATCTTCATTCTTTTAAGTAAGCGTAGGACACATGGGGCGTGGTTAAAGTCTCATTTGACCCATATATGGACAAAAAACACAAATCTCTTTATTGTTAATCACTGTTGTTGTTGCCTATCAATCATCAAGTGTCAAGAGTGAAATGTTGGAGTGAGGTGAACCGTGGCATGCCCCATAGTCCCATAAAAACCCATAAAAACCCAATGTGTGCACGTTTTACTACTTGTTTGAACTGGTTTCAGTTTCAATGTGGTTGTGATTTCCTCGTGAGTACATAAATATTTATCAGAGCCACTCGAAGGCAGGTTGTAAAAGGGGATAAAAGTTGTTAGTGATGCTCTTTATAAACGGTTACGAAATCATTCATTAATGCTTTACAGAGGCCCCACCAGGCTTTGGATCCTAAAAACATCCTCTGTTTACCCTCCAGTCGTATTATAGACATTATTATAATAAGCTCAAGCTGCAGGACGCTTATTAAAATCAGAAATGGATTTCAGATTCTTAAGAAAGGAAGGAGGCCCTTGTCCAACGTTGTCCAACATTCATGATTCCAAAGTGCTTAACGAACTTAAACATGGGCTATATCATATTTTCTATTGTTTTTTCAGGTAAATATGAAACAAGGCAAGCCTCAGAAGCAAGAACATTAATTTTATGAAGTTTAACAACATAGAAAATCTGGTTCAAGAGAAATATGACGGCCCTGATGCTAATATTAAACTTATTTTGCTTTTGTAACGCTAGCTCTGAGATAATAACATGAGTAGCTTATGTTTGTAGTAATTTAGCGGTCGTTCTAACTTCAGATCAACAAACAGAACACGGATGTAATATTTTAGTGACCCTTCCTCAAATATATACCAGATTAAAGTGGTAAATTCTGAAGCTACTACGAGTCTCTCCTCCCTGAAGCCCCTCGGTGTCAGTGTGAGTGTCAGATGTTTATTAATGGATGTTTCCGAGTGTTGTTTGACTCTCGGAGCCATTAGACATGTGCAGAGAGTTGGAAGCGCCTCACTCCTCTCTCGGTCCAAGCCGCACCGTTTCAAACACGTCATTACTGATGAGTTGTGAGGCGGCGGATTTTCAAACACATCACTGACTCCGGGTCTTGGCGGGACGGTTCGTCTGGTCGCCGGAGCAGGTTGGAAACAGATGGAGGAGAAAAAAGTCGTATCTTTGACACTTGTCTCATGATCTGTGGAAGGGCCCTGATCGTGAACGACTCTGGCGGCAGCTGTCGAGTTCACAAACATTTAAAATACTTCTCTCTTTTGATCCCGCTCACTGTTGTTACTGTTTGGATTAAAATAACTGAAGGACGGATGGCTTTTCAACACAATAAATATCATTTCAGCTGCTCACTTTCAGTTTACTTCTCAGCGTTTTATGTGGTTCCCATTTGCTTTTTTTTGGCGTTTTCAGATTCACGCAGAGACTGTTTACTGCTCGTATTGTTTCTGTGTTTGTTGCGTGCCGTCTGTTTCACAGCAAGGGACTAAAAACATATTTATTTCTCTCTGTGACACATATGCTTCAAGATTAGGCCACATTGTCATTAAAGAACATTTGGTTTGTATTTTATAAATCCATACCAGATTGAATGAGACCCTAATCTTTCATGTTGCTTAAGAGTAATACTGGTGCCTAAGGTAGCGTTGGATTAATACACAGCAAAGCCTTTTCTTTAGGTAGAAGTGCAGCAGTGATTGGATCTAAAGTGGCCAGCCTTAACGCAAGGTGTGAATGGGCTAAATGTGTCTTAAATGCTGAGAGATCAGACTTGACTCACATGAATCTGGATGTATTCAGATCATTCTTGAGGTGTCACTGAGGTAGCAGCGTTGGCACATAATATATGGTCACGATGAAGTGTTTTACGTCAGTGTTTGTAATAGTTAATCACTAAATAGAAGCGCTTCCTGCATATTAATGAAATCGGTGGCTGATACACAGTGAACGTAACTCCTCTCTCTTCCAATTTAATAAAGAAGTAGAGGAAATGGAGAGGAAATGCTGTTTTAATGCTGTTTCATGACTTTTGCCGATGAATGAATGAAGACAACAGACTGAAGTAAACCATCACAAATGCTGTTCTAAAAAAAGTTTGACATGAGACTGACGCGCCAATGACAGCTGAGCTCACAAGCTTTAAGTATATTCTCTCATAATCCAGATTCCACCGGGACTTCTGATGAGGTTTATCCTGAGCCAGACTCTACAACGTGTCCCACTAAAGCCTTTTTCACACATTCAGCCCAGATGTAACCAGGGTTGTAAGATGGGGATGATGCTTAATTAGCTGGACCGAGCTAATACGAAGCTAACGAACAAATGCGACTACTTTGGGCTTCGGGGGAGTTTGCCTATGCTACTTGGTGTTAGCATCACTAGCTACACAGGCTATGGCTAACTTTATGATATTATTTCTTGATGTTATGACATTCTTTAAACTGTTTCCACATATCGTAATCACTTCCTTGGCTTTTTATGTCCATTGAGATTAATTGATTTATCGTATAATCATCTACTTTTTCATTTGTCGTTGTTGATAAAGTATTACATTTACTTCTTCTGGATTTAAAGTGTCATTTAGCCCTTTTGTAGTCATTCACATAGGTTCAAATTACATAAACTCCACAGTGTAAGCTCTAAACTCCCTCGAAGCAACATAAAACTGATAAAAACCTAAATCAAACACAGACTCTGGTACAGTTCCCATTATTATAGACTCTTTTATAGATGTTATTGCAGTTTAAGGTCATTCGGAGCTGGTGGGTGAGGGGTTAAAGGTCACTGTGATCTGTCTGATGTGAAAAGCAAACTCTTAGCATTCCTCGTTTTGGAGCAGACCACCCAAAAAGACCCCCGCTCCACCTCCTCCCCGTGAGCTCCCCCTCTTTTCCTCACGTCTCACGTTACAAAGCAGCGCCGGCCTCCGAAAGAAAATGTCGCAAAAAAAGGAACTTGAACTTCAAACGGCGACTAATGCGAAGTGGCCCGAGTTAATGGTGTGCATCTGTTCCACACTGAGGCTCGTGACCCGGGCCACACTCTGCACCGGGCTCTAAAGCTACCACCGCCACCGCCGCTGCTGCTCACTGTCGGACCGGGACACGCTGCTGGACGCCGTCGACAAAGCCACATGTCAATGCACTGTTATTTAGAGCTTTGTGGAGGCTCACGGTCCGACCAGAAGACTTACTTCAACGCACGAGGCCTCACATCAATGTTAGGACTACACTAGCATTTCAAATCACTGCTAAAGAAGTCTACAAAAACATGAAAAAGGGGAAAAAAGCAACATAAAGCTGGCTTCTGATGACGTCTTGTGGCCAATCAGTCAAAATAAAGCAACTTTCCCGTCAGTATTTTCCGAATGATGATCCAAAAATGTAGCAACAATGACTTTATCCTGATCACAGACCACAATGCAGCTGCCAATCACCTGTTTTAGTTGAAAAAATAATGTAGAAAGATGGAGTAAAAGACATTAAATGGGTGCTGTAAGTGTTTTTCACTCAATCTCAGAGAGGCAGGGCAATAAAAATGTCTCATATTCCAGATGTGACACAGTGTTGATGGATAATACTCAGTTTACAGACAAAATAATTAAACAATGAGCCTCACTTTGCTGTTCAAGTTGCATTTAGTGCAGTCGAACAAGTTTCTGAAGGCGCATTTACAGGAAAGCATTGAGTTCTTTTGTTTCCGTTCACAGTTGACACATGATATTATCACATCATGGTCTCCACAGACAAACAGAGTCAGTGTAACAGCCTGAATTGTTGACTGTTGAGTTAATAGTGACTCTGAACTGTCCCTGATGTTTTTGAGAAGAAGAATTCACCAGATGTTCTTTGGAAATCACGTTAACACTGACCTCCGACCTTTTGGATGTGATTATGTCATTGCTTTTCCATCATTTTATAACAGAAATAATATTGTTTTCTCGTATTCTTGGACTTTCTGTAAACCTGAGACGTTCCCAAGTGAGAAACACGGGACCAAAATGAGCCATGAACTCATTTATTTAAACGTACAAGCCTCAGCTGAACTTTAGCTCATGTGCTCACCAGAAATCATGTTATTTTCAATCATACATTATTGTTTTGCTTTAATAATTCAAATGAGGATGGACTCTCTTGTTGTACACTAAGTTCAGCAGTTTATTGGCACTTAGCATCACTAGCTACAGACTGCAGTAGGATTGTGGAATGATAACAGAATAATCAAATCAATTTGGTCTATTTTCTTATCCTTTTTATTTATATTTTCACCTGTGGACACGTTCATGCATCGAAAAGCAAATAGAAATCAATGAGAAGCATCAAACAACTTCAGTTCGCTTCATGTTTTCAATCTCATTTTTACATGTGTTATTTATTTTAAACATTTAACGCTAAGAAAGCCATTATTTCCAGAAGGACAGCAGTGTACCACATGATTTTATATAATTGTACTCTCTGTAACTGTAGAAGTCAGCAAGAACCAATGTGTTTCTGCTCACAATAAACTAATCATTTTCATAGTCATTTTTAAGACGTACCATTGTGTAGATTATAAATTAGCCAAACCTCAACAGACAATGGCTTTTTGTAATAAAAGTGAATCCATCAGAACCACAACAGATGAAAATGAGAACATGAAATGAGAGGAATTAAGAAATAGCTGCAACTTTCCAGTGATGATTACAAATATTTCTGACTTCTTTACACTTTTCCAGCTATTTTCAAATATATTACTGCTTGTTAGAGAATGTTTGATCACCTTTACTCATTTTCTAAGTGCATTTACCCTTACTTATGGCCTAAATATTGAGTTGAGAGACAGTGACAGCCTCCATTCACAAACCAAGGCTGTAGCACCATCACTAAATGTATTCATCCTTGTGGCTCTTCTCAAATAAATGTCACTCCGATCTGTCCTTTTCAGTAGACATCCTTCTGTATAACTCGACTCTAAGCCTAATCTCTGTTGGGTTTTATAACGTTATGTTTTCTCTGTTCTGTCTCAAAGGTAACTGAACGTCTTCCTAAAACTAACAGTGTTTCCAGCCTGTCTTTTAACTCATCTCAACTCAAAATTCAACAGAAAATTCTCTTTCTTAACCAAATTTACCAACATCTGCAGCATTAAGTTTTTATTTGTCCATCAATACGTTATTTTATTCATTTTCAGTGATGATAAGAGACAAATAAATATATAAATCTCCCTCTAAGAGCTCTTCCTTTCATTCAGCTCCAGGTGAAAGCTTCAAGACAAGTGCGTCCCCAGATGTTCCTGTTTCTGTTCAACCTCCACTCGTCTACATCGCACAGGAGCCACACGTCACTTACATCCGTCATGGCCGTGTTTCACTTCCCTCGATCCAGTAGTCGACTCAAATGACCAACCGAACTCCCAGCATTCCTCTCCACGGGACGCCGAACCCCGTCCTATCTGATTTCACCCTCCGCTCCACCTTTGCCGAGCAGATAGCAGCACCGTTAACATGTGGCCCGGCCTTGAAGCGCATACCCAAACCACATGTGTGAATCCCCCGCCCCCACCCACCCACACGGAGGCCGTCTGGAGCGGGGCGATTAGGGGGAGGCCAAAATCAAAGGTTCAAATGTTGGAAATTAAAGGACTCGCAGGCCGGCCATCTTTTCCTTCTTCTAAGACAGGAATGCTTCTCATTAGACAGCTGCAGGGACAGTCTCACCGCTGGGAAGAAAATATAACCTAATGTGTTCAGTGTGTTCAGGGTCTGCTCAAAGTGAATTCATCATTTCAATTACTGTATATGTCCAAGAATGTCTTAAAAACTTCATACTGACATTTACAATCAAGAAGCAAAACAAGAAGCAAAGCAAACTGACTTGAAATGATGTCTTTTCTTATTAATAATCATATATTAACTGTTTAGACCAAGTTTTATCACCAGAATCACAACATTAAAGACTCCTGAAACTAGTTCAAAGTCAAAATATTGGATTTTTTTACATATTTACAACATTGGCCATATTTTTCTTTTTTGTCTCTTGTAAAACCGAGTGTTAGCTGAACGCTGGCAGAAAAAGGGAATTGTAATCAACTTGGTAATGGATACAGGTTACAGTGTGTTAATATTTAAACCAATCGATTTTACTTCAACTGCTTAATAAGAAGCGGCATTTGACTGTTTTCAGACTGTATTCAGCCTTAAAGCGTCAAAACTTCAACCTTAAACTCTCAGTGACTTTACAAAAGGCAGAATCGTCATCTAAGTTCTAATGAATGTATAAGGGGCATCATTTTTAAGGATTGTATTCATTTTCCAGGACAAGTTTCTATTTTAACATTTTTTCAGGTCATTTCAATGTCAGAAAAATACCCCCCAATGTAAAAATGTTTGCAGGTTTTCCAGGATTCATGAGATTAATTAAAATATGTGATAAATTACAAGACTTAAAGTAAATACAGACAAGGTTTAGTACATCTCCCAATGACTTCTACAGATTATTTGAAAACTTTACTGCTGAAAAAATGCAAGAAAAGCAACAAAAAAGACCCCTTCATGAAAAACAATAGTGTAAGCATCAATTATTAAATAAGAAACATCTACAAGGAGGAGCTGGGGTGGAGGAGACTATGGTGTAAATTGAAAAAAGGAAAAGTTTGTGCTGTAAGGGACTCAAAAAATGGACCACTGAAATGCAACTTTTGCCATAAAAGGGAGAAAAAAAGCCCAGAAACTTCTCCATAAACAGAACTTTTCAAACCTGCCTTTATTTTGAGCAGCACTCATAAACTCTGAAGCTTCAAAATGGATTTAAACATCTTGTTACCAATAATATGTGACATTTTTTTTTGTGTTTTTGCTGTTTCTCAAGCATAAAGTACAGCTTTTTCCACCATTGTTGTTCTACTTGCTCTGTGTAGCCAGTAACCAATAGCTTTCTAGGACCCGGATTTCACAGTTTACATGACAAAAACGCCTCATCAACCGAACTTAAACGTCTCGTCCTTGTCGTTAACAATGGACGAACCCAACAGAAGCTTATCTTGTTAAAAAAAAAAACCTTGATGTTGATTTTACTTCAAAAAAATAAAGAAAGAAATCACAAAACCCCTTTATTCCAGTTCTATGTCCTATTGATGTTCATGAAGGTTTGAATAGATCTTTGTTTTGTAGTTTCGGTCACAGATAAGACATAAATAACACGTCAAATCATTACTAATCATTGACTAAATTTGTTCGGAGATAACTATATTTCAAAGTTAGATTTTCCCTCGACCTCGACTCTGGAGCAAACACCGGTGGTTTCCCTCCATCTCAGTTCTGTCCGGGGCTTGATGGATGTACACCCTCGAAATGTGTGCTTATCTTTGAAGTGTCTCGGGCTGAGTATCCATTGGCCAACACCTTTGCACATGTTTAACTAACGTCTGTGGGTGAAAGGTGAGCAGGAGGTACACGTTCAGACTTTATCCACTTTTTGCCTCCAGTCGTTGAATCCGCTTTATCAGAGCGGTCAATGATTCACGTCTGGAGCCGCTCCGTCCGTCTTCGAGGAGGCCCGTCCGACGCCTGTCATCGGTGTGTGTACGTTAGAGACAAAGGCGTGAGCTAAGTGAGTGTTTGTGGAGAATCAGCGTCAGTATCGTCTCCTGTTTACATTCACAGGCAGCGCTCCGTAAGCTCTTAGTGGTTTTGTAGCTGTATAAGTCAAGCTAACGTCTCTTTTGTTGTTCTTCAGAGGCATTATCTTCAGCTTTAGCTACAGATGTGCAGATAAACGGGGCAGCATTCCTGAGCGCTGTGTTTTCGGCTCATCCACCTGTTCTCTGCACACTTGATCCATTTTGTGCCCCAGCGACAACTGCAGGGGATTGAAGCGGCTCTGGAAGCGGCCCACTGACCCAGTGCCGACGAGGCGTTTACGGCGGGGGCTTGGATGTGAGGCACTGATGCTATCTGACCCCCGTTGATCCCACTTTGAATGTAAAAACAGTCCATTCATGCCTCAGCCCGGGCCGTCTGTGATCGCTAAGCCTCGGTTTGTAATCTTAGATTGTGGGAATACGCCAGAGAAATGTCCACGTTTTATCCTTGTAATTGTGACAGACTCGTGCTTTGATGATTCTGGACGGAGCATGTGTTTGTAACAACTGCGAACCGTCCGGCCCACGCCTCAACTTTCCACTACTTTGTTTTAAATCGTTCCACGGGCTCATAGGATTTACTCATCAGCTGCGGCGTGGTTTGTTGTCGCTGCTGGTATTTGTCAGACAAGGCTCTCTGTGTTCACGTATCGGCTCTGAACGCACTGAGCTGGATCCAGATGCTGATAAGTCTGAGACTGACGCAACCACAGAGCAACCCAGTCTCTTAAAACAAGTCTGACAAGTCTCTCTCTTTTATAAATGTGCTCCAAAGTATCTCTGAATCAGAAAAGGACCATTGACTGGAACAAGGAGTGTCATCATTTTAAGATTTTTGATGCTACATAAAGATTAACAAACCAGTTACAATTAAACAACTACACTGTCAAACTAAGCTTCTAATTCCAATGACATGATTATGGACAATACTTAAAAAAGGTCTGGTCCAAGTGACTTCTACTCATCATGAGAAAAGTATAATGCAAAAAGAGGAACAAAATGACTTCAATGGCTAAGTAAACGTTAGCATCCCAATCTCAGCACTGCACAAACACTTTAATTAATTACTATTAATCGTTATAAGGCAGTGCATAAGGCACATATGTCAAACTCAGTGTCAAAATCCTGTTCAAACCCAACAACAAGCTGCTCAAATCTAACTAAAACCTGTTGAAATCCAACTAAAATCTGTACAAATCTGATTAAAACCTGTTCAAATCCAACTAAAATCAATTCAAATCTGATTAAAACCTGTTCAAATCCAACTAAAAGCTGTTTAAATATGACTAAAAATGTTCAAATCCAACTAAAATCTGTTCAAATCTGTTTAAAACCTGTTCAGATCTGTTTAAAACCTGTACAAATCCAATTAAAACCTGTTCAAATCTGCTTAAAACCTGTTCAAATCTGTTTAAAACCTGTTCAAATTTGTTTAAAACCTGTACAAATCCAATTAAAACCTGTTCAAATCTGCTTAAAACCTGTTCAAATCTGTTTAAAACCTGTACAAATCCAATTAAAACCTGTTCAAATTTGTTTAAAACCTGTTCAAATCCAACTAAAAGCTGTTTAAATATGACTAAAATGTTCAAAGCCAACTAAAACCTGTACAAATCCAACTAAAATCTGTTTAAAACCTGTTCAAATCTGTTTAAAACCAGTTCAAATCCAACTAAAAACTGTTTAAATATGACTAAAATGTTCAAAGCCAACTAAAACCTGTGCAAATCCAATTAAAATCTGTTTAAATCTGACTAAAACCTGTTCAAATCTGAGTAAAAGCTCCTCTGCTTTAATCAATTACTACTTACCATTATAAGGCAGTGCATTTACAGTTATTTCCTTATATTAGTGAGTGTTTTACTTTGTACATTAGTTTTATCTTCTATAGCTCCTGCTGGGCAATCTGACTCACTTAAACACATAAAGACGGCTCACATTAAAAGCATGGGAGCTATTTTGGACAAATCACTGATGCTCTCTGTGACTGATTTGAGGCTGGAACACATTACAGGTATCTGCTCTGGGATAACATTACAGGCTTTTCTGTCCAAGGTCTGCTCTTAGATCCGTCAGCGTGATCAGCGGGGAATTTCATTAAAGCGAGACCTCCGCGGCTGAGACTGATAACAGCGGAGGAGCAGGAAAGGGCTGGATGTGAACGGCCGCACTGTGTTTGACCAGAGACAGGCCTCAGTCGTTATCTGTGCTGCTGCCGCCTGCTGAGAGAGCGATAGAGGGAAAAGTACAGGGGCTGTGATGGTTCAAAGAAGAGGCTGTAATAGAAAGAAGAGAGAAAGGTGGAATATAGCGATGTTTGGTCAATGGTCCATCTCAGGAGCTCTGTTTGGTACGTGAGGTTTGTGCAGAAAACGACTTAAAGATCGTTTATTTACCGTCGATACCAGAAAGTACTGACCGTCCGAGGCGCTTTTGTTGTTTGGAACTTGAAATGAAAGTATAGGGGACCATTAAAAAGGAAAGATGCTCACCCAGTTGAGGTCAGACTTGGAGTTTAGTGGAAAAGTGGAAAAGGAAGGTGTTGTACTGTTGTATCTGTTATAGAGACCTGACCAGACTGTAAATATAGGCCGTGAGTGAAGGTAAACACACTACTAAGTTAGAATGAAAGTAAAGTTGTACTGTTGAACTCATTGGACCTCCTTCGATACCACTATATGGTTATTTTACTCACTGCAGTTTCTCTGTATTGGACTGTTTAGAAATATTTTAGTACAAAAGGAAGATGTTAAAATAGAGCAAACTGCAAGAGGTGCTCTCACACAACAGAGACCTGGATTCATTGGTGAGTAAATAAAAGAACAAAATGACAGGATTGTTTATGAGCATTTATTTATTGGAAATGCTCTTAAAAGCACATTTTATCTGCCTAAATCTTGCCTAAAAAATTGTATTAAAGACAAATTAGGATTAAATATGGTCATATTTCGGAAACATGGAGGACAGTTGCCTTCTTATTTTATGTGACACTTAATAAACAAGAACTTATTGGTGGGAAAAAGTTAAGGATAAAGAAAAAAAGAGAAAAAGTCCGAGATAAAAGAGAACGATGTGGAGAAAACAGAGCAGGTGATGAAGGATAAGAGATGAGAGGTGGATGAGATGGTGACGTAGCAGCAGCAGCAGCAGGACTGGACTTCCCACGAGGAGTGATGTGATGCTAATCTCTCAGCTGGAACATCTGGACGGGCCCCAGTCAATGGCTCCTGTAGCGACCGCAGAGATCCGGGGTCCCGTCTGGGTCCCGTCTGCGTCCCGATGACCCGATGACCTCCGTGAGCCTGAGTCTGACTCCGAGGGTCAACAAAGACGGGCGTTGTGCGCGGCGGGTCACAGTTAATAAACCTGCTCCTATGTGGTCCGACGGAGGGAGGGGGCAGATAGAGCTCCTGTGTCTGAAGTGAGGAGTGAAGACCCCAGCAGCATTCCTCACAGAGACTCCCTCCATTAACGGGACCCTCGCTCCCAGGACGAGCCGTTTATACAGGATTATTTTACATGTGTGTGACGATAAATGGAGATTCAGGCAGAAGACAGTGTGTTTATGAGGTTTGGAAAGACCCTTGGAAGAATCCTCCTTTCAGGTTCAAGTAGCTATTAGCATCACTAGCTACTTTATGGCCATTGTACTTTGCAATTTTCAAATGTGGACTTTTTTTTTAATAAATATTTGGTTCTTTAAATTCAGTCAGATGCTTCCGTTTAGCTTCATGAGTTTTTTTATTATTATTATTATTATTTTATTTATTTATTTATTTATTTATTTATTTATTTATTTATATATTTTTTCTATTGTTGTTTTTATTATTATCTTCACATTTTACTCATATTTTAGAAGCAGTTATGTTGTATTAAATAACAAAATACAGACTCTGACCAAACGTATAAAAACCTAGACAACATACAACAAATACAAATGTAAATAGTATTATACGTTGTTTCCAAAAGCTGCCATTTTATCACTTCAAGCTAGAAAATGACTACTCAAGGTTATTACTCAAGTATATACTACATATTTACCTGCTACACTACATATTTTGTCCCACTATACTCATTTATGACGTATATAGAGCCACAGTCTTTATTACAAACGGTCAATCACCTTAAAAGCCCTGTGATTTGCTCAAGTCACCACACGGTTTACTTATCCCTGAGAGAACAGCCGTGGAAGCCCCAGTTTCCTTTTGCACTCGCTTCAACTACAACAAGCTGAAAGATTAGTGTAGGATTTTTGACCAGTGACGCCAAAGAATTACTGCCTAGTCCCGCTTTAAAGACATAAAACGTCCCATAAAACGACAGCAGAGGACACAGAGACATAATCAAGGAGAAAGAAAATCCAGATGGTGTTGAAGTGGACGACATCGCAGGAGACTACGGGCTCGTGAATGTCGACCACAGTGATTAAAAGCCAGCCTTTAATCCTCATTTATCACATGGGATTGTTTGTATACTGTTGTTTTATTCTCCTCATGTGACTGGACGAGAGCGCTATGAGATGAATGTAATTAAAGTTGTTTTAATTAGACGCTGTTCTTTTCTGGGAAGCCTGCGGCGGCGCTGGGTGGAGCCTGAGTGGAGACAGGAGGTTTGTGGTCTGGCTCAGGGAACTCTGGGTAATGGAAACCGGCTGTGCACCGCGCTCACAGACACATACGTGCAAATATATAAAGGCACTACGCGAGACACGCACAGGCGCCCACACACACCAGACTGAAGCCAAAGAGAGTATAAACAAACGTACACAGACATGATCGAAATACAACAGTCCACACGCTGCCAAAGTACACCACGAATACACAGTAGTAGTATTTACACAGTACAGTCAAATGTACAGGATTGTGCTGTAATCTAAGGCATAATTCTGAACTCTTTCTTTAAAAAGATCTTGTTTCCGACGCGTTTATTGACAATTGAAAAGTAAAAAGAGTAAAAACCAATGAGGAGTGAACTTAGGCCATGTTTTGTGTTTATTCAGTGGGAACCTGGGTGTTTTGTGGTTTGGGACGTCCCCATCATGACGGATCTGACTCCTCCTACAAAAGATACTCTAAAAATAGTTCAAGGAAAAACAAGCATCATGAAAGTGTAGATATAAAGTAAATATTGTACTAACATTACTTCTGGTGCAGCTTGTTGTTTCAAAGACAAATCCATAGAAGATGCTCAGAACAGCTTGTATTTTTTTAAATAAGCTGATTGTTTTAAAGTAGGAAACGCTTCAAGAAAAGCATCTTGAAATCTTGAAACAGTGACTGTGTGGGAAGCAAATTTGATAAAAACTAGAGGGACCTTGAAATGAGTGCGTGCTTTTCCACTTGATTTGTGATGTGCTCAGATTCATCAAATGTTGAGCTAAGCCTGACCTCAAACCTGCTCCAGACCAGGTTAAAGTTCTCACATAAGTTTTATTGGTGATTGAGTTAGACTCAGAGGAGAAACAAAAATGTTATCAAACAGGAGCATTTCAATGAGAGGTTTGGTTGCACTAGTTTACATTTAGAAAACTGTAAAATATCTACTCTGTATGTTCATAATCTATTACCAGGTGGCACTTTGTAACTATTTGTCTGTATTGCACTGAAAATCTCAGAAGTAGTGGAATCAAAAAGAGTTTGATCATAATAAATGAATATAAATATTGATTGATATGAATGTGAAAATATTCCAGCTGAGCACCTCTGTCCAGGGCTTGACAGAAGAAAACACAAGGATGATATTCTTAGTTTTATGCTCTGTTTGTATTCACAGAAAAATAAGAACTAAAATGACAGTTTTGTTTCCGTAATGAGCTCGTTATCTCGTCAAAGAGAGGATCTCCCATTTCAGACTCCAGGATTTACAGTCGACACTAATGAGGGCCTTTTGAAGCCACTGATCTCAGGGACACTTTGCAGGTTGCAGTGTGTGCTCTCTCCTCTAGAGGTCCTTCAATCCTACACTATATGCTTCCTGTGGCTCTGGTTCTGAGTCCACTTTATTATCCCCAGCACTCACACAAACAGAAGAGTATAAATCCATCCATGTGACCGCCACAGCCCTCTCACACGTCAGCTCCGAACACGACGATGTGAACATTTGCATGCACACACATGCGTGCGAGCTCAGGCATACATAAAAACAATCAGGACCCCTCTCTCACACACAGCCACATGCACAGGCCTGGACTAGTGCACACGGGGCCCATGGCATATGCATGAGTGCACACTGCCGCGCTGCCTGTCACTCACTCTGCTCATTATAGATGCATATAGCACACACGCATGAATGCACTCATATTCACACGCACTCACTGTGAATATGAGCGCAATAAACAGGCACTTTACATTTTCACAGGAGACAAAAGCTCAGAGCAGTCCCAACAATATGACTCCATCACAGCTGACTTTAACACACACACACTCAAAGTCAGGAAATGCACAAAACAGACCCAGTGAAGCGAGGTCGGCCTTTTCCTTTAGACACTGACGTCAGGTTTCCACAAAACGGTTTTCGGCCTAAATTAGATTCGATCAAACTTTTCCTCTGCTGTCGGTGAGGAGTAGATGGATGTAACACGAGCAGAAAACACGTCGAGGACAGAGCAGCCGCGAATGTGTCGAGTACTGTATGTAAATATATGGAAAACACAGAGGTGTGAGGGCGCATACATTAACAGACCCCATATGTCTCTCTCCCTGTGTCTGAACCCTCCAAAACCTACCTTTTCTATTGAGTCTCCAGTGTCTGCGGCGATGCCTCCAGTCGGGACCGTCCCATCAGCAGGTCACAGTGGGCAGCAACAGGTCAGTCTCTAGGAACAGGGCACCATCTAGTGTTGCATGAAGAGTATGGGACAGTCAGGAGGAGATTTTACTGATCCAAGGCCTTTCGTGTTGAGTGTGTTGAGTGTGTTTCGAAGCTAAGGCCAGGTGAATCTGAGAGGAGTAACAGGTTTGGCAAAGGCGGATGCTGATGTATTTGTACAGAGCAGCCTCTAAACACAGCAGCAGCTTTAGACTAGAACAGGATTTGAGCTAGACTTTCATTATCTCAGACATTTTAACCACATTCAAGAAAAAAATGTTATATATTTTGATAAAAAAGGAGTAATCAATGTTTAAAAATGGTTTGTAGCATTGCAGATCAGTCTTATTTCCTCATATCCATCCTTAGAGGTTTGTTTTATTCTACAAACATCAAAGGGATAGTATATCTCATAATATTTGGGCATTTTGGTTGAGCAAATGAAAATATCTGAATTGTCTCACAGTGATCTCTTATGTAGTATCCAGCGTTATCTCAGAAAGATCTAAAGTAGTGATGTTTTGCAAGTTCTTGGTCATCCGGGTCAGTTTATCTCTACATTCTTGAACAGATAAACATCTGGACATAGTTTGTGGACATTTTATCCATGTTTCACGCTGACTGATATAACTCCTGGTAAGAGAAGTGGAAAATCTTTACAACAAGGGTCCTGTTGTAAAGGCTTTATAAATGGACAGTTTGAGAGTCATGCATAAGGTAATAGAGTAACAAGGTCAATAAAGAAATAGAGACCAGTTACTTGACAAATAGTGAGCCCACACCTTCCCTTGTTCAGCCTTATTTGTTCAAGATCAGACATTTCTATTGTGGGCTCACTATTTGGCAAGTAACAGTGAACTAGGCCACTAGACTTTTGTTTTAAGAGCTTAATAATGATTTACAAACTGACGTGAAAGTACGACTCGAGCAAAATAAGCATAAAACGGGAACTGAAGTAAAATAAAATAATATCAATTACCGGTGGCTTAGAAATATGGCAGAACAAACATTTAAAGCCTAATTTGTTATTAATAATTGAAGTCAAACCTCTTGAAGCTGCGATTTCAACTCTACAGCTATGTTTCTTATTCTCTTTTCTTCTAAAATTAATAAAACATTGGACTAATAACTACACAACAAGAACCAAGCTTTGTCAAAACAATAAAACACAGCAAATGGTGTTTATTGTCAAAGTGTGGGAATAGGACAATGTTATATGTGCATAATTTCATAGTGTGTACTCTAGTTGTGCAACAATCTAAGCTACAGTATTTACAGACATAGTACATTACCTGTTGATAGCTGGGTGACAGTTACTGTATAACAGTAAATCTAGTCGGCCGGTGCTTGGGCAGGACAGCCTCCACATGGAGACCATCCCGAACGACCCAAGACTTTGGTTTTGTCTGTGTCCAAAGCTGAACGGTGACACTTAGTCTTACAGTGTAATAGCAATCAATACAACTAAACACATCCATTAAAACATCCACATGAATATACTCAATGCAACAAATGTTATGCAGAAAATCTTCCTGATCTCTCTTTTCCATAAAATCCATTAAAGGTTAAACAAACATTACATGTTACATATCCCATAAAAGTAAAGAGAATAATGTTATGAGAAGCCCCGGTCTAGACAGCAACAACGCTCTGTGAAATCTCTGGATAATAGAGTGAACTAAACATTTACATGTTTTACAGGTGGAGAGATGACGTAACTCTTTAGAATAATAATAATAATACAGCCCCACAGTCTCTGAACATGCTCCAAGCTGTTTCTCTCCTCGTTCTGTGTCCACGTCACAGACGGTACATGTATTACTGCATGTACTCTCTCAGGACCAGAGCGTGTGCACTCAGCAGTCCCCCGAGTTGTGCGAGTGGGGCCCGGTCTCTAGTTTCCAGTCTCTCTGGTCGGTGGGGTCGGCCTGGCCGTGGGCCGCGGCGGGGGACAGCGACATCTGTCGGCGTGGGTTGGCGCTGTGCATGGTGTTCCAGTGACGCTTTAGGTCTGACGCTTTGATGAAGGCTTTGTCGCAGGAGCCGCAGTTGAACGGCCGCTCGCCTCGATGCTGCCGCTCGTGGTCTTTCAGGTGAGACTTGTGCTTGAAGGCCTTTTCACACAGTTGGCAGGCGAAGGGCCGCTCGTTACTGTGGACGCGCTCGTGCCTCTTCAGGTCGGGGCCTCTGATGAAGGCTTTGCCACAGACCACGCAGCGGTGCGGCTTGAAGCCCGAGTGGATCTTGAGGTGCTCTTTGAGATGGGCGGCTGTAGTGAAGGCTTTGGGGCAGTGCTCGCAGCCGTAGGGCCGGTTGGCCGTGAGCAGACGCTCCTTTTTGGCGTTATGGTCCATGGGCTTGGGCCCGGCGGTCTGGAGGGCGCCGTGGTCGCGGTGTCCGTACAGTAAGTACTCCAGCTTCATGTCGGTGGTGGAGGCGGCGCCCCAGCCGTGAGTGTGGGGGTCCTTGGTCATGTTGGTGTTGTAGCTGTGAGGCTGTGTGACGTGGGAGCCGGTGGGGCCCATGCTGTCCATGCCCTGGTCGTAGAAGCTGTTCTTCCTCACCTCCTCCATGGCCAGCTCTTTGAGGATGGCGTCCTGCGCTCTCATGCCGTGGTCGCCCGGCGCCTGGTTCTCTCTGGTCTTCATGTTGGTCAGCTCACGCTTCTGTGTGCACAGGTTGTCCAGGAAGTTAATGCCCAGGATCTGGCCCGAGGACATCATCATGTTGATGTCCTTCTTACGCACAGCCAACCGAGCTGTGTACATGTAATTCAGCACCTCCTCGAAGATGTCCGAGCGGATGAAGTCCAGCTCCACGATGGAGTTGTCCTCGTCACTTTGCTTTTTAAAGAGCTTTTTAAAGTAGTTGCTGCATGCGGCCAAAACACAGCGGTGAGCCCGGAACTCAATGTTTTCCACCACAACCACCACATCACAGTGCTCACCCTCCATCCTCTGCTGGTTCAGCATCTTCAGGAAGGTGGCTTTGTGGTCGTAGTCGATATATCTCAGTAAGTCGGACATGGTGCCGGTCAAAAAGGAGCAACCTGCGGAGGTAAAGAGCCCATGTTAATCAGCAGCAGACTCACACTCACAGAGAAGGAGCAGCACTGTCCACTGACTCATAAAAACACAATCAGCTGCAAACTTTGACACACATAAAACTCAGTGTCAAACTCCAGAACAGATCGAAGCAGCGCACTAATCATACAAATCCCTCAGAAAAACACACTAGGGCCTACGGCGCTAAAAGTCACTAACACTGATTACAAAAGTGCCACACTTTAACACATGCACTTTTTACAACTTAACAAACGCATTTTAACCACTGTAATCGTGTGACAGCTGCGGCTTGTGAATAAAGATTAACCTTAGCCAGAATCTTTTACATCTGACTGCGCCCAGCCATTTTGCTCGGCAGCCTCCATTGGCATGTTTCGTGTCTTTAAAGCTCTCTGCAAACATCGCACAAACAGCGGCGGAAAAACACAACACGAGCCCCAAAACCCTCCGCGTGCCCTCCGCCTTTGCCCCAAAAAGACAAACAGAAAATGAAAAGGTTAATACCCGAAGTCTGAGCGCTATCCTTGTGTTGTCACGCAAGGCAGTCGACGACGATCCAGGGCTGTCGTTTTTCCTCTTCCTCCTCTTGTTGTGACTAAAAGGCTTCACAGGAAATGCGCCATTGTTGTGCTGCCCCCTACCGCACCGGAGCACGTACTGCAGGAGATGTACTCTGAGAGAAGAGGCGCACTCCAGCACCCGTCCTGCAGAAAGGAACTGATATTTATATTCAAGTAGCAATAAATGTAGAGAATCTTTGTTTTTAATGAAGGTTGAATTGATTAAATAGAAATTAATACGGTATAATGTCCCATAAAAACATGTAAACATCTCTCAATTTTGTCCTCTTTTCTTTGCTTGAGTGAAGTTATGGAGTGTGTAGCTCTCAAACAATACGATATATGACAATTCTTTCAAAATGAAATCATAAACCTCCATTTGACTTTTACCCAGTGATGACAGAGGCAGCTTTGTTTACATAATGCCTTTAATGAATAACAAAATAACACATAACATCACAATGGTTCTGGCAAATGGTAAATTGATATGTTAATTAGTACAACAGGGCTGTTGTTGTTAGCTCAACAATAGTGAGTTTAACAAGAGTTTAACACAAGCACACTGCTGAATGGTCTTTATTTCAAAGGAGGAAGTAGTTGTTCTGACAAACTCAATCAAACACTGGGAGAAAGAGGCTTTTCCCTTCACTAAGGCTTCTGTAAAACCAGGCAAAAGGCGGGTTATGCATGATTTCAGTGGTTATTACATGAAGTCTCTCAGATTATTAACCAAGATGTCTCAGTCATCCAGGACATATTCAGTTCTGACGTTTCTTGGATGAGGAATGAAACGTCTTCACCTCAAACCTCGGTCCAGATGCTTTGTCAGAAACCCTTTTCTTCATAATTAACCGAGGACAAATGACAAGAATACTGTGTCCTTTGTTCTATTTTGTTCTATTTGTTGTTAGAAATGATCTTAAGGATTACAGAATGGCACGGTATTAGGATTTAGACAGATATGAGAATAAAATTAAAATAAAAAGTGTCCCAGATTACTAAAATTTACCCTGACAACCTAATATTTGATAGACGTGCGTTTATATATTACTACATTATATCATGAAAGTGCTATTCTAACCACTGCACATTCATCAGACCCTTCCCATGTAAACTTCTGCTTGACTCGATGTAAACGTTGGCCACAAATGAGCATCGGATTGGTTCCTGTGTGTGTCTTATTTACTGTTTTCCATTTTTGACCAAAATATGCATCTAAAATCTGTGTTCATTGTGTTCTTCGCTTACCCTTTAAATAAACCAGATGCTGTATGATGGACTACATCAGAGTGAGACCTCCTCTCTCTGCTTCTATCTTTGCTCCAGAGGCTGAGGATCACGAGGCGGGGTCTCAAAGTGCTCCCGTTTCAAGCAGTGAACAGTAATTACCCAAAGCCATAAAAAAAATCCTGCTGGAAGTCGCCGCAGGACACAGCCTTTAACACCTTGTTTACACTTTGGATCATTTAGCTCGGTTCACTCATTCCTGCCCCATTTATTGTAATAATTACTTCGAGTTCAGTGCTTCTTTAGGACAGTACCAAAATATGTGGACTTTTTAGGTAGATTTGCATGGGACAAGTTAAATTATAGCTTTATAAATGTAACTTTTACTTGTGTAAGGCGTCATTATTCACTTGCAATGTCAATATAATTCAACTATTGTGATGAATGACCAAAAGACAGGTTAGATTTAGTATTGTAGTCATGATTTTATTTGAGAAGAACAGCAAATTAAAACAAATGCATTGCCATTGTGGTGTCAGCAGTGAGTGGGAGACATAGCTGTATGTGTGAATAAGATATGAACAGAGAAAGAGGCTGGGGGTAGACAGGACTCTCTTGGCTTTGTGTTTTGTTCAGGAAAAGCCCAAAGACCTTCGCTCTACAGTCACAAACCTGGGGCTCGCGCTGCAAACAGCTTATCTACCCTGGAAACACATTCAAAACCTGCACAGGCACATTTAAAATCTGACTTGATTCCTTGGCATTTGTGGAAATAGGCTTCAGCAAAAGAACATTTAAGCGAAGGAATCGACGAGGATATATTAAAATACTGAAATGATCATAAAAAGTAAAATGCAATTCAAGTAAGATATGGCAAATCAAGAGTTTAAAGAGTACTATGTAAGCTCTGATATGTACATTGCAGGACCGTAGTGATGTCTGTAGTGGCAAACCTGTGAACAGTGAAAGGAGGCAGGCAATGCTCGCTGGCAAATGAAGGTTGGCACTTCTACAGCAAGGTTAAATAGTCAGCTCTAACATATACATACAGCCTACAGCAACTTTAAGAGTCTGGAGTGATGGCTTTATTCATAAATAAAATGCTGCTACAATTATTATTCTCGGTAATCATAAAAATGCATCAAAGTCATAAGGCAGTGAAAGCAAAAAGGGGTTTGCTCGCTGCACACGGGGAGCGCAGATGGATCGAGAACCACTTTTAAAATCGTACAGTTTTCAGTATAATCTTGCCGTTATTTGATAATGCAGCGTTTTGTCCTTCTCATGCAAACTGCTTTTGTTTATTTTGCAGGTGATGGTTGCGACTAGCGGCGAGCTGCAGCTGTTCGAGTGGGAGGCCGTTCTAGTCTTCTCAGAGTCCCGGCTTCAAATGCAGATTTCTGGATTTTTAGACTGTGGGAGGATGAACTGGAAACAGCCCTCGGTTTTATTCCTGGAAGAGCAGAGGCAGTGAGAGTCAGCATTGAGGCGAACTTTCACTGTTTTGAATGGCTACAATAAACTGGGTTTCACAGAGAGACACAGCAGGCAAACACTGGCCCCCTTCAGACCTGGCATTCAATCTGTTTTCTCTAAATCTGGAAACAAGCGGCTAACTCAACTCATTCAAACAAGTGTATCTGAGTCTGCTTCATAGCGTATGCAACAACTGCTTCTAATTAGGTTAAAATGTGCATTTCCGGCTTACTTTGGCACTTGTGAGAAGAAAAATGTGAATTAATAGAATTTATTCCAATTATTTTAGAGTTTAAAAGCATGTAAACAACTAAGACAGACTTGAATGTCATTAACTCTTTTTTTTCAAGTCAGACTAACACCTGGATATTTATAGTCGGGCTATTGTTGTGAGGTATTTTTGGTATGTTTGGTTTATGTTTGGTGTGAGAATGCTCCAGAGCCAAACAGCATTAAACAAGTAAGAAAAAAAAAGCCCACAATCTCAGTGTTCAGAGAAAATCTTATATCTTTAGTCATTTTGTTGCTGGATAAACTTTTCTTTTGGTCTCTGATGACATAAAAGTAAAAAAGTCTTCTAGTCTACTGTAGTTCAACAGAAAAAAGCAGCTGCTGAGTAAGGTATAATTATGTTTTACTTTGATGTATCAGATTTTTTTTTCTCTACCCACATATTCACTTTTAACTCACATCTTTGTTGTATAATTCATAAGTGTTAACTTTGCTATTCATAAATAAATCAATGAATCGTAAATTAGCCTCGTTAGCATCTAATTAGCATTTCAGGTTAAATGTTACCTTTTTTACTCTTTTTAACAAAGGCTTATTAAATATTAAGCCCACATGAATAGAGAATTGGCCTGAGTAGAGCTGTATGGAATCAAAAAGTCGATTCTTTTTTGGGCAAAAGACTGAATGAAATCCAGTTAAATGTGGGTCTTCTAATGCGAGCCAGGACACATACCCATTCACACCTCCACAGAAATCTACATACATCTGCATTTACAATGGATTTTAAACATTTACACCTCGTCACATTAGATTTAATCACTTTGTCTGGATTTTATTGCCGGGTCTGAAGAGGGACACTGAGGCCTGAGTCTGATAATAGGCACACATCACAGATGCTCCGTTCTAATTTATTCACACAATATGTAGACGCACACAGGATGATTGTGAACTTTAGATCAATGCTGTAAAGGAAATATATTTATAGACTGGTGTAATATAAATAATGAATGTAAAAATGTCCTAGAAATGTACATCTAACACCATTCTATGTGCATCTACAGTGGAAGAAAGTGAGCATCTGCAAAAGTTGAAGGAAAGCATTAGTCTAATGTTAGTCTGAGCCAAACTAAAGACACTCAGGACGGAGGGCAAGGCTGCAGAGACAAAGCCAAGCATTCCCACGAGGTGAGTCACACAAGTACAAACATGCACACTCTTCATCCCAAAGCCCCGCGCCTTGGGATCGTTTCAGTCAAAAAGCTAATCGTCTAAATTAGCTTCTGAAAACAGTGGACGATGGGTAGTATCCAGAGACAGTGCTACAGAAAAGGCAAGGACATGCTCCGTTACGATGGAATGAGAGCTCCCTCACGTACAGCTCCGCGCCTGAGACACGAAGACGACGGCCGACAAGTTCAAACAAAAAAATGTCTGCCTTTGTGAAGAAGCAAAACACCCCCTGAAGGAAAACTAACAAGAATCCTTTACAAACACGAAGCTGCAGCGCTAAATGTCATCCTGAAGTCACACTTTTTGCAAAAACTATTCATAAATTATTTTTGATATAATGTTTTTGTAATAATTTGTTTGGTCTTGATTTTTATAAAGCATGCATTACAATAGGTGGAGCTGTATAAAGCAGTATTAAAATTTTAGGGAGGTGCTGCAAGTGCATTTTAACCATTTTATCAGATTTTTGTATGTGTTTTATTAGACAATAATCAGATGCAACGCTAATAATATGTCGTTTATTTCTGATTTGAGTTTATAATCAGGCGATGGACCCTTTTTTGGAGGAAAGGAAGCTCCGATGAGGCACATATTAACGACGATCATCATGTTAAGAAGCTGAAAACCATATTTTTAAAGAATTTTGCTGCTCTCTGTGAGTAACAGACTCCTAACTCCTAAAGAGCTTGTGATTAATAAAAAAGGTTACGCAAAAACAACTGGGTCTAAGTTAACTGTGACTAAGATGAGAAGTCTTCAGGCCAGAGGCAACATGAGACAAAACCCTGCAGTTTACTGAAGAAACCTGAAGAATATACTGTAGTGTTATGACTGTATGTATTACAGCTGTGTATCCTGTAAGCAGTATGTACTGGAACGTGTACCATTTTAAAATATGGCCCGTAACACTTATATTTACACCACATTATTAAGAACTAGTATTTGTAACAACCTAATTCATTATTTACAAAGCATTTCTCCTACATTAGTAATCACATTAAATCAAGTTAATGTTTTAGTCTTAAATAAGCTCGTGTATAGTTATTATACTCAGCATCTATACATTGTTTTCTCATTACACATTTATTTGATTTATTATAAAGTGTTACCGTGTGGTGTATGGCAGAAATGTTCTTTTAACTTTTGGAGTAGCCCAGAGTGTGACAGGACACTCTGAACTTGTAGGTGTATAGTTTACCGTCCAAAGGGTGAGTTGAAAATAGACTGAAGAATGTTTGTGTGCACACGATCAGATTTCATACACTCCGTGTCGTTTAGCCACAGACGGAGCTGGTTCAGCCGGTCTTTAATCACTCTGCGCTGCTGGTGCCTTTTGAGAAGCTAAACAAAAGGCTAAACAATGTTTTTAAAGAGTATTGCACTCCATGCTGACAGAACTATTTCATTTCCTGAATTTAGAAAACAATCCACGTCCTTTCACTTCTTATTTCACATAAACTTTAAAAATGCATGACAATTATTGAAGTTTGTCAGCTGAGTTTGAGTTTAACACGCAGCGTCATAAAAAAGAAAAGAGGATTATGTTTCTGTCCAGCAGGGGGAGTGGTGCAGCCGGGTGACAGGAGATCGCATGAGACTTCCACAAGCATTACTGCAAAGGTTTTAAGCCTTGTCATTACCAGCTGAGACTATAATATCCGGTGTGTGTAGTTACGCACTGGTCGACCTTTACCCCGCGGGGGAGTGGAGCTAAATGACAACAGCGTGATGTGTTAGTAGCTTCAGAGCAGCAGAAAGCTTCAGAGCTGTCTGCACTGCTGAGAACAAGTGCTGATGGGAAAGCAGCATGCCCGAGAATGTAGAGCAGCTTAAGAGCCCAGTCCAGTGGAGTGGAGACTAGAGCGTATGAGACTAGAGTGACAGGACCAGGAGCAGGACTGGGACCTCTGACTTACCTGAGTCAGTCCTCCCCCTCGTCTGGTGTGATCTCTGTCTCTTTATGTACCACTACTTTGGTCACTGACATGTCAGGGTGCTGTTCTTTAGCCTCCTTTATGGCTTGAGCCAGAGCCTACATGTGGGTGCGGTGCCAGCGGGGACCAGCAGGGGGAGACAGAGAACGGGGAAGGGCAGGAGGGATGTTGGATTCAAAGTCAATATGGAAACAGGGAAGCTAGTATTACAGTCAAAGTGTTACAGCTGTGTCATGCTATAATTACGGCTGTGTTTGTTTACATATTGGCCTCGCTGCACTTTATATCTGGGCCCACTGCTGTCACTTTTAGCTTTTTACACAATTTTCTTGAATAAAATCACTGCTTTTAAATGCAAAATTAAATTCAAAGCGGATTAAAAGCTGATTTATTTGAATTCAAATAATGTTAAAGCACCTCATCGTGGTCGATGTCTGCATCTCCAGTGATCACAATCCTTTTCTCGATTCTCGTCTCTGATATTCCTCCTTTCACCGTCTGAGATAGAAAACAGATACAAATGAAAGGAGATTATGATGAAATATCGACAATATTTTGGCAAAACCTGTGAATGAAGCAGAATAGACTACGGTTTTATTGAGAGGAAAGGCTTGGTTGCTCAGTGTCTCTTCTCTTTTCAGTGCTCACATGTTGTTGACACAGCGCAGAGAAGTGTTATTTGGCCAAAGGGAGTGTAGATAAACTCTGACCTTTGTGATGTGTGTGGTGGTGGTGGTGCTGGTGGTTTCTGAGGTGATGGTCTGAGCGCTCAGCAACACCCCAGGGTCTGCATCACCGTTAGTGTCCACCTGGAAAACAGCACAACACCTCATTTTAAACGGACATTCAGATATAACCAGGAAGATCTCCAGAGTATGTTAAAGTACTGTGTGTTATTGTCGTACCTCTGCAGATTCGTAGGTGATCGTTTTTGTCTCTGTGTGGATCACAGGAGGGACATCTTTGGTGCACACCTCATTTTCGACAGTCTGATGGAAAAAAAATGAAAAATACAAACAATTTAATGCATTTATGAGACAACAGCACTTCATTTAAAGGTGCAGAGTGTGGTTTTTGGCTTTTTTTTGTGGCAGCGATGAGTTCATTTATTTTATTAATGCCTCAAGTCTTCATGCTTTTTGTATTTTTGATTAAAATGAATGCTCTTCTTCTGCAGCAGTGCGTATTTTGTCCTCTCTAAGCTGCTGTAGAAATGAAAAATATGTCTTCCAGTCTGTTTTATGTAGATTTAAATGTCTATTTTTCTACGACGAGTGTTACTTTGAGGCAATGCTATACTCTTTATGACTGTTTACTACAAAACTTTACACAATGCACCTTTAAATATTATGTCTGAGGTAAACTGTGGGTGTTCACTGTCGACTAAAACCTTTTTGTCCTTAATATAACACTGCACCATTGAAGATTTAATTAAATAGAGACACATAAACGCCACATGCTAATAAACTTGGCCAAAGAGAGTCATTGAGGGGGTTTAAATCTCTCATGCAGTCATGCTTTAGAGTTCCCTAATCCAGTGAAGGAGAAAACACTTCAGAATCACAAATCACAAGGGTTTGATCAAGTGTGCACCACATCATCGTTCCCCGGATGTGCTCGCCTACAAACAGTGAAGTTAGCAGGTTGAGGCACGTCTTTCGGCCGGAGTTTCCCTTTGATTATTAGTGGCAGATTGTGTCGTCAGGAGGGAAAGTGGAGGTGAGGTTACAGGACGCTGAGGAGACTGGAGCCGGGGCAGGTTACCTCACACGGGGCTCGGAGGGAACGGCTCAGCGACACGTCCGGGGCACTCTCCGGATCGGGTTTGTCCTTTATCCAGACTTCATCATCCGCCGTAACATCTTCTGTCGCATCAGTGGTTTCCAAATGCACTTCTTCACCACATTCTTGCCCTTCAACTCTTAAATTAGCCTCATCCTCTTCTTGGTTTTCCATTTCTTCCTCCAAGTTGTCCATTTGCACTCGGTGGTATTTTTCCTTTCCTGAGGCCGAAAACTTTGACACATCCGAGGTTCTGTTCGGCTCGCCGCTCTCTATTTCCTCCTCCATTTCCTCCTGAAAGCCTTCTGCCTCTGCTGGGAGCTCTTCTACGTTAAAGTACTGCACTACATCAGAAAACTGGACTCTCTTTTCAGACGCCTCGATACCATTTCTCTCCGGAGTCTCTCCTAACTCTTCTTCCAATAAAACCTCTGCTGGAAGACAACACTCCTCTTTATTGAATTTGTCCTCATTTAAAGGCGGCTTCTCGGAGTCTCTGATAAAAGCAGGTGTGACCGTGAATCTAAAACCATCATTTTCATTTGTTAAAACCTCCTCTCCCTCTGAACCTGCATCTTCTGAATCCAAATTTCCCTTTTCCTCTGCTGCGGTCAGAGCTGAAGAGTCTGTACACTCAGACACATTCTCACCTAACCTCAAGCTTGTTTCTGGCTGCGTTTCTGCATCACACTGTTGGATTTGCTTTACAGATGGCGCAGTGTCTGGAAAACCACAGTAAGCCTGTAAACTGCTGTTACTAAAATCTTCTGTCAACACTGAGAACAGCCCCTCTGTAGCTTCAGATTTGTCTGTGAGATCTATCTCTTTCACTTCAATGTGCACAGGATCTAAACTCGAAGCCTCTGAAGTCTGGATATTCACCGTTGGGCTCGTGGACTCGTCCGGAGAGGGTTTTGTCTCTGTTGGGACCACAGTCTTCTCCTCGGCGTCGGGTGATGTCTGTGAACGATACGACGATTAGATTGTTGTTTTTGTCACAAATTCATTGTATTCAAAAGTCAACATTACCTCTACTGTAAAAAAACAAACAAAAGACAAAACAAAGATAGACATAGACAAGATGAAAGTCACCTTTTGAGAGGAAGAAACCCATCCTAGTGTGGACTGATGCGACAGAGAGCAGGAAAAGAGGAAATTGGAAGAGCACAATTAGAACATAAACAACAACACAAATACTGCATTAAGAGTATAAAGAGATAAGCTGGGAAAGGAGAATTAAGTGATGTATTTTCTGATTAAATAAGGGTTGATTAGGTAGATATACAAATAGAATTGGCTTCAGTGCAGTGTTTAGTGATATATCTTTCATAAAACAAGGGTTAAATAGGGCTATATTCAAATAGATTTTCAGTGTTTAGTGGTTGAAATGGGTGTCCAAGCTCTTATGTCAAAAAACAGACATTTGTTGCGTCTCTTTCTGTCAAATCAAAAGTGAGAACACGTGAAAGGTGAGTAGTATTTGACTCTACAACAGCCTCAGGTCCTGTGCAAATGTCTTGGGCCATCGCTGCATTTGTTCTGTTAACGGTTATAATACCTTCATCCAGAAAATATAGGACATTCTGTCTTTAAAATGTGTGCATAAAAATAAAAACAATCATCTAAACTAAAGTAGCATCAGAAGGGTCATATTTAAAGAGAAACTGGAAAACAAGGGACTGTGCAAAGGCCTATGTTGCACTGTTAATGCATTTTTACTCATCAATTAGACACTGGATCTCCTGTTTATTCAGATGTAGTAAAGCAGTAAAGTATATTTTTTATGCCTTTTGTGGATAAAACTTTAAAGGAATATTTAATTTTTTTCATTTTTATTAATAACAATGACAATAAAGAAGTGAATTAAATCTCTACTTTTGAATAATTGGGAAAAGTCGAGGCCAAAACCAGTGACTGAAAGGACCAGGAAAACATTTAAAAGGCTTTTATGGCACCATTTTCTGCCAGAGATGATATTGTCTGACATATTTCTTTAACTTTGACACCAGACTTTTGAACAGAGCTGTATGTTTGTTTTTCAGTGGAGTAGACTTGTTGATTACTGCTTTGATTCACAGTAAAATGCAAGGTTAACGGCAAAAACACTTACTTCTCCTTTAAAACTGTATAAATTGTATGGAGTACCATTATGTTGTGTATATAATTTAGCGACACAACATGCCAACATGATTTTTTCTGCTAAGTACAGGTTTGCTCCTTATAAACTGAAATCTCTTTATCCGGTAGAGCCATACAATATTCCCTGACTTGTGAAAAGGCAGAGGGGATTTTGGAGGATGAGGAGGGAAAGCTGCAGCGGTGGCTCGGAGCCAGAGAGCTATGAAGTCACCATTTTCTGGGACCTGATAAAAGCGCTGAAAGAAAGTAATGGTGAAGCTGAGCAGAACGGTAAAAAAGCAAAACAAACAAAGGGCCCACATTTCTTTCCTTATCAGCCGCAGGAGCCAGCTGCTAAGGGAAGGCAAGCTGTTCTAGATTTCAACAAACTCAAATCAAAGCCAAAACAGTTTGTATTGAAAAAAAGAAGCGCTGAGTTTGATTGCAACAGAAGCTGGTGGTTTGGCAGGTGTCAGAGTAAACGCTGGTGTTAGCAGACGGTTAGCCATGCACGGCACTCATTACTGCTGTTAGACCGGCTCTGCTGCAGCGAGGGCAATGGGAGGAGGAGGAGGAGATGTGCTTTTCATACAGTACCACGGCTAAAGTCGCTGTGGAGGATTCAGAGACTGTGATCAGAGTCACGCCGGACACATCCGTCTGCACCGTCTCCTCCACTTCTAAGGTAAAGATGTTGTTTTCCTGCTGCGTCTCTTCAGTCGCTATTTCCTCGTTCACTTCTTTCGTCGTCACACAAACCACATCTGACCCCGGCTCCGTCTTCACCTCCTCAGTTATCCACGAGGCCATGGCTTTCTTTGGAGAGTCAATGCCTCGAATGTGAGTTATGTCATTTATCACAGTTTCTATCTCAAACGTGGGACTCAGAGTCTTGGTGACTATAATTTTGCCTTCTGTGACTACGGCAGTGTCTTCTGTGGTGTCTTTTTCCCCGTTTTCCTCAGGAGTGCCCTCTCCAGAGACGACAGGCTCCTCATTTTCATTTAAAACACTTGTGTCTTTGTCCTCTGCCTCTGATCTGTCCTCTGCCTCCTTGAGGATGATGAGCGTCCCTTTCTTGTCGATGATGGCCTGGGACACTTCCTGCCGCACTGCTCCTGGACTCAGTTTCACTAAAGACCTCTCTGAGACCTCGTCCTGAGAGTCGGGGGTCTTCTCCTCCACCTCCCTGAGGGTCCCATCCATGAAGACATCATCGTCCATTGTTGTGGACATACTGATGCCGTGAGGCCCCGACGAGGTGGGCCCGTCCGTTACCAAACTATCCACCACGTATTTGACCAGAAATCCTGTCGTCTAGAGAGACACTGGGCTTATTGAAAACTACTGTTAGGTCTCACAAAGGCAGCACAGCAGAAAGAGAAGAGGGCAAAGACACAACAGAGACAGACACAGACGAGACATTCACAGAACACAGGCTTTTAAAGTGTTAGCTCAGGCCTGTCTGGGGTGTTCGAGGATAGACAGTCAATAACAATCAAGAACTAGTCACTACAAAATAGGAGAGAGTAAATTATTGCCGATAGAGGCCTATTATTAACACCAAATATGGAGTATGCAAATAATATTTTTTGTATGATACATTCAGTAAATTTAAAACACATTTCATGACCTGAAAACACATACATTTGGGGAATTTTTATTACTATTTTTTACTATTGATACCATTTAGCTGTAGCGTAGCTCTAAGGTAACTCAGTCTAAGTCTAAACACACTGTTACTCTTTCATTTAAGCTATTTTTATTTTAAATTAACAAACATTTTAATTGAGTACAGATTTTTGCCTACTCTATCTACTTATAGTAATAGTAATATAACACTTTACATCATTGCTTGGTCATAGTCTCCAAAATATAAGTTGTTATACGGGACTTTTTTGTTAAATTATGTTTTTAGACTGATCTGATCTTGCTTTCTTTCTTTTCTGTGTATTGATTACAGCTAATCCACTATCTATCCACAAATACCCCATACAACCAACCTCAAAAACCCAATCTGACACTTTCAGAACTAAACAAAATGTGTTTTTATTTACCTCTGCAGCTTTAGGTTCTGCCACCTCCTTTGTCTCTTCTCCTGCAGAGTGTTCATCTTTAATCTGCAAAAAAAAACAGACAAAAATCCATTACAAACGTCACACAGATTAAAAGAGACACTTGGAGTAACGCGTCGGACATATTCGATGAGTTTTAATTAGTGCCACTCTATTCTGCAGATTATTTTTGACAAACAACAGTGAAATCTCATCGATGTATTTGAACTCAAGCATGTTTTTACATACAATCGCTTCATTACTACTCAGAACGGTGAATAAAAAGGAATATACAAGAGGTTTTCTGCAATCATTAAGACTATTTTGCACAACACCACGCTCGTATTAATGTAAAAAACATGTCAGATTCTCCATTAAACCCGCTACACTTCTGTTTAGTCACAAACTGCTGTCCCTGGGGTCAACCTAAGCCTCCTGACGGATCATGCTTCACACTCAGAGCAGCCGCTTACGTCCTCCAGGTCCAGAGGCTCGATCATAGGCGCGTCGTCCGTTTTGGGCGAGCGCGCGGGCGACGAAGACAGCCTCTTCTCCCACTCCGAGAGGCCCGGCGCAGTGGCCCCCGTCTCCAGGAAGGAGCGCTTCAGTTCGCTGATGTTGGTCTGGTGTTTGACCACCTCGTCCGGGGTCTGGGTGTCCTAAAGCGGCCAGTTAACCAGGACAGAAGGAGATGAGGCCGGGAGCGGCGCGGGAGGGAACGGCGGCCATGCTTTTATTCGCAATCGCACCTCGCATGTCCAATAAGTCACACAAAAGCATCGAGGAGCAACAAATGCACTTCTGAAAAGGTCTGCAAACTATAGAACCAAGAACCACTTTCTCTAACATTCACAGACCTTTTCTTCAAGCTTCAACAAATAAAATAAAAAAGCAAAACCAACATATCAACTTTAATAAAGCTTAAATGAAGGGACCACTTCATTTAATCGTGCACAGATTTCTAGTTTTAGTTAAAGGGCAACACTCCCAAACCACGTTAAAGTGAAAACTGGCTTAGTTCAGTTCATTTCTGTTGCTTTAGTTTCCACAAAGTAAGAGGATCACTGCAAAAACTGTTAGATGGAGACAGCAGTACTTAATCCTGGCAGGGCATCTGGAGGGTTAGACAGACCGGTTACATAAGCCCTCTCTGGTTACTTCAGACCAAAACACCTGCATGCATATTTCAGTCATGCATTGTTTTCTTACCAACCTCTAGCATCAGATTAATATGTCTGATAAAAACGTTTTCCCCTTTTACACGTCTTATGAAACTATACTGTAGAGAGAATAGAGGGAAGAGCATTTTAGTCAGATCTGTGAGAAACTGGGAGCTTTGTTTTCATATTAATGTTTATATAAAACTGAAATCTGATTGTTGTGCAGCAGCAGGAACATAAATAAGAACACCTCCCTTGTTTGAAAAAGCACTTAGGGAAATGAATGGAGTGTTTAGGCACCAGCTTCGCAGCAGCAGTCTGTGAAAATGGATTCAGGCAAATGAACGAACGGTGTTGTTTGTGTCGTGATGAGTGTCAACAGCGGAAAAAAGCGAAAAAGGCAAGGTGGGGTGGCACAAAGCGGGGCCGTAAAACGTAAAGTGTACCTGGGTCCGCATCTCAGAGTCCTCGTCCGCGTCCGACTGACAGCAGTAAAGAGCAGAGATAGAGTCAGATGAGAGTCGAACGGCCGAGAGAGAAGATATACGAGTGAAAAGGAAAGAGAGTGAATGAACGGAGCAGCAGGCGGAGTCAAGTCAAGTAAAGGATGGATGAAAAATAAGAGAAATGTTGTAAAAAGAGGGACGGGGAAATGTCAGACAGGGTTAAAATAAGGAGACGGTAGAAGAAAAATGGACCAATCAAATCTAAAGTCTTCCGTATAAAATGCTAACTGGGTATTTGTTTGACAGAATACATGTATGAAGTTATATTTCTATATTTGAAAACAAGTTTGGTAAACAAAAGTTAGCAGCTGTTAGACTAAAGAAGACTTACATACTATAGATCACTAACAATCAAAATAAAAGAGTCAGACTTGAAATGACTCCCTCTTTCACAGCTTTAAGGAGTCAGTCAAGCAGCAATAACTGTAGTTTTTGTACAAGACTTATAGTACTTTAAGATAATGGCATAAGATAGGCGCTACAAATGGAAAACATCAGCTTTAAAAGAGAAATAAACACAAATATGCACTACTGAGAAATAGTATTTTCACTAGAGTTGTGAAGAAATATTTGGGAAACACGTTGGGCTCAAAGTTAGCTGTTGCTGACTAATAAAAAGCCAATACAATTTATAAGGAACTGGCAGAATATATTACAGATGGCAACAAACTGTCACAATAAAACAATCTGACTTGAATTCACTAAATACTGGTTTTGGAATAGGAGCCTCTGTGGTTTTGGCAGGAGGAGAATTTGCTAAAAGGCTCTGCAATGACAAATTTACTGATGAATAAAATAGGAAACAGAGGCCTTTTAACTTTGTGCACTGGTTTAAGTATTTATTTAGATTTATTAAAAAGGGAAATAATGTAATAAATGTACACTATTTGATTTGTATTTGATATGTTGTGCCTATGATGACTGAGTTCAACATCCAAAATAAATAAGTATGTTTGCAGGTTCCTTCATCTCTTCAGCCCAAAGCTTCTGAATAAACGGCCCATTAGTCTCCTACTGTCTGTGGTGACAATAAAAGTGGAAACTAAGTCAGCAGAATGCAGTGCTGGCTTTAGATGAATTAAATGTTTTGGTCAGGGTTCATGCTTTGTAAAGGTGACTCCTCTCTGATGTACAAACCTCTGTGGCTGTCATCTCTCCGTCAAAGGCAAAGTCTGTCTGTTCGCTGTCGGTCTGTTTTTGTCGAACAGACCAGAACCGTTCCGAGAAGCACGCAAGGAAACAAGAAAACCCAACTTTTAAACCATTACTGACCAGAAAAACTGTCGTCATTTACCACAAATGGAAAGAATGGAAATGCACTATCATTTCTTGAAGTATTATTAGACACTGCTACGGATACACTACACATCAGCAGAATTAAAATGAAGAAAAGGCAAATGAAAAGTAAGCAAGCAAAACAGACTCAGAGGAAGTTGAAACCTTCGGTCAGTCACTTTCAGAGTTTGAGTGTAATGTTATAGAATTGGAACAGGATCAGGAAGGATAAAAACTGACCGTATCTAAGGCCAGGTAGATGGAGGAGACATATAAACGCACATAAAGGCAGTGGGATTATATTTAGGAGCATTTGGAGAAACAGTAACCTGACTTTCAGGCCCTCCCTCGTCTCTTCATGCGTGTGGTGATGATGCATTTAACTCTTAGCGTCTCTCTGCAGTACACACCGTATTTGTAATCACACAGATTGTTGTTTGAAGAATAAATCACATCACTGCGTTCGGCTGTGAGCTGCTTCACTGAAATGCTGAGAGCAGCTTTCAGCCGAGGTTAAATTTAAATGATTTATTTGAATTTGTGCCGCTGCGCTGGGCTCGGGAGGTAATACAGAGAGACTGAGTTATAAACAGGGACGTGTTCCATGCGACTGCTGAAGTGGAGAGATTAATTTTATAAAGTTATGGATGTAGATGATGACTCGGAGATGGGTTAGGCACAAAGCTCTGCCTCTAAATGTGGATTTTATTAATTAATTACGGCCGTAAATGTGGCTTTCAGAGCTGGGCAATCTCACAATACTATATTAATGAGCTTCGAGACTGTTATAGATGTTAGTTAAGTGGCCTTTTTGTGTCACTAGTGTTGCCTGCACTTATTACAATGAAGACGATGCAACAGAATTAATTTTAATCCAATCTACAACTAGACACACAAATGGTGGTGGATATGAAATTGTGTAATAGTTCTGGCCTAATTAACATTCACACCAATCACTGTAATTGACTGTAAAGAGGGTTTGATCTTCATTTGACATATAATTAACTGTTGGAAGATATTGTCAGACAGAGTTTTTTTTAATAACAGTGGCATTTAAAATCACCTACTGGTATGAGTATTCAGAAAAAATGTATAAAGTCTACAAAAAACATCATAAAACTCGACAATAAAAGAACTAGAAATGTTTCAAACTGCATCAACAACCAACAAAAAATGTCAGAATTATGATAGAGATTGTGATTCAGATTGAGGATTATAAGAAAGATAATAAATGTTGAGGGATTGCCCAGCTCCCATTCTCAAAATGTGCTGAAGAGATAAATCATCCAAGCGTTTGAGTCGGATTTAATTTGGAAGTGCTGTGTTTGTGTCTAACCCTCTGGAAACAAATCAACACAAGCCAATGGAATATGGAAATGTGAGACTTGCAGGTTCATCTCTGTGCACAGATGCTGATGCAGATGTGGTTTCTTAAAGCTGATGTTGTGAGCGGCAGAGATGAGGTTCTGAAAGTAGGTGAACTGACAGACACTGGGACAGACAGCGTCTCCAGGTCGGCTCTGGATACACATACATCGGGACACGCTCAGGGGTTAATAAACCGACGCCAGTGGTGGCAGACACAGAGACGTACGCACACACACCTCCTCTTCCTCTGAACTGTCATGGTCAATGTAGCCCTGCGCTATGGACGCGGTCAGGGACGCCGCCTTGGGCTCCAGGTAGCACAGGCACAGGGCCAGAGGGAAGGACAGCGTGAGGGCGTAAGGGACGGAGAAAGACGTAGAGAGCAGAAAGAAGAAGATGAACAGGAAGCACGGGATGAGCGATGGGGATTTAATGGGCAGGAAGTGTTGCGCGCACTCCGGGAGGAAGCGCATCTCGGACAGGTCGGGGAAGGTGAGGTAACCGTCCTCGTCCAAGATGGAGGACAAGTCGGGCAGGTGCAGGGAGAAGGAGAAGAGCGTCCCTCCTCGAGCCTTGCCCCGCTCCAGACGCTGTTTCCGAGCGGTGAGCAAGAGGGCCTGTTCTTCCAAAAGGGCGGCTTTGCGGTCGGCGCGGGCCTGTCTGCGCCGGCACCCGTCTCCGTTTTTAGCGGGACTGACCGACGAAGCCCGTTTGCGTGCGTTCTCCCTGCGCCGCCGCCGGACTTTAGTGGACGTGACGGGGGATGAGGGGAGTGAGAGCTCGTCGTACAGAGGGGAACACTGATGGAGGGAAATGTCAACGAAAGAATGGAGGCCGGTGAAGAAGAGGGAGTGAAATACGCATGGGCACAAACATGAGTGTAGTGTGGGGTCAAAGGAAGGACAAGAACAGAAAAGCGAATTAGTAAAGCGCACATAAAGTGAAAAGCACTATTCTACTGCAGTGGGTTAAGCTCAAAGCGACTGGGAGGCTTTTTTTTTTAAATCAGAAATTACACTTAGAAAAAAAGCAAAATCTAAAAAGAAAATAAAGAGATGGTGGCTTATAGTAAACAGCTGCATTTCCTTAAATATCATATAAATATAAACTGCTACCAAAACCAGTATCTGGAGATGTCTGAGCCTCTTTCAACCTCCTCTACCACTGCTGTTTTGTCTAATATAGGATAATTTACTATAATAAAGATGTTATAAGCAGAACAAACATGTCAAGAGGCTCAAAAACAGTCTCCATTGAAAAAGTCATGTGATAAAACATCAGAAAAATAACCATGAAATCTATGTTAACGCTATTGGTTCACGACAAAGTTATAGATCCTTATTGTAAAAAAGCATTCATGAAACATTGAAATGCAAATAACATCGAGGATCGAGGGACAGAAAAAGCTATATATACTCAGTAGAAGAATATATTTACAGTACTACATAAACTCAAAACAATTACATTGAGAAGTTTTATAGATTTTAGGCAATTCTTTTCAATAAAGTTGGTCACATTTAATAAAAAATTTAGAAAAACTGCACAAGCTTTAAGCCCAAGACTAAAACTGCAGACAGTTGTCCAATAATTTAAAGTAATTTCAATTCCGTTTTATATATTCTGACCTTTCTCACAGCTAATGCTAATGCTATTGCTGAACTACTGAAGGAGCAGCTCAGATCGACCCATGCTTTACCTTCGTGTCCGGTCTGAGCGGCGTTGTTGCAGCCGCCTCCGTCGTCTCTGCAGCTTCCGTCTGAGCGTCCTCTTGCTCCGCCTTCTCCTCCTCCGCCCTCTTCTCCGTCGTTACCGTGGTGATAATGTCCGCTTTGGCGATGACTTTGGCCGCTCCGTCCGCACCGCTGTCCTTCATCAAAGTCTCGTGGTTCTCTGTGATGGGAGCTTGAAGAAAAAAAGATGGAGAAGGGACTCATTAATACAGCATACCATTATCTAAATAAGAAACAGTGACTCTTTTCTCACTTATGTGGTCCTCGGAAAGTCGGGAAAATGTTTTTCTGAGTTGAAAAGTGCACATGAAGCCTGCTCAAGTTGGATCAACAGCTCAGAGACTCGGGTGAGTCGGAGTTGCCCGAGATTCAGTGTTGACGGTATTTTCATCATCAACAAAGAGGAGGAAAGCACGTTGATATTAATTGAAAGATATTTTAGTAATATAAGTCTAAGTTTTTGTCCATATAGGCTTATTTAGACTATGTACTTAGTTATTTATTCATTTACGTTGGTATTTAGAGGTTTTAACAGAAGTTATGTTCACTTCTTATGTTTTGAGTAGGCTTACTTTTCTTAAAACGTTGCTTAAACTGCTACTTTGACTGTATTAGCTCATTTTAAAATAACATTAGCACATTTTTGACTACGCGTCCATCTTCTTTGTTTTTATGGTTTACAACAGTCCAAAGTCAGGCCCTTAGCTTCAGAGATAAAATGTGTTTTTTATGGCCCCAAAAGCAGTTCTGTCTCAAAATGTAATTCAAACCTGTCTAAATCCAACTTAAACCTGTTCAAATACAAGTAGAACCTGTTAAAATTCAACTAAAACCTGTTCAAATCCAACTAGAACCTGTTAAAATTCAACTAAAACCTGTTCAAATAGGACTAAAACCTGTTCAAATCAAACTAAAACCTGTTCAAATCAAACTAAAACCTGTTCAAATCAAACTAAAACCTGTTCAAATCAAACTAAAACCCGTTCAAATCCAACTAGAACCTGTTCAAATCCAACTATAACCTGTTCAAATCCAACTATAACCTGTTCAAATCCATCTAAAACCTGTTCAAATCCACCTACAACCTGTTCAAATCCACCTACAGCCTGTTCAAATCCATCTAAAACCTGTTCAAATCCATCTAAAACCTGTTCAAATCCATCTATAACCAGTTCAAATCCATCTAAAACCTGTCCAAATCCACCTACAACCTGTTCAAATCCACCTACAGCCTGTTCAAATCCATCTAAAACCTGTTCAAATCCATCTATAACCTGTTCAAATCCATCTAAAACCTGTTCAAATCCATCTATAACCTATACTTGTGGAATAAGAATAAAGACAGACTGTCGGCCCTTGGAAATGTTCCTCTCATCAAATGTGGCCTTCTTTGCAAAAGTTTGGACACTGGTTGGTTTAGAATATTCCGACTTTGAGCTGAAATCATGTGAACACACCGAAGTTGAACGACTTCCTAACTCAGATAGTCCCAGTTTCCCAGGACCACGTGAATGTCTACTCGTGTTAATTAAGAAAAGTTATATAGTGTTGGTTTAAATGCTTCGTCCAGCCGCTCACCTCCGTCTAAGCTGCGGGACATGTTGTAGCGTTTGCTGGAGGAGCGTTCAAACAGCGGCGCGGGCCTGATAATCTGAGAGCTGGCTCTGCGGGTTTGAGCCTGCGTTCTGCCGCTGTAGCGAAACTTGGAGCCCAGGCTGAGGAACTTCTTTGGCGGCGCCTCAGGGGAAACCAGCCTGCCACGGTTAGAAAAACTCAACATTAATCACAGCGGTGAGTAAAACACAGATTTTAGCGACGAACTGTGAAACGTTAGAAGTCTGCCTCATTTGGAGAGTCTCCAGAGAAGAGCGCTCACTTGGCTCGCTTCCCCAGAGACCTGTTAATGCTCAAAGCCGTACAAGCATCTTTATATCAACTCCACGTGGCAAAAACACATTTCTACTTTCTTGTTCTACAGTTGAAGCTTACAACAACAGCATATGTGCAGTAAATAAACAGGAAGCAAGGGAACAACTTAGAGTTAAAGCATACAAGCAAACTTTGGGAATGTAAACTATTTAAAATGCAGTTTTCTTTGAGTTATAATGTCATTTCTTTACCTGAAGAAAGTGTGGTGTTCGACACAGACTTTCCAAAGACGTTTAGCAGCGCGGTGATTCGGGAGCTTGAACCCAATGGTGCTTTCAAATTGCTCAAACTGAAAGAAAAAGAGTTAAACGTATATTTTTTTACGGTCACAATAAATAAAACGGCTTAGACAACATTTTTCTTGTGCAATTTTTCATCACGCCTCCATGTTATAAGGCTCCTAACGTTATAAATTCAAGCGCTAATGTTCCCACCTTCACTGACAATGTAAACGTAAGGTTCTTATGCAGATTTATGGAGATATGCAAATTCACCATCTGTCCCGCAAGAGCACATTCTTAAAAATCTTGTGGGTTTAAAGGTCATCTTACTCCATGTCCTTCAGCTTGAGTTACATACCAAACATTTCAAGCAGTAACAAAAACAGCAGATAAAAATAGAGTGTTGCATAAGTTTGACCCAAGTTGCTCCACATTTATTGACATGACACACATCTGAGTAAAGTATATGCTTTTAAAATATAAGAGTACATCAAGAATCAATATAGTATACTGATGTGAATTACCAAAAAATTAAAACAATTTTGATCTGATTTACGCAAATTAGCATTTCATTTATTTATTCTATACGTCAATGTTTTTCCACTGAGCTCTAAGGCACACTTTTGTCTCTTATAATTGCTTTTTTTTTAATTGTCACGTCTGTTTCTTGTCATATTTTGCTGCTCAAATTAATTGCCCCCTGGAGATTATAAAATTCTGTTTAAACAAGTAATATTTCAACATCTTAAGTGTTAATTACATGATTATTAATGCTTTGCTAATGCTGAAAGTGTTACTCAAAAGTTCATTTATAAAGCAATAATTAATTTTTTATTGTTTATTCTCACACAATGTAAACATATTTTATTCCATATCCCTCTAGAACAATGTAGAAGTGAACTGTAAACACTGTATTTTCTTATTTTACTCCTTGGTTTACACTGTACGGACATTTTGAAGGTGTAATGTTGGCAAATCACAGGTCACAAAGAAAAAAAATGCATCAATATATTTAGGACAGGAGGCTAAAGTTCATTCAAATGTCAGAGAAAACCTGGATTTGGACAAAACAAGCACTAAAAGACAGGACAAGGTTTTAACATTTGCCTTAAAATCCTGCACATGATGCATCACGGATGAGTTAAAAGGCAGACATTACCTCTCCAGGACGGATTTTGATGTAGAAGTTGTTCCTCTTGTAGGAGATCTTGAGAATTTTGGGCCACGCGAACCTGTTGATCCGCAACCGGTCTCTGTAGATGAGCAGGCCACTGGCGCAAACTCCCAACATGATCTCCACGCCCTCGGAGTCCTGGGACAAGACACAAGAAACAACCAATAAGAGACGAAAACTTTCACTTGTCATCGTCATTTCTAACCCAGGGATCCATCACAGCTTTATTTTTCCTTTCTGACAAACTCCTGTGACATAATCTCTACGGGATACAGAGGAGCCAGTGCACAGCGGGATAAAGAGGGGCTGAACTGAGCCACACGGCTGATCATAACAGAGCAAAAAGCAGGCAGGTGGAAAGTCAGGCATAATGATATTCTTATCTTCGGTGTGCAGCTTGCAGTGACGTGGACTCATGGCTCTAGAGGCGCTGAGTGGCAGAAGCAACAGTGAAGTCTTGGGAAATGGCAGACGAAGCACAAAACAATGCCCTTCACTGGAGAAAACGTGAAACCAATCGCTACGGCTAAATCTCACGGAAAGAAAGAAGCGCTGATCCAAAGCGGGAACAGCGAGTCGGTGAAAAGTGACAGGTTTGTATGGAACCATGCAGCAGTAGAAACACACAGTGAGCACATGAACGCAGCAGCCTCTTACCTCGCCCTCAGACGGAGCCAAGATTTCATAGAGACGCCCTACCAACTTTGCATTTAATGAGAGAGGAGAGAAGACAAGAGAGGGATGCTGGTCTGATATGGACATGATTTTTTTTATCTTATTTAACACACTCACCACTCAGATATTAGTCTATAACACTGTTCACAATAGTCAGGTCAAAGAGAAACAGCAGCTGCATCATTAAACAGAGAGCTTGTTTTACTCTAGTGTATTTGTGACGAGATGTTTTATTGTAATATTGTAGAGAATCAAAAGTAAAAGTCCAGAATATGAGCTGGACAACGGAGGAAGTGCATATGTGTTGCTGTTTATATGCCTTTTCTTTATAAAATACTGCTCAATAATCTCAAGAAAAACGTAAAAGAAAACAATATAAAAGTCAATAAGCAGCTTGTATTCTCCAGCCAAGTGTTGTTGTGGATGACACGGCTAAAAATTGCTTCTAGTTTCACTTTCAGAATGACTTTTTTCTTGCTTCGTTTCCTCAACACAAAAGACAAATCAAAATGGAGGATTTCATAAGCATCACATTTACATTTTTGCAGTTTAAGTAGCCAGCTGTTAGTTTTTGAGGTTGGGAGTGGAGTTAGTAATATAAGTCCATTCACAAGAGTCTATTTTATGTATAATTAAAGTTACTTGACCCCAGTATGTCCTCACAGTCTGCAGGTGACACTCAGGTGTGATATAAACACCAAACATGGTCCTTAACGAGCTAAGAGTCCAAAAATGGATTGAGTAGACTGTAAATGGCAAAGACCAAAACTAAACCATTAAAGAGGTGAGATGACATCTTTTCCAGGTAATTATCACTTATCTTTAGCGTTTGCAATAGTAACAAGTCTTGATTAATTGTCCTAATGTGTGATTATGTACACATTTGAGAAAACTAGGTTAATGTCAATGAGTGGTGTGATTTCAGTCCATCTAGTTCCAGGGTTCTTACACCTTTTCTAAGTTCAAATCCAGTACTTTTCAAGCATTTTCAAGGTGTGTTTTCATGTTTTTCAAGCACCTTACAACTGCGGTAAATTACATATTGTCATTCATATATACCTAACGTAGTTTTTGTCATTTAAATCCATTGTGGCATAAAAAAGGCTTTGTTTAAATTGGTGAATACGTCAAAAATGAAACTTGTGTGATCAAAAACACGTTCATTTAAGTTTGGTCTCCTTTTACGGACGAGCTTTTCTAAGAAGAAAATCGATTGTGTTAGATTGTGAATTATTAAAGAGACACAATCAGAATTTCAAGCACTTTATCCAAAATGCAAGGACTTTTACAACCTTGAAAACACTAGATTAAAATGTAAGCATTTAAGGATTTCAAGCACCTGTAGGAACCCTGTATTTGGTTGTTTTGTGAGCATTTATGGTTGTTAGTATCGAGTGGATGTGTGTAGAAAACCCTTTGTATTAACAGCAACATTTATCTACATTTGTAATTGATAAAATGTGTATATTCTTTCATTTCTGGCCCATATTACCCACCTCACGTCACTAATATACCCTTTATATCTTTATATATAGTCCGTCTGATCAAAGCCACTTCCATATCTCTCCCTCTTTTGGTCTTAATCTGTTCAGGAAATCACTCACATGCCAAGCCCTTTTTTTCCCCTATTAAAGCCCTTTTTTTTTTTTTAAACCATCCGGCTGTAATTTTTCTTTATGACGACAAAAGTCCTGCCTGTGCTCTAATGATCCCATCTGGCCCGAGGATTAGAAACAGCACCGAAGTCGGGCTTAGCTCCAGATCTGTTCCACCTACGGCCGACCCACGCAGCCCTTCACCTTAAACCCACAGAGCCACAGCCATGAGGTAATGTCAAAGTAAATGAGCAGTGCAGCGGTGTTGTTTTTTTTTATCAGAGGCATTAACGGTGGCAGCCATGATGTTTGTGAAGCAGCAGTGTCGTGGTGGCAAGCGTTCCTAGTGACTTTATGAGTGGAGTATGTTCAGAAACACACATTTATGCACAAAACGACAGAGTACGGTGAGTTATCTCGAGTGAAGTGCATTCAATTCTCTCTTTGTTCGTAGTTTTATAGTCTTTTTAAGGAGCCGTTACCCTGGCGTGATGGAGGTCCACGCCGTACATCGACAGCTTCTTTGCATTTTCCAAGAAGTGCATCTCTGCTTCGGCTGGAGTCATTCCCCTAAAAGACAAAATAATCACACCTCCATCCAATTCTTTTATTATAGAGTGACATTAAAGCTGTTTGAATGAAGTAAAATTGATTTAACAGTTTGCGCCTAAAAGCTGCCTGAAAAATTCTCCGTTTTTCTTTTAATAGTTGGGTTTTTATGAGTGCTCTTAACCGGATTGAGTGCATTCATTTTTAGCATGGATGCCCTTTAGAGAGGCACTAATCCTGGCGCTGTTATTGCCCAGCTCCACCCACTGAGCCAGACAGGACCGCATCAAATTACACACAAATCATTGTAATACTCGGAAGAAGGGACGGCTCAGACGGAGGACAGCCACCGGGAACCATTTAGAAAGAAAAAACCATCTCTGCAGACGTTATGCCATCGAGAATATATCATAATCTGGGTCTAAAAAGCCACAACTCAAGACAAGATAATTAATAATTACAGTGATTTGGTTTTATTATATGTAAAGATGTATTATTAACTCCACTTGACATAATGTTGGGCTCTTTTTTAATGGACAACTGTCATCTACTAATAATAAAAATCATTTACAAATATAACATACAGGTTTCCATAAATAAATATGTTCTGTGCCATTCCATTGTGAACCTATTTTAACAGTTTGTTCAATAAAATGACAATATTAGAGATAGATTTTCTTATAAAACGTACAATTTAAATGTATTAATCCATCATCTACTGCTCTAACCCTTTAACTCTGAGTCAGGATTTTGTGGTTTGTTTGTTTTCTGTGTTTTTGTTTTCTTTCTGTGTCAATTTTATATTTTTATTCCTGTTTCTCTGAATTGAACTGTAACAGATTGATGAATTGGTTCTGGTCTTGACTTAGTCTTGACCTGCCATGGTCTTAGTCTTGATTTAGTCTCACCCTGACATGGTCTTGGTCTTGACCCGGTCTCGATAGCTAAAAATCTGGGTCTTGGACAGTACTTTCTGCATCAGATTGACACCACTTAGTTTAGTTACAGTTTATTTTATTTTACAAGACTTCTTACTAACATTGCAGCTGTGTACCTCTCTGTAAATCTTCATTTTAGTATCATTTTAGTGTACTTTAATCTAATAATAATCTAGTACACTTATTATTAAAACACTGTCTTTTACTAAAGCTACAACTAAACCCAGGCAGGACTCACTTGTACGTCTTGTGGAGCTCCATGACCTTCTCCTCCAACTCTTTGGTTTGATTCGGCGAAAAGCGTAGTTCACTGATGTAGTCCGTGCCCAGTTCCTCGGGGTCGTAGTCTCCCAGCTCCGACTGCACCGTGTAGGACCCCAGCACCGTGTGAGTGGCAAAGGAGCAGGGCAGGCGTCCCGAAACCACGTCGTCTCTGAGCTGCAGGCACAGGTAGTACCTACGGAGACAACGAGGGCTTTACTTTATGTCCTAGTTCCATTTTTGGGAGTGTGTGTGTTTTATATACTCCATAACGTGTTCATTTTATTGGGAATCTAAATCTTTACCCGTACCTTGTGATGTCCTCGGTGAGCTGGGAGGGATCTGGAGGGTAAAACTTCACATTGAAAGCAAAGTTCCAAGGGCCTGCTGCAAAAGAAACACTTCAATGATGACCTTTTTCACATAAATACTTGATTAGAAGACGTTAATAATGATTTAATACCCACTTCTGATCTGCTTCTTCAGCTCTTTGGTCGGGTCCAGCCAATTCTGCAAAAACAGAAATATAAAACATACAATAGAGTCTTTGAGGTTAATATTTGTGATCAAACCTTGCACTGTGTCTTATGTTTTCAGGTTTTTGAATGAACACCAGCAACATTTTATATAGCTTTGCTTTTCTTCTGTTTTATTTTGTTATTGTCTGACAGCTACACTCTCAAAAATGTCCCTTCTGTGTAAACAAAGGGGTAAAATAGTGAAATATAAGGAGAGGGAAGTGTGTTTACAGATACTTTCACCTCCACATAAGTCCATAGGTGTGGAATATAAGAGATTTTCATTGTGTGAGGGTTATTCCTGACTATTACACCTCAACATAATTATTAATATAACATACTCAAGAGTCTATTACAGCTTTTGTTTAAGGACTTAGTAGTCTATAGCTGTTTTGTAGGCCTTTAATGTTGCATTTGTTTTAATATGGCCAATGTACTACAAGCTTTAAACAGAAAACCATGTTGTTTACCTTCTGATTATCTATGTCTCTGTATGTGATGCCAAAATAGTCCTTCTCCAGGAGGTTGAGGTGATCGCAAACTTTGTCAAAGAGGACCTGGCCCTTGGCTCGTTTCTGAAAAAAAAAAAGGTAAAAATGAAGTTTTTGTTCAGCACTGAATAAACAATAACATGAACAGATGTTGCTCTAATACATCAAGAACATTTAAAAGGAGCCAGTTCTTCCTGTGGACAACTAAGTGCGTCTCATGTGTGATTTTATACAAAGCTATTAAGCCGCTGAAGTCACAGTTAATCCGAGCAGAGCATCTCGGGAGGAATTAGCAGAGTCATGTCAGACGGCTGCTGGCGCTCTGTCACTCGATACTTAATCGTGGCTTTTCTGTCAGAGCCTGTGTGTGCTCAGACTCACAGGTTACGCCCTGGAACTGGAGCAGAACCAGACAGTGGCAGATGAAAGGATAAACCAGTGACCAGTGACTCTGAGAGGTGTTGGTGGTGTTCACTACGACAAGGCTTTAGTGACCCGTTTGTGTTTTGGGTCAGTCCTTGCACAGGCCTGGATTAAGCCTCCCCAGAGTCATTTACAACACAGAGAACAGGAAACTAACAGGAAATCTGCTCCAGCCTTGATCTATTACATGATCTATTTTTAGATCAAGTCATTTTAATCCTTCTGGTCACATCTGCCATGAGGAATTTGACGTTAATTACAGAAAATCTATGTAATTCAATGGTTCTAGTCCTACATTTTTGTAATTAGACCAATCCTGTTTATAAAGCTGAACAAAAATATCATGCATTAAAAAAAAACTGACTGGTCAACAGCTGAGAAGACTCTGTTGTGCAGTGTCCACTATTGAAGCCCTAGAATAAGTTTAAGGGCTTTTAGGGAAGGTTTTTGAACGCAGTCGATGTGTAATTCTTCTTTATGCGTTCGTCCTTGGTCTTCATTTTTCACTTAAAAACTCTAAACATTTAATATTTCTTAAAATGACCTGCCACAATATATTAACATCTGGTCAAATGAGAGGTTTAATGAGTTTAATGATTCAAGCCTTTAACAGAGCTGTAGATTAGAAGAATGAATGAATTTGCATGAAAGAGGTGCATGATGGGTGGTCTGGCTCGCTTTGCCGTCCAAGACATGCTTTATTTACATCTTACGTAACAAAAGTAATTCAATTCACCAGTTATTTCTCTGCTAACTTGCTCTAAGAATGACTGGAACTGTGAATTGTCTTTAATCCAGAGTGTACCTGCGATATACTGCAGCCCTCAGTGACCCAAAATCAATAATAATATTAAATCAAATTAGTCAAGGCACTTAGGTCCTGGTAATAAAGGTATTAAAGGTTGTATAGAGGTGTATTGGGCCTGCGTGAACGGCCCGGTAATTAGTACAACACTGCGTATAATTGCTTTTTAAAGGTTGCCTGAATTAATCTGCATATAGATGAGATACGTTTAAACGCCGCTTGAAAACTCTCAATTAAAACCTTAATGCTTGGGCTTTTTCCATTAGCCATTAGCCGAGAGGTTATTTGACATTATCTTGATGAAGTTGCCTTTGACAAAGCATAGACTGACCTAAAAACTGCCTTAATTTAATAAACTAGAGCTGAATATTGTTTGCAGATACAATTAAGGCAAAATATGTCAGTAATTATAAGATTACCTCTTGAAAAATGTCCTATAGCTGCCTCATTATTCATGTGTTTTTCAATGACTTCACCTCTCTGCCACTGTTTTCCATAAATTTCCTTTAAACAACCAGCTTGAGCCCGTCTCAAGGGCAGTTAGTCCAGACTGACCCTCATTTAATGGGACTGTCCTCGGAAGCCCCTCTGCTGCCACAGTGGGACGTCCAGTGATGGCACCAACACGCAGAGTCAACGACACGCCTCTAATCCATGATCCAGACCCCCACAGAGGAGGAACCTGCCCCGGGAAGGACGGTGTGTAACTTCACTCGGGGCTAAACGACTTTAAAGGTTTGTTTTGGGTGAAAAATACCAGTTTAGTTCAGGATTCCTGGGTGATAATGCAACAAGATGAAGGTCACTAAATGTAGGAAGCAGTGATATTGTGCGCTATGTCTCTATAATAATATATTTCTTCACACTAATAGAATATAAATGACTTTTTTTCTGCTTAGCTATATGAAAAACACTGACCACTTCCCATTAAAAAATACAAGGTTGATCATTTCATATATTTACACAACAAAGCACCATAAAGTCAATTTATAAGCCTTTATTTACTGTAATGACTAACCCATAATTCTCTATATGGCCCTTGTATAGAGCCTGATGAAGCCCCAGTGTTGGTTGAAACCATTAACCATTAAAGTAAAGCTTGTTTCTCGCGCTTTAAAACCAATCTTTGCACGATTTCTACAATATCTGAATCAAAACATAACAAAGGGCATATGACATAAGATTTAAAATAGTTGTACAGTCTAATAAATGTACCACTAAAATATTAAATACTATTATTATCCAGCTCTCTTTCTTGACAAGATCTCATGCTACTTTTCCTCCAAATACAAAAACCTTCTCTATAAAAAGTTAATTTCTCCACATTTTCATGAAGTGCTGTGTTAGTGGGCTTCATTTACAAAACACACAGCTCTTTTCTTCAGAGTTTATTTCTAGAAAGAGCAGACCTTTATGAACCGAAATGTGACTTTTAAAAGAGGAGCTTTATGCGAAAGAAATTTGACAAAACAATGGAAAAAACGGTGTAATATTCCTACTTTTCAGGGGTTTTGTTGTTATTAGAGCAGCAAGAAACACAAGAAACCTGCAAAACCTGGTTAATCAGCACAGGATTGTAGATATTTTTGTCTTCTTCAGCACAAATCCCATGTGACGCAATAAAAAATGAAGCTATCCCCACTGATGAAAAACAAACATTTAATCGCTTACTATTTGAATCCATATTTATATTTACTCTAATTATTGGCTGTTTATGCAGTTGCCGTAAGCTCTGATGCAACACTTTGTTCAAAGGAAAGCAGTTAGCAGATTAAAACCAATAAATTACAGCTACTCTTCAAACACAGAGAGCAACATAAATATATCAAACTGACTCAAACCAGACATATACATTCTGTCATCTCTGTGGAATAGGTCTGGGTTTCCTTTTTCTTTTACAGCCATTTTCAATTAGTAGAAAGGACCAATCGATACTGTTTATCTAATTCAGGCGGTGTTTATGCAATGCTTTGTTTCTGTGATTGGTCTGAGGTAACATTTTCACTGTTAAACTCACTGTTTTGTGTCTAACGCTGAGTCAAATGTGCATCAGGCTGTTTATTCTTGTGCCTTGTGTGTTTTACAACCTGTCATGTCGCTAAATCTGGCATATTTATGTGGCGCATGTACTTAAGCTGATTAAAGCTACTTGTCTTGTCATTTTTTAAGATAAAAAACAAGGCTTCGACATTCAGGGTTCTTACACCATTTCTACGTTCAAATTCCAGCTCTTTTCAAGCACTTATAAGGTTATCGTATGTAGTTTTTCTCATTTAAATCCATTGTGGTACAAAAAAGACTTTAATTTATTCAATGAAGTTTCCCTTTAAGTTTGGTCACTTTTTATGGAAGGCTAAATATTTAAGAAGAAAGAAAATTGAAGAAGAAAATGACTCGGTAAGATTGTGAATTATTATTAAAGCAACACAATCAGAATTCCAAGCACTTTTAAGCACTTTATCCAAAATTCAAGGACTTTTACAACCTTGAAAACATTAAATTAAAATTTACAAACCCTGGATATAACAAAGAATGAATGATAGATGCCCAATATCAAAAAGAAAAACCCATCACACCAGATACAACAGGTACATTATCATCTCATACCTTAATTCGTACAAATCAAGAGAAAGTTTCTTCGCGTTTCTTTAATAAAATCCAACACTCACCTCCACGTTGACGGTGTAGTCGGAGCCGTCGAGCAGAGTGACCTTACACTGCATGATTTTCACCTTCTTCACTGCTCTGAGAGGCGAGCGGGACAGACGACTGGTGGACGACTGATGGGACACCTGGTCCTCCTCCTGCTGCTCCTGAAAGAGACGCCGGAGTCAGAGGACGCCACAATGAACCACCATTCACCCCAATGCCTCCGACTACCGCAAATGTCAGTTATCTAACGATGTGGCCGGTTTTGTCACATGTCCCAAACCTAAAAATAGAGATGAGTGAATGGGAACCTGAGTGAATGGCCCACTGAGAAGAGCCAGAAGTGATCGGCCATTTTGTCTTGAAAAGAGAAAATCCAATTTTCCACTTCGCTGAAAACAAAGCTCTTTCTCAGTGACTTTGTGCTGAAAATGAAGACTAGGCTCGTAGACATTTTTCCTTTTAGTCACAGAGAGAAGGTAATGCTCTTTTCTATTTGTCCATTTTATCTTCTGGCTCTATACGTCTCTGTTAAAAGACTGAATACTCTACCGATCCCATTTAACCTTTTTCAACCCAATCAAACGTCACTGAAAAGATATAAAAGGTGCTTTAAATGATACTTTTGTATAGGGCTACTTCAATATATACAGTAATATAATGAAACATTTACTTTTGGCTGCTTTTGCGAAGGCTAATGTGATTTCTTATAAGCAAGTATTGATTATTTATTTGTAATCTTGTTGAGACCCATCTAAAAACCTGTTCAAACCAAACTAAAACCAGTTCAAAGCCATGTAAACCATTTCAAATCCATCTAAAACGTGTGCAACTCTAACTAAAGCCTGTTCAAATCCAACTAAAGCCTGTTCAAATCCAACTAAAGCTTGTTTAAATCCAACTAAAACCTGTTCAAATCAAACTAAAACCAGTTCAAAGCCATCTAAACCATTTCAAATCCATCTAAAACCTGTGCAAATCTAACTAAAGCCTGCTCAAATCAAACTAAAGCCTGTTCAAATCAAACTAAAACCAGTTCAAAGCCATCTAAACCATTTCAAATCCATCCAAAACCTGTGCAACTCTAACTAAAGCTTGTTCAAATCCAACTAAAACCAGTTCAAAGCCATGTAAACCATTTCAAATCCATCTAAAATCTGTGCAACTCTAACTAAAGCCTGTTCAAATCCAACTAAAGCCTGTTCAAATCCAACTAAAACCTGTTCTCACCAAACTAAAACCAGTTCAAAGCCATCTAAACCATTTCAAATCCATCCAAAATCTGTGCAACTCTAACTAAAGCCTGTTCAAATCCAACTAAAGCCTGTTCAAATCCAACTAAAGCTTGTTTAAATCCAACTAAAGCCTGTTCAAATCCAACTAAAACCAGTTCAAAGCCATCTAAAACCTGTGCAACTCTAACTAAAGCCTGTTTAAATCCAACTAAAGCTTGTTTAAATCCAACTAAAACCAGTTCACTAGCAGCAGATAAATAAAGCTGGATTTGACTCTGCGTGAACAATATGGTTTTTGTTGTTTTTTTAGCTCAGTAGTAGTAGCTCAGTAGTAACTACCCTCCATTGCTACTTTGTTCATCAGCAAAAAGCATAACTAAAACTGATGAAAAGTTCGCCGAAATGTCACTTACTTCTCCTTTAACAGCCTTCAGTGTCATATCAGGTTATATGTTTCCCTTTAGTAAGAGAACTGGAGTGCTGGGCGTTGTTGTTTCACACAGAATCAGGGTAATGTCAGTTCAAGCCGAGAATTTGACCATGAAATAGTGACAAAGAAGAAAGATTAACAGCTAAAACCACTACAGAAGGAAGCCTCTTCATTCCTACTTTCTGTCAGCGTAATTAAAAGGTGTTTTTATGAGAAGTTAATGGATTCTACAACTAAAAAAATGACATTTCTTCACATTTTTCCTACCATTTTGAAACAAATGAATTAAGTACTGTGTGTAAAAGAAGTGCAGTCACAAAAAGATGTTTAGATTTCCATTCAGCCGGTGGCATTAATGTCTGTTTAAAATCACCTGGCCTTGTTTCTGCTTCTGCTTCCATAATGACTCATGTACAAACCCACGCTCTATTTCTCTTCCATTTCAAAAAGCTTATTTCCATACTTCGTTTTTCCACTTGGTGATAGAAGCCACACTCCGGGGTCGGCGGGGTTGTGAGTCAGAGCGTGCTTAAAGGGCATTTATTCGCCTGATCACACGGCATTAGTGGGAGAGCAAAAGAGCTGAAATATACATGTTACTGTTTAATGTATTTGAGCATCTGACATCATCTGAGCTCAGTGAACTTTGACCTGTTTTAAGCTGATTCAAGTAAAACTGAAATCTGATGATGCACTTTCTGGTCATGAGACTGGAGTGAACGTTGGATCTATAGAGCTAGAGGAATAAATGTATAAATAAATAAATAAATACTATGTCATCAATTACGACTGAGATAAAAATAAATCTAAACAAAATCTGTTTAAAACCAACTAAAACATGTTCAAATTAAACTAAAACCTGTCCAAATTAAACTAAAACCTGTTCAAATCCAACTTAAACCTGTTCAAATCCAACTTAAACCTGTTCAAATCCAACTTAAACCTGTTCAAATCCAACTAAAGCTTGTTCAAATCCAACTAAAGCTTGTTTAAATCCAACTAAAACATGTTCAAATTCAACTAAAACCTGTCCAATTTAAACTAAAACATGTTCAAATTAAACTAAAACATGCTCAAATCCAACTAAAACCTGTCTAATTTAAACTAAAGCTTGCTCAAATCCAACCAAAACATGTTCAAATCCAACTAAAACCTGTGCAAATCCAACTTAAACCTGTTCAAATCCAACTAAAGCTTGTTCAAATCCAACTAAAGCTTGTTCAAATCCAACTAAAACATGCTCAAATCCAACTAAAACCTGTCCAATTTAAACTAAAGCTTGTTCAAATCCAACTAAAACATGTTCAAATCCAACTAAAACCTGTCCAAATCCAACTTCAACCTGTTCAAATCCAACTTAAGCCTGTTCAAATCCAACTAAAGCTTGTTCAAATCCAACTAAAACATGTTCAAATCCAACTAAAACCTGTCCAAATCCAACTTCAACCAGTTCAAATCCAACTTAAACCTGTTCAAATCCAACTTAAACCTGTTCAAATCCAACTAAAGCTTGTTCAAATCCAACTAAAGCTTGTTCAAATCCAACTAAAACATGCTCAAATCCAACTAAAACCTGTCCAATTTAAACTAAAGCTTGTTCAAATCCAACTAAAACATGTTCAAATCCAACTAAAACCTGTCCAAATCCAACTTCAACCTGTTCAAATCCAACTTAAGCCTGTTCAAATCCAACTAAAGCTTGTTCAAATCCAACCAAAACATGTTCAAATCCAACTAAAACCTGTCCAAATCCAACTTCAACCAGTTCAAATCCAACTTAAGCCTGTTCAAATCCAACTTAAACCTGTTCAAATCCAACTAAAGCTTGTTCAAATCCAACTAAAGCTTGTTTAAATCCAACTAAAACATGTTCAAATCCAACTTCAACCATTTTAAATTGAATTGAAAAGCCCATTTAAATCTAACTTAAACCTGTCCAAATCTAAAAACCTGTTTAAACAAAGCCTGTGTCGCTCATGTTGCTCCCTTTTCTCAAGCTCTATTGGAAATAAATAAATAAATGAATGAATGCTGGTAGCTTTACTCTCTTCTGTTGGTTTTGTTGTGAATCCAGTGAGTAAATATCGATCGGACTTAAATTTGACCCTGTTTGCTCCTAAAATGTAATACTATTTTTGGATCACACTGCATCACAAGATAAACTACATTTGAAAAGTCCAGGTCTAGATCAATTTTTAGCAAATTAAATATTGACTTTAGAAGGTTTAAAGGCTCACACTCACATCCAAAGACATTTTATAAACAGAAACTCCTAGTGTTGTATCTCATTGTTATGTAATTTCTCTTTATCTCTTTAACATTTTATCAAAGTGTGTTTCTAGATGAGTAAACATGTCCTATTTCAGTCCAGTTCTCCTTGTGACTGAACTCAATTTGAGCTTGTTAAACAACCAGACAGCGCTGGAATGTGGAGCTAGAGCTTTTAATACCGACCATTTTCTATCTGATCCCACTGACAACATTAGAAAAAAAGCAGTGTTTAGCCAAAAGAAGCTGGAGTAATTGATCTGCGAACCTCTACGCGTTTCTATTCATCCTTCAGCCTCACCGTTTTCATTTCTGCTAATGACTAGGGAGGAGTGAGTCTGCATTTAGAGTCTCCCTCCATTTTGGATTCACTGGAAATTTAATCTCCACATCGATCGGACGGTGAGCCCAGAGGGTTCGGGACAAAAATCTGCAGACGGGCACTTAGTACGAACGCTTCTACCTCTGCCTTACTTTGCTTTGTATTGAAACAACGATGAAATTAGGTCAATATGAAAAAAATTAGATTGCTTTTCTACCGCAAAGTCTGTCCAAGGCTGTGGATGTAGGAGAACAGTTGTTTACTAACCACATTTGGGTTGAATGACTTCCTGTCCAGGCCCTAATCCCAGAGCGTCAAACCATGAACCGCTAAACACCACACCACTACTTTTTATTACTGCTCTGTGGAGATGATCAGGTCAGATGATGTACGGCTGAAGGAGAATCAACGCTTCTGAAGGGCTTTTAAAGGAATTTGTTGTGTTATGATATGTTCAGATGGGTCTAAAAGTGGGCACTGGAAACGTAATGGTCACGTTACTTGCATTTTTATCCAGATTTTTCAAATTAAGGTGCAATTTATTCTGGTTCATGACAACATCAGGGCCAAGGACAAAATATTTTAGTGACAAAGCTGTGATTTTTGATAACGCTTGTGCCTTTTTTACTGGAAATCTGGGCAGCCCCACTTATGTTGTATGCACACTCCCAATTATTTCAGAATTATTAACTGTAGTGAACATATAAGGGGCTGGTTGAGAGAGAAAACCAACTGTGTGAGCTCCACAGACTGCATGTTGTTGATATTTATGGTAACAGGATGTCTATTTATGGTTTACAGTCAATAGGGTTGCAGAATACAAGAAAATGATGTGATATATATATATATATATAAAATACTACTGTAATATCAATAGGACCTTTGAGATGTGAATGAATGCCACAGAAAAAGCTGATTTGGATTGAAATATATAAAGATTTTACATTTGGTCACACCACAGTTTGATTTAAGCTCTCTTCGGACAATTATTTGAATATACAAGTGGTTCTTTGGGACGTGGATGCTGTAATTGTTGAGATTGTGATAACCACGTCCCGTTTGAGAGACTGACCTGTTGTTTGCGGGCCGGGGTGCTGTGTCCAGCGGCGGCGGGGAGCTGTTCGGGTTGGTTCTGAGGCGAGCCGCTCTGAGACGCTGCTTTGGCTTTGTCCTTCTCCGTCTCCTTGTTCTCCTGCTGCTGCGGCTGCTTGGCCTCCGAGTCCGGGCCTGTTTCGGTTGTCATGGTCAATCACGCTGCAAACCGAGGAAAAATACGAGCCAGAAGAGTCAGCTGACGGGTTATGAATTGATCTACTGTCGGTGTTTATGCTGGGGGTGAGGATAAGCCCCACTTTGAGGTGTGGATACTGTGTGACGGCAGAATACAATTGAAATGAATGCAAGAGGCTCAGGAGCATTCAAGTCTTACCGTTCACTGTAATCTGTGAATGTCAGCAACTCGACGGAAAGTGCTTTGGACAGCATTTTGCCGCTGTATAACAAATTATACTGTATGTCACGTAATATTCGCCTGGAGACAAACCGGACTAAAACATTACTGCGTTTGGAAAAATATGTCACTCATACACTTCTACAAAAAGGCACAAGATTCTCTTTTATCCTTAGGCCACATTACAGCTTGCATAAACTGTGGCATGGATACAGAGCTTATGCAATGTTTTTATTTCTCTTTTTTTATAAGATCTTGTGAGTAGTTCTTCTCCTTTTCACTGCATCAGTAACACCAACAGATTTGAACTAAACTGTAAAGCTTCAAATAAACTGCAGCATTTAAACTAATCTAACCCACTGTTGCATTCGAGAACTGTCCATTCTCCCGTGTATTTTCCATCCAGACCCCCGAAAGCTCTTAACGGGTCACAGAGTTCCTCTTTGTCTCCAGGAATTCATCTCCCACTGCCCAAGAGTCAGCGTCAGTCAGCAGCTCGCATTAACCCCGCTCACACCGACCGCTAAACAGCACGCCACTAATTAATCAAGGGCAACGAGGGGTTTTTAAGAGCAATTAGTCAAATATAGGTTGAACATGACAAACTCAGGATTTATGTAAAAAGAGAGAAGCAGTTTTCGTATCAAAAGAATAGTATGTCAAAGGATTATTGTTTTAAAAAGGAGTTGGAGTCACACGGTAAATGATTTCCAATACAATGTCCCTGATAATATCACACTACAGTGATTCTGCACACATTAATTAACAATAAATCATGATATGTATAAATATTTAGTGGAAAAATAGCCCTAGTTTGACAAAAAAGGTTTGCAATGTGAAGTCATTTTAATGCGATTTCTGAAATGAAGCAATTTTTATATCAGATGCTTTTAATTTTTTCTTAGTCCCTCTTTTTCCTGTCTATTTCCACAACATCCTTTTCAAGTAAAAATGGCCTTTTAAACAAATATCATACCTGTATCTGGATCACACTAATGTATCACAAAAATAAAAACATTCCCTTGTGTCCCACCTCCAGTTTTTAACAACAACAGTCCACCTTTAAACTAGTTATTGTCCCATGTCCTGTTAACTTTTTCTATTAATAAAAGACTAGTAGAATTCCCAGATTATCAGGATATGTGTGAACCCTGAAAGTAAGTAAACAGAAGACACTTTTGGGAATCCCTTGTTCCCGCTAAAGTAGCAATCCCCTGTGCTGCATTTAAAGTCTATCAAAGCCCTGCAGGATATTTACCCACTGCAATCCCAAATATCTGAGGAGCGCTGCTGGTGTCTCCTAGTAGGACCCCCCTCTGCAGAGATGACACCCCAAAGGCAGTAATAAGAGGAAACATCTAATGCTGTGCTAAACAACACTGACAGATGGGACAGATTAAGTTGGTGCTCTCAGGCCTCGACATTGGGACACGGGCTGTTAAAGGGCATGTGCGTGGGACACCAGGCCCGCTCCACACCAGGACGGGGGGATGTAGTACGAATGCCTGTCATTCTACTGCAGGCCTCCATCTCTGAGTCTATTTATAGGCTGTGTTTACTCCGAGTGAAGAGCGCTGAGGGGAGGATCTCTGACTCCAGCCGCACGCCGACGGGACAGAAGCCTCTGGAGCTAAAAATGACAACGCTGTGGGCCGCAGTGATCCCCAAAAACCTCTCACAGGGTGAAGCGGGACTACATAACACACAACCTAAAATAACTGAGCATGTAAAGCACAAATGCCACTGGTATGTTTTCTGTTTAGAGGACAAATGATCAAGATGTGCTTTTAAAGATACAGTCGGCAGAATTATGATAAATGTCATTTCATGTAGTTTTGTTTAGGACTGTCTTAATTTTACAAAAAGAATTCGCTGGTGTTTCCTTTATTAAAGATAAGCAAAAGCAATCAGACATGTTTCTTATGAAGAGCTATTGTTGATTTAGTTAAGTTTGCTTTGATTTCAAACTGAAGCTGTTTCATATTTATTATTATATTACAGCTAATTATATACAATTTCTCAAGTACCCACTTGAAACTGGCTTTGAACTCTATGTAAATATTTGGATTATTGGGATTACAATATAATGCCACAAAAGCTTTCTAAAGTAACCAAAGCCACAGCAAAATAGAGATTTGTGAGTGTTTAAAAGGATCACAATCCTCCTGATCTAAAGAGAATATGGATTTGAAAAACATGAATTGACTTTAATGTGTAATAGCTTTGTTAGCATAAAGTAGCATAGACTGCACATGTGAAGCATCAAGGGTCACTGTACAATCAAACACTCTTTATAACTTAGCAGCTGTAAAAGGTTTGTATAGATTACCAATCGAGGTGACAGCAGGGAGGTCCTGAACGCATCAAAGCGATAAAATCACAAGATCAAATTCCAACGCTGTCTTTATAAATGTTTTTCAAGATAATCAGGTCTACTACTGAGAGGAACTTCAACTGAATTTGTGTAGCGCTGCTTTGTTGTGTCACGTGAGAGAGTTGAGGAACAGCTCTGATCAGCTGACGGACGACGGCTGCGTGGCTAACCTTCGCTTCGGCGTGAAACAGGAACTGTGGTCGGAGAGGAGGAAAGGGACATCTTAGCACCATAGAAATGTTAGAAGAATACGTTCAGTCACTGGTGACAGGCACTCTTCACAGCGGCACAACGGCCCACACTGTGGCCTTGTGTGAGGCCCGGGCCACGCACTGCCACATACATTATGCATTCAGAAAGCTCACAACTCATTTAGGGCCCACTGCCACTGTGACACTCAGACACATAGGAACATGATGTATAGGATCCAAGAAGAAAGGCCATTTTACTCACAAAACTGCTCTACTGCTCTATTCCAGATGAACCTATGACAAAAAACAGCCTCTTCTACAATAAAACAAGATCTCTGAGGTAAACACAAGCTGAAATAGTCAAGGTGCAGCATTAAAACAGATAAAAACACAAACTCAGGGTTATGCTCTGTACAAGTTACAATGGGCTAATACATTTCATTCAATTCAGGCTTTTGAATTCACAAATATCAAAGATATAGAAGCCATATTCTGAACAGAAATAGTTCACTGTGTTAAGGCTAATGCTGCTGCTAGTGCATTAGCTATGGCCACAATGACTCTGCAGATGCTAATGAGAAAGGTGGTCATGTACCTCTGTAATGCCTCGGTTTTGTATATTAGGAGGAAATTGACCAAAACACGAGCAGTGGAGCAGGAGAGTGATGCACTGTTGCGTTGTGTAAATGATTCTAGCCCTAATTTATGCAGAAGGACAGAGTAAAAACTAAAAGGCCTTCAACATAAACTACTTTGTTTTTCTATCTGAGGGTCTGCTTTGACATTGTGGTTTTGTGTTGCCATTGAGCATAAAAAAGTAAAATTGTAAATCATCTGAAAAACAGAAAACATGAACTTGGATGGTCTTTATTTTTCTTACACCTGTTAGTATTGTAATTACCTGTAACCAATATGTCGGGACAAGCGGCGGCGGCCTAGTCCTTCCTGAACCTGACACCACTCTGCAGCAGATCTGGAGTCTGTGCTAAACGCAGAGGCTTATCAGTTTGTGGCTACGTTACACTAAACGCTGTGGTGCTGCCTCCTGCGTCCTGCCTCCATTTTAAGGTCCAGTTGTGATTGTAATGCACACTGCTGCAAAGTGGCTCATGAACAGACACGAGGATGAGGAGGATGAGGAGGATGAGGAGCTGCCATCTGTGCTGCCATTAGCCGGAGAGCTCCACAGCTGGGCCCGCCCCTGCCCCCCACTCTAACAGCTCCTGGGGGCGTACGCAGGTTACATTCAGGAGATGGCGGGCGTATTTTAGCACGTCAGGCCCATACCACTCGGGACGGTCACGTATAATGCACCACTTCTTCGCGGCTGCGGGGCTGACAGCTGTCACGCTCGGACTGTAACCGGACACTGCCGCCGCTCGCGACACTCGGTGGAGACACCTCGGGGGCGGGACAGGCCTCTGAAGCGATTAACTGTCCTGACAAACAACATTAGTGATGTGTTTGGCCTCAGTTTGATCTATAACTAGCAATAAGTGGACATTCGGGTGACCGTTCCTGCCTGGAATTGATTTCCTAAGTCTGTGAACTCAACGGGAAAGATAAGTGAGGCCTTTTGAGCAAGACTTGTCTCATCTAATTTACACAACTTCCACCAACCCAGTTTTGCTTTAAAATGCAAATAAACAGTATGCATTCATTAATCTGTCTGAACACAGCTGATATTTAGGATCTATATTTTTACAGTGTATCCCAAAACTGTCAACAGAGCACACCTGCAGAGTGATAAAGTGCTCTAAAAGTAGCATACTCCCAAAAATAATAGCAGTTTTTTGGGCTCAAACTGGCAAAGAATTACTACAAATTGAGTAATGTCTCTCAGGGGATTTTGGAAACTATATTTTTACACTATATCCCAAAAAACTAAGTTCACAGCTGACCAGAGGAAGGATAAATGACAAACATAACGGCCCATTTATAGCTAGAAAATCGATTTTTGCACATTTTCACAGCTTTTAGAATGTAAAATAAATTAAAGTCAGCAGAATCGATGCATTGTGATATTTTTGTGTATATTGTATAAGTGTACCATGTGATTCCTTCACATATTATTTAGTAAACCATCTCAAAACCCTTGTTATTGTTGTGGACTATATTTTCCCAACGCCAGCTCCAAAGGACGGCAGATGGAAAAGGTGCTTTCAAAGTAGAGTATAGTTCCAGAAATAATGACTAAAAACGTAATGTAACCTTCTGAAATTTAATAGAACTGCACATGTGTTAACCTCATGCTCTAAACGTGATCTTTTAACAGAAGTAATGGTCTAAATCTTGCCATAAACACCTATAGAGCTATCCCTTCCCTGGAAATTTCTAAAGGACATATGTGGCAGGTGAATCGGTGAGTCGTCCCGTAACATTTCACAGTCCTGCTGCAGTTCAACAAATTCAAACAAACCAGATCTGTTTTGTAGCAGAGACGTACAAAGGTTTAGTTGGAACATTCCTCTGCTCGAGTGCTCCTCAGCCACAAACGAAGAGACAGACCAGACACAGCACGGCGTTACAAGTCTACATATGGATAAAGAGACATTCGAATGTAAAAAAGGTAAAACTATACTTTACAACCTCCACTTACATCATTACATAACATATTTTAACAAGTACAAAGGGGCTTTTCATCCCATTTTTCCACATCGATACCGCTCTCCACACCTCAGCTGCAGAATTTAGAGACTGGTCACATGAAGGTGAGTTTAAACTGGGAGCGTTTTTTTTTTTTTTTTTTGCTGAGGAGGCTGTAAATCCTGGCTGTCACTGTGCTGAGTTTACATTCTTAGCATGACTGTCTCTTGCGGGGAGACATTAAGGGTTACAACACAGAAACACAGCGCTGTCTTAACACGGCACTTCATTAAGTGACACCGGGGCTTTGTCGGGACGTCCTTCTTTTCGGATAAAGCTCGTTTCCATGAAAGCCTCGCACAAACGTGAACAGTGTGAGGCTGAAGATGTTTAGGCTACTTCCTACTTTTTATTTCTTAAGCAGATGGATGATTTCTTGAGAAAGGAACTGAATATAAATGTTTTCTGAAAGTGACCAAATGCATTATGAGCAGAAATTAAATCAGACGAGCCTTCATTAGCTGTAAGTACTGCTGGCAAACATAATCTAAAAAAACCCATTAGAGGAACTGAGCTCATCCAAATGACGCGTCTTTGATTCATAAAGGAGCACTGTCATCCTTGAGATCGATAGCAATAGCAAGCTAACATGACCTTAGCGTTAAAATAAAAATGTTTTCTTCTGTCTGTTGACAAGAAAATAACATTTAGAATATGAGATTAAGATTCCTCCGCTCACTTCATTACAGAATTGAAAATGTTTAATCATCAATGACCATAAACCCTTCTCCTGAACACAGGCCACAGTTTATACAGATTATTTCAAGTCTTCAAAAGTCTACAGAAGTGAGGTACTCATTTTGCAGTTTTACTTTGACCTGTACATAAGTGTATTAGTTTTATTTACTTTGGGCTAAACAAGGGAAACATACATAAAGAATATAAGTGTTTTTCCATTGGTAAGCTAGCTCAAGTTAGCAGGATTATTAGTCCTCTAGAACAATGCCCTCTGCCTACAGTTCAGCTTTTACTCCTCTGTTTACACTGGAGAGATTGTGTTGACTGTGTGGCTTCAGCAAATCACAGCTCGAAGAAGAAAGGAAGCAGAACAATCTGACAGGTGGCTATAGTTCATTCAAAGCCAGCACACAACCTGAATTTACCCCGTGCTCACCAATTAGCTTTAAAGGGAAAAATAGGGCATTTGTTTACAAAAGTTCACCTGGAAATCCTGCATAGTGTCGCTTTAAAGATGTGTAAACATGGAAAGAAAGGCTACATACAACATGCTTAAACAGACTGTTCCTGAAATGGTTTCTTCCAGTTGGAAAATGGTTTAAATCCCAAATAGTTTACAGTAAAAGCAAGTCATTTACTGTTTATTATAAGGGATTGTAATAGATAAGAACCTCTATTCAGGAACAGAAAACCTCAGACAATCACATGCTCCAAAAAGGAGCGCTCCCATTGGTCGACACTTGTCACATGACGTTCCAGGAAGTTTAATAGCTGCAGATAAAGTGTATTTTCAGCTGAATATGTCTTGTAACAGAGAAACAGCTGAAAAAAGAAAAGCATCAACAGAGAAAAGGGAGTAAAACACAGATAAATACTGTCAATTCAATCACGTAATGTTTAACGAGGAGATAATTGTCGTCCTGACGCTGAAGTCACAGCTAAGCTAACGCTAAACTCTAAACTTCAGTTTGGTCAAATGGATTAGTATTTTTGGTTTTATTTTCCTCATAAAAGAGAAGCAGGAGAGGTCCCTAGGCTGCTTTTTGGAGGAGAGTGGAAAAAAAGAAAATGAGGGAGTGGAGCTTTAAAAAACAACATTATCACTTTATTGTAATGTGATGAATTGACTCCCCTAAAGCAAAGTGATAAAATAAAATGGAACAAATGTATCGCTAATAATGTAATGACCCTATTATGCTTTAAATGCACTTATAATTGGCGTGTCCATTATTAATTAAGCTTCTAAAAATAGCCCCTGCCCTGCGTTAGTCTACTTAAAGCCTCTGAGGCAGCGTTACGATGAAGAATATCCTCCTTTATGCCATTCAAACGTAGCGAACGTACTGTAAAAACCTCACTGTGCTGCAACAACCGCTTACTGTGCATCTTAATGAAACGTCAAGTCAGACCTCAGCCATTGCTTTCCCGGGACAAGGATGTGAGGATGCTCCAAGAGGATCCAGAGCGTGTCATCCCGGCCCAAACCACGCCTACCGCACTGCAGATCAAAAACACCCGAGAACGTCCTCCTGCTCCGGGACACTTTAATAATCCACTAATTGTCTTGAAAAGAAACGCTACAATGTGTGTCAGTGACTCAGCTCGTCCTTCCTGACGCGGGTTGAAGGTTACAAAAGCATCTTTTACGAGTTTGCTTTATTCATTTCCCATCCCCGGACTGTAAAGGAGCCAGTTAGCCGACATAAAAACCTAAAACCTCAAACCGGTTCTTGGAAACAGCCATCCAAGCTTTGACTTCGCTGGAAAACAACAACAGCATCTGGCAGCCCATTCAGCGAAAACAAGACAATAATGCTCCAAATGTAACGCCACAAATCAGGATTAAAAAAACCCCTCATATTTCCTTCACGATTAGCCTCTACCACTCGACTTTTCCGCTTGACTGAACACAGCAGAAGCGGATTTTAATGTTAATTGTCAGTCATTGGCCGCTGGCGATGAGGTAAAACGGGCTGAATAAGGCTTGCACGCACACAAAACGCACCAGAAAGCAACACGGAAGCGCATTTGCGGGTGATAGTGTTAGAGAAGAGCAGATAAAAAGTGGTTATTACCCTGTGGACCGTCCTTTCTCGCTGTGGAGGCTATGCGAGTTCGTGCATTCGTAGTGGGCTTGTGTTTCCTGACAGCGGTGCTCCTCTGCTGCAGTTCCCCTCTCCTTCCGCCAGCCTATCACACTCCTCCGTGCAGCCGAGAGGAGAATTGTGGGATATCTGCACAGCCGGCCTATTATTTGAGCAGCAGCAGCGCTCCCCCTCCCCATCACATCACACACAGCGGTGCAATTCAACACTCGAGGACTGTTGTTGGAGTAAATCAACTGTTTTTACTACAACTACAAGGCTTATGTGTAATTTGCAGATACTTTACCTAAGTACATCATTACAACGGTGAAACCAACCATTTAATATCCCTCTTAAACTCAAAGGCACTACCCCTTTCATCTTCTCACTGTGGCTCTGGTAAATAACCGATTAATCATGAAGTCTTTACACATTTATAATTATTTTTAATGGGTTAAAGTGCAAAGCATTGATGAATTTATTGTTTTTTAACTCATTACATATTTGGGCACAATTGAAATGCATGCATTAAATGAGATATTATACAAAGACACTTTCTCACATTATGTATTATTTACACTTCTGTATTAGTCAAGTATAAAAGGCTAACTATAGGCTGAACTGTTTCATGATAATATGGTTTTGCATAGTAGCTTTACATACAGCAATATGTTGTCTTTTTGCTCCAATGTTTCCACACAGAAGTATTTTTACTGCAACCAAATCACGTTAATTTAGTTGAATTTGAACAGGTTTTACTTGGATTTGAATAGGTTTTAGATGGATTTGAATTGGTTTTAATTAGACTTGAATAGGTTTAAGTCAGATTTGAACAGGTTTTAGATAAATTGGAATTGGTTTTAATTGGATTTGAACAGGTTTTAGATCGATTTCAATAGGTTTTAGTTCAATTTGAACAGGTTTTAGTTCGATTTCAATAGGTTTTAGTTCAATTTGAACAGGTTTTGGATGGATTTTAACAGGATTTAATTATCTTTCTACCAAAAATCAAATCCATTAAAACCTATTGCCAAAAATATCACTTTCTAAATGTAGTGAAGGGCCACAGAAAACACTGCAAAGGGCCGCATTTCGCCCCCGGGCCTTGAGTTTGACACGTGTCTTAAATAATAAAATAATAGCTGCCTCAGAAACAGTTGAAATGGTCAGAATCAGAAATGAGTAACAAAATAAGACAAGGAAGTATTAATTCTACAAAACAAATAACAAAACAAGACTAAAGTAGAATGGGTTGCCATAGTGTTTGATGATAGAGCACTATAACAACTCACTATAAGGCTGCACAGCTCCTCAGTTTATGGCAGATTAGATATTTCAAGAGGATTTTTAATGACATTGTTGGGGCTCACTTTAAACACATTTGTTTAAAATATACTGAATGCTTCTTGTCACTAGCAGTGCCGTCTGGAGCCAGTGTTTGGTTTGTTCTTTAAGGAAAACTGTGCGGATTACCTCTGCCCATGTACAAGACTCTTTCTGAAGCCTGGAAAATGCTGTTTGGTATCATTTCTATGGTTTATGTTCAAGTAATGTGACAAAACATAAAAGACAGAGCTAACTTTGGCTACATCAGGAATTATTTTACTGCATTTCAAACAGATTTATCAAAAGGCTTCCTGTCCAGATCATTTCATAATATTCTCTAAAACAAATCAAGACATAGTAGCATAAGCCAATAATAAAAGCATGTGCATAACTGTACTGCACACGGATACACACGGACACATATGTACACACATGTGGTCTCTGGTGCACAAATACAGACATAAAAGCCAGTTTTTAATTAGTGTGTGCTGGTTCCCTTTGGGGATTTGTGGGTTGTGCCTCCCGCCTCTCAGTGGGAACCTGACCCAACTCGGTCACCATTTGACTTTTATTTCATGTAATTGCTTTCATGCACAAATGTTCGCAGCGTTGCCAACACAATCTGTTTGTTATACTTTACTGAATAACGCTCCCAGATCTTGCACATACTGCTTTAGAGTCAGTTCTTGCTTTTTACAGAGACACAGCAGACATACTTCGCTGATAGTTGAAGCTAAATGTAATAAGACACACACAGTGCAGCTATTATACACAACAGACACACAGCTGGCTCTTTATTCAGCCTCTAGCTAATTGTATCTCAGCTCATAAAACACCCGAATCACAACAACAATGACGGCAGACTTAAGTGTATTATACATTGCTGCCTGCGGTTATGGCCGTTATAAGTGTGACTTTAAACCGTCTTTACAGGCATCAGTAGCTCACAGGGCGTGATTCAGTGCAGCAGCAGATACACAACAGGCGTAATAAAATATTCCTGTAGCACTCGCTGCTGGTGGGGAGATATAATAGCTGCCATGGGATGATCTCACCACCGCAATTGCTTTTTGCAGCATCACTATGAGAATAAAGCGAGACTCTATTATGAACATTACACTCAGACAAAACCAGAGCGCTCATAAAAATCACTCAAACCGGCATTGTTTCACTTCCTCTTTGTGTGTTGAGGCTAAAATGGGAATTAACATGGACGCCACAAGTGCAAATAATAGTTACGACTGCATTTGTCGAGTAAATGCGTTCATAAATAACAGTTATGTGCATTTGGAGCTGTGCATTGTGACGGTCTCATGAGCCTTTACTAATTTACTGTAATGCACTGACTGTGGGAATGCTTACTGCTTAACATTTAAAAGATACCAACAATATTTAATATGATTTAGAGGCAGAGAAATATCAGTTGCTGTTGTAAGCCTCCAGGTGGCGTACTCTGATGACGTGGTTGTTACTAGAGCTGTGCAATTAATCCCATTTTCAACTTCAATTTCAGCTCCAAACAATCACAAAACCCATGTAATCGAGAAAAACTATTATTTATCACTTGTTTTTTATTTTGTAAGCTTGAATGTGTTATTTATTTTAAGGAGAATTCACTGTTTTGTTGAATTAATCCAACATAATTCCAAAGTCAATGAGTAAATAATCGTGTGACATAATCGTGATTTCAATAATGACCAAAATAATTGTGATTTTTTTCCATAATCGAGCCTCAATTAGATTTACCAAAGAAAACATCAGGCTAATTACTTCACTGTACAATAGATTCTGCAGTTTACTGATCCAACATCTTCTATTATATCACAATAATAAATATATTCTATCTAATTTTATCACGTCATTTTTATATGTTTTGTAAATCATGTTGGGCCACAGTTTTTAAAGATGAGGTGTTAAGTTAACTTTCTTTATGTTACATTTGAGTGACCTTGTATTTAAACTTCATGATACTGAGCTCGTGGTTGTTCCTTTTTCTGGTTTTACACTGAAACTATCACATTTTACTCGTCGACTTTTGAAGATCATCAAAAATCTGAAAGGCAGAAAGCTGTGAAAACTGTCAACTTCTCACATTAATAGAGACGTTAGACTGTGGTTCGCTGACACATCTGAACAGACTGCTGACGTAGCAGTAATAAAGGTTAACAAAGACTAAATCAGACTATATTTAGCAGGAACTGTTGCTTAAATAATGACACGCTACTGTGGGCTTTCTCTGGTCACTCCGACTTCCTCCTAATGTTCAAAGTGAATCGAAACAGGCTATTTAAAGACATTTGCAGTAATGGTCTGCATGACTATTACTGCAAATGTATGTGTCAGTGGACGTCTTTAGGTCTTAGCATTGCAATTAACTAGCAACTCTTCAATAGCATCACACAACTTCACTTTTATATCACAGCTTTAGGTTTTTAAGTACTTTTATAACGGTATAAATGGCAGATAAGTGCAGTTCTGCGGCGGATCAGCCTCAGTCAGCACAACGATTAATAGCAGACGTAGAACATGTGATCTCTGGACTGTGCTGAGCTTATGTGGCTGCTTAACTCTTCACTTTTTTCTGCTGTGTACACACGCTTAGTTCCTGTGAGACTCATCTGCTCGGCTCTATTCTCTTGTAATGGCTAACCTAGAACTGGAGTGACCTCGAATCCAGTCTCCTTCCAGCATCTCAACAGCTTTAGTCTCTTTAGATCAAACATAAACACATAAATAGAGAAAATCAATCACTTTTATATAATTTTCCTTATAAAAAATAGCCTGGACTTTGATCAGGCGTTACAGCGTGTATGAGAATGTGCGTACTTACTAAAATCTTGTGAACCTCATTACCTCAATCCAATTTTCAGTGGCCGGACAGGACGAGCAGGCTGGCACTTCATCGTGGCATAATTATATTGAAGCATGTCCCTTACAATACGGGGCAATTCACCCATGTGATCCAATTAAAAAAACAAGTCGAGGCCAGCATTCACGGCCATCCCCGGGGTCCCGTGGAAAATAATTGCGGGGCTAAGAAGGATTCAACATTTCCTTTTCGTGTTTAGACGAGGTCACACAGAGGCAGCGGGTGACTTTATATTGACTTTGCATTTTAAACGTGAAAGCTACCTGTGCACTGTAAAAATAAACACATTTACGGTGAAGCTGAGGTTGTTTTTCACGGTAAAAATGATAAAATATTATAAAAAACAATACTGTAGTGGCTCATGTGGTGGAATGCAAACGACATACTCGAGAGACCGGGGTTTGAATCCGGCTCGAGTCATATGCTCAATGTCATTACCCTCTGTCTCACCCTGTTTTGTGTCTCTTTTCACTGTCTCAAAAAAAAAAAAAATCAAAAATAATATTTAAAACATTCAAAAAATAATACTGTAAATATGTAATTGTAAAAGTAAATTACCTTTTTTTTTTAAATGACACAATCCTAAGGAAAAAAAAAAAAGCGAAATAATTGAAATTGTTCTAAGCTACTACACATCTCTAACTTCTAAGCGTTTTTGTTTTTTTTTTTTTGTTTAAATTTAATTCGATGTAATGTACTATTTTGGGTTTTAAAGCTGTTACTGTTGCCTTTTGACAATAATTTACTGTTTTTTTTAGTTTATTTTTGGCCTTTATTGCCTTTATTTGACATGAAACAGGTCAAGAGCGAGGGGAGCTACACTGAGCAAACAACCTTTACCGGAAACGATCCCGGGTCGCCCAAGCACATGGCATGTGCTCCTCCAGGTGAGCCCCAGACTTTTTTAACAGTGTATGAACTGAAGTAAGGGCTATACACTTGATATTACCTCTTCTAAGTCTCCTATACCCGTGTAGTAAACTGCCGTTTTCACAAATATCTTATCTGAGAGACTCATAAACACGTATTGGTAACCTTTGGAAAGCAGTAGCGGATGATTGTGCCCTTCGGGTGATTGCTCAGGGGCAAGAGGGAGGGGCAGAACGTGAAAATGATTTGAGACCCCTCCCTGCAGAGCTTAATCATTCAAACAGCAAGCCACAAAGCAGCGGTGATGCAGATAACAAAGAACATTAATTACCAGAGTTTCATTCCCACACAGTCCAGACCAAATCCAAAAGCACTCAGTGTGAGGCTTTTATCGACTCATCAAACAAACTTTAGGAACTGCTTTTGTAAATAATGAATAACGAGGTGCTGATAAGCCAATCTGCACTATAAAATAAAACTACATAGTGAAGTCAGATAAAACAATCTCACTGCTAATGATAAAGGAGTTAATTACTCAGATAAACAAAAACTTAATGTTGAAATGAACTGAATGGATCATTGTTACTTACACTGTAAAAAAACCCCCAAAAAAACAACAAATTTATGGTAAAAAGCTGACATTGACAAATTTTACCCCAAATAAGTAAATAAAAAATGCAAGGAAATCATAAAAGTGAATACAGTGAATTAATATTTCTACCATTCAACCAGTCATTTTCATAAAATTGATAGATTGACAGTCTGTTTGTTAGTTTGTTTTTTTAATTTAGTGTATTCACCATTGCAATTATTTTGGTTATGTTATAGTTGTTGCTGTTTGATAGTTTTCCGATTTCATTTTTAACAGTGTGCCCGAAACAACTCAACTGGATGGAAAACTGACCTTAGAATAAATATAAGAAACATAAAACTAAAACCGCTGCCTTCACTCAGAGGAAAACCCTGGTGTCCTTGTTTCTTTCCAGGAAACAATGTCCCAGCAGCACATTGAGGAGGACTTCAAAGTGGATTCGTCCACTATAAATACAACGAGAAGGTGCCACGCTCAGAGCTGCAGCTTTATAAGGTAAAGACCGCTCCACAGCACTCAGTGATCAGCAGCACTATAAGATAAGAGGACGTCCAACCGGCTTATCTGTACACTCAACAGGATTGACTGAGTGGACGTGTTATCTGCTGCTGCCCCTGAAGCCCTGGAGTGAGCCGCCATGAGCTCACGTGTCCAGTTTAGCTCATTTCAGCCGAAGCCACACCTGAAGGCGAGCTCACACACTCTCATTTGCATTTTACACACCTCGGGCTGATGCAATTATGTAGATGTTAAAGAGAACAGGGATAGAAATGTTCCTCAAGAGCATTTGGTCAAGGTCACAACAAAGACTGTACATTTAAACCGCAGCTGTGCATTTACATATTCATTTCTGACTGACCACTTTTAACATCAAGCCCTCACTCACAATAATGAATGAATATGACGCAATATAATCAAATATCACCAATTCTAACATCTGTATCTGCAGAAAACTTATTTATACTGTTTGGATTTCTGCAAATATATGGGTTTACACTTACAGTCTTATAAATCCAGCCATTAAACACTGCTATGAGAGTGAATTTTGAATTGTGGTAAAAGAGAAATTGTGATGTTGGCATGAGAAAAATCATAATATGACTGTTTTGACATATCCCTATACTACACAATACAATTTCTGATAACAAAAATCTAATAGTACAGACAATAATTTACAATAAACGAATGATATGTGTGAAAAAGTAGAGGAAAAACAGCCACATATCGAGATAAAGTGGATTTTGTGCATTAATACTTTGCAATTTTAATGTAATTTGATGGAGTTTAACCAATGTCTATCACATGCTTTTAGTTTTTTCTTTCCTTTTTTGCGCATAACCACGGTAACCAACAGTGCCTTTCTTACCAAACCACATTAATCAAGTGCCCTGGTTTGATGATTTATAAATATGACTTATATAGCGTACTAATCCTATTCAAATCGATCCCTCTCTTAGTCATAAATAAAGTGTTGGGAGGGTGTGGGTATCAAGGGAGAACTTAACACTTGGCTCTGCTACAGACCTCACTTTACTATAACCTTTAGCCTTATCACTGAATTGTTCTGATAATGGCACAGATTCACAGACTATTTCTTTTAACCTTTGACCCCTGCACACACATGCCTCCTCCGTCATTTTGTCACACGCAGCACAATGAGGCACATGCAGCTTCACAGGAAAAAAAAATAATGTCCTCTCCTCCGAAGCACTATTGATCACGCGCCGAAACTGTCAGACGTATTGATTAGGATTCTGCAGATGAACAGCCGGTGATAGTGTTTTATCAGCAGCCGCCTTACATCAAAACAGCAGGAAATGTGTCACGTCGAGCTCTGAGAGGCCTCGGCGAGAACCACGCTCTCCAAACCACCTTTAATCCTGTTATGTCATCTTTTATGTCATGCCCCGATACCGAAAAGAATCAACATATGCCAAAGGATAAAACTACAGCGGCCTCTTAATCACTAGATCCACACAGCACGGCTCACGTTTGATAAAAATACATTTTCAAACATTATCCCACTTAAGTCAAATACAGAATTTGGGAATTCCCCGCTGCTCGCCCATAATTACAACCTTCCTGTGGACTTGGAAAAAACAGGCAAGAAAAGTAGTCAGCCATCATTTATTTGCATGAAACTAATATTTTTCATGAACCCCGGAGCCAGTACAACAGATAAGGTTTGCTAAATTGCTATTATTGAAATGTTATTGCACATCAATGGTCATTAGAGGCACTAAATTACCCCAAGCTAGAGTTTTTGATCACTGCTACAGAGCAAACATGCCTGACTGTACTTGCAACCAGCAGCCAACAGCTACAACCAGTCTCACAGACTTTGCCCAGCCTTATCTCTCCAGTCCTGTACATTCACCTTCATCGTCAGCCTCATAAACCTGGTCAAACTACCGCGCTGTAAAATCACCACGAGAAATGATCAAAAGTCACCCCATACTCATCTCAGGGCAGAAAACCATCGCGTTATTTCAAACATAAACACCTAAAGACACACTGGTGACTCTAAATGGCAAATAGGGAATGAATCTGAGAGTGAAGGGTTGTTTTTTTTATGTTTGTCCCTAAATATTAGCCCTGCGATTAACTGGAAATAGCCTCACCCCTAAAGAAGAAGGGATAAACCTCAGCCCCAAACAATCATAACAGGATAAGCTGTAGAAATCTGAATAAACAATAAAATCTCATCGAAAATAATACGCTCCTTTTACTTCTATTTTGGGAAAAGACAGAAGAGGAAGCACATGCTGTGAGAACTTCCCATTCTCAAGTGAGTGCCAGTGTGGACAAGGGACTTTTGATCAGGTGTGTGTGTGTGTAGTGAGTGTGTACGGTGCGTTTAAGAGTCAAGGAAAACACGTTCTGCCTGCTCAGCGGTTTAGAGAACACTGGGGGCTAACGTTAAGAGACTGTCTAAGAAAACTGCTGATATCTAGGCTTTACAGATGTGTCACAAGTGTCACTTTGACTCCACACGAGTCACATTCGAATGCCCCGAGCCAGTGTCACTCTTAATAGATCTATTGTCAAAGTGTCGTGTTTTATCTTCTCTGACAAAATCCGAGAAAGTTTGTAACAACTTATTTGCTGCTACACATCTATAGTTTCAGTTTGTCATGTGTCAATACAATCTCCTAAAATAACACACTGACCATAGCTACAGCAATAATTAGGAATGATGTAAGCGCTTCTGTGATGAAACCTGACGACTGTGTTTACTACACAAATGTTGTGCCTTAACTGCCTCTATTTTCGTGTCATAGTTCCTCATACTTTTGTGAATGAAAACATGGCAGGTACTCACCGTGTAAGTTTCCCAGGACCAGGTCAAAAAGAAGCGTGGGCAACGTCCGGGGGTTTGCGAAAGAAAGAGACACGTGAACATGAAGGAAAAAGTTACTTCAAGTGTGCACATCTTCCAAGAAAGTTATTATTTTTCATTAAACACCAACCGATATGAAGTCTATCCACAATTCAATCATCTGTCTGCGTAAAAACAGAGCAAAAGGAAACCAAACTAACCCCGCAGCGCACTTTACCTGACAGAGGCTCGCTCCTGGACTCGCGACTGTGAGAGAAATCGACCCTACGTGCGTCTCGTCCCGGCTCGTCCCGTCTGAAAGGACCAGACACCTGTGGACTCGAGCGCTGGGAAACCTCCCCAGAGACGGAGCGAGCTGTCCCCGCCCCTCCCGCCTCTCCAACGGCCTCAGTGGAAGTCTTGAACACGCACGCCCACTTTGGCAGCTCGGATGGCTTTATCCTAGTGCCTCCTGGTGGTGGTTACCGTGGAGATGGGGCTCTGATAACACTGTGTCACATGACCACTAGATGGAGGTGTAAGCTCGCTGTGCGTCACGAGCCTCCACGAAGGTATCCAAACCCCACTTTCACCCCCCACAGGGTAAAATTAGCCTTATGCAACATTCCTGTGTGTTTCTGAAACACACTTTGTGCTTCTAGAAATGATGCCGATGGACAATAATTGGTTTAATCTGACAAAAAGAAACCGAGTCAAGGCCCACGCGTAAAAATATATGTTCACTGTTGTTATTGTTCTCCCTTTTTGACAGGACTTCAAACCTTAAAATGGGTCACAACTGCAGAACTGGGTCCACAATATCTTCCATATTTTCAGCCAGAGGACTCCAAACCTCTCACAAGACCTGTCATTCTGGTAAGAAATAGTATAGTTTATTAGACTGGAAAATAAGGTTATTGTTAGCTTAGCTTTGCTCAGATTATATTCTGAGGCTAGTTTTTAGAGATTCTTGAAACCCAATGGAACACAAGCCTGTAAATGGACAAAACCTGTGGCACATTTGGCTTATCAGTCATGAATTTAAGCACATTAATCATTGTCTTAACTGTAAGTCTGTAAAGTGATTTAAAACACATATTTGAGCCTATGTAAATGATATTAAGCTATTAAAATATATTTGCAAAAGAACATAACTGCTTTACAATTGGTATAAATCATGTTGGTTAATTACTTTTGTTCATTTCTTAATATGCCAGATAATCCTGTTTTTAATGGAGGGATCTCTTTTTGTAAATTAACTCTTACTCAGATGTAAACAGAGTAAATGCCCAGTTTGCTGCCTCTGAATGTCTGCTTCAATCAAAAACAAGGGACAGGTATAAAAAAAAAACATGTTAGACGAGGCAACCACAACATTTAGTACTGAATTACAATAGAATGACTGAATTACTAAGGAAAAAGCCTTAACTTTCATGCAAAAATCGTCTATTTACGTCTATTTATCAGAGATAGACAAATGCCAAGGGTTTTTCTTTTAGGTAATTGTGCTGATAGGTTCCATTTAGTGCACTGTATACTACACACCTTTACATAATGCACCTTTCATTTGATGCAAAGCTTAACAAATGTAATGCAAAGCTAATCATCACTGTTTGAGCACAGACACAATATCATCATTACCTTTTAACCATTTAAAATGTGGTAATATTGCACAAAACTTAAAAATGAGCTTTACTTTTATTCATCTCCCTTTTTTTTTATAAAGCAGTTCTGTTTTTTTTTTTTGCACTGGGCTTATTCAACAGCACAAGGACACCTAACAGACCCGACAGTGTTACAGTTAAATTTATTCAGTCATGGATTTTGATACAAACAGGTTGTGTGCACATAAGAAAGACCTCACTCTCAAGGTCCCAGTCCTAATCCGAACGTCTACCTGAGATTCAGTTCAGTTCCCTCATCCACATGGTATTCACAGAACAATGCAGAGAAACAAGTCTAGTCTATTTCATTTTTCTGTGGCATATGTCAATGCTACAGTACGACATGGTGACAGTTTTGGCGATTCTACAAGCTACAACTGTTGCCCTACTCTTACAGGATACAAAAGAGAAGTCCAAACTCATCTTTTTAATCCTTTCCTAGGAACACTGACCTAGGGTTTTCTTTCATTTTTTTAATAGAAATCTTAACTAAATCTTCTTACAAGTCTTTAGTATTGCTCTTGCTACATTGTAAAAATAGAAAAGTCACTTCTGAATATTGAGCAGTGGATGTGGTATTTATAGAGTCTTGCTCTTGTGTGTTCATGGCTATGTTTCAATAGTCCTTATGTGCTTCCTCTCGTCCCCTTCATCCTTTTTTCAGAAGTAGCCAGCCTGACATGCACAAGCAGAGAAGAAAGTACGATGCAAAGAACAAGACATCATAAAGTTTCAAAGAGAGGCTCATGACCAAAACCAAGTCTAGGATTCTGCAGAGGTGCTGGCCGTCACCTGGTCCTCTTCTCCCTGAGCTTCTTTTCCCTCCTCTGTGTCCACTGCTACTTCCTGTTCAGTGCTCACTAAAGAGGTCTCTGTGTCGGGGGCTTCAAAAGACTCGCCCCCGAGGTCAGTCAGTTTAATGTAGCCCTTACTGTTGGAGCGCTCCAGACGAGGGCAGCTGAAGCGCCTGGCTCGGTCGCCTTGACGACACACAGTCACCGACAGGCTGCACCGGCGCACCAGCCTCGGCTGATCCGTCAGAGAGTTGAGCGACAGCCGTGACCCCATCGCCCTGGCAACGGGGGAAGGAGGAAACAGCTGGGTCCAATGGGGCCGGGGCTGCTCCTGCACCGCCCCCTGTCGGTCACGAGTGTCCGTGGGTACGTCCTCCTCCGGGCTCGGCTGAGGCGGCGGGGGGTCCGACGTCGACGTGTCCAGTTCAGTGGCCTGCGTCTCTTCGGTCTGGCTCGTGTCGGCGCGGTCTTCGTCACTTTGAGATTCAATAGCGGTTTCTATGACCACTTCCTCCGAGCGCCCCTCCGCCCGCTCAGAGCCCTCCACCTCACAGTTGTTGAGTTTAATTACAGGAAGGGTGAAGGCGTTCACAGAGGAGGTGACGATGGAGGTGGTCTCCCAGGGTTTAGGCTGTGGAGTCTGGTCAGAGCTATTGCTGTAGTCTTTATAGATGCTGTAGACAGTGTCTGTAAAAGTCTGGACATCTCTGGACCAGCTGCGAGGCCTACCGGCAAGAGACGGACGCCTGAACACGTCGTCGCTGCCCAGCTCTCCCTGAAAGCCGTGTCCGGTGGAGGGCCATGAGCTCCGGGTGTGCTTCCCACTCGCGGGGTGCGAACTGGACGGCCCCTCTGCGCTCCTCGACTGAGTGTAGTTCACCATGCCGTTCAGCGGTGAGTACTCCTTTGAGCGGATGCTGTGCAGGTCAATAACTGTGGAGTAGATGTCCCTCAGGTTGATGATTTTGGTTTTCTTGTCTCGGTTTTCGTGGAGGACAGCGTTTGCACAGATGAAGAGGAAAATGCCGATCCCCATCACCAGCGGTCCAAAGACTTTCAGATTGTCTGAGTACAGGTAATTATCCAGGAAGTCACAGAGGAATCCACAGTGAGGGGCGGGCTCAGGGGCGCTGTTGTTAGCATGGCTCTTGTTGAACGTCTGGTCGAGTGGGGCCTTTTCACTAGTTACGTTAGAGGAAACAGGTGGACTCTTGGAGTAGCTCCTGTTGGGGTGGTACACTCCGGTCCGGCGCCGCTCCTGGTACCCGTGTTGGTTCTGGCTCGGCCAGTAGCCCAGAACAGCCATGGAGACGCCCACCATCAGGACGAGAAGTCCCACGGCAGCCACCAAACCGGCCGGGGAGCACAGGTTGAGCTTTCCCTTCACCACCACCACGTCATTCTTTTTCTTTTTCTTTGCTTTCCGCTTGCGCTTGTTTTCTGCTCGGTTTTTAGCGCGCAGTGAATCCTGGCGCCTGTTCATGCGCAGCAGGCCACCTGTGGCTATCATGGTGGCGGTTGGAAGGCAGGCTTGTCACTCAGTCTGTAAACAAACACAAGAGAAAACATGAGACTTACAGTGTGCAAATGAACAGAGGATTCAGGCATTTAGAAAAATATCCCTTCACAAATGCAGATTTCAGTGCGCGATTACACTTAATCCAGATTAACAGTAAATACAAGAGAAGGAGGACTTGAACACTTCCGTCCAATCTCAGTGCAACCTATTCTGACACTTTAGACATTTATGACCTTTTAATACACCTTTAATATCTATAGAGAAAATGTGAGACTGTGTCTTTCTCTCTTTTTGTTGGATAACAATAATACAATAATGTGAACAGACCTAACTGGTGCTAAAACAGATCTATCTTAAGAGTCATAATGCTAGCTTTGGACCCTTTTTACAAACCTTGCTATCATATGCTTTTTAACAAGCGTCCTGATATGCACCATTATAGCTTTATATAAAAATCTATTGGGACCTTCATAAAGCCATAAATATCCATTTTTAATGCAGCCGAGTGATACTGCATTCTGTTTCTAGGGAACAATGGCTGAGAGAAAATGGGAGCGTAGAAGCTAATTTTTCCCCCAAGATCCTCTCAGTGTGAGCTCATTTGAGCAGGTAGTAGGTGCTCTGCTCTATGCATAATGCAGGAATATTATCTATTAAAGAGGATAGAATAACATCCATCTGCCGCAGCTGGATCTTTAAATACAATGACACGAGCAAAGACAAAGACGCACAGCTTGGTTGACAGCAGAGAACAAGCAGTGCTATTTATCTACGTTCAGCTGAGCCGGTGCAATATCAGCCTAAGAAAACGTAATGTGTCCAGACAGGAGGCCAGCAGGCATGTTCACTCCACCTCACTCCTGCTTCTCCTCCTCTTTCTGCTCTCCTTCCCTCCCACCGATCACACCTTCCAGTGAAATACGTCTGAAAAAGGTAATTCGAGTTCACATACTTCCACAAAGAAAAAGGTGAGCCGCAGAGCTTCTTATTAAAGGGCCATTGTGTCGTCGTTACATTCAAAGATGAACTCCAACCGTCTCTGGCGGAAGGAGTGGAACAGACAGTCCTCCAGAAACAATAAAAGAAAAAAAGCCCATCCCTTGATCAATAAAAGGTTTTTGATTTGAGCAAAAGTGTGTTATGAGTTTTACTGACGCTCACTCAGGCTCAACCCAAAGTTATTAGCTCCTAACTCATTTCCTTAACATTATTCTTTAAAGTGACACTATTTACATAATATATAGTCGTTTCCATTACTCCTGACATAAAACAGGAAGAATAACTCACTTTTAACGACACATTGTAAACCAATCACCAGATTCTCCACTAAATCTGAAGTAACCATCTCATTAGAACATGGATTTGACCTAATATCAACACAACTCTCTATGTATCTTATCATTTATAACAGCAGTGTAGTGTAGTATACTCATGAGAGTGGAGATAAGAGGTTCCTGAAGGAGTTATGAAAGGATAATCAACACTGTTTACAGAATCTGACCACATTAAACTGAGCAGCAAAAGCAGAAGTGGAAGATATGTTGACGCACAGCTGCTTAATAAAACACCAACTCCACTAATACGTACAAGAAGCACGTCTTATCCTCAGCCAGTCGCTAAGTCTAGGAGGAGCTAGGAACTTTCAAAGCAATTTAAGTATTCAGATTCAGTTTTCCTAACTTCTGGAACAGCCTGAACAAAACAGAGAGTAGTTGTCTGCTGATAAATGAGAGTGAAATAGCACTGGGTCGGGAAAAGTGCCACTAATGAACAAAATGACCATCAATGCAGTGTAATGTTGACATGCTTTGTGTATAGTTCACTTAAAAAAGATCATGATAATGGTGTTGGCAGAACCTGGACTGCACTAACATCAGGGAACAAAGAGGAAAACAAAGAGGAACAGCTGCTTAATATAAACGGCCTCGTCCTTACAACTGACTAGTGAAATAATCCGAGTGGCTATGGATGAATAAACTGTCCTGCACTGTTAAATATAATAATAAATAAGACTTATGATCTTATCTAAGCAGGTATTTAGATTCAATCTCAATGTTTCACTCTGATACAATGGTGAATAAAACAGTGGCAGCCTTTGGTGAATAAAACAAACCAAAAAAAAGAGACAACTGCAAAATGCCATCTGTGCATTATTACCAGAACATTTTTAGACCTACACTTTTATATTTCACTGTTAGAAAGGCTTCTTGGACACAAATATTGAGTTGGTACTTGTGTGAAAGTTTGAAGAACATCTGACTTCATTTAAAACAACAAACCGCTTTAGTGAAAGTATAAATGTGATCGAGTCAGTATCATACTTTCGATTTGTTTGGGTCTGAGGCAGAGTGAGAACTGCAGTAGCATCTGTTTAATGCTGTAGAGAGGAGTCTGCTGGGGATGACACATTTCAGACACTTTCACCCAGGGATTTAGGCTTAATGCACTGATGTGACCCACCAGTAAACTGTCTCTATCTGACTGTGTCCTTTTGGAGGAACAGACACAGCATAAATGTGACCCAATATGGCCTTTTACTGACTTTTTAAAATAAGAACTGGTTACATCACTTTTCCACGAAGCCCACAGGCAGCGTCTTGACTCTTTCACGCCTGTTACTGCTCCATAAATACAACCGTCTTGGTGGAAAAAGGTTAAGCCAAATGATCCCACTTTTCTGAACTGGAGGACATGTAAAAAAGGGAAATATCCAACAACAAAAAGACAATACAAAAGGGATTTTACTGACCTCAAGACTGTTAATAATAAACACTCTGAGGTTATTTTGGAATGATTCAGAGATAAAAATACTCGATAGAGCCACTTTGAGCAGCAGATACGCTCGCTGTGGTCCAGATGGCACCGACACCAACAACACTAGTGATTACACATGTGCCCTGATCACCACATGGGTTTAAGAATAACAAGAGGATGTGCTGATTAATCACCACACACTCGGCGTTACAGCCTTGATTGTGCTTCCAGCGACGTATTTCATTTACTAATCTAATCACGTCTAATTGTGTGTGACTTAAGGCTGGGATTCATCAGTAACTTATGGCACAAATGCCTTTTAGAGCAGTTTTAAAGGGCACAAATAAACAGAATACTTGTCAAATGCGCTGTTGGAGCCGATAAGACGTCAAAATACCGTTAAATATTACTGAAGAGAGATGTTCCTTGACTGTAGCGGCTGAAAGGAGACGTTAGAAAGGATACGTGTGAATAGACATAAACATAGTCATCATTTTGTGTTGTCTAAGTAGGTTTTAGCTGAAATGAATTGTGGTGTTGCTGACTTTAATCCCAGGACTATCCCACTGCAGACCTAGTTTCACACTTCAGCAAAATCCTCAGTAACTTATGACTCTGTTCTGATAATATTTCAGACATTAAAAGTCTTTGAAGTGAAGAAATAAAGCTATTGCTGTAAGTTTTATTATTAGTTATCATATTTTGCCTCAGTTCTCCACTAGTCTGTACCATATCTTTCACCGAGAAACCAAGTTATGTTCAGCCACTAACAAAAAAGAGTTATATTATTACACACTTTCCCAAATCCATATTCCATAAAACGCAATAACCGAGTGTAAAAAGCCACATTTGTGTGTCTACTTCGGTGCCAATAGCTTCAATTTCCAGTGATCCCAAAGTGCAAATGGCAACTGACAACAACCAAACCACTTTCTGATGAAATAAGCGGGATTACACAACACATGTAGCACCTGTTTGTAGAGGCCGAGAGCGTCTATTTTAACCCAGAAGTACTCCAACGTGGGAGCGAGAGGAGCTGCTCTGAGCTGACAAAGTGTGGGCGGACCAGCGTGGACCTGGGGTGGGTGTGGGCAGGACAGCGTCTCTGTCTGCGGTGCTGAACGGAAGCTCCGGTTCAGATGGATTCAGATGGAGAGGGCGCCTGTCCGAGGTGCGGGGGCGCGTATTTTTTCGCGCAATGTTGCGTGAGTAATCGACTGTTGACATTACAGCGCATCTGTTTCCCTTCTGTTGGCTGAAAAGGCCGTGAAGCGCGCGCCCGTGTGAGTGTGCGCGTGGAGCTGAAAGTGCCCTGAAAATGTCCAGATGCACAGAGACGCATATGTGGCTCCAACACAAAGACAAACACGACTACGTTTTGGCTCACGGGGAGCAGATGGATGACAAATAGACGAAGCCCTGACGAAGCCCATGCCTTCGTAACTAACAGCACAAGTCACACATCTGTGGGTGATCAGCCTCCGCGAAGCAAACGCGCTTTATCTTCGCAACTCACGAGAGATGACTATTTCACAGAAGGAATAGAGCCATGAAAAGTTGAACAGTGCGTTTCGATCCATCCACAGAGGCTCGGGTCTCCGTCTGTTTGAGAGATCAGCCATTTCAAATGAATCCATATACCATCGCTGTGGCAGAATTACACTGTAATTGTTACGAAATACAATTGAAGGCTGAAGGTTGTGCGCACTGCTCGAGCCCAACGCCTCCTTAAATCGAAACTCTGCGCGTCGATTTATTTAAGACAGAAAAATCCAAAGTCAACCCGTGACAAAATCATACACAGCTTCTCTCTGTCTATGTTGGCGACCATCTAGAATCTGAGAAGCTCGCTGTTCGTTTCCATGTGTTCTCTACGGGCGGAGGATAATTAAGACAATGAAAGTCCAATCATTAAAAGGCGCATCTTACCAGAAAATGCGGCTCGACAATGGAGCATGTTCAAAGGCGCTCTCCTCCTTCAGCTGTGCATGTCGAGTCGAGGTGCGCCACTTTGGTGCCAAAGCTGGAAGAGTGCTCTCCAGTTGGACGCGGATCCACAATAGAGCGGCAGGGGCGGGCCAACTGCGTTTCCATTGGTGCCGCTGGTAATTGGGCAACGTGAAAAACGAGGGCTGCTCGAGACATTTATCAGCATCCCGTGTGTTAGAAGGCTTTGAGCTGTGGTCCAGGTCTGGTCTGCCGCGTGCCCGCAGGAACAGTCACCTGCTGGACCTGCCCTGAGTGGACAATGAAGACACAACACACAGCAGCAGTTTGAGCCATAAACGGTGGCCTGGGAATTAGAGGCAGATGACAAATGGCCCCAGCACTGACTTTACATGCTGTTGTGCGTTCATATTTTAAAGCTATGGTAGGCGTTTTTGTCATTGTGGAAATCAATAACAGGACGGTTCCAGTTCATTATTGCATCAGAAGCAGCTAGATTTCCAATAGGTTAAAAAAAGAGAGCGCATTGCTGTTTTTAGCTCGAACCTCAGTAGCTCCCACTCAATTATAAGATTTTATTATTTGTTTTTGAAGCTCTGCCCTACAGTACAATACAGATCTGCTCCATACAGGTTTCAGGAGATTGTTGCTTCTCTGTTGCTGCCCCTGATCCACTCTGATCATTTAAAATCACTCTTAAAGACTCTCTTTTGCCAGATTTTCATTTATATTCCTGCGTTATCACATTTGATCATTTAAAACTGTCTCATCTTATTCAGTTGTGTTTCTGCTGCTGTTTTCTTTTATCATAAGGTGCTTTTAAATGTTCTTGTTTTAGCTGCTGGTCTTTGAATCACTTTGACACAACTTCAGCCTGTTTTAAATGTACTATAAATAAGTCCGTCTTGGTTTGGCTTGCATCAGCATGATACTATGATACATGACTTCATTGAGTGAGCTTTATTGAACACAAAAGCAGTCTCATGGAAACCAATGCTTTGTGCTTCCAACATCTCCTTATATTACTATATTGAGACTAAAATAGAAGGATATTGGAGCTAGTGCTGTGTCTTTGAAGTTGCAATGCATTATTTACACAGATTGTTATTTCTGACCAGGTTAAGTTTATGTAATTGTCATTGGAACAACATACTTTGGGACATTTGTTCACTGAATTCCTATTAAAGACAGTATAAGCCTGTGTCAGGAGCTCACAAACATCTGTTGTGTATCACTCCATCTTCCTGTGTTGCACAAGCTGAAAGCTGCTCCAGACCTCAAGACCTATAGCAGCAGCAGGGATTAAAGACAGCTTTATAAAACCGTGGATTATTCTACCCTCTGTCCGTGAGCTCTGACGGCCGGATGCTCTCTGGAGTCGACTCTGCTCCTTGCACTAATTTATGCCACAAACAAAACACATTTCTGGGTCATAAAATTTGCAGTCAACCCTCTGGAGCATCAGCGAGGGACTTTGTTATTCATGCCCCTCCTGCCCAGTGTCTCGGGCTCACATCACTGAAACACATCTGGACTCTGTCACACGGCGTAGTGCTCTACATGCAGACGCAGCATATACACGGTTATCACAAAGTAACCCGAGGGAAAACACAGGTAGAGGAAGCGTTTGATGTATGACATGAGAAATGGGCTGTATTTAAATCTCAACAACACTGTGTGTAATTATAACCACACAACAGAGCATCTATATTTCATCATGTTTAGACGTATTTAAATATGCTTCATAACATACTGCAGTGTTCTACATGTGTGTGGCCAGGTGTATGTACAGAGTATAGTTATGGTTTTAGGAGCGATGGTAATTAACTCTAGCACAGTATAATGTTATATAGTGCTATATGTTATATAATGCTACACTATATGTTATATAATGCTATATTATATGTTATATAGTGCTATATTGCCAAACAAATGTATGACTGTCCTCAACATACAGATACAGATGCTGTTATAATGAACACATAATGTGAATAAAACACCAGAATTTAAACCAGTGTTAAAGGTGGGTTGTGATGTTTTTGGTGTTATATGGGGACATCTGGTGGCCAAAGTGCAGACTGCAATGGCACACCTCACACTCCTCCTTCTTAGAGCATGTGAACAGCTATGGTAGCCCTGCAGGGACATGCTGCTGTCTAAGAATAAACTCAGTTAAAATAGGTCTGATAATGATTTAACTTAAATAAAAAAATAAATAAAAAAATCATGATTCATTTAGTTCATAAATGTCACAAATCTTAATCCAAGAAAGATGACTGTGCTTCTCCTCAGAACTCAGTTTGTCCTCTCTGGGCACCTGTAGAAACAGGAAGTGTTAAAGGAACTAAAATGGCTCCTTCCACTGTGTTTTAATAGAGCTTTAAATGACCATTTCTTCAAGACAGATCAAACAGTTATTTTGTTGTAACTATTTAAAATATATTAAGTGTGTTCAGTTTTGTTTAACAATATACCACCAAATATTCCACACAGCACCTTTAACAGTAACTATTCATATTCAGTGTGTTATTTTGAATATTGTCATATAACACATTGATTTATAAACTGATACCCCTGTGACACTGATTCTTTGCTCTAACCTCAATCTGTAACTAAGTATTTAAATAAAAAGGCTACTGCAAAAACAAAAGCACTGAATTTCAACACTTTTGAAGGTTATAGACCGAGTTGAGCCTCATTAAAACTTTTCCCTCATATTTTAATACAGTGAGACTAACACAGCACAATGACTTAATGAAGGCCAGATATTTCCATATAAAAGCATCTTCATAAACATTTCTATCCTTGTTTAGCCCTGGTCTCATTCACTTCTGGGTTCAAAGATTTCCATGATTTCTTTTGTAAAAACGCTTGTGGACAATGCAACGTGATCAGGATACAGTGGACTCTTGGCCTTGTTGTGGTCTCTCACGCCCTTGGCTTTAAAGAGCAGTCGATAACACACAGAGTCATACGGTGTGAGAGTTATGACAATGGCCTGTGGTTCATAGCTGTCGGTTGTTTTCTGTCCATCATCTGATCAGCGTCTAGCTATAGCTGCTGTACAAGCTCTCATTTGATTGTTCATATTGTTAATTCCTTCATGTTTTATAAGATATGTTGTCGAGGATTTTGATTTGACACTTTAGCCATTAGATCAATCTGGAAAAATGGACTTTGAGTTGCAGAAAGCCTTATGGAAAGTGTGCAGGTCTAAAAGCAGAGTACAATATTATTATATATAGTAATGAGTAGCTAGTGAGTTTATATGTTATATTATGAACTAATTGAATAATCTTGCTTTAAACTATTAATATAAGACAAATAAAACAAAGTGGAATAAGCTACTATTCTTTTATCTAATTTTCTTTTTTGTAATATTAACCATTAAATCAACCACTGCATAAACTGCCTCAAAAGACTACATTCATGGGTTCATGCAGAAAATGATGAACTATGTAGTTTTGCTCCAGCTTTGCTTCACTAAAAATACATGAGGTTAAATTTTCATGATGTCAGGAACTATTGGGCGCCCCATAGCGACTTTAGTTTAACACAGTTTCATTCAAAATGCTGTTCCTCTCATTAACGGTAGCACCTAAGCCAGAAATTAGTCACTGTTTAACACTTAAGAACGCTGTTAAGAAATCGTGTCAATAAAGACTCCTGTGTATCAGAGCGTAGGAATAAAACAGTTACACAGAGAACATCGCTTGTCTTTTCTGTTTCATTTCCCCCTCTTTTTTCTTCTATTTAGTTTTAGCATCTTCCTGTAATCATCGATAGTTTGGTGATGTTCTGGAAAAGTAGGAATCTGGAGACAATGAACATAAACACAGTCTGACATTAATGCTCCAAATCTGGCGATGCTTTTGTAGGTTAAGACTTTAAACCCTTGTGTTACATCTGTATGGAGCTATAACAGGGAAACATGGCGGTCCAGACCATGGCCTCGGTGTCAGACGAGAGACGGCAGCTGTTGTACTGTCTCTTTGTAAAAGGAGAACAAAGACAGTTCAGATCTCTTTTCATCGGCCCAAAGTCTAACTGTTGGTCAAAACTGAGTCCAATGAAAGTAGATCTGGAAGCACTCTAACAGACCTCTTATTTTTTTAAACATAGATGCAAAAATGTTGAAAATAACCCGTGATCTCATCAGTGCCTGTACTCAGATTCAAGAGGTTGCTCCTTGAAGTCTTGATTTCAATCAGCCTCAGTTTCTCCTCAGTACTTACCAAAACTTTCACTTTTCAGCCTCAAAAACGAGGTCAGGACTACAGCACACACTCCTTCACATTGATTTTTGTTGACAGTGGATAATGCGCTCTGTGGCCGCGATTTGCCAGCACCTGTTCCGCTTAATGAATTCAGCGTATTAAAAGACATTTGAAATGCATTCACGCTATGTAGGGCTATTGAGAAATAATCAGGTTATTGCTGATTCATTGTATTTTTCTGGAAGATACAAGGGTGAAAGAGCAGCACAGACTGAGGCAGAAACTGTGAAAGCGTTTAAATGATTTCCACAGTCTCAAATGACTTTACTTCCACATTGTTAATCATGTATTATCAAGATATCCCCAGGTAATTATAACCACAGAGAGTGTGATGAATGGGGCGGTCATTTACACAAAAAAAGAAGAAAAGAAGGAAGCGGGGAAAGGTAGTGTGAGTTTCTTTGTGCTGGAGTCTGCTGAGGGTTTCATCTTTTGGAGGAGCGCTCCCATCCCCACTGCTGCAGTAATTCAATAATTCAATTTATTTCTCAGTGACCATATCATTTCTGTCACGGTTATTTAAAAAACCTCTCCGCCGTCCGACGTGAATGATGTGGCTCCTACACGGATCTACTTACGCCGTATCAGATCGGCCCCTATACCATTCTGTGGAGCTTATCAAAAATAGATCATCCCTCACACAGTCAGCGTCCCGCGAGGCTGTGCACTACAGTAGGGTTCACATACAGTATAAATCTCTGCACAAGCTAAAATAATCCACGAGCGCTTCTCCCTGGTCTTTCCTCCAGGATAAATGTGTCTCGGTTCAATACTTCTGCGCTTAAACCTTTAGTTTGGAAGATGCAACTGTAACTCACTGCCCTTGATTAAAAAAAGGAAAGCAGTTCCTCAGACTCATTTGACCTGAACAGACCAGTGTTAAAGTGATGAAAAAAATGTAACAATATTGGGTTTGTGTTGTGTTTAAGTCTCTTTAGAAAATTAACTTGAATGGAGCAAGAACAGTCCCCTGTGGAGCTTCTAATGTGGTAATTACAGGCTCAAAATGTATCACTGTCACACAACTTAGAGGACATTAGTAACTTAAATGTTGGTGGCAATATTTTAGTGTACAATCACATCAAAATAACATAAAAAGACACTTAAATCTCTGTAAAAGTGAAATCATCATCAGAGCCATTTCAACTGTGTTTCTTTACACTCTACAACATGTCCCTGCAGGATGCCATAGCTGTTCACATGCTCTAAAAAGGACGAGTGTTAGGTGTGGAATTGTAATCTGCACGTTTGTCACCAGATTCCACCAAAAAGGCACTGCATTCCCTCTTTTTAAGTTCTGTAAATTCAACGTGAATGGAGCGAGAACAGTCCCTTGTGGAACTCCCATGAAACCCATCACAGTTTCAGACGTATACACCTCCCAAACCTGACACCGTGCTCTACTCATAAGGCAGTCCTTGATGAATGATGCTGTGACTATCATTTCCTGATTGTACATAGCAGTCCAGATCAGTGTAAACAGACTTGGCTTTTCATATGAATATCTAGTGTCTATATTGTACTGCGAGAAAGTCTGTCTTTTTATGTCCTGAGCTTCAGTTTTTTTCCTCCAGCTCTCGTTACTGGTCCAATCATCCCTCTGTCAGTAACATCCTGCTGCAGCCGTTATGAGCTAGATCTGAAGCAGCATCACAAGCTGTAGGGCTTCATTACATTTCCTAAACCCAGTCTCTGCCGGCTAATTGGGGATGTGGAAACGTGAAACGTGGGCTCAGTCGGAGATGGACTCCCTCGAGCAGCCGTCGTCATCATTACTGCCTTTAGTTGCGGCAGAAGTAGTGCCTCTGTGCAGATGGAGACATAAAAGCATCGCTCCTGTGTGATTGCTGGATATAAAGACAGAGGAGTTGAGATTGTTTAGAAAAGGACACTAAGAGGTCATCAGTGACACTCCAAACAATCATCCAGCCTCAGGAGGACTGAAGTGTTCCTCCTATAGTCTCCCTCTGGGACCATTCCTTTATATATAACAATCCTGCAACATTACCATCCAACAATAGCATAAAAGACCTTTTAAACCGTGTGTAGTAACTGATTTATTTAATGGCTAATTAAATCTGATATGGTGCACGATCGGCTGGTTTCTAAATAGTTTCGGATCAATCAAAGATCACAGTTACAGGATCTTCTATATCGACGTGACGCTATTTGGAGAAGAGTTACTGCATCTAAACATTTATCTATAGTTTAAAATTAAAACAAGACACAATCGGTGTGAAGAAATCAAAAGATCAAAGGTGTAATCCATTTTAGGAGGTGTGTTTGGTACAAATTGGGAATCAGTTTATGATCAGCTCACAATAAAAATAGATGTGAACAGTTGTCCATCTCACACATTCACACACCTTGTATCAACCTATGTATCATAAAACCACGTAGTACTAATAAGCTAATGATGCTAAATGAGCAAATTGGACACACACTTGGACAGTGGTGCTGTGATAAATAATTGAGTTGTTGCACTATTTGGGATTGTACTGTTCTTTTTATTATTTGCAGCACTTTCTTCTCTTTCCTGTGTGATATGAATGATGATGCTCTGATTTTATCTCAATGTTATTCATTTTGAATCGAGATAATCAATTCAACAGTCACAGTCTGCAGAATAAAAACTCTTGAGCAGTCGGGTGGATCTTCTCATGAGGCTTGAATATTATATTTTGTGACTTCATAGGCCCATTTCTGTCTTATATGTGGGATGTCAATGACTGTAAGTTACTATAGTACATTTCTCTCTACAACATTCGAGGTTGTTTTAACTATTCATTCAAACATCCCCAGTTTATTATAGACAAGTTTACTGAATCAAAAATCAAATCATCAAATCATGATGTTAGCAGTGCAGAAAGTAAACATCTTGCAAACTACTGAATTCAATTCACGACTTATCCTGGTTTAATCCAGTAAAACAGAACATCTCCACGTTTCTGTTTTAAAAATAAAATCCATTCCTCACACCTGGTATAGTTTAGGACTTGGATACTCTCTAGGATTCCCTCACTCCTCGGGGATCGTCTATTTGTGCACCAGACCAGACATCCACAAATGTAATCCACAAACAGGATGAACTCATTGTACAAAAACAGGGTCAAGAGGAATTAATTGAAACCTCACGCTCCGAACTATGAATTAAAGTGAAAAACATCGATCTGTTGACTGTCTTTAGACTATACTCTGCTTATTATCTCACACTACGGCGATGCTTGCCACCGAACAGAGGGCCACCCCATAAATCACAGCCAACTTTCCCACAGCAGCCATCGTTTGCGCCATTGTCTGCAGCAGGTATACTGCAGGGACAGACTGTGTGGTGATGAATGACCATTAGGGCCTAACCACAGCGTGCACCGGTGGCTAATGAGATGCATGACAGCGCAGCGACTGATGCAGGTCATGGAGAAATATGGGCATTGGCGGTTCGTCCGTGGCTATGTTCGGCAGCCATGCGTCTCTGACATCAAACTGGGACCAGTAGGAGGCGCGGGGTCAGAGTGGGAACAAGTGGGAGCGGAGAGCAGCAGGTGAGCACTTGTTCCCGGCAGGTAGCCACTTCCCACAGGTGACCTTGTTTCATTTCAGCGCAGAAGCCTGATGAATAGGCCCGAACAGAGGTTATTAGCATTAGCTCACACATCATCATCCGGTAACACTAATGGGAATACATGACTGAAATATGGAGCTTATATGTTACACTAATAGAACACAGCCCCAGATGTACTTAAGTTTTATGTCTAAAGTTTGCAGAAGAAAATACAAACTAGTTCATCCAATCAACTAATTTCTCTGCACGCTCTAATGAGATAAAAGCGTAAAGCCGAGGTTGCATCTTTCACGACGACAGCGTTCTAAAGCGGGGTAAAAATGCACGATCAGGAGTTCTGTGGGCAGCAACAAAAGAAGCTGTCTTTTTTTTTTTAATGTTTAGCTTTTTTGCCACACAGCAAGACTGTTGCGTAATCACTGATAATTCTCGGGGCTTGTAAGACGCGAGCTTCATGGGATCAGAGTGAAAAAGCCGTCTTTGATCTCCCGTCCTAGATAATATAGGTCATCTCTTCGGGGAAAAAAACAACCAAGACCAAATGAGGCGGAAAATATCATTCAAGCCCAAGAAGCAAATACCCCCCTCCTCCTCATTCTCCATCCTTGCTGCTTTACTGTCGGCGACGAATTACCCCATGCACCTATTTTTAGGGTCTTGATCTCTGACATTTCTCCATCAGATTGTGCTGACGAAAGGAAAGGAGGAAGGAGAGAAAAAAAATCTGAAAAATATTGCATCTGTCATTTCCTATTCTGCCGCCTGGATGTGGAGAGCCCTGTTCAGACTGGGTATCCATGGCAACCGTTTTATAATGCCTCACGAAACACCTTAGAAGAGGCTCCTTTTTATCTGGGCTCGAGGGCTGGGATAGAGGCAAATCAAATGAGAGGGCAGGAGAGACGGAGCACGACGACTCGAGCTCCGAGGGTGTTCTTTTATTACACTGCTTTGTGAGACTCGGAGATGCGATAAAACGAGAGGAAATGCGATGACATAAGATCTGGTGTGTTCATCAAAGCTGTCACAAAAGAGTCCGTCCTTTGCTGTAATTGCGTATTTCTGGCGTACAGAGAAGACGTCGCCGCGTGAGTCGGAGAGGAGCCGGGTGTCTTGTCTGAGGACGAGGGGCTGGGAGCCGACGGTGAGGGGGGTACCCAGCTGGGGCTCGAGCAGAGGAGCCCGTGCCAGGAGCTGACAGGACCAATCAGAGACGAGCACAGGCCTCATCCCCGTACGCTAATCAGCCTGTCAGAGGAGGCCGGGTCGAGGGCATCTGCAGGGGTTCATCGCCATGGAGACAGCAGCAGTCAGTCACACGGTGTAACCCACCTGAGCAGGTAAACCAAGTGGAATTAATGCCTCGGCATCGACCGCACGAGGCAGTATGACCTTCAGCTTTTCACATGAGTCAAAGGCTGCGGTGAGGAAGCACAATCACACAAGAGTCATTCAGCTTTAGTCGTAGGTTTGTGGTGCAGCAAATGAAATCATTGTTTAAAAAAAGGGTGCATCTATTATTTAGCAAAAGCCCATTAAAATGCAATGTCTTTTTTTTTAGCCTGAGTCAAAACAGCGATCACGTGCACTAAATAACACAAGCACCAAACGTAAAGGGCACTAAAAGCAGCACGAGTGAAGTTTAAAGTTCGACTGCTGTAAACTCACAGGGGTCTTACGTTTGATTTATTTTAAGGATGAAATGTGTGGGAAATGTGTTGATTTGGGAAGAATTGTAATGTAATGTGATGGTAATGTGCCTTGTCTGTGAAAGATCGGCCATTTTTTCCTTTTTTATCTTAAAGATCCAACAAAACCACCCTGAGGCTATATATTATTTATAATTAAAAGGCTAAATACAAAAAGTTCCAGTGTCTCTATGCTACTACTAGACTATGTGTAGTATAATCAGAGAGATCCTTCTTGAATGTGGGTGTTAATATGTTAATACCACAAGATGGAGACATGAGCTATTGCTACACTATGAGTGCAAAGTCATTCTGAAATAACACTGACCTACTTCATTTTGATTACTTTTCTCACAGATGAAGTGGCTCAACTCGAAACACACCACCACAGAATGCACTCCCACTGGATTTAAAAGAGGAAGAGCCCTTTGCATCCATTGAACTGAAGGTGCAGAAATGTGACGGAGCAACCTTTTGCCTCCCTGTAGAATCAGGCCTGTCTTTGACACAGAGGCAAGGGCAAGTTTGCCCTCAGGAATTGTAAATGAGACAGTGAATTGTAATTCTCAGTTCTGCAGCCTTCAGACTTGGTGCCTAGGGTTACATATTCATGCGCGCTGGATTTTTGAAAGCTTTTTTTTGTTTGTTTGTTTGTTTGTTTGTTTATCATAATATTGGAACACACCAGAAATAACACAAAACTAATTATGATTTTCTCAACTTTTTGCAAAACACCTCAAACTAACTGTTAGCTTACAATGGTGACAGATTTATTCAATTGTAAATAAAAAGCTCCCCATGACTTGAAATTATATTAAAATGAATTATATTTGTACACGTAACTGCACTTTAGCTAATGACTGTGCAATTCAACAAAAGCATTTAAGAAGATGATAGAACAGAGAACTTTAAGATACATATATAGTTGTAGACTCTGGATCTTTACGACAAGTTGGAGATAAGTTCTGTGTGTAAAAGGTTTTTTATTAATAAAGGTAGGCTGCAGCAAAAGCTCTCATTCATCATTCGAACACAATCCTGTAAGTGGGTTTGGGCTAATGTGGCCAGTTTGTCTTCACAGCTCCACTGCTATTTCGAGTCGTGTGACACATATGGTGCGTGTCAGGTGATTCTGGAAACTAGTGAGTGTGATGGCAGACAACAAGCCAACTCCCCAAAGTGTTCTTCTTTTGGACCATCTTTCCAATTTCACTAAAAGGCTGCTGTGAGTCACCAGAATGCATCAGCTCATGATCGATTGATTTAAGTATTTATTATGGTCGATCATCTGCAGAGAGTCAAAGAAGTTCTAAAATTAGCATCAAGGTTACCCCCAAAATTGGTTGATTTAACAATACAGCTTTCGGTTCACATTCTGGCAACTTAATCAGTCTTTGATAACCACATTTGGAGCAGGAACTATCTGAAAGTGCTCTTGAATCATTTCGATTTCGTGGAAGAGGTCGACCTGACACGGACACTTTTGACTGCTTTTATCCGGACCATCTTTCCGGTCATTCATCTTTTCAAATGCTAATGTTTTAATCAACATTTCCCGATGAATTACGCCGGTGCAGGCCTCATTTGTGCTTAACCTCTACTACTGCTGGAAGGGCACCTGAAAAACCCAGCTCCCAGTGCTTTAAAGGCACCACTTATTTCTGTGCACTCCACCTCAGGACTTTATTAACTGAGCTGCTTATCTTATGTTTCAATTCAAAATATACAACAAACAGCGAAACTTATACGTGATATTTTACTGCAATCTTTCGTCTATTTATAAAGGTGTTTCTGTTTTTCAAAGTTTGTGCAAATTTGTGAAACAAGGAAAGGTAGTTACACTCCTATTTTAATGAGCAGCTGTATCTAGTTCATTTTCATTCATTTTCTGCTGCTTATCCTTTAGAGCACACATGTCAAACTCAAGGCCCGGGGGCCAAATGCGGCCCTTTTCAATGTTTTATGTGGCCCTTCAATATATTTAGAAGGTGACATTTTTGGCTCTAAGTTTTATTCATTATCCTTTAATTTGAACATGTTTAGATGGACTTGATTTTTGCTACAAAGATAAGTAACTAAAACCTATTCAAATCCATCTTAAAACTGTTCAAATTCAACCAAAAGCTGTTGAAATCCATCTAAAACCAGTGGAAATCCAATTAAAACCAGTTCAAAACTGACTAAAACATGTTTAAATCAATCTAAAACCTATTGAAATCTGACTAAAACCTGCTGATATCTGACTAAAACCTCTTGAAATCCAACTAAAACCAGTTTCCATAAAGGGATGAAATTATTGTTTGTGTGATAACTTGTAAAACTAAAATGAAAATGAAACCTCATATTCAAAATGTAATAAAAGTTTCCAAATGTCACCATCTTCGGCCCCTGAAAGGAGTCTTATTAACTTTCGCGGCCCCTCACCACTTTGAGTTTGACACCTATGCTTTAGAGGAAGTCGTGAGATGGTGAACAAATCTGCAGTTAATCGCAGGGCTAACACACACGGGGCTGACACACTCATTTTATAGTCACCTCTACATGTCTATCTCTGGAAGGTGGGGACATGCAGACTCCACACAGAAAGACTGATCGATCCCATGACCTTCTCGCTGTGAAGCTCACCCTCTGCCACTCTGCATCCACCTGTATACAGTTACCACGGTTACCGTTTAGACATGAGGGTAATTAAACTAGAACTCACTTCAAAACAAAAGAAATGAAGCGAAACTGTTTTAAATCACAAAACAATTCACAAACAATGTTGTTTTGTGTTTCTCATTAATCCACAGTGTGATTATGATAGAGATAACACAATGCAGGTGAATTAAAATGCATGTTAAGTAACCTGCATCAAAACACAAAGACAAAGGCAAAAACTGATGTGATCTCCATTAATAAAAGCGTGTGTTTCTGCCTGTCTTTCATTTTCTTCTCCGTATTACAGGCCCATTCCTGGATAATCTGGATAATCGCCGGTAAATTGCACAGACATCGAGGGAGGTCAAGGTCAAAGGGAAAGACATGCAAATGCCACAACTGGGACTGAACCCACAACAATCGTCTTTGTTTCTTGTTTCTGTACGAATGATATCACTGTCTCAGACTCCACTCCTTTTATAAAACTCACCAAATGTGATGAAGTTTTATTTGCGACAAGAAATTTGAAGCTATGAGGCAACGTCTACTTCTACAACACTCGTTTATTTGGAGATACTTCCAGAATCCATGTGAGTATCTCCGTCTGAGAGCTCCTTACCCAATATATTCCAAAAATGGGACGATTAGGACTGAGACAGATCTAATTAATGTGTGGATCGATAAACGGCAAGCAGACTGAAAGATGATGATAGATGTACATAAACGCCTGTCAGTCAAATACGCCACATACACGTCTTTTGTTTTTATAGAAAGTAAACATTAATACAAATTCACCTCTCGTACAAGTGCCTCACAAATAATCTCCTCCAACTCTCTTAGCTTTACCTGCGAGTATACAAACACAAAAGCCACAAAAGGCACGCTCCACCGGTCACATGACATGAATACAAGAAACTGTTGTTGTATGCAAAAACTAAACACACCACTGCATCATTTATACTGTTACTATAGGTCAGAAAAAAGGGGAAAACTTCTACACAAAGCTAAGTGATTGACACATTTAACAGCTCAAAATGGCATCGGTCGTACTCGTGTTGGAAAAGAGGCTTTACAGTGTTACGGGCGCAGGCGGCGGAACACATTGTGTGAGAGTCATACTGTACACAAAGCCATTATCACGGTGCGCTGCTGGAGGAGAGCGGGAAATAGAGTAGGGGGAGAAGCACAACAACAAAGAGCTGCTCACACTGGCCTGAGACCAAGCGGTCCGGTGAGAACGCGCACTCATCACTTTCTTCTTTGTGTGAGCAGTGAAGCGCAGAGAGCTCCTTTGTTTTCTGCACATTATCCACTTCCTATGTGGGTTACTTTTACTGTATTGTTCTTTATGGCTTTGAACGCATCAGTTCAGACTCAGGAGCAGCTGTCAGACACATGTGTTAGCTGTTAGCTGTGCTCTGTCAACTCCATAATGACATATAATTATCAAATGTTAAACTCACTTTCATCTGAGGTCGCACTAGTAAAGGAGAGGCACATCTAGGTCCAAAGATAATGCACAAAAGTAGTTTGATCCTAGAGGAAAGTAGTAATAAACAGAAAATAAATAAATGAACAGTGTTAGCTTTTACCATTTGCTCCACATAAAGTCTTCAATAATGCAGCAGTACGTTTTAAAGCATTTAAAGCTGGAACATGATGCAATAACAAAACACAAACACTAGTCTCCTACATTAAAATCTTAATTCATACATTTTAAAATCAAAACTAGCTGTAATTTGTAAAGCTGGAGGTCGGGCAACACAGAGAAGGTATTTTGGGGCGTGTTCCTGCAGCACAGAGCAGGAAGAAAAAGTGATATATTGCTATGAAGGCTGCATAAGCTATATTTTGTAATTAAAAGGTAGTCTGGCTTGTGATTGTAATCTGTACAAATAATTAGTCTGGTTCCTGTTGATCCCAGTTTGATTTCCAAGAGGCGGGAGAAATAAACACAGGTTAAACCAATCAGAGAAATGAAAAAAGTTAAAAGCAATGCAACAATGAGACTAGTTTCTCTTCTTTATGAGTCATTGCCTACAGCTCGTACTATTTTAGATAAACCATTATAATTGGTGGATGGTGTTGGGCTCAGGTGGAAGACAGTCTCAATGGGACTTCTGTTAAAAAAAGTGAAAGTCAGTAGGTCTTACAGACAGAGCTAACTAGAAAGTGCCCTTTAAACAGACTAGAGTTGGAGTTATACAAACGCAAAAGAGTCAGATCTCAGTTTTTAGTTTCAAATTAATTTCTCGTGGGGGAAAAAATGCCCAAAGGAGGTCTTGAATCGTGCCAAATAGGTCTCAGTTTTGATTTGGGAGGTGGGGCAAGCCCTAATAAACAAATATATTAGTTGTTTTATTTTGTGCAGGCTGATCATAAACTAACAAAGGCCCCAGACTTTTTCTCAAACTAATTTACACAACATTTGAGATATTTTCCGCTCATGTCTTACACTGGGTTTTCTAAAATGTCTTAAACCAAAAGCAGAGGAAGTGTGAACGCATCAGTCCCATTCGTTACAGTGACTACCTACTGACCGTGTTCCTCTGGTGGGACGTGATATATACTCGGCGCGTTCCTGTAAAGTATCAGCGGTAAATGAATGTAGTGAGTTCTCGGTGAAGGCTAATGTCACGCCTGATTCGGTGAAGTGAACTGTGAAATGGAGTCAGTGACATGTTTGTGGTTTGTTAATGAAGAAGCAAACATGTCACGCACATTTTAGCGACTACTGCTGCTAATTTGTCAAAAAAAAAAACATGCATATTTCTTCACGCCTTATGCTAATTTGTGTTTTAGATACAGCACTGTGGAGGCACATGAGGATAAAGGGAATAAAAACGCACCACAAAGGCCGGTTACTGTCGATGAAGAGAGCGTTTGTGCGCGAGTGGGTTTAGTGCAGTTTACCACAGGCCAAAGAGAAATCCATCTCTGCAACACATCAGCCAGAGACACGTTTGGCTGAGGGCCTGTAAACGTCTTTTTCAATTGGGAGGAAATTCAGAAGGCAATGTTGCACCAGATGTTACCTCTTAACCCGACGGTGGAAAGACAGACGGCCTCCAGAAAGAGCTGCCAGCGTCCAACATTTGATATTAAATGAAAAGATCACTGACATGAAGAAAGAACAGAGGAAAAGTACTGGGAGTATTGGCAATAGGGATGTTATTGTATGAAATTCTGACCAGAGGAAAAATATCACAGTTTGACAGTATCAAGGTATTGTGGATTTGACTTTAATCCCTTTTAAATTCGAAGATTAATGAGAATTTATGGAAATCTAAGTCATTTTAAACATAAAATACAGATAGACAGGGCTTTAAACTCACTTTTGTCGCCGTTGTGTAACTGTTTGAGTCATTTGGACACATCAACACGAGATCTGAAAGACGGGACTGTGACTGAGACGCCTCAGATCCACAGAGCAGCTGCAGCTCTTGCCACCTTTCTAACGCTACTTCTCAGTATTTCAACAGTGCAAACAGTTGGAGAGTTATGAGAAATAAAGTTGTTTTCTCATTTTAAAAGAACGGTGTGAGCAGTATATCGATGTGTTATTGCCTTAACGTTTTAAAATCGCAGTATAGTAGCTTGAAAGCGGTAATTGGTCCCATGTTTAATCGGCAATAGGTTGATCTCATATTTCTACAGATATTTATAGTCTGCATATATATTAAAATTATTTAGAAAGATCATATAAGTAGTTAGACACTGCACATTTAAACAAGGGCTACATGCTGAGGACAGGTTGTGTATAAATAATAAAGAATGAGTTGAGTAAAGGGTCGATTTAAACAAACCAGAAACAGTAAATACAACTGCTGTTGCATATTTATTTTGGGTCTGAGCTCAGTTTGTCCCACGAACATGGCTTTATAAGTAACCAACAGTATACTTGTCCAATACCATCAAACACAGGAACTGTTTCATCAGTCAGTGTCAAGTCATGAGATGTTTTCTGTGGCTCCACACTGAGAATAACAATCACTTGCATCTGTTTGTGAAAGATGCAGTTGCTGCCGGTCCTCGCTTTAAAGGCCACGTCGCGCTTTATCCAATTAAATCCTTTCTCCTATCAGTACAAAGACAAAATGTCACAAAACAACAGTCGACTTGAAATGCTGCAGCTTGTAACATTAATAATTCCCCAATAAACAAATGAGTCCGACACAAATCCACGTGGAAGAGGATTTAGAGTGAGAGGCTGTGTCCTGCTGCGCCGCTCTGTCCTCACAGTGAGGCGACCAAATGGCAGGAGCTGTGCGTGTAATCCCCGCTCTGCCTTCACCTCTCTGCAGGCGGAGCGCTCACCGTCTGCAGCTCGGAGGCAACGCGGGGCAAAACGGGCTTCAGGTCTCTCTGGGTCGCCCCGTCCGACACGTGACGGCTCCGTAAGGCCGCTCGGGGTTGAGAAAAACAAGGGGAGAAACATCAAACAACATCTATTCACACTTAATGAGTCAGTTTTTGTAAATAAAGCACCTTGAATTATTCTGTCACTAATTAAAAGTCTTTGAAGTTGGTGCTATTAAAGCTGTGGGGAAGGTCAGCTCTGTGTTTTAACGTTCCTTTCAACTCACGAATAATTTTGGTTAAATTAAAAGAACGGTAATATTGATTATAGTGTACTGAGGTTAAGAGGAAGGTATGTGGACAAGTGGATGAGCTTTTGAAAGTGGAGGGCATTATGTTACTCATTTTAAAGGATTCATTCAAACCTTATTCAAGCCACACATGCTTTATCTCGACTCTAAATGCAGATTAGTAGCAATGTTAAAAGGATTATATACAAGATACGTACAGGAATATACCATATGCTCTGTACAAAGGCAGGGCAAGTTTGTCTTTGCTACAAAACAGAAAAATATTCTTGATGTTGCAGATTTATGCCTTTAGTTTTGAGTCTTTCTGCAGCAAACATGACACAGCAGACTGGAGCAAGAGATTTAGTTTTGACCGGTCTTAAATTAGGGTGACTGTATTTTCAAATGTCAAAACCAGGACAATTTAATTTCACAGCTAATCCAACCACAGCACTTGGACAAATGGAAAATATTGTTGCTTAAAATCAATTCAGCAAAAGTAAACAATAAAAATCACTGGACAGCTTCGTTTCAAAACATAAATGGACCAATTATTATTGAGCTGCAGACATGAGGAAGACGTTTGGTCTTTTTTAATTGGTTAATATTGCCATCGCCATGGTAACCCTGTGATTGACATTTAGACAGTCTAGAGCACTGGGAGCTGCTTTGGCTTTTTGATAGGGACATTTGGGATAGGGACAGGGTAAAATCAGGGTATCTTATCGTTTTTGTGGACATCTGATGGAACATGGGACAAGGAGCTTGAAATCAGGACTGTCCCGGTTATATCTGGACATATTGTCACCCTATCTTAACTAGCCCTTGCTCAAAACAGGTTTGGCACATTTCTTATTCAACATTCACTGAACTAAAAACTATCTGAGTCTGTGCTTATTCACTTTGATTCATATAAATGTTAAATGCCAAAAAGACATGGCTGCTTTTAAACATCCAACAAAATCCTGCGAGCTGTTCTTCAGTGCAGACATAACTGGAAGTGAAGTGACTTATGAAATGCCCACTCTGCTCAACAGCGGTCTATTAACAGTGTACGTGTAATATTTTGTTGCACAGTTGACCGAGATAAAGCTTATTAGTCATAACTGTGTTCAGAAGTGCTCAGCTGCCTCATAACAACACTTTTTGCTTCAGCTTTTCAAGAGAAAAACAGAGATTTAAATATTCATAAGGAACCTCGGTGAAAGGAGCCGTTATTTCCATATATTTCTTCTTACTACTTCAATGTTTTGGGTTTGTTCACAGACAACAGCGTGTCCCTGCAGGGCCACCGTCCGCGCTCATTTATAAAAGAAGGGAGTGAGGTGTGTGACTTCAGTGCACCCAATCACTCACAACACCTTTAAGACATGATCAAACAGTGTTGCTGTCAGTGTCTTGTTTGTTCACGGTTGCAGTGGGTCAGCACATCTTCTGGAGAAGCGCTCGCATCTTCACACAATATGAGTCAGCTCCAGAGTCCGCTCCTGTCAAGCCCGTCTCTCAAAGCAAACCCCTCGCAGTGCTGTCTCATTAGCTGCCGGTGAACACGGTGCACATGTAAAAACCGCGCAGCCCCTCATCTCGGCGCAGATACTCTCTCCTGACATGTACCCTCTCCCCCTTCGGGACCTTTTGTCTTCCTTCCCGTGTCGCGGCCGACGAACGCAGGCCAAGCTCGGCTCAATACGACGCAGCGGAAGATAAAGGAACTGACTCCCTGCCACGCCAAATCCATCCACAACGCCATTACGCTGCCATGGCAACAGATGAAGACACGCAGGCGTCTCTGGATGGGGGCACCGCTGGTTCACTCATCTCCTCTGCTCCAGACTGAATGGCAGAAAAGCTCCATAGGGCTGCTATGGCAACAGACTGATCATATGCAGAGAGGGGCTGTTGGCTGCCACGGCAACATGGGGTCCAAGACGGTCTGGAGAGTCCCCAGTTGTGGGAAATAGGCTGACTTTGATGAGCACTTGACCTCCGGCACATTGCCAGTATGTGTTATTGTGAGATTGATGCACTCATGAGGCTTTACAGCAACAAAACAAAAAGAAATGCTTTTTTTCACTGCCAAAAATGTAAAGGGAACACTGTGTAGCTGGGTGGTGCAATCTGAATGTTAAATGAAAACACACAGGATTGTCAATTAGACGTTATAGACAGCACAGATTTTTAAAGAGGGAATGTTATCGAAGAGAGAAGCCAAGAAGACAGAGACAGACAGAAGTATGGCACAGGAATATTACCCACTTCTGTCCAAATAAGGTCCTGCAGGTCTCCAGCATTTCATCAGATTTTTTCTGTGTGTAGAATTGGATTTAGTTTGAAGTAAACATAGGAAATAAGTCATTTTAATGTATGACTTTCTGTGCATGTAAAGCTGCTTAACATAAGAGAACAAGCTGTACACGTGGAAAGGATTATTAAGGGATTATTAAATATATGCACAATGTAATAAATGTATGTTCACCAGCCAAGTTTTTTTTTTTTATTAAGCCAATTTTGGTCTATTTTTTATTTTTTAACCAGAAATGAGATTATGTTATGGTGAAATCAGATCAGTATCAAAGAAGGCCATCATCTCAGTGTTGCAACCAAAGAATGCACAATACTGTTGTGTTTTTCAGAAAAGTATTACATTTATAATAAATCTTGCAAATAAACATGAGGTATCAATTAATCTCAAGGTCATATCCTGTTGTTTTGGGGTTTTTGGGAAATTCATAAATTCTCAGTTTTCTCTTTCTTTCTTGAACAAAAACGATTTCTTACATTTTTTAACAACCTCTATCAAGTCCACGGTTAAATAAATCAGCCCATACCACACACACTTGACATCTCTAATCACACAGTGTGACATGCATCAGTCTGATGGTTGTAGCTGACTGTGTGACTGTGTAATAATCTTGTAAGACGGCATAAAATCACACAGTGTGACAGGAGACAACACAATTTGTGCCACTTTTTTGCCTGCATTCATCATTTGTTATGAGCTGGGCAGACAAATAAACCTTTTAAAGTCCAGTAAGCTCAGAGCTGCAGTACGTCTATGAAAGAATACATATTGTTGCTTTTTTAATTGAGAGAACAAAAAGAATTTGCAAGTAAATGTGTTGCTCAGTGTTGCTTTAATCTACATAAAGAGGGAGGAAGTGATGCAATAAAACAGCCCTGCTCCAAACTAGGCTATCCACTTGTGGGTTGACACTAGACTTCCAACTTGTAAAATATGTAGTCCCCGAGTGCTGAAATATGTATGCCACATCTGTGCCCAGGAACAGTGTTCTCCAGCGGCCTCAGAGCCAGCCTCCAACCACAAGCACCAGCCGATCTGCACCAATCTGACAACGCGGTCCCATCACAACCACAGACATCTCACTCCCCTCCGAACCCCCATCTGCATGAAAATGGAGTGAAACATGAGATATGGATTAGCTTCAGATGTGAGTGCTCGACAGGGACACTTTTTTTTTATCTTGAGCTGGTCCATTGATTGCTCGCTTGGTCTCCCTTGGCAAACGCTCGATGGCGGAGCAGAAAGCAAATACGCTGGATTATTGGAAGTCTGCTCCAAACAGCTGCTGCATCACCTTCCAAAAGAAGCACAAGGATGGAAAAAAATAGTACGCCACATTCAATTTGAAAACGTGTCAGATTCGCACAAGCACAGGCCAAATTCTCATCACGGCAGCTGTAATTTACAAGTAGTAAGCCAAATAAAGCTCAATCAGTCGTGTTCAGTGAGACAATATGAAGCATGAGGCCAACAGGAGATGATTTGTAGAATTGTGAGCGATAGAAATGCAGCGTAGGGGTGAAAAGACAAGCGGAGAGAGAGAGTGAAAATGAGAATAATCCCATCCCAGGAGACAGAAACAGGCTGTTGTGCTTGAGTTGATTCAGCCAGCCTTTGACCTGATGTGGATCTACGCTCTACACACTGCAGTACACTGGGGTTTGTGGAGTTACAGACACACACTGCACCTCTGGGTGGTTATTTAACTGCATGTTCATCGTGAGAAAAAAATACACTGGTTACTCTCTCCGCTCCACTCGCAGGGTTATTAATTATTCAGTGCTTTATTCATTGCATTGAGGCATCAGGCAGATAGGGAGAGAAAATATTGTGCTCATTTAAAACAGCAGCATCCATTATTTTAATCAAGTCAAGTCTATCTATTGTGATTATTTTGCTTTGAACATAAATTAGACAGCTCTTTCACAATCCAGCGACGAGTGGTGAACGTCATCGTCTGGCAAATGGAAAAGTTAATTCCCAAAATGAAAACATAAAGGTCGTTTGAATAGTTTAAATGCTGCTCAATTTGCTCACAACTCCATCTAGTGGCGCAACGTGGTATAACATGCTGCTGATGATCTTCTGTTCATAATCTCTGCAACATTTAATACACTTTCAGGACTGTACTTTACAAATACTGATGATATTTAAGGATATTTGTCTTTACAAGAACCATCTTTACTGCTGTATTAATCTGCACATGCTGTAGGCGACACGGCACCAAAACCAAATCAATATAGGATGTCTCTCTGTTAATAACGTGACATTTTTACCTTAATTCTTTCAGTGTTGGCTGTTGTGCTGTTTGCCAAAAGCATCAGGAGTAATAATGGTGAAAAGCTGGAGCCTTCACATATTTCTTGAGCATGTTTGTGAACCGTTTTAACTCATTTGTGTCTGTATCATTGTTTCAAGTAGTTATATTCTTTCAGTGGCTTGTAGCTCGTAGCCTTTAGCTTGTGTAGCCTGAATGCTATTATGTATGGAGCCAGTGAATATCCTACCACTCACAAAACACTGCTCAACCTACTTAACCTACTCTCCGATATCTAACTTAACGTGTAGTCAATTGCCCTCATCTAGTTTTAGCCTAATTTGTGATTTTTTTGTGTCCATTTCCCATTCATCGGGTTTAGAAGGGGTCCATTGCTTTGCCTTTTAAATGAGCCTGCATGACTTCTTATAAGTAGAGTTTAATGTGCATTCACGCTGGATAATCATCATTTTTATAGATATTACATAAGAGAATATTATATTACTTTAGCTGTGACCATGAGGGCATTGTAATTTTATCTTAAACTTAAAAGCCTCATAATTTTACCTGTATTGATGTGAGTGTCAATGTGTTGTTCTATTACATAACTGAATATGGAATATATTTCACATAAACGCTGTGATAAGGTCATAAATATGTAATCAACACACAGACAGACATGGAGGCCGTATGCTGGTCTATGTTGAATAACGTCTGTAAATCACAGTAATGTGAGAATCTGGTCTAGACTCTAGTTTCATCCACTCCAGACGGTCATCCTCCTCGGCTTGGACGTGTAAACGCCAGAACAAGTCATCATCATCCTCAGCCGGGTAACGACTGGTGCTTCTGAAGTGCCTCGAGAAGGGACGACCTGAAACGATCCACAAACAGAAAACATCAAGATGGAGCCAGGGAGACAAACCTTTTCTGTTCGAGAAGATAAAAGCTTAAACAGTGGGCTTTACGGTTTGTATTAAAGGTGTAGCATGTGCCTGGCTTTTGGATTCAGACAAATATGGGCCAAAGAGATCCATGTGGAGGGTTAGAAAAGCCCTTTGCTGACCTCTAGTGGCTGCAGGGAGAACTGTGTCTTCACTCAACGCTATTTTCAGTTCTTTATGAGCAAACAAACAAACAAAATGATGTTTTACTGATAGCCATTAACGTTTTTCTCACATTTCCTTTGTTATAATATTTTATGTAGGAAATTATGTCATATTCACATCATACACATAGTATTTGTACAAATGTATTTTTTTAATATAATTTAGTCACTTAAGGTCAGTATTTACTTAACTGCATGTTGTTTTTATTCTATTTTTATTTGATTTTTTGACTTTTTTGACATTGTATGTTTAATATTTACTAAATACTCTAAAATCATTGACCAATAGAAAAATGTCAACATCCATTATCTGCTTTTTTTTTTTTTTTTTTTTTAAAGTTATGACCTCCATTACATTTTTATATTTTGTCATAATATTTTGCCATTACATTGTGTTTCCCACTTCATCTTCTCTCTTTACAGCAGTTTTCATAAATCCAGGGCCATTCTAGGACAGGACTCTGGAGAAGCATGGAGCAGTCACAGACTTTTATTACTAAAGCACGCTCAGACTAACACATTTTTTTTCATGATATTGCTTTTTATTCTGACCCTCATTTATACAGCTCCCCAGCACAAGCACCTTATTGTAACCCTCTAAATATCTTCACTGGAAAATACATTTGAAAGGACTTTAGGGTTGTTCACAAAAGTTCAAAGTGTGACCAACTTTAACACATGTGCTCACCTTTGTAATACTCTGCTGGAGACTCGGGTTTCGGGGGAATAACATTTTCCACCAGGTCACGCATCTGTTTGGTGACGATGTAGCCTCCCAACCAACCCAAGAAAATAAAGTCCATAGAGTTCAATCTGCAGGATACAGCTCTGGAGAATGAGTAGCGACTGGATTCTTTCAAATGGCTTCAGCAAATCAAACAAAAACAGCAAAACATATGCCATTTTGAGAAAGGCAGTTTAGGCTTAAATGATGTTTCCGTGGCAACAGCAGGTTTCCATGTTTTTGGTGTCACTACCTTTTCTTACAAAATGTCAACTAATAAGATCTGGACCTAAAAATGTATTTGTCTGGGGTTAAATTGTCAAAAACTGCACTGATTTTCACGTAGTTATATTATAGTAACATTATTATAAAAACTACACACTGTTAAATATTAGTTTATTATTAGTAATTACATCATTAAAAAGTATAACTAATACAATTCTATAATCTACATTAAGTTAAGATTGTTTTAGTCTTGAATAAGAAACTAAAATCCTTGTATAACTTTTCTCCAGCAGAGGGCGCAGCTCCCTCTCTGTGCAGCCTCAGTCACTGTCGGCCATGTTTGTTTACCTGTAGAGACGTTTAAGACGGCAAGTTTGGAACAAAGAACGTGTCCTCTGAAACCGTAGGGCCATTTAAGTGGGAAAAAACAGAGCTGTATTTGTACAAAACACAAACTGAGGCATGTTAAAAGGATTTTTTTTCACTGTAAGAAAAAAAATTACATTACCAAAACTGAAGCTTAAATTAGCCATAAATGCTAATAAAAAACAGATCCACTGAGTTTTGAATTTGGGTTTTAGGATCCTGAGTAAGAAAAGAAGTCTTTATAGTGATAAGTTCAGTTATCAGTGTTAAACTTCATTCAAAAGTCAGGGATTTATCATTTTTAAACAGGAGCCAAATATCATAACAATAACACCTGCTGGTCTCAGGTTCACTGGAGGTCTCTGGTGGACTGACTGTTTCTGGATCAGTCTCTAGAGTCTCTCAGTGACAATCTCCGAGTGACTGACAGTGTCCAGGTCAGTGGTGGAGTTTCTGGTCCACTCGGACTCTCTGTTGGTCTCAGGTCCAACATGGGTCTCATTTTCACTGGAAATAAGTTTGTTTTTGAAAAAGGTCTTTAGCTGCTTAAGAAGAATATTTCACAATTTAAATAAAGGTCCAGTAATGACATTAAAAAGGTCTAGTAATGACATTAAACCTGTGGAGATTTCTTTCTCAGTGATGGTGTCAGATTCACTGGTGTTTTCCCTTTGATCTTAAAGAGAAAGAAAGTTAATTTTACACAGATGATATCCGAAAGAAATCATCTGCTTTTCAAAGTGTAATAAAAAAAATACAATGTATTAGAACAAAAACACTAATTATAAACATAGTTTTGTCTTTGTCTCAATAAAAGTTCTACAGCTGCTCATGATGAATATTACTGAATTTAAAAAAAAAATCTTTAATTTAGTTTAATTTGTAACTTTTGCCCGATAGGTGGCAGTAATGTGACATCAGCAGGAATTAAAATAAAGTGAATACTCCTATTTAGTCATTCTGTCTAATGCATAACAACCAAAATTGAGCCACACTCTCACCTTAGACTTAAGATTTCTTTTTTCATACAGAAAAGATCATTGGTAAAATAATAAATAAATGTGGAAGGCTACAGAAAAAAAGACATTTCATTGTTGAGTTATTACGATTTATTTGATTATTTTTAACCAACCCAACCACAAACATTTACTATATCTAGTTTATTACATTTCAGATTCATATATGGTGGTTATATTTTTGTTAATTGTACCAATGGATTTATCAGTTTTGGCTTAAGACTCAGAGCACTGCTGTGTATGAAAAAAAAAAAAAATCGTATCTGTATTGTGCTATAAAGGTAGTTTTACTTTTCAACTTTTATTTTTTAATCTGCAGTGATGTGATTAAAAAATAAAGTGATGAGTCTTTCTCCTGGACACACACACAGTCACTTTTATAAAAACAGTGAGGAAATCATTGTTCTTTCAGTTTTATTCTTATTTTCAGAACAGACTGAACTTTCCAAATGTAATGATATATATTTTATGATCTGTGGTGACTGCTGTTGACTTTAACTCTGAGCCGAGTGCTCCTCGTTGAAGTAAAAATGAAAAAGCTTCCTTATGACGTGAACAATACTAAGTGACTTTTCTGCTGTGTTCCATGTGTCTGAAGCTTTTAAAAGGGGCATGTTTACTTTACTTTTTGGATCTGTCAAAGACTAAAAGCTTGTTTTTACTGTTTTCAGTAGTAATTCCTGGAAGAAAAAAATTCTCTTCTCAGGAAACTAGCCTGGCCAAGGTTTTTGTGGTGAAAATACAGTTAAACACAGAGAATATGGATTGTTCTGCTGGATTTAATTAATTAATTGTGATGTTAGATTGTGAGATTGTATTGTGTCCATTTTGAAACTGAATAATCATTTATGAAATATGGGCGATGGGATTGAAATATGAAACTAACCTCTCAGAACAATAAAATGACTCTTTATTATTTTATCAGTTTATTTAATAGAACAGGTTTAACCTCTGATGGCCTTATAGTTTTATCAAGTAGATGATATTACAGTGAATCTACCTCAAGGGCTTTTAAATCAAATCAAGAGAAGAAAGCTATCATCCTGCTGCTTTATATTTGGAACTTTAAAATGATCATTACACTTTTATTTAGTTGTCCAGTTTGGAGAAGCAGACAGGAGCAACAGCACAGAGACGAAACCAGGGAAAATGTTAGCGCTCTTTGCTCATCGTCCCGTTCTAACTTGTGGAATATGTTACAGAGAAAAGCCACAAATTTTGATTTAAATGACTGAATGAAGTGCTTTAGCAAATTAACAACAGCATTCCTGGTTTGGAAAAGCTTGCTTTGGATCCTCATTTTAAATTTCGGTAATAATAGTTTTAAATTGTCCCGTTATTTAACACACACTTTGTCCAGACTGGGGTGTGTGAACAGTCCCGTAAACAAACACACTGCTGCAAGTCAACTTTAGTGCGTTATACTTGGTTAGGCTTGAGTAGAGCTGTTAAAGTAGATACAAATGGATCGAGAATTACCAAAAATATACTGTTCATGCTGATCCAGCCAAAGCATAAATAATAAAGAAAAGATACTGTCCCGCAAAGGAGGATACAGATGCACCCCTTTACTCTCAGGAGCACTTTCTGTCATATTTGTTCTCAATCTGGGCCTGAAAAGTAGGTGTATAACGGAGGAATGGAGTAAAAAGAGTATATTATTAATGCATGTAAATACCTTCAATACAAACAAATAGATGTTTGGGTGAAACATTGTTAGTTGTTGTTGTAAATAAGTTACATATTCCCAAGTATCTTATAGAAACTCTTTGGCAAACCATCTGTTATTCTTTATATGTCCAGTAGGTGTCCCTCTAACCCCACCTTTTTAAAAAAGAAACAGACACTTGACCCAATCTTTATATTTTAGAACATTTATATAATATATTTTTTCTTTACAATGGAATAATCTGTCATACAAGATGACCAAAAGCGCACACAATACGGTCAATTAATCAAACTTATCGAACATATGATTGTCACTTACTGGGAATCACAAAAGAAAACATACCATGAATAAATAATCTACATAACTATGTACAATATGCACAGCAAGGATTGAATGGAAGTGCAAATAAAGCTTTGGATCCCTGTTTATGAAAGAAGAAAGCAAATGTAGACTGTGCAGACCGTCCCGACTCATAATGAGAAGCGAAGGGAATAATCTAGAAGCCATAAATCTATGTAACATTTAGTAACATTTAGGCTCGGCGCTCCTGCGTATAATGACTTTTAATAATTAGCTGAGCAGAAAAGGTGAATGAGAGCGCAAAATGAACATGATATATTTTACACAGCAGGTCACATTCCATAGAAAAAGCTCGAACGCTCATCGTCCAGTGTAGATCAAGGCAACAACCACGGGACTGAAATGCCGACAAACAAAAAGCAAGGGATCCAGAGAAGAGGCGACTCGCTGCGGTGAAAAAAGAAAACCCTCTTTGTGCTCCTGTCGGCCTCCTTCGCCGCCGTCCAAACAAACCGTATTAAACACTGTACAACTCTGCCGCCCATCCCGTCCAGACCGAGTCACGTCCCGAGCGGGAATGAGCAGAGAGCAGGTCGTAGGCGCTGCGTGTCGTGTTCGTGTGTGTGTCGAGTCGTGAACACACACACACTTTACTTAGCACAATGCACATTTAAGCCACAGTCTTCTGTAAAGTCTCGGGGACAAACTCGTCCAAAAGTTATCCAGAGTTCAAGTACTCCAAAGCCACTTCGTAACAGAACTTGTACTGGTCCTGAGAGACGAGAGGAGACACATGAGTGAAGTGAAAGGAGAATGTGAGTCTAGGGCTTACTTTGCAAAGGCATGTTTCAAGTTTTCTACATTGACAAAGGATATTCACATACAAAAAAAGACATTGAGGGCTTAGAACCAAAAGGTTATAACAGGAGCAAAAAGTTGTACTCCTCATTTATTAAATCTACATACACTTAGAAGGCAGACCACTGATGAGACTTTTGGACGTCTAGAACTGTTTCAAACAAGCTTTAAGGTTTCTCAAGATAGTTTAATTGGGTAACTGAATGGTTTAGCATTTATTTACTAAAAAAATACAAATAAAAAAAGAATAATCTAAATACAGTAAAATTATTATGCATTTAGTTTAATAGTTAATAACAGTTGCACGGCAGCTAGAGATGAATCTGTGGATGCGATTTAAATCTGAGTAATGAAATATTTACTTATTTTAAGCTGTTTTCTGCTCCTGACTGAGATAGAAATTATAATAAAATCATCCAAATCCATTGCCATTTTCTTTCTTCGAGAAAGAAAAATCCTCTCTCGCTACACAAATAGCTCTGAAAAAACTTGCTTCGAGCAAATATCAACCTATTGACATATAGTTCACAAATATTAGCAGTCTGTCTGAGCTATGATTTTACATACACAGCTTTACTGCTACTTCACTGAAAAACAGACTTCACTGTTGGAGGTGGAGTGAAGCTGAGAGTAGTGTTTTTGCTGTTCATCTTCAAGGACAAAAGAGATGTGTTCTGTATTAAAATGTCCTTCGTTTATGTTGAGTTCTTGAAAATGATTTAAAATAATGAGTTGTGTTTCAGAATGAGGAAGTGCAGATCTTGTTTGCAAAGCTTGGCGCAGTATTAAGTCTGGCTCCAAGCCCCAACAGATTGATTTTGTGATAAAAGTAATGAACAGTTTTGAATGCCACAACTACATCTCTGACGTTGTGTAAAGCTATGAGGGTCGGGCACCTTGTACAAATCACCTGCTTCAGTGTTTTACAGAAAACAGAAGTAGTCTGATGTCACGAGGTTTACTTACCAAGAGATCCACCATGTTGGGTTTATTGTTCCTCAGTGTTTTGACGGCGTGGAACACATCCACAGAGCGCTGGTGCTGAAGCATTTCACACACAATACTAATGGCACAGAACGTCCCGCTGCGTCCGCCTCCGTTCCTGAAAACAAGAGACAAATTCAGTCTTCATTCAGGATGGAAAACTCCTGCTGGATGTAGTGACACTTAGAAGCCAGTAGGTGGAGATGTGTGACCGACTTACAGGCAGTGGACCACAGTGCGCCCCTCTCCTCCGTCGTACTCCTCCTGCCACTTGTCCACCTGTCGGATGAGTTTGAGGAAGGAGCGCTTGGACATGGGCGTGTCTCTGTACATGGGCCAGCCCAGGAACTGGAACTGCTGCACCATGCGGTACCCGTCCTGAGGCTGAGAGGGCAGAGGACGCTGGTTATCCCGGGTTAACACTCAGTCTGATTGTAAAGACAGGGCTGTGCTGAGCCGCGATTGGGACGAGGCGATAGACGCAGGCGTGAGTGATGAGCCAACTGATAGACGCTCTGATAGATGAGCACAGTCACTGCTGCAGACACATAGTTAAGCAATCTAACATGGAGACACTCTAAATCACACCGAGACGCGGTGATCGATCACACTCTGAGATTGTAGGGGATTAGTTTGTGTTGCTGTGGGATTTCTGGTGCCTCTGCCGGACACTCGCTGCTATAACATGCTCATATGTGCTCTGATTATTGACAGACTGTTGTTAAGGAGATTACAAACGTGACGACAGGTGACGCTGGTGATTCAGGACACTTTGAACGCACCGGTGTCATAAAGATCAAGCTCAGCCACTTGACTTTAGGACCGATGACGGCAGACTGCTGTTGTCTTTGCCTGTTCCAGTCTTCCTCAAACTAAATTGGGATGAACTCAATTTAAAAGAGAATTTTTAATAATTAACTGCAACATCTGTCGGCTGAATAATTGTCCCTGTTACAAGACCTAATCCACAGCTGTCGCCAGTTTTCTTGTTTTTTATTAAGCAGTTGTCCCAATAAAAGATTTTTATTCTAAACTGAACATGAATCAAAAGAGTTAGTGACAGTTTTAGTGAAAGTCATGTGAAGGTACAGTGGATTGAAAAAGGGCATTTCACATTTGCTGTTGTTGATTATGTCAATAAATGAGCGTTATATTAGCCGTACAAGACTATACAAAGTTGACCTTTTGTGCACAAAACTTTGGCACCTGCAGAGTACAGAGTTGTTTGGCTTTGCATTTTTTTTTTTTTACATTTCTATGGGTGAAATATTCCCATTTATACATGTGAAAGGTGTTGATTGGAGAGAAAGTCAACCTTTCCCCCTTTGTATCGAAGTGTGAACTTGTCCCTGGCTGTGTAAGAGCCATGTGACTCCAACACTCACACCTCTGATCAGAGGTGCAGTGGCATGGTTAAGAACAGAGTGACTGGGCCCGAGCACAGCTTGAACGGACAGGCCGGCTCTGAGTGGAACGTGTCAAGTGTGCAGTCACTGAATAAACTGGCTGTTGTGTTCACAGCAGGGAGCGCAAACAAGGCACACCAGTTACAAAAACCAGCAGAGAAGTGACACGCCAAGCGTTTCTTGTTATTCTCGAGACAAATGAGTTCTGACCCTCCCGTGTCACCGTACCCGAGCCGCATTGTAGATCCGAAATATTCTGCTGATGATGTCCTCCTCCAAGTCAGCGGAGACGAACTCCACCTGGATGGGTCCGTGACGGTGCACTCCATTTTCTGGCCAGTACTGTGGGCACAACTGAAACAAACACGCAGCCACACACATCCACACACATCCAGACAGGCAGGACGCAAGCACACAAACAGAAGGACGACAAAGAAACAAGGGATGATTCATTAGTTTGGAATAAAGAGAGCACTCTCAGAGGCCAGTGACACAGATTTTAAACCTGCTTTCCAGAAATGGTTGCATTGCATTTCAAGGTTCAGATTCTAAATAATGTGAACCAAAAGGCAAAAAGGTAGAACAAGGTCTAACTCAGAGCAAATAGTTTCTTTTATGACATGATAAATTGCTTCTTTATTGAAGATCAGTCTGACACAAGCTGAGATATATTTTCTGATTGACCACACACTAAACACAGATGTGCTCTCAGCCCTTTGCTCGTCAACTGTTGCTGCATTCAACTGGTCATAGACTGTGCATAATGTATTATATATCATGTGAAATGTATTTAAAAATAAATCTTTCATAACATTAAATCAACCATTGTGATTGTAATGATGTAACTTGACCATAAGAATAAAAGTAGAAATGCTAATGAATGAAAAGACGACAGGTGGGTTTGTTATGGGCAGCTGTGTTAACAGTGTTACTGAGTTCATATAGTTCATACACAGACAGGAGCCCCTGGGAGCATCTCATAAGAACCTGAAAATCTCCCCTATTTCCGCTCCTCAGGAGAGAAAACCCAGTTGAGAAGATGCACCTGCAGAGCACAGCAGTGGCCTCAGCGCTGCATCACAGCAGAGAGAGCGAGCGCAGACAGATGGACAGATTCTGTGCTTGCAAACACATGACTACATGCAGAGTCACACAGAGAACATCTACCTGAGTGGAATAGAAATGCCAGACTATATGTAAATACTGTACATGTTCTCTGTTCTAATACAGCAACTAAAAAACAGCAGAAAAAGCACCACTGTGTAGCATCTTCATAAGTGTCAAAACCTGACAAATTCAACAGATGCAAAAACAAAGATGCTGCTGGTGAAGACAGTAAACCTCATCATCCTCTTCCTCCCTTTGCACCTGTGCTGTTTCCATGGCTGGCTCAGAGGCTGGCTACAGTGAGAATAATGAATGAAAGGCCTTTTCTATCCAGCCAGACAGTCAGTCAGTCACCTAGGGAAAGGGGATTTGGATGGAGAGAGCAGCCTGGCTTCAGGCTTTGATCCCCGGGTGTTATGACAGAGCCTGAGGCTGAGAAATCTGGAGAGTCTCTTCCACCGGTCTGTCTCTGCATCCAACCACGCTTTCATGGAAAGTCCTCTTTCACTCGAGACAATCTACCTCATTTCGAGCATATTGCATTTTGTCTATGTCTAGGTTGCAAACATATATCCTGGTGTCTTGCTTGGGTTCATCCTTTGAAGCCTTTGCCCAAACCATGCTTTTAGCTCCACCACCACATTTTTAACCAGAAAGTATGAGGGAAATATAAAATAGAATAGATAGAGTAGAAAGTGCAACACCACTTCACTTTGTAACTCTGAGTTCTGGGGCATATTATCTCCTGAGAACACCTGTCTGACCAGATCAACACACCTCTGCACACATGTATGATACATATATGATCCCCATTGAGACAGAACAGTCCTATGTAAGTTTGCAACAGTCCTCTGTAGCTACATCCTAAACAAAAGTTAGTTTTACTTTCAGTATAACTTCCTCTGTTTGTGGCATGTCTTCTCTAAGTATCTGAGCTGACATTTGAGATGATTTTGTGTATTGTGTTGTGCTCTAAATTAGGTCGGGTTTACCTGGGCCGGGTCCACATCATTGAGCATTACAATGGACGTGCAGTGATAGTCCAGCACCAGTCTCCAGAAGTCCTTCACGGTGTTGGGCAGCGGGTGTTGGGTCACTATGAACGCAGACGGCTGTTTGTAACTCTAGAAGAGACACAGAAAACATGGCACTTAAAGCATTTCATTCGTATTACACACAACTAAGAATAAACACCATTTGAAACTCCCCTATAACCTTTTATCTCTCTCTGACTGGACGCTGTTTTCTAATGGAGGTTCCATGTCCTGATTTACAGTCTGTGGCCCCCTTCAGACCTGGACACAGACTGATCTGTGGCCAGCCGTAATGCAGGGTGTAAATGTGTTACATGTGTCCTGAGAGATCTGATGACACATTCAGAGGTTCATGGGACGCATTCGGGCTGGATTCAACTGTGGTTCCTGTCTGCTCTGAGGTCACCTGAACAATGCAAATACAACCCTACATCTTTATCCTGCTGCAGAATACACACATCTATGGAGTTTGTCTTAGATATTTAGATTTAACCCAGTTCTATGCAGTTGTTAAATACTACAGACTATATTTTGCACTGGTCAATGGTCCTCTACATTACACTCTACGTCAGTGTTGTCAAACTCAAAGTGTTGAGGGGCCGTGATAGTTATAAGAATCTTACGAAGGGCAAAAGATAGTGACATTTGGAAGATTTTATTAAAAATTTAATGTGAGATTTCATCTTAAAAAAGTTATCTTTAATATTAATTTCCTCCTTTCATGGAAACTGGTTTTAGTTGTATCTGAACTAGTTTTAGCTGGATTTTGACAGGTTTTAAATGGATTTGAACAGGTTTTAGATGGATTTGAACAGGTTTTAGTTGGATTTGAACAGGTTTTACTTGGATTTGAACAAGTTTTAGTTGGATTTGAACAAGTTTTAGTTGGATTTGAACAAGTTTTATTTGGATTTGAACAAGTTTTATTTGGGTTTTAACAGGTTTTACTTGGATTTGAACAAGTTTTAGTTGGATTTGAACAGGTTTTACTTGGATTTGAACAAGTTTTAGTTGGATTTGAAAACGTTTTAGTTGGGTTTGAACAGGTTTTACTTGGATTTGAACAAGTTTTAGTTGGATTTGAAAACGTTTTAGTTGGGTTTGAACAGGTTTTAATTGGATTTGAACAGGTTTTATATTTTTAGATGGATTTGAACAGGTTTAGTTGGGTTTGAACAGGTTTTAATTGGATTTGAACAGGTTTTGGACTGATTTGAATTTTTTTATTTATCTTTGTAGCAAAAATCAAATCCATCTAAAACCTTTTCGAATCCATGCAAAACCTGTTCAAATCCAATTAAAACCTAGTTCCAAAAACATCACCTTCTAAATGTATCGAAGGGCCACATAAAACATTACAAAGAGCCTCATTCGGCCCCTGGACCTTGAGTTTAACATGTGCGCTCTACGTTATCCTGGTTTTGTTCACTAGTTAATACAACATCAGATGTAACACTACCTTCTTAGATGTTCATTTAGTCTGTTGCTGAATATATTGACTCTATGTTCAACCGAGGAAACGTCCTGTCTGAGCAAGAGGCTAACCCAATACTCTCTTCACCGTAATGGGTCACAAGGGTTTGAGAAATGTGCTTTGACGTGTTGATTAGCATGTGACAAGAGGAGCAACATGTGGGAACGTTTGAGGAAAACAGCAGCTGCACTTGACCGTCTTGTGACTCGGCGTCAAGCTAAGCACTTTACATGTAAGTGATCTGATTACCAGGAATGTTGTCACTTTGAGGAGGAATGTTTGAGGCTTTGTGCTGCGTGCGGGAGGACTCTTACATCCATGAGCGCCGCGTTGATGTAGTTGGAGCTCTCTCCGTCGATGGTGATGAGGAAGGGCAGGCAGCGGTCCGGGGGCAGGACGTCCATGCAGCGGTTCTTCTCGTGGTTCCGGGGCAACAGGGCGATGCTGCAGTCCTCCACCCTCAGTGTGGGCGTCACCATATTTAGCGTCTGACGGGTTCAAGCAGAATTACACGCTTTCATACCGACATGGGAAGGTAGGCATGTGGGCTCGGAGTGTGCTAATTATCTCCCAATACGGTAATTAACAATGTGGTTCTTTAATCAGCTATATTAGCGCCAGCTCTGGGTCCCCTGGTGCGACCGTGATGGAACTTAGAGGGTGATGTATCTCGTGTAACGCTGATTGGTCCAAAGTGATCATATTACAGATTAATGTAAGATGATATATTTGTTTCTGATGGACCAGACGGAGAAACTACATAATGAGTTTAGTGTTTTGACCAGTGTGTTCTGTTGGTGTGCTTTAGAAAGAGCTGGTTTTATTAATGACCCTGAGAACTGCACTGCCTTGTTATAAATACTTAATGTGTCTTTTTTAAAGCTATATTTTTGGTATTTTGGCCTTTTTTGACAGTAGAAGATATACAGGAAACAGATGTATAGAAGAGAATGAAGGTGTACCAGGTTGCTCAGCTTTATGTGAACAACTAAGCTGGGCATATCAGTCAAAACTACATCAATAGTGTTTAATGAACTCAAATAATACTCATTGCATTTCTCTATCTTGGAAAAACAGACATTTAAAACTCCATAGAGCCCCGTGTGGACAAACTGGGCACTGCTGATGGAAAAGCAAAGTCTAGTTTTATTTAAGCACACATTCTTGCATAAAGGTTTAGACATTTACAAATTAAATTGTTTTTGTTTTTTAGATCAGACCTATTTACTCTGGGTTTGTTCGTAGATGGGGCTACCATAGCTGTTCACTAAAAACGAGAGTAAAAAGGAGTGTGAAGCGTAAGAATGGCCACCAAAAATGCCATAAACTGCATACCCCACGTTTAATAATACCATACGTATTTTTAAAACCTGTTTATGTCCCGTTTGAAGAGACTTACCCTGAACTCTTCTTTAATGGGGCTGGAGTTGGTCTGCGGGTCCAGGCGGTTCATGTCGTAGTAGACGGAGCGAAGCTGACTGGCGGGAATAGTGGTGTCGCCACAGAGACATGCTTCAAGTATGGCATCGTGGATGAAGACGTACTGCTCCTGCAAAAACAGCATCCTCATTGCGAATCCGTCAGATTTCTTAGACCCGTGAGTTTGCACTGTGCGTGTTTTGTTAACAGCAGCACAAATCCACGAGAGCCTGTTTCTGCTAAAGGAAGTCAGTGACCTTTCCATGACCTTACCATGATTATTCTTTACCCCTCTGGTTGTTTCTGTGACTAATATTTGTCATTGTCTGTGTTCAAAGGTCACATTACATATTTTTGCATTTTTGCTGCTTTAATTTGAAAGAAATATCATATGAACCCATAAGATAGTAAAGCCCGATATGAATACCACACAACATCAGCGACTCTAATGCTATGGCTGTAATAACCTTATCTGCATTAACACTGTCATAATTAAGGTATAAAGATGAGTGATGACTTAACAGCAAAAACAACCCCTGTTGTGCTTAACCTCATGCTGAGAAACAGGAAGTCGCAGCCTCGCTCGCATCAGTCAGTCAACCAGTCGACGCGGTGACACAGCTTGAGGCTTGATGCAAATCGATTCTGAAGTGACATTTTCATCTGACACTCCCTTGTCACTTTGGACCAAAATCCGTACACATGCACAGAGGTCAGTGATCCACAGATTCACTGAGGAACATGTGCTGCCATTTGTTAAACGTGCCGCACAATGTGAACCGCTGACCTCAGAGACGGACCGGCGTGGGGCGGGTCAGCGGGGCAGAAGAGGGGTGATGCTCAAACTAGCGCTCTCTGATTGACAGCTCTTATCAGGGCTCCTATATAAACAGCAACAAAGCATTTCATTTCCGCAGACAGATTAAAGCGTGTTAGCGGTTAGTATTTGGCTGTGGGCTGAGGAGCTGTGCCAATGAGCCTGAACACCTGCAAGGGTAAACACACATACACGCTCTGAAGGTCACTGGACTTGAGGAGAATGACTCAGGGTGAACAACATTTGGTCTCTGGTTACGGAAATCCCAATTCGAACGTCAACGATGAAGCATTTGCCCATTAAGTCCAATGACGCTTGTGATTTAAAAGGAATTACGGTGAAATGATGCATTCAACGAGACTATGGACACCTCCAGATGGTCAGTGTTCAGGAAAGCACCAAAGTCCTTTGCTAGCTCAGACTGGCATAAAGCTGGAGGATGAGCCATCAATATGAGCTAAATGTTCGTGGTTACAAGCCTCTAAACCCTTTTATGGTAGCATGTATCGCCAAGCACTTATGCTCAGTATCCTGGGAAATAGTCAGGGTGTGTGCGTCAGTAAATGCTTTTTGTGATAAATGATCATTAAAAATGTAAAGGTGGGAAGAATAGACACACTAAATCATGTCCAATAAAAGCATAGTCTCTGTGTCCATAAATACGTCTATTGTAAATATGACCAGTGTTCTGCTACAAAGACAAATGAGAAATGCACTCTTTGAAATTACACTCGAGTCTATGATTAAAGTGTATTTAAAAACAATAATTAAACCCTGTTAAATTAAGTTATAATGAGCTGGATTTAATTTGAACCTGAACCACCTGAAGAACAGCAAAAATAGTAATATATTATTGAGAGAAATTATGTTTCTTAGCAACAACTGATTAATCAGTGTATTTACGTATGGTATGTCTGAACATAGATAAAAGTATCTGTGTTTGATGTTGTGTGAAGATAGAAGATAAAACACAGAACAACACTACATTAAGATGTTTTTCACATGAAACACCTGGAAATAATAAGAAATTGAGCTGCATTTATAAATGATGTTAATATAAATATACTGCTGCTTAATTGCTTCAATTCTTCAGATTTTTCTTTTCTCTAATTTCAAGTTTGTTTTGGAAGACAACTTAAATGCTCAGAATTACTTGCAGATTTTACTTAATCCACTTTTGATAACAACAGCCTGTCGAGCTGTGTGCTCAATCTTCCACATTCTGCTGGTGAGTCTCAGAGTAAGAACCCAGATCAGAGTCCTGATTCACATTACCTCAGTCTGGACCATGTTGACCCGTCTGGAGCGCAGCTCTCTGACACAGTTGTAAATGTCCACAACGCCTTCTCTCTCGGCCATGTCCAACATGATGTCGATGACGATGAAGCAGCCCGTTCGACCGGCACCGGCGCTGCCAAAAACACACACAAACATCAGCAATCAACAAGATGACCACAATCAGCAGAAGACCTTTAAAGCAAAGGGATTAATACATATTATACATAATAGCAGCAATAAATATATAGAAGAAGCCATAGTATAAAATATAGTCTATTAAAGCAGGTTTTGGCTCATTTGGACCAAAGTGTGGTGCTAACATGAGTCTATTAAAGACACACACCTGCAGTGGACCACCATGGGCCCAGCGTTGGTCAGGGTCTTGGACTTGACTCTCCTGATGAAGCCCAACAGTCCTGTAGCGTGATAGGGCACACCGTGGTCGGGCCATCCGGTGAAGTGAAACTGTCGAATCTCCCGGATCTCATGAGCCCCTCGCTGTGGAACAGTCATCACGTTAAACACACAGAGCACAGGTTGTGTCCACAAAGAGGAGAAGATGTACAGACCGTGTGAGAGGTCAATACAGGTTTGGATTGAATACAAACAGAGACTAGACTAGTACAAGAGAAAGAACATTATTATCTAACTGCAAACGGGATGTTCAAGGCTGCTGTGGCCTCTGCTCTCAGACATGTCTGGTTTACCAAGGACACTTTAGATTTCATAAAAATATTTGCATGTTTTCAATGCAGTAATGGCCAGTTAAGGTTAATACCTTTTCCACAGCGAAAGTCCGAATGACATACTCCGACAGCAGCTCGGTCTCTATGAGTGTAACCTTAACATCTCTGTAGATCTCGGTGTCGTCGGGCCAGTACTTACAGCACTTCACCTGAAAGTAACAAAACACTTATTTTATAAGAGACATACACATGCATACAGCACACAGACAGCAATACGTTTAATGCTTCATTTCACTGCTAGGTTATCATTTTTTCCAATAAAGATAATTGTCATATAACTTTATCTCCCATTTGCCACCTGATATTTCACATTCTGAAGCATTTCTTCAAGTCAAAATGAGATTTGCTTCATATTAGTTTTGGCCCCCGGTCAAGGACCTGCTGTAAATGGGAATCTTATGTATCGATGGAGAGCTCATTCTCACATTATTGCTTTTTCATTCGCACATCGATAATGTGAAAATGAGTCTAAAGGTAGAGAGTGCAGAATACCAGAGCTGAGAATATGCACTGTGGGGTGTAAGATTTATCCACCTTAAAAATACGACTAGCAGTGCATTGAAATAAGGCAAAACGATATAAAAACAGCACAGTACAACTGGCTGATATAATGACAATCCAATGATGGTATGAAATAATAAACCTTAGCTGTTTAAAACAGATTTCCCAAAGGAAATCTAAAAGACCCCACTGGAAATATTACTTGTATTAGGTATCATAAGAGAGCAAAATTACCTGCTCCTCCTCCCTCTGTTCAATTAAACTGTTAATACTGAGGGAGTGAGGCTGGTAATAGAGATTGAGATCATGGAGGTATATCACAGAATGATAATTTTTGATGAGGGATAAGTGCGACATCAGCTACAACTAGATTCAATTTTCATTTCTGCAGTCCGTGCGCTGATTAGGAATGAAATGAGATTTGGGTTTTGGAGTGACACAGACAGTGGGGGACTTTCAGGTCCCTCTCTGACACCCCCGATGACTAATCCCAGATGACAATCACAAATCTACAGTCCGCTTCCAGCCAGATTGAATTAGGCAAAAGCCATTACCTTATTAGATCACGGTGAATCAGGCGCTTAGTTTGGGGCGAATTAGCCTTTGGGCTAAATTATGTCTGTGTACACACAGATGTTCTTCTGCGTGGCCACACGTGTGACTACAGTAAACAGCATTTATTCAGTCATACAGAAAGTATATAAAGAAGAAAAAACAAATAACAGCAGCTTATCGCACACATCAGCACCACTTCCAAACCAAATCTCTCGTACATCAAAGAGCGGCGCTCTGCCCCCCTCTGTGCCCCGAACCAGCGGGACAGAGGGCTGTGTGTGCACGTCTGTGAGTGTGCCAGGATTTCCCAGAGTTCATCAGCAACTGTGCTGAGCAGATGGCCCGCTGCGATATGGTGGAGTGATTTTACGGACCCCTCTGTGGAGCCACCGTCACTGTGACCAACTGTGCCTACCGCCCGCCATTGGACAAGGATCATAAACAGACGGTTTGGGGGTCCGGGCCCGCCGAGGATGCCACCGCAGCTAAGCAGGTGTGGAGAAGGTGCGGGGCGGGCCGGCCGCGGCTCAGCTACTGTAGAAGAACGGCCTAATGAGGTACCTAGAGATGAGCCCATGAATCATTATCAGCTCTGCTACATTTAAGCTCCACCAAAAACGCACATCAGCGAAATCAAGGTGTGCCCAGGTTTTAGAGAGAATATGTTAAAATTCTTAGTAAGAAAATCCCCCGGCAGTGAAGCATTACAGTGTATGTTAAGACCTTCATTTTCTCTTGATTATAACCTAACCAGGAGGAATTATAGTGTAAGCTAAGTGGAACAAATTAGGACTGAAGTAGGGCTTGAGTTTTTTGAGTGAGTTAAGCCACGTGCTGTGAACAAAAAAAGGTCTGTGCTCTACCATTAGTTTAAACAACGCAATCTCCTTAGCAGCTCTTTTTTGTGTCCAATGAGGACAACATTAGAGGTTTTTCTGCTCCGAGGGGCCTGCCAGGAGCCGCTGTGTATAATCTCCTGTTATAGAGCCACTCAGATGAAACAGTAGTCAGTCGCCTCGATGCCTCTCTGTTAATGAAGGCCATCAATCAGTCTCTCCTCACTTCTCTCTGATCAGATAGACGGAAAAAAAGCTGGCGGCGCACAAGACTTCACTAAGTAAGCATAAGAAACATCTGGGCACTGGTGCTCTCACCGACACACGTGTAAATGATTCATCTGTACCAATTCAAAACAGGCTTAAATGAGTGGAGAACATTTTTAGCATTGATTTTTCTCCAAATTCTCACTGATTCTTGGTATTTTTAAAAAGGCACGAGTCAGAGTTTACTTCTTTAACGGTAAACTATTTTGCAGCTTCGTCAGTTTGGACCTCAGTTTATCCTGTGTACAGTCTGTATGTCTGAACTGAAGTTAATTTAGCTTCATTTCTATCTAGCTTCTTCTTCTCCATTTCATTTTTACATGAACAAATGTCAGTTTTACTCATTTATCCACCGTAATACTTTAATGTACACTCTTTATTTTACTAGTCTGGACTTATTTTCTTACTGTATATTGCAGTATTGAAGAGTATTAACCTTTTGTGATGGTATATTGTCTTTGTAAATGGTGAATAGCTGGATTTATGAGCACTTTTTGAGCAAAGCTTTACAGTTAGGATCTATCATGAACATCACAGACACTTGTAGGGTTTCAGGGACACTTTGACAACGTAAACGGGAGAAGCTGGCATCATAACGCTAACGTTTCCTCGAGTAGACAGTCCACTCACCCTCCAATATTTCTTGTATTTGGCTGAATTTATGTCATTTATATAAAATCCTCACACAGACGTCCACCGGTTACAATAATAGCCGTCGGTGTTTCCCTCGTGATACAATCGGACGGCCTGTCGACGGGGGGGAAGGTAATCTCACAGGTGTAATTAATACCTACCCTGCCCACTTCCACCAGGTTGGTCACCATGACGATAGCGGCTGTGTTTTCCTGCCAGACCATCCTCCAGAAGTCGAAAACCGTCTCCTGCATCGGGCCTTTAACGAAGACAGACAGAGAAGACGTGAAGGTTAAAAAAGAGGCACAATAAGCACAAATTAAACAAAACAATGTTTATTTGTGATGTTTGATATTTTACTTTCCATAGATTTACTCTTTCACTGCACTGTTTTACACTTTCATTTCCATTACGCCTCAAAAATGGCAGTAAAAAATGTAGTGTATGTCTATTTAACTACATACTTCTTTAGGAATATTATTGATTCTTGACCTTGATAAGTTCTGCTGTCCAGGGACCTTTATTTTCCTTTATCCGATCAAATTCTTGTGTTGTAAGGTCATTTTTAATGCATCTTCCATTTTGTAAGTAAAGAACAGAAATAGACTTTTCACAAGAAGGACCATGTAATAAAAGAAATACCACATACTCTTCTGTATGTTGCTGGACATATAGTAGTAATATAGGTAGCTCCAGAAATATATACAACAGTTTAAACAGGGAAATTGTAATTATTTATAATGTACTGTATCTATAGCTACAGGGAAAGTAGATGTACTGCATTTAAATGGCTTAAACAGAGGATAAAAAATGACTTTGCTGATAGTTAAACCAGGATTGAAGCCAGAGCTAAATGGAAATAATGTTTAAAATAATAGTTCAAGAACAAAAGAGTTGATTTTGTGACATTTCTACATTTTAATCTATAAAAAATACATTTTTCAGACCGCTCAAGAAAGCGAGTACCACCTACCATCAAAGTTATAAATAAACAGAAATACATTTTGTAATTATAACTCACTACTCAAAAAACCCCCCAAACATAACCAACACTATCAGAGGAGATAACCGGCGCACCAGCAGTGTTCCCCATCCCACAGTTTGAGAACCACTCACGTACAGTATTGAGAGATTGTAAGATTCTTCTCTTTGTTTGTCCTCGTGCTTTCGACAGCACATTTTCACTTTTGATAAAAACATCATAGCAGTAATCCTCCCATTCTCCGAAACAGACAGATCAAATTCCACCCGATAAAACACCAGGGATTTGGAGGCATTACAGTCTCACAGTTACAATATGTTTCCTTTCCATTTCCACTTCTGAAATACGTTATTTATAGTGCTTTCTACCGAGTGCTTAGTCAACAGCAGAGAGCTTAAATAGAAATGAAACAAAACAAATTCAATGTTTAGACAAAGGTGGAATTTATGCTCCAATCCGTTCAGCTCCGACCTCAGACACAAACAAGTCCGCTGCACGTCAACACAACCCAGCACAGAGCCATTCCCCAATATTTAAAACTTCACTGAGCAATAATTGCAGATTGATAGGAATTTAATTATTATTCAGCTTAATTAAAATTATTAATATTAGTTTTAATCAAGCACCAAGTGGAAAAAAAAAAAATGCTGCTGACAATTTAATTAGTGAATGCAAATCTCGGCAGTTGTGTATTCTCCTGCGTTTGCCTAAATCACCTGGAGACATGACAGAACACACCGACACACAGCCAGACACACACCTAACACACAACACGGGCCAAACACGAAGATCTGATTTACTTCATTACGCTCATTCAGGTTTAATAAATGTTGCACCTTTAGGTCAAAATGTTTCTATAGAGCTTGGAGTGTTGATTATGAAGCACATTTAACCTTTTCTTAAGTCTCTTTGTGCTTCTTTTGGAGATATTTTTGGACGTTTCTCCCAACAGTGTCTTGTCTGTGTGACAAATAATAAGCCAAACAAATGCACATTGATTTCCTAACGCTGAGCTGTCCCATTTATGCTCAAGGAGAGGTCTCTCAGCTGCTTTTGGAGGTGAGAGGTTTTCTGAGACAGAGAAAAGAAGACTGGGTAGTGCTACTTTAATGAGCCCCAGGCAGATGCTACACTATATTCAATGGGGTTTAGTGACCATTTCACACCAACGGGAAGACATTCTGATAAGTCTTAGGGTCAAGGAGTGGATCTATGAGATGGATCGATGTGGTACTGATAGATTTAAGACATAAACTGGAGCTGGTGTTTATTACTTGTCTTCTTAGATTCGTATTTGGAGTGAAAGCAAACAATAATCCAGACGATCAGATAATTCCAAATCATTCATTATTATCAGCTTTGGCAGAATGTTGTGTTATGTACAATGTACATCGTATTTTATTTTTTATTTTTTAAGTAAAACAATCTGGACAAAGCCTTGGGGCCAGTGTTAAATGCTGTTGTAGAGACAAATGTACAGAGTAACATTTTGTTTTTTTTGTAGATATCTTTGTAATGTAAAGTAAAACCTAATGTCTTTTATTCTTTTCTTTCTTTTTTTTTTTATTTTTTAGAATACTTATTTATAATATTAGGTATAGGAGAAAAATATTCGTCCAATTAAAGCAGATATTATTTACTGGATGTTCATGGTGTTGCTTTAGACTCCATGCATTTAACTTAGAACAAATCTGACATTGCACTGACACCAAAAACTCGGCAGAATATTTTGTCAAACAGTATTTTTTTCTGCCACCAACACTAGCATAAACAGCTTGGTTTGCTAAGAAATGCAAAGCTTAAATCTCCCATTTTTTCTTTTTAAAGAAATCCAAGAACAATTAATGAATGTGTCAATTTTAACAAAAGTTTTGGAATAATAAATAAACTTGTTCAGACGTCTTCAGTTTCCAATATCATCCATTTCTATTCTCACATTTCGTCTGCTTTCCATGTGGCATTACATCTTGATTTTTAAATGAAGGACCCCAGTCTGTGATTCCAGGCATTTCCAGCCTTTCCAATAACCAGCCGACCCGATTGAGCCGCCCACTCTGCCGCCTCCCACACTCGTCTCCGAGGGAGGATAGACGCTGCTGAGAAGTTCGGGAGAGGGAGACTGAGAAGCGGGACAGCTGGTGAGTAGGACTTCGGTAACACAATAACACTTGGCATTATATGGGAAGTCGTCCGATGGGAGACTACCGCCGAGCTTCACGCCGCCAAGTTTCATTTCCACATGCACAGTGAGACGGGGAATAGGTGAGGACAAAACTCTGGGCTGCACTGAACTTGATGAAAGTCAGAAGGGAGGCAATATGGCGGCTGGCGATTAGGTGTGCAGAAAAATAACTGTTTACTTCATTTTTGGAGTTTTAAATTCAATACTTTGTGTATAATGTTGCAACTAGCGGAAAAACTCACAGAAAGAAATGGCTAAATGTGAAAAAATACTACTTTTCTCATGTATTTTGGGATGTTTCAATGTATTTCAATGAAAGATTGATAATATATTTGGTGCAGATTATGTGGTTGTCATTTATTCTTATTCAAAGCCTTAACATTTTATTTTTATGAGGTGCCTTAACTTCTGCAGCCTGCATTTTAAAAATCATGCACAATGCTAGTTAAATCGCCAGTAAAATTGATATCCTTCACAATTCATCACACCATAGGCAACTTTTGAAAGCTACCCGGCGTAACTTTGATAGATTTTGATGTGAGATTAGTAGAAATGTGCTGAATATCACTGACACACTTCCCTTCAGCTGGACAGAAACCTCCAAAAAACTTCTCTGTCTCTGGGAATGTGGCATATGTCAAAAAAGGGCAATACACTGGACCCTAGCAGAGTTGTATTTGTAAAAAATACACTAAAATGGCCCTACTGTTTCAGAAGACATGTTCTTTCTTCCAAACTTGCCGTCTTAAATGTCTCTACTTGTAAATAAAGATGGCGCCGAGGCCAGAGCAGTCGCACTATTGACGATAAAGAGAAGGAACTGAAAATAATGCAGGTTTTGTGTTTGTGTGACTACCACTTGTTGTTTAGTCCAGCTATCCTTTATTTGTGTGAACAGCTCATAGCTTTGCAATGAAAAGTGCGTCTAGCCAGCATTCAGCAGACTGTTTATCGTGTTATACAGTTCGATATAATACACATAATAAAGAAAAAGGCCAATACAATGGACGCTAACAGAGTCGCATTTGTACAAAATACAATAAAATGACCCTATTGTAGCTTATAGTATTGTATTGAAAAGTGCGTCTAGCCAGTATTCAGCACTCTGTATGGGTTTACTTATAATTACCAATGTTTACCATATTATACAGTTACCATATCGATTTGTATGCAATGTTAATAACAATGTCAGTTTTGCCCACTTAAGTAATGTCCTCCATGTGAATAGATTTAGAGTTGAGTTCAAGTCTTTGCTGCTGAACAGTCTAGACAAAGGTCGATTCAATAATTAAGCCCCTTCTTTGCTAAAGTGAAAAAGTCCTATCCCTTCTTCAGTTAGATTCGGGATGAAATAGGTGATCACCGGGTCTTGATTAGTTATTAATCGTCAGTCAAAGTCCAGATTTATAAAATTCTCCAAATCCTCACAATTAAAGTAAAGTTCTTTATGAAGTTAGATCATTTAATACAACTTTCTATAATGATTTTTGCAACTTTTCCTATTAAGAAAAAGTCACACAAGCCTTTTTGAAGCAATGTGGAATTCCATTTGCAATATGAACCGTATACAGTATATATGTGTACTTATATGCAATTATATACACCTTTTAGCGTCCTATGTTCAGAGAAAGTCTTTTTTTTATCAATAACTCTAAACTGAGTGATATTATTATTTTTGTGGCTTTAAATGGAGCCTAATTTGAACTTTTATTTGATTTCTATGTCTCAATTTCACCAAAATGCCACTATTATGTCAATATTAATTATCATCAGGCCATTACAAAGAAGCAAACGAACTTAGATCTCAAGTTGGTGAAATAATTGTTCAGGAGCAATTTACTTCCATTACAGGAAAACTTGTCAACTATTTCCCAGGTGTTTAATTTTGGACAAACAAGTTTAATCTGTGTGAAGCAGCTGCTGTGGGACGTTTCTCAGTCCTTTTAAAGCTTTAGCCGCAGGTAAGTGGAGGGAGAGTGGTTAGAGAGCTCACTCGGGGAGCTACAAGGTGAGTGTTTGTGCGGTGGCATGTGTGCAGCCGAGTTGGAGAAGTTTTGAGGAGGCACTTCACAGACGAGGAAGAAGAACGCCGGTAGGAGCTTGACTTCCAGCTGTCACAGACCTAATGCTGCTGCAGCCGACGACGTGTTCTGGGACTAGGCCTGTTCCACCTCAGAAGCAGGAAATGTGACAGCTGTAGAAATCCCACAGCCAGGTACGCCACAAAACTCCCGATCAATGTGTGCACGAACACACTCGGAGCGACAAACGCAGGCAAACATTCAAGCGGCGTTCCCCTTTAGCCCATTAATATTACATGCAGCAGACTTTGGCATAATGTACACTCACTTATCATTGATTTACTCTCCCCCTCTTCCCATCTCCACCCGAACGGCCCCCGCTGGGTGTTGAGATGTTAACCTGTAAATAATAAAACTTTTGCACTGCTGGTGACATTTGGCGCTTGTGAGGGAGGGGAGGGACGAGCGGAGGAGGCCGGAGGGGAGAAACTTGATGAAATTGAAGCCTTTCCTGCGTCATGAATATTTTCCACCTCACCAGGAGGATGCTGGGAGTTATCAGAGCCGTTTGTGGTTCTATTGCGATGTAATTCACAGTCTGCAGCTGGAAGAGGCTCATGTCTGATCATTATTTAAACGGTTTGGAGAAAAAAAGAATGGACTGAGGCAAACTGGTCAAGGGTTTGTGAAGCATGTGCTCAGGCAAATACTGCATTTATGTGGTTAAAAATACCATATACATCATCAAAATACAGCTGAAAATAAGTTGACTTTTTAAATACGCTTATTGCACTTTCACTCTTTGTCTAAATCCAGTTTATCATGTTCTGTTGTCACCTCCAGAAGTCAGGTAAACACTGCATTCATACAGGTGTCCTGAACTGAAAAATCCACACAAACAGAACTGATAACATATTTATTATCACTAAGTCAAAAAGTAAGTGTTTTATTAATTTGTGTATTGCTCTTTGACTTGTTGCATAAATACAGTTTATCAATTGCAGTCATCAAATACTACTGATTACTGGTATTTAACTGTTAACAATGAGGTAGATAAAGTAAACAAAAACTATATTTGAGTATTATTTAGCAGTGATTGGTTATGTTACTAACCAAAGACTAGAGCACGATTTTTTATGTTGTTGGAGGAAACCAGAGTACCTGGAGAGAGCTCACCTGAGCACAATGAGAACATGCAAACTCCACACATGGCTTTTAATTAAGTAAAAGGAGGTGTTAAATCTGACTTGTTAGTGTTAAACACAGATAAAGTATTTCCTTCTAGTAACTGAGTCAGTCTCTGAACAACAATGTAAACATTATAACTTTTTGTGTTAAAAGCCCCTTAACACATTTGATCATTTGTAACCTTTTATCCAAAAAGATCTGACTTGTTAGCCATGTTCGTAGGAAAAACCGATAAATACTTTTACTAATAACTGATCCAGTTTGTGAACTGTAAGGTTAATGTATGACTCCCAGAGTTGAAAGCGTAAACAAAAGTCTGAAAAAACAGCTTCTTAAGTCAGAAACTAGGACCCTCTGCAGCAGAGGCAGGAGAGCTGTGGTTTGAGGATATCTGTCGCTGAAGCTGTGGAAAGAGTGACCTAAATAATGAGCCGAACCTGGATGATGAGGCTTTTATGGAGTGACAGCTGTTCTACCTGTCACCTTGACAGAGCAAAGGCACTCGTCAATAAACCCTGAACTAATGAGTGTCGTTGTAGTTTATAGCGTGAGAGAACGGGGACAATGTTACCCCACACGCCTGCCATATTAAGCACACCCTCTGCCGCCCCCGCCACCAATTATGACAAAGATTTTTTTAGCTTATCCAGCACTATCGCAGGGCTCATCATTTTCAGAGGTTGTGCCGGTCCCAGTGGGCTGTAGTGGAAGTGTCACTCACTGAAAAACTTAACTCGAGGAAAGAAGACGACTACTTCCTCATTTTCTCTGCAACTGTGCCAATGCCCAGGTGCTCTTTTCAGGTGCTCGGGTATGCAGTTTGTCTGACTCCCAGAGACAGGTTGGTGTCTGGCTGCGCTATCATCTCGGGCTGCTCTTTGCCTCAGTGTCAGCAGAGTGAGCCTTCCTTCCTGTCAGTCTGCCGGCGCTGATGATGAATTATAAAAGCGCCTGCTCTGCCGGAGAATACAGATGTTTTCGCAGTAACACACACAGACTCCTATGGTACGGCGGTTACATTGTGAAAAGTCTTATCGTGCTTGCGATGCAGTCAGAGGGAAATGAGGACTTATTATGCAAGCCCGATGAGAAAACAGGGGCTAATTAACTTGAATGGAAGCACGTTTGGCTTCTCAAGCTTTTCATCTTAGTGAGGGCCTCTGTTTGCAGTATTTCTTTGACTGCTGATCTCCATATGCATATTTTGTGTTTTAAAACTGTGCAATACTCTTAATGGCTATAGGAAGATTATAGAAGTTGTAATAATTGAGTCTAAATCTTTGCAGAGAAGAGATTTGAGCTTGTTTTGATGAAGAGAAGCCCCACAGAGAGAAGCTGCTCTTGACAGATGGCTAAAATTTTGAGTGTTTGACTTAGGGGTCAGTGCAAAACAGAATATAACAGGTGTTGCGTGCACAGGTGAGACAGATAACGTGAGCGGTCAGTGCTTGATTGTTATGCCTTGTCTTTCTTAAGAGCAAAAACAGACTGGCTTTTTTTTTAATTGAGACACTGAGGAAGAGAAGCAACGCACTAATAAACAGGTAAATTATGCAACTCCCAGTTCCTCCAAAGCAGATTGTGAATCCATTAAGGCCTCTTTGCCAAAAAAAAGCCTCCTCTTTTTATTTTTTCCTAAAGTGGTGAGTAAAATCACAGCCCTGTTGTGTTGGCAGAGAGGCTCCCGATGCAAAATTCATAACAATTAACTATCAATCAGACTTAACCTCTGGGGTCACGGCGAGCGCTCTTCGCCCTGTGAAACTGCAGTCCAGATTAACACAGTGACAAAATGTGTCTGTACATGTCAGCTAATCCATTTATTTATTCAGCGCTCTCCCAGACCGCCTGATTAATCGCTCCCACAACGCCGATGGAAGCCGAGGAGGGAAGAGGCAGCGGGAGGGGCGTGTTTGAGCAAGTGTGCACCGAGCGATACCAGATTCCCCCAAACGCACACTTGACTTCGCATCAAAGAGTAGTTTGCAAGAGCGAAATGTAAACAGCGATGGCGGATGTTCGGTGAGGTGTTCTCGACGAGCCCCTCAAAACAAATAAATCCTCACCGCCCACATATTCCAACTCACAGTGACTGGCAATTTTGTTTCTTCGAAGTTTATTCTTACCTTGAGTGGCGATGTAATGGTTCGGCCGGTGGTATCCCTGAAAAAACAAAAAAAGAGAGAGGTTGGGGTCACTTTGCTTCACTCCTACTCGTAAAACACCAGCTGCTGCGAGGCCGAATATTGTTTGATTTCCAGACAAAAACTCAGGTTATTTATACATCACACATTCACGCTTTACATACGACACTGAGCTCGACAGATTTCACCGTACGGACGGCCACTTAACAGCTGTTGCCGTTTCAAAAGACTCCCGTTGTTTTGCAGGAAAACTGAAGGCTCTCCGTTCAATCTGAGAGCTACAGATTTAGATACGTCTCCGTTTTTGAGCAATGTCACGCTGCCAGATGTTTATACTCATATTTTTAGCGTTTAAACGAAAGGAAACGTGCGGCTTGTTATCGATTCTTCCGTAAACAAGCTACATTAAGACTCTCCATCACTCTATATGCAGCGCACCTCTGGAGTAAGCCGCCAAAGTGCTGATAATCCCCAAGATACAACTAACAGCACTGATCTTCACAATAGTTCCCTAGTCTCACGGATTACGCTAATCCCTTCAAGTTTTATTTGTCCAATTCCTTGTCTTCTCTCCAGAGATATGACGAAGGGAAACAAAACATTAAGACTTAAAGGCTCTTCCCTGGCCCTGCCTCTTCCCTGCACGTCCCCGCTGCTTTGCTTATCTCACTCGTATTCAATTTAACTCGGACTGTGATTAACGCTCCTCCAACGAAGGCGGGAAGACACAAAGGATATTCTGCTCAGTCTCTCTCTCATCCGCGAGGCTCCTTCAGCTATTCAACTGTCCTCCATTTTTAATGACTTCTTTATCTCAGGACTGAGGAGGAGATTTGTTTGTGCTTTCATGTATGCTCCGTCAAGTAAAGTGGAAGAACGGAGCGGCGTCGGATTAGAGAGAAAAGAGGGCCCTCACAATGACAGGTGAGTGGCACTTAGTGTAAATGAATGTAAGGTACCTGTGAGTGTCTCAAGGCTAAACAAACACATAAACACACCATTGTCAGTGTTAGAATGAATAATTGATCTGGCTTTGTTACCAGAGATGTGTAAATTACTAAAGAGGAATTAAGTCTATGCTATGCCCTTTGTTTTTGCTGCATTGCTTATTACTGTGATTATTCCCATTCATTTTTTTCCCAGCCCCATGCTGTATAATGCCTAATATATGCAGCATTGCGTCTTGGCCTCGGGGGCATCAATTTGTATTTTCAGCATGAATATCATTAAGAAGCCACTTGCGTATGAACCCTATTACTTATAAAATATATTTAGACACTGCTAATTTACCTCTAAATACTTTTGGGGAGTAATTTCAGCCTTTTTCTTTTTGTGTTTGGGACAAAGTGGCAGGAAAGAGTGGAGCATGTAACAAAAATGGCTCCAGATTTGGAAGGGCCCCTGTTAAAATATGTTAAAAATTTATTGCTTGTTTAGTATTAACTATAATTTGTTTATATCATTGATTAATAATATGTGATCTTGACACTGATCCCTCACAGTCCAATATTGGTTTTGTAAGTGTGATGTATTCCAATGTGCAATTTAAAGGTTTATAAATTGTTTTTCCACTAACCATATATGTTTATGTTTTAGTAAACTGGGAAAAAATGGTTATGAGCAAATAAAAATGATAAATTGTCATGAATGACACATTTTTTTATAGAGTGTTTTCTTCTTTTTTTCAATTATAGCGGCCTTTTAGGGTTCTATAATAGGACATATAATAGTTATGTGCCATGTTTAGTACTAAAATATTTCATAGCTCTAGTTTAGCAATAAATCCTACACAAAAACGAATTATATACAGTGACTTTGAAAGCTAAAAAAGAAAGATTGACACAGTTTACAAACCACAGAGCAAAAGCTTGCACTGTTGTGTTTAAACAGGTATTTATGTTTTTTAATTTAATAATTTAGGTCAATTTAGAATCTTTTTCATTAATTGTGACAGAAATTAAATCACTCAGTTAATGGTTCTACTCAGTGTTGCCAAAATATAGGCATATTTTAATAAAAAATGACAACAAACAGTGGAGTGGTAAACTTTGAAAGAGTCCAAACCTTCCACTGTATTTTATTTAAAAAAATGAACACTAAAGCATTGTATTAGTGACTGATACATGAGTGAACAAATAATAGTGTAAAGGAGTTGGGAAATCATGAGTCTGTAATGGTCTTTAGGTGGTTTTAAGTGTCCAATCAGTCCAAAAACCAAGTCCAAAGTCTTTGAAGGGTTGGTTTTTGGTAATGGAGGCAGATTTAGAGGGATATTTTTAGATTAAGATAAGTTGAAATAAAGTTTTAATTGAATCAAAAGAAAGATACGGACAAATAATGCAGTTGTTGTCTTGGCTGGTCTTGATTTAAAATCCAGACCAAGACCTTTAAAACATGAGCTTAAGACCAATCTAGAGTACAATAGTGTTCTGCTTGACACTTAAAACCTAAAACTGTTCCTGTTTAGGGTTTCTTGTCATATTTTCTCATCTGCTAAAACAACTTAGCAATAAATAATTACAATTTGGCCTGAGTTCTCCTTAATGACTCGAATAATACCACTTGATTCAGTCTTAGCTCAGCAGAAAACCCCATGTTTCCCGCGTTCACCAACTGCGCTGACAATAGGCCATTACATCGTTTCTTGCCTCCTAAATGTTTATGAAAATAGTCAATCAGCTGCGAGGACAAGAAACATACCGGGCTGGCGCCGCTCGCTCGTACACGACTCCAAATAATCGGCGGGATAATAGAGTACAATAACAAACTCTGTGGGAAATGCTCCACACATAAGAGTTTATTGAGTAGGACAAGCTTTTAGATGGGTTAAAAAGCTTTCTGAAGAGCAACAACATCATTACCCATCTGCCTGTATTTCAACTAAGCACTTTTCCAATGAAGCTGGCAGAGCAGTGCAAATCCTTTTCAATCAGGCCTCTCTTTAATATGCGTATATTCTTATCTTATAATGGCTCTTCTCCATTGTAAGAGTCTTTTCTGCAGTGCCCCTCTTCGCTGCATAATGGACCATAAACCGAATAGTGAGAAAAGTAAATAATTTAAGCCCTCTGCATTTGCCGTGGCACACCTTTGCATTATGAATTTATGTTTGAAGGCGTAACAAGAGATTACAAATGACCACATTAGAGGGGCGGAGGACGAGGAGGCTTCACATAGAGAGTGAGGAACACGAGGAGACCATTACACGTGAAGCGGAAACATCAAGAGCTCCGGCCATTGGTCACAACCTGCCGGTAACACGGCTATTAACAGCAAATCAGGTCAGAGCGGCCGGTTTTATATCGTGCGAGGAGAGTCGTTTGTATCCGGTTTCAACAAGAAGGAAGTCCACACGCCGCTTTTTAATAACTTTCACTCACGAAGGTTGTCGACGTCACTTAAGAGCGGGTTAGCGCCGTGCTGCGAGTGCTTCCGTGTGGTAGGAAGGAGAAGTTAACCGTTTCGGATGGATAATGCATCAGGACGGGTTCACGGGTCGGGCCACGAGGTTGGACTAAGAATAGAAGACTTCCAGGAGGTATTTAAAGGAACATTTCAGCAGAATATCAAACTTATAATCTTTGTTATGCCATAAATAACTTTAATTAGTGGATTAACAAAGCAAAAAAAGTACATTTTGGGGGTTATTCTTCGAGCCTGAGTAACATTCATTTTCTTAAGCTTATCCATTTCCTTAAATGGGGTAAACCCTGGACAGTTGGTCGCAGGGCTAACACTTAGAGACACACTGTTAGACAAGCATTTACTGGCTAGTTTACCTATACGTGCATGTGTTTGGGACAGTGGGAGAAAGCCAAAGGACACAGAGAGACAGACTCCTGCTGTGAGGAGTCCTAACCATTTAACATAGTTCATAAATGTATGCTTTAAAGTAGACTAGTGACCCAATCTACTGAATAGTGCTATTTGTCAGGTAGAAAAGAGAAGCTGTGTCCCAACAAAAGCCTTAGATAATAGATTTTTTATCAGCCGTCACAGATAATTACAAGCCTGGCCAGCCAGACCCACTGACTTTCTCATCAAAGTCAAGAGGGTCTAGAACCCCACCCACTGAGCCTGTCTTCCACCTGAACACAACACCATTAACACCATCAACACCATCAACCAATGATAATGACTTATCCAAAACGGGGCGGGCTTTATGTGATGACTCATTTGTCACTTTGCTTATTACAGGTCATTCATTTCTCTGATTGGTTTAAACTGTGTCCATTTGTCCCACGTCCTGTGAATCAAACTAGAATTGAGAGAGACCAGAATAATTCTTTGCATGAAATTAAAAAAGAATTCATAATTGTGTTATGTGTCTTTCTATTCCATTAGTGACAAACTTCACCTTGAACACCTCACATAGAGTAAGTTCAAGTTTAGTAAGTTTAGTGATAATAAACTGAAAGTTCAATAACAGCCTTAACTTCACATTTTTATCAGGAATAGTTTAACAAAGCATAAGATTAACATTTCACCAATTAATAATACGAGGTAACGATGTTGCTGTAATACGTGCCTGTATTCATCACAGTTAAAACAACATATTATTCACTTTTCTGTCTCACTTTGCACTTTTTCGTTTTATCGATGCTAATTAATAATCTATGCAACTGTTCTGCTTTCTCTTCTCATTTCAGCCTCTCGAACGTGATGGTGCTGTTGTTCAAAGAAAAGTCCGAAACTATAACCCTCCCCTGAGTGCGGGTTTGCCTTTCCCTTCTCCCAGCGCTGTCAGCCTCTGATCTTTATTCCTCTTAATATACCCCACGAACAGAAAGGCCCTGCGAGTGTATGTGTGGGTGTTTGTGTGTGTGCGTATGATGGGCAGGCAGCGGGGGTTCTTTTGTCCCCGGGCCCCCTGTGACGGTGGCACCAGCGCCCTCTCTCTCCCCAAGAGGAAGCGCAGTGACCTTTTCGTTGGTGGCGCTGGCTGGTGTGTGTACTTACATCAACGTAATTTGCATTAATGTAATCGGAGCTCTGTTCCCCCTCCAGGGCCTGCAGCCTGACGCGGGAGTGATCATCTGGAAGAGAGGCAGAAAGCAAGAAACCAGCACTGAATTAATCATATTAACGAGGGCATCAAGAGTAGACGGGGGACAGATAGTGAAACAGATGAACGCAGAACGGGACGAGAGCAGAGAGGAAAGGGGTAAAGGGACAGTACATGAATGACCAGAGTGACTTTGGCATGTGCTACAGTAATATAGGGGGGCAAGTTTTTGGAAATGCAACATGGGTAATGTACTGTACATCCTCAAGTGAACCACTGTGTAAACATGTTTGTGAAGAGCATGTCATTCTGTTTGTATTTATGTTTACTCGTTCTGAATGTATTTAGAACATTTTGGTATTAAATAAATACTTTGTTTAATGAAGAGTACTTACACCATTATCCTCCATTGTTCTTCATATTTAAAAAGTAGACTGTTTCAATAAGTACGTAGGTTTGTGGTAGAGCACATCATAATGTGTGTTTAATCTGGTTTTAAATGTATTTAGAACATTTTGGTATTAAATAAATATGTTGTTCTGTTTAATGAAGAGTCCTTCCTCCATTAGACCCAGCTATGATTAGTATATTCAAATCAACACAGTAGCCTCTAATACAGTACACAAACACTGGTACGGTGGCCCTGAAGGACAAGTCGCATGAGAAATCCGAAAGCATAAAAAACAAATAGTAAAAAGCAAAAACAGGAAAATCAAGAGACATGGAACATATTGTGAAATACAAAACCAAGTCATAATAAGGAAACAGCAGGACCATAGTGTAGTGCCTGTTTGTGATTGTTTACGTGGTTCTGTTCAAACAGGAACTGGCTTCTTAGTTTAATCTCAAGCAGGGAGTTGAACCCAAGAGATGTAATTATTTAATTGTACACTCTGCATAATGTATAAGCACAATCACCAACAATCACCCCACTCGTATAAAAGTTCATCTGGAAAATACAAACAACTGCACTGATAGAAATGGAGCACTTTGTTTAAAGGAAACAATAAATGATCCTTCAGTTTCCATTTTCTGTTTGTTTTTTGTGATTTGACATTGTTTGAGACTTGCCCTTCAAGGCCACCGTACATTATCCAACTGCACTTTGCCGAGCTTGCACTTCATATTTAAAAAGTAGTAAATTTTGTTATGAAAATTGTCTGTTTCAGAAGGTAATATGAATTAATAGTAAAAGCAAATCGAACCCAGGCCAAGGCTACATGTTATGTGTCATACGCTGCACAGAGTATTCCTCATAACTGCAAAGACACTGCAAGAAGATGAATATAAAAGTAGATTGGAAAGGTCAAAGCTGCTCTCGTTGGCTGATAATAAAAGTCTGTTTGAGCAGCTTATAGTTATCCAGAGTCACAAGCCTGGCCAATAAATCAGGCACAAGAATGGGAACTGCACACAAAAATTCATGAGCGCTGAGGAGGTGCTTTGTACACACATGCAATAATATTCCCATATCGGTTCTTCATGCGGTTCTCATCCTTCTTGGCAGAGTCCCATGGCGCAGACTGTCCTTCAAAAAAGCTCTGTAAAGAAAGAAAACAGAAGAGAGAAAGGGAGGAGATAAAATATGGTGTCATGTGTGTGTGTGTGTGAGCTCTCTAAATGATAACCAGGCTAAAGAAAACTGACTCCCTCTTTCAACTTTAACAGAAAGGAACACTGGAAATGAAAAAAGAGCCCAGAGAGAGACATATTCACATCATTATTAGACGTGAAGCACCAGGAGGATGGAGGATCCCGGGGAGCCGTGTCAAACAGCGAGTGCCATTAGGGCGGAGGTGTGACGGGACGCCGGGCGGAGGTGTGACGGGACGCCGGGCGGAGCCACCGCGGACGCCGCCTGTCTGCCTCGTCACATGGACTCAATCAGCTCGTGGCGGGGAAAAATAAAGCCAGCTCATCGTCTACAGATCAAAACGGCTCCGCTCAGATTACCCTCATGAAATATTTATCATCTCTCACTGGGGAGATTTCCATTCTGATGGCACACCAGGCACAATTAAGCCAAATTATGAAAATACATCTCCACCGCCAACCCCCCTCTGTTAGAGCGGGGCCGGGCGGGGCTGGCTCCGAGCAGACTGCTGTGGGCAAAACAACGGCGCCTCGTGCACGTTTGAAAAGTCACCTAATCCATTAGAATTCAAGCCATACAGAAAAAGAACTTATTGGAGGTGAAACTGATTGTTTGCCGTGTGGTTAGTCAGTCTGAGCGAGCGGAGAATGCACCGTCTTCAATCATTCTGAGACGAGATGGTTTCATTCGTCTCAGCAGTATGGCAGCCAGCAGGGCATTTGTCTATGAAATAAAGGCCTTTCAGACACCACACAAGGACATATGCCTGTGTTACGTCCGTGGGATTGGTGATTTCACTGAGGAACAGCTTTAATATGCTAAAAATATGTCCCTTCCGCTCAGTGAAGATGGAGGCACGTCTGAGATGGATTATACAGGCCTCTCCCTCGATGGGCCGACGCCGCTCTCGCTGTCACTCTGAAGGATACCGGTCTAATATCAGCCGTTTCAAGACAAATCATCGTCAAACACAACACTTACAAAATACTTTTCCTGTTTTACCGCACTCATCCTGTCTGTTATCCATTCTTTAGCATATTTAGCTTATAAATTTAGATAGTGTCTTGAGAGAAAGTACAAACAGACACCCAAGGAATAAACTAATGGCTTTATGTGTAATAGATGTTTCAGAGCAAAGACTGGTGTAGTTTAGTGCAACTGCGTCTATCCACAAATGACTATCCCTGGCACAGATCCAGTTTAGTAAGTTTTTAATTACAGACTACCTCCTGTACTCGGCTCCCAGCGCACTTCTCTTCTGTAGTGCATTTTCTTTGTGCGCAAAGCCACAAAAGAGAAAACTATAGACGCTTTTATTCTGCAGACTGTACAATCACAATGAGAAAACCTGCAACAGCACTGCACTTGACATAAAAAAAAAACACCGCAAAAAGACAAAAAAGATGAGAGAAAAGAAAAGGATGGGAGCACAAACTGTTTACCGAGTCGCTTCTCGATGAATGAGTGATTCACTGTGAGAGAAGGAGACTCGTTCCAATTGAGTCGTGTTCATTTGTGCTCGGCGCCTATAGGAATGCTCATTTAGAGATTCTCACAGCAGGCAACATGTAACACATTGCCTTCACAGAAAACAAGCAGAAAATAAATAAGTGAAGCACAATGACAACAGAGACTGAAACCTGTTTTCTGTTTCCTATCGGCTCACTCACACTGGATCAGCGTGCACCGTTTAGACATGCATTATTACAGTATATTTTATAAATGCGGCTTTATGAGGCTTTTCAGAATCAAATATATATAAGAAAAGCTCATAAAGCAACAAAATAAACGTTTGTCAATTGGTTTAAACGTCTCACAGTGACAGCAAATGTGCATAGCTGCTATTGGTAAATGCCCTTTTCAGACTGACTCACTTTTTGGGCGAGAAATGTCTTGGAAATAGCCAACAAGCACCATCGCTCTGTCACTTTTTTGTCGTCTACAATTGTACAAAAGTCACAAATGTAAAAGTATTGCCTTACCTCATTTATCTGATCCAATGTTAACGTAAGGAATATCAAGAAGCATGTGTCGGAGAGAGATACAGTACAAAGTGAGTAAACAGGTTTAGAGGTGCACTCGGCTCCAATCTCATCAGCATAAATCAAAAAAAAGTGTTAAAAAGGGCATTAACCTTAAGACAGACTGAGATTAAACAGACAGCGACACACAAATGAATGGCTTTGAATGAGTTGGAAGCATCCCTGAGGCCTTTTTCCAGACGGGCAGTGGACGGCGAGGTGAAGGGGGCAGGGGCCGTTCACTGTGGCCTGGTTACTTTTGATTGACTGATTAGATCCAAGCAATGTGGACCCAAAACACATTTATTCATAATGGATTAGACCCAGAGGGCATTTGATAGGACTGTTGCCCTTCAGCGATCACATCCTGCAGGTTGCACTGGGACGCTGCATTATTTAATCCTGCTGTTATGAGAGGAAAGTGTGGAGTTAATTAGTGATGCCTCACAAAGTGTAACAAACAAACGATGGTCGGAGAGGCTTAAACGACAAGGATTTATTAAAACTGTGAATTTGGGGAACAAAAACAGCTGGTCCTGGGGGTGTCTCAATACCAAAAAGCAGAATAACCCAGGTTTAAATCCTGTATTACTGATAGCTGTCCCTCTAAACGGTGCCAATAATAGTTTAAACAGTCTAACTCATAGAAAAGTGCATTTAAAGCAACACTAGGTGAGTTTTTTGGATTGGCGGCCAGTAAAACACTCACATAGGTCTGTTACAGATGTATTACAGATATTTGAAGAGTTGGTTTGAGCTCATATCTGGTGTGATATATGTTTTTACAAGATGTCCCGTCACTCAGTGTTACATAATAGAATATACCAGGTGCTTTGTGTGTGTAAAAGAGGGAGTTTCCTTCCTATTTTGTGTTGGGAAACCATTAAAACAGTGTTGAAGCTATGTTTTAATGATTTGGAGGTTACTTTATTGTAGTTAGTGTTTCTCAGAGTAACAAAATATAGTCTTGTTTTTATGTGATCCAATGATTAAAAGGTAAGTGGGTTTTAAATGGATCTTTCTGATGGCTGCCAAAGAGAAGTGTTGTCATCTGTAGAGGTATATTATTTATTTCTTGCTGGTAAAGTACTATATTATGCATACTATAAGTACCTGAAACCAGTTATTTAGTGATAAAATGGTTGTAGTATTAACAACAGTGACTTCCTAGACCTAGACTATATAGTGATTATGCCAATTTGTATTGATCCAAATATCTAAAAAAAAAAAAAAGAACAAGGATTATTTTTCTGAAAAGAACAGTGTGAGGTGTCGATTAAACTTTTGACAACACTTTTGAATGAAACAAATTAGTGGTTCTAGGTTGACAAAAATGTGTAAATTGGTATTATCTCTAATGTAAATTCACTACCATTGCCTAAACATGTACAGATATGTTTATATGATGGGTTTATTCAGTTTTATTTATTCAGAAGAGCAGCAGATGAGAGTATTGTCTCAAACTACTGAGCTTACTAAACAGACACTATGTAATAAGACCAGATCTGGACACAGCCAATGACTACAAAAGATTTAAAACACCTTAGCGTTTGATTTCTAATATTATTTAACAACAGACATTATTAGAGTCTATCCTGAAGCCACTCTGTTACAACATGGCACCAGACTGGGAGAAGGCGTCTGGGTTTGGGACCGGGGGACAGGGACGAGGCTGGAGGGCCGCCAAACCCTGCCAGCCTCCCGCACTAATGAGAGGAAATGAGAGAGATGCTCTTCTGGGGCAATATCTTTTGTTTTGGTGTCAGTGAGAGGCATGGAGGCATGGAGTTAGATGCTGTGGTGTGACAACGGTCTTCAGAGAGCAGAGAGCTGTCATGGCTGGAGCCTAATCAGAGCAGATTCAGATAAAGTAGGGGCCGGGCTAATGCAGAGTTACTGTAGCTGTACACTACACTTATCTGAAGGGTTGCATTTCAGGGGTGCTTTACAGCTGAGCGTCCGACGGGAGCTCGGGATGGCTGCATTCAACACACACACAACGACGACAAAAAGTGCACAATCGCCGCAAACAACAAGGAACAGATGAACAACAAAACGTATCACACCGTAAACAGACAAAGACGGAGCACATAAACAATTTATCATAAAAGTGCATCTGGGGAGAGACATAACAGTTCTGCTGCGTTGTGCAAAACAAGAGTGAGGGAGACACACAGAGAAGAGACGTGGAGCTGTACATTAAGACACGAATAAAGCCTCGTACCGACCAGACACTTCTCCACTTTTTAATCTCGGCGGAGTTGTTACGAGTCTATTACCAGACTTTATGTGTCTCTGCCACCTTTACAGAGCAGGAGGACAGCTGGCCCTACCTCGTACTCCTCCTTAAAGCCGTAGCCCTCGGAGCACTTCATCTGGGTGATGTGCTGCAGGAGGTCGGCCACGCGGATGGCCGGGTGCAGCTGTCCAGTCTGGTACGGGACGTCCGCCGGCTCCCTCTTCCTCAGAGAGTGCGTGTGCGACTGGACCAGGCTGCTCGTGTCGCTGCCCATGTTCTGGCTCTCATCTGGGGGACATGGAGACGAGAAGACACAAAACCAGGTCAGGATGGACAGACGGGAGCGGGAAAGTTTTAATCAAAGACAAAATGGACAGTGGTGACATAATGCTCGTAACATATGACATTTACATCTCTTTAAGCAATTCGTTTGAACTCACTTCTCACTTAACTCACATATGAACAGATGGCACATTATCTCATTTACCGTTAAGCATGATATCACCACTCCAGATTGACAAACAAGTCAACTAGTAATCTGTTTGTTATGGATGGTCACAACAACACAACATCATTGAGTAATAGGATGAATCATGTGGTGGGAAGGTTCACGTCCATCTGTCTCAGTGTGTGGCTGGAAAATACTCACTGACACAAACCTGACTGCTCTATAGGCTGAAAATGGCGACTAAGTGGAACATCTAGATATTTTGTATTGGTATTTAAAATAATATGAGCCCTTTAATGTAAAAAAAAGTGAGAAAAGTTTTTTTTTTCATAAATAAGGCTGCGATGAGAAACCAGGAATAAGCTTTGGTGCAATATATGTTCCCTTGAGATGGAAACTGCACACTGTATCTGAGAAAAAGGGCTTGTTCTTTCTTTTTCATAGTGGGGAACCATTAAAAGACATAATTTAAAGTATGTTCTGGTAAAAAAGTTTCATAGTTTTACTTTAATAGCGATGCTGCACTGTTGCAAACAAGTGTAGCTCAGATTAGCTATTTTCAAAGTGTGTGGATGGCTCTACACTGGGAGAAACAGCACACTATGACTGTACAAATCCACATAAGGATGCTGTAAAACAACACTTTTCTCTTTTACTGGCAGCACATTATGTCATCTGTGGATTCATACAAAGAGACAGAGTCCACTCCAGCCTTTTCATACTGTAATCCAGTCAGTGGCAGACATGAGGCACAGATGCTGTGGGGAGCCAGCGGACGATGGAGGGTGCCCAGAAACATGGAGGAGGAGGAGGATGTGAGTGGGGTGCGGTGGGCCACAGTGAGCATGTTGCAGCAGGCACCGTCAGAAACATCACAAAAAACACAGCGTGGATTCAACCCCCGCCACAAGTGAAGAAGAAGAAAAAAAAAGAAAAAAAAAAGCCCTTAAAACAAAACAACAACCCAGGAGGGAAGCGGAGATGGGAGGAGAATGCATGGGGTGATGCTGCCATGGGGCACCGTACGTACTTGGACCATGCTAGGCTAATGGTGGCTTGGTGGCACGATACGGAGGGTGGTGAGATGCTAACATGTCCACTGCTCATGCAAATAAATGTCAGAATGTCCATGTCAGACGCAGCCTCGCACTGTCGGCTTGCGTTCTGAGTAAACACCACCTCCTTCCCCCAACCCAGGGCCCAGTTGGGAAAACTTACCATTAATGGGCACTTTTTAGATAGCAGATACATTAGAGGTTATGTATGTAAAGAGAAAGAGAGGAGAAGAGAGAGGAGAGAGGGGATAAGCAACAATACAGCATGAGAACCTGTCACAGTAGAGTGTTTTTAGAGCTACGCTACAGGGCAAGATCACATGCCTCCTCCAAACTGCCTAAGTAGTAGCCTTAGTCAAAGAGGGGGAATGTTGAGTGGATGGATGGGGGAATTTCAACAGTGCAAGACAAAAGTAAAAAAAAAAAGAAAAAACGAAACAAGAAGGTCATGGATTTCAGGGAGAAAAATAATGGTGAAATTCTGATCATCTCTGGATTGGTCTGTTTAGAGTTTGTGGCAAATCTGGCTAATTTGTGTTTTAATTGTTCACTGACATTTTGACATTTTCTACTTTTGTATAATTTGTATTTGCTTGTAGTGACACCTGCGTTTGTGCTACTTTTACATGAAAATATGAAACGAAATTAAAAATTTCCCTAGTCTCGTGTGATCCAATCAGTTTCAATCATTAACCTCAGCTGATGAGACGAGGCTGTGACTGAACGTGTCACCAGTGAAAGCATGTAACCTTCTGTAATTTCATGTTGATTGTTTCACGCTTCATTAAATGTGGGACTACCAGAAGAAGCTGCAACGACGGCCATGATGAAAGAGGCTGTTTTGAGTTGCACTAATGTGAAAAAATAAGCTTAAACTGTTACTCGAGTGTTTTGACGCTGGTGGTGAAACAAGAAAGTCGCTCATTACATTAACAGTCGTCAGAAATCCTAGTGCCCCACTTAGTACTTACTGCAGTGTGTGCTGCGCTGCGAGAAAAAGACGCTGCACTTTAAAGCTGCTGTGCTTTCTTAGCACAGGCCACTAATAATTAAAAGGAGAACAAAATGCTTTTTTATTATTCTATTTTATCACTCAACAGGATGAATAAACACTGGTGATACCAAAACAAAAGTAAGTAGGTCACTAGCAGTTAGCCAAAGGCATGGGGAGCGACATTAAAAAGAATAATAGAAAAGGTTGTTGTTGTTTTGGAAGGGGGGAGGGAGGGGGTTAAATGCGTAGTGAGGAGAGAGGGGAGGAACGGGAGGGCAGCACGCTAAACTTTGGATCGAGATATTGTTGAGGAGGGGGCGCTAAACGAGAAGCATTATTCTGTCTCCCTCCAGTGTTCTTCGCTGCTCTTTGACTCGGGTCGGTGTCTGCGGCTTCAGCGACTGCCCCCCTCAGTGCCCCCCCGGACACTCCCCCACATCCAGTCCACATGTCTGTCCATGCATATGAGAGGTCAAACACGTATGTGACATCACACGCACGACACGCAATGCGGATGGGATGGAGTGAAGCCAGCCTCAGCCCAAGAGAGCCCCCTCGTTGGACGGGAAGGGGACGGGACGGGACGGGGGGTAAGAGGAAGAAGGAGGGGGGAGAGAAGCAGCAGGCAGGTATGAAGGTGAGGAAGCCATCTTTAGTAAAAGAGCCAACAAAACCAAAAAAGATGGGAACAGAAAGTCTTACTTTATCCTCTCAGGTATGTCCTTAGACAGCTGTCTGATCATTGAACTAGCACTGGTTTTAAAGAAATCAACAGCAATGGAGGAAGGAAATGTGTCTCACCTAAGATAGCGGTTGGCACAAAGGGATCTGCTCATACCAGCATAAAAAGTCAAGATGGAGGAGGAAAGAGAGTCGCAGTAAATAAAAAGAATTAGTCCAACAGTGAAGAACAACAAAATGGACAGTATTTCTTCTGAGACTTTCCTGGAAAAACCTCATTATACAGTAAGTCTCCATGATTAGAAATCGAGATGCCCTTTCCCTCATCTAATCAATGAGCTGTGATCTGATTACATAACACATGCAATTAAGGAGATCATTTGGAAAACAGTAGTCATACCCAAACAGTTAAATCCCATCATTAGAAAAATGAAATCAAAATGAATGTAGCAGCGTGTAAAAGCCATTTAAAACAATCTAACTTCTCATTTATGTCCAGCTGTTAAAGTATCTATTTTACATTACACCACATTATTGTTATAGTATATGTGTTACAAGGCATTTATATTGTTTTATTGATGAGTAAATTGTCAGTTTTGGCAAAGAGCGGCCTTCATAGAGCATCTCTGGCTGTACTCCTGTGTTGACAGACAGACTTAGATGTAATGCAGCATGTGTTTACCTGGGTAGTAGGAGTTGGTGGGCATTGAAGAACTGAGAGTGTTGGCTTTAGGCAGCGTGAAGGAAGAGGGTGAGGATCCGGCTACAGATGAGAAAAAATCAATACATGATATCAGTAATCCTGTCGGCTCTGCTGCGTTCACTGGAGTAAAAGGAGCAACGCGCTGTAAACACACTTTGATACGACTAATAACCCAGGTTTCCTAAAAGTGATCTAATTCAAATGACATAAAATCAATTTTTGGAGGAATCAAGACATTACACCGTGCATTATGTTGTTTGTCATACTCTTGAATAACAATGGGACGAATGGGAATAACAAATACGTGTGAATAAAGAGCCATTCTTGTTGTAAATGGAAACATAAACAACTCAAGAATCATCTGAAAAACAAACCATTGGAATTGTTTAAATTACCATTATTCCCAAACCGCCTTATCGAAAAGAATATTAATAATGAACAAAGAAAAGCAGTTCATTAAACAACAATGTGCAAATGTACAAACTAATATCATGCTTTTATTCATCTAGAAACTATAAACTAAATGTCTATTACACTTTTGCCGCCTGCTGGCTCCATAATAACGCTGTTTTAGTCTGTGTGAGTTAAATTAGTTTTGATAATGTTTCTAATACTTCTACTCACTTATATTTATCCATCATAAACCAATACTGTGAAGATATTTAGTGTTTCTCTGCAGCTTGTAAGATAAGTTTGAATAAGATAGTCAACTCGTGTTACTTCGTTCATTGCAGTGCAGAGAAATAGCGCCTGTTCACGGCTCAACAAGCATCTGTGAGTCTCTTGTTTTGCAAATTCACTTCCTCTTCACAGTTTCACACAAAAGTCCACTACACCACGTGTCCAGAGATTGTAATGAATACCATTAAAAGCTATTAACTTTGGTTTAGTCGCATTATTATTACTTCATACACAACCTGAGCAACGGAGGGATACATGGGAAGTTAGTAACACACTTAAATGCTTCTGTCCAATGAAAAGACTTGTGTGTATTAGTGCTTAATACACTCTAATCATTACCAACAGCATGCCCCATCACTGACTAAGCCTCCTTTATTTATTGTTGGAGCATGTTTTACTCATATGTAATTGTCCAATTAACACGTGAGGGTCACCTGGTATTTTAACACAATCACGGCCGTCCCGTTTAAACTGTTTGAGCTCTCGGTGTTGCGTGTTCAGGTCTAATCTCTGGCGTGATGTTTTAAGCCACAGTGACACTATTGACAGCCATATAAGGTCACAAAGACCGTGAGAGCGCTCAGCTGCGCCTCAGAAGGCCGTCCTTTAATAGACTGAGTAAGAAGTAATGGATTGAAATCATCTGTGTTGACGGACGCCGGCAGATTTGAGCATCCACACTAACAGACAGTTAATCAAGGTCAGAGCATCTTTGGGGCTCATCCCCAGCAGGGTGTGGACACGGAGGCTGCTGCGCCGCTTTAATCTCATGCTTTTGACTGGGATTATACCAGGTCAAGCCCAGAGTGCAGACGGAGCAGAGCTGTCCATCTAAAAGTATTAAGTTTAACCTAGGACAGAGAAAATGAATAGGTTATCACAACAATGGGGTTTTATATACACTGGTTTGTGTATCCAGTAAGAAGTGAAGACAGACTGAGGGTCACAATGTTCTCCTCTGGGAACTAATGTTTACAGACGGGCTTTGAGGATTATAAAAGGACTTGGTTATTGATCCAAAAACAAGAATCATACAGTTCTTGTTTCAATGGTAGAATCATTTTAGCCTCTGCGTTTACATTTAGTTCATTTAAAGTAATGTAAAGTCATATAAAGTTCATGTTAAGTATTCTAAAGAAATGTATGAGTCTTTTGAAGAACTCTCCCTCTGAAGATCATTCTTTTTGTGAATCATATATAAAGACCTCTTTATTCAAAATATCAGACTGTTTTGAAAGAGCGAGCCACTGATTGAACCAACAATGATGCACTGCAGTTTTCAGAACTTGCAAAGACAGATTTTGTGAATACATTTGTATAAAGAGACAGTTTTAAGGCTCTATTTGTAAGGCCGTGGTAAATGAAGAAAAACGTTTTAATGATGACTCTCTTACTTTAAAACTTTAATTTTTTCCCCTAAATGAAGCAGCTGTCTTTTTTTGCTTTTTTAAATCCAACTTGAGCAACAAGCCTGTCCCCAGTTTGACTAATACCTGTGCAGCCTTTCTCGCCCAGTCTTTTACGCCGCTTCCTTCGCGCTCCGTGTGCGACGGTGAAAGGCGACCACAGTGACGCAGATCCTTACCTCTGCCGTTGAGCGTGAGCGCACACTCGCTGCGGGTGTTGAGAGTGAGCGCACACTCGCTGCGGGTGTTCAGCGTGTGGTTGTGGGTGTCCATGAAGGAGAGCGCCTCGTCACAGTTGGTGCCCTGCTCTGTGTAGCTCTTGTCCATGGAGTTGACCATCACCGTCATCTCCTGCCGCGTGCTGTTCAGCGTCTCTTTACGCTTCTTGGCCAATTTCCTTTGTAGAAAATAAAATAAAAGCAATCAATCAGATAAAAACGGCAGCAAATGTGTGTGAATCCAATCTGACAGGACGCTGGTCGCATGAGTCATAGATGTAATGAGATGGCAGTGCTAATGTGCCCCGGGCTGTGGTCGCATTAGGTTTTTATTAGGCTCCAGATGCTTTTTCAGGCGGTGAAATATAAATCCATGAGAATAAGGGAAAGGTGTGACACCCTAACCCAAATACATCAGCGGCCCTGATGATTTAAAATTAGCTATAGGATTTGGGGGCGGAAGAATTAGAGTTGCGAACAGTGAACTGAAACAGTCAACCTGCTTTTATTGACCTACTTGGAGTTGATGTGCGAGAGCCTACAATCTGTTCTTGATCAAACAACATTAAAGCTTACGTGTGGATTAAACATGGCAGGATTTATCCACACAATGGTCTTTTTAATTTGCAAAGCTTCTTTGTCATGTTCTTATGCAGCTCTTTTTAGTTAAGTACCTGTCTGTCGCGGGATTACACAAAAACTACTGCTGCAAATGTCGCGATACGAGATGGAACAGTAGAGCTGAGGACAAAAGTGAATTTTCTTTCTTAATGTGTTTGATTGTCCAGCAGCAGTATTGACATTTTAAGGAGATATGACACAAACTGGCTCTTTGTTTGACATTGTTACAGGGAGAACTCAATCACAGGGCACTCTTTTTAGGAGAGTCCTGTACACACATAACTACACAAGCAAAATAAAGTGTTCTACAGTCATTACTTTCTTTTCTACCACAGCTCCAAGTAACTAGACAACATTTTTCCTTTTGGTTAACACAGAACAGAAAAATCAATGGTCATAATAGTTGGTAAAGTTGAAAAAGAAAACAGTGGAGAGTTGGCCTTGGTGAAACTCTTTTTCCCAAAGCAGCCTTTCAGAGTCTGCCCATTGTTCACGGAACACGTCTACACAATAGTTGACCTCAGAGGTGCATTGAGCAACACCGTGCAGCGCCGTTAAGGTGTACCTGACCTCTGACCTCTTCAAGATGGAAGTCAGAAACAGAAGAGGAATTCCCTGCAGCGATAAATAAAGAATGGCATTGTCACTCTGGACATTTAATTCGAATCTCAACAGAAAGTGCATTAGGGAGCGACGGCAAACAGCTTGAGAGTGAACATACTGTAGTTGTATCCATATCTAATGCCCGCCACTGCTCTGTAGCTGGAGGGGAGCGAGCGGTGTAAAAATTAACTATGGCAGTCCTCACACTGATCCCCGCACTTTGTTACTCTCCGTGTGACCCCTCAGCTTATTTGGACTGCAGTCTCTCTCACGGACAACCGCTGTCTAATGATGCACTCCCGCTGCTTTGTTTTCGCAAATCTCTTCTGTTTATTCAATTCCGCCGCCGTCTTGTGCCATATGGCAACAGGCCCCCGCTGCCTTCAAACAGTCATTTGCTCTGAAGGCCGCGACGTGAGGCTAATAGTGGATCCGTTCTTCAGAAAGCCGAGTGACAAAGTAGTGACATTTTCATCTGCCGGACGCACTTTCTGTCTTTAATCTGCAATTAGAGCCTGGAACAAAATGGCAAGCTTGTCTCATATTTTCCGCTACAGCTTCACATTGTAATAGGAAACCAATAGAGGGAGAAGGAAAGCTGCGTGTACCTCGGGCGATATTAAGACTGAATCAGCACTGTGTTCACTCATGGAGAAGACTACTTAATCCACGTTTTTGCTACTCTATCACTGTTCTTATTTTTTATGTCTGCTAGGACTTGGATTTCCGCTTTCCTGGGCAGTGAAACGGGAGCTCTGCGGATAAACGAGGCAGCACAGACACCGACGCCAAAATGAGGAAAGCACCAGCAATACTGGGATGTTTGCTAGGCACTGTGGGTGTTAGATTAAGATTAATTGGCATGCTATTCTCTGCTCATTTGTAAGAAGGGAAAATGTAATGATAGATGACTATATTATAGGGTCTGATGTGCTGAGGAAGATCGTACAAGGAAGTTTACAGAGGAGAGTTTGTGAGCGCTGATGAATGTGACTATTTATCATTTGCCCTGGGAGTTAGCGTAATGTAGCACACATGGAAAGATCCCATCAGGAAATGTGTAAGACGACTCGCTTGCAGGCACGCCCGACCGTAAAACCAGACATTTTCATGAACATTTGAGAGGGATAAGACAGGCAGATGGCAGAGGTGTTTGTACAAGTAAAGACTGTGCAAACACTCCAGGTAACTATATTAGGCAAGTCTCATTAGAGAGACTGACAAGACAGGCTTGGCATATCTGAGATCTAAGCAAGTATAGAGCTCCTAACTCCACGATTTCTGCTTCAACAAAGAGGAAGCTGCACGGATTGTCTGCTTGTGTTTGTGTGTGTTTTGCCAGAATGTCTGTTCAGTGGGAGGTGATGCTGCTGCAACTTCTAAAACGAGAGCTTCAAAACCTCCGTCGCAGCGTGGCAGGCCTCGTTTCTGCACCGGAGCGAGCCTAAACCTCGTGACACTGGGACCAATAAGGCTTCATTAAACGCGCCGCACACATCCGCCGTTCGGGGGTTTGTGTGCACGTCTGTGTTAGATGACTGACATCCAGCTGGGAGGGGCAACAGAAGCCTCTTTGATTAACCCAGCAGGGGCAGTTCACTAGTTGTTTATAGTCTAATCTCCCTTTTCCAACTTTCCTCTGTCTCTAACACATTCTCCACCCTGTCTGTCCGTCCATCACCCGCCTTTTTATTCTTCATCTCTATTTATTTACACAAGCGTATGAAAAATAAATGCATACTCCTTACCACAATGCTGCTCACATGATCGCTTAATCAATTTCGCAGAGCTGCAATTTTTGGAACAAATAACCATTTTTTCATTCATCAAAAAACAAAATAGCGAACATGCACAGCTATGAAATCAATACAGTCGCTGTAAGCATGATTACAACGAGGAATAAGTATGTGAAGTGTTAAAGTGTAGCTACTTTAATTAAAACTGAAGCACAAAGTTTAATATCTAGAAGTATGGTTGATTTTGAGCATGTTAAAAATGCAAATACACCATTTAAACTTCAACATCTCACGGCTGACATGGCTTAGCGGCGCTCGATACGCTCCGCTCTAACCCGGGCTCATCAGGATGCACAGCTCGTAGATGCAAAAATCTGCTGGACTTGTAGCAATTAACGGGATTCTTACTGCATGTTCGACTTGTAAGGTTTAATGAAGGCTCTTGCCCTGAGCGTATTGTGTTATACATGGTGCGTTTAGGGGGCCGGCCGACTGCAGGTACGATGGGGCTGATTATGTATACTAACAATACTGAGAATGTGGACGTGAGTTTGAGATTATACAGTTTTATTTAGACATGTTCTCGTCTTTATGCACTGCAAGAGGTTTTAATTATTCCAGACAGTTTGTTTATCATTACAGACACTTTCTGATCTGAACAGTAAATGAAACTATTTCCTACAACATGATACATAATGAAATGAAGAAAACTGTGACCCTGACTACACTGGCAGTATGTTTTAAATGCGTAACATTTATATTTAATTTGACATTATATTGAGAAAGACAATTGTGTTCGGTATGTGTACTGTTCAAACTTTTTTCACTTTAACTAAAAACAATAGTGTTTCCATATTCAACACATATAAGAGTTGAGGAAGAAGTGGCTGTTGCCTTTGGTCAAATCAAAGCAGGTACATGTTTACCTAAAAGCTGATAAAAAGGGCAGCATTGATTTGACTGTAAAACAGAAACCTGATCCAGATCAGTCCAATGACACTATTAAAAGTTGATAACATGTGTTGTAAAAATGCTAAAGAGAACCTTGCTTTATAAAAACCTACACTATTAAATGGGTGTTTTCCAGCCAGCAGTGAAACAGATATAATCTCCATCCTATCTGTGGTTAATGACTTCTTGTAATCTTGACATTATTGGATGCTTGTGTTTATAGGTTTCACTTTGAAGAAGGTGGTTAGACGTGTCCTCCATGAGAAGTACTGTGGTTAATAATATGGAGGACTTCCAGAGTCAGATAAGACATCCTTAGGTCTGTGGCTCACTTCTGTCACTCAGCGTGTGATGGAGTGAGTGTTTCATTTTAATATGGCTGCTGCTACCTGCTCCTGCCTAGATAGATGGATACAAGTCTCCAGAGAATAAAGAGCCAATTGCAACTCTTGCCCCTTTGCCCATTGATCTGTGCCTCGTCCCCAGCAGCGGCAGCACCTCGGCCGGTGAGGCCACCTGATTAAAGAACGTGCATATATTTGATCACACATGTAAGTGCATGCCAAATGAGCGCACTGACTGATGTGGTGCTGCGTGCCAGCTCCTGCGGCCATTTTTGGCAATATACCTAAAGTGCATATATTGGCGAAAGCAGGATGTTCTGATGCCTTTAAAGACTTTGATGAATGCATAAGAGGATTAATGGGCTTCATCAATCATAGAGGTGCTGCAATCTCATGGCTCACAAGCACAGATGACACTTGGAGAATGCCTGAGTAAAAAACATCCTGAGAGTGCAGTTTGTAATTAATTTGACAATGTAATACTGTGCATATACAAAATACTTGACATACTGGCGCTTCATCTATGTTAGCATTTACAACGTGGAGAAATGCAGAGCAACACTCACTAACATTTCAGAGGTTTAATGTTAGGTGTTATGTTATGTTAGGTGTTGGATGTTTTCCTTGTGTCTGTAATTACAGATTTATATTAAGACATTTCAGTGTAAAACGATGTCAAAAGGTAATTTGAATTCTCAAATGCAACTGCAAATGAGCTTTACCTTTACTACAGTATATACTCAAAGCTGATGGTTAATCCAGTGGTCATATACTTTAATAATGAACTGAAAATGTCTTTATAAATAACCTCTCTTCTGTGTTTTTAATGGAAAATACATATTCAAATGTTTACATGAGATGATATTTTATTTCTCAATTAATGACAAACAAAAGGAATCTAACATAAAATAATATTTCTGCAGCTGGAAACATTTCATATTATAGCCTTTGAATCTAAAGCAACCATTAATTGATCAACTCAGGTTTAAACTGTATCAGGTGAGATGCAGAAGCATTACTAGAGTTAAACAAAGCACATGCAGGTTACCAGGCTTTATCGATGCCATCTCAACATTCCTGTTTGTTTCTGCGAGAGCCTCGTTTCTTTCCTGTTCAGTTTGGCCCGTGTTCGTTCACAGCTTTGATGGCACCACTTCTCTAAGTCACCGGGGCTTTCCATTCACAGCAGCTGTGATCTAATATGAGTGACACACTGTGTATTCAGAGTAGTATTATCTGCAGGTGTATTCTAAGATGTTCTTTGATGTGCAGCAGCCTCCTTTCTATCCTCTGATCACAGTCATCTCAAGACAGATTAGTCGGCATCCATCACAAAGAGAGTCTATGAGCTACAGCAGCGAAGACGCAGAGATGCAGAATAAGCTGCTTTTTGTATTTAGAGATGTCATTTGTTATGTATTTAGTAAATAAAGGAGCTATAGTTTTATGTTTGAGAGCTCTAAATAGAACAGAGGTTATTCACATCGGCCTTTTTGGAGTCTTAAGCCTTAGACACAACTCCACCATCACCATTAAATCCATTGGATGGACATGCAATAAATAAAAACATGCTTGAAAAAAGGGAGAAAAGCTTATGAGTGAATAGGATGCACTGCAGTGTTTAAAATCAAGAGATCATCACATGCATTGGGGTTAATCTGGTGCTACATGCTAGTTCAGGTGTGAGTCTTGAGTGTTTTAAAGGGATTAAGTTTGTTATAGTTATGTTATAGTATGGTGTTTGGTGAATATAGCTTCCATGTGTACAAAATCTGAATTTTTTGGACTAGCTCATTGATGTTCTGGGCACAACTTAAGCCCAGATGCACCGTGATAGGCACTTCAAAAAATAAATCTAACTTTGACAAATCAACAGAGATGAAATCATTGGAGGCGAATAAAAAATTCACACTCAGTAAAAATGCAGTAGCTGCTGCATTGATTTTTTTCGTTCAAAAGATGAGTTTGGCAGCCGTACTTTCATTAAGGCAGTTTAGTTCATCATTTGATAAACAAACTCCTTAAAGGCTACAAGAAATCCCAAGTGCCTTAACGCTGCAGCGGCGGGTTTACATCGCGGGTGTAGCTGCCTTTCAGAAGCCGTGCCAAAGTGACAGACAGCGCGAGGTGCTCGTCGCGTGGAGATGCCGTGGAGTGGCGTCCTCCGCTCTCCCAGCAGAGATTACAGGGGCCTCTGTAATCGCTCTGGGCAGGACGAGGATGACATGGCTGGCATGCATGGGAAACAGCGTGTGGGTGAGAAGCATGGCACTAACATTACACAAAGTGGTTACTTACAGGTAGTAAGTGTAGGAGTGATAGGTTCTTCTGCCGAGTGGGGTGGTGGAGGATATAAGCAGTGGAGGAGGGGAGGGGATGGAATGAAAAGGAAAGAAAAAGTAAAAATATATTAATGTCTGAAAAAAGAGTAGAAATGAACAAAATCAGATATGGTGGTATACGTGGAGGTAAACTAGTGATTGTGAGGGCAAAGGTGATCGCTTGGAGTCATGTCAGGCCTGGCACAGAGGCCTTCGTAGACAGTGCACAGTACATTAACTCTAATCAGAGTCTAAAGCACGTCAAGGCAACTCAGAAACAACTGCGCTCGCACTAACCTTCCTCCTGCCTTTTATGAACACATCATTTTATACACCAATAAAAATTACCATATCTGACCTCTGAGGTTGAAACCTAATGAGCGATTTGAATGTCTAAACACAACTACCATTCCCTGTTGGTAACAGTAAATTACACAAAATACAAGCAATGAAGTCGTCTCCATCTCTGGTTTGATTAAAGCTAATTGAAAACAATTCCATTACTCGGCTGATTTTCACACCCGCCCACTGATCTGAGCTACGCAGTCAGGACCTGCTGCAGAAAAATCGAGAATCTGATATTGCTGTCAGAAATAAACATGGAGAATAGTGATTACATTGGTACGTAACTACATCTTTCCTCCCAGCTCCATCTTCACCAATTACTTTACAGACATTCATTAATTCAGACAAAGAGAGGTGTGTTTCAGTTAATATATTTACACCTTTATAATTGAGACAGTGAAAAAAAAAAAACAGTTTGGAGTCCACTGAAGACATCTTGAGTAAAGTTGAGAAAATGACACTGTAATATTTCTTGCTGTGGACAAAAGGGCGCTGGTATTTGCTGAGCTTCGAGCTTCTTGATTGCTTTGATATGCGCTCTCACCAGTACGAGCTCTGAGGCTAATGTAAACTTAGCCTTTAGCGATTTACGGCCGAGCTTTTTCCTTCTGAGCCTTTCATCATGTTTTCTTTCTTATCTGCTTCCCTCCTTCTCTAAACCACAGGCCTCAAAAACATTTTCGTATTCCCATTCCAATGGCATTGAAGCGCAGCGCATTTGTTTGAGGAGGCCGTGGAAACGGATTAATTTTTCATGGCACACAGTATCTCATGGTTGTAAACAGCCTTAATGGGGCGTATCAACACAATCAAATTAATTATTTACTACGGCACTGACAATACTACCGTTTGAGGGAGAAACATACAAAATATTAAAACAGAGAGTACCATTAGCATGCTCACACTCCTTCACCAACATGGTTTTTTTTTCATATTTGAACAAACAAGATGAATGCTCACCTCTTCTTCATGAGCAGTACGACTCCTAAGAAGATGATGACGAAGAGGAGGATGCCAGCGATGACCCCAGCGATCTTCACCGTGTGGTCGGTCTGTTTCTCCGGCTCCACGGCGTCGGGTTTGTGAGTGGCTGCTCCTGGAAACCATCACGGCACAAAAGGTCAAACAAACCAAATTTTTAATGAGACTCCCTCCAGCTGAATGTCACAACCCTTCATTATTGTCATACATAATCCAGTAGCATTTTACATAACTATTCTTTAAATATTTTCTCTGATTAGTGGTGTTTCCATAAATTGAGATTGCATTTAAAAGTTTTGATGCCTGTTTGAGTTGGTGACAAAGTGAAAATTTTCCTTGAGATGACCTTGAGAGAACAATTCAACATTTGGAGTGGACAGGATGACTATTTTATGTGAACACAATGTTTATTATTCTCTCAAAATACCAATATAACAGTCAGCTAATAGTAAAGAGCATGTTTTACTATCTGAGCACAAACCAGAATCTTGTAACCATAGCAACAGTAAGCCTTCATCTGAAAGAGATTATTCATAAATGAGCTAACATGACAACAGCACATACTACAATTATTCATTATCAGTATGCCGAAAACCTAGAAAGAACCTGCATTCATTCATTTCTTCATTTATTTTCTTTTGCCTGATACTTTTAGGTGTTTCAGGTGAATTTTCAAGCAACTTTTGACAATGGACAGTTTGTGGCAGGGCTGACTCTTAGAAACACACATTGACAGACAACCATTCACCATTCACTGTGGGCAATTTATCTATTTTAGTTCAACTGACCTCTACATTTGGACTTTGGGCGCGGAGAGAAACCACATTAACACAAGGAGGACACGCAGACTCTTCACAGAAAGACCGAGACTTGGCCTTCTGGGGATCGAACTCATGACCTTCTTGCTGTGAGACTAAATACTCTGCCACTGTGCACCCCAAGTACTACATTTATACTGTATGTTATTGCTGGAAAATGACTACAACTGGTCTAAGCAAGGTGTTCTTTCGCTCTGCAATGGGCAATTAAAACCTATAATGCATACTTCCTGTTTGATTAACCATTTAAAGGCTAAATTAATATCTAGTTCGAACAAGGTAATCACATTTTTTGCTTGAAACATTTTCATCTGTGTTTTTTTTTTCCTTCAAAAAGTGGAAACAGTTTTCACAATAAACTCTTGCGTCAGCTGTTTCAAGTTTAGGGGCTGTTATCTGGGAACACATATTTGTATTTGTATAGGTATTCTTCTGTCAAAAATGAGACAGAGGCATTAAAACAGATTAAATGCACCCTTATTTCAAAATGTAATGAATAAAACTCTGGAATATCACAGTTTATTTGCCTGTTATTAGTTCATAGATATGCATCTTATTGATATCTTTTCTTTTTCCAACATTTTGCATCAAATTCATGACTTGACCCAGATTTGATCCATTTACTGATATTCTTTAAAATCCTGTAGTGTATGCATATCAATACAATATTGATATGCATACACTACACTGACTCGTCTTGGAGGAACGTTTTCTTCAGTAAGTGGCTCCCTTTTGTCTCCACCTTAAGCTGCGTCCTTAGTGGACATAAGCGCTCCACGGATCAGTCTGTATGGGAAGAGATAAGTCCACGCCATCTTTACCCTTGGTTAATCATGTTTGGGGCAAATGGTTGCTGGGCTGTATAAAAATGTAGGATGCAGGCAGGAGAGATAATACCCCAGAAAAGATAAAAAAGCCCGAAATAACCAAAACATTAAATATCGGCTTGAGAGGGGAGATAGTCGACAACGAGACGCAAAAAAAAAGAGGGAGACTGGGTGGAAAAGCGGCTTGTTTTAACAGCATCTGCTCCGTGGGAAGTGATAAGAGGCACTCTGCTGGAATCACAACTGTCCACCTGAACAACACCATTATTCCTTGTCACTAGGGGTAAATTTAGAATGATAAATTGTTATGTCAGACAAATCTGTTACAGCGGGCTTCCTTCGCTCTTCAGTGCTGCCATTTTCTCCTACTATCAAAAAAAAAAAAAAAAGGAAATATCCATCCCGGGCCAGTGGTGACATATTGTTCCGGCTCCGGTGCGTAGTTATCAACAAGCGGGGCCTTTATTTAAATGGGAGTTTTTAAAGCAGAGCGGCGGCAGATTTCGGGAGCGCTGACATAACAATCACAGTTGAAGAGATGGAGTCGATTTTGTCTCGATATTCTGTTACAGACTAATGTAACAGGAATGCCATCGGTGACACTTCAGCTCAATTGCTGCATGAGTTTCTAACAATAGCTGTGGTCACATAGACATTTCTTTTTTCACTCGTTTTCTGTCATTTATCCTGTTATCCTGATGGGGTACACCTGGCCTTGACTAGCACCAATTAATCATATGGCTTAGATTACCATTTACTTTTACAATTTAGAGTCACCAATTCATCTATATATTCCTTTGGCTAATCACATGCACTCCAGACATTTATTCAAAACATTTAAAGGTCCACTGTTGGATTATATAGGAACCCCTCATTCAATAGTCAGTCCATTTTAAGTAATGCATAATCACATCAAAATAACTTTTTTTTTGTTTAAGTTGGAAAAACAGACACGTAAAACTCCACAGAACAAAGTGGAAGAAGCCATTTTCATTCCATGACTTCCTGTTTCTGTTCCTACGGGTGCCCAGAGAGGACAAACTGAGCACTGCTGGAGGAGAAGCACACTCATGAAGGTTTAAGACAACTACGAACTAGGCTGATGTTGCCTGTAATTTAAACTCTGACCTTTTTCCACTGGGTTTGTTCACAGACAACAGTATGTCCCTGCAGGGCTTCCATAGCTGTTCACATGCTTTGTAATTCTCATAAAAAGTCCACCAACTGATATAAACTGATCCAAGATGAATATACATTTTCCTTTAAGTACGTTTGTGCTTGAGGAAAATGTGCAATGTGGCAGTGACTTTAAATATGTACAACAACTCTGTACAGTATTTGAAAAACATGCTATTTGCAATTTGTGGTAAAACTGATGAAAATATTTTTCATTTGGTTGATTCATTGGGTGCAAATATTAAAAATTGCATTCACTGCGGTCTTTGGCAATATATACAGTATCTGCTGCACACATTACAATAACTTAGCTCAGTCAATTAGATCATTCAAATTAGTATTCAGCTCCATTATGGCTGATTACATTCTCTTGCATTTATGTGAGAATGTACATTTAGCCATGATATGATGCTTTATCAAATGATTATTATTTAGACTAGACTAAAAGTGCAGATGTACTGGAAAGTTTGCTCATGGTCTGGAGGATTTTCATTTTAATTCTGTTTATTTCTGGGAAGTCTGAGTCATAGAACTGTGACTTGCTCTATTCTTGATTATTCCATATATCTGCACAATGAGCATCACTTTCCTGTGTTTACAGTTGTCACCGCTAACTCCAACGAGCACTTAATCTCAGAGAAATAATGAGAAATATTCATAAAAGAGGATTAACTCCTGTCAAAAATCTCCAACACTGACACATCAAATAGCAGTCACACCTCAAACAGGTCTTTCAAGTCCAGTAATAACGAAGAGATGAAGGCAGCAGACGAACCCTGCGAGTCTTTGATTTAATCACAACAATTCAATGCCGTAACAAAAACAAGACAATAAACACGAGCGCACATGCAATATTCCACTCGTTTGTTTTTCCTGCGCAGAGAATCGTCAAGATGGCTGCCAAATTAAAAAGCTAGTGGGTAAAACAAAGTGGTGAAAGAATAATTGAGAAAGTAAATACGCAGAAGTGTCTGACCTGTTAGTTGGCTGTCGCCTGCCGCTGGGGCGATGCGGATGTAGGGGGTTGTGAGTTGAGTCACGAGAATGGCGGCTGAGTATTGTCAGTGGATCCACGCCGCATGCAGCACAGAGACAGAGAGAAAGGCCACACTGAAGCTGAAAAGTGCCATACAACAGTCCCCACCTCCATGCAGTATTAGCAAGCACTTTCAATCTGTTTCACCGAGTTAGCAAGACTCGCGCCTGGTTTAAAGTACGGCTCATTGTTGGTGGACATCTCTGTAAAAATATATCCTGTTCTTAAGAGTCTTGAAAGGCTTAATACACAGTTTACAACATCATTTAATGTCATTTATTCATACACAGACATGAGTTAACTACATTTTTTACTCAAGTCGAGCCTCCTGATGGGACAGATCCTTTATAATGGAGCTGGCTCTAGATTTAATGTTTAATGTAGATTGATGATGCTCTACGCACTGCCTTTTTTACAGTTTATTTTTATTTTTATTCAGATTATCACAGTCAAACCCACCTCAGGACAGAAAAACAGCAGAATTTCAATGGTTACTCATTTCAGTGCAGAGTCTCATGCGCCCAGAGTGGTAAGTAACCCCTTAGGTAATAAATTAATCTTCGCACTTCTCCGCGGTATGGGCTATTTGACTCCGGCCGATCGAGCCGCGTGGACGCAGATATCGGGGGCTCCGGCAGAAATCTATAGCTGGAGCGGCAAGCGACCTCGCAATATATACGAGACTGTCAGGCGGCGTGACAGGCCCTCCCACAGGCCAGATCCGAGTGTGACTGGGGCTCCCTCTGGCCTTATCAATTCTGCTCTCCGATCAATGGTGCTTAGACTTCATCACCCTTAATGTGTAAAGCAGGGCGCACGGGCAGCATAGCTAAGTGTCCACGGAGCTCACTGGGCACACAGGCTGCTGCCGCTCAAGAAAAAGACTTCCTAAAACTAATTCAGGGAGAGACAATGTGGCACACTTTATCTTCTGAGGCTGTCGCTGTTTAATTACTCCGTATAAAGGTCTGAGAGTGATTGTCGCTGCACAATGTTTACCAATAAAAGGATAGACCGGTTTTGAGTGTTTAACTGGTTTTAAATGGATTGAAATTGGTTATAATGAGATTTAGACTGATTTGCTGTGACTGTAACTGGTTTTAAATTGATTTCAACCAGTTATAAGTGGATTTAGACTGGTTTTGAGCATTCATTTTTGGACTTTAACTGGTTTTAAATGCAACTGACTTGATTATAACCGGATTTGGACTTGTTTTGACCGGTTTATTTTACACTTGAACTGGTTTTAAATGAATTGAAATTCTTTATATTCAGGTATTCACTAGTTTATCTAAGACTTTAGCTGGTTTTAAATGAATTTTAACTAATTATAACCAGATTTAGACTGGTCTTGACTGGTTTATCTCACACCTTAACTGGTTTTTCCAATTTTTTCAACAGTATTTCAACTGGATTTAGACTGGTTTTGATCATTTTTTTTCTCTGACTTGGTTTTAAACGGACTGAACCTGCTTATACCAGGGTTTAGACTGGTATTGACTTGTTTATCTCACCCTTTAACTGATTTTAAATCAATTGAAACTGGTTAAAACACAATTTAGACAGGTATTCATTTATTTATCGCAGACTTCAACTGGTTTTAAAAAGATTTTAACTGGTTTCAAATGGATTTCAACTGTTTATAACCAGATTAGGACTGGTTTTGGCTGATTTATCTCAGATTTGAACTGGTTTTTAAATAGATTTAGACTCCTTTGACTGTGTAATGTATTTAGTATGCTGCTGAGATAGTCCCAAGTGGGCTATGACATTAATTCATCAACAAAGACTCATTTTAATAACAGTCCTCACAGCAACAATTAAATGTTAATTGAGTTAGTCCCAAGAAATCAAATCTATTGGAGTTAGGAACTACGTCACAAGAGCAAAACAACATCTTATAATCTGACAAAACTCGTCTGGTCCTACCTTTTGTCGCTACTCGAACACAGTCAATTTTGGTCTCCTGCACAGACAGATAACAAAAGGAGAAAGAACAAAGAGGAGAAGAAACAGAGATTAGTATGACATGCACATGGACGCAGATTCACAGTAGCAGCCACACCTTTCTACAAATCTGTACATAACAGCTCGGCCAGTTCCACACTGTCCCCTATCATCTGTTGAGCTCAATGATTGTGACACAAAACGCAGTTAGGCGAGAGGGCCCACAGCACAGATTAGTGGTGCTGAGCCGCTGATTTGTCAGCCAACAGCGATCTGTCGGCTGCCTGCGGCTCAAGGTGGTCAGCCACTGTGGAGAAACCAGAGCCCTGTGACAAGCGACACCAACCCAGCACGCCGAGCTCCAAAATGACACGTCAGGGAGCCTTCCTGAATATGTAATGGAGGTTCAGGCTCTGACAACGGCCCCCAACAACATAAAAAAACACTGCTCTCACCGTTGGCAGACTAGTTTGTTGTCAATAATGGTCTAGTGAGCAGCAAAAAGGGACACGGACAGGAAGAGCGAGGCAATGAGTAATACAGCGCCAAGACATGAGCGCCGTCTCCGCGTTTGTCCGAGCCAAGCTGTCCAGCGAACAATGAGACAAACAACATTCAGAGGCCTCGATGAGCAAAATGAAGAGAGGAAAGAGGCAGAAAACATTAGCGTGCACATTAACATCCCAGCGTCTTTTAGGCTGTCAGATGGATCTTTTGTTAAAAGCACATGTCATATGAGGTTTTCATTTGAACAGAAGCCTTACAAATTTTAGGTATGGATGGCATTCACCTTTTCGAAGTGCTAACTTGTTTAAGAGCCCCAAACACATCACTCCCTGCATAATTAGACATTAATTAAGGCTTGAAGTCTGACCCATTGACAGTGACGGCTTAATGAAAGAGAGCGCGGAGGCTATTGTAACTCAAAACATTGAATATTAAAAATAACATTAGAGCTTCTTTCCTTCAAAGAGAGAAGCTTTATGCTGCATCAACTTGAGACTCTTTTCTCTTTTATTTGGTTTATGGCAAGAAGGAACGCTTTTTAGTGATTCACCACGTTAAGTTTCCCAACGCCAATGCCTTACTCTCAAGAGCAAACTTACTAATTGGACTCAATCCCACCTCACGTATTGTTCTGCTGCCTCCTTAAAGACGTGCTGGTGTTTCACAAGGAGCCTGTTAATACTGATTCTCATTCAGCCCACAATTGGAAAGACTCTTGAAATTGCCATTGAGCTGTCTGTGGTGACTGTGTGGAGGGAGGGCTCAGTCGAGTGGTTCTTGATGATGAAGACTGTGACTTGGTACAATTGATAACCCACTCTGCTGCTGGGACGCTGCGAAACGCTGCTAATCAAAGTCCTATCTGGCATTAGGGATAGAGTTTCATAGGAAAAGGCTGGAAAGCAGAACCAGAGAGCGCTGCGTTCAGAGTTTGACAACACTAGAGCCTTTTAATGTGTGGACAGTGAGAGACCACATCCAGTAAACGCCACACAAGATATAAATGGGCTGGACTGGCTGAAAAAACACTGAATATGGAGCCGAAAATGATTCAAATAAAAGCTTTAAATTCATTTTCATGGTTTCTTGACACAAAACAAAGAGAATAGCCTCAAAGTGCATCCTGTTAACTGTGAGTGTCAACAGATGCCAGAACTTGCCAAGCCATTACAATTTTACTTCCAATCCAAATGTATAGGTTTGTTTACGCAGAGGTCCCACGTGAGTTTGTAGCTGCATTTTTGACATAAAGAAAAGCAACATAGCGCCGCTTTAAGCCCAGGTGCCATACTCAGTAGTTTTGGGGTGAAGCTTTTGGTGCATTCATCATTTAAAATAAGTGTGTAAATGTTATAGGAAGCAGGCCCCTTATGTTCTCAGTGAGCGTCCCATGGAAACGTTAAAGTCCCTCTGAGACTTAGACTGGGGTCATTTTAAATATGAAAGGTCTGTACTGTCTTTAATTATCTGTGTTTTGTCGTAAAAGCTCTTCCAGGGACGTTACACAAATTAGCTTTAGCTACAAATGCTGTAGTATGTGACATATTCAATTAAACAGACTTGTTGCTGTCAAAAACTCTTGGTGGCTCACCTGGTAGAGCACATACCAGATACTCAGGAGACCTGGGTTTGAGTCCGGCTCCTGTTTCCTGTTGACATACTGTCTGGCCTCAAATAAAGGCAAAATCGCAAATAAAAATAAACTTTCTTTTGCAAATGGGGCACGATTTCTATGTTTAAAACACAGCACAAAAACAGCATTAGTCACTCTGGCTGTGTCCTCTTCTAATTGTTGACATTATTCATTGATTACGCTCTAATACGCCGTACATTTGTGGCTCTTCGCATGCGTCCTTGTCTTTCTGTGTCTCTTGCTGTTCATTAAATGGTAAATGGCTGCATTTGTATGGTGCTGCGCTTAAAGCACTTTACATCAAGCACCCATTAACCCATTCACACGCACAAGCACTTTTACATTCATACAGACAAGGACAGTATGAACGGGAGCAGAGGGGATCGAACCACTGACCTTTCAGCTTTTATCACAATATATTAAGACCTCTTTTGGAAAAATTTGGAAAAACAAAGCTAGCATTTCCTCTATTTTCCCCCCATTGTGTAGTAAGGTCTAGAGAGCACCACTTATATTAAGATACTATTACCGGTTGGTCACTGAACCTAATATTTAACATTGTTTTGTGTGCATCATTCAAAATGGATGCAACACAAATGAAGCAGTTCTGCAGGACACTCATTAAAAACGTTCTATCTAAAGATGACACAAGGAGATTATTTTTATACAAACACATGATGAAAAACACCACTCACATCCAATTTCAACTCAAATGTAATTTCATGTGCGCTGTGCTCGTGGTTCATTAAATTAAGTACACCAAATAGCCATTCCCTCAACTATGCTAATTTAATTATCCAGTTGCTGCGACACCATATTGTATACTTATTAGCACTGCACACTGCACACGAAGACAAACTGTCAAAGCGTAAATGTCAACCTGCACCCAACACGGTCACGTAATGCCATGTTTTTCTGGATAAGAGCAAATAAATAACGATAAAAAAAACCACAGAAGTATGAGGTGAAAGTGAACACGAACCCCATTAGCCGTGCTGACAGCCTGGTAGTAGATGCTGTAGCTCTTCTGGGGCAGCAGCGGGGCGTTCCAGTAGCCGTTGTAGGTCTTGTTGTCGCCCACAGTAAAAGGCTGAGGCGAGTGGATGCCGCCGGCGGGAAACTGAGCGGTGAAGTAGTACTGGGAGTTCAGGAGAGTGGCGTTCTGGAAATGGATGGGGACCGGGTAACAGCGCAGGATCTCGGCCGTTCCTCGAGCTCGGCGTGGACGTTCCTCCTCCACCACCACCTGATACGCACTGAAAACAGACGGCACGGTCAGGGTTAGGAGCGCAAACGAGGTAGATGATGCTGGAAATGGCAAAAACAGCCTTGGATTGGAATAAAATATAAAATAAAAAAGACCAAAGTCAAACACAGTCAAGGCTGAGGTCCAGTAACAAGAAAAATAAGGTTTTCTACCAATCTAAATATGTATATTTAGACACATTTGTCTTATAACAGCATGAAAAAACAAAAACAAAAAAACTGTTGAGGAGTCTGAAGTCTGAAAACAACCCAACAATCCTAAAACATTTGGAAGAAACAGATAAAAATCCCTTTGAATCCATTTAAATTTGCCAAGTTAAGACACTCTCGCAAAACAAATGTTTAAAGACGCCATAGTTTCCATTCAACTCTTATTTTGACAAAAACTTTAAATTTAAATTGCCTTTAGTCTACTTTTCCCAGATTCACTTGAGGTCTATACTTCAATAACCTCTGGCCATGAGCACAATGAGTCTTTTTAATAGAGTTTTTATTCAGCCAAGACATGGAATAATTTAGGTCACCACTCAAATCCTTTTCCAGGACTTTTCAGTGCATCATTTTCTCATTAATGCTCATAAAACTATTTTGTTTCAGCTTACCCAATAGATTTCATACTATTTTGTATTGTTGTTCTCAATGACCCACTTGGTTGAATGAATAGAAAAAAATAAAGGATCCTATTCTTCAAACTACAGGAGCATGACTGAACTAAAGACTCATAATTAGTTTAAAAGAAGGCACGCACAGTTAAAGTTTCAACCTAAATGCACTTTAAACTTTACAGACACAATACTGAAAAACATGGCCATTTTCCAGGACAATATACATTATTTCCCGGACATTTATACATCAATTTGCTCAGTTCCAAGACTAAACCGATAATCTGAGAGAAAATGTGCAAATGCTTTTTCCCGAACACGTCCCAGTGGAAGAAAAATGAGCGGCGACACAGGAAAGGGACCTGACGTTATTTGCTTTTTCATAATTCAGCAGCTGAAAAGGTTAACGGCTCTATCCATTTCCCCTCCATCTGAGCTCAGTATTTAGCTTGATCAAAACTGTAGGCCTGTGTGCCTCTGACAGAGATGACATTGTGTCTGAGCGGGCCACGTAGCCGCAGGGAGAGGGACCGTCTTAGACGCTGCCGTTAGTATGCACCGCGCATCCACCTGTTAAATCTATTGAGTCTCTGAGTGACAAAGAGTCTGTTTACAGCCGCCACCGCGAATAACCAGCCGTGATTAGAGACTGGGATTTTCACTTTCACCGGAGCCATGCAAATGACAAGGGACAAGGTGTTTTCACGACAAACGGAGCAAAGTTCCACTGTTTAATGAATGAGTGTTCAAATGAATGAATGAATGGCAAAATGAGACAAGCTGTTCCCTTGAATAAATGAATACAAATGCACACTGTTGCGTCAAATAAACACAGTGTTCTGATCTTTAAATGTAAGTAACAGTAACAAACAACACCGCTACTGTGATAAATACATTAAAAACTCATGGATAATGTGTTGTTATTGAACTAAACGATGGGGAAAAAACCAGGAGGAGAGTTTGCACGAGTCATTTTTCTTGAGGCCGCGTTGTAAAAAAATAAAGAAAAATGATTATTGTCAAACAAACATCTGCTCACTGACTGTACTCTTAAGCTGTATTGTTGCAGTACAAATAGCCCCAGAGATGACCAATTGTTCCCCGCGGTGGGCACCAGATGATTAAGTGCCCCCTCGTGTGTACAGCATGTGCACTTTAACCCTATAGTTTATCATCGGGCGATTGCGTTGTCATTAGAAAATCCCCCTTCGCTCTTCGTGGGTGTGTCCCAATTCTCTAGAGCCTCTCGTATTTAGTGCTGCTTTGTGAGGTGATAAAATATTTAATCCTGAGGAGAGTCCGCGGGAGAAATCAGCCTTTAATTACTGTCCCCTATTGAGAGCAGAGGTCAAAGGGCACGTGGGGACGGCGAGCGGGAGCCACTTAAGCGGCGGCAGACGGAGAAGTGGAGAAATGAACAGTCAGGATGCACACAGAGTCAGTCAAAACACAGGGCGCAGCGGATCCGTGAAGTTACAGCAGAAAGAAGAGTAATTATGGCCAACTTTATGTCAGTTTTTACAAGACTTTTTTCCTGGTAATTCAGCCATTTTGTCATTATGAGCCAAACAAATTACAAATGAAAAGGTTTATTCCTCAGAGTTTATGTGCAGCCATCACAAGAATTACACTGTCTGCTTTGGATTTAACTGTACACCAATCTACAGCAGCCTCAGAGGGTCAAAACTCAAACTCCTAATTCCCAGAGGGTTAACAAAAAGCAAAGTCTATCAAAAATACAATATATATGGAGATTTAATGGAGGTAATTTCTGAAAAAGACTGAAAAAGTACTTTAAAAAATATTCTCAAAATATCCAAGATGCAAGGGAACCCTCAGAAATGCACGGACGATTTATTTCAAACAAGTATGGATTAAGCTCTGGCAACAAAGCTAACCTACTGAGCTCAGAGTGAGACAGCTTATGGACTAGCTGCTTAGTTGGCCACGGTTAGCAGCATAAATGATCCATTATTGTCTCACTCTATGCTCTGCCTCCCTCCTTTATCACATTAAACCTTTCTGCTCCACTTTGTTGCTTATGTGCAGGTAACTGTGGAGCAAATTGTATTATGTAGATGTGTTAGAAATATACCTAAATCTACCATACGTCACAAGTCTGGTTTTAGGCGATCATTTAAATTTCTCTGGTTAAAAGGTGATGCTTGGTAGAATACAAAGCTATTTAACACATTTTCTATATTTCCACCTGCAGCTCCTGGACAAGTAGATGTTTCAATATATTACAACAGAAAAAGCATGGAAAAGAAGCACTGAAATACCACTGAAAACATCCAAACATAACAACAAAACAATCAAACAATAAGATTCTAAAACTCGTCCCAATTTATCAGCCTCCACCTCCTTATTTTGCCTTTTGACTAAATATCTAGCCCTCTCTGAGCTGTAGAAATGAATGAATATATGACTTACTTCTCCTCTAACCCTAGAGATTACTATTATTGGAGATAAAACATTAATGCAGAGCGTCAACAAAGTCCACATTAGCTCCATTTTCTTTACAGCAGATACTCTGTCCTCCTCTTTACTCCACATACTTGATATTCCAACTCAATCTGCACATCGTGAAATGAAAACAAAGGTCGGCTCCTCTTGGGTGAACTCTTATGATATGATGATGCCGCTGTGCCATGACTTAATGGAAGCCACTCTTTGAATAGACCTGGTTTTCTTTCCTCGGGCAAAATACTAAGCGCCAAAGGCTACGAGGCTCCAAGGGTAAGAAGCTCTGTAAAGTGGAAATGTGAACCACTGCCTCTTTCTCCACACATTATTTACTGTAGCATAAGACCAACCCAGCTCAAAATAAATCTGCAGTTTAATAGGAATGTTTTGCTCATCTTTTTAAATGATACAGACTGTAATACCCACTGCATGCCTTTAGTTATAATATTTCTGAGCTGAATGGCTATGAAATATTAATTCTTCCTTGGTGCTTTAAAAATATAACAGTTCAACTCGGTCTAAAATGTAATTCTGACTCATAACTCAAATGATGGCAATTTGAAAATGGCTTGATTTTTTTTGCTGTAATTAAAGCCGTCATGTTAATTTGCTTTTGAGCAGTTGACACCTTGTCATCTCCTGCTGAGTTCACAATTTACACCATGACTCATTTTGACAGACCAGATTCATTTTAGTCATAGTCTTCATTTAATGACAGGAATGAGTAAGAAAACAACAAGCGTCACATGAATAATGCCCTGTCCACGAGGAAGTGGGTAAGTATCTGGGGAAAAAGGTGGCTTTTCATTTGAATTTTGACCACACAGTTTTAGGTCTTAGATAAAACTTCTTCCAGAATAAAAAGCAAACACTGTTTACAGCCATCTTTACAGCGTTCATGTTTAAACAGATAAAACAGAGCTTTTTCTGAACATGGTAAAGTCTCAGCTTGTTCTTTTGTGTAATGAATATGCAGATAATGTATTGGTATCTCTATTAACTGCAATATCCATTTAACGAAGACCTCCATCTATCACCTTTATGATATAATATTCCATACGGCAGAAACCATGGCTAATTGTACATAGATTTTTTTTTTAAATTAACCCACATTTTCTGTGCCTTTTGTCCACACGTAAAAGGTTTTTGAAGACACCTCCCGTAGAAAAGAAAAACTCAGGATACAGCAGACTTGAGGACGGTTAAAACAGAGGGATATGGAGAGTGTGTACTGAGCATGTGCGTATCCATGGTAACGGCCTTAACAACAGCAGCAGCAGAACCTGGTTTTATGGTTTGTCTCTGTTAGAAACTAAGTGAACTTGGCATTTTGTGTTTTCTGACTCACCACTGCTGATATTTACAGATATATTTTGCAATATCTACACAAAACAAACTTACAACAGTGTCTCTTATTGTTATTCTGTGATTTTTGGAACAGAGTTTATTGCCATCTAATATCCTGAAGTAGTCATTTTGAGCATTTGAGCCAAACACTGCTGTGTGGACAGAGATGAAGGGAGGAAATCTTTTTTATAGAGATATCCATGCAGCCAGGCTCTGAGTCATGCATTTCTTAAAATATCTGAAATGAGTTGAACTTTTAGTCTTTCCAAAAGGAGACTCAAATATTACAAGTCATATTGCCATCACAGTAAACAGCACTCTCTCACATAACAGGCTTTAGAATTTTAGAAAAACCAGGCATAACATTATGACCCCCTGGATAACCCCTTTAGCTCCAGAACAGCCCTGACCCGTCGAGACCTGGACCCCTCTGGACCCTGAAGGTGTCCTGGATCTGGCTCCAAGATGTCAGCAGCAGATCCTTTAAGTCTCTGTAAGTTCCAGGTGGAGTCTCTGTGGATCAGACTTGTCCCACAGACGCTCCAACACCTCAGACACTCATCTTTTAATATCTGTGCTTATTGTTGGGGTTTTCGGCGGTGCACAAGGGTCAGAGGTCACGGTGACTGGTCCCAAACACAACAAACTCATGCCTTGTTTATTCTGACACTTTTCTATCAGAATCAGCTTTAACGTCTTCAGTGATTTAAGCAACAGTAGCTCTGGGTCTGTTGGATCGGTCCACACTTGCATCAATCTGACCCCTGACCCTGTCCCGGTTCACCTCTGTTCCTTCCTTGTTCCTTGACCTCTGCAGACCAGGAACACACCACAAGAGTCAGGTTTTGGAGAAGCTCTGACCCAGTCCTTGTCAAACTCACTCAAATCCTTACACTTTCCTGTTTTTCCTGCTTCTAACACATCAACTTTGAGTCAAAATGTTCACCTGCTGCTGATAAATCTCACTAAAAGAAGCCATGATGAAGAGATAAAGACTTGTGAGAGCGTTCACAGTTGCGTAGTGCATGGTGGTATTGTGTTAATCTGTTTTTAATCACACCCATGTTCACAGAATAATGTTACAAGGCTGTGTTACTTTCCCAATTCTGAAAGCCTGCACCAGTCCTCCGTGAGCTGAGCAGAAGACGGAAGGACGGGAGACGGAGGCAGGATGATGTAGCGGTAAAGTGGTGTTGCCAGAGGGGCGGCGGGGCAGACCGGTCTTTCTGCTGCAGCACTGCAACCTGAGCTGACACCAATTAGGGCTCCCCAGCCTCACTGCCCGATAGATTTCAGCTTTGCCGCCATGTGACGCCAACCAATTATGGCGGATTGACTCAGAAATCGACTGGATTGTGACCTGAAACTCAGATTTATTTTTCATGTGGGCTGATGGAGGGAGAACTGCGGGCTGTTTGAGCAGACGAGGAGAAGGGGTAGCATTTCAATCACTGTCTCCACTTCTCTAATGTTAATCTGTTGGCTCTGTGTACCGCTGTGTCTGATTTAAGAGCAGATGTAGCACACACTTCTCCTGACCCAGCATCCTTGCTCCGATTCTCCGTCTACTAACGTTTTATATTTCCCCGGTGTCCATAAAGCTATAAAACAAGCAAATTAGAAGCTGCCGTATATTATATTTGCCATTAAATCATGAAAAGCACCGAGTTGTGTCACATTTAGGCACACCTATTAACATCGGCAATGTCACGATCAAAGAAAGTTAGTGCTTATTTTAGAAGTGAAGAAATTCGTTTAAGAGATTATAGGCCACGCTTGACTACAAATAATCTGATGCTACAGGGAAACAGCTACACTCCACTGATTTTTTTTCCCTTCAACGTGTGACTTCCAAGGCCTGAACTGGCATATTTTATAGCATTTTGTGTATATTTACGTGTTTTTGAGGTAGCTCAAGGCAAAGGTTATAGCGAGAAAGAGGGAACGATAAGAAAAGCATCTCAAATCATTTATTCCTGCAGAAGCATGTAAACATTTTATTTTGATGTTACAGAGTGAGGAGGCGTATTCTGGCCCTGACACGAGGCCATTGCAAACATTAGTTTAACACGACATGACTGATAGACAGTTGACTAATCCTCTTAAAGGAACAGTGTCCCCTCTGGTAAAAAGTGTTCCCGCTCTGCGCATCGTCCTCAGAGATTAGACGCCAAATCCAAGTTGGAAATGTTATACCGATTAGCAATTACACAAATATATGGAAAAAAAAAAACAGATGAAGGGAAGAGGCTCCCCCCGCAGTGACATGGTTTGCCTGGATGCTTCAGATTCGACTTGATGCAGGAAGCTAAAGTGAAATGGACATTTGTCATCTGCTGCTCCTTGGCTTTTTTATGAGCATGTGCTATCTTCTGATCTCCCAATGTGTTCCCCTTCCTGTATTACAGCAAAACATCTGCTGTTTGGAACTCAAATGTCTGGAGCTCCATTACCTCCCAAACTCAATCAGCGTGCGAGATTGCGTTATCAAATCTTGCTCGGCGCTGCTCTGCTACTCTGCTCAGTGGAGCTGCAGATCTCCCTCGTCAAATCCCTCGCTCATAGACGCTTTCAAATAGATTTTATAAACTCCTCAATTTCAAAATGAGCAACCCACCACTCCAGGAAAGCGATGGCGACTTCTCAAAAACAGCCTTATGACAAATTTAATTGCACTTTAGTATGAAATTTAAATCCGTGCTCGACTGGAACCGCTCTGTTTCTAACTTTCTAACTTCAGATACTTTTCCTGAACTATATTTCCTCATCATCTTTTTAAACTGAATATGCCACAACGCACCTCTCCCACTGAAAACAGATTAGAGATGTTGTTTTTTATCACAACTGGCCAGACAGCAGGTCCCAGTGGACGCAGCTCCTCCGAATGAAAGCTACTTTATAGTCACCTTAAATTTTCAAAGGCAGCGTGTGTCACTTGAGGTGGAGGCGGAAAAACACCTTCAAAAGCGTTGCCAGTATCTCGCCTCAGACCTGCATCATAATCTCTTCTGTTTGTTGCCCTTCACACCTCCTTCTACTGCGACACGTATTTTTGGAGAACACCGGGTGCACACTTGAAGGATTCACGCTGGCCTTTATGTCCTCAGAGATTTATCAGATGGAGGCAACAGAAATACCACAAACTTTCCACCACATCATTCATTTCTGGAGAGGCTCTGCTGCTCAACGCATGGTTCAATTCATTGTGAGACATAGACTGAACACCACAATTTTTAAATTAATTTCATAAGACGCTCATGAACCATGTCTAACCCAAAAACCTTTAAAAAGTCCAATCAAATACAGTGATAGAGCAATAGAGCCATATGATACTATATGATAATAATGATAATATCACAATACAATGATTATTCCAACATTAATTTGTAATTCATTCATGATCTCTTTGAAAATGTAGTGGAAATACAGCTATAGATTGACATAAAATGGGTTTTGTGCCTTAATACTTTCCATAGTGTCCGTCTTTTGCACATATCTCCCACATCTACAGTCAGTTTCTGGTGGAAAATTAAAAAAAGGAAGAAGGAATGGTCTGATAATAATACATTTGATATACTGTCCTACTTCTAGGGCACATATAATCATTGGCTGGAGTTCTTATGGAAATCCAGCCCGACCACAGCCAACTTCAGCACTTTTGACCAGACTGACCCTGGTATATTGTAGGTAGGATGTATTATAGAGAAATATACACACTATTATTGTGTGCATAAATAGTTACTTGTTATGAACATAAAAAATAAATGCTATTCTTTGGTTCTTTTAGGAAATGTATAAGTTAAGATGGGCTCTGTTGAAGGTACAAGTTGTCTTCCTACAACCTCACATTATGTATACATTTAATATCCACAAATGCTCCAATAACCCTGTATAATAACATGTTTTCAGTAAATGTAACCTATTATCCACAATTAAGGCTGCACAATATATGACAAATTTATCGCAATAGCATTAGTCTCATTACATATCGCAAAGAACTGCTTATATTGTATCGTTGTTTATATTATATGGTTTTTACCTCAAAATCACCAGAAACTATGGCACATCCCAATAAAAAGTTTAGACATGTTTAGCTCCTGCTTTAATGAATGGAAGTTTGTCCAGAGACTTGTATGTCCTTATATTTTTAAACTCAGAGTAAAAGAGCATCTCAGTTCATATCATAATCACAATATTCAACACAGTTATTGCATATCTCATGTTTTTCTAATCATTTAGCCTTAGCCACATGATACATATTCGATCTGGAAACAAAACCTGCAACGTCTTCCACTTATGCGCCGGTATGTATTCATTTCTAGTTATTAAATGTGTTAAGTGTAACATTAGCATTATTAAATAACAATAAGGAATAATTACCAGTTTCCATTGAGCTATCTTTCATTTACGTCATTGAAAGTAAACGATAACGAGCTGATCTGGAACACCGACAGATTAGCCAGTCCTGACATGGCTCCGTTTTACGCTGGATGATATTTTCTCTAAAGGGTAAACAAAAGCCCAGCATGCTAGTTAATGAAAGCTCCTACTCATGCCAGTCTGTTAATTATAATTAAGGCTTTTGTAATTGGCCCTCTGAGTGAATGGCAGGCCCCCAGATTGTACCTGCGAGCAGATTAAAGCGCACATCGCTCTGTCTTTCTCACTCAGGCCTCTCCGTTTTGAGCCGCAGCATTTATCTGGACAAGTGCACATACGGTAAACATGAGCTGACAAGCCTGACTAAAGATCTGCAGGCTGTAATCTTTAAAGGACACCGATGACTTGACGGTGTAAAATTGAGTTTAACAGAGAGCACAAGTGTTTATCGTTCCTCATATTGGAGACGAAACCTCCTTATGCCAGACGGCTGCGTGCACGTTAAACAAAAGCATCAGTAGACAAAGCATGTATTACAAAAAAACTACAATTTAGAGTTATGGACGACAACAAAAGCTCAGTATCAAAGGGATCCCACTCTGCCAGGTGAAGATCTAAACCACATCCTCTGCATGTCAATGATAAAACTAATCAATTACTGTGTTCAAAACATGCTCCTGGACAAAATGTGAGCTGCAGCTACTTGTTTTTAGACTTTTTTGTCTTAGAAAAGTACAAAGAATGAAATGTTATTGTGTCTGCAGCAGAATAAAATAAATGTAATGAACAAAGAACTTAACTTAAAAAAGGAATTGCACATAATCCGATTTCAGGCTGTTTCACAATACACCTTAAAGTATAAAGCTCAAACTAACTGCATCAAGAGTGAAAACTGAGTCAGTTGATAATGATATTGCTAGGTACAAAGAGAAAAAATTCTTATTTATCATTGCAAATTATACACAGAAGCACACCATTCAATCATTCAAAGAGTCTCATTGCGGCAACGGCAAATGTTCTGCTGCTTGAGCAATTACTTGACAAAATTACTAATGAGTAAATGGTAAACAAGGTTGAGAAGCACAAGCAGAAATTACAGAATATTGTCAGTTCTGTTCGTTCCATTCGTGTGAATAGAATAACATTAGGAAAGTAGTCTTTTTGATGTAGATATGGCACAAGTTGACGTTAAAATTGTGAACCCCAGAGACTCACAAATGTAAAAAACAATAATATACGTCTCATTTACTGATAAAGCAAATAAATAACCCTAGCAATAAATGATCTTTCTAAGCATTTTTCAATAGTAGTAACAGTATTTAGTTCCTCATAAGCCTCTAGAGCTCTAAAGAGAAGCCAAGTCTCCTGAGTTTAACCCCTCTTTACTGCAAGTCTTTACTGTTTTCCCTGCGACTAAATGCTCTTGTGATATATCAAAGTACTAACTAGTCGTAACTCCCAACTAGCATAGCTTTAGGAAGACCAAAATGATGACTTTTGCACTGGTTCTCTGATAACGCTAATGAATGCATCTTGGACGAGGTGAAATTCCTTGGCTCCTAGAAGCACGTAGAGGCTGAGGTTGGCCAGCTGCGTACATAAAAGACATGTAAAGGGAAGAGATCCCGAAGCTAGCCTCGCCTGCACCGCGCTTTGTTCTCATCTTCAAAGGCTAAGCTTCCTTTTCTCAGGATCAAAATCCACAAACAAATAAAGCTCGGAAAATGAGATACATGCAGCAAAGGTACTGAATTCTCGGCAAGTTTCCTTCACGGCCGTGTTGAGATAAACAAGCTCTTTGATAATTTTGTTGCTGATGTTAGTTCTTTGTGTTTGTATGTTGTTTTTTTGTGTTCTAGGTGCTTTGTGCGCGTGCCTTTTATGCAGAGACGTACCTGACAGGTGCCCCTCTGCTCTGGGCGGGCTTCAGCAGCACCGTGACCGTGCTGTCCGTCTGGTTCAGAGACGTCTCCTGGTCGTACGCCGGCATGGACGGAGCTGAGGACAGAGGCGTGAAAAACGGGACATCTCAGTGACAATGTAAAGACTGTTCTCTCGCTGTTATCTCAAGCCTTTTGTTTTCAAAGGGACATCTTTCAACTCAAAATATTGCAATAAAAGTGAAACAACTGCTGCTGTCACACGTAGCTTCAGTGAAATCATCAAAGTAGATCAAATACACAAATATCACAAGAATACATAAGGCTAAAAAAACTGTTAGCTTCTTTGTTTTAACCATAACTCACAGATGAAACTCTCCACGGACTGAAAAGACATGATTACTATTCAGACACAGTGTAAAAACAGTATACGTAACATAACTGAGGAGTTCTAGGCATTTTCTACCAGAGCCACTGGCGAGAAAAAAAGAACAAAGAGAGTGCTAGACTACTTATACAGCATCATGTACACAAACGGCCATGCTGCTGACCCCGCTGACCTGAGATCTTGGTGGTGAACTGGGTAATGACAGGGGGGCCGTAGCCCTTGGCCGTGCTAGCGCGCAGGGTGAAGGAGTAAGTGGAGCCCGGGTAGAGGCCTGTGAACATGTGGGTGGTCTCGTTGCCCTGCTTCACTACCTTCCCGCTCTGGTTGGAGAGGTCCAGCTCAGGGTCAAAGGAGCTCACAGCCTTGTAGGAGATCTAGGAAAGAAAGAGGATGAATATTCTCAGACTGGCCTCTGGTACTTCTTCTGCAGCTTTCTCCAGCGAGAGATTTGTATTCAGACAATGGGAATGATTAATGCTGAAGCTTCCAAGTGTGTCTAGAAGTTAAGGTCTGTTTTGTGTTGCATGTGTCAAGGTTTCCTCTCACACTCGTCGTGTCAATGCTAACATTTTTTACACTCTCTTCAACTGTGATCCCACACTGAGATAGCGCTCATGTAAAGAGCCTCCAGTGAACAATGTACACAGAACATCTTTTATTTCAAAAGGGCTACATTTTTAATCCTCTTCACCCACTTGTATCAACAGCATTGAGTTGTTATGTTTATGTTTTGGAAGGTTTATATTTTTAACTAAGTTTTAAATGGAGTTTACCATGACCTTGTAAGAGATTTGATGTTATTTCAGAAGAAAATTAAAATAAAAAAAATCAGTTTCTATGTGATTATATTGCCCTTTATAAATGTTTTTGGATGTGTAGCCCTTAGCCAACTGTCTCCTGCAAAACTAAATGACAAATGAATCAAACTTAACTTGGCAGAATACACTTCAGCTCTGGCAGATTTGTTTGTTGGAATTAATAGTTTGCCCTATGAATTCCTTCTTAGTTTGCCTTTAAAGATCCTGATAATGACCTTTTGTTTTTACTCTTCCAGGAACAAAAATCATATAAAACAAGCCAATCTCTGTGTGTTTTCTCTTAATTTAGGTAAAATGATCAGAACATTCAACATGTTTTTGTGTCATTAATTAGATAGACATTAGATTGATTTAACTATGTTACACTGCCAATGTGTACAGTATAATGTATTGCCTATTTTTGCATTTTGTCAAAATAGCACCGTAAATACAAGCACTGCGTAGAAACTCTGGAAGAAACTGGATTATTTAAGCAAAGCAAGGCAATTAACACATTAACAAAGGCCCACTTTTCTATTTCTGCTAATATCTATTTGAATAACACGCTACAGAGTACAATTAAGTTCAGATAAAGTATAATTTAAAGACCAATGCTGCCCTCATCGACTCTTTCCAGTGAATCCAAATGTCAAATAAAGTTTAAACTGCACGTTCAGTTCTCTCTTCGCCTGTTGTTGGCATTTCCAAAACGAGTGGGCAACAACAGAAGGATGCGAGGTGTTCTTTTATACGATTTGACTGTGAAATCGGAAGTACATCATCTTCAGCCCAAGCCTGTGTTTTCAAGGACAGCACAAATACATTTAATGTTTTCCTTCTCCATTAATAAATACACGTCGCTGTGAGGAATGCATTAAGGTGAGTGTTTTTAGTAATATCCATTTGAATAACTATAAAGTACCACTTTAAGGAAATGTCTGTGCTCGCAAAGGAAAAGCTCCATTATAATTCCAATTAAGGAACACAAAGGGAGTTTGGAGTGCTGCATAATTTGTGTCCATCAAGTTTTGAAATGCTCCGAGGCTTTCTCATTTCGTCTTTGTCTGTGAAATGAGTCTGGGACGCCAAATCCTATATCATAATGTTTCAGGGACAAGAATGTGAAATGACTTGTCAACACTGGGCACTTGGACAGGTTTTTACAATTTTAATGGAACTGACAGAAAAGTAATAGAGAATATTGGAGTCAATTAATTTGGAATTGCTTGTAACTATCACTTGACTTGTGCGCAAATAATTGGTTTGCTTTTTTTTTTACAATGTGCAGCTGAAAAGTCTTAATCTGAAGCAAAGATTTTTACGTTTTTGTGCTAAGATGCATTAATGCACTAAAGTTTTGGCAACAGTGACAGCGACAACATACACAACAAAACTCCAGATGATGAAATGATTAGAATATCTTTCAAACAAGGTATTGATGGAAACATGAAGGTTTACAAAAGAGATGTAATGGGACAAAAAACAGGCAGGTCTCCAAAGGTTGGTCAAAATGACAAGAAATCTAGTCAAAAAATACAAAGTTGGGCTCAAGGAAGAAGAAAAGGCAGACAAACAAAGATGAACTGACAAACTGGCACAATGCAAAGGAAAAAGGAGTATATACTCAAATGGGTTGGGAGACAATTAGACAGAGGTGAAACACATCAGGGAGGGTCAGGTGATCACACAAGACAGGAAGACAAACAAAGGCAGGAAATAGACTTGAAACGAGACAAGGAGGTGAGTGACAAAACAAAACAGGAAGTAAACAAGAGACAAAACAAGACATGACTGAGGACTGTGAGATGGATGTGACAAGAGAGACTGTAAAGAGACACTAAGCTTACTCTGTGATTTAAACTGAAGCGAGAAGGTCGTGAGTACGAATCCCGGCCGACCCAAAAATGCAAAAATGCATGTATAGGTGAATTGGTGACTCTAAAGTGCCCCTAGTGGATGAATGTGAGAGTGAATGGTTGTCTGTCAGATCGTAGCTAGGGCCGCCTCCCAACGCTGGGAAGGCCCCACTAAAAATGATGAAATGATGATAAAAAAATACCAGAAACTAACTTAATTATAATCAAAGTCTCTCCAAAGCCTACACTGGAGCCCTGTGTTGCTATTATACACCTGTGATTCACCCAAATTCAAGCCTCTGGGCTGAATAAATGTTGCCCCAATGATATTTAATTCAAGGGGGCGGGCTTTCACACCTGTCAATCACCAAATAAGGAAAATGATTGGTGCTGTTGCAGTGTAGCGCTTGGGCTGTGAAATAATAGCACATTTTTTCTTATTTGTGCTGATTTAGTGAAACTACTGCCATCCAAATTAAATTACAATGCTCTAATACATTATAGAAGAATAAATAAATAGGAAAACATAGAATATTTGTTGGATGCATTAGTGTATAAAATAATTTTGGGATCTTAAGAGTTGGTTTTGCGTTGGTTTGTTGTGTGTAGTGTAGACAAACAAAGACTAAACAAAAACAGTACAGTATTTACATGTGACATGGATTTTGGCCTCATAAGAATATAAATGAGAAAATGCATTTGAAGGAAAGTAGGATGTAAATATGCGTGGATCAAGAGTGAAAGCAGGATGTGTTTTTTTATTTGCACAAAGGCTGCACGAAGTTAATCTTAAGCAAATATTAATATGAACAAACGGAGTTATATATAAAAGATAATGCTCTTCTTTATTAAACTTTGGGTATTTTTCCATGGTTTTCACATTATTATTCGAAACTCACCTTAACCTTTTGCGCGCCTCTCTTTTGTTGCTAAATTTATCTGAACATCTGATGGAAAAAAAAAAGACATTTAAACTGAAGCCCGCTCGCGTCTGCCAGAAAGCCTGCCAATAAAACAGCATTAGCGAACTTGGTCAAAAAGAAATGGAGCGGGAATCTTTTTTTGATATCGGAGCTTGTCTGACATGTTTCACTCCGAGTCCTTTGATAATGTCAAATCAAAGCTGTGTCCCGACTGCGAGGAACAAGTTGAGAGGAATATAGGCTGAATATACGGTGGATTGGTCTCTTAAAGCAAGCTGTATCTGCGTAAAGGGAGGAGACACCTGGAGCAAGCTGCTGGCATCATAGATCTCCCTCCACAGTCATCTTGTTAAACATGGGTGCGTATGAATATTTCCACTGCATCTTCCTCTAAAATAATAGCGCTGGCTGCTGGGAAACATACAGGGATGCTTTACTGTTTATTAAAATAAGGAAATAGCAGGATTGACATTGACTTATTGCTTATTTAAGTAGACAAACTGCTTTACTGCTATAGCCTCCCAGACAGAGACAGAGTGAAGTAATTGCTGCGGCATAAGAATATAATAGCCTGGAGTGGGTCTTTCGCAAAGTGAAATGCATTTTGCTCAACATAAATATAGTTCCCCGACAAACGCAAGCCTCTTCTGAATGCTTTTACTTGTAGCATGAAATATTAAAAAGATAAACAGCTCAAACATGGTCTAAAAGTGATTAAGTGTGCCATAAACTGAGCGTTTTTATGGCCATTGTTTTTCCAACACCTCTAAGTGCCGTACGGCTGTGGATGTAACATTACACTCCAATAAACTCGCTTGTTATAAACGTGAGCTCCCTGCTGTGTTTGTGATGTCTCTCCACCACTGAGGGAATATAGATTTCATATTTCATGCACGCGGCTCACCTGATGGCCCGGGAACCTAGACGCTGACCCTGATCGCATCGCTTTTGCAATTCAATCTGCTCGCCGTCGCGCGAGAAGCGGCGCGGTCAATGATTGCTAACCTAGTCAAAATACCAGGCGTAAAGCAAACGGTGACAAGAGGCAGAGTCAACAGAGGAGAATCAATCTGCGAGGGAAAAGGCTGGAGGATTACTTCCACCTTAAGCCGGTTGAGATCAATGTGAACATACGTGGTGCGCGTGGACGCTCGTTCTATTATTCAGCGCGGCTCCTGGACCGGGACGGCAGCGCTGGAGCGGGGCCTTATGTCAACATTTGCAGCTGATTTGTGATGTGTCTTAGGTTTTTCTTACGTACTGTTGTCTCTTTACAGGTCGCCCAGGTGTCAATGGAAAGCACAACATAAGAGAGTGCTGTACAATATTAAACAGACCCTTGTACAAAGACCTATAGAGTAGCATTTTGTATTCTGTTCCCTAAAGGCTGGGCACTTATACATTTCAGTATCATCTTTTTATTGAACATTTACAAAGTATTTTTTATCTCCTTTTAATAAAACATATATACCCTACATAAAATATATATATTTTTATGCCTCTTGTGAATGAATGAATGGATTTTATGATTTCTTTTGTATTCTATGGACCTTGTGTTGCTTTAACTGCAACTTTTTCCATTAAATAAATCATAAAATACAGTCTAAACACATTCATTCATTCATTTTGATTCATTCTGACTGTTTGAAGGCTGTTTTCTCTTCTGAAAGTCTGCACCAAGGTCCTCACTAAAAACTCACAAATTGTTACACAGTATTAGATATGTTCTTTAACTTTTGGTTTCTCTCGACAGTTTTAAAAGCAAACTATCGGACTTTCCCTGACGCTGCGTTCACTGTCGTCCTGTCTCCTGTTCTATCAGACTGGCCTATAGACACATTATTATTAATATAGGATTAATACAAACAGATGAAACTTCGAATGCAGTGTTTAAGACATGATTTAAATCAGTATAACGCTCTTTAGGAAATGGTTGACATCACAGGAGACATCTGTCAACAGCAAAGCAAGACAAATAGCGCCATACAAAACAGAAAACTATTTAATCCATGTGTTTTTGAACCTGACTGATATCCGTTTTGCCCATTTTCCTTCTTTCGCTTTTCTTTGTGTGTTTAATTGGTTGTGACGTCTTGCATTTGCACTTTCACACAACAAACAAACGGACCTTGGTTCAGTTTGGCCTGAAAAAGCATCAATAACTCCTGACAATGCAACCAGCTCAACATCCACATATACATTTACCTGACTTTTAAATGATATATTGTTGCTCTAATGTTGTAAATCTGGCCTAACTCCAGTGTTCCAGTTCCCCACTTGTCATTTATTCCTAATTAAACCCCTTTTAAATCCTTCACTGAGCCACATGACATGCAATTTCCAATTCTCCAATTCATAACTAAAATAAACAATGATTTTTGGTGTGATTTTGTGTTTTTGAGAGACGGCAGATGGACAGACTAAATGTGGGAGTGACGGGGGATGACATGGCACAAATGCCCCCGACCTGGGACCCGGACCCAGGCTGCTCCGTTCAGGGCAGTCCATGTGGTATAAGCTGTGTCGGGAGAGCTCATTTCAGGAACAATTTATCCACTGACGCGCTCCAGACCATCATTATCATATTGGACAGAAAACTGCAGAAACTACTGTGGAAATGTTAGGTCTCCTGTTTATCGTGTGAAAGCCAATGGGTGCCACTGTTGTAATTGGGCTATTGCTATATCTTCTGAATGATTTCTTATTTTCCCTAATTTATAGATTTATGCAACAACTTTTACAGAAATATGACTTAATATTGTTCATTTTTCCTGTCATCTAGACTACTCATTACTGGATAAATTTATATATTCCTAACCAACTTCAAAAGCTTTGTCATTTTTACTTTTGTTTCTCTGACTGTTAATTTCTCTTTGATTTACTCGTTATAAAGTAGGCTTACATATACTGACTCGAACCCGAGCCACTAATCAGGGTTAATCTGCCGTCTCCATGGTAACAAAGATCAAGAGTCTTAAGGGTGAATTTTGTTTTTATTCCCAAAGATTTATTTAGTTTGAATGAGGCTTAGTTTAAGTAGGAATCTCATTTTATGAAGTACCTCTTTTTGTGTGGTGCGCCAACAAACGAGCAGATGCGACTAATTCCACAGAAATCAAAGTGTCACGAAACAGAAATCAATCTGAAGCGATTCTGTAGACTTCGGCACAATATACTGCTCAAAAGCCCGGCGGATGTACCTCGTATTGAGTGATGATGCCGTAGGTCTGCGCCGGTTCCCTCCACTTCAGGATGATCTTCTCCTCGTAGGCACTGCCCTGAATGGACTCCAGGGGAATGGCACTGGGCACTGTCACAAAAAACACACAAGGAAATACAGCTGAGTGTCGAAAAACGAATTAGATTTGTCTTTTTATTTATCATGAAACAATAAACTGAAGGGTTATCATCTACAAATACATAGATTTTAGAGAAAAGATGCTCAAGTTACTGATTGTGCTTAAGGATGGATTTAAAAATAGTCTTTAAAGCCATGAACAAACAGACTCAACCCAAAAATATATAAAAAATGAACAAATTATAATCGTTAATCTAAAATGGGGCGGACTTTACGTGATGAATCATAAAGAAATGGAACAGGTCTCGTCGCATTGTGTGGGTCAGGGTCATTTGTTTCTCTGATTGGTTTAATCTGCATTTGTCCCGCCTCCTGGAAATCAAACTCGGGTCAAGAGGGAACAGACTTCTTCTTTGTACGAAAAAACCCCCAAAAAGAATTAGTATGTCATGCCAGGTCAACCCTACCGGTCTTTGATGGGTTTTACTCAAATATGGTTTGTTTAAGGAGGGCACAATATGATTAACAAAAGCAATACGCAATTTGTTTTGTTGATATTGTGATATCTAAATGTTCACTTACAGCAGAGTAAAGATTTTTCCAACTGTATTCAAATATAGAAAGAACTGACTCTAGATTTCTTCCATTGTTGTCACTAACTTTGAAATAAGCAGCTCTTGTCGGTCACTGGCACATCACATAAAGTAGCACTGTTGAAGCAAAGAAAACAGGTACTTTCTATGCTTTTTGACTGAACACAGTGACATAAAATTGCCAATGCCATCTTTAATATCACTGGAGAGGACGGTCTGACGTACGTAACAAACACACATCGGAACAGTTTGGCAGAAAAAAGAACACAAGAGTCCACAAACTAAAAACTCCTCCTGACAACTGCCGAGCTCTAGTCCCTTTCCCACCGGCTTTCATAGCTTTTCTTCATCTTTATTAGAATGTTCCCAGCGCAAAACATACACGAGTAATTTAAAAGTTTGTACTGAACAAGAGCCAAACACATTTCAACTGTACTCCGCCGGACTATTTGAAGTCGCTGTCATTCAAATCCACGTTTTCCCACAAAATGAACATGTTCGACGCAGAAAAACCTGCGGAAAAAGATGAACTTCCAGTCCCGCGGGAATATTGTGATGCTAATCTTCCTGCAGTGTTTGCCAGTACAGCAACACAGCCAAAGAAATCCGCTCCTTTAACCCCTCATGTGAATTGCTTTCATTTCTAAGCGAAACAGAACGATGCGGAGATGTCGTATTTTTTTTCCTACATTTATCTACGCGACTGCAACTCCGGCTACACCCCGTCTGTACGCTCGTTCCCGTGAGACGCTAAGCACACAGACACACAGTCAGTCAGAGAGTGAAAAACAGTTGCCACTTTCAAGTTCCCGACCAAAGATATCTGAGCCAGACATGACAAGGCTCTCTTTTTCGTCAGCCGAGCCCGTTTGTTATCTGGCGGCCGGGGTTCCTTGAGACTTCTATAGAGTTCATTTCCTGTGTCTGCTGAGGCAACTCACGCATCTCTCATCTTTGAAGGAGGTGGTACAACTAGAAGAAGAAAGGGCTGCTGGAATCCTGTGCCATCCTGAGAAATATTTGGAAATACCTCAACCTGTTAAAAAAGGCATTATTTTGGATTTGAAGGGATTACGTGGAATGTAAATTATGAACTTCCTGTTATTAAGTACTTTTTGTGGGTTCATTTATAGAGCCTTATGACCCTTCTGGACAATGTAGACATCTGCACTCTCCATAGAAATATTTTATAATGGAAATAAACTGGATGTGTTTGAAATAAAGACTTATGAACATGGCTTTTATATTAATACGCTTCTGAAAAATAGCAAATACCTGACACTGGGGCTGAATGAGGATTTATGATGATGCATGGAGGACTACTTTAATGACTTACTGTTGGTGCTTCAAAAACATTTTATGCACTAATAGTATAAACACTATATACACAAAAACATTGAGGTAACAAAAACATTTAACCTGGAAATACAAAACATATGCCATCTTTAAAAAGACTGGTCTGCAATTCTATTTCTGGTCCAAATAAAGAATGAGTCTGGTCTTTTTTAATTTGAGATGGATTTCATGGGGCAGTTTCAACACCATCTTGAGCTGTAGCTGGATTCTCTTGAGAAAATCCATCTTGAACTGCTCCAAGTGAAGTATCTGCAGCTGAACAATGGCCTGCTCGACCGGTGTTTTACTGTTAATTATGTAAACAACATAGCTCTGCTCTGATCGGATTAAACTGCTGTTACTGAGACGATAAATCCAATCATCCAAAAGTTATGCATTAAAAATACATAACGAAAAAAATGCTTTCAAGATGAACACAACTGGAGAAACAGTTATTGGTAGTAATTTATGGTTAAAGGTGTGTGAAGGGAAGGTAGACCCTTCTCATGCAGTGAACAAGTTCTGTTTATGACATGGATGATAATTATATATTTATCAATAGTTATCTTTTCCATGTAAATATTCATTAATAAATCCTCATAAACTTTACATTCTTCACTTTAAAAATACTCTAATCATGAATAGAGTAATGTAGTATATGTATGACTCAACTTATACCGTGGTCAATATTAAATAAAAGCATTGATGCAGGTATATATTGGTCATTATGGGAGTAGTTATAGTATAATTTCTTTTCATCTTACATATTTAAATCTTTAAAATTCTGTAACAATTAAAGTATTAAAATGGGATGTCACTATTTAAATGCTTTGTTGATCTGTCAGTGATGTCTGTGATAATGATAATCAGTTTTATTATGCAAAAAAACAACTGAGTGATGCATTCGAGACTCATTGCATCTCCTTGTTGATTGTTTTTTTTTGTTTTTTTTGTAGACTAGGTTGATTTATTTGCTTTGTTATTTCAAACACACCTAAAACAAACACCTTACCGTCTTCGTCGGTCTGAACCTCCAGCTCCGAGCTCTCCTTGACTCCCTCTGGGTTACTCAGCACCAGTTTGACGCTGAGGTTAGTGAAGGGCGTCAGGTTGTGGATGGTGTGCTGGGGATTGCGGCTCTGCGTGTCGTAGCACATTTCCTCCCGCGCTTCCTCTTTGCCCGCCAGCCGTGATCGGTACTGGACGGTCAGGTTGTAGGTGTGGCAGCGGGTCACGTTGTAGCCCAGAGGCTCCCAGCGGATTGTCACCTGTCGCGACTGGATGTCCACCACTTCCAGCCTCCGTGGGCCGTGCATGGGCTCTGGGACAAAAAAAACAAAACAAAGGAAAGAGGAGAGTGTGAGTTTACATCAAGGAAATCAATTAGGGCAAACACAAAGGCAGGTAGAGCAAGGTAGTTTCAATAAAATCAAAGAAATGAGTGAGATTTATGCCAGCACACAGAGGAGGAGATATTCTTTGGGTGCACCCTTGAGAACCAGCCAGTCTATATTTTTTAATTTAAAATACAATTAGATTTGCTTAGAGTTTATTTTTGCAGAATTACTTTAAAGAATTCAAAGCGTCAGTCTCACAGCCGCATTGCCACATGAGTCTGACAGCGCGGCCCACACCGAGCCTCAACACCTCTGCTCTATTCAGGCTGTGGAAACCCTCAGCAGGAGGCATATCATCCCTTCAGAGCGTGCCGTTCCTCTGCTCCTTCTGCCTCGTCTTGGGTTTTTTTCCGGTGCAGCCCCAGTGGTGGCCTGCTATTAGCACCACACTGATACAGAGTCAGGCGGGCTGTCAATCCGAGCAGGACACAACCCCCACTGCCATCCTATCACCTCTAATCACGATACACTGGGCCTCCTCACCTTTTCTCCTCCACTTTCTCCATTTTCTCTTTCCCTCCGTCCCTTTCTCTCGTTTCCACTGCTCTATTTCCTCTCTCTGTCCATTTTCTTTCTGAGACTCCCTCGTTTTCTCCTTCCCCTCGTCTGCGCCCTCCTGCTCCTTGCCTCGCCTTTCCTACGGGAGCAAAGCGGGCCGAGCACAAGGTAATGGGATCAATTTCCATTCCAGGTTAAATTCGCAGTCCATTTCTCTGGAACTTAACACTTTACCACCTATTAGGAAGAGCCAGAGCTCAATTTCCCCGTTCCCCAGGAGACACAGTCCAGCAATTCAGAGGCAGCCACAGCGGCCATGTTTAACATTCTGGAGGTGCATGGGGCAGACTGGACTCCAGCCCCTGCATACATACTGCTCCTGTGCACACTGTACAAACATGACACACAACACCACCAATTCTGACAGTTACTTTCTGGTTCTATAATTAGTGCAAACCTACAGCCTAGCCTTCATGTACACAGATTTTTTTAAAAACACACCATCCTCCAGCATTTTTGGCAAGATATGTCCCTAAAAAAATACAAATGCACCAATGTGTCAAGCTGCAAGGTGCCAGAAAAGACCCATAACAGTAGTCACACATTACAATAGAAAGTAAATGCAGATGTATGTTGTAAATATGCTGGTCATAAAAGCAGTAACGGCCAGTACCAGGTTCACAACATGCTACAGACACACAGATGCTCATTTCAGAAAAATGAGCGTGTATGAGGTGAGCTGTGACATCAGAGTATAGTTCAAGCTTAAAGGTGTTTTAAAAATCGTTAAATGCCACAGAGACATCAACATACATCTGTTTACAGCGACTTTGTCCACATCTTTAGCCATTTAGAGTCCTTAACAGTAAGTAGAATCTAATAAGGCTGAATTATATGCTGGATCAATTGAAACTAAATGGACATCATATTGTTTTAATCCAACAACCAATCAGGGATTAGAGAAGAAGAGCAGGCAGCAGACAGTCCATATGCAATAAAGCAGATGATATTTGAAACAATATACTTCTTAAAACACTCTAATCTTGAGGTGGATGTTACCAAGAAAGAAGGAGACATTTATAGTCAAGAGTCAAACCAAGATTCTTTACTTTCAATCATGAGCCTGAACTCACACTGAGGTGCACTGTAGCACATTTGTCATTATTGCAGTGTCAACATTCACATTTTTCACCGATCAGAGCCTTCACCTTTTGCTAAAACCAGATGAAATGCAAGTGAAAACTGTTTCACGAGGACAAATGGAAGCCTTGTATAGAGTAAGTCTTTATTCATGTCAATTCAGTTCAACTTTTACCCTGCAAAAGAGAACATTAAAAAACCTCAAGTCAGGTTAATGCATTTTCCATATTTTGTAAAAGCTTCGGCCATGATTTATAAAATGTATATAATAGTTCGATTCAAAATGTGTTTCCAAGTCAATATTCACCAAAGATGTTGCATATACTAGGTTTTCCTGAAAGGCTGAGGCTCTAATCTGTATACACGGGCTTACCTCACCCATTCCTGGTTTTACTGACAATCCTAGATACAGTTACTGCTAAAGTAGATCTTAAAGATAGTAATAAATGGCTTTCAGGAAATTAGGTCACAGCACATGACGAGTGAGAAAAGATAATGCAAGACAAGGAAAGGCAAAAAGGCAGCTGCGGGTTGAATGAAAGATGGAGCACTTTTATTTTCACAAGGAGGAACAACGAATGTGATCTCCTCTGCGCTTTTATGAAACACATGAAATGGCATTATAAGAGCCTGAAGGAGGCAGAGGAAGCGTGGTTCAAGACCGATGGGGGAAGGGATATCAGTGCTCGGCTTACGGAGCGTGGAGCGCACACAAAAGGCTACAAAAGATAAAGTGTACGGGGAAAATGGAAAACATCTTTCTTTAATGGGGGGAAAAGAGCTAATTAGCCTGGTGTTATGCAGGGAACGACCAGCATCCAAATGTCTTAAAATATTACACTGGGTTTGAAAAGTTTGGAGTAAAATAAAGAAAATAATGTAGATTTTTTTGCTGTGTAGAAGTGCTACTATTAATTTGTTCAGCTTTCCAATAGAATAAAATGGTGTCTGGGGTAATGGTACTGAAAATCACTGCCTACTATTCAGGTCACGTGCCAACAAACTAACCATTTTTAGTCAAACTATATGGATAAATGGCTTTGTGCACTGCCAATTTGAGCAAACATCCCTCAAACAAACGAGGAGATTGTTAAACTGAAGAAAAAGCGACAGAGAGGAAAAAAAATGGCGTTTTCAAGTCAGCAGCAATGTCTGCAAAGCCATCCAGAAAATAGGAGTTTAAACCCCTTTATTTGCGGAACTATCTGTTGGCCACACTCAGTAGGCAGTGGTTACACTAAAAGCACAGAGAAGTGCAGGGTGGCCAGGCACAGAAATCAAATTAAACCAGATGCTCTCACAGTGACAAATGCACTAAAGTGTAAATCTGAAGCGGCTGGAGGGAACTCTCATTTCTGGAGCATTCAAGGAGAATGTCACACTTGCATCTTTGATAATGTCCACTGCACCTCAATTCTGGCCAATGGAGAGATGCCAACACAAATGGCATTCACTTTGGGAGAAATAATGAGGAGAGAAGCCATTGGTGCCAAATAAAAAAGGAGAACAGTGGGAGGAAATGAGTGCTTTTATAGATTTGTCTCTTATTGGTGTAGAAGTTGCTCTGGTGAACGCACACAAATGATTATTGAGCATTTGTAAACAGCACTCATGACTAGTCTATGGCCTCTCCCTGGAGTTTTGTTGAGAAAAGGCTAATTGTTTGTTGCCCCCGTTGGCTCCCTGTTGTGCAAATGCCAACTGTCTGAGGGAGGCAGTAAAAATGCGAGGCTCTGTAGCGGACGCACAATCGCGACGTGTGCCCCGTGACTCACAGTGACATCACCGCTTTGCATCAAAAACAAGGCGCCTCATCCGTTTCACAGCCTGGCCATGGTTGACTTTGAAGAAGAGAAGATACACAGGAAAAAAACAGGCAATGTCCTAGGCTCCACTTAATCGGAAATGAACAGGTTGTGCTAGGTGTTTGATATGCCTCATAAATCCTGCAGTGCACCAATGGAAGCAGCATAGTCATCTTCAAAAAGCCCAGTAGCCCGGTGAACGACAGCTGATGAGATGAGCCTGTTACCCTCAGCCCACTGTGACTGCTAGTTCACTTTTATTGACTGAGCTTTAAGACGCTCGGCGAGGACAAATACCAACAAAAGAATAACACCGCTATCACTAAAAATCCATACTTAAAGGGAGACAACCTTCTTAGGAGCTATCTACACCGAGGGCGACATTGGGGTGAAAGCACTGAAAATATGACTCCAATATCTGCCCAGTATGGTAGATATTTCGAGCGGAATAGAGTTATAATAATGGCTATGAAAGCATCCCTCGGAGCAGGAAATTACCGAGGTGTATTTTATGCCAGGGCACACAGACGAGCTCCGGAGAGAGGCAGATTGGTATTCTGAACGCTGGACAAATTATCACCTGCCCCATACTTGCTGATGTAATTGAATAATTTGAATTTGACATTTACATGGGACTATTAGGCGGTTTTTGTCATTACAGTGTGACATTTAAATAATGTTTTTAGAAATTATCAGCACATTATTGCCTCTTGTTAATTTGAATGGGCCCGGCGTACACCGCGCTGTGGCTTGAGTGATAACATGATTTTACCAAATGGGAAACAAAAAACAACAAATAACGGCGTGTTGCAGGCGGTCGTTCTAGAGGGGGCTTCAAATGGTGCACTTAGCCCCTGGGTAGAGCGAGACATTAGTCCTGGATGAAAGGAAACAAATTGGGCATGTCCAGAGCACAGCCACTTTACAACGAGACAAGTGTGTGGCATATGTGTGTGTGTGTGTGTGTGTGAATTTCGACTGTATATGTACAAAAAGAGCGATTCCCTTATCAGATTCTCCTCAGGCTTTGCAGAATGCGAGTCATTCGGAGGACTTTATCAGATCCACATCGATTAAGAGCAGAAAAGCCCGGTTTCTCTGAAGACTTCCATCTCGCTGCTCAGCAAACACCACCAGGAGAAGCAGGAGGATGAGGAGGAGGAGGTGGTGGTGCAGGGAAAACACACTCTTCCTTGTGATTAGGAAGAAGTCGCTGTGGCTTCGGAGCCTGGTCGGTATCTCGTCTGGATGAAACGGGGCTCAGGTTTAGGATGGGGAGGGAGGGAGGGGGGAACGCTTGTGTGGAGATGAAAAAAAAAAAGAGGAAGAAACGCGTTGACTTTTACAGCGTGGCGTGTTCACTGTGGGATTTCTCAGCCGTAGAATGTCAGCCAGGACTCGTCATATCCAGGTGGCTTCGCTGCAGACAGTACCAAAACAACACGACAATGGTGGAGATTAAATCCTGGCGGCTGTTTTCATGTAAAGCGCTCCATTCTCGAGGCCTCATATTGCCATCACTTATCTCTCCACTGCTGTGTGTTATTCACTCTGGTCTGTTTGAGCAGCGGGCTGGGAGGCGAACACATTTGTTTGCCTCTTTCTATTACATCTCAGTGATAGCGCTGAGGCCATTGAGGTAATGACATGGGTTTTACACTTAGGAAATCATTTTCATATCCCACAGAAGCGAGCCGTAATGATAGCTTTTGATAACCCACAATCAAAGCTCCATCACCCTCCTAGAGCGCTCCACTATGCAAGCCTCTGGAGGAAGAGAAAAGACGAGGGAGGGAACGGGTTAAGAGGGAAAGATGGAGGCGGACAGTCTGTGTGGATAGTGAAGTGAGGGGGTTCAGAGGAAAATGAGACAAAAGACAAGAAATACAAGTGGTTTGTGTTGTTCTTAAATGCAACAAGTTAAAGGTTTATGAATGTAGACTGGAGATAACTGATGATGAAGATGTAAGGCATTGTACACGACTGTTTTGGGCAAAAGCAGTGTCTTTTTTCCTACATTTTCTTGTCCATTGAGCTTGAAAAACACTGAAAAAACAACTTTTTTAATGTTTTTTCTACTGATGCAGGTCAGCAAAGCCATTGTCCATCTCAAGGTCTCACATTCATTACAGCCAACTGCAAGACGTTAGCTTCTGAGATTAGCCATTGGTCTTGTTTGCCATGTTTGTGTGTCAATGCTGTTTAGCACTAGGACTGAACAATATGGTAAGCAATAAAAACTGAATATTTCTACTAAAACTGCAATACAATGCAGCATGTTGTGTCCACTGTTATTTAGACTCCAAAACAGAAAAAAAAACAATTGAAGCAATATTACAAAATAATAATTCTAAAAACTAGGATGAAATGAGAAGCCTGGAACTTTCCTAAGAAGAAAAGAACTAAGATAAACCATGAAGGACATTACAGGTGAAAATAGCAATGCTTCTAGGCAAGTGCTGAACAAAACCTGTTGCTTTGCTAAACTAAATGACTGATCGCTCCTTTCGCAGTTCTCCTGAATTGGGTTCATTGGGCCAAGGTGTAGCTTCCTCAAGGTTACCAAACTAACCTTGGTTCTTTGAATACAGAGCAAGGTGTTTCACTGCTGCTCCTTCCTAAAATACTGAGTGAGCCATTGTCCAGACTGGTGCACAAAACAAAACCCAACAAAAAGAGGGAGGCCAGTAAAGTGGTTATGAAGGCTGCCCGACCAATTCTCCCCATGGAAACTTAGAAATATTTTAGAAGCAGAAAACAACAACAACAATGATCCACGGCTCATACTCAGAACTAAATCATCCCAGACACAAGAGAGGGGAGTAAAAGTGCCAAGGTTTTTGTTGCTATAAAATGCAACAAGTTAAAGCAGGCCTTGGGCTGACACGTGTACACAGGTTATAATTGATGGCTCTTGAAGGGCACTGTACATGGACCTCTTGTATTCCAGCGTCACCTTCTACAGCCATTACAAAGTCAGAGACAAATGCCCACACAAAGACAGACACTTGGCCATACACCTTGGAGGCGTGGATAATCACAAGGATTTATTGAATGGTGCTGGCCGCTCCTCACTCTATCAAGTCCTTCTTTATAGGCCTGGTGATGAATGAGGCTGCCATCCGGGGCGAGGGCGAGGGGCGGAGGGGCCTACGCCAAGCTGGATCCAATTGAAACGGCTCCGAACGAGCGGCGGCGCTGGGCCCGGCCGGCCTGCCACCGTGCCTGATGATCCCCCTGAAGCTGTTGGGCTGGAGACGAATGGGTGAACGCCCTCATTCCCACAGCATTGGACACAAAGGTGCAAAGAGGAAGCATGAGGGGGAAGTGAGATGTATCTTAGCAACACACGGATGATGTATGGAAAGACTCAACGCTGTCATGTCAGTGTGAGCGCTCGGTACAATTACCCTCGTAAACGTACAAGTACCCCGCTGCACTGCTGTTAAGGGGAAGATGTAAATTCATAAAGACCCAGATACAATTGGGGTTTTGTGTTAGTTTTGTTGTATTAGTGTTGAATTAGTTACTTTAGGCTACTTTAGGCTTATTGAATGGAGCTAAAGTATCTGCTCTAAGTGTAAATTAAGTGAAAACAGTGGAATATTATTTTGTTTCGGTAACAAATTAGTGGTTATTAGCAACAGCTGTTCCTGGTTTTACATTGCGTTGGCGTCAGATAGCTCATGCTTCATGAATTAAGTACAATGCGTACCACTGTCTGCACTAAACACGAGCATAACATGTGACATTCAATGGAGAGTCCCTAAAATATAGGAAACTGCTGCTGCTCTCTTTAGTTACAAAAAAACCCAAAAAACTAGGACTAAACCGGACGTGTTCTTCTTCTTCTGTTTTGGTAGCATAATAAAGCTAATGCTCCACCTCTGGAACCACTGTAAAATACTTGCTATTTTCCATCTGTCTTTATATCGGAAGTGTGCCAGTCAATGTAGCACCTGGAGCTGGCTACATCCTGACTTCATATTTTAGGTCTATGGGTCAATTTTGTTAGATACACACAAGTAGAGCAGGATCTGTAGTTTATTGTAATCTGTTTAATTAATACAATAAAATTTGGACCAATAGCGAGGTATAAACTCCATTTCTTTCCTGACAAAATGAAGACCAGGCAGGAACAGTCCAAACACAGCAACATTTATAATATATATGGATCAAAAGCAATCCCAGCATCCAAAGTTTGTAGTGTCTTTACTGTTTACTTGTCCAAAGCAGCCCGATAAAACAAACTGGAGCCTGAGAGGAGCTAACGGCGGGGGTGGGGGTCGAGTCCAACGACCGGATAAAAACAAATGGACAGCCAGTTGACGGGAAGAGGAGAGGCAGAGGAGGTGGAAGTGGTTAAATCAATCTTTCATTTTGTTTCCCTCGATATACCGTGTGGTGATTGGGGTCAGAGTGACAAGCAGAACGACCCCTCTTGCCCCATCCCCCTCCCAAACTGTGTTAACGCATGTCTAAACACCCACCTGCGCCGTCAGGACCAGGCTGGGGCTTTTGTGGCGCGGTTCTTGTGGTTATAGTCCACATTTACCAACACGGACACAATCTGCGGTGGGAGGTTACCGAGGTGATTCTTCAACTTCAGCCCTCCGCAGATGGCCCGTGTGACATTGTCATTTGTCGCCAAAAAACCGGCGCGTGTCGCCGTCGAGCCAGGGTGTTACCCCGAGTGTAAATCAAAGACAGGAGCTCGACTTTGTGAAATGGTTGCTGCATTTTCAGAGCCACCTAGTTAGATATATGAGAGGTAAGATCAAGCTATCTAGGTGGGTGAATACAAGAAATAAATTGCAGCCCCGCTGACACCCCTGTCCTTTGGTTGAGGGGCAGACAGAGTAACAGTGATAAAACCTGACTGGATGCTTGCTTCCTGGACGCCCGGCAAGGGGAATGGGGCATCTATAATTCAGCAAAAGGATGGAGAAAATCTGTGACAAAAATTACAGCAGATAGACCATGAATAATTAAAGATGGAGAATAGAAACATTTAAGGACCTTGAGAAGTATTTCAGGTTAGATTTGAAAAAAACAGCTGAAAAATGAATCACGCAGAGCATTACTAAACTGCATCTGTTTATCACTCTCTCCAAGGTTTAAAGGCTAGATTTACTCTCTATGATAATTGTTTGTGAGGAGCTAGAGCTTGAATAAGAACAGATGTAGTTCCAGCATATGTCAAAGTATCAGTTGTGCACAGCTGCTCCTAGAGTCTCCATACCATTGTGTTTGGGGAATCGAAAAATTGATTGATGGGAAATAATAATAATGAAATGGCTTTAAATGCGGAGTCTGGCTCACTTTCTGTGTCTCTCTTCTTTCTAACAGCAGTTGTTTGAAGATGTGTCCTTGAGAGGAACACAATTTGCCATTGCCAAGCCAATCATAGAGCACAATTCGCCATTCTGCTTCCAACTGCCTGTGATAAAAAGACTTTTATTGTGGTCCTCCTATAACCTTCCTGCGCACCACAAACTCAATCTACCCTGTTTTTTTTCTTCTCCTGACTAACAAAAGATTACAAATTCAATGGGTCTCAAACCAAGGCTTTCATTCGATTTGCCAGACAATATATAAATCCTATAGGTCACATGACTGCCTGCTATTGTAGGCAACAAACTAGAGCAATGTTATCTCCGATGGTGAGGTGAAGTGGCTTTCCATTCATGACCCAAGACAACAATAGCATTAATTAGACACATCAGAGCAGGCAAACAATTTCCTTTCTCTTTAGGTTCAGGGAGACAGACGAGCTCAATCTCAGCCTTAGAAAAACAAAGACACCACTATACCATGAGGCAATTGACCCAGAGGATAGATAATTAGCATCAAACTATTAATAGCAGGTCACTGGTCTCCTTTTGTAAGGCTTCGACAAACAAGAGAAAGTAAACTGAGCAATAATCTACTGCAGGTAAGAAGTAAATAACCACCGAGCATCACAACACACCTACAACAGCAGTTTATTGTGGCCTTTAACCGTTTTCATTTTGTGCTGCCCTTGTAATTGTTGTGGCCAGTACAGTCTGTCTGTTCCTGAGCTTCTTTAACAATACAAAATATGCACAAGATATAAACAATCTTGGCCATTGTGAAGGACAAACATGGCTGACCTTGAGCTCGGAGTTTAAGCTTTCTGTCAATGTGGTTGTTAAACTGATACAACACGGACAAATAATATAATATAACATAATAGCAGCAACAGAAGTTAAAACAAAAAAAAAATCATAAGCAATTTCCAAGAACTTAGATCCTATTGAGAGCGAATTGAAACCAGAGACAAACTCATTCTAATCGTGTCCAGTGAATTCACAAAATCTCATTCATCAATACTTTCATAGTTGAATGTTACTTAACAGCAGTGGTTCCCAAACACTGGAACGGGACCCCAAACTGGGTCAAAAAAATAGAAAAAAATATGTGCATGCTTTTAGAAAGGTTATTAAAAAAAATAGTAAAAGGAATGAATATGAATATAAGAATCATCAGAAAGGGAACAAAACATATCCTGCAAAATAACAAAATAGTAATTAGCAATGAGTAAAAAAATTAGATTAGATCTACTTACCATAACAAATTATAATATTAATAATATAATACGAAAAAAAGATAACAACACTAAACTAAAAGAGGAACATGGGACTTGATTGTTTCGGAGTTAGAATCGAGTTCCAACTTCCTCGTGAAATGTGAAAAAAATTAAAATATTGTCCGGAAAGTAGTGTTGTTTTTGTTGTTATTGTTATGGAAAAGTAGTTTATACAGATTAGTCTTATTTTCTACATTTCACAGAAGCCTGAGCAGAGTATATTCTTATTTGCATTAAAATAGAAGACCTTTTGACTCAAACTGGGAGGCTAAATGTAAATACTCAACCTTGGTGTGGGTGAACATAATGGTGCGGCTCCTCCCTGCTCTGCTCTGTTAGAAATGAGTCTTTAAGCGAGGCTGATCCCTGATTAACGCTCATTCCCCCGTGTTTAATAGCACTCAGTGCAACAGAATGGCGAAGTAAAAACAAACAGATGAGACTACTCCCACGTGGTAGCAGAGCGCAGATGGAGACAACTTATAGATGGAGATGTGGAGTTGGCACAGACCGGGCCTGAGCAGGTGTTTGGACTGAGAATGGACATCATGTACTGCCATTTTTAAAGCGCCCCAGAGCCAGTCAAACAGCGACGAGGGGCACGGGGTGAGGCTCGCAGCACAGACTGTTCCAACATGGAGTATGAAATCATCACCACTTAATAAAAAACAACATGCCGCCGTCATGCCCTACTGTGTCTTGGTTTAATTACATTAGTCCTGTAAGTTTTCCTACGACACACATGTGCAGCAAGATCAAACTCATCTACAGAACAGACACTGAAAAAAAAGAGTTGTTAAGGCTCAGGCTGGAAATTGTTTTTCTGTGATGGACTCACAACAGAGCGCCTGAAATCTAGGACACCCTGCAGTGTTCCGAGGGCAGCACCTGATAATATAGTGTAGTAGCACTTAGTGTGGCGTGGAGGATGGAACTTCACAGAAATCAAATTCACAGCACTGGAGAAGGAGAAGGATGCGATCAAATACTCCTCTCTTTCTTCTCTTTTAAAGTTGGGAAAGTAATTCAGGTCTGCAGGGAAACGGAGTAAGACAGATGTGAAGCCATGTGTTGTAAAATGTCACACTGATGATCCAAAGACATGAGCATATGCAAAAACATACCTACAAATAAGCCCCCTACAGCAGCCCCGGCGCCTGCCATGAGACGCTCTTTTGATGTTCACAAGGAAAGTAATTGAAGTGCTCCATTGGAAAAAATAACTTTCAAGGTTACTTCTTTCTTCCTCTGAAATAAAATGAACGGCTGTGTCCTTGCATTACGCACTCCCTATTTTACGAAGATTGAATTAAAACATCCTTTGTCATCAGAAACACTGCTCAGTTTGTGTAGTGACCAAGGCGAGGCGATGTATAATTATTCTGGAGGCAGCTCTCTCCAAAGTGGCCACAGATTTTCATTAGTGCCTCCAGACAGCAGAGCGGGGAAAGAGGGAGTGAGTCTCTGGGCCTGTATGTATCAACAGTGATGTATCACACTGCCCTGTGAGTCTTAACCGTTCAATTAGGAGCTCTGCTGAGGCTCGGCCTGTCAGCGGGGAAACCTGCCGAGAGCTGGACACCATCACGAGCCGCTTCCTCAAACACACTTCAGCGGCCAGAGCGATCCATCTCTCCGTGACCGCTGGGGTGGCCAGGGGGCAGGACACCCGCAGTAGCCAGGCCGGGCTCCGAAGGCAGCACAGGTACAGCCATTCATCCCGATCAGGCCGACTAAAAATGAATAAGCTTGTGACCTTCACAGTGGGTAGAGGGGTTACACCCTGAGCAGGAGGGGGGAGGAAAATCCCATTTTCATCAGCATTTCTCTGGACACAAAACAGAATTAGCCGAGGGAAAATGCTGAGACTAGGTTTGTTTTGGTCCCTAAAGTTGGCATCCTAATGGAAAGCAGGAATTTATTTGGTTAATGTAGTGAGAAGGGCAATTTGGACGATATCATGAGGCATTTTCAAAGAGTACATATGAGTTTAAACGGCCGTAGTAAAGCACTAATGTAATGATCCGGCGAGTGCCACTCTGCTTTACACATGATATCAATCTGTGTTGATGATGAATTAGCCGACTCGCTAGGCCTTTGGAAAGAGAATTAAGTCGAATAAACAAGTAGTCACGAAGTTAACCATGGCTGGGCAGTTCAGCTCTATGACTGCAGCCAACGATAAATCATATCAATTAAAGTGACACGCAGCTGTTCTACATACACGAGGAAAGTTCAAACACTTCAGCTCGGTGCTTCACAGGTGTATCCGTTTATCTTCGGCCTTTAACGTTTAAAAAGTCTCCTCCGCCCTAATTGTCCCAGGTGTTCACGGTAGAATCCATTACACACAATCTAACGTTTGTCCAAGCGCTGGAAGTCCTAATGAAGATCCATAGATGCAGACAATGAGAGCACTGAAAGCTGTTCTACAAAAGAAAAATAATTACCCATGGAAAATGGCAGTGATATATGTTGGGCAATTGGGTGCTGCAGTTATTTTGAACAAACGCAACAAGGCTTTAGAGAAAACACAATGAGGCTGCACCAACAATAGACTCCTGATGGCTCTGTATTGTATGAGGCGACTGATTTGTAAAAAAGGGTTTTTAAAAAGGCGTTTTGTTTGCAAGTTTGTAAGTAATTTAGGAATGCTGCAAACTTGAATAAAACAAGCCTGAAAGCAATAATAAAAAATAATAAAAATGTGCTGAATACACTGCAGTGACCACCACCTGATATTTCAATACTCGCTTTCAGTTCTTTTATTCTGTTGTGTATCAGATATTTTGATTCAGAAAGGCTTCTATTGAAGGCAAACACATCTTTACTGTTGTCACTCGTATTAGCTGTAACAGAGATTTTAGCAGTAAAAATCATTTGTGCAGTGGGTTTGTGGCCAGGCCTTAGATTTTCTACACAAAGTTAGATTAGCGAATGTATGAAAGTTTGATTTCTCAAGAGTGGATTCTCTGGAGAATAACAGACAAAGTAGTTTTAGTCACAAAGAACTACATTAAAGACTATTATCTTTTTTTTTTGCGCAACCACAGCTCACTCTGAATAACTGCTGTATCTTGATGTAAATACACAAAAAATGTCAAATAAAAGTGGACCAAGGGATGAGTTGCAGAACTGAAAGACCGGTTCCAACAAGACTGGCTCCTGCTGGCTCCCATTCAGATTTTTACACCTAAAATTTTGTCTCATTCTCAAGCTGTTTTCTTGTGGTCGAGCTATAGGTTGTTGGTTTGTATTCAAAGCTAAGTTAGCGAGCAACAGCTACGAAAAATAGTGGACCACGGGATGAGTTACAAAGTAATTCAAGCAGAAATGAAGGCCGGCTCCAACAAGACTGGGTTCTACTGGCTCCAATTCATATTTTTACATGTAAAATTTTATCTCATTTTCAAGCTTTTTCAAGTTTTTTTTTTTGTTATTAGTTACTCATTTGTAGTTTAAGCAAAGTTAGCAGCAACAGCTAACTCTGCAACTGTTTTTCCAAATATAAACCCAATCAAAATACAACACTCTTCAATCTTAAACATTCTTAGCATGTTCTGATAAATCCAGACATGTAGGAAATGCAATGGAAGTGTAGTCTTCTTAAAAGCCCTGGTTAAATGTCTTTTATGTGGTGTTTTATGGGAATTGTTTGTGTCCTCACCTGCACACTTGGTCCTGGCCCTCAGAGGGGGTCCGGGGGCTCCGGTGCCTCCCTCCAGGGGTCGGGTCAGCAGGACACTGATCTCGTACTCCGTGTCTGGGTCCAAGTGTCCGATTTTGTGCGTGGTCTTGTCTACGGGCTGCAGGTCGTACATAGTGCCCGACACGGTGCGGTACTCCACCTCACGGTCAATGATGGGCCCGTCCCCGTTGATGGAGTTGGCATTGAGCTGGATCCAAAGGTACGTGGCACCCACCGCCGTCAGCTGAGGAGGAGCGATGGGGACCGGAGGCTCTGGAAAAACACATTATTAAGTTAGAAAATGTACTGTTCTACAAGTCTGGTGAATACAGGAGAGAAAACAATAGCAGGCATGAATTCAACGCTACTAAACCATGGATGTGTTTGGTGCTGGCACTGCCCGCTCTGCCTTGTCGCCAATTCCACCAGTCGATAAGATTTTCCACAATAAAAAAGGAGATGGCTTATGTACAACTAACCTGGCAAGTGTTTGTCTATTTCCATATCAAGGACTTTTATCTGTTAAATTAAACAATATACCGTATAAAGACCATACAAATACCGAGCAGCATACGTCATAATAAACCCAGAAGCATACGCACAAAAGGGCAAAGTCCATTGGAAATAAACCAGGATTCTGGTCGACTAACACTTTTACAAACCAAACCTGGGTTAAAGAGTTGTAGGTATGCAGCACTCTGGAAGCTTTTTGTTTGTAAAATGTGTTACAGAAATAAAGTGGATTGGATATTTTCTAATTCATTTGAAAGGACGCCTTCCTGGGGAGGTGTTTCGGGCATGTCCCACCAGGAGGAGGCCCCGGGGAAGACCTAGGACACACTGGAGGGACTGGGAACGCCACGGTATTCACCTTAAAGAGCTGGAGGAAGTGTCTGGGGAGTGGGAAGTCTGGGTGTCTCTGCTTAGACTCGGATAAGCAAAAGAAGATGGATGGATATTTTGCAACGGTTAAATTTAGGAAAAATAATCAGTGCTCCTTGGTAATCTGTTTTAAAATAACTGTGTCATGTAATCACACATATTTCAGTCACATATTTATTTTAATCGCTGGACTCACTTCCAAGAACAGGGCTCTTGTAACATAACTACTGCACTTTTTGTGGTGTGCAATCATTTTTCAACCTTTTGTCTTGAAAACTTTTTAATTTAATCCTCCTCCTAAAGCTTTCAAACATTCGGTGCAATTCAATTCCAGCCATTTCTGCGCCCAGTTATAAAATAATAGTCTTTCTAAAACCTTTCCAATCGTGCGACCAAAGGTTTTCCAGATTCTTGCCTTTTTAATAAACACGCCCTTTTGTCTTGTCACATGTTCTCAGACTCAGCCTCCTTCAGAGAAATGTAGGGTTCACACTTAAGACAATGACCTTTTCTTTGTTATGTCACCAATATTTGTCTAATCTCTTAAACCATGTGGTGTCTGTTTAATGACGCCTCTGTAAATGTCATAGTTTTTCTAGTGCCTGATATTCTGAGCAGTGCTTCATTATGTAAACTGGTGCGCTAACATTTGAGGAGGCTGTTCATGGAAATAAAAAAAGGTAGAAAAGGTCTAATAATATCTTCACCTTAAAGGTACAGTCTGCAGAATCTTAAGGTAAACAATATGTGCCCAAACCTGTCTTTTAATAAGTGAGTGCAAGTCAAAAAACACAATTAAGTCTCCTGTCATTTAATTTATTTCTTTACTGAGAGATATACATTGACTTTATGTCCCACTCGTGTAAATAAATGAGTAAAATGGTCAAATACAGACGGAGAAAAGGTGGTTTTTATACACATTAACCTCCATGTTGTTTTAGAATAAAGGGGATTTCCTCTGTGTGAGAATTAATTTAACTTTTCATCAAAGTCCGTTTACATATTGTGGCTTTAACCTGAGCAAATTAGCAAACAAACTCTCAGAGCTATTGATGTTAATGTGCTACTAAAGCAATAACTATAACTTGATCTTTAAAAAGTCTAATCTATGGAGTGCATACTACACACTCAAGCAACCCAGGTTCTATTCCGGCTCAGGTAATAGGCTCAATGTCATTCCCTTCTCTCGCACACTGTTTATGTCAATGCTGCATTTATCTAATAAAGGCAAAAGGAACAAAAAAAGAGAGACCAGGTGCGATGAAGTGATGGGTTTAAGCAAAATATATGTTCTGTATCCTGTTTAATGTCAAGAAACCACCAAAATCAAAATACAAATGTTCATTTAATTTGGTACAAATATCTGCTTTCCTCCGTTGCACAAACAGCAATACTTTTCTTCTATTTTCCACCTGCTGTCCTCGACAAAAAAGCACCAGCGCGACCAGGAGCTAAAGCAGCGCTCAGGAATCTACCCTTGTCACGTCCTGCAAAAGTCAGAAGTCCCCGGGGCCACAGTGAGTAGCTCTAATGAGCACACACATGTAACAGAATAATGCCATTAGTCGCCTGGCTGCGTCTCATGGAGTTGTCATGGAGAGGTAGCGGTCTCCAGACACGGCAGGATGGGGCTGAGGTGTCCTGCCGTGAATCGCAATGTCTCCCAAAGCAGATGGTTACCCCACAGTGACCTCTGCCGCAGGTCCCTAAACTCCCACTAATCCAGGCTCCCAGTGCCGCTGTCAAACATCACCTAAAGCGAACCAGCTAATCCAACGGGTCTCCTGCGCGCACCAGTCTGCACCAGACAGGACAGTCCAAATCTGGCCTTGTTTTGGTGAGCTGCTATGGTCTGTTGTTCTGTTTTTAAGGGGCTTCAACCAATTTAAGAACCATCATGCTCAGTTTGATGCAGACAGCACACAACAGGCGCTGAGTGCATTCATCAATAGCTTTATAGGAACAGAGAAGCAAACACAGGTTATTAGCTGTGTGCTGCTGTAAGAGCTTTGAGAGGAGCCAATAAAATGTAAGTGTGTGTTTACGTTGGCACAATATACTGTAAAGAATCAAGATAGTTCCTGCAACAGACCAAAAGACTGCTCTCGTTGTGGTAATTGTACTTCATGTTCCAGACCTTCATGATTTACATGTCAGCAGATATCAACACTTACTCGACTCCTTTAGCAAAGAAGAAACGCCCCAACATTTCTTGACATTTTAAAAATTAAAACAATAAATTAATCCAGGGGCACCTCTGTTTTTCAACCTACAAACTACAAAAATTGATTATTGATACAGTCTTGGTAAAAGTACAATTGTAGCTCTTCATTCTGGTTTTCCACAGCTGTCTCTTGAGAATATTTCCTGAGACAATATGACTAAGCAGCGTGATGTAGGGTAATATAGCAACAGACATTTCATTTCACTTCACAAAAGCAGCAGCGGCTTACGCTGATGAAATAACTCCTGTAGGTGCAGTAATCCTCTCTCCAACAGCCATCGAAGGCACATGGAAAATAATGGATTACCAGGTTGAAATGCACTTGAGTCCTGAAACACTTTAGGATATTAACAAGTCGTTTCCCACTGTTTGAGCCCACCGTGTCAGCAGCAGAGCAGAAGTGCGGGCTGCAGACAGAAGGCATGGCTGGAGATGGTGACGGTGCAGAAATGACTGAGGCGGCCATACGTGAGGTCAGTGAGCAGCTGTTGGCACGATGTTGACCAGATCGGCAAATGGCACGACGACAGCTGCGGCCTCCTCACTGCAGCACCTGCCCGCCTGGCACAATGCACTCATGTATTAACACGCATGTCAGCATCCACATGGAGCCACCGCTTTTAATCAACATGCATTCCACGCACTGACCTTTAAAAACACTGAATAATAAATAATGTCACCCATAAAAAAGTGAAAATATTTGAGAGGGCTTTGTGTGAAACTTAATACCAGACCTTTTTGCATTTTTGCTGTTTGTTTTGTGATCTTCATGATGTTCTAACCAGCACCACTCTATACTCTGAACTATTTTAGTAGTAAATATCTCTGGTTGATACGTTACATAAAAATAACACACAAAATAGCCCAGCCAAATGGCCTATGGGGTATATAAACCATTCTAAAGCCAACTCTAGTTAGACCTGACTAATTATAAATCCCTCTTTCATTTGTCCTGTAACAGCAACTGAGCCTGTCTTGTTAAGATGCAAGAGGACCTTGTTACACAGTTCATTCTCCTAATTGGGCGGCTGTGAGTAGAGAATTGATCTGCCTCTGATAAAGGAATGAGGAGGTCACCAGAAAATGACGAGCTTGACTGGATGGCCTTCGATTCTTGGTGACTATTCTCATTAGAGCCGACACAGCCACGCCTCAACAGCCTTCAGTTCACTGTGGCCCTGAAGATTGCGACTGTAGATGAGCACCACAACTGTTTTGGAGGCTACAGGTGAATGTAACCAGGCCAAGAAACAGAAGGAGAAGCCTGTGACGGGGAATAATTACACCGCTCTCAGAACTACTGGCTGCTCTACAGGAGAAGCACGAGAAACAGTTTGAAGCAGGCCGTTACCGTATGGCGCTTTGGAAAAATATGCAGCGCACTTCCCGTAGTCACATAAATCTGAGTGAAAACTGGCATGAAAAGCAGAAGTGATTATCTGGGATAATCAAGCATTCACTGTCCTCATGTTGAAGAAAAGGCAGTGTATGGTAATGAGCAAACGGAAGGAGACAGTCGCCGGCTCATAATCCACAGAATCGCTCCGTGGTCACTCCTCCAAAACGAGTCACGGACATCGTGAATACACATTTAAGGAGGATTTACGGCTCCGACACATCGCCGGGAGGGTTAAGCACTTGTTTTATGACTGGTACGATAAGAGGGAATATCAGCTTTTTTATGTATGGCACTTATAACCGTGAAAACGCCTCTTTTCTTCCTCAAAGAGCTGGCTTATGTTGAGGTGTGAAATTTTTGCAGAATTGAAACTAGGGTGCGTTACAAGATTTGATAAACGCTAAAATCTAGAAAATTGCTGTAATTTAAATATTTATGACAACGGCACTCCACACTTTACTGGCCATTTCTAGAAGCACATCACAGGCAACCATCAGCAAAAATACTGCTGTCAGTGAGTATGTCTAATGCAGAGATGTGCAAGTGATTGTATTGTTGAATTTATGCATAAGAGTGGTTTTGAAGTGCCTCTGGTGTCAGTAAATTTTCTTTGAGTACACCTCTGAAACTCACTGATACACTGAGGCAGAGAGACTTTATCTCCCGCTTCACTCACTGTGTCTGGGCCGGGCCGATCTACTATGATTGACAGACCTCGATCTGGACAGCCAGGATTAAACCTATCAATCACATGAAGCAAGGAGACAAAAAAAAAAGAAAGGAAAAAAATCGGGGCAGTAAATTCAATTGAGAGCAAGGAGAGAAAATTGAGGTGAAGAAATATAGAAGGCCATTACCGAGCTATAGGGCTGTAGGAAAGTGAGGCCTTGCAGGATTTAGTTTCACACGACTCCATAAATTCATATCAAATGACTGCAGAAGCGAAATATCAGAGAGGTTACAGTAAACCCTCCTGCCTTTGTGCGCTTTTAGGTGAAACTGCTCAGTCAAGGACAGCCTTTTTACAAGTGCAAGTATTAAAGTCCTCAGGATAACAAATCAACATAAAAAGCTGGTATTTTAGCATCACCTTAGAGGACGTTTTCCTTTGCAAACAGTTCCTGTTTATGTCTGCCTGACTTTGCCTGTGTGAATAAAGGTCGTGTGGATGGAAGTGCTGCAGCTGTCTGTCTCTTCACACTCGCTCCTCGCTTTGGGACCAATACTCACGTTTTATGGTGAGCTCTCCATAATTGGACACTCCAACCCCTTTGTCCGAGTGGACAATGCAGCGGTAACGGCCAGAGTCGCCCTTGGTTGTGTTCTCCAATTCGAAAGTGCCTATGAAGCGCCTGTTGTTCCAGGGTTTAGTAGCTTTCATCGGGGCCTCCCTTCCGCCGATGCCCTGTTTGGAAGCGAGACAAACACGAGTGAGCTTCCAAAATGGAAAGGTTTAATAAGCAAAGTGGCTCGACCTTGTGTGGTTCACAAACTCTCAAGTGTGCTTGTTTGTTTGTGTCTCTCTATCATTCCCATCGGTGGCTGAGACTACCAATACGTTCATCACTCACGGCCGTGCACGCGCTCACACAGGCAGCGGGCTCTCCCCAGCTGTCACCCCTCACAGCAGGCAGATGGGGGACATTTGTTCATTAGAAATATTTCTTCATTACTGTCATCGGGGGACTTCACTTAATGTTTGTTTTCCAGCTTCTGTGCTAATGAGGACGTGTTTGTTAAAATGATGGAGTACCTGGCAGAGGACCTTTACCCGGCGTCATGCTCCCACTGATCACATGGTGACAGTGTGCTTAGTAGCAGAGCCGGCAGGGTTATGTCTGCCAGATGCACTACCTTTGCTGCTCAGAACAAGGTCAATATAAGACTGCTGTGCAGCTCGCTTGTGCCGGATATAGTACACAGCATCCACAGAGCAGCTCTATATAGGTTAAGACCATACTGCGGTGATCTGAAACAACTGTAATCCCTGCCTCCGAGGGGCAGTGGCTTCTGGAAATCTGCAGCAGGTGGAGACTCAGACACAAGGCCACAGGTAGAGCAGGTGTCAATGTCTTACTGCAGCTTTGGATTTATTCATTACATCAACAACAGAAAATGTGAGCTTATTTATTTCAAGACTAAAAGTTACACAGTGTTACTATAATTGCACAAAGTAATTACATGAGTATTTGTTCTGCAGATATAACTTTTGCATTTATGTATTTGATAAAGATAGAAGTTAAAAGGTGATGCTAAGATGAAGACACTATAGAAACTAGTTTTAAGCAACAGATTTACACACAGATGCTGAAAAAGACTGTATGTTAAAGCTGTAGGCGAGAGAAAGGATTTCAATAAATTCTGTATGACCTCCGCCGGCTCCTCTCCTTTATTCAATATCATCATTTCAGTATATTAGCTGTGTATATAGTATAATCTTCTGAAAAGCTCTGAGATTGGTAAAAGTCTTCGGTCTCAGCTAAAATCCTGTAAGAGAACTTTATAACCTTTGATTTGTCCTACAATAAGCTCCAAGGTTGTTCTCAATGACACAAGAAGTTTTTATATTCATTCAGTGGTTTTAAAAGTGTCTCACCTGAAGCCACAGGCGGAAGTTGTCCCGTTTGCGTCCGTTCACGGTGCAGTGAAAAGACGCTGACTGCCCCGCGTTCACCTCCACTCCTTTTATCGTCAAGAAATGAGGTGTGTTCACTGAGAGAGAGAGACGGATATTTATTAAGAAAAATGGGAGAAATTTACTTTGGAAGATAATTTAACATATCTAAGGTTATTTTAATTTAATCTATCAAATTCGACGCCAATCTCCATCCACCCACTTTGAGTCTGGTGCCAAGTGCTGCATTTTACTGCATCCAAGATCTGAGGAAATTCACTTAAATAGATAATGTTCTTTATTTTATCATCTGACACCTGCCAGCGCCAAGAGTTAGCATCAATTTGTAAGTAACAGTCCACCAAAAGCTCTATAAAACTGAACACTAGAAGCTAATATGGCAACCAAAAACCTTAATTCTCCTGTCTTTTCACTGCATCCTCGCTTTGATTGCAGGGATCTTTCCAAAAGCATTATTCTCTTTTCCAAGTGCACTCATTATCAGTATCTTCGACGACTGAGCAAGTTCACAGAAAATAACTTATGTAGAACTTTTTTGATTAGTATCTCTATTCCGTGTTGAAAAATAGGGCAATTCAGAGGAGCGACCTTGATTCGAAACATAATCAAATCTCTAAAGAGTTGGCAAAAGCTAATTCTATCACTTTCATCATCAAGTCATTCACTTCCCTTTAATATTTTTACAACACTGTCTTTGAACTACACCTCTTTTTATGACTTTGTCCTGTCAATCCGCAGCTGCCAAAAGAGAGAAATCTATTTTTCCTCATTGCTAATGTCTTCTTTAATGATAGAAGAGGAGACAGACCACCCAGTGGCATAATCACACCTTTGTGATGGTTATTCCATGTGGGATTATAAATAGAAAATGATTGGCTGCGCTCCACAAAAACGAGTTGCTCTGATCACTCAAAGAAACTCAAAGAAATTGTCACCGAGCGGGTTATCGATCTGCTCACATTTTTACACATTTAAACATTGATCACGTTGCAAAGGCTCATCGATTTCCTCAGATACATTTATATGCAACACCTATTGCAATAAAAATCTATAGTATCGACATAACATTTGTAGGAATCCAGCAGCTTTCAACTGGTTAGCAGGTCATTAGCACATTGCAATCAGCACTTGATATTTCTGCTAAGAAGGCTATAGTCAAGGAGAAATCAATTGATGAAAACCCATGTGATATTGATTTTGGACTTAGACGGCAGAACATGAAACCTCTTTGTGTAAACTTAAGTGTGCCACATGGACTAATGTTACATAGCACTCAAAAGCAGATATAACAGAGAATAGTAAAGAGCTCTTATCCTTTTACTCTGAAAGCAGCCGCCTTTCCAAGAAGCCGAAGCTGAAAACTCTCAATGTGCTCGTGATTACATGTTCATTAAGTGTGTGCTGCATGCTCAAGTGCTTACATTCAGCGAAAGAAGCATGACTGAACATCTGAGACGAGATTCGTTATTGAGATGAAAAAAAACACACATTGCAAACATATTACTCTATGGTGGTATTTGTTTTTCATTCCATTTTTACACTTTCTGTCATCTCTCAAAGGGCACATTTAGAAAAGTCACTCAAATTCACAGTATATCCAGAGCCTTTTTTCCATTTCATCCCACGTCAACAGAGAGTGCTCATTAATCTTCCAGGAGTGAGAAGGAGGGACATTTACGCATTGGTCCAACAGTGGCATCATCTTTGAAGGTCTTTTGTTTGACTGCGAGGGCCTTGACGAGATGATACAGGTATTCGGAGGGAGTCACGGAGAGGACAACGGCTGTATGATGATATTCTTTTATGGTGAAGGGAAAAAGGACTTACTGCACTGGTGGCCCTGGACCACGACGTCTTTGATGGCCAGCAAACCACGCTGCCCCGAGGTTACGACTTCAAACACAATCTGAGGAAGAGAGAAGACTCATAACACCAGTGATAAATGGGCACATGTCATCCTACAGCACTCGAGTACACAGGGAAAGTCCAGCTCGGGCTAATGTGATCTGTTTGAGCCGAGCTACAGCTGGTCCCACAGCTGCAGGCCACTGGCATTATTTCCACAATATGTCACTGCTGAAAGGTGCTATGACATGCAAGTGTTAAACTAGGTTTGGGCCTTAGATAATTAGCAGAGAGTGTAGCACAAGCACAAGGTGTGTTTTGAAAGATTTGGTTCAAGTTACAGCTACTTCTTCACATCTGGTAAACTTGTTTGTGTTTTGTGCATCTACTGTTACAGGAAGGCATGTTTATTGTAGCATTAACTGTATATTAGAGGTAAATGCATTCATTGTTAGAATATATACATTGATCAGATCCAGTAATATGGATGTGTGGTATACTCTGGTGCTGGGAGTCAATATCAAGCCCCTCTTTAAAGGCTATTTCCACCAACAGTTGCTGTATGTCTAGAGTTACATGGCTGACATGTTTGCTGCTATGGGTGACAACAGAAACTCTAAAATCCACTACAACTGTGCTGTGTAGGACTAACTTGACACTATTTTAGGGGCTAACTTTTCCTCCAACAAATGGCCCTAAGCCCTGACAGAGGCGTGTCTCTGCAGAATGTCGGAGTTATGTGCTACTCGGTCTGGAGCGTGATATAAAGGGAAACACTGGGTTGAGCCCAAACCCAGGGCGTGGTGCACAGACCCACTGCACTAACACATGTTTTGGATGCCATTACTACTTAAATATAAACCTACATCTTCCAGTGGATAGAGTATATTAATGGACGTGTTCTGTGTATGGTATTATTCAGGAACCTTTGAGCTGCTCACTGTCGCTAAGCTGCACGCACACGTCTCCAAGATTCCTTTTGTCGCCCTGGAATGTGGAGGCAGAGATAGTTACCATTGTCATCTGGGAGGCAGGATGCCTTCAGATAAGGCTGTCTAATTATAAATTTCTTTTTTTGTCTCATGAAATATGAAAGTGAATGTCTCGGGTGCCAATTATGGCCTCATTACAGGCTAATTTAAAGGAAATTAAAAGGCCAACCACTCTATATATTGCCACCAGACAAATGAACTGGCCCCCACTCTCTAATTGAAATCCTTTGTTTATGCAACACACATCAGTCAGCCTGCCTAATAGCAGTGATATAATTGATTCTAACATCAATGATGGTGTGGTGCATAATTGGGCCTGACCCACAGAGTGAAAATATTCACATGGGACAAGTGCTGTTGATGTCACAAGAAAGTTCACCATTCTCATTTGTCAGAGACAGACAGTGAACTCAACATTCAATGTCTACATCATCGTAGAGTTATCCCAAAGGGACTGGGCTAAGTACTACATTAGAGCAGGATTGATTAGCTCTGGCTATAGGCTCTACTGTACTCCAATAGAGATAAATGACCACATTAAGGATTTTCTTTTATAACTGACATGCTGCATGTGAAGATAATAATACAGTTTAGACACACAGACAAGCCTTAATTTAAATGTATGTGCAAGCTATACATGTACATTGTACATTAGAATTTTAAATAAAAATACCACATGACAATCTCAATTAAAAGTTTTAGGGATGTCCTGACAGTGAAGTAATTATCAAAAGCCGAAAGGCTCATGATGACACAAAGCTAAACCGGTAATTAAAAAATAATTTCCCAGTATCAGGTGGCTTCCCTTTGACAATTGCGTAGGTTACTATGCAATTAAAGATACCTATAATTAGCGCCATGTTGTTAATTAGTGACAATTTCCTGCTTTGGTCTCTTTTTTCTTGGCTGAGAGTGGGATCATTGGCTTTATTTTAGTCGTGTTGTCAGTTTGGATTTGGAAAATCTGCTGGACTTTCCCTGAACACAGTCATTCAGCTCACAAAATAACACAATGTATAACTATTATATTCATATTATATAGCAAAAATACATGTGTATTTATGAGCACATGTATTAAATAATACCAGTGTGTCACACGTGCCTTTTCCATGTGGCTGCCGTCTCTGAGTAATGAGAAGCAGTGCACAGCAGTGGCTCTTGTTAACTAAGTTATCAGGATGCCTGTGATGAGCAGGCATCAGGACCCCCTCGGCTCCACTCTGGACCAGCTCTACCTGGTCCTAATGAAATAATTCACCAGGGACCGTCTCCCATTGGGAGGTGAAGGGGTCCCTCTGCATCAATTAACATTTGGTGGACTTGTGGAACAAGCCTGGCTCAAGACTAATAGCAAGGCAAGTGTGAAATCACCTTGCCCTGGCCAGCAGTCATGTGCACTGGTAAGTGAAAATGAGTTTTCAGAAATGGAAAAGGAGAAGTGGCTCGGATGGAAAGGAGAGAGAACACATTACCATGGATACCAAGGCAGCACCAGAAATCAATAACCTTAGGTGTTTTGAATGGGCCATTGTGCAATTGTTTGGACCTTCTCAAATAATAAATTTGTCTTGCTCCACCCAGTGAACGAGGCTTAATGAGTCTGGCCTGACTCTAAAGCATAATAACAATGAGCAGCAGCGGTTTTTACCGAGACACTGTGTAAATCCGCTGAACAGAGGCTGTGTGTTCTTACCTGGTAAAAGTTTGGCCAGTAGGTGCTGATGGCCAGCTCCACCTGTCCCCAGGAGCGAGAGGCAGGACCGGACACGTTCCACACGGGCATCCCCATGGGACTGTTGTTCTCTTTGATATACACGTTTAAATGGCCCGGGTGGCTGTTGTCTCTGCCCCCGATGTAGTAGTGGAAGAGGACACAGTGCGTGTCATTCTCCCTCAGCTGTGGAGACAGCAGCAAAGCCTTCTGTCCTGCAAAGCGTCCCGACGTGTTCACCATCATAAAGGCTGCACCTGCAGAGGACAAAAGGACGAGTTAGAGCACAGGATCATGGTGTCATCTAGTGAGTTTAAATACATTCACAAACAAAAACAGAGGTCATTACACACAAAAGTGTTCCAGTAAATAAAAGAACATTTTTGAGATATTTTGATGGTATATCTGTCATTATTTCACTGCAGGAAGCAAGGAAGATAAATACAGTTGATCCATGTATCGAACCTGTAGAATGAGACCCACCAGGTGCAGATGCTCTTTAATATTATAAAGAAAGAAAGTAACAATTAAATGAAATGAAGTTAAAAAAAATAAATGTTCAATTGCCTCTCGTTATGTTGTCTAAAATGAGAACATCAAATTCATTAATTAATGTTAAATGAATTCTGCTTGCTCACACTCAAATCTGGACATGACTCAGATCAGATGTAGAAATAACCTGAATCTGATTCAAAAAGATCAACATTTATAAAGCACAGCCTTTTTTATATTGACATAAACAACTCTAATCATGAACAAATCTCAGACCTGGGTCTCTTCTGAGCTCAATGTGGACCGTGATAAATCTACTGGTGCCTTATGAGCCATATACGTTATATCCAAATATACAAACATGTGGAAAAGTTAAACAGCCCATGTCTTGAAACTAGGTTTGACTGAGACTAGACTAGTTTATATTGTTTATACACTAGTGTATTACTGGTATTAGGAGTGTTATTACAGAGCTGACACTAGTTCTTCAAACTAGAGAAAGATTATTAGTAGCAACTAGGTCCTCAGCTTGATTCCTAACCAAATTAAGAGCGTTATCCTCGAAGATTGTGAAGAGCAGGTAAATGACTGCGCTGAGACCTTTCCTATTAGCACTGAGAATTCCTGCATGTGACTCGTAATGAGAAAATGCTCTTATCTCCGAACAGATTGAATTCTCTAATCTTCATCATTTATCAAAATAAAAAGACAGAAAAAAGCCTTCTACTAATACTCGTTGCTATTTGAAAGGATGCTTTTCTTTTTTCCTCATTGACAGAGAGACGCAAAATGATGAGAAATCAATAAGCTAAAATCTATTTGCCAAGCAAGCCCCATTTAGATTCTATCGCCTTGGTTCAATATTAAAGGTTAATCTAATAGTCTCCCCTTTTGCCAATAAAACACGAGTGAAGATTATTATATTGGCAAACTTTCAAGGAGATGCTGAACACTTTCTATTTGTCATCATCCTATTTAGCGTGGCTCTGTAATGAGATGGCACGAACAGCATTTGAGCGTGAGCCAGAGAGAGACTGTTTATGTTGAAATAACTGTGGTAATGATGGCGTTTTTCTTAGAGGTGAGACAAACATCCTGGAAAAGTAAAAGCTGTCTCCTCTGTGAGCGTGTGTGGCAGAGCCGAACCACAGAGGAGTCTTTGTCATTAACGGTAACATCTGGAGATTCGCTCAGATATGATGTTAAAATGCTTGAAGAGCGTCGACTAAATAATTAGGCTCGGTCCCTAGGTGTGTCAGCGTCTTACAAAACCCCATTTGTTCCGTCAGCGGCTGGAGTTTGCCCACTCGTCTTGTTGTGCCGCTCTTGTAACGCTCACCAATTCCATCTGTCTCCAGCTTCGGATTAAACGAGTGGGGGCTCTGTCATGTTTACACAATGAAACAGGACGAGAGGCAGCGAAGAGGAGGAACGGTGCAGTGTGTCAGCCTCCTCTGCTTTTGTTTGTCAGGTCTGAGCGTGCTGCTGCTCTAAAAGGTATTGACACGGGCGGATTTTAAACGTCACGCTTGATGTGGAACTGTTTAAGTGGAGATGAGTTAATCCATCTGTCAAAACATTTATGAACTCTGCACATATAAGAACGATGCTCGTGTGTTTTCAGTTTTAAGACTAGAAACGAGTGTGTCATAGGCTAGAATTGTCAAACTCAAGGCCCAGGGGCCAAATGCGGCACTTTGCAATGTTTTATGTGGCCCTTCAGTACATTTAGAAGGTTAGGTTTTAATTGGATTTGAGCATGTTGCAGATGGATAAATAAAATCTGTTCAAATCCAAACTACAACCTGTTCAAATCCATCTAAAACCTGTTCATACTGAGCTAAAATCTGTTCAAATCCAAGTACAACCTGTTCATATTCATCTAAAACCATTTTCCATAAAAGGAGGAAATTAATGTTAAATGTTTGTAAGAATCAAATGAAGATGAAACCTCACATTCAAAATTTAACAAAAGCTTCCAAATGTCACTATCTTCAACCCCTGAAATGGTTCTTATTAACTTTCGTGGCCCCTCCCGAATTTGAGTTTGACACCACTGGTTTATATAATAAGAGAAAGATAAATAAGAGAGAAATAAAAGGAGGAATAGAGTTTAGTTTGTTTGTGGATCAGAAAAAGAAGAGATCTGGATTTCATTGTTGCACAAAGACACTGAGGTAAGTCACTTTAAAGAGTCATTTCTACTGTGGTACAGGTCTCAGAGGAAACAACTATTATCATTAGCATTTATTTGTTTACAAGTCTCTATTTTAGTTCATTAAAAACAAGTTAGTAAGTACGTTTTTTTATATAGGTATCGTGTAAATATTGGGCTTTATTCTGCATACATGGGCTTAGTGGTGAAAGTGATATTAAAGTTAAATCTTCAACACTGTAGAGCCTCAGAACAGTTTCATCTGCGCAGGCTTTAAATCCAACACTTTCTTCAGGGGTTACTCAAGTCCAGAGGTGTTTCCAGGATAAAGTTTCTAACCTACGAGTGAGTAAGCCGCATGCAAATGAGTTCTGAAAAAGTACAAAAAGATGTTTCTGTGAACCATGTGCTTCAGAAATCTTTCTTTCATTGTATTTGATGATGTATTGTTTCATGAAGCCTTAGAATAAAGTACGCTGAAGCAAAAAAATAAAACATTATAACACAAAACTTGTCTTTACTGACTCTGTACTAATTGTGAACAATCCTGTGCGGTGTTCTTTACAGTGTTATTTCCTGTCCGTCTGTGATGAGGCGTTGAGGGTAATTATTTCGGAGGGTACACAGACTGTGGCAGGTACACGAGGAAGGGCAGGAGGACGATCGACTTTGAGACACTTGTTTGTCCAACCTTAATCAGGTAGCTGTACATTATATGAGCTTTGTGAGGTCTCTTTAATAACAGCCAGCCATCTGCTCAGGTGACTTCAACATTTGAGGGTTTTTTTCCCCGTCCACAACCTTTGGTGTGACGTGAAGCAGCACTAACGATTAGTTGATGAATTGTTCAGTTGTATCTCATGTAACAAAGACAAAGACGCTCACACTAGTGCTTTGCTTTATGATTAAAACAGTCTGTTTACAATTCAAGCAGCCACGTTTTGACAGCGCTGCACAGAAAATACATGCAGCAGTGCTCTTTGTTGGTAATTAAAGATGAAAATATCACACGCCTCAAGCAGCATTTGTACATTTTACTCTCTTTGTAATTAAATATTAATAAGGCAATAGGTCGAGCGTGAGAGAAGTCACTTTATATTTATTATTGCTTAATGCAGTGGCCATTAGTGTTAACATTACATTACCTGATAAAACAATGGCACCTGCTGTTGGCAGCTTTACAACAGCTCCAAGTATTGAATAGTTTCCTCCTTTTTTCTGATTTCTGTGTAATTCTTTTTCAGATTTTTGCTTTTATAGAATGACTGTGGACATTGACTTTATAAAGAAGAGCTCCCAAATGTAAACAGTGTATTCAGTGTGATTCTTGGGCTCATTGTGGACACCATGGATCAGCTGGAAGCCTTCAGCAATGCACTCAATGTTTTCCAGGAGCTAAGGTGGAGGAGGACACACAGCCAATAGTATTAATGAGCCCTGGTGCGTTATTATGTGGCTCATTAGTGACATGAATGAGTCGACGGAGCAGACGTGGAGGAATGAACAGGGAGTAAATGGATCACATTGTTAACCGTAACCACCTTTTACTGGTTGGTTGCCGCCTGATGCTAACATTTTATTAGACTTTTGGATGGTTTTGTACTGTTTGTAGAATAAGCTGTTTGATATCTAATTCATCCTACTAACACTCACCATTTTTTTCTGTGTGTATTTAAATAAAAGCATGGAAAGTATGGTTTTTATGAATAGGCGGCACATTATTAGAAAAAAGTGCCATGGCTGATCAAACCTGAGACCAGATCTAACCAGGATCTAAACCAAGGACTAAACCACACTTTTATAATCGGTCAAAATGTTTTTATTGGACAATTATTTTGACTATTTTGACAGATGGAAGCATAACATTACTACGACTCAAACAGGAAACTTCAAGAAGACTTTTGCGCAATACTGTTTATCAATAATTTAATTCTTCCTTTGTAATTTGTGACCTTCCTCGCAGTGGAATAAATCATCTTATTTTGTACTATGTCCTCCTCCTACAGAGTCTGATTCTGTAACTAAATTGGAGCCCTGTAGTCTGTATTTGGGTCAGTAACCCAAACGCAGCAGGGAAAAGAAGTCTTCCTTTTCCCATCATTGATCAAACCAGACATAAGAACACATATTTCAAGCGCCGTGGAGCCGCCTCATTGTGCAGCTTTTGTCGGCGGCTAACGCAAGAGGAGGATGACAGCCCAACACTGACTGTCATGCAATACTCTGCTCTTCCAGCCTTAATGACCACACACTCCGCAGGACCAGCTTCACCGTGACAAGCTAATTAGCCAGGGAGACTAAGAGCAAATTATAATGACACTGTGTTAGTACTGTGCTAATGTGCTAGTGATGCACAGGGGTGTTTTCACTCCCTCACTCTTCCTCCTCCTCCTCCTCCTCTTCTATCTGCTGTGCCTTTAACAATGGCGTGTTCAAGACCAATTAAAAATAGAGAGCTCTCAGCACACTCAAGGCCTGTCTCTGCAACTCTGTAAAGGCCAGGCCACTGCTATTGTCTACGGCATTCATGGGAACAGATTTATTATTATTCCGATGTAGGCCACCTTCACCTTCCATTACAATGATGGCTGAACATAGAGAACATGGAGCCCCGCTATGAACAATGAATTAGTAAAAGATGAAGCGCTCCTGTTCCTGTGGCAGAGATGTACATTCATACCGCCGCTCTATGCAAATGAGGGCCGCGGCGCTAAAATAAAAAAATGTCACTTTCATTATAATAGACAGTTTTTTACATTAATGAAAAGTGTGTGAATGAATGAGGGCCATGACAAAGAAAATAAAACGAACTGTTTACATTCATCCAGGCCAATCAGCGGCGTACAGCAAACTTCTTTGACCAGTTTGTCAGTAAATTGGATCCCGTCGAACAAAGACTGTTTAATTAGCTGCGAAAACACCAATTCATGAGGCTATTTCTCCCACAAAACAGAAAGTACGTCCTATAATAAGACCAGAGCTGGATTTTTACGGTCAGCCTCCTGAATATCTCCTGAATAAAGCCCTTTTTACAGGCACCAGGCTCATCAGGTAAAAAACCAAAATAGCAGCCGCAGTGGTGGGACGGTATTATGAGGCTAGCAGAGTTGACCGTGGATATTCACCAGAGGAAGGTTTCCATCAGGTTAATCCTGTCCCCAGCCGACACTGGTCCGCCGCTCGTGTCGGTCCATATGGAGGAAAAGTTCACTGTGCTAACAACACAAGCCGCTGACAAACTGCTAAGCTCTTAATGCTCAGTGTGACCAAAGGTTTTACAGCACGTATATCTTTCAACGGCAGGTTTCTGGTGGTCCGTCACTTTTGGAATACTCTGTTTGTAATGAAGTAACTACTAAGCAGCATTACACTCAAGGGAAAAGAACATGATGTGAATAAGCTGAAAAAGCAAGAGGAATATGATGTTTTAGTTTTATGGCATTGCAAAACTAATTTTAAATAAAAGTATTTGGGAGGGAAGGCAAACTTTATTATTTATTAAGGCTAGTGATCCAACAAAACCAAAGGTAACCCATATCTGATTTTTTTATTTTTTTGACAGTCTGAACAACACAAATCTCTTTTTTTCCAAATCAGAGTAGCCAATTACAATTCCCATTTAATTTATAAGATATTTTTCCACATCATAAAACAGTGACTATGGCAAACAACAATTGGACATGGGTTGATCATCAAACCTGGAGCACTCTATATTCTGGCTGCACAACATATCACAAATCCAATCTTATTCTTATATTTACAGTGAGTATTGCAAAGGAAATGCTTTAATAACAACAATGTGCCAAAAGGGCGACAGAGTCTTTCAAATAATATAATTATCACAATATTGAACAGTTTTTCTACATATTTCATCATATTTTTCTGATATTGTGCTATTGCTATCTTTTTTTTTTTTATTGTACTGTGATTCACCAAGACACTGCCTCCTTAGCAGTTTTCAAAAAGGATCATTTTTGTAATCTTTTTTTTATTTTCATTCCAAAAGGTTAACTTCAGAATATACACTTTAAAAAAATAAAATAAAAATTTGGCAAATAGAGCAAATGGCCCAAGCTGATAAACAAGTCACTGAGCTTAGTTTGTGGTTTCAGAAGCATATGTTTTTAAATGAAAGTCTGTGTCTTCTTTTTGTTGTTGCAGTACCACAAATGTCCACCAGGGAGAATTATCAAAGCAGCAGAACGGCAAAGCATTTTAATAATAAACTCAAAGTGCAATGACGTATTTACTTTTTGTGAATTTCCAAGTTTGTGCAAGATATTTTATCAAGCTATTGTTATTATTCCTGGCAAACACACATTTTGGAAAACAATAGAATATTAAAAGTGAGCAATCAAATACAATCATGAGCATTACTACAATTAAATGTGAATTAGCAAAAGAGAAGAAAGAGACCTGATGATTCAGCCAAATGTCCTAAATGACTTCAATTCACGCCTTTTCCCTTTTATTGTATTAAAAGATAAGAACATTTTAATGAAATCTGAGACAATTTAGTTCACATAAATAGAGCAGTGTAATCTTAACCATCAAAGTCTATAGGTCGAACGTATTTAGATTAATTATGAGTTGAGTGATGGCCTGAGCAGAGGATATAATTTGCAATAATGACTAGCGCTCATTATTTCTCCTCCATTCAGGTCCTGAACTCCGTGAAAATCATTATGTGGGGGAAATCAGAATGAAGGGGCGCTCTTTAAACCCAAACCCTCCAGGTCTCATTTGCTAATAAAATTCACAGAGGTCACCGCCGGAGAAAAGCGCGGCTGCCACTTTCGGAAATGTCAATGAAGACAGGGCTATTCTCACTGTCTGCCACCAATCAAAAACGCTCTCGCTGTGAGGGTGAGGCTGTTAATGTGAACAGCCGTGGCCCTCGCTCAATTTTCCAGAACTTTCCCTGTGTCCTTTGAAACATGAAAGAGGGTCTGATAGAATAGCGCTGAATAACTTTGAGCTCTCGGTTATAAAGCACCTGGCAGGCTCCTGTGACGGTGTCAAACAGATTCACCCGGAACCATCCATCATGCGCAACACGTTTCAGCGCAGTCATTTCAGTCAGCTGACCCTTATTATGTTCCACGGCGGCATCCTTTGTAGCGGCGTGTCAATCAACGGCAATTGTTAATGGCTTAATATGTCATCTTAATATGCAGCACGCGCGACTGGAGCCACACTCGACAAATGGGTCAGAGAATGGCCCATTTGGCTGAAACAAACCCATTACACACTAGCGGCTGTTCATGTGACTCACCTAGCTGCATCATTAGCCACTCCATGCATACTAATGCCGCATACAGTATGCTAATATGTCCTCCATCATGACAGTATTAGGTGCTGTCATAATCCATTTATATAGTAACAGACTCAATCCTGTTTAGTCGGAGCAAAACAGATGCAAGAAACATGCTAAACAGTTTGAATTAATCCCAGGATTGATCAGACGGAATAATACGGCCGTTCTCCGTCTAATCATTTAATGGGGTTTCTCCTTAACCTCGCAACCTTGTCCGACGCTGCTCAAGGTGTGACGTTCAAGTTGTAAGTTGCGAATGGCTCAAAAGCAATTAGCTGATTTTCACAACAAGAGGCCCCTCAACAGCAAATCCCATCTTTCACTGATGTGATTTAAATTCTGATTAAATTTCTAACGTCCTTCAGTCAGTGGGAAGTTTCTCCTCTCGTTTGTTAAGTCTGCGTCCTTCTCGGTCTCGAAGTTGAACGGTAAACAACACATCTCTCCAGGTAAAATGTACGGCTGCGACTATTCATTAGCTCCTGATTGAAGCGGGCAAAAAGGTGAACAGCTTGCCTTTTAAAATGATCCGTCTTATCTGGACATAGCAGCCACATGAGCTAAGAAGGCCAGCTAATGAGCCACGTTCGCGTGAAGACATTCAAGAACGAGAGAACCCCATTCTGCCAATCTTTTATTGTCTAGGTATCAGTATGGATCAAGGGCGTGGTGTCAAAACAAAGCCCCAGTGCAACAGCGAGACAAAAACATCCCATTTCTGTCCAGCAACATATTTAGAGCCAACATTAACAATCAACACTACGTCATTTCGACAGAGTTGCATTTGCCATTGTGCGTGGCATAATGCTAAACCCTAATTAATCTCACTTAGAAGACCTTGTTTGTCCTACGCCTGCTGCCATTATTCCCCACAACGAGTCTCTGGGGAGGGCAGGGAGCAGCCGCCTGTGACTGGCAACATCCATGACACTGCACCATCAGAGAGGAGCGGCGTTAGCACCAGCTGGGCTTCACCAAAACAACTTCCTCCTTAATGGCATCTGGACACCTCCCGCTAACACACAGCACTGACTTATCCATCAAGTCCATCCAGTCGTCTGCAGAACAAACAAGGAGGTGAAAATGGGGGAAATGTAATCGAGAGTGGTCATTTTCGAAGCTTAAAACTGTCTGAAGTGCTTGCAGCTTGAAAATTCGAGGCTCGGTGCCGGACGGTTGTTTTGTGATGGTTTTAATATGGTCGTCCAGGACAGATGAGGCTTGTTGGTAATAACAGGACAGACAGTGATAGTTGTGCTGGGAGGTTTCTTTAGTTGGCTAAAAGAGAAAGCGTGCCGCCGAACTGGATGGAGCCACCCCAAAGGAGCCAAAGTATGCAATCAGAGCTGCACAGAGGGATAAACAAGGATACGCTCTGTCCAGACGTAGCAATTAGGTCGGGAGCAGAGCCTCGTAAACAACCGAGAGTTTCAGGCGCTGCGTCTTTTCTTCCCGCGACTTGTTTTCTTTGGTGCACTTCATTTCACTTAACCGTTCTGGTACTCTCTTATTTACATGCTGGGATGGGATGGTACCACTCGAGTCGATGGGTTCAGGGATTTTTGGATGAAAGAGAGAGCAGTCTCCCGCAAATGTGTTCTCTACTCTTTTAATACCAACAAAGACATCTGTTGATTAAGCTTTTGATGTGTGTTTTTGAACAGAGATAATAGATTTCTACATGACTCTGTAATTAATTTGTTTTAAGGTTTACTGAGAACTGCAGTATCTAATTAAAACTTAGAAGAAAACCTAAGGCGTGATTGGATTTAGTTTAAGAAGTTATCTGAACATGAACTCTGAGATCTTACAACATTTTCTGATACCCTTTGTTCTGTCATGTGAATAAAATATTACACTGAATGTCCCAATGTGACCAAAAGACACAAACGTTATTATTTTCCTTTTTTTTTTTTTTTCTCCGATTTTTCAGTTCATCAAACAAATTAAAATATTAGACAAAGATAACTCAAAATGTGACTGACCACAGTTATTTCATGATTTAAAAAGGGGGGCAATTACTTTTTCACATAGGGTCAGGTAGGTTTAGATGTTTTTTTCCCTTAATAAATCAAATAAATACTTAGTTACCTTTGTCTTATATTTAAATTTGTTTGACGATCTGAAACATGTGAGACAAACAAAAGAAAAGAGAAAAAAAGAAATAACAGCACTGTATCTGTCTCTTGTCTTTGGCTTTTCTCCACAACATACATTATTTTGCATAGAAGTATTTGGCATCGGTAAAACCAGAAAGTCTGTGTCTGTCAGTCTAGTATTCCTTGACAGAATACCTGATAAAAACTTTGGTATAATATTCTGTCTAATGGAGCTCTTCCTGGATCTCTTTTAAATGGAAAACACACTCATCTGTCAGATTTTGTGATATCTTTCTCAACTTTTGTGCTACAGTCGTACACTTCCCATCAAACTTCATCTTAGAGCAGCGGGTATTTGCACTACACTCATTTACATTACAAATCGTGTCTTAATTCGTTCAGATGTGTAGAACTGATGAGAGGATCCATCCATTTTGTTGAGGAAGTGTAGAAGGTTAATCTGGCAGTAATGTGCTTAATGACTAATATTTAAATGTTAACTTTATGAAAGGCACTCTTGACCTTGATCCACCTCGAAACATACGTGAGCCTCTAATGAGCCTTATTCATGCACATTGAAATAAAGGGTCATTAATGAGTGGGGCATAAATGTGCAAATATGCTTTTAGTCTTTATTATAAATATAGTATGGAGACATGAGTGGATCTGAGGTCGGATTTAAACAAGGGCCACTCTACGTAAGTGGGACATGCTCTAAAAATAGGCTCCTCAACTTTAATTGTCAGATGTACCCTATCCTCTTAAAGACCTAAGTCCAGGTCTGGTCCTGGTTTAGCCCCTCTTTAGAACAGATTTAGTGCAGGTTCAATAATGTCATGATGTTTGATGAATGTTTAGTTTAATCCTAGATATATGTTGAGTTAAGAGGTCAATCACTTTTAGATGATTTTTGAACTTTAAGGTGGTTTTGCGGTGTCTCCTAAACAATAAATATTTGATACATTTGCAATAGTACAAAGGTATCACAGCCTACTGTCTGCAGTTTGTTTGCAGTGTATAACTCTTTTCTTTCTACTAAATACACTAGTTTAAAAAAGGACTTCAGCTCAGCCCACAATTATTCAACAAAATACGTGTTTATACATGCGTTGAAGTCGAGGAGTCCTTGAAGACTGTGGCTTTTCTTTATTTCCTCCAAATTCATGTGAGTTTAAAACTTTTTTTTAACTTGTAGCACCTTAATGGAATATGTCGTATTCTCAGTTTCCTTGAAAAGCTTGATTTAGGCCTCAACATTTCAAATATTCTGCATTTCTTATTGTTTAATTTATAGAACCAGTTCTGTAAACGAGCAATGTATGTTACTTTATTGGACTATAATAATTTGGAATAATGAACCATTCCTATAGACTCCATATGTTGCGAGTGTGTTTAAAGGTGTAACAGCTGCAGTAGTGTCCAGAGCACAACAGGATAACTATCTGCTCCGCTGGTGTGATAAGGTCGTGGTGTTGAGATTCATAAGTATAGGTTGAGAGTGAGACAGCAATCAGACGTGAGATAGCTTTTTTTTTCCACCAGTGTTGCTTTCACCTAAATGCATTCCAGCCTATCAACCCCTCTCGCTCCTGTAGCCCTAAAACAATTTCAATCCGTCAAGCACACTACATTTCACATCCCTTTCAGCGCGGTCAAAGAGGAGACGTTACAATTTCACATGGCAGGTTGAGTGCTCATCGCGAGAAATGGAGAAAGCGTCGCTACCTGTTAATTACGCCCGATTCGAGATGCGCCGCGAGAACACAAGCCCGTCTGAAGAGCGCTCAGTCTGGAGGCACAATCAGGGACCCCACTTCACCAGACGCCGGGTTTTTAATCAGATATGTTAAATTTAGACGGCGTGCGGGGTGTTAATTTGTAGGTCGAGGCTTTTCCAGATTCCGCCGTAACCTTTGCCCGGTCTCCGTGTGTCCCGACATTAATCAATTGCGATGGAAAGAGCCGACACTTCCGCCTTCGTGGAAACTAATTTCTCCAGGGTGGTTCGGCGCGCCTCATCCCGGTGTATACACGTAAACAGGTCTGAGGGCTGGCTGTTTAAAATTAGTAAAGGCCTGCTAATTAATTCCCCCCCTGTCACTGGAGGGGGCCCGGTGCAATCTATCTGTGATGCAGCCTTTGTGAGATTAGGCGTCAGATTGAAGAGGAAAACAATATCCATTAGTTTGCACCGCTACCTTTGTGATAACATGAAGGAGGGAAAAAAAAAAACCCGTCATTCCATTAGTCTAATTCCTTAGGTGCCGTCTGCTCAGTAGCTGTGATATCTCTGCATTTCAAATCAAATGAAAAGTGATCAATGGAACATTAAGGAGACAAATTGTGTGTGACAGACAAAACGCAGGGAAAGCATTGTAATGAATTTCAATACGAGGTTGATAGAAAGACTTCTTCAATTAAAAAGGTGTGTTTTTTCCCGATATTAAACGCTGCCTTTATCTTAGTCATTGTCGTGTGGCAGATGTGGAATGATGTTATACACATATTGTGCCTCGGTGACACAAAAAGAATGAGAAAACAAATCTTATTAGGAAGCATTTAAGCCTTTGACAACGTAATCTATAATCATAAAAGTCTGCACAGAAAGTTGGAAACTTAGAGCTAGGTGCTACGAGGCCATTGCCCGAGGACATCTGAGGGGTTTTTAATTTGTTTTCCACCACAAATGTTCCTGTTTGAGTGAAAAATAGTAAAACATACACGCTATTTTACATCTAATAGACAGTGACAGTAGATATATATGAAATATGGAAGAGCCTCAGGAGATAATACAGTCCTGAGCGGTGTGTATGTGTTACCATCTGAGGGAAGCCTGTTTTTAAGCCCCATTACAAATCTTATTTTCAAGGGAGTCCTACCTCCTTAAAGGCCCGGCCCCAGATTAAAGCCACTGCCCTGGTCATGGGAACTGACTGGAGACTTATCTGAGGGTAAATGTTTTTCAAAGGAGGAAACCAACCCAGAGAAAATCTCCACAGACATGAACGTAGGGGATTAAACCTATTACCTTTACTGCTGTGGGACAAGAGTGCTAACCTCAACGCTTCTCTTTAGTTTTACCAACTCACTTTTGTTTGTTGGATATGTCCTGGAAGCAGTTTTACACAGATTTCTGTTTCTGACACAAAAACAATGCACATAAATGAGTTGTTTTTAGGTGATTTTGTTGTTGCAGTACCAGGAGTGGCCACTAGCTGCACAGGAAAGGGTAACACAATATTCATTTAAAACTCTGTCACAATGTCATAAATTCAGGGACAATTGTAAACAGTCCTGATACAATCTATTTGATAAGACCCATTTCAAACTGTTTATTATTTTACCTCATGGTTATTTACTTTTTGGAAATGGAAATTGTACAAATGGATGTTTTTCTTCTTCTGTTTGTTGGGGTCACAGACTCGAGCCTTATCCCAGCAGCTTTGGGCCTGAGGCGGGTACAGCCTGGACAATGGCCAGTTTGGGCTATTTGAGTATTATTAATCCAAATTATTTCTTTACTGTTAATGAAGTAGCATTTTTCCTTTGTCCCTCTATTTCAGAAAACGTGAAAAATGTCAAATGTTACTTGCTATTGGTCAGTTTTTGCCGCCAATACACCTACAACTACTGACAAAATAGACTATAATAACATCTACCAGTCCTAAACAGTAGTTTTGCATAGGTCTGTGCTATTTCCACTAATCACTAACTCCTTTCGGTATCACATCTTACAGTTGTTTAACCCAAATGACAAATCGACCATTTTCCTGTTTTCAATCAAATATAACAAATGCTTTACTGCAGTGAAGGGGTCATTATTAAGCGTACATTGATGATTAGTGTCAGGACACATACCTGAGGGCATCCATGGATCTGACGAAGCCTTCTCTCTGGTGTTGACCTGGTCCCAGTCCAGGTCATCGTCCCTTCCTTGGCTGTAACCACACGCTGCCAGTGGCTTCTCAAAGTTACAATCGCCTGTAACAAAAGAAAAAAAATATATATATGTGCTCATTCAGTTTCCTATTAACTTGCTGCTCAAATGAACGGATGTATTATAATTTAAAATCGCTTCCTTTTCCTCGGCAGTGTTCGTAATGCAATATGCAAGACAATGAGATGCATTTAAGCGAGACAGAGTGAAGGATTACTACAGCAGGCGAGGCACAACATACATTACAATCATTAGCAACGCCGCAGCCCAATTTCACAATGACAAGTATGAAGTGTCCAAACTCCATCATCGTTAGGCATTATGTTCCCAAACTGTACCACCATCAGGGCTAAATTGATTTATTTTCCTTGCCCGCCACAGAACTTTGCTGTTCAGGCGCCCTTACTCCACAGAGCCACTCTAATCCTTTTTACAAGCTGCTTGCAAAATGACAGCAAGCAACCATTAGGGCCCGGCTTCAACCAGGCTTGGCGTATGATCGATTAATACAAATACCCCTTTATTCCTTGCACCTTAAAGGCCACGGCGAGAATGTGAGAGCTTTTTTTTTTTCCTCCCCAAAGTGCTTTTCAATCCACTCATAAATCTCACAAAAGTGTGTCAGGACAATATCTGCCTGCGAAGGAGTTCATACTGAAACGTGAAACGTAACGATGGCTTTTACACCGTTTCAGAGACGACTTTGAAAAGATGAAATTAGCGGGTGCCACTTCAGTTTCATAATTTACGCCGCTCGCTGATAACAGATGTCCACGGTCTAACTCCAATCGTGAATCTCGAAATGTTTTACTAATAAGTTTCTAAACACAGATGACATACACGTTTTATTGCCTCGGGGGAAATGTCCTCCGAGCCAAAATCGATGCCGGGCCAAAACCAATATCTCATCTCTTACAAGCTCCTCCTGACATTCAGCGGCAGAAAGGCTACGAGCCGGGTTTTTGTTTTTCCATTTATCTCCCCGCTGACATTTACTGTACATGTGCAAATGAGTGGCCAAACGAGGAGAACACAGGATAATTAATATCCGGCTCCATAGGCCACCTGCTAATGATACATTCACAGCTTTGTCTGCTTTGTGAAGGGGGTGGACTCGGGGAAAAGGACGACTGCCAAAGGATCTCAGGTAAAAAGAAAACCCTTGTGATTACTGAGCTTCAGATTGTAGGTTTTGTGGCGAGGATGCACCACGACAGAATAAAAATGTGATTTCAGTTCAAAGACTGTGAAAGAAGGTGCATGAAGGTACAAAAAAAAAAAAAAAAAGCCAAGGATGATAAACATTGTTAAAAGCAGCTTACGAAAAGGAAAATGAAAGGCTTATATGCAAAGTACTTCAAAATACAGCTAAGTGTTGACCTTTCATGAATAAATAAGCCATGTTTTGGTTCTAAAATGGTGAATTTTCCATCAAGGCGTATGTATTGTGTGTATGTTGTTTCACATCAGCTCAACAGTTCGTCTTCTGTATTTGTGATAGGAACCTTATAATATGTAATTATGAGTGTGTCAAAATAATGCAGACATATCCAGGATTAATGGGCTGTGGATCAGACACCGCCAGAGAATTATATACAAAAGAAAAGGTGAGCGCCAAGAAGCTAGGCCCCATTAACTCTCTAAAAATGTCAGTAAAATGTATTCAAATATGTATTTATTCACATAGAATTGTGTTAGTTTCAACACGACAATGATAGAAAGTCCAGTTCTGTTTTATTACAATTATATATCATGTTAAACTTTATATACAACTTATATATAATCATCCTCCACCAGGTGAAATGGTGCCAGCCTTATTTGGACATAAGTGACCAATATTAGCAGATATAAAAACTGGTTTAGGCAGCCATCTTGAGTTTGAGCTGAAAGACATTACATATAGCCATGACTTAATAAAAGCTTTTAAATTCATTTCTACAAAAGGTCCCTACCAACGCTTTACAAGGTTCACTGATTTATTCATCATTAGCATCACTAGCAATGTAAGCAGTAGCTACAGCTAACTGTGTGACCTGACGCTTTTTGGTTCCTAAAACTATGGTACTTTATAAATTCAATCTGCAGACTTTTGTGGCTCCATTGTGAGTTAAAAGGTGATGCAAGAGTCTATTTGTCCAAGAATATATAGTGTCTATGGTGAAAAATTGTTTTTAACCTTAATTGAATTTAAGATAGGACTTTGCTGTTTATGTGAAATGTATCTTAAAGTGTGTTTTTAAGGTAAAGGAATCATCTTAAGTTTTATTTACAGATGAGACAGCTGTTGTTGTGGCAGAGGTCCATGGCTGTGTGTGTAAGGGGAAAATACTGAGTTGAAAGCTTTATATAAAGTACAGACATTCATTTGTTTAAAAAAGAGTTTGTTTCTTGTTTAAACTGGGCTTCTTCCCTGAAACCACAGACACAACTTGTCTACACACGCAATTATCTATTACCAGAAATTAACTATACACAAGAATCACACACAACCTTCTCACAATATCACTTAAAAGCCCTTTTTAAAGACTCATCATCCTCTTTTGACCAAGCGCTTAACCCAATCTGAGCTGTGCAGTATCCATAAGTTATAAAGTGTGTGTAAAGTGAGTCTAACCCTAAAATGCCAGCTCTGAAACATTCACGCTCAGTCGACTTCTTCTAAATAAAATGTCTGCAGTGCCAAGTCGAGAATTGGAAAACACAGGAGTCTTTGGCTGCAGAGTCACAGCGACTGGCTTTGCTCCATCAATATTTTGACTCAATACTTCCAAGTTTCTTTACCCTGTGCCGCCCACCTTCATCTCACAGCATGGCGCCGCTCAAACAAGTACAAAGAGGTGGCTTTTATTGGCGTTTGATATTCAAATCAATTGCATTGACGACGGCTGAAATGCATTCCAAGTCAGTGGGTGATGTGAACGGAGGCCGCCAAAGGAAAAGCCATAAAAAATGAATAAGCGATGCAAATGTAAGATTGGTTTTATAATAACTGAGAAACAATATTCTCACTTTGAAACATTATCTACTCCATGATTAAGAGATCAGTGCCATTAATGTTTCTCTTGTTGCGTAGGTCATTTCATTACAAAAGACACTGCAGAATAATATTACTCATCTCTATTGTGTTAGTGCATTGGACAATTGCTGGAAGTAACTCCATTAGGCTGCACAACTGCACAAATGAAAGCCTCTGGGTGACTATAGTTTCTAATGGATTATCTATGAAAGCAATGGAGACGACCAGTGGGTGGGAGAACAGAAAAATGGAGTATCACTGTGTAAGAGATGCTGCTTTTAATTGATAGAATACAATCTACGTTCAATGTTACTCGTAGTGTGGCCAATATGACACGGTGAGAGGGTGCAATGGGTCAATTTGCTCTGCTTTGATGGCTCCATCTTTGGTGTAAGGTTTCTGTATTGGGAATTTCTCTGATAGCGACTACGGCTCGTTATCGACCGAGAAGAGAGCTCCTCTGTCTCAACAAAAATGACGACATCCAGCTTTATCCAAAGCACGGCTCTCGTTGTGAGTGAGAGCCATACATTAAAAGCTGAGTGTCACTATTCACATGTTGCACGCCATTATTATCAATGGATGCTCAAGAGTCAAGAGACTGTACCCATGCATGCAGATGAATGCATCAATCAATAGCATCATAATAGTCCTTCTCTCAGTAGGAGGTTTATATCGCTGCCAGTGTGTGGCACAACCCCCATATAATCAGCCTCGACAGCTGCTGAAATAGATATCCCAACGAGAGGCTGCCAACTCTCTGAAGGAGATTTAACTTTCAATAAAAGCTTCTATGAGGTGTGTGTAGTCAGAGAGTACAAATGAATGTGCTCCACCCTGTCAACATTCCCCTTTCAAGAGAAGCAGGCAGCATGAAGCTAAAAAGGTGGCCCTAGATATGTCATGAAACAATTTATTCCTGAGTGAGAACACACAATAGTCTTTATATTCTCACGCAGAGTGCATTTCAAAGAAATCTATCCATCTTTTCCTGGACTGAGCCAGAGGCCCGAATCAATAGCTCAACCCCTCAAAGCAGGAGCCAATTTCTCCTAAAGATTTTCAAGTCAGACTTAAAAGGGCTTTTGTTATTGCACCTGTAACAAAAGTAAACTTTCAGAATTACAGCTGTGTGTGAAAGTTTGATACTGTCGAGCGCTCAATGCCACTGGGCGACTGTGGAAGCGCAGCGAGGAGCAAAATGGAATATTGAACATGCAGATGGCAATGAATAAAGCAACGAACCAAAATACAACACGTTTAAGGTTTTACTGTCACGTCACTGAAGCATTACACCTTCTCTTTTTATTATTGTGTGTAGGAAACCAGATTTACATACTTCTCAAATAAAAGCCATGAGAGACTGAGTGGGAACTATGTGACTTACTAAACAATATGCAGTGAATAAATGGGATTAAAAGCTCACATAGATCACAATAATGTCAGGTTTAATTGTTTGGTAAAAGTGAATAACTGGTAAACTACAGTCAAATGGAGAACAGTGCTATTACTGTAGCCTACTCTGAGATTGTATGGCGTCAGATGGAATATCCTCTGAGGGAGCATCAGCGCCACTTCAGTCCCTGTGGCAGATATTATTGCTCCAAGACCTCCTCAGCTCCTCTGCCAATTCTGCAATTACCAGGGATCCAACCTGTTCTGTCTGGCTCGGAAATCGTAGGTCTGCTCTTCGGCCCAATCTGCCTCAATGTCTGCACTTGTTTTAACAAACATCTTGTCTGCTGGCGTCCCCATAGACTCAAACCACAAGGCAATCTTGGGTAATTTAAAACCAATGTCGACTATCTTCCTCCAGCGTGGCCAGTTTAGAGCTTCAGAATCCTGCAGCTAAGCCCCTCAGGGACTGATAGGCCTTTTCACTCTGGCCCTATTTCACTTATCTATTGGCAGCTCCTGCCAGGTCCTATCTCAGCGCTGGATTGCATGTATATATACTATCCGTATGGGGACTTTGAACTCTGGGAAAGGATTTAGACAATCAATCTCAATATCATTATCAATCACGTCTCGCTGTTGGCCACATTGATTTGAGGGAAATAAAGAAGTTAGAGTGGAGATTTCCACTGATAATCTTCTTGCCAAGTCTCGCACTTGTCAGGAACGCTTCCCAAAACCAAACTCACAGACTACGCTGTGCGTCTGAACAAAATGTTGGCTTTCAAGTGAATGTACCTGATGTTGTTCGAAGCTGTAGATATTTGGTGCAAAAATAGAACACAAATTAGTAACTCCTCTCAGCTCTATGTTTAGCTCAAACCATGTTCCTAAAAAACCTACTGCAGGGTAGATTTTGTCTTGTCAACCAAATATCAAGTTGATGAATGTGTTTTACAAGAAGAGTACAGCAGAGTTCCTGATCAAACCCACCCTTGTGCAGCGTTAGATGTACATGGGAGATGACAGGCAGCCTTCTCCTTAGATACGCTAAACTTTGACAGATGATTTTCAAGCTATATTCCAGCACAAGGCTTGTCGTTCTCTTTCACTGCGCCTGTCAAGAACCCGCACTAAATGACTTCAAATCCATCTCCATTCAGTATAACCTGTCAGGCTCCAATTAAGATGAATATTGCACCCAACTCTGAGACACTGAAGATTGTTATTGTCATTTTTCTTTAAGTGATAAAAATGAGAACTTCAAGGTTGTCGACATAAAAGTATCCTGGGTTAAAAGACCAAACACGATGCTAATTTCTGCTCAGTTCTTGTTTGTTGTCGTTCAGGTGAGTTATGGTCGAACTGCACGGCTTTGGGGCAGACTGGGGCTCAAAGGAGAATGTCCCATATGTTCTTCTCCTGTTGCCATCATCCTTTTCTCTTTGCTATCCACTGTCTCAGGTCTGTTTGCTTTTCTATTAGACTGCGTTTAACGTGCCCCAGAAAAAAGCGAGTGGCTGAGATAACACGCTCGCTAATCAAACTGTTTATTAGACACAGTAGTGGAGACAATTCATTTTGATAGAGGATGTAAGGAAAGTCAAAGCGCATTATATCTTGTTATTAAGTAGAACACAAGGCATAATTGTAGTGGCTTGAAGTGGCAGCCTTTGCAGAAGCTAGAAGTTTGTTGTTTTGTTTTTTTTTATGCAAAGGCAGATGTGAGGAACCTTGAGACAGAGATGAAGCATCAGAGTTAAACTAGTTTCTGTCTTAGTGGAGTGTTCCATGTCTTTGAGGAAGATGTGTCTGCGTAGGTAATGACAGATGTACAAATACAGAACTACTTGTTTATGATCACATCCTTCTTGTTGCTTTTGGACACTACAGTCGCCGCTGCTGCTCACAGATACTCCAAACTTACATGTATTTTGTTTGACCATGTGCAGTGTTTTTCCATCCAATGTCCTCTTGAGCATCATGTTCTGGTTTTTATTTTATTTAAATTGTACTGATTTGTTTTGTAGTTCCATTATTCACTAGGCTTGTTCAGTTTTCAGTGCTTTTATAACAGACTAAACCAGCTGCTCCACTGTTAACATGGTTTACAGTGGAATTACTCTCTACATCGATTCAGAAAACAGTGGAAGCTCAGTGCTAGCGGGATGGAAATTAAAACTTCCTCTGGCTTGGGTTCATATTTGATCCAGGTTTGATGGGTTAGTGGTCTAAGCTCCAATCAATAAAGATCGTAAGAGGAGAAAAATCCCAGGTTTCAGGTGTAAAATAGATCCACCTGAGCAGGGAGCCCTTTGGAAGAAAGAAGGGAATGAGAGACCAGTCTGTGGCTCGCTGCTAAACCCCACAGGCTCACTCCAACAGAAAACAGCCTTCCCATCCCACAGAGGATGACCCTTCTGAGCAAACCCCTTCAATCCTTTCAAAACCTGCTAAGTCAACAAACCTTTGAATTCTGTCAGAACAGAGTAACAAAGGAGCAATGAAATGCTAATGTCAGTATCGGCAGCTTCTCCTCTGCCTCTTTTCTCAGAGTTTCCCAGAGTCTAATTTGTCAAACATGCAAGTAACAATGCTCGAAATTAGCCCAAAGGGAGAACTCCTCCAGAGGAGACATGGTTCTGTTTGATCACTGAATAAACAAGAACATTATCATGCTTTGTTGGATTTCCAGAACTGGAGCAAATGCTTATTTTTATGCTTGGAGGCGGGAATAATTCAAGGTTGAATGTCAAAGAATTAGGAAGTCACTAAAGCTAATTAGAAAAGGTAGCGGCATAAAAGAAAAGGTAGAATCAATTTCTTGTAAAAGGTGAGAAAATCTAGGCCACGAGGTGAAGCTGTATTCAGGCAGAAATATGAGCTTGATCAAATATCACTGCTCTGCTTTTGTGTCTTATCATCGATCACGTATGGAAGGTTTCAGTGCACGCAGCTGTCGGAGGTGTGGAGGTTTGACCACAGCGTGGAGGGACAAAGCGCGGGTGGAAGGTGGGTCTGGTCCAGGTCAAATGTTACGGTGTGAATCCGAGCGATGCTTTGACAGGTGCGGCTGAGGAGACTTCAATCCCAGTGGGAGCCTTTTCAAAGTGCCGTCCTACGGTCTTCATCTCTGCACTTCAAACGCTCTCGGACCCTTTGTTTCTCCGCTGAAGCCCCAGAAATGGCTACCTGAAAGAGAACCCCGTGGCCCGCCTTAATCCTCCGGGGTCAGGGGCCGCTGTGGACGGCAGGAGGCACACGGGCGCAGCTTTCACATGCACCGTTGGCAACAGGACAGGAACACATTGGTCAGGCTCCATGTGAAAACAAGTGGGAGGCTCCTGTTTCACTCTCTTCTGCACTCGTAGCTCTTCATCTGCGCTTCACAGGTGACATTTTCAAACAGTGCTCATAATTACAGTATACTGCTAAAGATCAGCAACACCACTTTCCCATGACATTTCTGTTCTGTTCAAATCACTACACAATATCCACGGTTTCAACATCGCATCAAGTGATTTCTGCTGCGCACTACACAACTTTTTACATTTTACCATTAACATCATTCTTAGAAATTTTACAGTTTTTATATTTGTAGAATATTTGGTGAACGCAACCAGTTTTTACATTTTTTATAATTTAGTCTGAAACCTCAGGTCGTGCAAATAAACTTCCAGACTTCTTTATCAAATAGGAATGAATATTGGTTGGAGACAAAAATAAATAAATAAATAAAGGGCATGGTTTCCTCTTGTAGCCATCTTGGATTTGTGTTGATGTAAAGGGTTCTTTGTTTATTAGAAGCTGCCTGTGCTGTCTACAAGGCTTATTTCTACATTGACTGTTGTTGTCAGCCCAGCTTTAAAAAAGAAAAACTAATGATTCAAACTCTGAACGGTCGCTTTTGTTAAGTCCTACTTAAGACTAAAGCTTATATCTGGTGCATTGTGTGCTGGCCTCTGTGAATAAACTATAGATAAAGTAATTAGTAAAGTGCAGCTTTCTGTCTTTTTTGTGGCAGATCCTTATACACTTCCATTTTTTGTTCATGTTTGTCAGGTTCACCCATTGTTTTACCATTGCTCTACCACACTACACATATAAAAAAGAAAACAGGCCAATATACTGGACCCTAACAGAGTCGCACTTGTACAAAATACACTAAAACTGGATAAAAGTTACGCACTGTTTCTTTAAATGACTGTGGTATGAAGATATTTCTTGGATAAATATCTGGAGATGTTCTTCAAGTGTTATTATTAAACACCTGTCACCATTAGCTGCTCTACCAATCTGTGACATATATCATGTATGAGAATAGTGTGACTCTAACAAGTCCCTATGAGGAATTCTGGTTGTTCACACATTGTCTTTTTACAGATTAAAGCTCATGCTGATGCAAAGGTCCTTTATAATGAGTCAGTGGTATATATGCAGTTACACAGCCAGCCTTTCAGTCCAAACCTTTAATGAAACACCTATTATTAGATTTGTAAAAACATTTAACTACACACTCCTCAGAGTAACTAACCTACTTTATGCTCCATTATAACAGTGTCTACAGGTCACCTCCAGAAGCGACGGAGGATACAGTCAGATAAATGAAATAAATCAGATAAATTGACTCAGACAGTCAAGTGGCATGAATAAGTCAAGAAAGCAAAAGGAATTCCCAGAGTCTCATTAATAATATTAATTTTTAAATCCAATTATTGTACAGCAGCTCGTGACCCAATTTTCTGATCTAAGTGTCACTGCAGACGTCTAATGGAGAGGGACTTTTACTGTTTAAGTCGCCTGTGCTGTTCAGGTGCTGCATGTTTGTCCTCAGTCTAGACCACTTCCAGCAGGTTTAATGTGATGCCGTGGCCATAGTGGCACTCAGGTGAATGACCACAGGTATTAGTCACACAAACATCGCTCCGATCTGTGCATCCGCTGCAGAATTTTCATTAACACTTACAATTGCAGAGATACGGCAGTAGCACATTGTCTATGAGCACAGTGAGGGATTTAGCACAGACCATGAGCAAAGTGAACACAAGTCACACTCAGTGAATGGAGCCCATGAAGCAGAAATAATCTGATGAGCTCTGTGGAAATGGATGGAGCTTAAAAACAGCTCGGGAAATGAAAAGGTGAAAGGCCCAGTAGGAGCTTGACTTTTAAACAAATGCATTAAACACCAATGACTTGGTTCTATTATTTCTGACCATGGCCTATTATTTAGGAACATAACAATAGAGTCTTCTCACACAGACATTTTATAACTGACCAACACTTTTGTGTAAATGCTTCACAGTACAAGCCTGAATACTACATAAAGCTCATTTAGTGCTAGACTAAACAAAACTCAAATACAAAAGAAGTTTGAAAATGATTTATAAAGCTTTGTATTTCTATTTTTGTCAATGCACTTTGTTATGGCATTTATACCAGTGTGTCCTGTATCGATCAGAATATAACCCTAGCATGCTGCTGCTGCTGCTGCTGCTGCTGCTGCTGCTGTGTGTGAAAAAGGCAGCTGTTTCTTCCATAAGTCGACAGACACATTTCTGTGACATTTACATTGCCTTTAATTAAATGTGAAAAGGGCCTGTGCACCTTCTGCTCTGAATAAACACTGACCAGTTGAATTCATAAATGGTTTTTGTTCACTTGCTCATAGATAATAAATCTCTGTGGACGATGAAAAATCAAATAAAACACATGTTAGCCAACAGCCATCATTTGTATTGTCTCTTGAAATGTCACTTGAACAATTTAGTGAATGTCATTTCCCAACGGCTCATCTCTCACAAGCATCTTGTACCGAGACACATTTAATGTACGTCGAGACACATTCTGGACCTGATCAATCCCACTCTTCCACCATTTGGTTTTATTCAGTAGCACTCATCATTCAAATTATCAGTATAGTACTTTAAAAAGAAAGGGGTAACTTTGTCACTTTATCTTTTATAGAAAGTGACAGCATGTCAATCTGGATCTCATCACGACGACCACAAAGGTCATGATACTGATAACACTGTTACATTTGAGGCAAACGTCTGGTTCAGTCAAACATCTCGGAGCAGAGTGATCCGTCGGACCATCCCACAGGCCTCTCGGCCTATATTGGTTTGGCCAGAAGAGCTAAATCAATCAGAAAACAAGGAGACCTGCCAAAGCCTTCTTTCACAGCCCAACACTCAATGCCATGTTAAGGCTATTTTGACACGGCCTCCTAAATGTCACAGACGTCAACGGGGACAGAGCGTAAAAGCTGCAGGGCTCCTGGCTGTCATCAACTCAGGAATGTCACCATCAAGAAGACAAAAGACAAAGATGGTACAAGAAAAACAGGGCAGAGCTATCAGACTACAGAGGTACCATCCTTTAGTGAAGATAGTGTAAGAAATCATCTGATTCGCTCCACAGCAGCACTGATGAACAGAAGTGATCACACACAGATGTATCCAGAGGAAATATTAGTCAAGAGTGAGATAAATGAGAGACAAGAGGCTCTCACGTACATCCACGAGCATCAGGACACTTCACACAAACACAGACCTTCAAACATCTTGAGTTCTTGATTCTTGCATTACATTAAAACTATCACACAAGCAGCCTTTATGGGAGCTAAAGACATTCAGCCCCACTTAAGAAGGAAAACACACTATTACTATTACTATCATTCAACTCAATCCTTTGTCCATCCGTTAATAAACATTATTCATGTTTGCTCTGATTAGGAGGTTTTCTAGGGGCTTTCTTGTCTTATTGAGTTTTACTGCACATTAAACACACACAAGGTGCAGTGGAGAGAGGCACACAGATGGCACTGTGTACATTCAGAAGGTGTACAGCCGTTGATCACCATCAGATGGACTGAGTAAAGACAGTGTTTAGAGAAACGCTTTGGTATCTGTGTACATAGCTGTGAAGTATTATGTTACCACCAGCTTCGACTTTACCTCAAGAAACCTTTGAGAAAGTGACAGTGAATGAAAAGTTTGGAGTTTACCTTGTTCACCGCTGCCGTATGCCAAGTGGAAACGGAGAGATCTTGATTACACATAATATGATCCCATGAAACGGTTTAATTCCTTCATCCAGATGTTTCGATGTAAAATCAGTATGGAAGTTTGCGTTGTGGCCATCTGCAGCACTGACCTCTCAGTCTGCCGAGAGCTGCTCCGAGTCCATTTGCATCTCTAGCAATTAAAACTGCTCTTATTCCGAACACAAATGTGGATCGTGTGAAGCACAAACATGGAAAACTTTTAACGAACGCTCTGGCGCTTGGGAAAAACCATATGCCAAACAAACAATGCACAAACGGAGAAAACTTATCCAACAGATGCACTAAAGGGAGCTGGCACACTTCCCACAGCTTCGACATGACAAATATGAAAATGATGATAACTGGCGCCTGCAAACATTCAGCTGTATTGTGCAGGAAAGTAACATCTATTCTGCGCGTAAAATTAACAAGATGCACCTCATGTTGACATCCACGAGCCTTCGTTTAAAGAGGTTGCAAACTAAGTGATAAATACGGATCACTTTAGCGGACCGTGCCTGAGGACTCATCTGCTAATGAATTAGATGAGTGAAACTTTGCAGGAGCGGCCTTTCCTTTTCGCACACATTTCATTAACCTGCGGTTCATTCATTATGGCTGTGGGTGTGAAGGAAAGCAGCAGACACAGATATAATTGGGGTGTAGGGGCTACGGCTAATTACTGGCTCAGAACACAACATAGACACTTCGGGAGTCAGTCTGACGGAACAAAGCACAATAGCAAGTGACAAGAGCTGTCCTCTGTGGAGTTTACGGGGGACAGCGATAACACGCTGATCCGTGACTCATACGCAATCATATCTGTGCAGCGTCGCCAATGATACGCAGACACAGACAGAAGTTGACAAGTTTACTCCAGCACAACTTAAAGAGCAGAACTGACAACAGCTAAAACAGGAATCCGCCAAAATCTAGACTCTGAATTTGTCTTTCGTAGCTGCGCCGTAGTTACGCTTCTGTCGTATCCTGGATGTGGGCCATGGAGCCGTTAAGGTCTTATTTGAGTTAAGCTGTTTACATGAGCCTTTGATGCCCTGTAAATGGGTCTCCTTGTTGCCAGGATATTCTGGAAAACATGCAGTGTCCTGTCCAAGAATGGAACAGCAAAAAGAGGCTCTAGTCTAGTTGGTAGCACTTATATACAACCATTCATGCTATTGCAAAGTCCCCACTGTGAGACTAATAAAGGGTTTTCTCATTCTTATATATTATCTTTGTAGCTGAATCTAAAGTAACAATCATAAATGACATAAAATGAATCAATCAAAACCTCAAAGTGTGACTAGGAGTAGTATTAGCGTAAAAATGTTGAATTAATCATGACCTTTACTGGAGGTCACATGATCACCCAGGCCTAACACTGTGGGATGGGGACAGCTGTGGGACACTGGTGGTCATTAGTGGTAGTGGGAGTCTATAATTAATTAAACACTATACGACTATAAAATATAACATTAGAAAAATGACGGCCCATTTGTTTTACAATTTCATTATTATATTGCATTCTTTACTTATTGTTTAACTTTTCAAAAAGCTGAGGTTTCCCCAAATGTGATTTTAAAAGGAGAGAAATTTATTTGAAATTATTTGCACAATAGAAAAAAATATAAGTAATAAGATTGTCTACTGTGTAAACTATTATATTGTTAAGTGTAAAGATGGTGCTTGGAAATATGAGTGAGAGCTTTGAGAATGACTATATCTGAAATGTTATCATCTGATTCAAGTGAACCTCTCTCCTCATTCAGAGACTATTTTTACAGCAGTGCAGTCACATATTAAATGTCATTGTGTCATCAGTTTATCTGATTACACATTTGAGGGAAATGCTGCCATTGGCATATACTGTCAATTCCTGAATTGTGTCCAAAAATAGTTGTGTGACCCTTCTCTTTGACTGCAGGATTCAAACAGTTCAAACAGATCAGTTTACACTAAAGTAAAGGTCACATTTCCCAGTTCCAAACTCTCAGAAATAACATGAGATTCAGTATAAACAGTGGCCATAATACAGTACAATACAGTAGAAGTAGCGTTTAATCACAAATACATCAAACTAAAACTGCCAGTTATAATGTACCACCTTTTACTAAAAGAGAGACGATTATGAAACCGAAAAGCCGGCCTTCATTTTTTGTTGTTTTTCTTTATTTAGAGCCTGGGGCGCCTGTAACAGAGAGAACATGACCTCAAACATGCAAATACTTCAGCTTCATTATAAATGTTGAATGTTGATGTTCCTGAAGGCTACAGCAGACCAAGTGTGGATTAAACTCTTTAGTCTAGAGTCGGCTTTACTTTTTAAAGCCTATTGATGTTAAACTAAAGCAAATGGCTAGACATCACCAGCCTTTATCCCACACGTCAAAAGAGGCAGACACATTGTCCGTCACCTGGCCTTCCTTATCTGGGGGCCAGCACAATGTCTCAAACTGTACACTGGGGCTTATGAAAAGAGTTGTGGATGAGACATCCACACACAGCGGCATATTCTACACAATCAAAGCCTTACAAAGAAAGAAAAGAAGAGCGCAGACGCGGGAGAGTTATCCTCGTGAATCTCCGGCAGGGTTTTTTTTTGCCTTTATCCTCCTGTCGACAGCTTGTCTGATTCTTATAAAACCCTTCCTTCACTCACGCCTGTTTGTCTTTCATTGAATCGACTTGAGATATCTTCTCCATTGAATGACCTTGAGAAACAAACTAAGACTTTTCAGCTCTGCTAGAATCATCGAGTATCCGACTTAAAAATGCTTCACACATTACAACTTTAGACTTTTGGCAAAAAGAAACATAAAAAGAAACACCAACAGAGACGTACGAGCACCTGTCTCTAAAACCCCTCTGCTACAGTCAGCGGGCCAAAGATTCAGCGTGGAAAACCGAGGCTGACTAGTTTATTTCCCCTCTGCCATTTTTATCTCTGTGTTCACATGCTGTTCAGTGTCCATTTATCCGCGGCGAGGGCTTCTCCTTGGCAGAAACGATCACTTTCAACAACAGTCCCAGCGAATCACAGAGACGTGTCACATCGTTCCAGTGACAACTAACGACTACCAATGTATCTGGGCAGGCTGCCAGCGCGCCGGGCTCGGAGCAGCCTCGGGGGCGGAGGAGGGAGGAGGGGGCCGCACGATCCAAGGAGACAGAGGTTTAGCTCACCAGTGGCAGCTTCAAACCTCACATCACATCCCTTCAGTCAACAAAGTCCCTTACACATCATGTGCCGGGGAGATGAAATCAATCTGCTGTGAGAGCTGACTCTGGTACTGTATGTGTCTGGAGGCCAGCTGAGCCAGGAGTCACAGTCCAATAACGTGACGGGGACGAGGGGCCGTGACGACGTGGGGGTCGTCCCGTTCATCTCGACGCTCGTCCCTTCTGCTCGTCTGTATTCCCAAGGTCAGAAGTGTCGCCAGAACTTTCCTCTGCATATGTACTTTTGGCATTAACACAAAAACACACACTCTCCATAAATAAACTCTAATTGGTAGCTAATTTTCTTAGTTCTTGCCCGGTTGATTCATTGCCTTTGGGCTCGCATGAATTATTCATCCGAGTGGCAAAACAGCTTTATGTAAAAACCTACAAGGCACTACATTCATTATGCTATCATGCAGTGTAATTCCAGGCACTGACGGCTGGTATTAGAATAATATGCATATTGGGTATTCTTTTTCTTTCCTGGGGCATTGGCAGGCAGTAATAGCGCTTCCGTTGGCAGGGGCTGAGAAGGATGCGACACCCCTCATGGCTGACAAAAACCCCTTGTTTTGACAGAGGATTGCGAGAGGAGGGGTACGAGTGTTTCTGCTCTGCCCCGGCGGAGAGAGGATTACGCTGTGTGGTCGCGCCGCCGGTGGCTCGGCCGCGTTATCGCGTCAATCCCTCCTCCCGTGTTACCGCAGATCAGCGCGGCCCCGGCTCCGGTAGAAGCACCTGGCCCGGCCGCAGGGAGCTCATCAGGTAACACCGGGGTCCCCTGAGAGCGGCTAGCATTACACTTTTGGCGTTATCCTAAAGTCTGGCAGGCTGCAGAGGAAGGACGGCTCAAAGACACATAATGCATCCCGTGAGGTTACAGGTTGTGTTGTGCTCAGGAATCAGCTTTCATTTCCGTCTAGAGCCGTGCGTTTTCCTCGTACACAAGTTTACTGTGGCAGCGGAGGAGCGTGGGCGACGAGACGGACGGAGCTGGTAAAACACAAATGTCAGTTCGAAGCAGGAGGAGACCGTTAAATGGCAGCAGGCGCCGAGGCGAGGTATCCGTCTTCCCAAGTGCTCCCTGTCTCTGCAGATTTGTCTCGGCGCCGGAGATACCTCGCCTCCGGAGGCCCACAACATGTCCTCGGGCTGTAGCAACGAGAGCCAGAGGAAAACACGCAGAGAACACAGGAGCTAGAGCTGCTTCCTCTGGAAACTCTACAGGATGGAAACATCTTCCTACGCTTCATTATTACTCCTAATCAAACAGATTTGGATCAGAGCTGAATATTAAGACGTGGCACATAACTGGAGGGACCCGGGTTCGACTCCCGGCTCAGGCCTCTGGCTACAATCTATACTAGGAGTGTAATGACACATCGATATACAGCAATACATTAATGTAAACACCCACAGTCTAATTGCATTGAAGCAACATGTAAATATTAATCAAACATTAAATATATTTACCGCTACAGGCTACAACTTATTTATTTTGAAATCTGAATACTTCCAACAAACAGAATAGAACTCAAGTAATGACAGTGTTTTCTCTGCATTTTTGAAGAACGATGACCTGCTGAGAATTTGTTGGTTTGTGGAAGCTCTGGAAACTACAAACCTGTATAAATAGGATGAGTCTAATCTAGTTTATCTGAAGTATTTCTATTATTATTTTGATAAAATAAATAAATAAATTGCTTTTTAGGTCAAATATTTGGTTAAATTGGGATATAAAATCAATAAATCAAGTCCTAAATTATATCCAGTCGTAATGATTTCAAGAGAACATTGTATCATGATGAAACAAAAAACTGGTTTATTGAGTCTTTCTCGGAGCTTATAAAGAGCCTGGTGTTTGTGAATATTGTACTTTGTTTCTTCATTAACCCGCGGCAGTCTTCCTCAGAGGTCACACCACCGCAACGTCCCATGACCTGACATCACGACATCACAACATCACAACGGAGGAAAACAGCTGGAAGTCCAATACTCAAAAATACAAATCACAGTTTATAGAAGGTTTAAAGGAAACTCCATGTGACACAGTCTCCATTAGGGATGTGTGATAGTGAGTCTAGAGCAGAGGAATTGTAGAAACGCTTTGTAATACATTTTCATTTAGTATTTAGGGTCTTATTTAGAGTAAAAAGTCCAAATGGAAAGGTGTCATAGAACATATAAGTGTCCGATAAGTGTCTAAAGTCTTGTCATGTTTCCATTTTTGATCTTCAAATCTATCCTTTCTAGTGGCACCTGGAATTCATCTCAAAATCATCCACTCACAAATGAAAGGATTGAAAAGCGCGTCAAATATTTCTTCTTCAGTGAAATCAAGTGGTATGCAGCAAAGGTCAAGAAGCAGGCGATTACCGCTGCCTGTTTGTCACGCCTGGTATCATTTAGTTCAGGCCGGGCTTCACCACGAGACCACGGGACACGTCCAGAAAAATGGGGGAGTGCTAATAGAGCGTGCTTATTTGGGGGAGGAGATATCTGTATTTTCAAGTGTTTTCCTCATTACGTTGAGAATGGGGCGGCGGTCGCGAGACATTAGGGGGCATTAGTGTCGTGAATGCCCGCTGGGTTGGAACGCAGATTGTGTCCCGTCCAAAACTGGCAGCCATTTTGTGACACGTATTAAAATAATTCAAACAACACAGCTCCGAGTGATATCTGCAACAAACGCGTGACATTCATCAATCGAAGGCAAGAGACGCTCGGACTAATTAGATCTGAGAAAATGTAATTGGGCATGTAAGTATTTCTGATTGGGGGAACGAGATGTCGAATTTGGTGGAAAAAAAAATCCGGCCTCCAGCTTTGACTGACTTTTTCCATTGAGAATGACCGTGTAGATATATTAATGTTAAGTAAATCTCTGCATATTCCCAAGTAAATTGCAGCCATGTTTAAAAACGTATTAATGGGCAAAGGATAATATCCCTGGTGGAAAAAGGGATTGACGGAACTGGAGCGAGTCGGGTGAAACGTTAATTAAGTGCAAGGGTTCAGTGTTTCACGGCAGAGGCCAGCGTTTGCTTCGACATCATCGCGACACGTGCACATCTGAAATGTCACTGTGTATCTCCAGCAGCGCTACATACTGCACACATTTAAAAACAGATTCAGACAACTTAATCTTCACTCGACGAGGGCAAAGCTCCCAGGCATGGCACACTGGAGGAGTGCAGCCGTAATGAAAAATTGTGATGGAATCTCGATAAGAGTGATATCATAAATCCAGAGGCAGAAAACCAAAGGTGAATTTCAGAGTAAATGTCAGCTCCTCCCACAGAAGCTCCGGCGCGTCGCTCCGTCTGCTCCGAAGAGTGGGCGCGCTGCTCCAGTATTAGTTATGAGATAAGGTGCGCACGTCCGAGGGCGTCCCATTTAATTTCTGAAAATAGTCCCCCGTTTACAAGCGAACTTCCACCTCGACGGGGCCACTCACAACGATTAGAATGAAATTTCAGAAATTGTCTTCGTGCACAATTTGAGATAATAGTCCAATGAGCACACAAAACAATTTGACCTCGTGAGCTGACCCTCTTTGTGGAAGGGAAATTGCTTCTAATGACGAGCTGTTGCACTGACGCATCAGAAAGACTAATCTTACAGCCTCTCCAATTGACACATGTTCAGAAAAAGCCTCCACATGCAACAAATACGCCACACCATTAAGTCAGGGACGAGCAGAAACCCATTTATGCCCGCAGCCATAATCTTCCATCACTCATTGGAAATCATAACACAGCACCTTGATGGGATATGACAACTGTGATTTGGAATAAAATTTGCAGGATGGACTAACCTCATTTCACAGGAAGCTGTTGCTGGGGCAGGAGCAGTACACTTGGGCATTTGGAATTAGGAGGAAGGCTGTCAAAGTAAAAATGTAATTATCCTGGAGAAAATGAATGTGCATGAAAGCATTAACAAAAATTAATAAGACTAATCCTAATCTATATTTTGAGAGAGGTGCTCCAAGAAAAGCTGGACAATCACTGGGGATTTCTTCAATTAAAATTCCTGACGCTAAAGCTCAGACCTGGTTATTCTGAATCTCTCCACCTTCGTTTCATCTCGCAGCCAAAAATCCCATATTTTTTCTGTTGTCACTGCCAAGGAAGCACTAATTACAACTCATACATAATCTGTTATGGAAATGTTTTTGCCTTCTTTGATCTCGGCGTGTAGTCGAGGACAGCGGCATCACAGACTCGGGCGAGATCTGTCACTTGAGTCGGGAGCTGAGAAGTGAAGTGGAAGGAAATGTGATTTGTTGTGATGTTTGTGAGCCATGGGCGCAGACACTGTTTGATCAGGTCATTACATGTGGGGCCTAAAACAACACGGTCACCCCACACTGATCTTTCATCTTCTTCTGCCGGAACGAACATGATAAAGCTCAGATCTGAATCACCAACACCTTTTAATCTCAAGATGAATATATACGACTGTTGAGGTCAGGTTCACACACATATTCCAGGCATATTCCAAACCTTTTCCATCACTTTCAAGGTCAAATTTCATGCTTCTCCAGCACCTTACAGCTGTGGGAAATTAGGAACAGGACTCAGTAAAGAAATGTAGCTATATACACACATATTTACAATGATTAGTGGGGTTTAGACTACGTTATAGCGTAAATGTATGGTTTATTGCTGAATCAAAGAGAAAAGATAAAGGTTTAAACATGCACAAAGTCAGCATTTTTCCAGAAAAAAGAAAATGTCTAGCTTTATTTTAGGAGAAAACACCAGGTTTGCAACTGATCTGTGAGAGAAAATAGTTTTCAAGGGGTACAGAGTAACTTTTAGCCCAAAAATACATATTCTCACTCTCACTGATGGTTCTTAGACATTAAGTCAGTAGAATCATGTCTCACCTGAACATAAACCTCCAGTAACTTTCCTGTCCCGGGATGAGGACTTATCAGACTTATATCAAATCGAGGGAGCAGAAATAGAATACACTGAACCATAGAGTCATATTTGTACAAAATACACTAAAACTACTAACTAACCGTTTCAGAAGACATATTTTTTATTCCAAACTTGTCTCCACTTGTAAACACGACTTCCTTAAATATGGCACCTCTGTTATAACACAGAGAGTCAGTCAGTACTGAATAAAACTTACACATTGCCACTTTATCAAAAGTAATGATCAAACTTTACAATCCTTAAATTTTACACATTCCCATGCAGTTTCACATTAAGTAAAACAACATCCACTGATGCTGTACAAGCTGTTCCTTGACTCACACAGTGGCTCAGATCCACAGGGACTAGCGCTGCATGTTACTTTTACCAACAGATAAAGGTCAGGCCCGACGCCCCGGAAAGAGCCCTGAGGCTTGGGGGAACATTAGGAGCCACAGGGCCTCTCTGTGAGGTTCAAGTGTCACGGAAAAACTCAAGATCTTCCATTTGGCCAAAGCTTTAAGGATGGTTTATTGAAAAAAGATTAGAGATAAGCACCTATCACATAAGGCTGGTCTGAATCTCTCACTTTTTATTTTCCGATCATCTGAACTTTAAAGACACAAACTAAATTCATAAAGTTATGGTTTTGTTCTATTTAGCTGCTCATTTTAGTCACTAACCTACTAGTTCTAAAACAGCTACAGTTTTATTTACCTTTTGTTTTATTAATAAAATGGAAATGGGATCCAATCTGATGATTCGAAGGTGATTGTTGATCCATCTATAAATCTGTGAATATGGGTTTTGAGTGATTTATTGAGTTGTATAAACCAAAATAGACCAAAATGCAAACTCTATGCTTCACAACAGCGCTGCTCAACTCAGTGGTTGTACAATTCTCCAAGTCAGAGTGTCAATATGTAAATTATTCTCCTTAAAAGTTATGAATTGTTTTTCCTGGAAGCTCGGTTGGCATTGGTTTAAACAGACCACACGATCATTCACGACCCCAGTGACCTCAAGATCGTCCGAGCCACAGAAACGCTACGAGAGAAGAGACTCTGCTGAATTGAAATGATGGTTTCCAGGGATATCTCGGTCCGAGCAGCGGGGCGTTTTACATTCGCAGCATTCAGATGAGAAACGTGTAGGTGTTGCCTCCCGTCTGCGCTACAAATGGACCCGGCGGCCTTAATCCGCCGCCGTCCGCTCATTTCGTCCTGCCAGTCCGGTTAGGGCTCCTCTCGTTCCAGCGCCACAGTGTCACCAATTAACCAGAGCCCAGGTTTCATTAAGCTCCCGACGCCGCTGCCTTCTGCCACATCCCTGGTAATAAGCCAGAGATGTGTCGGCGAACTGACACGCACTAACAAGGAACAAAACACAGCGCGCACGTGAGCCACATAGACACGACACTCCAGTGCGCACACGTCCAAGAGCGCCATCAAAAAACACACTGTAAACAAGAGCTCTGAACCCGAGTGCGCTGGCTGTGTTTATGTGCACAGACGCCCACACCAACGTCTCTGGGTTCGGCCGATCTGTCACAGCCTCACAGCCTTTTGTTCACATAATTATAGAAATGAAGGCTGAATGATGAAATCTAAAATGATGGAGAGAGAACGGCAGAAAATTCACTGAAGAACTTCACTCAATGCCAAATTGCAACAATCAAACGCAAATAAAAATCCAAATATGAAACTTGATGGAAGACTACACCTTAAGCAACTACAAAACGTAACCTTGGAGAGATCTGCAGCTGTATTCAGTCAACAGCAGAGATGTGATAAACATGTTTTCTCCAAAAGACCACATTCAGTTTCATTTGTTCTCTTGACAATACTCCATACCCTGAAATTCAGCTCAGCTTGAACTTGAACCGTACGTCCACAAAAAGTACAGAATATGAATAACTTTCACCTTCATTAAGTGTGTTTTTCATAAGAAACAGAAAAAAGCGGACAAAAATTCAAACTACGATCTTAGTTTATGGTTTTACACGGAGCCTGTGCCTCGGTGCTTATTCACTATTAGTAAATAATCACAAAATGTTATGTTTTTGCGTTTATAAAGAGAAAAGAATTCCACCAATTACTGTCCACAGAGTCCCAAGAGTTAATGATGGCCACTGTTTAGTTTTAATGTAAAGTACTTTTTCAAACGGGGAGTATGTGATTTTTTTTATGCATGTGAGAAAAATAACAGTTTAATCACCCAACAGTATATTAACAGGAGTCATCAGTGAAAACACAAGACCATAAGACGTCCTCTAGGCTTTATCATCAAGGATTTCAAGGTATAAGCAGCGCTCCCATTGTTCGACGCAGCTTGTTAGAGGTTTTACAGACATCACTCTGTACAGCGTTTTGATTTAATGAAGATATGTAGTAGAACAGAAAGAGATTCTGATGCACATATGGTGGCTTTTGATGGCTTTTTTGTTGTTGTTGCAGCACCACAAGTTGCCACGAGTGAAATAGGGGGAAAACTGCATTTACTTTTCACAATAGAGCAATGGAAAAGTTACAAACAATACATCAAACACAGTGGCCAAACAACTGTGAGGTAGTTTGGACTGTGGCTTTATTCATTTGCGTAAAAATAACTCCTCAAAACATGATCAAAAGGCAACAGATGCAACCACTCTGTATGGAAAAGACAGAAAAGTTTTATATATTTGTAGTTACAAGAGTTGCTGCTACAGTATAAATCAATCAACACCAAAAAGTACCAAGGCTTTACAGTATTCCCAATTATTTTGCAGTTTCTCCTTCCTGTGGCCAGTGGCTCAGCTTCTGCCTCGCTGTAATCTATCCTTCCTCTGTCATCCTGGCAGCACATTCAGGCCACGGCGCTGTTATTCTGACAGTCTGGAGAAAGCACAGCTGGGGTGATGCCGAGGTGAGGTTTTCCCCGGAGGAATGGACCTGGCGGGTTGAAGGGGGGAAAGATTTTCAGACACACAGGTGCTGTTGCATATTAGTCTCATGGCAAGAAGTCTGGGCTCATGGGAGTAAATTATTCATCCTCTGAACCCGGACTGTGCGCTCCTGCCTCACCGGGCCTCGGCATCCTCCAGATCTGTGCCGTTTGATGTTGCTTCAACTTCCCAGACACAAAAATATAATGGTATTCGCAACAGGCAGGACCCACACAGCTGAACCACACACTGTCAGTTTGGGCAAAAACATCCATATCAATACCACCAATGTTTTTTTGTAGGTTTGCATCAATCAACAAGTAGAGTTACAGCAGTAATGACAGAAGAGTTTAGACGTGTTTGTAGGATGTCAGACCGAACTGTGTCCTCATACTGTACATTAAACATGAGGACATCAGTTTAGTTTTATTTGTTATTAGTTATATTTAATCATGTCTCCTAATCGTCAATACATTCACATCTGAACCAACTATTGTCCTTTTGCAGGTTTTCCAATTACTTGAGTTTATTTTAGAAAAGCATGCTCTGTAACATTACAACACAAGCAAAAAACAAAGTTCAAGTTTCAAATATACAAAAATCCTTGGGATATTCCAACATAAACATCTAGATCTAACTTTCAGTTTGTCATATAAAGTTTAATCTCATCCTAGAAAAACAAAACACCTTATTAGCGTTTTAATTTTTGTGATATTGAGAAAGTTCACCTCAAATTAACTTAATTAAGTTAACTTATAATATGGAAGCTACAAAATAACTTTCACAATAGTTTAAATAAATCAAGCAGAAAGTATTTATACTCTTACAATAGGACAGACTGCTTTCCGAGAATGTTTTGCTGCAATTTAAAGTTTAATTTATTTGAAACTGCAAAGATCCACTCTGCATTGGTGGCTGTACTGTGTTGGTTTCACATACAAAAATAAAACCTGAAAATGTCTTCAAAACAAAAAAGGAACCCACAATAAGTACCTGTTGGTCAGCTCGCGGCGTCTAAAACTTATTAAAACGATAAATATCAAACAAGGTTACACTCGGACTCGACGCGTTATATTTCTTTGTAAGACTTTCTAAGGTTCCTAACAATACTTTACAGTTTCACTTCTCAACACACTTTTCTTTTCTTCTCACCAGCATTTATTCCTCTCCATCTACATTTAGTGAAAACCTGCCTCTGTTTTTGTCAAATGAAAGTATAATTCCAGTTCATCTGATTCTCTGTCGCTGTCTGTTTCTATAAATCGCTGCCTACCTTCAGCTGGGATCCTATTATGAATAATGCCCTATTTAGATCTGAGAATAGCTTTGGGGAAATCCGTGGTTAGCCCTGGGACTTGCTCAAAGACTTTGTAGGACAGGGAGAAGATGTGCTCGAGTCAATCTGAAGATGAGAAACACAATTCGTTCAGAACGGTTTCATCGGAGCATTTGTGGCACTGCAGACGGACAAACGGACACCGGGCTTTGATTTGAGACGTGTTTAAATGTGAACGTGTTTGTTATCAACATGTTGCTCCGTTAATAACTCCCTTGATACCAACACTTCCCCTCAGAGCAGTGTTCTATTATTACTATCAACTTGTCACACTTTCTCTGTTTTGTTGACTCACATGTGCATTATTCTGGAAAAAAAACAAAACAAAAAAAACTCGTCTTTTCATCTGAGTTTCCGAGGCTTTTCTCCAGCTTCACTTCTAATGACTCCTGCGCCCTGTAATTTCTTTAGCGAGGCAAACTCTGATTACAGGGTGAGTGTAGCTTCTAGCCAAGCATCATCTTTTCCAGTTATTGTGTTAGTGTGTTTGCTGTGTCTTTAACACGGCCCTGCAGCTGCGTCTCAGTCACAGACGAGGCAGTGTTTAACACCGGGGTGATTTAGAGCAACACTCGCTGCAGACCGACCCAAGGCTACTGATTTTCAATGCATTGTTTGCTCAGACACGCCGGCAAATTAAACAAGGAATGAATTAGGAAGTGAGCCGACACTGGCGCCGCTGACTGATGGGCCCCGAAGATGAAGAGCGTCCAGCGGTTGTCCCCAGAAGAGCCATTAACCGAGTTGATTCATTTAGGATTTGACGGAGTTAACGCACTGTCAGACTGGAGAGCACAAGTGAGAACAGAATTAATGTTATGATAGGAGCTCCGCCACATGTTTAAAAACGAATAAGATGAGTGACACTGACGGAAAACACTCTGCAAACGCCGGCTCGATCGCTTCCCAGGGGTCACTTTTAGTAAACTACTCATTTCAATCTGCTGTTACTTATATCTTTATAACATACTGTAATTATGTTCTGACTAAATGTTGTATAGATATTTAAATGGAAACTGTAACGACCCTGAGACACTGTGCAACTTTGGACACTGCAGATGGCGAATTCATCTGTAGATGTTTTGTTAAGCTCTCAATTTAACGGTAGATGTTTCTACTCTCAACTGCGATTGTGAGGAAAAAGAACAGCAACTCTATGACTCTGGAGCTGGAGGAGACTTCTGATCCAACGAACCAGCCCCGGTAAGGTGAAACAAAATGGATATAGAGGCAAAAATCTCTTCTTGTGGCTTATATATCGGACAAAGGCAAGACTATGACACCACCAATAACTTAAATTCAATTCAACAGCTGTAGAGAGTAATATTAAGCAACAGCATGTAACTTTTCAGGCTAAAAGGATGAAAGACTTATCAAATTGGAATGTGAACGTTAGAAATAAGCCATAAATATAGTAATGTTGATGTAAATTTGCTTTGATTTGATGTATTCTGACTAAACAACTGCGTTTCCTGTAATTCACAATTACAGTGGAATACCTGTGCACTTTGTCTTTAAAAGAGGGGTAGCTTCCATCAAATGTGTTTATTAGTGTCATCAAGGTTTTCAGACTTCTTATTTTGGAGTAAAATCATACATAATGGTGCTTTACTGCATCAATAATAAATCCTTTTATAGTGCTTAAACAGCTCTATTTGTAATATCATTCAATGTTCATAAAGTTTATAAACTTCTTGAGACAAAAGTATAATTCAATGCCCTATAATTTCAGTTTAGATTTAATTAATTTCTGATTGCACATGTATCCTACTTTAACTACCAATACGTTTATCATATCATAGAAATCTGTTCTAAGTTTTAATACAATTCCAACTCTTCATTATTGTGAGTCATATTGTAACGACTGCATGTTCACCTAATGTCACAGAGGCCTAATATGTAATGGAACTGAGAGCACGGACTAATTACTCTGATTGCATGTCAAAATATGTTTCCAGAAATCCATCACATGATATTGTTACAGCCTGAGGCCCATTCTCGCCGTGATCTGGGGCTGACAGCTCTGAGCGACCCCCCTGTGAGCAGCTGAATGTACAGTAATGCCTCCGGGGGCTCAGTCACGCGGACGCTCAGCTCGGGGCCAATCCGGAAGAGGCCCGTTTGAAAAAGAGACGGCGGCCCCAGCCCGAGGAGGTCAAAGGGCTGTTTACAGAACAACGCTCTGTTATCGGCTTTATGCTTCCCCCAGGAGTCTCCGCTGCAAACAGATAACGGGCTCCAAATAGGCTCCAGAGTGTGACCGAGAGCGGGATAATCAGGTACATTCTGCTTTAGGACGAAACTGTGGAAAAGACGAGCAACTACTGGGATAGTCAGAAAAGAAAAGGCCTGATCAGTTTTGGGATTGCTTAGTTGGACAGGGTTCACAGCTCATTAAAGACAGAAACGTTCCTCATGTTAGATTGAACATGTTTGTAGCGCTAAATGCTAATAAACCAATGCTAGTACTTTATTTTGTTACCAATTAATTTATGAATCACAATGTTAATAGTATGATTTTCCGACGTGATTGCACATTAATGTAAAGTCACACAAATGCATCCCTAACTCAGAAACTGTGCACAAGAATGCATCAAACTTGTTGTGTTAGAGACCAAAACAACAACACACAAGTTTATCCAGCAGCAGAGTGACCTTAATACGGATCTTTGCAGCTCTACACCTGCACGAGCACCACTACAAACACTAGCGTTACGTTTTTTCCACTGGTTTCCATGTGTCCAACCTCATCTAAACTGTTTACATGCAGCAATAGCCTGAATATGAACAGCATTACCCAGATGTGTTAGTGCGAGTAACACAAATACTGACTTTTGCTGCCATTGGACTAAGGTGTCCAACTAAATGATGTCTTCAGCTGCTTGTAATCAAACTATAACGAATATCTGAGTGCCCACTTTGACATAGTTTGGCACAGTTTTCTTTAAAGGATTGTGACTCTAGAATACCTTTTACTGTTTGCAGTTTTTCACCATACTAATATTGTAATTGTTAATGTTTCTGCTATATTGTGCAGCTCTAATTGTAAGCATTATGGGATGATGGCTCTTGATGATACTCTTCTTGTAATATAAGCTGAAAAAAGACCAGAACGTAATAAATAAGTAGCTGATTTGGCCAAACAAATAGCGGAAAAGTAAATTTAAAACCCTACAGTCATTTATTCGGAAGAACTTTTTTACACACACGACATAAACAATGGCTATGTTCAAATTCCCAGACTCTCAGACCGTCCCAAACGTAGTGAGCATAATGTGTTTTCAACATTCAACAGACACACCGAGCCCTAATTCATGCTCCATCAAGGGATCGCTTCATTATTGAACAGTTAAACGGTCAATAGGTTCAGCTCGGGCAGCTTTTAGCACAAGGGCAAATAGGCAGCGTAAAAAGCCCATGCAAATAACTGGCACTCAAACAAGGCCTAATGCATTAATGACTGCATGACATGCGCTAATGTGACGGCAGCAGATTCAGACTGACAGTAATGGAGGATTCTGCCCCTGGTTATACCCAGACGGATGGAGGGAAGTACACCTGCCTGCTGTCGGAGCCTTGACACAAGCCTAATAAATAACGTGAGACAAGGTGAAGCAGCGGCGGCCCCCTCTGCAGCCCCCTCTGACGCCCCCCGCCGCAGACGACCAGGACTGAGAGGAGGGCGCTTACTGCCCGGACAGGTTTTTGGCTTCCAACACACTCTCCTCTAAGACACTGGGAAAAGTTGAAGGAGAAAACTTGGACATTCATGAATTTCAACAAACTTTGTGACTAAAATGACTGGAGCTTATGTAACATTGTGGGATAGTCTTTACTGTGGGATAATCCAAATAGTGAAGTGTGTCAGGAATATGAACCAGGCTCGAAGGAGGATTTTGTCTTGACTTAGCCACAAAAAAGTGAATTAAGTTTCCAAATGTGAAAGCAAATTGGACAGTCACGAATGCCATGACATAAAAATAAATAAATAAAATCAGAAGGAAAACAAAAAAGGGCAACAGTGTTCTTTAAAAATACACAAGATATATTTTAATTTATACAAAATGGTGGCTTTGCAGTGTCAATATTAACCAAGGCATTTGAAGTTTCTGCTGCGGTTATTTCTCTAATAAGCCTCTAGTGGTAACCTCCAATGATTAGAGGTTACCAATCACTTTCTCTGCTCAACATATTGCACATCAATATTCCAATATCAACATCCGTGACGTCACAAAAAACTGCAGTAATGTTGAGAGACTCCAATTATGAGTTATTCAGGTTGTGTGTGTGTGAGAATAGGCCAATCATGTGATGTCTTAAACTGTGATGCGACTAAATGAAGAAAAACAAATCTGCAAAAGGAAGCGAAAGTTGGTCTGAAGCGCTTAATTCAAGGACATTCAAATAATAGTCATATCCTCAGAGCAATATTCACTAAAGGTAATGCAAATCATACATTTAGTCAGTTATAGGATGATGGGATTTAGACCAAACTGAAGTAAAGATAGTTTCTAGTCTGAAAGTACATATATTAGACTTATTGGATCGACTAAATAATGTCGCCGATAAGAAATAAGAAAAGATAATAGCCACAGTGCACAACTTTTCAGCATTTGCCCCAAGGACAGGACTCTCAATGTGTATTTCAGAAATATCAGACGTGTGGGACACTATTTATTTGGGAATAACTTATGACGTATCTAGTCAGCTCAGTGCAGTGTCTATGAAAGCAGATTTACTCTTTTTTTTCATGAACAAGCGCTATCAAGACAACCTTAAGCAACATATTTTAATGAGTACGAGGTTTAGTTTTCTGCTAATTAGTAACTTTAAAACACATTCAAGACAAACAGCCATTATTAATAACTTCTGAAAACTGCACGTAAAGATAGTTACATACTATTTTTTCTTATAATATACTTGGAGACAACGCCATCTATCCATTCATTCACTTTCTTGACACAAAATGCAGAAAGGTAAAATGTTCTCTAGTGCAATTTCAAAAACAATGAGACCAAACATACAGTATATTGTGAAAATGCATAAAGAAATCCACTTTGTACAGTCTCCTTCCTCTTTAAAATGTGCCATATTATGATCCATATTCCCAGCATGAGTGACATAATCAGAAGTGATGTTGGTCCACTGTGTTGCTCACTTTCGCAGCTGCCCCCGCCTCAGAGTGGAGGCAGCAGGTGTAGTCAGTGTATCTGACAGACTTCAAATTAAGCCCCGAGCTCTGGGTCGAGGCTATCTGCCCCTCAACCAAAAATCAAAAGTGCGCTCCATCAGAATCCATTTCAATTCACTTAATAACCCCAGGGTTATGGCCGACAATGCTGAGGAGAAGCCGTCCGATTGAGCGGAGAGTTGATTTGAAGATGGAGCGTTAAACGTGTGCCGGGGTCAGGGTCATTTCAATCTGAGCTCAGACTATCTGCTGCTGCCACTCATTGGTCACGTAACACTTGACTCTGCAGTAAGTTTTGAAAAAGTGGGGTTTTCCTTGTAACTAAGTAAGGAGCCTCACTGTGAAGTCCTGATTTAAACTGTTCTCCTCCTCCGGCCCCTCCTCCTCGTCGCAACATTAACAACAATCGAGACCCTTGGAGCATTAATTAGTGAGGTTTTCCTGAGTGCCCGCTGCTCTCATCCACCTACAACGAAAGCAGACTTCTGTAAACATGATCCGCTGCATAGTAAGTTGTTTTTCCACCAAGGATTCTTTTTTTTTTTTTGGAGAAGGGGGGAGCGTGTTGACGAGATCACAGAATTGTCGGAGCATGCCTCTCGCGCCGTCTCCCTCTCTCTTCATTAGGCAGCCCCTGTGCCGGCCTGCGTGTGATTCATTAGCTTTTATCCTCTTCATTTGAACAAGGAGCTGTGTATAATTAGAGCATCTCTGTTTGTCCGGCATCCTTCAAACAGTCACATCTCAAGGCCAATTATCATTCCCTCGCAATACGCCCAGATAACATAGCCACGTCAGCCGCCTCAAGAACCGACTTCAAACTATCGCTGCCTCTCAAGAATGTAAATAAAATCAGCAGCTAATGACTGAATGTGGAGTGCCACTCTGGGGATAAGAAGACGATGAAGCATACTGGCAGACGGAGGAGATTTAACTCACTTTCTTCGGCTAAAAGTGGCTGTAATAGACCAGCGCTTAGGTCATTTCCAAACCTGAGAGTGAGCCTCATGAGACCAGACAGTTACAGGTTTCCGTTGTGGTTGAGACAGCTCTACCATTACAGCCATTGTCTCATTCAAGGTGATTAGTTTAAACGTGATCATTTTGCATAAATACTCTGCATTTTAGAACAATGCAACAAGAACTAAAGAAAGAAAGAGACTTTTATGGTCGACAGAAGAATGATGCTCACAGCCAAGTCTGTCACGTGACTAAAACTCATCGTGTGGAGCGCAGACAACACTAAAGACAACACTGAAAACACAAAGGTTAAGCACGAACCTGTCACAGAAGAGCGTATTATATAATATTAGAAGCATACAAAATATCACTTGCTGCATTTGAACGTTCCCTTCAAGACAATGAGTGTTTTTATTGACTTGAAGTTAAGCTCAGGCACCTAAGCTAATCGTGCTCATATATACATATAGTGAAGAAACATGGGTTCAATATCAAGATCTATTTGCTTTATGTCCTCCCTTCTCTCTGTCTCACTTCTACTCAGTGAAACCAATAAAAGAAACAGGAATTAAAAGATAAGAAATAAAAAGGGAGGTAAGAACCAACCCACCAAGGCCACTTATGGCAGGTGTTATAAATAGAAACCCTAGAAAACCACTGGATGTATTATGAACACACCTCTCTGATGTGTCACTAGTGGCCATTTGTGGTACTGCAGAAAAAAATACAAACTTCTGTTTTTCTAATTGAGCAGCGCTAAAGTTGAAATCAAAACCTACCTTATATTTTCTTCTTTTTGCTAACGTTTATACCTTGGATGTCAAAAATCATATCTATACCAAAAATCTTAGCAATACCAATGAGAATCAACGTCGGCCATAATCTTTATCATACTTCTAGTTCTAAAATACATTCAAAGGAAGACAAAAACACATAATAACACAATAATTCCAGGATGACACTAGATTTTCAACATGTCCATCCCTTCCATTAAATATATCCTTTTAACACTCAAACAACCTTTATATACTCTGATCCATCCTTTCTACAGTATCTGATTTATATTACACTGTAGAGATTGTGTCACTGTTTTATTTCCTTTTCCTTTCAACAAACTTCATTCAACACAATAAGGAGCATTTAATAAAAGCATGGGGCCTTTCTCACAACTGATATATGTCCTTATGTCCAGTCAATTTATCAAATTAATTTTAATTCACATTACCTTTCACCAAACCCAGTTTTATCATTTAACTCTGTTACTTTCACCTCATCAAATGACTCTAGACCAACTCAAAGTGGTGAGAGGCCGTGAAAGTTAATAAGAATGCTTTCAGGGGCCATTTGGAAGCTTTTATTAAATTTTGAATGTGAGGTTTCATCTTCATTTGAGTTTTATAAAAGTTATCACATAAACATAATTTCCTCCTTTCATGGAAACTGGTTTTAATTGGATTTGCACAGGTTTTGGTCAGATTTCAAAAAGTTTTAGATGGATCTGGACAGGTTTTAGACAGATTTAAACAGGTTGTAGTTGGATTTGAACTGATTTTATTTATCTTTGTAGCAAAAAAAATCCATCTAAAACATGTTCAAAACAAATTCAATGAATAAAACCTAATGCCAAAAATATCACCTTCTCAATCTATTGAGGGGCCACATACAACATTGCAAAGAACCGCATTAGGCCCCGGGGCCTTGAGTTTGACATGTGTGCTCCAGACACTTATCACCACCAAGAAATACCCATTAAAAGACATTCTCAACAATGGAGCTGGTGTGTTTTGATGCAGACTCAGAGAAAAGGGAAAGCACCGCTGCCTGTGCACTCACTTCAAACGAACGGTCTATAAAGAAGTCTACACAAGTCCATAAAGCAGTCAGTGTTCGAGTAGAGTTTTAAAGCTGCGCAGCCCCACGTCTCGCACCAACCCTGATCATTCTCAAAACGTCTCTGTGACAAACTCAGCAGACCTTGTCTCCGAAGTCACACGTGTAGCTCCGTGTTTGAACAGCTCCGGTAAATCCACGTGTTCTCGGCGCCTTCATTAGCATCAGAATAAAAATGTCTGAAAAGCAAAGTTACAGAAGAATGTAGACACCTCACTTTTCTGCTTTGTACTATCATCAATCACCACAAGACGTTTTTTTTCCTCTTTCCAACACAGTTAAAGCCATCATAAAAAAAACATGCATATTTAATTTCATTCTCCACTGGCGCACACAAAGAAAACTGCCACCCTTCAGGACACCTTTTGGAAATGTCTCTATTAAATTGGAGTCAGCTGGGAGTAAAAAAGAGAAACATTTCACGAGAAAAGTGATCTAAATTATTGCCAGGCTTCAAATGAAGTGCTGTTTATTTTCCCAAAGCAGACAGTGTGTTGTTTTACTCCTTAGTCACAGCTCGGATGGCAATCAGAATCGGTCAACCAGGACACTATCAAGCAGCAGTCACTCTGCAATGACAAACTACGGGCATTATTCTCAACACACCGCTCACCCCTATCACAAAACAAGCCAGGTTTTATGGCTGCTGGAAAGAGGTGGTAAACATAACAAAGCAGCTCCTTGGAATTTAATGTGCTCGGTCAAAAGACAGAGTAGAGATATCAAAGGCCAGGCCTCGCGGAAAAAAAAACTGTCCTCATAATGTAGAAAAGTGAAGCGATGGCCGTACACATCAAGTGATTTATGGTGTTGTTTTTTCTTCCTCTCTGAACTCTGAGCACCACTGGGCACCGTGGATGCAACAGGGAGAGACTCGAGAGCAGATACCGAGTCCAGACAGAAACTCCTCCTCATTACAGAGCCAGTGCACTTCTTAAGGTGGAAATTAAAAGACTTCCCAAAGATTGTTGGTGTGATCAAATGGAGGCTGCAGTCACAGGGCTCTGATAGTGCTCTGAGGAGAGTGCTACTCTGCTTACTGCGCTGTGATCTAATTATCACATGAGGTGTTATCGCCACATAACAAATGCCGCCCTGCGTCTCCAGCCACACACCGGCTCTCGTTTAGCCTCTGCCTCTCCGGCGGCGTGTGGCTAATCCGTCACCTCGCCCCGGCAAACTAAAACATGGCCAATTGATTTCTTCCTGGTTTACATATTTACACACACACTCGTGCAATTAGGAGCACATTTATCGATGGTCTCGCCACCACTGGGAGCCCGGCAGCGCTACCCAGTCCAATAAATCCCAGCGTCCTGAGGCTGCCGGGGGCTGAGACTGAGAAAACTCACACCCAAATGGACTGACCGGGCTTTGAGCTTCAGGCAAACACTCACATACTGACCCTTAGTGTTTAACAACTGAATGGGAGTATTTAGTTACCGTCAAATGTCTGCTGTATGACTTTCAGAAGCAAGTTTAAAAAGCAGGATCAGTCTTTCATACGTCATGCATTAGTAGATAAAGTGTTGACTCTGAAATGTCAAGAGAAGTGAATGGTTGTCTGTGTTTGTCATGTTATTAACTTGCAGCATGGGCTCCAACATCCTCTAAACCTCATTCAGGTAAAAAGTCGTCAAAATTATTGAATAAATCAAGAGTGACACACAAAATCCATACAAATACAGCACATGCATTGACAAATACATCAACAGTGACATCCTGCCAACTCCTTAGGGCATATTGTGTTTAAAGGATTCACCGATATCAGGATTTTTATACAACAATATAGTGTAATATTTAAAAAGGACTCTAATCCATGTTAATATAATCACGAGAAGGTAAACCACACTGAATGTCATCATAATATGTTTTGTCTCGAACTGTTTCCATCTCCGTGAGTGGGACTGAGCACTTTAACTTCATCATCTCTGTATCATATTAAATGTGTGCCATGCTGCCCCCAGCAGGCTTCTGTAAAAAGCACCGGCGTCTGTTAAAGCCCCCAGCAGCATCTCAGTGTAAGAAGACCCACATCTGAACACACAGCTGCAAGCGTCCCGACAACATTTAATACTCTGTGTGTCCATACCACTCTGACTCCGTTCAGCTCTGTTTAGGTCAGACGCTCTGGACTCCCATTTTGTTCATTGATTGACTTGAATATAGGCTAATGCACCTTTTTAACATAGATAATGCCCCGGTGCAGACAGTTGAAATGGCCCCTGTGGGCACTACAGAGTGTGAATGTTAAGTCCTGAGGGTGAATCAGAGGGCAGTGTTATCAAGGTGAAAGTCTCTACTTCAATTTAACTCGTTTTAATGAATCCATCACAGTCTGCTGCTAATCCCTGGACGTTTAACTTTGAAAAGTACAGCAAATGAAGGTAATATGCAAGAAAGTTTGATCTGAGAGAAGTCATAGAGCTTGCATTGACAGCCACTTCAACAGATACAACACATTCAAAGTCTAATCTGTCAAAACACACTGTTCATAAAGCAACACATGCACATGAATGAGATGACACACAGATTTTTGCACTAAACAACTCTTATGGAGGCATTTAGTTCAACTGCAGTGGGTCAAGATGCATATCTCTGTCATAAAGGAGCTGTATTTTAACAAACAGCCACTCTCCTGTAATAATAAACGTACATTTTAATGAATCCAGCCTCTTTAATGTAATCCAGGTGCACCATATAACCTACAAGTTAAATTATATTTGCTGAGCTTCTAAAACACCGTGGAAACTGTGAAAAAGAGCTCTTCGCAGCTAATCCGAGTCACACTGCTCATCTTAAGCAATCAGCTGCACTTTGAGGCGAGCGCAGCTGCACTTTTGATACTTTCCTGGACAACAATACGTGTTTAAAGTTCACACCGAGTTCACCTTTTTTAACGCGCGGAAGCTGTAGGTCTGGATGATGTTGTTGTTGTTGTGAGGCTTATCGAGGCTGCAGCGTACGTACTCTACGCACAGTGACACTTTGAAGCGTCTATATCCCTTCAGGTTAATCACATTAGACAGCAACTTATCAAGATAAAGTTAGACACCAACAGTGAACTCCTTAAACTCGTGTGAATGGAGGCGTTTGCAGCCGAGGACCGAGCTGTACGCACCTGCTCAGCGCTGACAACAAACTCCTGACGATGCCTGCAGGACTCTGGACACTTCTGTTTAATTAACTGTATAAAACTACTATTAAACAATCAAAGCAATGCTGATCTGACTTATTATCAGTGCAATATTAGAATAAAAACCGAAACATTACTGCACAAATGTGAGATTAAACTGTCAAACTCAATGGAAGTGAAGTGCATGTGCCACTATCACAGTTTGTAGCGTGGAGCAGGATCACCACGCGTTCATTCATCCGCTCAAACCGTGCAGGTATCCGTCCTTACCTTTGAAAACTTCCCCTCTCGCAGACAGCAGCAGGGTTAACGCAGCAAACAGCCAATTGATAACTTTATCCATGTCGACAGCGGCGTCGTGGCGTTAACCCCAGCCGCGGGGTTAACTGGGACTCTGCTTCCTCCTAAAACTTGCAATGCCCGCGGTGACTTTGTGTGTTGAGCCGGGTCTGAAGTGCTCTCCGGGGCTGCCCTCCGTCCCTCGGCGCGCTCTGGGGCTGAGAGGACTCTGTGGAGCCGCTGAGTGCTCCACGCCACTTGGAGGAGGACTGAGAGTGAGTCCTGATTCCTGAACTGCGTGAGGAGTGAGTGTGGAGTGAGGTCCGGGCTCCGGGAGAGCGGTGGCTGTGGAGGCGCGCCGCGGCCGCTAGAGGGCGCCTGAGGGTGAGAGCGGTGCGCGCAGAGAGCTGTCTCCACCTCCGAGTGGGGCTGATGGGGCTGATCTGCAGCAGCTGGGGACAATCAACTGATGGCAGCGCCAGCTAACAGGTGCTAATATTAGACCACTGTTAAAGTCTTTCTTAAGTGACATTCCTCTGGCTGTGATAATAACTTACTCATATTCATAAAGAAAAATATTTGAAAAGGTTAACACAGCTTCTTCTTCCTCTTTCTTCCTCACTCTGCCTGTTATTGTCACTTAATACTAACATTCTTCAGAAGCCAGTCTACCAGCCAAGCTAACCTAAAATAGTCACTACTACTCTTTTATTAAACCATCAGGAAACATGTTCAAATCTTACCTCGAGCTCTTGTGTCTCTTGAGAAGAAATGGAAGTTTTGTGATGAATTCACTAACTCTAGCACCACAGGAGGCTAACAACTGCTGTGGTTGAAGCTAACAGGGATCCAAAAATATAAAACAAAAACAAAACAATACTGTATAAGATGCAACCCTCTTCAGTGAATCCTGTTGGTTTCAATGTGAACATTTCTTCAGGGACCCTTGTGTTAAAAGACCAAATTATATGTTTGTTATTTTTTAAGGTTTGGTCTTTTATTGGTGTTTAGGCTATTTTAAGCTCTCTATAATGCTTTTAAATTTATTTTAATGTCATTTGTGAAATTGTTATCACAGTTTTATTCACTTTCTATGGTCCTTTTGATTGTTCTTAGTGTCATTTTTGACCAGAAGCAGATAATTTTCCATGGACTTTGACTAATACTTTCATCCAAATTTGTCAATAAGTATCTCCTACAACTCACTTATGGCTTCAGTTCCAATGTTTATGAACTTCAATAGAAAAACCCAAGCAAAAATGTACTTACAACAGTTTGATTCAGCACAAAAACACCAAAAATGAGGCACATATGGAATAGAGTTAACCATGAATCTGCACAATGACCATGAAACAAACAATAGCCACGTTATTCTGCTTGTTTCTTGTGTTCATAAAACTAATATGCATTTAACTCTAAACCTCATCTCATAAGCTGTTCATGGACAAAAATCTGAGCATTTAAATGTGACAGAAAACAAAAACTTCCTTCTTTATTCAGCTGACGAACATGTGACAAGAAACAAATAACAGTAGTGGACTAATGTGCCTATAACAGTAAACACATACATAAGTTTTTAACTGAAGTCAGTGATTTGAGAATAAAAAAATATATATAAATAGATTAATATCCATCATTTAATCATCAATTTCCAATAATTAGAGATATATCCAGTACTTAACCTGGGACTGAACGGCATAAAAATGTATGTAGTTGAAGAAAATAAGATATTTTTATGTTGTATTTATGAATTATTGGTGCAGACTTACAAAGCAGTGGTATCTTCCCTGATTCTGTGGTGAGCAGAAACATATGCTGTGTTTAAAATAGCATAGGGCACCGTGCACTTACTGCATACTGTATATTCTTCAAATTAGTAGGTCAGAAGTAAGGATGACATATGCACAGCCACACTTCAGAAGCAGTTTTTCCTCTGGCGACTGGTTTTGGAGAGTCATAAGACACTGTTTTTTTGCAGATTACTTTTTTAAAACCCCTTAAACATCATTGTCAGTCATTTTACTGAAACTAGCGATGCCTTGCAATATGTTAGAACAGATTTTGGATTAGTTTGCACTTTATATTTTGCAATCAAAGCACTGTTTTTACCCTTGCACATGCTACACTAGTGACAGCATTAATTCGGGGTTCGGTGTCTTGCTCAAGGACACTGCAGTGAACGGGAGGGGCCTGGATCAAAACCTTTCCCTTTAGTTTGTGAAGTGAGCGGCGCTTTTCCAACTTTAAAACCGAGAGACGAACGCTATAGACTGTAAAATATGATAAAAGCAAACTGCTACTGCATCACAGTAAAGAGCAAATAGGAAACATAAGCAGTAACGTGAGTGGAGCTGAGGCAGGTCAAATGAAAGTGCAGCTCAATAAACAGCACAAGGACAAATGCAGAGTGCACAATATAGGAATACATGAGGTATAGGATGTTACTGTTTAGTGAGTTTACTTCTAAATGGACAAATATTTGGACATTCAAAGCATAAAAGCCTGTAATATTTATTTCAGCTCATTTTTTTTTGCTTTATGAATATTTTACATTGATATTGTCAATCAAGGCCACTGTTATTTTCCTAAAAGTGCACAAAGAGCGAAGTAATGTTGACTCCATATTGAATGTTCTGAAGGTTACTCTTAGGATTTACATAAAAAACAGTGTCTTGTAATGTTTCGTGCTAGTTTCCTAAACATAAATAAGGCTTTTTCACGCTCAGTGTGGCTCCTTAATTAATTAACTCAACAATGCTTAATTTTTTCCAGCTGGATTCTTAATTTAATTCACCTTCTGTGTCCTCTGTAGTAACATTTACTCATGGATCCAATAAAGAGAGAAATGGACTGCAACATTGAAGATGGGAGTGGACTTTTTGGCGACATCAGGTGGAGAACGTGCAGATTTCAGTCAACAGTTTGGATTTGGAAAAAAGAGAACGTGAATTTCTTTATCAGTAGGTGACACAGAAAGATAAATAAAAAAGCTTCTCTGTGTCTGAAATAAATGACACAACCATAAATTACTTTAAAACTGTATTCAGACTAATGCAGTAACTCACTATACAACATCACACAAAGCCTCCTCAATCAATCGCATATTAGATAATTAAAAAAAACTATAGAAAGATCCAGAGCTATGGTAGCCCTGCAGGGACAAACCTACCCATATATTTATGTTGAAAATCGCAATAACGACAAGCGACTTTGCCATCGTAAATGTTTAATTGGATAAAATACGTTGTAGTTTTACTGTTACAGGTCATTCTGCTTTTACTTACAGCTTTTTACTTAATTATTCATGCCACAATGTGATTTTAAGCTCTGATTTTGACGAAGAAAGTGTCAAATGTCCATCACAATTAACGTCATAATGTTACTGCAATACAAGCAGTACTTTGTCTCAAGGAAACTGCAGTCGTCGATATTGCGTTTACGATACATTTGCGATATATTGTGCGGCCGTAGGAATACATTTAGTTCATAAAACCTTCAAGAACGTGTGCTTCTCCTCCTGCAGTGCTCAGTTTGTCCTCTCTGGGCACCTGTAGCAAAAAAAACCAGAAGGAAATAGAACTTCCAAAGGGTTTTATGGAGCTTTAAATGTCAATATTTCTTCAAAAGTCTGTCTGATGTGTTCAATTTTGATCAATATTTTACACAATGCATCTTTATTTTAATTTATATTTCAGAATCTATACAGACACTATGTTTTATTGTTGTTGGGTATTGTCACAGCAACGAAAAGGCAGCAACTCCTGACAAAGTCGACCAATGTCACTCCCCTGTTGTTATTGCATGCACAGACACACACACGGCCATTTCACTGGTACCAGCAGTTTTCATGGCTAATTAAAATGCCAGCGGATTGACATGGCGCTACATTTAGTCTCAAAATGACCTCCTGTTGTCAAGGATATATGGCTGCTGTTTTTACTTCATCAACACAGTCAAACAATGGCGCGAGCATGCCTTCTGTCTCTCTGCGGTCTGTAGGTATTGTTCGGGCTGCGACGTTTATGTTTCCAGGAATGCGTCGCTGCCAGTTTGAGCTCCGCTGTCGGGGGAATCGAGGGGAGGATAAACGGATCCGAGCGGACGCAGGAATGAATGGATAGCGTCGCTTTCACTCGCGAAGGGAAGCAGAGAGTTTGTGATTGAGGGGTGGCTTCCCGTAAACACCGTCTTAGGCAATGTTCAACAGTTAGATCATAATGATATCCTCGTTGTAGTGCACAGTTACAGCGACAAAAACAAGATCTTGGTGTTTTGTTTTATTCCCGGTGACCTTTCCCCTCGCTTTCATCACCCTTTCAAAGACACACAGGGAAAAGCTGTGACATTACACTGATTGGATGCGAGGAAGAGCTTCCAAAAAGGATCAAAAGAGTCCATATTTAGGTCTCAAAGGTTATGACAGTGGCCTATAGTGTGCGGCGTGACTCACAGAAGCGGATCTGTGAGCGGATGAATAGCTGATATTGACATTTTGCGCCGGAGAGCTGTGAAATAAATGAACATGTTCTCTCAAGTCTGTCCAGCTCCGTGTTTCCTTTTCTCAGGTGCTGTAAACCTGTTGATGAGATATGTAACCTTCTGAGCCGCTGTGACCGGATAAGACCGCCTTTAGACTCATGAATAGGACACTATAGCAGCGCTTAGGGTCACTTCTCCTCGCCGCGGGTTTACTGGCTCTCAGATGAGTTCATAACACTTTGCGGTAACTGCCTTCGGAGGCTGTATGGAATAATGATTTGTCAATAAATGCCAGTCACCTGTGATGATGTGATGGGCTGAGTCTCGGTGACAGGGAATAAATCACTCAACTTAAACTGCACTCTAAACAAGTGCCTATTAAGCTCCTCCTCATGAGGCCGCCAGCCGCACTGCACTGATTTTATCACTGGATTCCTTTGTGATTTTTCCTCCGCCTCGGTTGTCAAAAGCTCAATGCGAGATTGATTAGCTGTCCTTCATAGCGGGAAGTCATTGGCTGCTAATGATACAAGACTTTTTTTGATTGTTTCTGTGTGGAGCTTTCACAAAGGCTCAGTTATTAAAGGCACCAGGCTCGGAGAGAACCACAGTTTCACAAACTCGAATTCATGTGCTTCTATTGGGTTTTCATGTAGGAGCCTCTGGTCTAGTTTTGTACAACATTGCCATACATACATATAAACCTGTAGTAGATCTGTTTGAGTACGGACTGATTGTAGGGAGTCGTATATTAGTAAAAAATACCCAAATTTAGCTAAAGCTGCACAGTTGAAATGAAAAAATCTCTTATATTTACAGTAAAATACTATGAGAGTAATGCAAATACCTGTAAAAATCCACTCTTCACTATAAAAACTGTGAATACAATCAGTTAAAATACAGCATTATTATAATTATTATCACATATATACATTATTACTATCATATTACACACCTGTCGTAAAATAAACAATTATTTTACCAAACATACCATAAAATACATAATTTATAGATTATATTTTGATAATAATTGTTTACAGTATGTATGTAGTTAGGGGTTTTTTTGTATGGTTTTATGCTGTAAAATAAAACTGTATTATGGACTGTATGCAACATAAAGTCCCAGCATTTTTTACTTTACAGCTTCTAGTTTTGGAAAAGACCATCAGTATTACAGAGTTTTGTACTGAACCATTGTCCAGCACAAAGCAAACTGTCTCGGGTCAGGCCTTCATCAAGTGATGGGTCGTTCTTTCCTCGGAGTGGTACACACTGGACAAACACTCAACAAATGGTCTAACATTTAGGGTTTGTTCACACTTGCAGTTGCTCTTTTACTCTTTTATTTACGGAGCGCGTGCGGTCACAAAGAAACCCACGAACTCGCGCTGACACATTTTCACTCACACGCGCTAATTCCCCTTTTACCCCGCTGGTTCATTAATACGCCCCGACACACGTCCAACGCCTTTTTCCCGTTTCCCTGCCGCTTTTATGTTCCCAAAGGTGCTTACTTGAGAGCGTTAGCTTGGTTCATTCATACACGCTAGCTCTTACCTGTTCCTCTGTGTTTCCTGACGCTGCGTCTGATCCAACCCGAGCCATAACTTCCGGGTGGTTTAAATGGGCGCGCGCGCTGGAGCTGATCACGTGACGCGCATTCGGTAACACGCATAAAAACCTATAATCGCCTTTTCAGTCATCCTTTATTAATTATTATTTGTGTGTATTTGTATATTAGAACAACCCACATGTTTATGTTTCAAATGTTTGTTTAGTGATTAATATTTTGTGTAAAACTGAAGCCCAATGGGAGGTGCCAGAGGGGTATTTAGAGGAGCCATTCAGGCCTGTATTCAGTCTGGTCTGGAGCAGTTAGTGCAGGTAACGTTGGCTGAGAGCACGCCGAGCTCTGTGTTTGAGTTTTTGTACATTTGTAAATACATTTTGATGATCGGTATTCACTGTATATATTTTTGCACTTTTTGGCTGTTTTGCACTTTGGACACTGGCACAATAAATACCCCTTGAACACGCATTTCCTGGGTTTGACTAGAGCCCCGCCACACTCTGTTGTGTGAAGGCTGTGTGGATCTCAGTGTGCACCAAAACTGAGCATCAAGATGAGTTTGATCTGGTCCAACCGAGCTCTGGTCTTGTTTGTCCCCAGACATAGAAACAATATCAAAAAACATGACAAGAAGCAGCACAAAACAAGCAGAGTTCTAATGTAAAGCACAGTCTTATTAATAGTAATTGTCAACTTTATAGCAAAACAAATAAAATGACTAAATTCAGTTGCTGTCATGGTTGTTTTGGTTCTGTTTTAAAGTTAGCATCAGTCTAATCTGCAGACAGAGCCTTCTTGTGTGTCTCAAAAAGCTCAGTCTGTTGTGTCACTTGGTTCAGAGCTAAAAATGCCACTGAGAACGCTAAGCTAACTGAACATAAAGGATAATTTTGTCTTTTGGTCTGTGCTTAAAGCAGCCCTGTGTAGTTTTTCTCCAACAGAGGGCACAGGTCTGTCTCTGTGCAACTTCATTGTCTCCGTCGGCCATGTTTGTTTGTTTATTTACCAGTAGAGACGTTTAAGATGGCAAGTTTGGAGGTTTCTGTGCAGCTGAAGGTGCTGAGTCAGTGAGATAGACATGATTCTACTGATCTCATGACTAAGAACCATCAAAATGAGAGTCAGAATATATATTTTTGGGTTAAAAGTTCTGCGGTGCTACTTTAAATAAGCATGAGTACAACACCCCCTTACAGACATACTCTGAGTCTCACATTTATTCACTAATATGGGTTATTTATTTTATTAATTCACTAATTCACGCAGTCTACAAGTCACGTTGGTGGGAGGAAGCTCTACCAACTTGAACCCCACCACTCTTCATCTGCTTTCAATAAAAGATGGTTCAAATAAAGACAAAGAACCACAACTGTGCAGTAATTGTTTGTATAGCGTTCCTCAATGGCTGTCAAAACACCTAGGATCTGTAGATCAAACATTAATTTACACAAAATACACCTAAAGCATCCTGTAGTTCACTATTTTAATGTAAAACAAAAGAAAAAGTGCAAAATGTCACAAAATGTCAAAGCAGATTTAAGCAGATAGTACTTTCCTCATGATTTCCACAGCACCTTTAAGCTTTGGCCGAATAAACCTTTTGAATAACATCTCTGCGCTGTTGATCTCGCACTTTCTCTCATTAAAAACCAAAGTTATCTGAACACATTGCAATTAAACGGGATAAGCAGATCCTACAAAGCCCCCTAACTGCAGTCAAGGGAATCCCCAGTTTACTTCTGAGCTTCGAGTGAGTCAGCAAAACATCACTTTAATTAATTGTCACAGAGGTTTAAGCCTGTTTATTTTACATAAAACTGCTTTGCATTTTATTACTAGATCCAAACATGACTTTCTTTTTTTTTCATTAAACAAAGTCGTAGCAGCTTAAGTCTATGGCGTGTGATGCGTGGCGCAGAAACACGCACCGAGCACTAATACCTGAAATGAGGTCAACGGACTCTTGCAATATCTTTATAGGTGCTGGATTTGACAGCGTGTCCCGTGATCACTATCTAGGACAAAGACTTATTCGGGAGAGCTTCATCGATCATGAACGCATGGATTGTGTGTGTGTGTGTGTGTGTGTGTCAGGAGTAAAGGCAGAGGCTGAATGGAGAGCTCTGAATGAGTAATGTAATATAGATACGCGCCAATAGAGGTCACTTTTCTGTCTGTTCTACATTAGACTCAGACCCAAATATGATCAAAGAGCATGTATCGTATAAAAGTGTACGACGCTATGATACAGCAGCAAAGGCAAAGCGATGTAAATGTTTTCACTGAACTTTAAAAATGACGTGGATGTGGATTCTTCAAAATAAAATGGAAAACACACACTCAAAATTAAGATATCTATTGAATCCATTGAAATCAACCTTATAATAGAGAGAGGTGACCCATGTGACCCACTAATTATTTGACCAAACAGCTTTTTATTTTGACAAACACAAGAGCAAACATCCAAATGAAAGCTGGTCATGAAAGAGAGTTGTAGGTAAATCTAGACCGGACACGGGACAAGAACCGGTTTTTAAAGTTACATTAAAAAACACAAATACTGTGGCAGACCATTAATGTAAAATGAGACCAGAAAGTGATTATGTTCCTGTATTTAGAACAATTATATCTGTGTTATTTAACTTTTATAACAACCCAAACATTTGACTATGTTCGATTCCCCAGAAAATTAAGACCAAAAGGGTTATTATGGTACTAGACTCTTGAACTGTCCCGTGCATAATCTGGATTTAGCTAACTTAATATACATTGAACAAACCTGAATCTTCACACCCTCTTTGTAAAGACTGAGGCAGGTCTGATGCTGAAAGACACACAATTGAAAAACACCAATTTCCTGAGAATACAGTCAATTTAGTGAAATTGCCTGGATGCCTCTGTACTATACTGGTGATGAAATGGAAAATGATTACTCTTTAAATTACAAAGGCAATGATTTTGTGTGTTTACTGATCCCACTGGACTCAACATTTTCACCAAACACCTCTTTATTTTGATGCACAAAAGATTAAGCAGAAAAAACAACTGTGTGTAGCTGACAAACCTTATTTCTCGAGTCTGTGATCCATGCTCAAAGACACACTCCTGACCTATCTCACTTGATGTAATTTCTTTCTTCGTCGGCAAAAAGCTGTTTGCGCTGCTCTAGAAAATTATAATATATTAGGAATAGGATTTTGATTCATTTATTCACACTGAAGCTGACTTTTGACCTTTATCTACACACTTTTATAATTCATAATGTAACATGTAAACTCAATTTTTGAATGAAATGTCTTTGTTCCACTTTATTTTTTTGCAGTGCACCCTGAACAACAGAGTTAACAGACACAGACATAAAACTATTATCACTTATAAACAGCTATTATGGCATGTCCTCGGGCTGTCGGCCTTCGTTCAAAAGAGCAATGCTGAACTATCGACCTTTTGGAAATAAAATATGACATTGTGAGTTAACCTTTTCAAATATTTGTGTTGATTTCAATTCCAGGGACTGTGCTCTTAACAACAACAGCAAGAGGACATCTGTGGCACTTGACATTATGGGTCAGAACTAATCTTTCCGTATGAATAAAAGAGTTATCCAAGGATAATTAATTGTGATATAACATAAGTTGGTATGGATGTATGTTGCATTAACTGATAAATACGTGGAAAGATAACTGTATAAATATGTTTTCTTCATTGGACCCAGCAGTAAATGGCTCAAACAGTATTTAATCAGAGCTAAGTCCCTGTTGTGGCTCTTTTGGTGCAGACCGTGGGCCCCCTCCAGTGTTTTTTCCACTGCTCACCTGATCCCTGTGACCCGAATGAGTGGTGATCTGTTTCTGAACTTAGCCCCCTCACTGCCACGGGCCAGACGAGATCAACTGGCCGCCGAGGACCCCCAAAAGTAGACCTGTGAATTGTTGCTTGAGCTGAGAAAGTTCCTCTGATCCTCACTGAAGGATTAAAGCACTTTCTGTCAAATAACACCACAGTTTCCATCGGTTTTATTTATATCTCTTCACTTTGCCACATGTCTCGTATCAAAAATGAAAACTTACTTACAGTCATGAGTATATCATGAGTCAGCAGTTCAAGAGACGACTGCAGAGTCACAATATAAAGTGTCTCTTTAGCTTAATAGAACATTTAATAGTCATTATACATTCAGTTTTTTGCTACTATTCATCTTCGTGGTCACAATGAGCTGGAGCTTTTCTCAGCTGACCAAAGGCATCAGCTCCGATCCACTCCGGACAATCACCGCTAACACTTCAGACATTATTCACATTCATCTGTTCATTCATTCATTTTCTACAGCTTATCCTTCACAGGTCACAAGAGACCGGAGCCTCAGCTGCCGTGAGGCCCTGGACAATCACCGTTCACTCACACATTTGTTCACTTTGAGTCATTTAGAGTCATTACTTCACCTCCACCTGCATGTTTTTGGCCCAAAGAGAACCCACACAGACCCAGACACAGGATCAGTCCCATCTGAAGTCCCAGCCACTCTCACACAGCGGGTCTATTCTAGTTTAAAGTTAAATTCAACTGGTATTTGTGGTGTTTAGGCTGTGCAGGGGGTGAGATAATGTTCAACCCACTGTGCTTTTATGTACCTTTATATTCAAACTTTTTCATTTTATATCAGAAAACAGGAAGATGAGGCACTCAAAAAGTCTTCATTATAACATGGCTTATTTATTTATTACTTACTGTGCATAAATAATCTATGTTATAATAAAGGCTTTTTATCTTTTCACCTTTTTGAGTGCCTCATCTTCCTGTTTTATTTGATAAAGACAGATTCCTAAACTGAAGAGCACCAAAAGGACACATCCAAGTAGCACTCCTTCCTGCTATTGTTTATTTTTTCATATTAAAGTCTACATTTTTGTCTAACAGAGCATTTTTATGTATAAAGTTTGTCCTTTCATCGTTGCTAATTTTGCAAACAGATCTCCTGTTTTACGCAAGACAAAATTCACATATTTATTCACCTAACTAAAGGAGTTTATGATTTTAGACAGATATTTCCTGAGCAAGAGTAAATGAGTCGTCACTTTGGGAACGCATATTATCAGACAGTCTTATTGAATGGGATGATTTCAGACATGTCCCAACTCCATATAATGCCACTTTAAGCATTATCTCACTTAGATCTCACGTTTCTAATTTAGATCATGTTAAGAACAGTTGAGTTCAGAGGTAAACACCACCTGTTACAAGTTTGTTTCTATTGCTTAGGTTGTCAAGGAATCATTTTCACACATTTTCCTACCAGTTGTGTAATATCTTTAGCCCTCAGCGTTGGCGCAGAGGCCTCGACACGACTACAACACGTGAGAGAAAATGTCCCGTCTAAATACGACCGATTACAACACACACAGACAGGCCCTCGGAGCGAGCCCCTCACGTGGGTTTGAGGTAGTTGTAGAGGGCGCTGAGGCCTCCCTGAAGAACCTCCTGAATGGGTTTGAGGAGGGGGTTGTGCACTATATGGAGTCCCTTGTCCAGCGGGTGACAGGCCAGCCTCCCCAGTCGACTCAGCAGGTACATCTCCACCGGGACGCTCTGTAAATCATTAAAGTCAACATTCAGCAGTTCTAAAGACTGTAGGAAGCACAAAGTCTTGGGGAGAGCGTGGATGCTGTTCCCTTCCACGATCAGGATCTTGAGGTTGACTAAATCCTGAATCTGGTCTGCGATGGTCTCCAGACGGTTGCAGGCGAGGTGGAGGAAGACCAGGCGCTTCATGCTGTACACGCAGGTGGGGATGTGAACGATGCGGTTGTGGCTGAGGTTGAGTTTGGTCAGATTGTGCATGAACGCCAAGCTGCCGGGGAGCCCCGTGATCTGGTTATTGGCCAGACTGAGCACTTCCAGGCACGTGCACGACCCCAGCTCCTCGGGAACCTCGCTGAGTCTGTTCCGACAGGCAAAAAGCACACGCAGCTTCTTCAAGAGCCCGATCTCCGGCGGCAGACTGGACAGATTGTTGCCCCAAAGGTTGAGGATGACCAGATTGTCCAGAGCGCCGAGGGTCGGGGGCAGAGAGCAGAGGCAGTTCATGGACAAGTTTAGCTTCTGCAGTTCTCGGAGTTCCCACAGCTCGGCGGGGGTCTCGTCCAGCCCCCGCATGGCCAGACTCAGGGTGCTGTAGCCGAAGTGCACGGTGGCGTGTCTGCGGATCCTCTCTGCGGCTGAAGACAAGCCCTGGTCGTCTCTCAAGGTGCTCTTTCGCCTTTGCTTGGCTCTCACCTCATTCAGCTCTTTCTCGGACAAACTGCGAGACTGTTTTCCTCCCATGATCCTCGCAGCAGAGATGATTTTAACACTAACAACAAGATAACAACATGTGTGGAGCTAAGTTATCAAATCATATTCACCAAAACCGATGGATAATAAGCTGCTGAATCATCGCTCGACTTCTTGAACTTGAATCTGGGCGAGGAAGCGTCGCTGCTCGTCGTTCCTGATGTTTGGCAGCGCAGTCCCGGCTGCCTTTCGGGTTGTGTTCCTGTCTGGTGTAACCGAGCCCTGTGGGAGCTCGTGGTCTGCGTCTCCCAGACCAGCAACCTTGTGTTACTGGATTTCATTCCCCAGCTGGTCCTGTCACTTTCCAAGTCCACAGATAGCACACCCCGTTCCCCTCCCACTGTGGGCAGACCACCACTCCCCATTGGAGGCCACGTATTCACCGCCTGTTGAGGTCACTGCCATGATCTCACACCAGCGCTCACTTACAGCAGCGATTATTGAGTTCATATCGTAAGCCTCCACCTGCTAGCTTTGGTAATTTCACATTTAAAATATTTGACATTCCCTCGTGCATATCTGGCACATTCTAATCTCTTTGCACTTTCTTTGAGCATGTTCTTTTGTCCAAACTTAAATATGGCAGCCTTGAAAACTCTGAATCATCGCTCAGAAAAGCAACAGTTCTTAGAGGTATTAGCTCCAGCGAATGCACGGACATGCGCCGGTTTCATCTCAGGGACACGGCAAACTCTTCCTCAACATCTCGTTCTCACGTCCCAGAGGAAAGAATCGCACTGAAGGAGTATATCGTTATGCATTTACATTTTACACTTTGTCTTTCCCCCAAGCAACATCCAAACTGCTTAATGGTTTTCCCTAAAGAGCTCTTTAAGTGTCTCCCAACGTTTCATCGAGCGCTATTTGTTACACCCTTTTAAAGATGTTAAACAGGACATTAAATATTACAGTGTTCGGGTATTTACGAGGATTCCTGTGAATTTGACTTTATGGGAAACAATAGCATTTATAACCTGGAAACTTCATTAACTTTTATATGTTTTTTAATGAATTCAAAGTGCTAAGGGGCAGTGTCTTTAGGCGTTTCATTTATAAATCATTAGAAGAGAATATATCCTTATACGTCCTAGTAATATAAAGTTGCTCTGTGCACTACCTGTATGTATTTGGCTGAAAACTGGGGCAATCGTAAACAGACTTGTCACACAGATGACCCTTTTTACGGGGTCTGAGGGGGCTTTGAGGCATTTTGCTGAGAGGCACATTTCTAAATGGCTGAAAAAAGTTTGTTTTTATGGCCCTCGAGCCAAATGGAAGTCCTCTGTCTGCGCCGCTCTGCCACAAAGACAAAATCAGCTTTCTAGAAATATTGCTTTGGTTGCATTTCACATTTACTCTGTCCACGCTCGGCTTACGGGCCAGAAGTAGTTTATCTCGTAAAATATGGTTCTGTTAAAGGTGGGGTAGGTGTTTTGGTGGAAAGTTAAGACCGCCTGAAGGGACTCTATAAGTGTGCTCTTTATAGAGTCAAGCACATGACTGGACAGGATGGTAAATCTTTTTGGCTGCAGTGAATGACCTCTGTCTGTTGTGTCTCTCGAGATCAGACTCTGTGGCTCTGAAACACCAAGAGGACGTAGCCATAAATCCTGCCGGTGCAAACAGTTAACGTCATTAGTTTACGGCTTCGGTTTACTAAACAAAAGGTAAGGTTTATTGCTGTGTAATTCAGGTTTGCTTGACAATGCTGCTGTTTTATTTTCCTGATTCTGACAACAACATGCTTTACATACATATATTTTTACACAGCATGTTCATAGAATATATTTATAAGCATTCAATGGGATGTTTAGGGACAATAAGAGTTTTTTATACATTAAGATTATGAGTGAAAATGTAAATGTTTGCCTGCACACGCTAAAGAAGAAGAACGCATTAGTACTGCATGTTTTCTCTAGACACACATGATGGTTTTTTATTTTTTTATCCAACAGAGTGTTCATTCAGTTTATATTTTTACATAAGCAGATGATTTGTTTGTTTGTTTGTTTGTTTTTTACAGCTTAAGGTGACCTCAATTCAATTCAACTTTAATAATCCTCGATGGGAATTTCGAAAGCAAATTGATTCAGACTTGATTGATGCAGTCTTGTGGCTTGTCAGGAATTAAGGAGATGTTCAAAAACACAATGCAGGAGATGGTCCATGTTGTTCAGTATCTGTCCTGTTCAACCAGAGTCTCTTAACTAATACCTATAGTTGAACCAGGCCTCTTTATTAACTTTCTTAGACATCATAATGGTAACTGCAAAAAGTAATGTTTGTAGACTATAAATTAAAGCTTTAATATAAAACATTTAATGAACAACTAAACAAATCCTTCCTTTTATTCCACACCTGTGACTGAAGCAATGTTGAGATTGGCCTCTGTCTGTTTTTACTTTTTACTTTTTTTACTTTACTCCTTTGTTTACGTTGGAGGAGCATTTGTGGGCGTGTTGCTCTCAGCCAATCACAGAAAAAAGGAAAATACTCCAGAACTAATTAAGAGGTTAGAGTTTATTCAAAAAGCAAAGTTGGATTTCACTCTAATAGAGAGAAAGGGCAGAGTGCTGTGTTTATTTACAAATATTTGGCTAGATATCCTGTATATTATGTCTTTAAACATACTATTTATGTATTTATATTGACATAAAGTGGCCAGGACTATGGTATGATGTAATAGTGACCATCAATATCCAATATGTGATGCTTTTCAGTTCATGTTAATGTTTGTTATAAACTTAATGAACTTTCCCTCAATGCATTTCCACTGTAGGCTCATAGTGTTCACAAGAGTAACGTTAAACTTTGACCTATTGGAAATAAAATACGACCACATTATAATATTCCACTATTAAATATGTATGTGCAATTGCATTTCATTAAAGTCAATATGCTGAAAAGGCTTTTATTGAGACTCACTTATTTCAAATGAAATCAATATGCTAATTAACTCAAATCCTTTTTATCCCAGAGACCAAAATCAAAATGTCTGCGTCACGCCTGTTTCCGAAGTGGAGACATACGAAAATGTGAAAACCAACTGTGGAGACTATTCCTGGAAAGACAAAGCAGCGATAGGTGCCACATGAAGTGAATGTACAGAATGCACAGTATGTACAGTATGTCCACCACGCTGCCGTCCCACTTAAATGTCCTTTTTGTCCAAATATCAGCAGCATTTTGAGGTTTTCGATGCAAAATCTGTCACATATCCGTTTAATTTAAAAACCTGATGAATGTGACACACAACAGCAGAATAATATTGGCTTCATTTGGTGTCCATTGATTAACTAAGATCCACATAATCTTGGGGCGCGTTATGAAGTGTCCCGACCTGATCCTCTTTCCCCGACAGCTCTCAGACCAGGACTCGGAGTGGCCTTAGTCATCATTCTCCCCGAGTGGAGTAATCAAAGTACTTGGATGACAGTTAGCAGTGATATCCAGCTCTGGGGACCTGGCGGCGGTGAGCAGGGCTACATCAGCACTTATGACTGACAGCTTGAATGCTATACACTCGCTGAATTGGACACTGGAGATGTTTGGGGTAGACTGCCCACTCAGACAGCAGCGAGTGTGACGGGTACACTTCTGCGATGGGGATTTTATTTTACAGTTTGTGCAGTAATAAAGACAAAGGATAGGCTCAGCATTGGATTACAGTGGGTAATTGTCAGTTTAGAGAAGCAGACAGGAGCAAACATACAATAGGACCATTTAAAATATAATAACAAAGCTACTTTTGGGAAAAATAAACAGTAAATGGTTTAGTCTGTTTCTGCAAACTGAGAGCTGACAACTATCTACTGGTTTTACTGCATTAACTACCCACAAGTAGTGAATATGAGCAAGATACCAAACTTTTAATGATCTCAAGACAAAAATATGACTTGAGTTTATAACTGGCATGCAGCTAAACAGAATAAACACATAGCACTCAATAAAAAGTGACTCAAAGACAATATTACAAAACAATGCTCATCGGCATTCACAGCAATGAAATTCTAAATGTGAACAATTAAAAATCAAAGGTTCACAGTGGAAACAATAAGAAGACTGCCCTTTCCCTTTAGGATTGTTTTAAAAGGGGAGAAAAAAATGGACCACAACAATTTCTATAACCACGAAGAAGAAGAAACAGGAAGGACTGAGGACTGGAGGACCAACACAGATACATGAGCTAAAAACAGAAATGAGCCCAAATTATAGCATCGAAGTGGCATCAAAGTTATTATTTCACATTTAACTGTTTAGCCGTAGCAGCCACATCAAAAAAGAGAAGCTTTAGTTTACATCATCAATAAAACCAAACACAAGAGAAAAAAACATGTGACTTTATGCAGATATGTCTCTGGTAGAGTCCAAACTTTCAGTCTTGTGTTGTTCTTATGTGCAGAAGCTATTGGGCCAAAAACAATAGCTTTTACGATAGCGATTTATTACTTAATAAGATTGTTATAATTGTTTTATGCTAACATTAAGAGAAGAATTGTTGTTATAGTAAGATGTTGTGTCTCTGGGTCGTTTCCTTTTACTTACATAATTACATACATAGTTTTTTTTTGCAGCTATTGGCCTTGTTTCATGTCAAAGAACCAAGCAATATGTTTAAGGTGAAAAGATTTTGTGACATACAATAAGTGTCATTGAACTAGTTACACTTGTGCAGGTTTTGGTAAAAGTAAACCTATAGATATATAGATGTATAAGAGACACCATCCATAGAAAGTGATGAGCACTAACACTTTATGATTGCTCCCATTGCTGCTGGAGATCTTTCTGCTGATTTTGTTTGCCATGGGTAATTTCACAGATAGAAGGATTCCTCAGCATCCCATCTTCTATTTACATGAAAAATGGCACCTTAGCAGAAACCATCCCTGAATATGACGCACATAACGTCAAATACGACAGGGAAAACTTTCAACGCAAATGCCTCGTAATGAGTTAAATGTATAATTGCGATACCTGCAAAAAGGTGGGTGGACGGACACAGAGAATAATACTTGTTTCTGTGACGGAGAGATGTCATTGTGCCCCTCCGTAACGCGCCGCCACCAAAAACCATCCGTCATAATCACAAAAGGCATGAATCTTATTAAAAGCTCCCTATTCATCACTTGTGTTCTTCTTTCCCCAAATAAATCCGTCATCGCACCGAAGGGAACAGATGTGTGGAAAACAGCTTGAAATTTAAATGACAAGAAAATGAGATTTACCATTCCTCTTTTATTCTCACAACACCTTAATACGGAGTCCCATTAGCGCCAAATGAGGGTGAGGCATTCACTCGGCGAACAGTTACACCCTGCAGTCCTCGGGGTGACGAAAACGATCTCATTTGAGGAAGCTCATCTGGTTATGTGGCTCTGTAATGACTGTGGATGAGCTACCTTTAGAGACTCAAGTTCAAGATATATACCGTTATTACTTGTTCATTACTGAGAGGCTTCTGGCGATGACAGATGATATATGGCCTCGCTGCGACAGACTGTGCCCGAGGTGTATCTGTCCTGTTGAAATGTAAGGAGGACCTGCCAAGCAAGACCTCAGGCTCTTCAGACTCTTTTGCAGACAGTCCCCAAAGCCTCCACTCTCACTGAAGAATGTGTTCTCTTTTTAGACCGAATACAAGAACAGATCCGAAATATGCATTTAGCAAACTCTGTTGCATTCTCCAGACAAAATTAGCACCGTGAGATGGGAAAAAGCATGTGAACAAGGTTGGATAGCGAGCCACCTGAGCTGATAATCCTCTATTATTCAGCAGGTGCAGATGTGAATATTCACACCGCTGGACAGTTTCCACTTCCCATTTGTGCGTCTGTCCGTATCTCCGGCAGCTAATGGAGTCTGCGGAAGGTGGAGTAGAGTGCTTTTTTTGTCAGAAACTCAGAATGTGTCACAAGGAAATTGGTCAGAGCTCTGCTTTGACCAAACCTCCGGGTGACACAACACATCTACTTAGCAATGCAAATAGGCCGAGGGAAAAATGTCGAAGAAATCAGCTCCGAGGCTTAATATAAGGCCAGCAATGTTTCAGTTCAGTGGTACATATGTTAATGAACTGACTATATTTGACTTGTTTTGCTCTAGAGAGTAAAGTGTGACAGAGGACGTTATAGGCAGTGTTAAGAATAGTCTCTATGGGCTCACCTGGTCTGAAAAAATAAAACAGTGGTCTTTATTAGAGTAATGCTGCCCTCTACCATTCAAAAAATAAGACATTTTACCAACACTATTTTTTATTATTATAGCCTCCAATTTTGGTACAAGTGGAATAATTATATTTTTGGGACAATGAGTGACTCAAAACTTAAACACTATTGAGAGGACGGGTTTATACATCAGCTGCATCTTGGAACAAAAAAATATAGTCTAGAATAATAACATGTTAACAATTCAGCCAGGGAAAGAAGAATGTCTCTGTTGGAATAATAAATGACTCATAATCTTATATTCATTAGATTGTTTATGCTGAGATCAGTTTTAGCCTTAACGATAGTTTGTACATTTTACCTTTCTAAACATCATTGCATTTATGAACACCAGAGGGCAGTATTATGGGAGAACCAGGTGAATAGAGGGTTGTGGTAGCTCACAACTCCATCTAGTGGCAGCAGGGCTCTTGTACAGCCTCAGGTGATATCTCTGTAATGAAACAAATGGGTTCAGGTATGGTTTGTCTCAGCATTTCTCTATTTAGTCATGGTTTAATGCCTATCCCAGCTGCTGTGGACGTAAAGGCTACACATTAGATAATACTCAGTCACAACTAACACTTAGACACTCCATGTTACCATTCAGACTTACATTACACTGTGCACTTACTCACTCTACAATGACATTTGAGCATATTATATTTACTTACAAACTGAAATAGCATCTGCATCCTCTTGTAATATTTTACCCTCTTATCAACTGTAAGTGAAGCTTCTCGGTGGAGTAAATCTGGTAATCTGCTAATCTCTGTCTCCAGGCCACACGCCAGGTATCTGTGGTTAGATCTACGGAGAAGCAGGCAGATTCATCTTGGGATAAACTGGGACAACATGATGAATAGATAATAAAGGCACCCGGGGGAGAGTCGTATCCGGGTTAACTCCACCGCATAAAGATACCATTTGTAATGACGCCGAGAATCAACAGGGAAGTGCAATGAGCAGAGCTAACTGGGCTCCAAAGTGACCAAATCAGTCCTGAGTTTGCTGATGCAGCAGATGGGAGTACGAACCAATTGTAGCCGTGACAACAACAAGCCGGGTGATAAAGCACCAGTGAGCAGCCTATCTGGGTCTCACCTGCTCAGTGGCGCTGCTGCGGGCCGGCCGTGTGCAGTGGGCGTCAGTGGAGCGCTGTGGTGTGGTAATGAGGAGATACACTGTCAGGGCTTTAGGATGCCAATGTCTGTGATTGATTAGGAGTCTGAGCTCTGACCTCGTCACTCTCTGCGAGCGAAAAACAAACTCAGCACAGGCCCCGGAGTGACGATAATGAACTTCTACTGCAGAGATGGTTGAGATACAGCGCCTGACTCCAGCTGATATGTGTGGCACGTACTGTGTGTGGGCTAGCACCGGAAACCAGGAGCCTATTTCTCTGCTAAGCGCTCCAGACCACAGAGGGGAATTTCACATGTAACCATCCCTCGAGATCGGAAAACCAGTTCAAACTCTGCCACAAGTGTCGCGTTTAAAGACACCTCTGGTCGACTGTGGAATGTAGAGATTATTTTATGGAAAATATAGGGTACTTATATCAAAACCTAGCATTAATAGACTATAGACGCCTGTGGGGTTACATAATGTTCTTGGTCTTGTTTCTTGGTCTCTGCTCAGTGATTATGATCAGTCTTCTGTGAGACACAAAGCCAGAAGATATAAATTCACCTGGTGCTATGTCAGATTTGAGTTGCTTTAGTGCAGCAGTGTTTCAATGTAGATCATCTGGTGCTGTGCCATGAAAAGAGACTGGTGGTACCTTATCCAGTTTCAAATTAGCTTCATGGTTTGCTTGTGACCTATTCTCATAAAGTACCAATTATTAACCAAAAGGGAAAATGTCACAGGAACTGGGAACCTCTTAAAAATCAATACTACTTCAGTTTGAAGTATTTGACAGGTGTGAAGTGGTGAGCAAAGACGGAAATTGTAATTGGCCTCTTTTATTAAATTGAAATACATTGTCATGACCAAAAGTTGCTCGAAGCCATTCACAAATGTTAACATTCAAAGTAGAATACAGATTTATGTTTTAATGCAGCACAAAAATAAACATTTATGAGCAATATTTCAATCAGACACAAAATACAGGCTTTCTTTGTTTTTCATTCTGTATGTGGGGCCACTGGTGCCACTATTGATGGACTGTACTAAGGAAATATCTTAAGAAGACCATTCATATAAGAGCTGAATACTTTTTATACTTACGTAAACCCTACATTAAAGAAGATGGCAGCGTCATAAAGCAACAGAACTGAAAATGCCAAGACGTCGCCCACAAGTATCTGTGGGAGGGCAATACAGCTACATCAAACATCTACTGCGATCAAAAATAATCTACTGCCATCTTCAAAGTCGGCACATAAACCTCATTTTAAGGGTTTTAATGAAATATCAGTCACATAAAGGGCTCAGTAATCTGTGAGATTGGCAGTTTAACAAATCCACCACAAAACAGACACAGCTCTAGATCGGTGGGTCTCAAACTGCTGCCCCTCTTCACTGCTATGTAGTGGTCATTTATTATATTATATGATTATTATTTATGCTATTAAGGTATGTATACTATTCTGTCCTGTAAAGGCAACATGCAATATCTAGGGACTTTATTTAGCCTTTTTTCTGGTCTGTGATTATAACTGATCCAGATATGTGTGTTTTTAAGGGCAGACCAAAGTAAAGAGTCATGTGTACATTTTCAGGGTCAAAAGGGGTCATCTGTGGTGATTGTTTTAATTGATCAAAATTTCTTTCTGACGAGGTCTTATATGAATACACCAGCACTAATGTGCCACTAATGCAGCAGCACTAATGTAGCTGTAAGATTTGGAGAAACAACGTTAAACCTTTCAAGCCTTTTTTTTTTCTTTTTCACTGTTAATGCAGATACAGCACTCACATTGTCCTCTGTGTAAATGAATGTAGACTATATTTTAGTGGCAAAAGACAGAGTTTGAGAACCACTGCTCGATTTTTGAAAGTTTTATTCAAGTTTCTCAGTCTGAAACAAATACATTGAGCTGTTATAATTACCGAATGCCTGCCACCAAAACTTCAAAACAATGGCATCTGACTATCTCTATTCTAGAAATTAGGGTGCATGCCAGACTAGCAGTGCCAACAAGCCATAAATGTTTCATGTGGTGCTGATATGGTAATCATTGGATCCCTACAATGACACCTTGTGAGAGTTGGATAACGATGGCTGTCTCTCAGAGCTCTGCGACTCTGGACCGGGGCCAGCAGTTGAGGCACAGCCCGAGGGCTAAATCTGCCGCTTATAGAGACTCCACTGCACCCAGTAGGTAAATGAATGGCTCAAAGATGGAAAAGAAATCCAAGGTATTCTCCGAGAAGCACGTGAGACCCAAAAGACACCTCACAACTGTGTTCTTGACTTAAATATTCATTGTTTTGTGGGGTTTGAGAGTGGGTCCAGGTGCCCGCTGGTGGCACAGACCCAGCTGGAGGATGTGGCTGCCTCTCTGGGCTGGCGCTCATGGGCTTGGCATACTAACAGAGCCAGGGGTGCTTTCACAGAGTTAAAAAAAGCAGAAAAAAAAACACCAGCTGCATGTTCACTCGCTGAAAGAAATTACAGAACTGATTTAAAAACGGCATCCATGAAAGTTGCGGCGTGACATGAATATTATCTCATGACTTTAAGCATCATGAACGCCGCCTACTTAATCACATCTCTCTTTTGTTCTGCGGGGAATAATTGTCGGGGTGAAAAAGAGACATTTTCCAATCACACGGGATGAAACAATAAGTGGGCATCGAGTTGAAAAAAGCTAAATGTATTATTTCGGTGAAGCCCGTGTAAGCCTTTTATTAAAACAATCTTGTCAGACACCTGTTGTGCTTGCAGGGGTGTATTTATTGTCGGCCTATGTCAGCACACTGTAATCCCCGGCTCGAACACGGCTGTATTAGCACTGTGACCTATTCTTGGTCATCATCATTTCCTCAGTATGTGTATGTGGGCTGCAGAGAGTGATTGAAAGAGCAAGAAGTGACAGCTCGTGTGTTGTGTGTGTCCGGTGATTGCAGCCACCCTTCAGCCATTTCACTCAAGCCATTTTTTTTTTTTTCCTTGCACCCAATGTCATGCAGAACAAATCGCCCATTGCTGACGCCAGTGATTTCTTGTCGCCAGTGCTGAGGAGTACATATGGAGGCGAAACAGTTGGGCTCTTACTGACGGCGACTCGGACATTTCTGTGATTAAGTAGTAATGGGCCGGGACGTGACAGGGGATTGCATTGGTCACACAGGGCAAGAAAAACTGCACACCCCTGGGCCTGGGGGTTATTTTTGAGATGGGATGTAATCATTTCAAGAGTGAGGCTGGAAAAGTCTTGAACTCCCATTTGAGCTTTAAAACACTTAAAGGGATGGTTTTGTAAATGTGGTTCTAGGAGGGACTTATGGGTTTTCCTTGCAGTAGATACAGAGACTAAAGTATATGCTACTGTAAATGAGGACAGTGAAACAAGGACTGTAAACATTTGACATTTAAAACTATGTATATGTTAACAGTGAGATACAGAGAAGACATTTCCACACTTCCACACTTTAGACTTTGTTTTAAAGTCGTTTAAATGCAGTACAGTTAAAAACACTTGATGATTATAGTTATTTTCAAGTAAAATGTTAAAAAATAAAAATAAAAACATGTAAAAATGTTTAATTTGCTGTGTAATGGTAGTTTGTTAGGATTATACTAGGACTTTTTGCCTTTAATTGACAGTCAGTACAGACAGAGAGGAAACAGGGTGAGATAAAGGTGAATGACATTGGGCAAATAACAGAATCGATCCGGGGTCTCCAAAGTCTGTGGTATGTGCTCTACCACAGGAGCCAGTGAGGTGTCCCAGGACCTCACTTCTATATCATTTTAATATTATGAGCATCACAGAGTGGGTGTTTATATAAAGCCACATTTTTAAGGTGGTAGTGTAAATGTATAAGTTCTGGGTTGGATGACCTTGAGTAGTTTTTGGAGGTTCTAGAAGCTTTGTTTTTTTGTTGTTGTTGTTGTTTTTTGGTGCATTGAATGTAACAAAGTAAAAGGATTTGTACTTTACGCTTGTGCTTAAACAGATTTAACATAGGGTACTTTTGACTTTTACTACACAACGCAAATAAATGTACTTTGGACTCTACTACTTTTCTACATTGTTTTTTCTTTTGCAATGGATCTGATTTTATTTGTATCATCAGCAACATTGTTAATTAAAATCCCACACATTTTCATACATAAATTTGTTCTTGAATCTGAGTCAAATACTTTTACCTGTATACTAAAATACAATTGAATACAAGTACTTTAATGCTTTTACTTTTACATGGAGCCCATTTTCACCTCTTTATCTGTACTAAAAGTATATAAGTAGTTCAAATTTTCAAAGATGTGTTTTCACTGTCCCCATTACCAGCCAAACATAACACAAAGCCTGCCTCTGTTTCTTTCTGCCTCTCCAAACTTGAGTGTTCTCACAGACTTGTACCAAACACTGGACCGTCCCTTTAAGCATTTAAGACTTTTCCCCTTGAACATGTCATTTTACAGACAGCACTATTTGTTTTGTGAGCTTTGACTGACAACCATAATTGATATTAACCTCTCGAACTGTTTGGAAAGCAAATAGGACGTCCGTCATCTCACCGCTCGTGTCATGCCTGCCTTGAATTCCTCTGTCTGGCTCTGGGCTTTACCCCCTCATTGTGGCCTGGGTTCCTTAGGTATTGTTGCATGTCTGTGGTTGGGTTTCAGCCACAGTTATATTAAGACCCGGATACTTTAACGTCTATAATTGAAAATACGATCAGTGCAGATAATCAGGGATGTGTGTAATGATTTATGTGTGAGGTTGTGGAGGTATAGCAGCTCGCTGTTTAGGGGGTTTGTCGTAGTTTATCTTGAGCAAGGCTTGGTATGTGTGGTGGAAACCAAAAGAGAAGGTTGTAAATAAGAAGTAATGAGAAGGTGTCAGTGTAAAATCAGGAGGTATTTGACTCTGCTGGATCAAGAGGTGCCCTGGGAGAATGTATAAATAGTGTTAGAGAGACATCTAGTGGCCAATGGTGAGATAAGCAAGGAGAGGACAGCTTTTTCAGATGATTGGGCTGAATTAACATCAGATATATATTTTATTCAATAGCCAATATCATAGAAAAGTACACTTATGCTACTGAATGAGTTTGGAACCATGGTAATTATTGGGAAGATAAAAAGTCTTAGAATGCAAGATGTGAAATATCCATTATTATTTCTAAGGTAATGCATGGAGTAGGTTAGTTTTGCAAGATTTAGTTTTCAGTTTAGATCACTGTTTGGTGTTTACAGCCACTTTCAGGACCACCCTATTATTCTGTAGCTCCCCAAAAAACAAAAAACAAACAAACAAAAAAACATAATTTTAACGTTTCCTCTGTTCACTTACATTGCTTCTTGTAAACTGGTAAAAACAGCCATATTGTATATTATTTAAAGCATGTTTTCTTTACACCACTTCTTCAAACCTGCCTTAATTTTACACAGTGATGTATACATTATAATAATATAATGCACATAATATAGTGATATAATATAATACATATATTGTGGTGTATTATTATCCTCTTCATGTGTGCAACATTTACATATTCTAAACATGCATAGTATCTCAAAATATTACAATGCTCGCTATTAACGGATGGAAAGATTTAACATTTATGGGTTAAATAGTCTCTGATCCCTTTGTGTAATTAGTAAGAGGTGTCATCATTGTAAATAATCCTGCTTTTAGACACAAATTATCACATGATTCATTTATTAATATGAAAGTATACAATTTGCTTGGAGTAAAATACTTCCACAGTGAGCTATTGAAGGCATTTTAGTGAATATATCTTCCTCAGTTACTACAAATCCTTTATATGCTACATTGTGCAGCTAATTTTGCTCTCCCAACCCTTTTTTTTTTAGTCCCATATTGCATCTTTGGGAGGTTATAACTCCGGCATTCTGCCTTAATTGTGACCATGTGAGCATCATCACGTTTTTATTGTAGAAGTCACGCCAGCGCTACTACTCTGACCCTAAAGCTATGAATGACACTGCGTCCGGCCACCCAGAAAGTCCTAATGTGAGCTTTAACCAATCAGAATCCAGGAACATCTCAACGTTCCTCAACGGGCGGGCGCTTTGTCCAATCACCGTTCAGCAACCGTCGCCAGAACCCGCCTCTTTTCGGCGCGCAGCCAATCAAATCGCTTGAACAATTACTAATTCATTACATTGCAAAGGGGAGTGACGCAGTTATTGTAGATGTATAGATACTCCATGCTTTTTCATATGACCTGAAATAACAGTTTTTGTAGCCGTGGAAGTAAATAAATCGTGATTAGCGTAGATAGAAGCTAATCCTGTCGATATTCGGAGGCTGTATGTCGAATTTGTATCCCTGAATTTGGATGCTACTCCGGTTGGAGGTTGCGGTACACCCCGAGGACTAGATGCGATAACCAGAACGAGATATGCCGCAGCCGAAATCACGAAAAATCGCCATCCTCGGGTACAGATCCGTAGGTGAGTTCAGGCAAAAGACATCCAGGGCTCAAACTGAAGGCGGGGAGATATTTGAGCGGCCTTTCTGGTTCACTTTAAGTCCATTAAGAGAGCGGTTTATGCCTGCTAATAGACTTAAAGCAGAGGGGCTTGGATGTGTCACGCAGCGTATGTTCATTTTTAGCACGTAAGACCTCGTTTACATCGTACATTAGCCTCTTTCTGACTCCCTCTGCATCGTTTCCATCCCTGACCCCAACCCTAGCGGCGTTAATGGCTCACCACGCTGTCATGTCCGCCGCTCAGGCCTCAAGGACCACCGGGTTTGACGCAGTACAGAGCCAGATACCTTGTGTATTATCGGGTAGGAGTCCAAAAGAAGCACACTAAAGAGGCTCCTGGAGGATGTAGAGGACAGAGGAGAGGATGGATAGTGTGATGATAGCGTGGCTGCAGGCCCAGTTAGCATCCCAGCACTGAGCCTGACATATTCCCAATGAGACTGTTCACATTTACAAATATCTAAATCTCCACTTCTATCTCTTTAGGCTGATATTTACCCTAAATATCTGTGTAGTTTCAGAATATACAGTGATAAGTGCACCTATAATACTATGTTGTAATACCTCATGCTGCATGGTCAGGTCTGAACACTGCATCATAAAGGCCTGCTGTAAGTGTGTGGCCTGTCTCACCAAACCTTTATTCCAGTAAAATATCGAAGACAAGGCCTATTTAACTCTATTTATAATAGATTACCCAGCAGACAATTTTATATTTGTGTTGTATGAATAGTATATTGACTGTTATTGATTAAATACTAATCTATTCCGCTGTGCTGTGACTAATGACTATGTTTAGTCATCAGATACTTGCTTTTTAGACACCCAAACAGATTGCTATTACTGAATACAGTATGCAATATAATAAAGGGTTAAAATAGGGGTATAGGTGTACATTTGTAACTATATCTGTTTTACATTTGGTAGGTGATTCTTTTGGGGACTTGGCATGGTAATCATAAAAGACAAAAGTAACTATTCATCCTACAAAATGACAAAATGACACTTAACAGGGGTAACCATTTTAAAGGGGCCAAAATGGTGCTTAAAATGGGAGCAAAGTGGCACAAATTGAAGTGAATTCACAAAATGATTTGTGAAAAAGAGGACATAAAAGGAGAACATGTATGTTAAAAACAAACTGTTGTGATAAAGACTTAAATGAAGATTGAAACTCTGTAAAGTTTTATAAAAGAGACCCAAGAGTCACACTCTTTGGCCCCTGGGTGAGTTTGACACCTGGTTTAGAGGATGTTAAATTGTTCAAAACATTAAATAGAAGAATAAAAGCACACATATGCCTATGACTATTGGTATTTTGAAATACATTAAATTTTATAAACTTAGTAACACATGAAAAATATATTGTATATCCAAATTTAAGGTAATATAAATGTAAGGACAGCCATATAAATCTCCAAGGCACTCTGTTGGATACAAAACAACAACAAAAGCCATTCATATATTGAGTTAAAGCATAGTACACTTGGGAAAACAGGCCTTTTTCTGGGTGTACAAACAAAACTACTTTACATTGGTCGTTGGCTTTAGTGAGCAATGGGTTTACCTTGGTCTGGACTGCAATAAAAACACAACTGTAAAACTTATCAATTACAGCATTGAAGCATTGTAGATGTTATTTTTCATGGACTTTATTTGCCCTTGAATGCCTCAAACACAGCAAATTATCTGATACCTCAAAAGAAAATATTTCCAGCCTCATTCATTTAATAAACCTTGGTGACGGCCATGTGATATCAACAAACCAATTACTGGGAAAAAATGAAACCTGCTTCTGAATCCTTGGTATTTTCATATGTTGTTCATGTTTTCCAGGAAAGTCCTCCTTGACAATTCAGTTTGTTGAAGGCCAGTTTGTTGACTCCTATGACCCGACAATAGAAAACAGTAAGTATGTGGCGTACTGTCACAACCAGCTCCAAACATTTCTCTGTGTCTTATTGTCATTTTGAATTCAATGTGAAGCATCATGCGGTGTTTTTCAGCTTCAGGGCCTTTGCATTGACTCTGCAAATGTATAAACTCCAGAAGGAATGAGCACAGATATAACTATAGTCCTTTGATATAAGTGCTTTACGATGACAGTACACATTTATTTTATTTGTTAATTTGTTAATTAGATGCTGCCCCATAGTCTGCACCATAATACTCGTCCTTGGGTGTTTTTACATGTGAAGTGTATAAAATAAGGTAAATAGAAAGTTAATAGTAACAGAAGTACTCAAAAATCACAGAATAGTGCTCATATGCCTCCTCAAATGTACAATTAAAACGTAAAAAATACTATATAAACTATTATTATTGTTATTTCTTACTTCATACTATAAAACCTCATAATTCAATAATCAAAATCATGGAATAATGCTCATATATCACCTCAAATGTAAAATTTAAATGACAAATATGCTATTATTGAATATTGTTATGGCTTAAGCTATAATATAGGACATAATCATACAAACAAAACAGATAATCACTCATTTTAAGATAATATTTACAGCTACAGCTAAATACAGTGTTAAAAAGTATCTGCTCAAGACACAAGGGGACATCAGCTTCTCACAAAAGATTAATCTGAAAGTCAAATCATTTGTTCCTCAATCAGCAACTGCATAATCACTAAGTCATTACTGCTTCTCTTAGTTTCCTTTAGGTACCAACATTATTTCACGTGAACAAAAACGTGGTCTAACCTTCAAAACTAAAGAGCAGACAGTAACGTAGATATATCATTTATGCAGTTATGTCATTTAATTAAAAAAAAGAATCTAAATCTCTTAACTTCTTGACGTTTCTAAAGCCTAAAGCCATAACGTGGCGTTCGTCAGAGACTGGGGGTGCTCAGTTGCCATGGCGATGCTGTGGTCATTGTGGCGTGACCCAGTAATTGAACTGACGTCTTGTGCAAACATATGGTTATAGTATAGGCGCATTGTATACTACTATAACAGGAAAAATATACAGATGATAACACTAGTCCCTCACAATAATTACTGCTTTTTTATCAGAATGTGACAGTAATATGTTTCTCTGTTTCTCTGAGCCAATGCGTTCAAACACTATACACATTTTTCCAAGTGCACAACCAAAACAAAATTTGTTATAGTCAATGTAATAGCCCTTAACAGTGAAAAAAAGAGTGTTTGGTTGCCTCCTTAAAGCCACTTGGATGGTATTCGATGCTGGAGGACAGAACATAAATCATCATCTCACTAAAAACACACATTCCCAGACACTCCAGAGGTTTGAGTTAAAACTTTACCTGTAGGCGCTTTCTCTTTCGCCGGCATGTTTCCTCACATACCACCCTGCGTCTCTCAAGTATGTGGCCTGTATCTATAAATAATCCCTGCATGGTTAACATAAAGTGAAGTGTCATCAGTGCGATGCTGCAGGCAGCGAAATCTCCCGGTCGCACCGTATATAACATGACCCATCTCCAGGAAGATATCGACAGCGCTGGACTGAATGAACTCCGTGGTACCGTGCTACTCAAAATAGATCCGTCTCTCACTTGCTTCTTGTACGTTTTGATATCTTTACTCTGGGAATATAGATAAGATACAATCAGATATACTGTGCAAAGCTTATCCTGTCCGCTTTCCATCCGATACAGAATTCATTTTTGTGGTTAAGGTTGTAATTTTGTGCCTTTTCCTTGCAGCGTTTACTAAAATGATCACAATAAATGGACAAGAGTACCATCTTCAGCTGGTAGACACAGCAGGACAGGTATGACTCATTGTGCTCTCTTATAGTTAATGCAAATACAGGTGGCTGTCAATGTTCATGAAGTATTAATTTGAAAAAAAAAAAAAGCACACAGCTTCTGGGGTTTCTCGTGACGCACAAACTATATATACCTGATATATAAGTGTCCAATTTGAAGCAGCACATAAACAAGAACAACGAGTTGCTATTGTCAATAGTTCAAGCTCAGGTAATCAACAGAAGCAATAAACAATTCAGAAGGCAGTGGGTAAAGAGGTAAAAGGGAGCGAAGAGCTGTAAGGGATTGTTCAGGGATTAAAACAAAGCTCTAATGTCCATACTTTGCTTTTTTAGTTATTTCTAGATTTGGAATGGCATGATGACAATAACACAATACAATAATACTAAGAAATCTGATTATACTGTGCATTGGAAAGCAATTGAAGAAAGCTCATATGAAGAAAGCTGCAGCTCACAATTTATGCAAACGACCCAATAGTTTGCAGCGACCAAAGTTTCTGACACTCTGTCATTTCTGTCGTCTCAATACACGCATGACAAACACGCACAAAATTCATACACTCTAAAAATTTGTCGTTTGACCAGAATTCAGGTCAAATTCGGGCTGAAAATGGCTCAGCTTTAAGGGTTTGAAATCACAGATGATATTTTATACCCACAATTACAGTGAGACAGGATGTTAGCTATGTGTAGGCTTCTCCTAAAAACCAAAAACATGTTTAATTGTGCAGGACTCCCTTAAAAAAGAGCAGTTTTAAAGGGACTTAAAGAAGGTTCTGAGATAATTGATACTCAACAAAAGAAAACATTTTGGAATATATATATACATTCTTTTACTTATAGATAAATATTAGTGTGTCCTTTTGTTTTGTCATTCTTTTAAATCCATCACATAATAATTATATCACAATCTGTGCTCTGCAGGATGAGTACTCCATCTTCCCTCAGACTTACTCCATAGATATCAACGGTTACATTCTGGTCTATTCTGTCACATCTAATAAAAGGTACGCTTTTTATATATAAAGACGCATGTGTAAATGTATAATGTGTCGGAAATCCTGGATGAACGCTGGTGTTAAAGAGAGGCTTTATCTTCCAGCTTTGAAGTCGTACAAGTTATCCATGAAAAACTGTTGGACATGGTGGGGAAAGTTCAGTAAGTACTCTTTCTTTCCGATTTGTTTTCGAGGCACTTTAGCAACGGGGCTATGTATCATGCACACAGTAAATGACGTGCATTACTTTTTTTTTCCAATACAGAGTACCAATTATGCTCGTTGGAAACAAGAATGACCTACATATGGAGCGGTATGTACAAACATATACTTGAACAATTTAATAGCCAAGATACACACAGTACAAAGTTGAGCCATGTTTTTTACCCCAGGACTGCAACATTACTCTAGATGTGAATATTTGCGTCACAGATGTGAAGATGGAAGCCATTTGCGCTGTTATTTCCGAAGTGTGCCTCTGAATATACAGTACCTTTCTTAGATTTATTAGAAACTGAACTCGTCGCTGACACTGCAGCCACTCTGTGAAATATTTATGCCTCGTATCCTGACTGACTGCCCCCTGTGCCTCTATTATTTAGAGTAATCAGCTGTGAAGAGGGAAAAGCATTAGCTGAATCTTGGAACGCTGCCTTCATGGAGTCCTCAGCTAAAGAGAACCAGGTAAGAAAAAAGACCACCGCTATTGTTTTGGCAGCACTGGTTTTATTTATACATGGCAGCAATATGCACTTGTCATATTTTAAATGTGGGGTGTGTAGCTTTATTCATGTTTTAACACGCATAGATATAGTTCTACGTCAAAGTTTATAATGACATCTACATTTTTGACAAAAATATATAGACTTTGAGGCAAGTAAAGTCTACTTTTTTTTTCGACTACAAGAAGCCAGTTTTATCGTAACTGATTTTAAAAAACAAATGCCCTTGATCCAGAATTGAATATATTTCCTTTTATAAACGTCCTTGTATAAGACTGTAATTCTGAACGGTGGATATGAGTGGTAACAAATCAAGATTAAAAAGTAGTGGTCTACGTGTTGACCCTTGAGGAACTCCTAAAGAGGTTAAAATATGACCTCCAGCTTCAACAAAACAAGTGGAAACAGGTTTAATGATGATTTCACTTTGAAGCAAAACCAGTTAAGTTGATAAAGCTCTTAAACTTGAATGCAAAATGTGCACTCAAATGCATTTTACACATAGAACTCTTTCTAATTCAGGGAAGCACTGCTCTATCGTTAAGTTCTCCTCATCTACTCTTGCTGCTCCAGAGGCCTTTTCCACGGTCTAAACTTATTACTCGAGTGGTTTTATGGAAACAAGTTTGCTAAAAGAATTGTGTTATTTACTGAGTTTAGTCATGCCGCCTCAAACCACTCGCAAGGCTCCATCAGAGGAGGACGTGGTGTTTCCTTTCTTCTCTGCTCTTTTGTGATTTTCCCAGAAATCTTAAAACTGAAAAAAAGAAGAAATCTCTCCTTCGCAGAGTTTGTTTCAGCTCAGTTTACACAACCCTTGACATTCGCTTTCTTACTTTCTCTTTCCTTTTTCTTTCTTTCCTCTGTCTTTCTTTCTTTCCCTTTTCCCTCTTTGTTAATATAATATTCAGCATCATTGAACTGAGATACGGTTCAAGAATGTCCTGTAATACAAGATGGATTTGGACATAACTGGAATTGTAGGATATTACCGGTCGCGTTGAATGAATAGAACCATGGAATAAGGACATAAGTTCAGCAGTGTCATTATTCTGGTGTGAATCTGTAAAACACTTTATCAACACAGGAAGAGTACATGCACAGTGATCTGGAGAATGAGTGGAAACAAGTCTGAGGCCTTCAGTTGGACTATTTGGATCTTCATTTATGATTTTTGCTTTTTATATCAAGAGTACTAAGTTGTATACGAGCAGTACTGGGCATTCGCTGATTAAATGTATTGAAAATGTCATACAGGAGTCTACCATAATATCTTTATAGTTTATCAGTGTGTTAAATCAACTCCTATTCTCTGATTGGCACTGAATTAACATTTTTTAAGGTACAAATAATAGCTTTTATAAAAAATAAGTAGCATAAGGATATAAACTGTTGTTGTGCTTTACAGTTAAATCCACTGCAAAGCTTGTTGTTTCCTCGAAAATGCATTTTCCAACTTGGTTATGCTTCATATTCATGTGTTCTGCTTTAGTTCTAACCCTCATTCGTAAATATTGCCTGACTGTCTTTAGATACACACTAAACAACATGATCTCTGTTGGTCCCTGCGTCTGTGGGGGTCGTCTCAATGATGTGCTTGTGGCTGGAAAATTCAAAGTGGTATGACCGGTCCGTGTGACTGCGTCGTTTAATTTTATTTGCGCGTCTGTGCTTTCCTCGCAGACGGCCGTGGAGGTTTTCCGGAGGATGATCCTGGAGGCAGAGAAGATGGACGGCGGCGTGCAGCCAGGAAAAACGTCCTGCTCCATGATGTAGAGCCGCCCAATCAACACACACAGGACACTGCACTGGGATATCCCGTTACTTGAAGGCTAGCTGCCAGTTCTCCTCCTCCACCTCAGCTGACTCCACCCCCACAGGGTCCGAAATATCCAATACTTTCTATTTACGGCTCTGACTCCACTGTTATTTATCAGTATTCCCTTTTGTCATCCTTGTTTTTCTTTGTGTGTTTGATAAAAAAAAAAGGATGAGTGGCGGTTCCTTCGTCTTATTCCTCTCATCCTTGACTGTGATTAGCGCTGATGCTAAACACAGAATATAATTCGGGTGTATCAGAAAAAATGTTGTTCCTTTTTTTTCTGTGCTTGGTAATGACAAGAATCCTTACTAAGTCCAGAGATAGCAGTGGCTCGATGCATCCCCGCTTCTCATTATGCAGCTCCCATATAGTCGGCTACAAGCCCTTCTCCATTTTAATAACGAGATAAGAGAAATGTCATGTCTGCCGTGCATATGCTCTGAAAATGGATATAAGTAAATACACGTTTCTTCTGATACATCAGCGGCTGTTGGGTCTTAAATATACCGCTCTTTTTCTACTTCATTTCAGCGCAGTACATACTTCTCTGTCTCTCAGTTTGGTTTCAAAGCGGTTGCTGTCAGCCAAAAGAACCTGCATTCATTTTCTAATGTTGAAAATGTTGTACAAATGTTTTTGATTGTAATCATTAAAGCGAAAAGTGGTTATGTAAAGCAGGGCTGGGAGTGGATTATTAGACGGTAGATTGAATTTGTAATCACAGAAATGCATTTATTCAACACCATTTTCAAACTAATTGATGAAACACAACAGGCTGGAGCGACAGGTGACAGACCTTATTATTGCACGTGAAAAGAATTTCCAGTTGTACACGCTTTTGTCAAACTTTATTCATCACTGAAAGGCACAGACACTTTTTAATCTGAAGCTGCTTTGAATTGAAACACGTATTCAGCCCCCCGTCTGTCTGGAGGAGTCAGCGGGTTTACTCTCAGCCTGGATGTGCTCCAAGCGCAGTGATGTTTAGGCCTTTTATTATTGGCTTTTTAAATGGTGTTGCACAAGTCGTGGCTGCAGCAGGTGATGTCGATGTAGGCGTTCATCTTCAGCATTTCACAGGACGACAGAGCCATGCATTTCTGGAACTGACCGACTACAATGAGAAAAGGGACAGGGGTCATTTTGGAGCTCAGACATTTAAGAATAAGCCTCTCAGCATCACATTTATAGATTTTACAGCTACATAAGGTAGGATTTCTCATTTTACTTTGAGGGTGACACAGAATATGCCAGTGTGTTTAAATACTTGATTTTGTTATTTACCGTATATACTCTCAAAACCAAATTATGAACAATGGAGCAACTTAAATGTTTTGTTTTGTTTTTTTTATTCAGGTAAAATGTTTGGGAACCAGTGCTCATTTACAAACGTGGTCTCGGCAGAAATAAATTATATACATACAACATAGTAAATAGACAAAAATACACAAAACACAAAAACAAGGAAGGGAATATAGAAAAACAAAAAGACAGTGAGAATATGCAGATGAGGTCAGCTAGTTCTAACAAAGCCTGAGGAGAAGTGTGTGTGAAGTGAAAGAGAGTGTATATATATATGTTTGCATATGAATGTGTGTTAGATTTATCAGCAAGAGCAAGTGTCAAATTAAGCACCATTAAGAGAAAAGGCAGTATGGTGGGCATAAGCTGTAGCTGAATGAATGCTATAAATCTGGCCTGTAAAACCAAAATGGTCCCTCCAGAAATGTACTATCTTTGACTGACTATAATTTGTATCTAGGATAACGCTGACATTTTGTGCAGGTGTGTTTTTCTTGTCAAACTCACATGGTTCTCTGAGGAACTTGACCGACGCACAGCCGTCCTTCCTCGGAGGACACTGCTCTACGGTGGGCTCACAGGCTTCTCCAGGCCTTCTCGGAACACAGTGGTTGCATTCCAGGGATTCACCTAAAAAAGAAACATAACATTCACTTCTAAGTCTATTTTTGTCTCTAACTTATAATTCTACTCCGTTTTTATTTTTGTATACGTGCATTTCCATCACAACTATCTGAATTGTGCAGCGTTGCTCATCTATCAGAGAGCTCTCCTGGGAAGCTGAGATAGATGTCTCTGTTGCGCGGCAGCTGAGCTAGTGTTTATTCAGTGGACAATCAGTGACAGACTCACCAGCTGTAAACAGCAGGGCGATGGCCAGAGCTAATGCCAATAGCAGCTTCATGTCTGTTGAGTGCTGCAGTCTGTGGGAGAAACAGCACACTCTCATAGTCCACTGTGTTTCCATAAAAGACTATTATTAGCTGCAATTATCTGGTTATTTTAGGGAAACGATATGAATTCAATTGTTGGAAATGAGGAAATGTCAGAGAATACATTCATGTGATAGTGATATTTAATAGTAAAGTTACACTGTAAATAATAACGGTAAGAAACTGGCAACCACTCACTGTAAAATAAATAAATAAAAAACAAAACATACAGTACATATACATGCTAATCACTTGAGTATTATATTTTACAGTAATTTTAAATGAACTTTTGATAAATTTGCATCACATCATTTTCTAGTGTGTGATATTATGTTAATTTCTTGTTATTTTTTACCAAAATGAGGCATTTGAATGTAAATATTCTGCATTTTTACATCATCTATCCCTTTTAGCTTCAAAATAAATCAGTGTATTCACTTCAGTCCCATACTATTTTCACTTTCATGGATATTTATAGTTGCCATTTGACAATATTTCACCGTAAATCAAATTTTTTAAAGTATTTTTTTATTTTAGGATATTGGAACAGAGAATTATATACAATATCGCTCTGACATTTGGTAAATTGTGTGAGCAGTCCAATAAACCAAAGAAAATGTGTACATACCTTGTTGAATTGCCAGTGTCAACTTCTTCCAATTACTGCGTTTTTCTCACATTTATACTTTGCTCCGGTTCTGCTAATGTCACTTTAAGGGGTGTACTTTGCTTAAGTCAATATACTCTGGACACAATGTTCATGGGTTACTGTTTCCCAACGAGCACAACCCTGAATTATGCAACAAGTGTCCACCCTTTGTCTACTCCGCTACATAATTAATACCACCTCTTGCAAATATTCATCCTTACATTTGTCACAGAGCTTAAATAAATACAGACCGGGATTTGTAGGTGTAACGGAGCCAGACGACGTTAGTCAAAGGTGGAGCTTGTTTGCCTGGAGATGGATCACGTCTGACCCAGATTAAGCTGAGAGTGAAACTATAACAGTGTCGTATCATGAAGGCTGGACTCAAACGAAGAAAATGATACAGGAGTGAAAGATTGTGACACTTGGCTGCTGTTCTGCACTTACAGTAAATGCTTCTCTTCTTCGAGAGTCACTTTTAATGCAGTTCAAATCTTAACAATCCTTTTTTTTTTTGCCTTACCCTTCAGCTTCCTGGCAGGCTACAATGTGATCGGTGGTGCTGATGGATTTTATAGTAAACTAGAAATAGGACAGTGACCAATAAAAGCACAAAGATACAACTTACAGTGCAACGTAATTATTTTTTTATGTCTTCAAACCTGCCTTATGCCCAATATCCGTGTTATTTTAACCTCTAAACACTATATAAGATAACAAAGGAGGTAACTATGGAGCTGTGAATAATGAACTTACACTTTTGCTCACCAGAATATTATTAATTAATAATATTTTTACCCATAAACTCTGTAATTATTGGCAGAAAATTCATCTTGAGCACAAGTCATCCGTGTTTATTTTGGCTGTTCCCTTCAGGGGTCGCTGCAGTCAATCATCGACTGCTTTAGCTAAAATCAGTCCCTCAACCCTCTCCATTTATCCGGGCTTGGGACCGGCACAAAGGCGACTCCTTGTAGCTGGAGTTGTGTTTAAAAACTCACAATACACCCAGTGGAAATAGATCTGGCGTAGATTTCACTTTAACAAATAAAAAATATCAGTTTAGTTTATCTATACAGTCGTGTGCTCGGTTAGAAATGTGATTGTGCGTCTTCTCCAGCAGTGCTCGGTTTGTCGTCTCTGGGCAGCAGTAGAAACAGGAACAGGAAGTAGCGGAATTGTATTATTCTACGGAGCTTTACATTTTTATTTTGAGGTGAGTACAAACTATTGCAGGGGTGTCCAAACTTTTTCCCTTGGAGGGCCACAACGGAAATATATTAAAGGGTTGGGCCAAACACAATTTCTTTTATGTAATTAAAAGAAATGCTTCCTCCAAAGTTTGTAATGTCTTTTGTCTGTGTGCCACTGCCTCTGTCGCTTCACTTTGTTGTGACGAGGTAGCACTGTCATTACAGATTAACAGTAGTCAGTCTGCAATCATGCATGATGACCTCTGGAGGAGCCAAATCAAACTAATCAAACCCCACTTTGGGCAGAACTGCACCATTGCAAACACAGTCTAAATGGAAGTTCAACTGTATTCTACAACTTTATTATTATTATTTACATTTTTACAGCAATTAATTTCCCGTGATGGTAGTAACCACTCTATCTACTGTCTATTCTACTTATGATTTACTTTGCCAAACTCAAACTTGAACTCTGACCTCTCCAGCTTCTTTTAACTCTTCTTTCTGCTATTCTTCAGGCCCGATACAAAACTCCACCGCTGACGTCATTTGTCCCGTATTCTTTGCCATTTACAATCTTTCCTTTTGGGTGGATGCAGCCTGCTTCACGAGAGCACAAGCCGATCCCTTTCACAAAATAAATAGCCTCTAAGTCTTGCACAAATCAAATGACGGTGATAAATTTCAGTGCGTTCATATTTAAGTGTGTAAATGTTTGTCGAACCCAATAAAACCAGTACATTTCATAAAGACTGCTTGTGTTTTTATTCTCCACGATGAGGGCGCACTGACAATGGGCCACTTATGATTTCACATTATTTATTAATAAACAGCCTACTTCATATAACCCCGGTGCAAAAAACTGAACTATCCCTTTAAATCTGTTGAGTCTTGTTAACATTTATAAAGTAATACGGAAAAGGCGCTAAAATAGATTTGCAGGTTTTCCATCTGCAACATTATAGCATCTAAATCTGACATATTTTCTTGGATATAGAGCTAATATAAATTGTTACAGGAGCACTTTAGCAAAAAATCTCTCTTGGGCTGCTGCCATTAGAAAGGTTTACACAGTTTTAAAGCTTATATATTATTCACAGAAAGACAGATTCCACATATTGGATTATATTCCTGTTTTTATTCTCTTCCTCATCTGGACCCAACCCAAACATTGCCCTGTAAACTTGACTCCGTGCAACCTCTCACTCTTTCCCAAAACCCAATCAAAGCAAAATCTCCCCCGCTCCATTGTTATTGCCCTCCCAGAGCCAAAGTCCAATATCAGCACTGGTCGATGTAAGGGAATCTGTCCATGTGGCAGAATGTCTAAACCCCTCTTTTGTGTAGCTTTTGTTGGCTCGGCCTCGCGATACCCCAACACACTTTGTGGCCCATATATATCTGTCCGTCCAAATTTTTCCACTCCCATTGGCTACTGTGTAAATATTTTGGGGAGATAACGCTAACAGTGGAAAATGTCTCGGTATTCCGGAAAGGTGAGTGACAAATGTATGAAGCAGAAAAGCACCGCACATCACGTCGAATGGCCCGCTTTTAAATGAAACTGTTTCCTCTCGTTTGCACCAGATTGTGTTTTATGAGGGGAAATGCTTCACGGGGAGGAAGCTGGAGATTTGCAGCGATTGCGACAACTTCCAGGACCGTGGTTTTCTCAACAGAGTCAACTCGATTCGTGTGGAGAGCGGGGCCTTCGTCTGCTTCGACCACCCAGACTTCAAGGGCCAGCAGTACGTTTTGGAGCATGGGGAGTACCCCGAATTCCAGCGCTGGAATGCCCATAACGACCACATGGGCTCCTGCCGGCCAATCAGGATGGTAAATTTGATATATGTGGGACTCTGGGGACAGACTTTAGGCCATGTTTGATGTTGGGCTGCCAGAGTGACATATGTGTGAGCGTTTGTGCCTATAGACTTAGGATCATGTGTCACATTCAAGGCCCGGGAGCTAAATCCGGTCTTTACAAATCTTTGGTAACATTATAACATGTTTAAGTCTTTATATATATGTACTTATACCTTATATATGCGTTCATAAGCCATTTATAAGGCAGTTCTGGTTTGTTAATACTACATTTTCAAAGTATTACCTCATAATTTACGTGAGAATAACATAAACATGAATGTATTAAGTTATTTATGAATAGATTATAAGGCAAGTTGTGAATGCTAATGCCATGATACTGGTTACGCTATCGTCAAATATGTTGTGTTAAACCTCATTACCGACAAAGACAATACACAGCTTATAAAAAAGTATGATTATAATGAATGCTTTTGCTCTAAAGGCTTGTCCCATTAACTTATTGAATTGTAGATACTTGTATTTACTGAATTTCTAGGAAAGGCTTATTGATATGTCATTAATAATTTGTCATATTGCACACTTTGTTCTAGCACATTACCAAGTTGTTCATCTGTCCTGTGAAGGGTGTAATAACAATAAGTTAAAAATTCATTAAAAGACCTCGATGAAGATACAAAGACAGAGCTAAAATCAACAAAAAATTGATAATTACATTAAACGTAAGGGACAGTAAGTAAACTTTATTTATAACACCTTTCAGAGATCATAAAATCACAAAGCTGTACAAAGTGCAATATTACAATGACAAAAATTAGCACCAAAAGTAGGGTTTATTTGTATGTCATTAAAAACCTGGAAAAGTCATGGGAATTTAGAATGCAATTTCCAGGTTTTGGAAAAGTTATGGATTTTTATTTGTAATTGTCATGGTCAAACTGTTGGAAAAGGTACAGAAATTGGACAAACTTGATGCTGCCAACCATTATTCCCCAAAACATTGAGAAAATCTATCAAAATAATATAATGTTTTTATTAAATAGGTAGTTGAAGGTTGAAATACCCAAATATTAATTGCATTTTGTCAATCTATGAATTCATTTTTAGGTTTTAGAGGAGTCATCTAATTGTTAAAAAGAGTATAAACCCTGTATACAGCCCATAGAGAATGTAATATTATATCTTTGTAAAAACACATAAATAAGGCTTTTCAATCTCCATTATCTTAAAAACCTTGACTTTTCTTCTACAGTGGCCCTGAGGTAATAATAGATCTGCTGTTGCAAATCTCCAACTTTCAAGAAATCCTTTTACCGACAGTGTGCTGTTCATATCCTCCACATTTAACCTTTAGATTTTCTAATGTTTGAACACAGAAGGCAGGCGCCGTCACATTAAGAGAAAAGGCCATGGTTTCTTTGATGCTGTGACTCAGACAGAGCCGTGTCATTATCCTCCTCGCAGCACGGAGAGCACTACAGGATGGAGCTGTTCGACGGGGACAACTTCACCGGCCAGTGCGTGGAGCTGTGCGACGACTGTCCGTTCCTGCAAGCGCGAGGCCTGACCAAGAACTGCGTCAACTCCATTAAGGTCTATGGAGACGGAGCGTATGTATCTCTATGGCAACGGCCGAGTGGTGATTAATGCAATCAGTGCAGAGACCGTGAGACTCTGTAGTGTGTCTGACGATGAGGGTGGCAGTCAAGAACACTTCACTGATTAACTCGGTGACATTAGTAAGTTATGTGAGGATACGGTTCGGGGTTTTTTAATGAATTCACAGACGTTTTGTTTCAGTTTGACTTCTTTGTAAGATTTCAGCAAAACACAAACAGATGATTTGAAATGTTTGCGTACACACTTGATATGACCCTTCGCTGACAAGGACCTTGATAACTGAGATTCAAACCATCTATTCAACCAAGATGTTTACTCTTATAAATGACACGTCCCATTTTCAGAAATTGGTTTCTTTATAGAAAACCAATTAAAGGTCCATTGTGAAGTGTACAGTGGAACAAAATGGAACATGTCAGTCACTCATGTTTTCAATAGTGTACAATTACTCTTCTATGTACGACTTCCTCTTTCTGTTTCTATGGCTGCTCCGAGAGGACACACAGAGCTCTACATGTTTTACTGTGAACACATACAGTTGCGTGAAGATTTAAAGCTGGATTGCCCAACATTGTAGCAATATTTCCGGCACTTTCTTTATTAAAATTGGTCAAACTGGACCAATTTAGCACCAAAACTGAAGATTATAGCTTATCTTACACTTCTAGAGTTCAGCACCAGACTGTTTCAATCCAAATAATTATACCAGCCTTGTTAAATCTTACATTGCTAATATTTATCTGTATGTTTTTCTTTTATTGCTCTTTTTCTCGGTGTAAGCGGACATATAAAGTGCTAGAATAGACACTTTCTCCTTATGTTTTATCAATAATCATTACTTCCTTGTTAACATCGGTTTAGACCAATGAGAGCGTCCCTATTTTGAGACCTCTCTCTATGTGATCCTGTGATTGGCCAAAGCTTCTGGTATGTGCTGAACATACTCATCTGTTATAAACCTGAAAGTCTGCTTTTTTCACAGATTCCTATTACAATATACTTTCAGATAATTAGAAGTTTTTCCTCATATTACAAAAGACTGGGCATTTATAAATTAAATTGATGGGTTGGGTCAGTTTTTTACCAATTTCCAATGGGTTTATTCATTAACTACAACATGTCCCTGCAGGGCTACCATAGCTGTTCACATGCTCTAAAAAATGTGAGGTGTGGCATTGCAATGTACACTTTCACCACCAGAGGTCACCAAATGTGCATAAAACTACAGTCTTCACCTTTAAGAGAAAACCAGTCAGTGGAGTGCTATAAGTGCAATTTTGTGTGGACGAACTTTTTTTTACAGAAACTGAGTAATATTTAGGAATTCAATTTGTAAACAATTCCTTCAAGATCAATATGGGATATGTTTTATTTTGAAATTCTGTTTCTGTAATGCACTTAACATGTCTCAAGTTCACAATCTGAAACAACTTAACCTTAATATATCACTTTTCAGTAGACTGCCATCAGATAGCTCCAGCAGACTGTGTGTTTATCATAATAAGGGCCTCACATAATATGACTAAACACTAAAATTATATATTTTTCTACGGTCTTTTCTTAACCACACACTCAGCAATCCACTAAGAAAGTGCTCACAACCCACTTTTGATCTTAGATAACCTGTTTTGCCCTAAGCTCATGGTGGATGTCATTTAGTGCAGCATCCATCTGGCTCAAAGTAGTTACTAACCTGCATTTTCAGCCATATTTTTTAGATATTTCTCATTAACTTTCCATTTTTCTCAGTCTGGTTATGCATTCTTTCCTTGTTTTCCCCACAGTTGGGTGCTGTACGAGGAGCCCAACTACCGCGGGCGCATGTACATCGTGGAGAGAGGTAACTTCTGCTCATGTAAGGAATGGCAGGCGGAGAACCCCACCATCCAGTCTGTCCGCAGGGTCGCTAACTACTTCTAACAACTGTCGCCGGCGTCGTGAGTGAAAGATGGCTTCAATACACGCCACGCGCAGACTGTGTGGAGTAATCTGACTCCACACTCACTCTGTGGGCTTGTAAAATAATAAAAGCTCAAAGAAATTGTTTGGGATTGTTTGTTGTTTTATTTTTGTACTGAATTATTGAAAAGGGTGAAATAAAATACTGATCTTTCAATATCTTCAATTTTTTTCTTTATTGCCTGCAGCTGTAAAACCATGACATGTCACTGTAGAAATGATTACACGCTGATGCGGGTAATTGCTTTCTATTATGTGCCATAAATACCCAAACCTAAGTGCTGTGCTTTTCCTCATCCTAATGGAGCCATTACCAGGTTATGTCAAGATGCACAATAATCAATAGGTGGCGATTTTATTTATCTCAGAAGCAAATTAAACCAAATATACGCCTCAATAATAAACAAAACTGAATGTCACAATTAAAGCAGGATACACTTGAACATGTGGCAGAGAACAATAGAAGGCGTGTGCCCTCGTAGCGTGTTCAGTAGTGTATTAATCAAGACTGAAAGAGAGATATTGCACAGGTAGAAAGACTATATGCCCCTGCCCCGGGGAGCTCTACTACCACCTAGTGTCATTTATCTACTTTATCGGGAAGTTGTGATGCTCACCTCGGGGTTTTTCAAACTGATCACAATGGGGACTTTCAGCCATGACACCTGCTCACAAGAATAATATCCAGATGTTTGGGCATAGAAAAAGAAACGCGGAGTTGAATGGGTTTCTTTTGTGTTGCTTTTAAGGACAGATAGTACAACGTGTGCGTCACAAAGAAAAGGTAATGTGTGTTCACCTGAAAATACATGTGAAGAAAACACTTAAGTCTACAGGGAAACATTTAGTTACATTTAATAATACATCGGAGTGGAGTAAGGGAAATAATATTTGAAAACTTTGTAACATAGCCTTCGACTAGTTTAAATATGCTCTCAATGCAGTTGGATGTTTTATAAAATGTTTCAGTTTCTCTTTCATCGACACAGTGCACCAAAGTCACCAGATAATGAACTGTGTAACTGTGAAGCCTAGTTTACACTAGAGTGGTACGGGTTGATTAAGCACTGCTCAGTTTACTGACTCTGGTTTGGCCTTTGGTTTTGTGAGCTTTCTAAAAGGGTGGAGGACTTTAGAGTTATTGAGGTCCAAAAACAGTGTAAATCAAACTTATTCTGCCTGTATATCTGTTGATTTATGTATGGTAAAAGTGCATTGAATGAACCAGGATCTGTCTGTTAAAGCCATTGTAAGTAAAAAAGAAAATGAGTTTAACTCAGATGAATTTGGAAGAGAGGACTGCCACAACAATGTCTCTTCAGGTGTTAATAAAACACATGTATAGACACATGAAATGTGAAGTACTGTGGTCTCCATGACTACAACACATAATAGTCATGGGATTACTTTTAAACAACCTGGAAAATACTGCAGTCCAACCTGTGTAAGGCTGAGAGAAATAATAGATGTTATCTCAGCCAACGCATGCCTTATTATTGTAATAAACCATTTGAGCATGTATTTTTTATCATAAATGGTAGAAACAATGCCAAACGTAGTACTTTTTCAATAACAAGTGAAAGAAAATAGATAGAATAGATTGAGGTTTACTTCAAATGCAGTTATTGTTTATATTTTTCAGAAAGACAGTCTGTGTGGCACTTATCTGAGGTTAGTGTTTACGAAGCTGATGCTGCTCTCCTGAACACTATAGAAATGCAAACCTGTGCCGTACCGACAGGAGCTGAGTGTTCATATCTCACAAACAAAGACAACAAAAGCAAGTTACCACATGTTGCTTTAGAGAATAATAAGAATAAGGGGCGCATCTTGGGCACAATGTAAAACTGGAAACATGTCCTCATCAAAGTGTATCATGATGTGATGGAAACTTCACTGTTAGTCTAAGTTACTGCAAAATGTGATTTGCATTGCATTATGGGTTTTATAGCATTATTTACAAAAACCTACTACATTGTTTGAAATTAAGTTACGTTACCACACATTGTTTTTGCAGTATTGCCATTGACTGTTAGTGGAGGCTGTCGCAAAAAAAAAAGAAAAGAACATTTTCCTGTTAGTTGCACTTTTGGACATTTTCATTAAAAGAGTTATTTAATTGAATAATTACAACACTAGGTTGGCTATAAGAGGAGAAGAGGATAGAGTAATTTAATGTATTATTATTAATTTGGTCTGGATGTGTAGGAATATGAAATAAAAAAATATTACTGAAGTGCGCTTTGATGTAAATTTACAGTAACATTTAGAATAACACTTACAGCCTCTTAGTTACTTTAAAACAAAATTACGGTAACTACTGGCAAATATGTTTCTAACAGTGTATTATCTGATTGCAGTGTGTCCTGATGTGCACTGATGAGTTCCCTTCTCATTTTCGAAGGTTGTCACACCAAAGCTGTGTCGGCCGAGCCGTTAATGAGCACTTATATAGGCTACTTTCTCTCAAACTGTCATGACAACAGAGCATCTATCTTTACAAGGCTTCACTCTGGGTCTCGATCAAGTTACAGGGTCAATATAGGACAGACTAATGAGGAAATGCTTTGTCTCGAGTTACGCTCAACGCCACTAGTTTAAGGGCGATTAACTATTGCTAACCTTATTCTTTGGCCATTTGCTGCATGAATTGGCTGGGTGTCACCAACATGCCATTAGTCAGGATGTCAAAGACGAGAAACAGAGACGAACTACGGAGTAAGCCCTAATGGCATTTTAACAAGGGCCTCGCTGCTATTCTGCAGCAATCGGATTTGTTGTAAGCATCATTATTTTTAACAAAAGACCAGTTTTGAAAGACTGTTATCTTACAAAGCCACTCTCTCTAAGATACAGGATCATTAAAGGCAACTATTCTATAAATACGCCTTGTTTCTTAAAAAGGAAAATGTAAAGGAACACAAGGACACCCAATTAAAAAGGGTTCAATCGGGGGTTGTTATAAAAGCAACAGTTTAGTTTGGCTTAAAGCAGCACTATGTAACTTCAATTAAAGGGTTCTGTCTGCTGCTATACACTGCTCTAAACTTATATGAGACTGTTACGTCTAAATATCTATCTTTTTTGTATTAGATGAGCAGAAAGTCATGATAAATTGGAAAGATGTCTGTTGACAAAATGACTAATAGGCTTTGAATCCTAATGATAATGAGGTTATATATTAAACAATTAAATAGAAGTAATGTAATACAATGCTATGGATTTTCAGGAGTTATATTTGTTAAGAGCAGGGTTGTATCTCCTATTTCAGTTTAGGAATGATTCCTGAGAGAAATATAGCAAAATATATACTACCCGAATCCTTCTTACCATTAATTACTATAATGCGGTTTGTTTCTTTAAATGTGCTAATGTGCTTTTAATTGCAATAAGGTGATAAGAAGCAGCTCAGGGGTTTCCAAACACATTACAAATGAGGATGTTCAGCAATGACACCTGCTCACAATAATAATATTCAGATATTTGGGAAGACAAAATAAAATATGGAATTGTATGGGTTTATTTTGTGCAGCTTTTTAAGAAAAAGTAGTTTAAAAAATCTGTCACACTGTCCAACTTTCAAAACCTTCATCAGGTTGAAAACAGAGAAGCCATCTTAAATAGGGAGGGGCCAGTACCCATTCAGAAAGATAAAAATAAATAATCATAGTGAACAATACTATATAACTACACCAGGTATGCATAGTATACCATCAATAATATATATATATATATATATATATATATATATATATATATATATATATATAAAAAACATGTCCTTATAAATCACAAATAATAACAGATAAATGTACTGTGTTCCTTTAATGGGAAGTAATAATTAGATAAAAAGGTATAAAGTATAAAAATATTTCAACTTGAGTGTTTTAGACACTGTGGACCAACATTATTAAATGTATCAAATTAAAAATGAAACTCTTAGGATGTAAGAAATCCACTTAGAAAGGACACATTTAATAATAATAACAGCTTCCAGTAAAAAAAGAGCATAGTTTTGGAGCAAATACTGAGTATTTCATTACATTTTTCTCTTCACATTATAAAAGATATCTGCTACAGGTTAAGTGCAATATTGAACTATTAATAACACAACTGTAAAATGAGTATTAAAATAGCTGCTGTACTCACACTCTCTTGTTTACTGACAATGATATTAATACTTCCTGCCTTCTGGCTTTAATAAGGTGTATTGTCTATATGCTGAAATGAGTAATAGGTAGGAATACATTTTGAATTGCCTTTATTGTATCATGTTACTTCAAATTGGGTCAGCTATTTTTAGCCCTGACACTTTTGCATAAAAGATTATGCAGATAGAGTAAGATTAATTTACCAGAGTACTACTTATTTATTTTGGTAGAAGTGGCTTTTATTTCAATTTGTTTATCGTGAAACAATAGCTAATGTTTTGGGGTTTTTTTTTTATTTAAAGCAGTGATACAAGAACCATCGAGTTGCTCTTTACATAACACTATCTACAATTCTTTACAATAGGCTGCATATACTGCTTTAATATAAACGATCAAATCAATTATATTTCCCTTTAAATGCCTTTTAAATGACAAGAAGCTAAAAGTAGAGTATAAAATACCAAGTGTGACCACAGAAAGTGCAAGTGTTACACCATCTGAAAGCGGGACAAACACAAACGTGAAGGCGACCACATCCCTCCAGCGCCACTTATTTCCTCCACAATGTCATTTCTAAATAACAATCGGACATTCTGTGATCAAATAAAGTCATTTGAGGCGTATCTGAGCGGTGTCGCGTTAAGGTCACTCGCTGGCTGCCTGAATTCCCCTCTTTGTGTTTACACATCCGGGTTTCCCTGTTTGCAGCCCATTCCCCATTTAGAAGCCATTTTGGACACAGATCAGTAACATGCATGTAAACCCCGACCGACCTCCCGACGCAGCGGTGCTACTATCCAAGTGAATAACCTCGAAAAAGAGCGCTCACTTTTCGTCTCGGATGATTCAACCGCTTCCCATTCGGCTTTTGGATGCACTTCCGATGCGAAATGCTGCTCGTATTGACGGAGTAACGAGTCTGGAGAGTCAATTAATCGCGCGTAGCTTTTTTTCCCTCGTAACATTGTTGCAGCGTCGCGGCTATTGACACGCGTTGTGCTGTGGCTGTGGCTGTGGTGGTGAAGGCTGCTGGAGGGAGCGCAGGCCTGTGCTCGCTTTGATCCTTGGACTGATGTTTCGGACAACCTGACTTTTAATGTTCGCCACGGAAAAGCGGGGAAAACCTTTGTCCTGTATCTATCACGGAACATGTCTTTTTCATGGCTGACTTGTTCACTTCTTCTGGGAACTTTATGCGCAGGTAAGCCGCTTATTGTTTTCAATTTGCAACAGTTTTTTAGCCCAAAGCGAGAGCCCGAGCGGGTATTCTTCAGTTTTTTTTGTATTTGTCTGTGTTTGAAAATGAGTTTACACGAGCTGCTTGTTCTCGTCTAACTTTGTTTGGCGTGAATACCGGACTAAACCTGTCGTCCTCTCGGTTTGTTTGTCCATTTTCCAACCCTTTCTCTTTATCTCCTTCCGCTTTAAACCCCACACACGGCTCTTTTACCCACTACTCCACTGCTTTGACACGGAAAACACGGCTCTAATTAGATTTGAAAGGTACCAAATGTGAAACTGTTGCTTTGCCCTCGCCTTTTTCTATCTGAACAGTGGCAGGAATAGAAGGCAGCAGCTGCACCAACATCCTGAAACATTAGAGGCTCCAGCTCCATCTACAGCCCTCTGGACTCTTGTTTGTGGTCACAGCCTGAACAAGAGAGTCTGAAAACACACACATTTCCTCTCAACTGCATTTCACAAATCAATGGAAATGTGTTAGATTGGTTTATTGAAGAGATGGCAGCTGTTGACTGTATTTTTTCTCCTTATTCCTCTAAATATTGAGTTGAAACCACGTGAAACTAAACAGAGGAAATTTTCTTTTTTTTGTGTGTGTGTGTTGAGGTTTTTGTCACCTATTAATATGGCTGACTTTAGTTCTTATAATGGCCAACTCTTTAATACACTTTCCTGTTTTGTCTCTTTCCACTTTGCATTGAAAATAATTGCACACCACACATTTGTTTAGTTTATCCTCCAACTGTGATAAAAATTTCATTGAGGCACAGCTGTGTGTCGTGTGCCAAATAGCACTGGCCTAATGCCTTTATGGTTTATAGATTAGGGCTCGGACCGTATAGTAAGCTGCTTCTGTAGAATTCGTGTTGTTGTGGTGTAAGCCTCAGTAAGTGACAGAGTGAGGGGGGTTGGGGAATGATCTTGTAGTAAAAGTCCTCTCGGATCATGTGACCACAGATATCAGAAATGCCATCTCGGCTCAATGGAGCATTGAGCATCTCTGCTGCTGCGTGCATATGTGTGCATTTCCTTCTCCACAGCCCTCTCTGTCCGTAATAATGAGCGTGGTGTTTGTCCATTGCCTGCATACCTGTATGTCATAATGAAGTCTATTATATGCTGCCGGACAACTAAATGTATGTGTGCCTCTCTCTGTGTGTGATGGGTTGGTGGGGGTAACACTGGGGGGATGGGCAGCCTCCTATAGGCAGGGATTTAAAGAGACAGGCACTATTTTTTTCTCCCCTTGAACAAAGATTAGGGATGAATGTCCAAGAGATATTGTGAATGGCGTCTACTTCATGGCTTTTATATGTTACTCCTTCATCCTTAACGTGCTGCTTTACATATTTTCACAAGGAAATTGTTCAAAATTATAAGCTTTACGTATATTTTTTCTTCTTTCAGTAAAAGTTTCTGTTAAATGACAATATAAACCCTAAAGAAAAATGCTCTTATCTATCTCCCCATATGTCTCAATAAGAGCTGAATTCAAGAAGCCTTATCTACAGCACTGGCATTCCCATATGGACTTCTGTGCCATATCATTGTTTTCTAGTTAATTAAATTCTGTCTGTTGTTACATTTGAAAAGATATTCACTGAATGGGATTGTGCCAAACTACTATTATGAACAATTTTCGTAGCCCAGAGGAGCTCCCTTTTTACTACAGAGAGCTCCTAAACTTGGCTTTGTGCCCAAACAATGATGGAGTCTGTGCTCGGAGGTGTTTCTTGTGTCTCTGAGCAGAATCCTGCACCATATGTCCGCCTTTCCGCTGTTTGGACTTTCGATTCATTAAAACGGGCGCTGACTGTGGCCTTCTGTCCGTCTCAGGGTACAGTCTGGGCGAAGCGGAGACCCGGGAGTGCGTGTACTACAATGATAACTGGCGCACGGAGAGGACCAACCAGAGCGGCTTCGAGCGGTGCGAGGGGGAGAAGGACAAGCGGCTCCACTGTTACGCCTCGTGGCTCAACTCCTCAGGGACCATCAAGCTGGTGAAGAAAGGCTGCTGGCTGGACGACTTCAACTGCTATGACAGGTCGGGTCACTGAGCCAGGTCGCCGCTCACATTTAGATTTTTAGCTTTCTGCCTTTTGTAGCCGCAGTGACTGGCTGTGAATACGTTAGATAAACATAACCCTCTGTTGTACAATACAGCCCCCACTTTCATGGACAGATCCAAGCATTTTAGTCTTTCTTTAGCAACTTATTTCAATTTATTATGTACCAATATAGAGCTGGAAAATCCTTACAATCATTACTGACCTGGATCAAAGCAAAATGATTTGTAGGCCTCAAGGAAGATAGGTTTTTAGTTGATTTATTGTTTATTGTTTGTTTTCCGGCTCTGTTTTCCAGCCTAAAAATCATTACAATACATTTATTTTGATGGTTTCTTGACATGAAACAAGAGACTAACTTTTCTTTTAAAGACAAAGTTTGCATAGTTCAACAAATACCGTGTTTTAGATTAGTTTATTTTGACAGAACACAATAAAACAATCAAATAATTGCACAAATAAGAAAACACAGTGAGGAAAAGCTATCCTTTTAAGTTCACATTTTGTACTACACATACGTCAGTCCAGAGGCAAATTATATATAAATTGAGAATGCAGACTTATTAACTAAGAAAATAAAATGAATTTCTGCTTAGATTCCTTTAGTTTTATAAGATGTAATTGTCTTTGTTTAGATCAGGTCCTTGCTACATTAATGCAAATATCTTGTATAAACTTAATATTTATGTAAAGGTAATAGTCCTATATGAGTTTTAGGCAGTATGTGCAGTATTTATTCTTTACAGTTGATCATGAACAGTGGATGTGCACGTTTTAGCCGTAGCCTAACTCTGTTTTATTATTAGTTTTCAGCTATGTTTCAAAAAAAGCCACGAGGACAGCTTTATTCTGGCCTGTTTTTATATATATCTTTATTTATAATGTGTGGCATAACCTGAGTCAGATATTTGGGCCATTAAAAGCAGTGTGCAGGAACTTGTGCAACTGAGCTGGGTGTAAATATAGACCGGTGCTGTTGCCCCGGGGCTGTTTGGGTAAAGATAGGACTGAGAATGGGTCCTGGTTTGTCTTTCTAAGTCTGTTCTTGACATCATTTTTACTAGAATAGTGACTTTGGATCATTATTTATTGCCCTAATGCCCCGAATTATTGGACTACTTCCAAAGAGTTGTTCTGGGAGGCTCTTAAGTCTTTGCAACAGAAGGCATTCGTAGTAGTTACATTCTTTGTTAATTACATAAGGTGCTATTTCTCAAAAGTTACGTTTCTTCCCAGAGCAGAGCCGAGTATGAACAAATCTACATTTTAATATCTAAAAATATGAGCTTTTATTGCATAATCTACTCAAAATATGCACAGTTAGTTTCTCTTTTCATGGAACATTCATTACATTTCTTGGTAACCTTGCATTCTTTGCTCAGAACAATACTTTATAAGTAAATACAACTTTTTAGTTTCACCACATACTGTTTTTGTAATGTACAAGACCTTGAGTCTCTAAAAGAAAAAAAGTTTACAGATATACAAAAATTAGATGAACATTTTTGGAAGTTTCCAGTCGAGCAAACTGATTGAGTATAAAACATTTCTTTGTGTCTTTCTTTCAATCTCTGGATGTATGCTTTATACCAGCGCCGTCCAGACTTGTGCAAAGAGACACTTTTAAGGAAGAGGACATTTTCCAAAAGCCGTCAGTCTCTTCTGATTTTATAAATTTTCTCCAATTACAGGTTTTAGTTGGATTTGAATAAGTTTAAGATGGATTTATACAGGCTTTAGATGGATTTATACAGGTTTTAGATGGATTTTAACAGGTTTTAGTTGGATTTGAACAGGTTTTTGATGGATTTGAACAGGTTTTAGATGGATTTGGACAGGTTTTAGATGGACTTGAACAGGTTTTAGCTGGATTTGAACAGGTTTTAGCTGGATTTGGACAGGTTTTAGTTGGATTTTAACAGGTTTTAGCTGGATTTGGACAGGTTTTAGTTGGATTTGGACAGGTTATAGCTGGATTTGAACAAGTTTTAGATGGTTTTGAACAGGTTTTAGATGGATTTGAACAAGTTTTAGATGAATTTGAACAGGTTTTAGATGGATTTGAACAGTATTTAGATGGATTTATACAGGTTTTAGATGGATTTGAACAGGTTTTAGATGGATTTGAACAGTATTTAGATGGATTTGAACAGGTTTTAGATGGATTTGGACAGGTGTGAACAGAAATTGTATTTAAAGCTGTGTCACAGAGCTGCTGCTGCTGCTGTTACCATAAAGAATACATTTATCATTGAAGCTTTTTATTTGTGTTTATTGGATAGTAGACCACATATAGACAAAGTGAGAGAGAGGAGAATGTCACTGAGCAAATGACCCGAGCCAGAATCAAACCCGGGTCGCTCAGGCATGTGGTTCATGCTGGTGAGCCTCAGAGGAGCCCCTGGTTTTATACGTTTGAATAACTAAATGTATTGAATCCACTCGATGCTTATATTCTACTTAAGCCTCACAGCAAACCCACACTATTGAGCATAAATAATTTAGTATTCATTGGCATTGCAAAACTATACATCCACTTATCGTTCAAATTGGCTTCCTGGTATTAACATGAAAACACTGAAGGCTATTTTTCAAACCACGGGATTTATATTATATTAAAAAAAACAGCTTTATTTTTTTTATCTTCCTGGAACTAACCGCATACCCTGCGTCCACAGTGCAGCCCAGTGTCCGCGCGATGGCACATAGATAAGGCTGCACCGGGCCAATCAGGATCTGCAAGTCACGGGCTGAATATCTAATGTGCTCCTGTCTTTATCAGCCGCTAGTCGAGAGAGTCGAGGGGGAACGGCGCGATCACATTTTCTAAACTTGGAGATTCAAGTGTTTTGAACTCCACCCGGAAACCTCTGGTGGCTTAGAGACGAGTCGAAGCCACACCAAGAGTTTCCCGTGAGCTTCCACTGAAATTGTTATTCATGTGTGGTGCTTTGTAGAAGTAATGGCTGTATTGTACCAAGTGAGAGGTGCGGGCGTTATATCTGACAGTATCAATGTGAATTATATACCTAAATAGCTCACATAATAATATTTATTGAAGGAATAATTTGCTGTCTGTACATAACAACCTTTTGAAGTGCATTCCTCTAATGCAATATGTGATTAAGAGTGCAGTGAAGTTGTAATGTTGTCACAGTAACTTAAATTAAATTAAACTACACAAATTAAAAGTCTTCTCATTAAAATACTTTCAGTAATTATCACTATTTTTAATTAATGACCTTATACTCATATCTCTGCTTATAATAAGTAGTGAGAAATGTTTTATTTTTGTCTTATTCTGATAAAATCATGGAAAGGCTTTGATAACAGATTTAAAGGAGCTGGTAGATCTCAGGAATGAAATCTAAATGGTGTTTCTGCACAATTTGCACCTGGATTGACATATAAAGCGAACAAAATGGTGTAAAATGACATAGATGTGCTCCGATTACCTTGTTAAATGTCAATACCAGGTTTCACTGCTTTGACATTAATATAGATTTGATTAATTGGAGCACTAATGTTTGTCTGTCACCTGTTTTTAGGCAAGAGTGTGTCTCCATGGAGGAAAACCCACAGGTCTTCTTCTGCTGCTGCGAGGGCAATTACTGCAATGAAAGATTCACTCACCTTCCCGACGTGATTGGCAGCGGAAACCGAGGTAAACGGCAAATATGTTCTACATTTATTCCACTTTATATACATTTCATTCGATACAATAGTTCTTTTATGGAAATCCTTCTCTCTGGAAACATAAGGTCATCTTGTATTTCTCTTTCAAAAGTCCATTCACAGTTTGTTGCACATAATTCCCTGAAAACAAGGTCTGTGTTTGTGAGGGCTGCATGTGACGCCCCGAACAACTTGTGCGTCATAAAGTTGACATGCTGTAAATATCGCGTCCCTCCTCGACAGTAAAAATCCGACCTCCACCTCGAGTGCCATCTCTGCTCAATGTGCTCGTGTACTCCCTGCTGCCTCTGTGTGTGCTGTCCTTGGCCCTGGTTTTGGCCTTGTGGATGTACCGCCACCGCAAGCCTCCGTACGGCCACGTCGATCTGAGCGAGGTGAGACGAGTCGGTCCTTAATGAATAAAAGGAGCATTTTTGGTTTTAATTAAAAGTCAGTCTGAATTTGAAACGTTTAGTTATGCTTAGGAGTCCTTTTTTGTCTTTCAGGATCCGGGACCAGCGCCTCCGTCTCCTTTGGTTGGCTTGAAACCACTGCAGTTGCTTGAAATAAAAGCAAGGGGGCGCTTTGGGTGTGTTTGGAAAGCCCAGTTGATGAGTGAATATGTGGCTGTAAAGATCTTTCCTGTTCAGGTGGGTAATGTAGGTTTAAACAGGGATGCCAAAAGTCGCATTGGACCCTCATTTGAAATTTCTAGGGACCTCTCCTGCTTTTCTTCTGTTTAAAAAAATAAAAAAAGACCAATTTTTCATCCACAAAATAGCAATAACTACATCAAACTGAAGTTTAGAGCTTATAGTGAAATCCTAGCTCCACAGTTTATGTTCTTTTTTGCACTGTTTCTCTGTAAAAAGACGTATTTAAAGCTGTGTATACGGTCTCTGTTTTATCGGCAGCCATTACTTCCTTATTGACATCAGTGTCGATCAATGGGAGCACTCATTTGACCTGAAGCGAGCTGTGATTGGCCAAAGCTCCCGTTTAAGACTGAAATTTCTCATCTTTTAAAATCCTTGATAATAAAGCCTAGACAACATCTTAAGGTCTCATTTTTTAAAGATAATTCCTATCACAAAATGCTATTAGGTGATTAAACTGGTCTTTTTCTTACATACATAAAATACTCTTTGTTAAACCTGTAAGAAAGTTGTAATCCAAAATGAAGTAGGCCTCTAATGCATTAAATGTCACTTATTTAATTAAACGTCCAACACTTTAACCCAGTCTTAGATTCATGTCAAAGAAGAATAAAAACAAGAAAACTATGGGATATAATAAGATTTTTTTATGCATAAAACTGGCACAACACAAACAGTAGATGCACCCTCTTTTATTTTAAATGCCCCTGTAGTCATTTTGTTCTAGACCTGGGCTTTGGTAGATTTATACGCTTTTATAAACTTAAAATTATCAGTGTAAGAGTATTAAACTATTGCAGTTATGACTCTAAATGTATTTTTCCAGTAGATTGAATAAAAGATGGTGTTTTGATCGTGTAGTTCCAAATAAATAAATGCAATCCTTTAGAGCAAACTTTTTTTGAATTGAATTAACCTATTCATTTGGCCTCATGAAGTAGTTTGACCATGAAACTTAAAATCCACAGTACAGCAGCAGCACTCACCAACTCTGTTTTAAATGTATAGCTTTTTGTCTTTTCCTGAGTCACTAGAACACATTTACGTAGGTTTATATCCTCATAATCGTGCCTGTTGCCCACTTCCTGGTTTCTAAATGGTGCGATATGATTGGCCGGTACAGTTCTAGTAAATTAAGTGCTGTCTTTGGATACTTTCTAGTCTTGTCCAATAATCGCAGTATAAACCATATGTCAAGGTGCTTTTTATTTGGAAACTACCTTCAAAACTGTGAATATCATATTATTGTCCTAACTTTAGCTTCATTCTTGTGTGAACAGGACAAGCAGTCGTGGCAAAACGAGCGGGACATATTCATGACTCCGGGGATGCGACACGAAAATATCTTGCGCTACATCGCTGCAGAGAAGCACGGAGCCAACCTGGAGACGGAGCTGTGGCTTATCACGGAGTTTCACGAGAGGGTGAGCGCCTGTATATACCTATAGGGTGTTTACAGAGATCCCCACATAGAACCAGTTTTATATGAAAGAGCGGTTTAGTGTTGACCAGAAACGCTGGACTTTTTCCAATAATGCTGCTGCTTTTATTTACCTCACCGTAGAGGACAACAGCTTTTATTAAAGAAGGGATTTTTATTACTGACAGGGGGTCTACAGTCAACAGTATGTCTAATGTATAGTGAGATGAGCCGTCTGGATTTATGTCTACATTTTGTGTCTGCTTGAAATAATGGAGTCATTTTCTCCTCTATGATGAAATTTGTAATCAGGCAGCAAGGCCGTCGTGTTTATTTGTGTTGTCAGCCAAGGTATTAACGTATTAAAACAAGATTGAGCTGTAATTGCCATAGCTGCAAATGGGAATTGGAGGAACATGTAATGAGTTTGAAGACTTGCCCCGGTGGCATCTTATCTGCTTCTCTGACACAGATGTATTTATAGTAAAGGGACATTAATGCTTTTTATTTATGTCTGTGCTTGTAATGCATTTGAAGCTGTAATAGATAAACATTCTCAGTGATTTAAAGTGGTTGTTACATTATAATAAAAAAAGAGAGCTGAAGGATAATGTTTTCGTGTCTAAATAATTAACCCCTGCTCGTTTGTCTCTGGGCAGGGCTCGCTGACGGACCACTTGAAGGGCAACACTGTGACGTGGAGCGAGCTGTGCCTCATCGCGGAGACCATGTCCCGGGGCCTGGCCTATCTCCACGAGGACATTCCCAGCTACAAAGGAGAGGGACCCAAACCAACCATTGCACACAGGTAAAAAAAAAACCCCACCATTGTCTTACACTTGAGCGTTACTTCAGGGTTCCTGTGTGGAGTAGTTTTCGATGTCATGGAAATGTCCTGGAAAATATATGTATGCAGTCCTGAAATGTTTAAATTGTATTTTAGTTACATTTTTCCAGTGTTATGTCTGTAAATTTAGTTTGAACCTCTACTGGCTTTGGAAAAACAATTAAAAAAAGGATGCCTTTCTGTAAACCCACTGAGAATTTGGAGTTTGACCCTCTGAGGCTGCCGTAGTTAGTGGAGTGGAGTTTGATCTGGAGCAGAGAAAGAGTCAGAAAAGTTCTTTTTTTCTGGGTTTGTATGTAGCTGTTTGTAACTTTTGAAGGTTTTTTTTAAAAAAAGGGTCCTTCGAATTAAAAAAAAAAACTCCTTGAAAACATTTTCTTGAAAAGATAAAGTCACTCAAACCCTTTGACTGCCATGTTTTTGTTACAGCCAAACAAAAAAAACCCTATGAATGTTATAAGGCTCTGCAGCTGAATAAGATAAAAAACCAGATGTCTCCACTGGCTCTCAATATTTATTTTACTCTTCTAAATCTATTCTGTTAATGTGAGAAGCCACAATTAATATGTTTTTGTTGAAATGTTTTCTCTATAAACAGTCAATCATGCCCAGTTGGTGCTAATTTCTCCCTGAAGTGGCTTTAAAGTGTAAAACATGTTACATAAAGGCATTAAAATCACAGGAGTCGAATCATACTCTTGTGTAGGAAAACTACACCACATACTTTAGCCCCATACAGCTGTTTTACACTCATTAAGCTAAAATTAGCACGGCTCGTTATGAAAATGTAATGCAAATAATTGTTACAGTGTTGGAGTTATTGTCACTGAGCATTTTACACCACACTGTTAATGAATACCACCTGCTTTTTAAGCTATAGATAATGTATGTAAATGTAAATAATACATCAACAGCTGCTGCGCTAAACGTCTCTAATGAATCGTCATGACTTTGTTTCCTCCTGAAATCCACAGAGACTTCAAGAGTAAGAATGTGATGCTCCGAGATGATCTGACTGCAGTTATTGGAGACTTCGGGCTGGCGGTTCGGTTTGAACCAGGGAAACCTCCGGGAGATACTCACGGACAGGTAGGAAACCATTTTGATGCAGAATGATGCAAGTAGACTAGATTTTACTGAAACATTTGGAAAGGCTGAGTCTGTATTGTTGTGGAATTAGCTGTTCTTGCTGTGGAACTATTCAATGTGTGAATAGTGTTTTTCTGTTTAGTAATTGATAATGTACATTTCCAAGGTAAAGGCTGACGGTGATAAATGGAGATTGTACTGGAAATGAATCTTCAGGCAGCGAGACAAAGCTTCTGTATCTGTGTTTTTCATTAAGAGTCTGCAGCATGACACAGACCTGGCTCTTATTAATGGATTTTATTTATGTTAGAATGGCTGCACACAAGAGTTTAGAAACACTAGGGTCTTAAATCAAGGTATACATGGCAAAAACATGGTTAAGTATTTAAATATGAGCATTTTAAGAGTTGATGAGTTGACTCTGATGGGAATAGTTTGTCAAGAAGTAACAGCAGGGTTAAAATAAAGATGTTTTGCTGAGAACTAATTGGGGAAAACATTTTAATGTGATGTTTAGTCAGGTGGACATAATGAATGCTAAATGTATTTTTGTAGGAATGTATGCTTTTAGAAAAAACAGTTTTGAATCTTGTGGTAATGATGCAGCAATTTTTGAATGCTTTTTGACTTGATGCATAAAATATAAAGAAATACAAGGCTTTGGACTAACTTCCACTTCCAAAACAGGAGCTAAAAGACTGAACCAGGACTAAATCAAGACTAAACAGAGCCCAAACCAGGACTAAACAAGTCTAAACCAGGACTAAATATAGCAATGAACCAGGGCTAAACCAGGACTTTTTTCTTTACAAGGACGATTTAATGCTCTAGATGATGATTTTGAGGCAAAAAGTAAACGTCAATCACATGAAGGACCATAATGTTATTGCGATACACGTCATTCTTTTTGATAAGTATATTAAAAGTGATTAAGAGTTGATGTCATATAAACATACCGTCCCAGGTTGAGTTTAGACAGAGGAAATACAGAAGTATTCCAGAGTAAAGACAGAAATCAGAAATTGTAGTTGTGCATTACAATGAGAATCTGTATTAATCACACATCCATCTGCTGTTGCTTGTAAAATGAATAACCTTCAATAATCTGTATTTTCCAGGTGGGTACGAGGCGTTACATGGCCCCAGAGGTGCTGGAGGGCGCCATCAACTTCCAGCGGGACTCTTTCTTGAGGATAGACATGTACGCTATGGGCCTGGTGCTGTGGGAGCTGGTGTCCCGCTGCTCAGACACAGACGGTGAGTGCAACAGCACACAACAGGAATGTGGCTTATAGTCCACAGGTGAAAGTTCACTGTGGCTCAAGCTGATCAAATAAACCAAAGATTAGTTGTGTTTTGTTTTGTCAGAGAAAGGTTAAAGGTCTGTTGTAGTTAAATGCAATACACAGTGTTTTTTGCATCAGAGGTCCACTCCGCTGTGTAATGTAATTTCCATCCGGTGGCCTTTCCGCCCTCGTTCAGGTACAGTTGGCGAGTACATGCTGCCGTTTGAGGATGAAATAGGCCAGCATCCCTCCCTGGAGGATCTGCAGGATGTGGTTGTGCACAAAAAGATGCGTCCAGCCATGAAGGACTCGTGGCTCAAACATCCGGTGAGTAACAGTGGAAGAATAATGATCACATTTAAAAGAAAAGGCAGGATGTTAGTTGGATGTGTTTTTCCAGTAAATGCTCAACCATTCAGAACAGACTGTTACTGCAAGTGTTTTTGATGATGCACGAAACAGGCTATGTTTGTTTTTCTTTTGTAATAATGTATTTTTCCTTGATGTTATTAGGGTTTGAGTCAGATGTGTGAGACCATAGAGGAATGCTGGGACCACGACGCAGAGGCACGCCTTTCGGCCGGCTGCGTGGAGGAGCGCATCGGCCAGATTTCCAGGACGATCAGCAGCACTACCTCAGACAGTCCCGTCTCCATCGTGACGTCTCTCACCAACGAGGACCTACCTCCCAAAGAGTCCAGTACCTGAACGGGTGGCACCATCCTTCACCCCCAGCTTCTGACTTTATTCTTTGAATCCAAACTCAGCGGATCTCCGTGAATATTTGAAAAAAACAACTAGCGACATGAATGCAGCTGCTATTTTACCCCAATACTGGTATTATTTTCTGTTTTTAGTGTTCTGTGTGTTTAGTTCGACCTTACTAACACATCCACCTGCTGTAGTGTGTAATAGTAATAAGCTAAGGATGGGCACATCTGATTACACCCATGTGTCAAATCTTAATGTCCTCATTACCTCATGTATTTCTTTTGTGTTAGTCTTTTTTATTACCTCATAAGTTTGTCATTTTCCTGTCTGGTCATGATCGTCTGCGGCCAAATGAAATGAACCTTGCTCCAAACCTCGGACGATGTGCTGCACACCTCGGAGGAACCGCTTTGAGACTGTTAGACAAAATATATTCATCTTCCTCAGGGGTCGAAGCTTCTCGATTTTTAAACCCGAGTGTGCTCCCTTATTTTAAACCTGTGAATGCCTCAGAATGAAAAAGATCAAACCCATCGGAGCACAGCTGTTTTAATAGTAAGGGAGGAAGCAGTTGCATTGGACATGTGGACATTTTTCTGAAGATTTGGGACATGCGGCTTGTCCCCGAGGAACTACCTCTCAGGTATTCAGTAGGCTTCTTTGGAACATTTTTCTCTAATTTGAGAGCCAAGCTATCCAGCTAGCTATCATGGACATATTCCTGGATTTTTTTTATTGCAGAAATTCAGAGTTACTCCTTTGCCAGTGCCAGGGGCATTGATGGATGCTGTCCGGAGTTGCAATGTTACACATTCTTGATTTTAAACTGACTGACTGTGCGAGTGTGTGTGTGCGAGAGAATGTAAAAACTAAATGGAGTGAGTGTCGTAAGTAAGAACCACGGGCAGGTAATTGGGGTTTCTACTTGTGAGGGCCATACTTGAGTAAGCAACATGTCTGTTTTTAATTTCCTTGGCTGTCTATGGACTAGACTCAGTCGGACACCAGTCCCCCAGATACCTCACTCACTGTACGTCATGCAAGGAGAGCTCAAAATGGTTGCCTTTGTCTCAAATGCAATGCCATAGTTGTACCATAACATTAATACCATACATTGAATGTCCGTTATGCTGCTGTGACTATTCCAGGATACTCAAGGATTTGTAGATGTACATGTATTCTTTGTTAATATAACGCTAACATGTGGTAACTATCCATGATATTATGTGAGGCTAATATTCTGTTTTTGTGTTTTTTGACCGAGTAAGCCCTCAGTCGCTTACTCCTTCAGACTGACCTCAGATATTCTGACAAGTACCTCAGGCTTTTTCTACATGTATATCAAGTTGTGTTATGTATTTTATTGTGTTTTAGTAGTTGAGATATTTTATTGCCGGTCAGGCCTCGTTGTCTGTGGAGATTTTTCTTTTTTCTAAAAATAGAGGCTGACCACTTGTCACGGTGTTAATGCTGTACAAACCTAAAAGAAGACGAGAGGCCGATTCTTGTAAATAGCCTGGACACACAGTTCCTGTACACTGATCTGGTTTTTATAAAAGACATAATCAGGGCATTATTGTTGTCATTTCACAGAAACACAAAGGGATTTCTCAGCTCAACCCTTAGATATTTAAAAATCATGTTGACAACTCGCCCTGCAATTTTATATAATGGTTTTTAATGTTATCAGTTCCTCTGGATCAGAAGCTGTGTAGGTAGCACTTGCATTAGAAAGCGTATTGTGTATAGCATTGAAAATAAGACAAAAAAAATAAACATGATTAGTGTGGGCGGCTTATGTGATTGGCCCCTCTGCCGGAAATGCCAGTTTAAACAGTATTACCTCAATATTAACCCGCTGATGTGACGTTCAGACCTGTTCAGTAATAGTTTATCCACATTGGACGACACGCAGACTCATCTGTTGTGCTAGTGCTGTGGAAAGATGGTGATTTTATTATTTTAAATTTTTTTAACAGTGGTATTAAACGCTTGCTCCTGTGCAGTTTCGGTTTAAAAGGACGTATTAAAAAGACATCCATCAACGCGAAACGATGTACTAGTGTTTCTAAACCATCATCAGTGTGTCTCTCACCATGACTGATTGATCATACATCCCCCCGTGAGGATTTATGTAAACGACGGCATGTGCGTGGTCCAGGGGTCCAGCAATATTTATTATACAGCAATAGTCATTTGAATATCACACTTCAAGTCATTTAACTCGGCTGTGATTTAGCAGTTTTTCTTCTGTGGATCAATAAAGTGCATCTCATCACACCTGGATCATGTTCCCGATGGAGTATTTAACAGACGGTAGACGTGCTAAGGTGGACGTTTAGTGCGTGACCCAGGTGCTTTCACGTATTGTGCCAGAAAAACGGAGGTAAAAATCTGCCGTGATCCGATCGTTACCTCCAAATGCTGTCTTACACCCAGCTCTTCTGAACAGAAAACCCAGTTACCTCATGCAGTACCTCGATAGTGACACTAACATGGAGTCAGTCTCATCTTCAAAAATAAAACAAAAAAAATCTTATCATTGTATATATTTACTTGACAAATGTAAAGGGTTTCTTCCTTTCATGTGTGAATCCTGTGAAGGCAAAATCCTCTTTGATTTACAGTCATATTGTTCATTTCTTGTAGTGCGAATGGACGGAGCTGTGTGACCTTCCCTGTTTATGTGAACCGTGTGTCAAAGGCTGTGTGTTGGATTTCACTAAAACGGTATGAATGGCAATGTTATATGTGAGCTGAAATGCTTAGAAATATAAACTAGAAGAGAATACATCCATCTTTTGTATATTAAAATAAAGACAAACACTGATTAACCATGTAATTGTGTTTTTGTTTTTAATGCACCTGCACAAGAGCCATATTAATTGACTGATATTTTTTGCAGGATAAAAAAAAATACCTGGATGTATCCTCTTGCATTATATCCACCATTCTGAAGCAAAAAGTGAAATACCCACATTCAAATTCACTATATCTGAACTATTCTGATTATAAACTTCAATCTGAATGACTGCCTGAGGCTTTTTGATTGAATGTGGGTCAAAAAGAGTCAAAACTGTACATCCTACTCAATCTAAAGAGAGTTTAAGAAAGCTCCATAGACCAAAGTATTAGAGGAACACGTGCATACAATTTTTTACATTTATGTAGTCTGCTCTGGTTTTAAAACCATTAGATATCACTGTGATTCCAGTTTGGCAGAGACATTAAAGCCTTTCTGAATCCACTCAAACCAAATACTATTATGTAAAGACATGACTCATATACAGCTGATGGATTAAATTGCAGTAGGTAAATACTGCCTCATTGTATAAACCATGTAGTGTACACATCTTGCTTGAGTACTCAACACTCCCTTGCTTCAGGACCTGTATTTAAATACAGTATTACATTAAGACTGTCCACTAGATGGCAGCAATATCGGACCTGTAATTTATGTACAGTATTATTATTACCATTATTAAAATAGGTTGTGATTAATTAGGCTTACAGATAAATTAACCATAGCTTACTGCTTAAAAATCTACTATGTATACAAGTTTCTGTCAGGACTTGATTAGCCTATGATGTTATGGTGTGAGTATTTATTTCTGTAGAAGAGAGAAAAGCTGATTGAGACCATCTTTTCATCTTCCTAATCTAAGCAGCCAGAATTAGAGCTAGTTTGTTTCTGTTAATCATTTGGGACTTTACTCCACACCTCTAAAAATATAATATTTTAATAAGTTTCCGGCAAAAATACATTTTGAAACAAACATTAATGCAAATCTGTTGTCACTTTGTTTTTTTTATTTCTGTATTGAGTTTATATTCCTTTCTGAGTGAATCCGGTGTGAAAACGATGGTACAGTATTATCAGCATTCATGTCTGTAGTCTTTTTTTCAGCCCATTCAAGGTTCTCATGCACAATTCAGCTACTTCGTTGTTTCATTGCTGATTTAGCTTACTTTGACAGGCCACTCGGCGATAACTCATATTTTTACGTTGTGTAAAGATTAACCTAACAAACATTACTTTTAAAACACGCTCACAGCTGCTTTAATTTCCAATTAACCCTTCTTACATCTGATGTTTTCTTTGTGTTTTCTGTAGAGTCGACAAAAGTCCTGAGATATCAAAAGCATCACAGGTCAAACCGCTGAGGAAAACGCCAGCCAATCAAAAGGCGTCAAACGAATCACGTGACGTGCCGACAAGTAAATTACGGTTGACTTGAGAGTTGCCGATAGTAGACCTTCTTCTCGATGTACAGTGACGCTGACCGGAGAAGTTTTGCCTTTGTTGGACTTTGTTTATGACTCAAAAATGCTTCTGGGTGTTTAACTTTCTGCGTTAAGCACAGTTTTACTCGGATATTCTGGTCACTATGTCAGTTAGTCGCCGAGCAGGTGAGTAAATACTACATTTTTGGCTGTGCCAGCAAAACAGTTTATGACCGGAGTCGACAGCTTTTTTCCATCGCTGAGTAGCATCACTTTTTCACTGAAAACTTTTGTTATTTCTTGTCTTGAAGTCGCGTTTTTCCTAAATATTTTCACTGTGATCTGCTAAGACTCTTTTATATGAATATATTGAGACGAATGCTATTTTTAAGTTAACACTTCAAGTTAAGACATATATCAAGCAAGTTTTTCTTGTGCAAACGTAGCATAGCTTTTTAAACACAAAAAATGTACACAGTGTTAATACATAAGTTATTAAAAGTAAATTACACATACAATCGAATGAAATGGCTATTAAATTCATTTGGTTATGTTAACCTCTTTAATGTGTATATATTATATTACTGTATGTAGGTACTGTATGAAAAATCAAAGTAAAGTGCATCCAGTTGATGTGAATTGGTTTTAACATGCATTTTGTAGTGTAATTGGTTATTACCCATGTATAATAGGCATTTAACAGGAATATTCAGTTCAAAAGGCAGACCTCCTGGCCCACATCAGGTCACATATTTATCATTTTTAGTCTGCCTCTTCTCATTTATCTGTCTGTTTCTTCTGTTCAGTGCCAGGCATCCAAGGACAAAGGCAGCGTCTTGCAATCAGGGGGTAACTGACCTGCTGTGCCACCTTAGAAGAGGGGTGGCAGTTGTTGTTTCTGCTGGGATGCTCCGGAAGAGCAATAGCAGCAGCAGCGGTGGCAGCGGGGCTAAACACAGCCAGGGCCTGCCGCGACACGTCTATAAGCCCCACACAGGGTCCCTTTCAGCTGGATCCACTAAAACCTGGGATATACGGCGGCACAGGTCTCACAACCCCCTGAGCAGCATGGGCCTCACGTCTCACCTGGCGGGCGCCCCTGGAGTGGACCCGGAGTATGTTATGCAGCTGGTGAATGACGTGAGATGGTTCGCTGATGTGCTGCTCAACCTCAAGGAAGCTTTTCATTGTAAAGGTAAGTTCAAGACAGGAAAGAAGAATGGTTTTAAGGAAGTAATACACACTCCAACTGCTTTATACAATTGTTTAAGATATAATATATGTTATAATTATGTGTAATGAAGGGTTTTGGTGACAGGCAGCCAGAACCACCTGTGGAGTGTCAGTGTATGTGTGATTACAGCCTGACTGCCAACACTTGCCATGTTCAAAGTGTATTAACAACTGAGAACACCCACACACCGCTGCATACATTCACATCGATGTGTAAACTGGGGCAGACGCAAGAACAGACAGTAGTTACTGCCTTTGAACTCTTCTTTCTTGGTTTCAATTGCTTCCTCGTGTTTTCTCACAGTTCACTTGTAACCACACACTTACAGCAAACAAGAAAGTTAGGCGTAGAAAAGTTAAAATCTTTCAAGAAAACAGATTAAATTAGCTTTTTTTTAGCTTCCCAACTTTGAAGGGAATCCATCTGTGCAGTCAAATAACACTGCCACTGTATCTACTCCTACTGCTGCGTGAAAAGACTTGGGCTGACCCATGCAGAGCTGGCAGTGGGAGTGAGTTGTTTAGCCATTCCTTTGGCTGTAGGAGTGAGGCCTCTGAGAGTGAGTCTGGGCCTGTGTCATGCTGAGTGTTGCTCAGAGCCATCACTAAAACTTTTTTTCAATATTTGCCTTCCCCTTAACAAGGCTCCTATTCAGCAGGTGGGGAGGAAGAAACAGCATATGACTCCAGAAACTTTGCTGATTTTATTTTACTGACACATCCAAACATGTGATTTTAGGTTTTTCTCCTGGGTGTTATATGACCTTGTATAACCTTCGAAAAGGTTAGTGACATAGGTTTAAGTTAAAGCTTTTTCACCCACAGTGACTTTTTTGCCTTCATGTGGTCCTTAGATTTTCCCACTGATCTCAGACGTCCACTGGCTTCTCTCTGTTATACAAAAAACAAATTCGGTCTGATCCAAAGCTAAATAACAACAGCTATTGCGATGTTTATAATGTATCTTAAAAGCAAGTCAAAAAGTTGAGTTCCAGTTTCTGGATTGTTATTGAGACTTGAGCTGGACTTTTAGTGCATTTTCTTCTATAACTCATGTTATATTCTGATATATAATCTTCCAAATCGTTATCTCTGTTGTAGATTTGTCAAGTACACTCTTTCTTCTTGTTACAGTACAAGGCTTTTTTGTGTTATTTCTCACAGAGAGACATTGGAGTCCCGAGAAAACAACACAGTGCTGTTTCTTTTGGCTCAAAGGCATGCGCTCCACTGTCACCTGGCCGTCTTGTATTCCTGTTTCAAAGCGGCAGGTTGGACTTCTCTTTTTGCATCAGAAAACTTCAGCCCGGATGGGGCTTATTTACATTTGAGAGCTCCACCTGTTTTTAACCGCAGACGTCACATCCATGCGGCTCGTTTAGCTGATGGAAACCCACTTGGGAACTTTATCAGCGGCCATACAGCCCGCTTAAATAGACCCACCACCTTCACACCCGCAATTTTTACGCCTAGAAACTCCCTAAGGTTTAGATTGTGGCATAGATTTACACTTTCAGACAGAACTCGGGCCTCAGCTTTTGCGAGAGTGGAGCGAATATAGCCCACAATAGTTTAGCTGTCAAAGAATGTAACATGTGAAAAGAATGTGATGTGACAGAGGAGGTCACCCTGCGTCCCTGTTCCTAAATTGTCCTGAAATGATCTTTTTCCACTCACGTTTCAACACAAATCGTTAGTCAGTATATCTTTTCTCACAGCTCAACACTGTGGATTTTTAATTCTTTCCCTTCAGATCAGTTAAAACACTATCATACTGGATGAGGTTTACTTTTTAGCATTGCAATAAAGTGTTTCTTTTTTAGGGTGAGGCTTGAGAAAAGGGTTACTTGTGGGCGAAACAGAAAACAAATACAGAATAACACTCAAGAAGTATGATGTCTACTGTTAAATCGCAAGAAACAAAACGGTAAATCTTTAATATTCAACCCAAACATACTCACACGAAAGGCCATATTACAATTTTTAAAGAAAATGTTTGAAAAATGCAATGTCAGAATCAATCGTCAAAGTGAAGTTGAATGTTTATGGCTTTTCAGACGACAGCTCGGTTAATGGTTTTTAATCAGGATGAAAAAAAAGAAGTCCTCACACTCAGTGGAGCTAGTATCCCCCTCCCATCCCCCCTCTCCCCTGCATACTCGGCATTCCTTTAGAACAAATGTTCACTTGTAGCTATAGCGCCTTCAATAGACTAATGGTAGGTGTGAGGCCGATTGACTATAAAAACGCAACGAAAATAGATTCCGGTTCATGTTGTGGAAAGATGTGGTCGGTCACAGTCATTTCTATCTACAGAAAGCTCCTTGTTTGACGCTGTTTTGTCTAAAGAAATTGCTGAAATGCCATTCTTGCAACCACTTCTCTTACTCCATCATTTCACACAGCTCTGTTTTACTTTTGTATTTGTGAGCACTGTAGAAATGAAACAAGAAGCTGGTAGTTTGCCCTCATTATCAAGCCAAAATAGCCGAGGAATGTGCGTTGAGAAATGCGGTGCAAGTTATGGATTAAACTATAAGCCAACAGCGCTGAACGGGGTCAGGGTATACTTTCACATGGGCTTTTGTTGCAGCAGCAGCAGCACAGAGCCTGGACTTTAAATCCTAGGTATATGTTATCTTTAAGTGGAAAGGAAAAGTCTATCTCGATATTACAGTTTGACTCCAGGGCAGAACAAACATTTAGCAGTAGCAAGGTGACGTCTTCTATTTATTAAGTGTTAGCTGTGCATTTGACTTCACTTTTTCTGCAACATTTAACTAAGGAAATATCTTTGGATGAGGAAGAACTTCAGCTCACATGCTTTGCTTTTCCCGTTTAATGCTTTGTTACTTTTTTCAAGCCACTGGTGTCATGATGGCAGTGATAAGATCAGACTGTACTCCCGTTTAACCACATTGTTTCACACAGCACCGGTCGATATATATCAGACTCCTCTTTAAGAACAGTGTCGACACTAATGCTCTAAACGTGACACATGACAGGCTTCTCGTGCTTTCTAATCCATTGCTTACCTTTGCATTCAAGGTTCCTATATATTCAATTCAGAAATCTCTTTATTACAGGACTGCGTTGCTGTGACACATTGGAAACAAACAAACAAATAGTGCCATATCTATTGTTAAAAAGGTGCAATTTATCAAAAAAATGTGGAAACACAAACAAGAGATAAAATAATGTAGAATGCTTCCAGACCACCAGTTTTCAAACACTGGGTCAGTTTTCAAAAGTGGGTCAACACCAGAGATTTTATTTAGGTCGGCTCAAAATTTGTCCTAATTCAAAAATCCAGAATGAAGTAAAACTTTTGTCTTAGTCAAAAAATTCACACCAAAATATGTTAAACCGGACCAGGAAGTTGGGTCACAATTCTTTAGGTACAATAAAAATAGTTGGAAAACACTATAAATACAAGAAATCAGATTTGTTTTCACGGTGACAGAGAGGTGAATGGCATTGAGCATATGACCCGAGCTGGAATGGAACCCGGGTTGCTCAAGTATGTGCTATGTGCTCCACCAAGTGAGCCACCAAGACAGAAATTGATGCCTAACGCTTTCACCTATATTTAATTGAATCATTGCCCTAAAATTTTTAATTGAAGTGTAGTCCCTAACCTTCCCAAGAAAAACTACTGAAAAGCAGAATTACAAAATCCAAAATGTACAGGACCTCTGAGCATTAAAGATATTAGTGAAAATATAAAAAGAAGGCATCTGAAAAACTGAGTTCAGATGCCTTCTTTTTTGTATTATCACTAATATCTTCTTGTTAACCTTTTATTTATGAAGACTTGGAAGACTGAGACATGTCCACAGACAAATTAAAGGGACACTGTGTAGGATTTTCAGGTCAATATTCGTAAACAAACCAGGCCTCATGTCCTATCTTCTCTTCTAGTGCTCATAAGTAAAACTCTAAATCCAGGTTTACACTGGTCTGAATAAACTCTCTTAAAGTTTGGTTGTGTTTTCTTTTCTGTGAGCTGTGATTGGTTGAGAGCTAAACACTCAAAAGGGCCCCACCCTTGTAAACAAAGGAGTTTAAAAAAGGTGAATTACAGGCAGCAGGAAGTTGGTTTAGAGTTACAATTACCTCCACATCCAGAATTACAGGGATTTCTATTGAGTGACACTAATTAACATTTTCATGCTTTAATTGCTGAGAAGTTTACAAATCCAAATCTTTTTAGTATTTTTCTGAACAAGTTTAGGCCTGTCCATTTTCAGCAGGTAAGCCCCTGTTTACTATGCAGAGTCCGTCCCGTCCACAAGTGCCCCGGTGCCATGTGAAGTGGCCACTTGCGGGTGGTGCCTTTAAAATGAAAGCCCGGCTGATTTCTAGTACATAATGGTTTAATGGGCCGCCGCTCTGCGTGGAGAGAAAAGAGCAGATTTGTTGGGCAGTAACTTTCCCCCGTGATGCCCAAGGATGTTTTTGTGCGACTTGCGGCCGGCCATGTTTCCCGGGGTGGGATTTATGGTTATGGGCCGTGGATGTTTGTGTAGGAGATTGGTCATGGCGAGGGGCGGATTGGTGCGAGGACAGACGTGCAGAAATTTACAACTGTGCAATGTAGCGGTGGCTGACTTTTGGGTGAGTCACTGTTGTTTTTACTAAACACCAAAAACAGCCAATGCCATGTTTGCACAGCTTAGGAAATATGAAAGCTGAGCAAACAATAAAAATACCTTCTGTATCTCTACAAATTTTGCCACATGCCTGTCAGAGTTAGTCATGTGCAGGTTATAAAGGTATGTTGCTCAATCCAGATGTCTCTAAATTACATTCCCATGCAGCTTAAGTGACATCAGTCGTTCAGGTATGTGGCAATACACTCACAGCTGCTTTTTAGCAACCCCTAATCTTCAAATCTGAATGGAAAAGAACTGACTCAGCAACCTTTGAGAGTGAAACAGCAACCTTTGAGTGACTAACATGAGTTTTAATATTATTATAATGTAATGGCCCAGCGTATAAGTCATCATTTTCAACGGGCTCTGGTTGACTGTCCACACTAAGTTTAAGGGCCATTTACATAAATTTACATAACATTGGTTTACCTCAAAATGGAAATGTTATGTTGCACTGTCCAAATAATTTGCATTTCGGTTTTAATAAGTGGAAGAAAAGACTGTGGGGTCTGTTCCGCTACTGCCAAAAGCATAAAAACTGTAACCTTTGAAATCTATCATGTCTTGGATTACAGTTTTTTAAGAGGAATAATTTTCAAAATGAATGCGTTGATGGGACCTGCAGTGGTAGTGGACACGTAGAGAACACTGTCTTCTCTGTCATGTTTTTCTTTCCCACTTTGTTTCTTTTTGGTAAACCTGATACCTCTTTGTTGATACATGATGGCATTCCTGTTGTGCACCTGTTGTGAAGTCCTCCAAAACATGTAATGAAGTAGCAAAGAATTAGCGCCACTTTGACGGCCGGACCTCACAGAGTGCTCCTCGTGATTAGCCCGAGAGCAGGTAGTTGTTTATGGAGTGCCTGCTGTTTACTGTCTGCGCGCTGTCTGAGCTCAACTCTGTCTCCAAACAAGGCATGGGAAAGACTCCGAGGCACCCGGCGATGTTGCTATTGTTTGGACAGAGGGGGAATCAGTGTTTGGAGATGGAACCCTGACCAAACAACACCTGTCACAGATAGAGTTGCAGGCAGCTCAGCTATGCCAGTGGGATTTGTTACAGTGAGCATTTTATCTTTCCTGACCTTGTGAGTTATGATTGAAGAGACTGTGGATTATCTGTGCTTAGCATTTTTCAGATTTGCATTTGAGGAGTCAGCATAGAAACATTGTGTCCCGATCTTGACCTTACTTCAGCATTTACACCTCGACAATTTACTGTCAATTCTAAACCATACCAGTCTATGTCTATTCTATTCTGCCTTGAGTGACATTCATTTAACATTAGTAATTACTAAGGCCAAGTTTATGTGTTCCTTCAGATATTGCATTTCAATCCTTTTCGAGCTGTCTAGACATATGTGCCTTGCTGAACTTGTTTTATTCACACAAGATATTTACAAGCATCTGCGTTAGATAAATTCTCACTTTCCTCATTCAAATGCAAAACAACACTGTTGTTTGGTTGGTTAAAACTGTGCCTATCTTATCATGACTTTACTAAATTGACTGTGAGATTTAATCTTACTGTGTTTAACCCACTGGTACAGCAAGCTTTTTACTTCCTGTTGTGTTATTTACCATTTTAAATCATCTGTTCAACCTTAAAAGTCCAACGTACTCTGTAATGATTTATGTAAGATGACTCTCTCTGGTCTAAAATGCTTCATTATTGAACAGTACTGCACTCCGGTTATTTATTGCCTCACTTATCCACAGAGAAATCAATTTATCCAGATACGTGCGAGCCACGCCATCCTTCAATCTCTCAGGACTCTTTTAGGATACATTTAGCAAACACACACCCTGCGTTAAGTCTGACCACATTAGATCCAAGATTTTGAAGCCAGGTCTGAAGTTGGCCACAGCTTGTACATATTTGACAAACTGCAACAACATGGCGTCAGTATTTACTACTCTAAAAGAAAATGTCAAAATCCTCCACTCCCACTTCTGCTCTTGTGGCTGTAAATCAGTGACTGTCCCTCCTTCCAGTAAGAAGAAGAAAAGGCCTAGAGGCTGTTTCCCATCTGCCCCTGTGTCACCACCAGAGCTGCTCGGGCTTGTTGCATGTGTGGCATTGCATGTCCAGACAGGCCAGTTGATTGCCTGTTGTTATCACAGGAGTGAGAAGAGGTTGTAACCCCTGTTAGGCCGCCTAAAGAATCAGATTAGTTTGGTCTTTTCTTGCTCCAAGACACAATGGAACCCCCACATACAACTACTTAAGCCTGACAATGTATTTTTATGCAGATTGTCGTAATACCATTAGAGCTAAGGTAAGTTTTGAGGATGTATGTATGTAACGAACTTCAGCTCATTTTTAAATACAAATTTCTTTAAAGAAACTGCCCTGCTCTAAACTGTCTTTAACACACAGCAAATTCTAGTCCAAGTGTAGACATGTCAGCTTTTGACCCAGGTTTTAAAGAATCTAAAAAACATTTTAATATAAGGAAGATATTTAAATTACAAAGGGAAAAAGGCATTTGAAATATAAGGTAAAATGCTTTATTAACATGAATTTCCAACATAATTTAGGAAGGGCTGCCATGTTTGTTTGTTTTTCACAGTGTTTTAACATTTAAATAACAAGGGGCCAATGTGTAGTCCTCTACTAGTAATGGTTTGACTCACATATATATGACAACAACACGTCCACTTGGGATCCAAAAAATGTGTTTTTTTGTCAGATGAAGTGTAAAAATTCTCTTTATTCCAAGCTAAAAAATACACTCACTGTTAATAGTAGCAGTAGCACCTGCAATTTATAGGCTGACCCCTACTTTCAAATTACTTTCCTGTTTTCCTGGAAAGTGAATGATCTAATACAAAGGTATGAATCAGAGCTGTAAAACATTCTAAAACAAATGGTACTTAATTGCTGTGTTCTAGTTGCACAATAAACAACCACAAATTCTTGAGGTAAAAAAAGCTGGGCATGCCCTATAGATAAGATTTTAGAAATATCTGCTTCAACTGATTTGTGTGTCAGGGACTTATGTAACCAGTGAAACCCAAATGTGTCCTTGGTCCAAACATTTTGAAACTCTTACAATCGTTTTCACGGTGCATGTATTTTCCTCAAAGCCACAGAGGCCTTGATCTGGGAGAAAATAAATTGACTGAGACTGAGCGTGAAGCGTGGCTGGGACACTATCTCTTCCCCACACTGTAAAGAAAGACAGGGCTGCCGTGAGCTGCGTTGGCGTTGGCAGGGGGTCTTCCTTTAAACAATAGGGCCCAGCTCTCTGCCTCTGCACTGTTATCTCTACCAAAACAATAGTATGGCCCCCCACAATCGGCTGCAAATTTCCAGTGCTCTTTTTGATGCTATTGTTGTGACAAAAGCACTCAGCGGTGATTTTGCCCAGCTTTCTCCCAGCTGTCTCACGCTGCACTGAGCACACATCCTCCCACACAAACCCAGCAGCAACAATGGACCTGATCACTGTGAGCTGTCACACAAAATTTGACCTTGTTTTGATAACTTTATTATTGTTTGTGCTCTTTGAATAAAGTTGGTTTTGTTTGCAATTTTTAATCAGGGTTTAATGGTGAAGAAATGATACTGATCTAAGTAGTCCTGAATGAAGACAGGATATGCTGACTTGCAAAGCACAGACTGTTCCACCTACTATTAAATTCTGCAGCAACATTAGCAGTCTTACAAATATTTGAAAAAAAAAAAGAACAAAATTATTCATAGAATAGAAGATGCAGATAAAGTCTCTACAGTCTCAAATTTAACTGATAAATTATTGTAATCATGAAACCTGTATTTAAAAATTGGTCAAATGTACACATATAGCAAGATGGTCACTTTACAGAACAGCATGGACCATCCTCTGCATACTATCAGTGACACTCAGACGTCCATACACATAATAAGGAAGGAGTGGCATAGCAATTAATTTAATAGCAAATAATGATCTTACCTTACATTTTTATAGCAATCATGTAGAAATAAAAACGATATGATGCATAACAGGCAAGTTGATGAGTTAGGAAGGAGACTATACTGAACAACATGGACCATTGTCTACATGTGGGTAATGGTCCATAGTCATACTTAGAAAGGAGTGGCATAACTGTCCTTGTCTGCACTAACAAAAGAAGGCATAAGTCTTCAGCATATGGCAGAATCTTTATAAACACTCTGAATGTCCTTTGGGACAGCTTTTTAATTGAATTTAACAAACTCGAGCACAGTTGTATTTGTTTGTACCAAAGCTTTCTTGTGAATATATTACTCACAATTTAATCCTATTAAATGTGTTATTTCTATTGTTGTATTAAGTACAACGATGAGCCGGCAGGTTCAGGACATCCTTTTGTTTTTGTTTCCAGAGTATAGCTCTGATTGTTTTCCTTTCTCATTTTGTTTCCCCTTCACGTCTCCCAGGAACAGATTAGTCAAATTAACATGCTTTCTTTTAGGGCAAATGAGCGATTGTTGCCTTCATTACAGCTGCTGCGTCTTCGGTCAGGACCCACTTGTGTGATGCAAAGTGGAAATTCTCAGGTGTGCAACTCATTAGGACTTCCTCTCATATGGTAATAGCCTGCCCACACACGTCTTTGATAAGAAAAGCTTCAAAGTGGGCTCAACAAAACAACACCCCAATGACCACAACTGAGGAGGAGCTTTAAAGAGTAAATCAGACGCTAAGTGAAGAGCTTTTGGGAGTGTCAAGAGGGAGATGGACTTCAAAGTGGGTGTGTTGCGGGGTCAGGGCCGTTTTGCCCCAGGGGCAGCTGAGCAGGTGAGCTCCTTGTTTGACAGGAAACGCTTTTCTCTAATCCTGACAGGTTCAAGCTGGAAACAACCCGTTATTATGCATTTCTCGCAAGATATTTTCACAGAATCTTTTCTTGTCTGTATGTGTAAAATCCTCTTTTATGAATTCAAGGTGGAATGTGTTCAATTTTGTACCGTAGAGTTCAACAAAATGAAACACATCAGTCAGAACTGTTTAATAATACATTTGTCTCCAAAATAATACTCTTTGTGTTTGCGTATTAAAACAATAGACATGTAAAGTAAAGTTACTTCCTGTTGCTAATGCTAATTACACAGAAGAAGAAGTAATGGCTGATGTCCACACCTATAGTGAATAACATTTGAAACAACGGGAGGAGGGTTGTGAGGTGTGGAACTATAGTTTGTATTTCCACCCCCGGAATCTACAAAAACTACACACTGCACCTTTAAATTAGAACTTGAGTGTGAAAATGCTAACCCTCAAATACCCATGTGTTGATTTTCACTCCCCTTGTAATTCCTTTTAATGTTCCAATAAATCCAGTCTCTGACCCCTCCCCTTGTGCTCAGTGTAGTGGCCTTGATGAGAAACAGATGACTTTGAGTTTCCAGCCTGTGTCCTGCTCACCTTTTGTCTGTCTCATGCCAACTTTGTGGAGCTGATTAGCGAGGAGACACAGTATCTTCCTCCCCTGATGATTAGAGGATATACATCATGTCCCGGGTTTAATTGTTGCTTTGTTTCCAGCAGAGCCAGATACAGTTCTGAGAAGCGATTTGGAAATACTGTAGCTGTTTTATGGTGAAGAATACCAAGCTCTTCACTACATCGCTTTGTTCTGCCAGAAAGACGTCCTTTTCATAACAGAATGACTGACACTTGGGATATATAATTGCCAAAATAAGGGGAGTGGAGTGATCTGAATGCATTTGGAGCATTCCTTTTTCCTCAAATGTAATCTTAAGAAACCGCACTGGGGGATAATGTAACCTCTTGTATTTCTGTTTATTTGTGCAGAAAAAGAGTTTGTAAAAGAAACTGCAACGCATAAGAACTTCTAAAATGTCACTGCTTTGTCCTCATTTAGGGAAAGGGAGTTAAAGGTGAAATGTGTAAAACAAATGGAAAGATATCAGCAAAAACGTATTAGTTTATCATTTAAAGATAATTAAAACAGTAAACAGGTTGTTGTTTTAAAGTAAACTCAGCCTTTTCCTTGGGTTTGTATATAGCCAATAACAGTATGTCCCTGCAGGGCTACTGTAGGTGCTCCCAGGCTGTAGAAAAGGAAGGGCATCAGGCCAGGAATCACAGCTTTCAATGTCTCTTGTAAATGCTGCCAAAAATGGCACACTGCATCTTTAATTGGTTGTGAATCTAAAAATCTAACCCAAAGCAGTGACACAAAACTTGTATTTAGGAAGAAATTTAGTCATAATATTGTATATCTCTATTGTAAACACAGAAGCCTTTGAGAATGTTACTGTCAATGCAATCACTATTTGTGTGGGAGTGTTATTTGTAAAACCACAACAGTGTACCTGTTTATAAAGACACGTCTCTATTGTTGTGCAGGCTGCAGGACGTTGCATCACAGTAGTTTTGTGCCGCTCTAACAGCTGACTCTGTCACCGTCTCTTAACCACAACCGTCTTTTTGTCTCTGCTCTGGAGTCGGCCCTGAGGGGAATGAGATTAGATGATTAGAGCAAAGTTTCATCGTTTCGAAATTACAAGGCTTTAGCCGGGCAAACAATGTACTGTACGTGGCAATGTGCAAAAGAATGGTAGGAATTAGTGTGATACAAGCTGACCTGTGGCCAACAATAGGATGGTTTTGACTCTGAGTAAGAGATGAAAATGTATGATTACAAACTAAGGTTTTAAGAGCTTATACAATAACAGAGGCTGACAGAAATTAGAGGAAAGTTAAGGGAACCTTCACATTTTTATTTTAAAATACATAACATTTACTGTATTTTTACGAACCATTGCAACTGTTGCCTTGTCGTGACCACTGTGGAGCCTGCTGCAGTTTGTTTTTAAGACTTTGAGAATCAAGACTTTAAAAATGTTGAAGAAGACTCCTATGTTCACTTGTTTTAACTGTGTTATGCCTTTTATAAAAATGTATTGGAAAAAACGAATTACACAATCATGACATTACCCTGAAAAAAAAGCAGTTTTTTCAGTACTTTTTACTTTCTACTGTTTTTTAAAAAGCAATTCAACCTAACCTACCTTGCCTACCTTTCCAGAAACCCATGAAGATCTGCAGCAGGTGGTGCAGGAGCGTTTAGCTGAGTTGCTCCGTGTCCTGAAGGCAGTCATCGGAAAACACCAGACCCTTAACTCCGTCGACATCCTGGGAGCAGCTGGCACAGTCATTGCAAAAGTCAAAGGTTAGTAATTACTTACCAACATGTGTCAGGTCAATAATTACAAGTCAACTCGTTTTGGTGCCCAGATGTTGTGTCTTTGTCTTGGCGCAGATTCTGTTTCAGGCTTTCAAACCAGTGTGAGAATTAGCCTGCAGCAGTATTTTATTGATCTCTGCTTGGTAAGAGTTGGCTCAGAGATTTATTTTTAAAAGGTCAGCATGTGAGACTTTAATATTCCTTAGGCATTAGAATAAATTCTCATCGCCTGAGTGAAAATAAACAACAAAAACCCATCTCACAAGTTCATCTGCTGGAAATGTGATATATGGTAAAACTGAATTCTTCACTTCTTGACTTGCACACAAGAATTTCCACAGAGGAGGCTACACGGCTGTAATTTGCATTCCATGTTTCAGCCACAAAGGAGGCCCCTGAGCAGAGAAGAAGAGAGCGTGGCGGCAAAGACACATTCATATTTCTGATTTCTGTCCCATGTGTCACGACGTGGGTTGCCTCACAGCTTACCTTTCTCTATTACTGAGCTGTGACCCATTTCTTAATAATGCACGTCTGCAATCATCATCAGGTCTGTGGAGGTTTTGTGAATGCGAAGAATGCAGGAAAGGAAACAATAGCAGTCCAATATTAGATCAGGTAAGTAGTTCTGAGGAAAATGACGAGGCCCACTCAGACACATTACATTTTCACTCTATAAATCCTTGTGGATGTGGTGACATGTAGCCTGTCCACAAGGGGGTGTCTTACATCACTGCACTCCTTGCTTCAGTGGTCCCTAAAGGCCAGTGGCAACACAATCCTGACTCAGAGATCGAGCTGGGGCAGAGGGGCCAAAAGAGGCATGAATCAGTGACTTGTCAGAGATGAGGACTCAAAGGTCTGAGTGATAACAGGCCTCAGTGTCTTCGGTGTTGTCTGAAGACGTCAGTCTGTCTCTTCGCTCACGTTCCTCTTTGAAGCCTTGGCACGGCACCTGGGACGCTTGGCCAGCTGCCAGAATCGAAGGGAAGATATCCCGCCTCCGTCTCCAAACACATGGCTGCTGAACCAGTTTCTCATAGTCTGCACGTAAGACTTTGGCACTTGAGCTATTCTTCTGCTATTGTTGTCTCATTTGGACAAGCAGTTTTCTATTAGAGCTGTCAAAAGGATGTTCATCTCCACTTGACTTTACAAGATTTTTATCAAACTATGAGACACCTGTTGTTGTGTCATATTTGCTCCAAGGCTAGGTTTTCTTTCCTTTAAAACTTTAAATTTCACACAAAGCAGTGAAGATATCTGCTTGTTTATCTTATCGACAAATTCTTTCAGCTCCCTTGATTAGATCAGACTCTTAAAGTATGTTGAGCTTCTGCTTCTTCTCTATTGAGCTTGATGTTTATTTGCAAAGTAAATTAATTAATAAATAAGATTTAAAAACATTGAGCATTATTTGCCACCCAGGTCATTACTACTTACTTTTATGGAATGCTAAAAGTAAGAGAAACTTAACGAGGAGGCTCCAAATGATGCTCAAATGTGTGTTTGTTGAATGTTTGCCTGTGCATATAACACAATGGACTGCATTCAGTATTTGACAGTGCATTGTCAGTACAGTCTTTATGTGTTTTTGACATTCAGAAATGTAGAATTCTCTCTAATGGTGATAGAAACCTAATGAGAAGGCTCAATAACGACATTTTTAGGCCAATCCTAATCTTCGTTTTCTCTCAGCCGTGAGAAAACAATAGCTCCCGCGGTCGAATGATGCAGTTTCCATATTTCAGTCGTGTCAAGGGGGCAGAGCTCTGGAATCATTGTTATGGGACCTACAGGATGTCCTGAGGAGGAAGTCCGCGCGGAGTTGTAGCGAGGACTTGGAAGGTGCTCAGTGGTGAGGCTTGGACCACTGCGTCTCCTCTCACTGTCCCCTCGGGTCTCGCTGGAAACATGGAGACTCCCAATCTCAGGATGCCGTGACATTTTGATCCTGCTTTTCATTATTCTTGGACTTTAGAACATCAACAGGAAGAAACGGAGGTGTAAACTTGGACCAATGAAAGTGGATGATTTTTTGATTTAGTTTTCAGTTGCTGATAAACTAAAAATGCCGCCAGCTGATTGGGGAAAGAGGTAAGTCTTGTGTAAGGGGTTGTCAGTGGTGTTACATGTCACAGATCTCAAGCTGCGAGAGTGTTTCCTGTTGCAGGCAGACAGGAAGTACTCAGCTAAGTCCGATTTCACTGCCTGTGTCTTTGGTTCCTCAGATTGCCTCTGCCTCTTGCTGAGTAAACTGTTTCCTGAAGAGGAACTTGAGTGCACACGTTTTTTGAAGATTTGTACAGCTTAACTGCCTTTACATTATTAAAACCTTTGAATGTCTCGCTGTTGAAAATCTCAAAGCAAAGGATATGAACGACTGACGACTGACAGTGGGATGGATAAAAGAGATTACCGCGAGGATTTCAACGTATTCTAAAATGGAAATGATGGGATTATTTTCACTTTGATCATTCAATGTCTTCGCTTCAAGAGCCGTGAACATGATCCCTAAGCTATTTTTTGTTTAGTCTGAAGACTTAATGAAATGAATGTCACTACAACACTGTTTATTCTTGGTGTAAGCCTTTATTTATGTTCTTTATTCTATGCACTTGCTCATTTTGTCAATAAGATGCATATCAATGTCTTTACTTTTCTAGCAGCAATTTACCACACAGAAGTGACTGCAAACAAGACTGCTAACTAAAATTTGACATATTGCTCTCTGCTCTAACTAAAAATTATGCTTAAATATGTGCATAAATAAATGTATTATTGGAAATGTTTTATTGAATGTTATGGTGAATGTTAATGAAGGAATATAACTCAGTGTTGGCTGCTTTCAGTTGTGGACTAACGGTTTTTTATATGTTTATCACTCTCTGCAGGCATTAACTTTAAGGAAGTGAACCAAGAAAACAGAAAGGCCGTATTTTCTGAGATACACACATCCATTGACACGTTGGCATTCACATTCGGCAATGTGTGAGTACAATACTTTTCAACACCAATAGATTCTGCTACTTTTTGTGGATGACTTCATTAAATAAATCTTAGAAAACTAACCCTGTTGACAACTCACCCGTATCTGCGTCCTGTTTGCTTTTGTAAATTCAGTGCTGTGCTTTCAGTTCTATAAATCCTAAAACTGCCATGTTGTTTTCTTTTTTCTGTGCAGAGTTTCTGACTTCCTTATGGGAGATGTGGACAGTGGCTCAGGGTTGGGGATCCCCCAGACCAGGAGAACCAGGGTAAGACACAGCACAGATCTTTATTACTTTCCCACTTTGCTTCAAGATAAGCTAAACTCCCATTAAAGCTTTGTATTTACACATAACCATTTTCAAAGGGCTGCCCTTAAAGTAGTATATTTTAAGCATGGCTCCAGTAAAAAACCCTCAAAGACTTGCTTTTTAGTGTTTAATAGGGGCGTTGAAAACCAAGCTGCTTCTGATGTCTCTCTTTGATTCTATGTCTGCCGTTCTCCTTATAATTTGAAATGTCTTTTCAGTCTTTTGACAATCTGGCTGCAGATCCTGAGGGGTTTGAGAATGAAAAAAGTGAGCTTGCAGGTAAGCTTTGAGTTGTATCAGCTTCTCATAATATTTCCCTGTAATGTAATAGCTTTTAATTGCTGCTTTACAGTCCATTTCGTGGTTGTTTTGTAGCTTAGGGGGAGCACAGGGTGTCAGCTTAAGAGTGAGCCGAGTGATTTAGGTTTTGCGCTCCTGAATGCCTGAGGTAGACCCGCCCGAAAACCTCTGACTTCCACCCCTGTTATTTCTGCTGCTTTTTTCATACTGGCAGCTCGTTTTCCCTTCGCTGTCCACATTTCTGACATTCCTTGCCTGTTTAGGAGCAGTGCACTGCGCGATGGGAAACATATGGGCTTTAAGTTGAGTCAGATGCTCAGCAGCTGCAAGAGGTTTTATCACAATATTATGAGTTTAATAAAAGAATCTCCTGTACATGCCCAGCCCAGGCTTTAGGCACACTGTTTCTTGTAACTCACACATCTATTCACACATTACAGTTGAGTTCAGATTTAGTGCTATTATGTGTATTTGTTAATGACGTGTGATTTCATGCGTGTCTCTAGGTCAAGAAGTGTTGTTGTCACGAGAAGAAGAAGTTGACTTAAGATTGCAAAAGAATGACAGCGGGGTGGAGTCTGCCTTACTTTATGCCAAGGCCTGGTCCAAGTACATTAAAGACCTTTTGGCCTGGATGGAGAAACGACTGGCTTTGGGTAAGATCTTAAAACTGTGAACATCTGTATTTTATTGTGTTTCACCACCTTTTTATTCAAACGTCTGATGTTGGGTGTATTCCTTCCAGACATTGAGTATGCTAAAAACTATGCCAAAATGGCCGAATCTGCGAAGACACTGGCCAGTCAACAGGTAGCTAATAACAGGAAATCAAGTTTATTGTCACTTTATTTCAAGATTTAACTTTTTAATCTTGTTTGTACCAGGACTACATGCCTTTTAGTGATATCTACGTTTCAACATTTAAGAACGACATCGAATACAATCAGCTGCTAATACAAACCTCTACGGCTCTCCAAACCAATAAATTTGTACAGGTAAGATTAGAAAGATTACAATAAAGCTTAATATATCACCAGACTGCTTGATTGCTTAACTGTTCATTGTGTAACTGTCCTTGTCCTTTCGTCAGCCTCTTCAAACTCGAAAGAATGAACTGGACAAGTTGAGAAAAGACATCAAGGAACAGTGGCAGAGGGAGCAAAAGAAAATGGTATTTAAAGCATGTCAATTTATGTATGTCACTATGTAAAAGTATTTTAAGTATAAAAGGATTTCTAAATATGCCTTTGTTGGCTGGCTGCTTTATTATAGCTTACCATGCGTTACATAAAGGCTCATTTATTTATTTATTTATAATCCTGTGTCATGTTTCATATTGTATATACTTTCATGTCACATTCCTTCAAATCAACTCAGTATTTATGACTTGTTGGTGTTTTATGTGAAGCAAGAAGCTGATGCAAGTTTGCGTAAGGCACGAGCGTTGAAGACCCAGAGAAAAGAGGAGTACCAGAAAGCCCACTCATCTACAAACCGCTCCCAGGAGGAGACATCTAATGCTGGCAATAAACAGATGGAGAAGAAGAGGAGGCTGGAGGAGGAGGCTCTGCAGAAGGTAGGAAGATAAATGGTATCTAAAATAAATGTTCGGGGCATTCCTACAGGGGGGAACCACAGCAGCCAGCCTTCACCGTGTTGTTTCTGTTTTTTCAGGCTGAAGAGGCCCAGGACCAGTATCAGAACTGTTTGGCTGACGCTGGCGTCAGAAGGATGGATCTGGCCAATGCCAAAAGTACTATCCTCACACAGATCAGAGAGATGGTCTTCCAGTGTGACCTCACTCTCAAAGCAGTGAGTAGAGTCCATTCTTTGTTATATATTAGTTCAAACAGTCATGAAAAAAATAGAAAAGAAATAAAAAATGTAAATGCAATTTGCAGGTTTGGGAAAGGTTTTTGTAAATTGTTTGGTCAAAAGATATGGTATTTTGAATAATGTATGACACTGATAATCCCCTCAAATATTCAGCCCATTACCTTCATAGATTTACTGTTGGATAGTGTATGGAAAATAAAAAAAATTGCTTGACTTTTCACATAGCAGTGGTGAAAGGTTATGGAGAAGTCATGGAAAATTATTGAGGGAAAAAAAAGTGTATGAACCCTGTAGTTTATATTATTTATGGAGGAAAAAATAGTTGAATGTATAAATTATGTCAAAATGATGTAAAATTTTTACAATGTCCCACAAAATATGTTAAAATAATCACCACAGATTTGACCTTTAATCCCCCAAAAATTCCAATACTGCACTTATGGATGACCAAAATTATGTATCGAGATTACCCCAGTTCCAAACATAAATGGGCCTTCACACACAGCACATAAAAGCAGGTCATGTAAATATGGTTTCATTAGAAATAGAACAGAAACTAAAGCAAGGAGAGTGTAGTTTTGGCTGTAAATGCATATATTGTTGTCTCCTTTGTTTATCCGTTATCTGTCTTATCTTTCCTCAGGTGACGGTGAACTGGTTTCAGATGCAGCAGGCCCAGAACGTCTCACTGCCCACTCACTATCAGGCTCTGAGTGATAGCGCCAAACTGTACGAGCCCGGAGAGTGCTACGCAGAGTTTGTCCGAAACCTTCCCAGAAATTTACCTAAAGAGCGTGTGCACTCAGACTCCATCTCCTCAGACAACACCAGGTACAAGGCCCTAACACATTTACATTCTCTGCTGCATTTGTGTCTCCTTTAGGGCTCAGAAAAACTTCAAGACAGTGTTTTGAATCCCTCAGTTACTCCCACCCCTTTTGATATTGTATTGCTCACTGTTACTTCTTCTTTCAGCACAAGGTAACTGTGAGTCATTGCAGGAGGAAGTGTTGAGAGAGAATCAAGGAGAGGCAGAATGCATGCTGAATTTGTTGCCCTTCCTCAGGAAATATCTGTAGCTCAGTTTGAATGCAGCAGGGGAGATTGCGAGCGTGAGAGTTTGGTGTCGTGTTTTGAGCCGTCTACACGAGCAGTGTCAGTCTCAGCTTCCCACTCACAAATGCTATCATTAAGAAAATAAGGAATGCTTTAAAAATGTTCTTAAATGTACTTTATCATTAATGATAAATGTCTGTAGGCTTTAACATTAATCCTTGGCTCATAACATGCTGCTGTTCAATGTCTTCAAGTTATTTCTCTTGTGGGATCCACATGGGAAATACCCATATAGCAAAGACTCTCTGAAGTGAAACATGTTTTCATATGTAATGGGGAATTCAAAGTCTGCATGTAACATTCATTGGCACAGCTTTAGATAAAGTAACATTTAGTTAGACTTGAGTGTTCATTAATCTAAAGGACAGTATTTATATATTTTACACAATTCAACTCATTGCAATATTCAAAAAACATATTTTTTTAAATATCGTGCAGCTTCAAAGCCATATTATACATAACATTAAAGTTATGGGTTGTATAGGCTAAAGCTATATAGTTTTTTATTCTCTTAGGTCTCTTAGGTCTGTGCAGTATATTACAAAATTAGGATTATTGCATTATCAACATGTGCAATATGAATATCACAGACTTTTTAAACTTCCAGTAATGTTAAATCATGTAGATGGGCCAGGAATTCTAGCCTTGTGTGTCAAGATAATCGACCAATCTAAGGTTTAAATCGAATGAGAGAGTTAGTGGCACCGTTAGTGTTAGTGTGACCTGTGAAAGTTACTCTTGGGGTCTATTTTCTGTTTTCATTTTCCTTAACCCAAGGAAGAAAGTCACATCAAAATCACAAAATTCAACCATCACATCCAATATCTAAGGTTTTCTTGATATAATTCAGCCCAGTGTACAAGACCTCAGTATGAACGTTGTTTTCCCCAGGTTTATTTTCAACAAAAGGTCAGTGGGCAGTACTCACTCGTCCCACGGAAACCTGTCACAGGCATCCATCACTTCCTGTGACGTTCTGAGCGGAGACGACGGTGACACCTCCGTACACCGAACGGGTGAGATTAATGAACAGAGGCCGAACTGCACCGACAAACCTCGTACACATACTAAAACGTGTCCTTGTGCTTTTGAGTTACTGATGTGAAGTCACTGAAGAGAGACACTCAAGGCCACCTTTTGTATTTTGAAATAATAATGAGAGAAGACGTTACTATGATGAAACAGCACAGAAAACCACAATTTAGATTAAACTAGACTGAAAATTGTGTCTGTTTCTGTATGAGGCTGTGAGGAACTGGCCACTAGGGACTTGCCTCGTGTTCTGAGTCATGGAAACTGTCTCAGATTATAACTTTAAGGACAGCTGCCATTCCTCTTTGTGGACACTTTGCTCTATTTGTGCCTCACGGATGATTGAATTGTGTTTTGTGCAGCTATGAGAAACCAGGTCCCGCTCAGAGCCTGGTTTTCAGGGAGTCAGGGGAGCCACGGCGGCATGTGCAGTGACTCAGAGAGCGCTGGAGGCAGCAGCGAGTCTCGGTCCATGGACTCTCCCACAGCCAGCCCAGGTAGGTGGATTTTTTAGGATATGTGTGACTGTAAAAACAGTATCTACTTAAGCACACAAATCTGAATATGAACATGTATAGCAAGATCTAGATGTGTCTTTAGTACAGCTTCCTCATTTTAAACACATACCGCATCATTTGGTACTTCCCTCTCGAGCAAAGATTCGTGACACTGTGCAAACTACAACTGGGACACATTTAGCTCTAAAAATACTCACTCAGACTATACTTTATCTCTTTTCTTTGTTGATGTTTAGGAGACTTTAAACGACGGCTGCCGAGGACTCCATCCACTGGGACAATGTCCTCTGCTGATGACTTGGACGAGAGGGAGCCGCCATCGCCCTCTGACAATGGTACGGCATTAGAGCATGTTCATTTGGCTGTGCACACTTCCTCTCAGGCAGATGTGGGCTGTCGAATGTAGAAACTAGCTTTGGCTTGGGTTTACAATTAAAGAGAAGTTAAGGTAGAAGCCCTGGAACTTAAATCTGTAAAGAGAGACAGGTTTTAAAGTGTATTTAAACTGTCCAGCTAAGTTTTGTTAATGTAAATATATTAGTTTCTAGAGCACATAGAAGTGTTTCTTTCTCAATAGTGGCTGTGACTTCAGGTCTGGCAGAAATGGTGACGGAAACAGCCAGTTCTCCTGGTCCTTTCCGAAATGCTCAGATGTCCAAAGCCGCCCAGACACACAGGCTCCGAAAACTACGAGCCCCCTCTAAGTGCAGGGAGTGCGACAGTTTGGTTGTTTTCCACGGAGCAGAATGTGAAGAGGTTTGTAACTTGTTTTTTCTAATATGCAGCCATTCTATTTACTGCACTGAGCTGGTTTATAATGTTATTTCCTTGTTCTTTCATTACCAGTGCTCACTGGCTTGCCATAAAAAGTGTCTCGAGACGCTTGCTATTCAGTGTGGGCACAAGAAGCTCCAGGGCAGGCTGCAACTCTTTGGTATTGACTTTGCCCAAGCAGCAAAAAACAGTCCAGATGGGATCCCATTTATCATCAAGAAGTGTACGTCTGAGATTGAGAGTCGAGCCCTCAACATCAAGGTACGTTTTATCGCTTTTCGGAATCAGTTGAGGCCAGTTTTTGTCTTTAAAGTACATTTTGTGTATTTGGTATCTCTTTTTACCTATAGGGTATTTATCGAGTGAACGGTGCCAAATCACGTGTTGAAAAGCTCTGTCAGGCTTTTGAAAATGGCAAAGACTTGGTTGAGTTGTCTGACCTCTCACCTCACGACATCAGCAATGTCCTCAAACTCTACTTGCGCCAGGTGAGCTTGAACTTTTCCTGACATTTCTTGTAAATAAAATAGCTTTATAGGTTTTTATATTCATTGTATATATTCTAATGTTTGTTTTTCCATGTGTGCAGTTACCAGAGCCTCTGATCTTGTATCGACACTACAATGATTTCATCGGTCTGGCCAAAGAGTGCCAGAGAGTGATTGTGGAGGAGGCTGATATGCGTCAGAACAGTCAGACGGCGGCGAAAGAGGCGCCAAGTGTCGAGCTCAACAGAGTTATGTTCAAGATCCGTGACCTGCTCCGCCAGCTCCCGACAGCCAACTACAAGACTCTGCGTTACCTGATAGCACATCTGAACAGGTAGTGACCGAAAACATACAAACTATTCATCTTTATTTCTTGTCAGTGTTCCATGCAGTGATGCCAGCTCGAGGTATGAGGAAACTGAGACTTCCCTGTAACACAGAGGAAGTAGAGCTATTTATAAATGGGTTTAGTCCATTTTCAAAACTGCTCCAAGTATATACTCAAGAGAATATGCTATTTTGAACTCCACAGAGTGACTGAACAGGCTGAGGAGAACAAGATGACCGCAAGTAACCTGGGCATCATCTTCGGCCCGACCCTGGTCAAACCCCGGCAGACGGACGCCGAAGTGTCCCTGTCCTCTTTGGTCGACTACCCCTACCAGGCCCTGATGGTGGAGTTACTGGTGCGACATTTCCATATGGTCTTTGACTCACTGTCTCTGCCTGGCTCTGACATCACCACGGTGGGACAGGCCTCCCCTAAACTCACCCCTCAGGAGAAGATCCAGAGACTCAGCAGACACTCCACCTCACTCATGGACATCAAAGAGGTGAGGACGGGCTAATGAATGCTCACATAATCTTCTCAACATTAAATCTAGATAGTAGAGTTACTTAATTAACTGCTTATTATTCAGGGACACTAGAATTACCCCACACTTTAAACCTAAAAACTTAGCTTTTTTAGTAAGTTTGCACACTTCTAGAGTTTTGCCCTATTGACAGTCACAGAGGTTGTGGTCCAACTAAAGTCTGTGGCTTCTTTATTGCCTCAGAGATAAAATGAAGTAAAGGCCATGGATTTATGTCTGATATTTGAATGACTTCATAGCATCTTCTCAGTTATATGATATGAGCTTTTGTAAGACAGAAGATCTGGAGTATTCACCTCTTTGTTAAACTTTTCTTGTTCTTGACAGTAACATCGTCGTCCAAGTTGTCTCAGAGAAGCATAAAACCTCTGTAAACAGCACTTTTTACACCAGCGCTTTGATACTGCTGCTTATCCATGACAGTGTAATAAAAAGCAGTCTGTACAGTGCTGTTGTTTTCATATAGAATAGTCTGTGTATTGTGCAAGACAATTATCTGTTCTGAGTCACATTATCTGTCAGATACTACCCAGTTTCAAAAAGATTATAACATATTTTCTAGTGTATTGTGAGCCAAGCTTGATGGAGCCAGAGTCAATTACAAGGTTTAGAGAAAGAGGTCGCACCCTTGGAAAATTAAATGTTCCAAGTTAGTCGTAGACCTACTGATATCACAGTTTCCCTCTTTATAAGGAAAAACTGACCAAGAGTCAGCAGCTCAAAGTAAATAGGAAATATAAAACACACATAAAGTCAGTTAGGCAGATAGAAAATATTAAAGTTGTATTTTGTGACTTGCACAAGCAAATCGTACATGCTTACTTCTCACAATGACTCATATTCCACTGTGTATATTAGTAATAGATTATAAATGCTGAAATAGACAGTTATTGTTTTAGATACACAAACAAGATATGCTGGATACAGATGGAAGTATTAAAAAAATATAATTAGCTGTGTCCAGATTTTCTAAACAGATTTTTTCTTCCCTGCAGACTGCCAAAGTGTACAAACGATACTCCTCAGTGATACCCTCCTCACACATCCTGGGTGAAGTGGAGGAGGTCCAGCCGGGAACAGACAGAACAGCCGACAAACCCAACGGGATCCAGACGTCTACAGGAGCAGACGTCCAGAGGTCCTCGTTAGTGTTCGGCCGTCCCAGCACCACCGCCGTCCCCTCCACCACGATGGCGCAGAAGGTCCAGTTACGAGCCCAGCGGACCAGACAGTTCTCTCGTCCGATCAGCATGCCTCTGGAACGGCTCCCGGCTCCTGCCCACATCAGCGAGAGGAATAACCGAAACACCGCCGCGAACGTCACCGAGCGGGACCCCGTCTCTGAAACGATACAGGAGATACCCGAACCCGAGAAAGTCCGCCAGAGCAGCTCTTCGAGAGTTAGCACGTACTACATCACGCCTTTCATCGACACGCAAACGATGCAGAGGAGAACGTGGGACAGGAAGTACAAGCACTATGACGTTACACCCAGGACTGCTATGATCGTGGCCAACTCTGCCAGCTCTGGGGCACCACCGGTTAAAACAAACTCACCTGTTACTGCTGCTGCCCCGACAACTACCACTGCCTCTTTGGCCCCCACCACAAGCAGCGTCTGCACCGTTTTCTCCAGCAGCCCCTACGCATCGTCGCTCAAGTCTGTGTGGACTAAAAGTGAACTCGATACAGAGAATCCAGACTCTAGCAGCTCGCCAAAACTTCCACTGACTCTCAGGGCGCCCAGGACTCTTCAGCCCCCTCCCGGGACTTTTTATAAACCCCCCGTTTCTATGAACAGCAGAGCGAGGACACTTCCAAACTGGACTACGACCGTTACAACCGTCACTACTACAACCACGACCGCTGCCACCTCGCTCTCCTCCGCTGACCCTGAGCAGGCAGTGACCCCGCCCCCTGCCCTCACAAGCCCCTCACAGACCAAACTCCAATCCCAGGACTCCACAGACAGCGCCATCGACTCGGCCGCCATGTCCCCGCCGCAGTCGCCTCCCCCGAGCAGCCCCGACGACCTCAGCCCCGGCGAGACTAAAGCCGTTTACCAAAGACTGAGACCGCGACGGCTACAGGAGCTCGAACACAGAGAGGCGCATTTCGTCTAAAGCCAAAACATCCTCCTTTTGTAAATAAATCTGAATATTTCTGTGCCATAGTCAATACTGAGAGACATTTTCATCAGAACAGGACAAGTGTTATAATATATTCTCTTTTACTATGGTTGGTCTGCTAAAACAAAATGAAATGATATGGGTTTCACTTTTAAACAAAAAATGCATGAATTTTATATTTATATTAAAGACTGTGATGTTGATAATATCTGTCTATTAAGAAACCTATCATTTCCTGTCGTTGTACTATAATTATTATGAAATTGTATTTTATTATAATCACACAATGCACTTATTGCAGGTTCAAATTCAAATGTTGCCTTAAATGCTAAAACCGGCATCATTTTTATTTTATTCCTCATGGAATATATGGAGGTATTTTAACATAATATTTTGAATTTTAAAAAAGAATTCCTATCCTATAAATTATATCCAAAGTAGTCAGTGATTGGTACATCCTTTTGTCAATAAGTCAATCGTATGTGTTTACGTTCCTTTATAGTGATTCAAAAATACTGCATGTTTGTCACAGTGATTTGTTTCATCACGTTATTGTGGTTTTACAAATGAATGACATGCAACAGTTCTTGCTGCAAATTAAAATGTAGTTTAAACAGTTCTTTTGTGTTTCCACTGGGTTTTTGTTTGTCTTTTCTTTCTTTGTTGAGGTTTTCTCATGAGTCAACCAAGCCTTGTTTCTTTATAACCTGATGTTAAAACTCTACTTAATGACAGTTTTGGTTATAATCCTTATAGACAAAGAGATTAATGCTGTGTCACTGAGGTTTTTGTAGCACTGTTTACCTTTAATGAGCTGAGAATGTGGTTCCCAAACATTGGTTCGGGATCCAGACGTTTGCTGTGGGAGATTTTATTTGGGTAAATTCAGTCAGTAAGTTCAGAAGTCTATAAAAATTTGTAAAAAAAAAAAAAAAAAAAGTGCATTTTGGAAAGTAGTCAAGAAGGACACCCTGCGCAGAATTATCAAAATATAAATTAAAAGGAATAATTTTGCACTTGAAAGAAAGAAAACTAAACACTAAAAACACAAAGAAACAAAAATGGATGCTTAAAAAGACAAAGGAACTGGATTGTTTGGTCTTTTAAATTTTAAAATATGGGTCCCCTGAAAAAAAGTTTGGGAAACACTGAGCTCAGACATTACAAAGGTAGACAGGATGAATTTACTGAAGCTTTAGGTTAAGCTGTTTGTTGTTTTGTTGCACAGTAATTGTTCAAGTGGCATTACAAAGCTCCTCATTAGGAAACAAGACTGACAACAAACCTCTTACCTTCCACCAAAACTATGCATTATTTCCATTTTAATGACATTGCAGCTTAATTGTTGTCTTGCTTTTCAACAAACACTGCTTCCTAAAAGTCACCCTTCTCCAATACCCCTCAGCGTCCCTCTGCACCAGGATCCACCCGCCGATACTACACCCCTAATTCTGCCTCAAAATGGACGACTGTTGTCTTTTTCCTGCCGGCCGCTCCATGTTGAGCTGGAGAGATTAGAGCAATCAGATTAGGAGCGCTGCTGACCTGCCGGCTCCGGAGAGAGTGGCAGCTATGAGACACACGCCACTACTCCACCTTTGCTTAATGTTGTCTTCCATTTGTTTTTAATTGTGAGCCTGTTCTTGTCTGGATTTTACTTTTTGACTCATATAACTTTCAGGTAAGACTTTATGACTTGAGTTATGTTTGATCTTGTTCCAGGTGCTGTATGTTCCTTTTCTATTTTCACTTTGTTTGTGTGTTATTTTTGAACATCCAACAGCGCACTGTCTATTTTTGACTTAAGTTATGTGCGAGGAAGTGCTGTCAGGTGTAATTACTGTTTGTGTTATGGCGTAATTTGAGAAAAGTCAGACATGTAATGATAGTGTATGCTACAGTCTTCTCTGGTTTGTTTTGTTTTTTTCGACTCCTGCATCCACAGTCTGGCTCTAAGGGGTAATCTGCTGTACATGTCACTCTGAAAAACAAATTACTCTTTGTGTTTCTCGGAGGCCATCTGCACATATCCTCTGTATGTGATGGGGATTTGATCAGGATGGTTCTCGGCTAAAATGTCCGTGAAACAGTTGGTTCAAGTTGAATCAAACTTTTGGATAGATCGTGTCAGGTGTTTTCAGTTTATACTTGTTTTTTTTTGCACTGGTTCCACTTTTGATTATTTAGCTTCCAGTCAAAATGGAAATGCTTAAATCAGTATCTTTTTACGCAGCTTTGTTATAAAACAGTAGAAAAGCAGTTCAGAAGCTGAGGATATGTTCCAAACAGAAGTCAGGTCTTGAAGACAAATCAAAGACACTATAATGTGGTACAGTGAGAGTGAACGTAGACACTGATGGAGCTGTGTTTTGTCCAGGCTTGTCTCATGACCCCTTCCAGGGGTTTAGCTGCGGAGCGATGAAGACAGGCTCTCAGATTCGCCTGTTACTGTGGAAGAATTGGACTCTCCGCAAAAGGCAGAAGGTACAGCACGTCCACAGCACTGAATCGAAATAAAAGTGAGGATAGTTTGGTGTCAGACCATACATCTTGGTGCATATTACTCTTTCTGTCCAGATTCGGTTCCTGGTGGAAATTCTCTGGCCTGTGGTTTTATTCATTGGTCTGGTTTGGCTGAGAAAGGCTAATCCACTTTACCAACAACATGAATGTAAGGAACTTCATTAAAGTAAAGTTTTAATTTATTAGTAAAGCATTTGAACCCATTTAATCCCAATGCACTGGCTGCTTTAACAATATCAATATCTATTAAAACAATGAAATACGAGGATAAGCATTTTTTCAGTTTTACTTCTTTGTGATTTAAATGAATAAATATACATCTGCATTTGAAGAAAGAAAATATGAATAACATTTTTGACATTCTCTGGGTCAAAAAAGATGCAGTTTTAAGTTTAAGTTGAGACAAGATTGTGAATTGTAAACATGTGACGTATGGATTAGCTTTTATAACATATGCATAAAGGTCACAACAAAATGATTTACAGGTTTACTTTACAAAACTAACTTTACTTAGTTGATGAGAGCAGTTGTTAAACACTTCTCTATCTTATCATTATGCTGCCATTCACATTTTTCATGTTGGTTACAGTCAGCCTTAAATAAATCTGGTGCTTGTTCAGGTCATTTCCCAAACAAGGCCATGCCCTCAGCCGGGATCCTGCCGTGGATCCAGGGCATCTTCTGCAACGCCAACAACCCCTGCTTCAGATACCCCACCAGAGGGGAGTCTCCGGGGGTGGTCTCCAACTACAACAACTCTGCGTAAGTCAAGATATATTGATAATAGCTGGGTTTGTAATAGTACACAGGTCAGAAGGTGCCAGCAGGTGAGGCTTGGCTGTAACTTTGATCTCTGGCCAGCAAGTATTCTGCACTCTTGTGAAAAAAAAGGAAAAAAATGTGTTTGGAGTGAAATCAGGGAGCACAGGAGAGTCAGGAAAGGGAAAAACATGGAGCATGCTTCAAAACTGGAGAAAACTATAATTCATCTCTGTGTGTGATAAAGATAAACAACCAGAACACAACTCTTCTTTCTCTTCTTGTATGAGACACTTATAAAAAAGAATAAGTCTTCTACTCTTATAATTTTTTCTTAAATAATATAAAAGTAAAAGACAAACAGGCCCGAGCCAGGAACCAGATGTGCTCTTTTTTGTGATTTGTGCTTTACAAGGCATTATGAACAAATTGCTCTTAAAATCATATTACAAACACGTCACACTCAGCCTGCTGTAAGCTTATTTGTCTATATTAAAATACTGTTTCTGTCAACATTTATTCGCAATATTTTCCAAATAATTTCTCTTCTATGAGAATATACAACAAAGAAAATGAACAAAAGGGGCTCCTCTCACCATTTTCTCAGAAAGCGAGAAAAAGGGGAAAATGAAAAGATTTTATTATATTATATTCATTTGTAATTGATCTTTCAGTTTGGCTCAGTTTTACGTGGATCTCCAGGAGCTTGTTCTCAACGACTCCGAGGTGCACCACCTGCGCCGGCTTTGGCACGAAATGTCCTCTTTCTCTAACTTCATGGAAATCTTACGCAACAACCCATCTGTAGTGTCAGGTAAGGCTCCTTCTGACTCATCTTTTACTTTTGTCCTTTTCTGATGCTCAGACGTTTTAACTCATTTAACTTTGTAATATCCAGACCGTGGGACAAAAACACCAGCATAGCCATGTTTGTCTGACTCGATGTGAATCATTTCTTCTCTTTTTTTTCCATCTAGGTCGTGGATTGAGGATAGAAGACATTTTAAAGGACGACGAGGTTCTCACTTCCTACTTATTAAGAGATGCCCACCTCACTGACTCTGTGGTCTACCAGCTCGTCAACGCACAAATACGACTAGAACAGGTGAGATAAAGAAGCTATCCTAAAATTACACCATCTATATTTGTATAACAACATTTTTTGTCTTTTCTTCTGTGATCCAGTTTGCCTTCGGTATCCCAGACCTGCAGCTGAAGGACATAGCGTGCAGCCAGGCCCTGTTGGAGCGCTTCATCGTCTTCCCCAGTCGGATGGGCCTTCACAGTGTGAGGAATGCCATGTGCGCCCTGAGCCAGCAAAGCCTACAGAAGATAGAGGACGTACTATATGCTAATTTGGACTTCTTCAAAATCTTCAAACTGGTCAGTAGTCATTTATACAGACACACATACACAAATCATCGCTGTTGTTTTCACTTATTACTAGTCACAGTTTTTACCGTAACATCAAGTCTGTGTTTATTCGCAAAAAATCATCCGTCTTCACGTTGTGGCAGAAAGAGGCTCCGAGACTCAGACGTGTTTACTGCGAATGAACTAATAGCTCAAATATGACTCAGCAAAGATCGACTTTAAAAAACAGAAACATAAAACTAAGTAACGTCTAACTCAAATAAAAAACATGATCCTTTATAGAAACTTGTACTTTAACGTGAAGTAGCTGTGATTGTAAACGTTATTAAGAGGTTTCCCTGGGTTACCCTCTTCTATACGAGTGTTACGTTGAGCCTGTCAGGTGACTGGCTCAAGCACTGGGCCTTATCCCTCTTGGCCTGCTTCTGTAATGGGCTTAACTCGGCCCCTCCCACGTCCTGGAAGGTGCTCTGTAAGACACTGTGCTGCGTAACATCAGAACTCTTTACTGTATGGCAAAATAAAAAAGAGATTAAAGTGAATGTGAATGAATAAAGGAATCTGTGAAGCACTTTGAGTCCCTTTAAAATCATTGTTACAGAGATTGATACAAAAACGAATTAAATCAATGTAAAAATGAGCTGATATTAACAAATTTACTTTAAAAGTGCCTTCCTATAGAGCTCCAGACGTCACGTGACTCAGTACGTTCGGCCATGTTGGCAGAAAAATACGAGGAAAACATGAGCAGCACCAGTGCAGATCTCAAACTGTTCATTAAGCACTTACATTTCCCTCTATATACTCACTAAACAATAAAGGAGACCAACGTTTTAGCAAAACCCACATGGGATTGTTAACTTTTCATAAATACTTTTCATATCCTACACATAATGCAGTTGTAAACGTTTTTGGCAGGTTATCTGTCCTCAGCTCTCTCATGGAAGTGTGTCCTGAAACTCACCACTAAATTAAATCTGTTGCTTCATATTTTGGGGTAAAAAAAAGTTACATATTGTTGCTGTAAATCAACTTCCCTGACTCTTATCATGCTCCAGACAAATGTTTATTCACAGAGCCAAGATGACACATAAACCTGCAGCTCACAGACATAAATATTAACTCTGTCAAACACTCCAGAGTTACTAAAGCAGGAAGAAATGTTACGTTTTTTAAGGCTTGTAGGTGTATAAATGTAAAATAAAGACACGGTGAATAGTTTTTTGTAACCTGCACCTGGTTTAAAGAGGTTGTTCTGTTCTCTTAGGGTAGGTGTCATTCTCTCTCATTTTCCGCTGCTATATAAAGACAGTATGTGGCATGTACATATTTATAGACTGTGTAGAAATGAGTCACCAGTCGTTACATTTTTAGTCTTGATTTAAAAGCGGGCGCTGAGTTTGCAGTCTTGAAAGTCTTGCAGAGTCTTGAATGAGCTGGAGTTAGTTAATAGACTTGGATCAATACAATGACTCACTCCCTGTTGTCTTTTGACATTTATTTTTGAATATTACTATTATTCAAAGCAGCATCCTAGTTTCCTTGTCGCCTGAATTTCAAACACAATACTTAACAGTGAACAGAGAAGCTGCAGCTTTATTTGCCTGGTAAATTATTGCATTTTCAGCAAAAACTCTCTATAAAAACTGTCTACATCTCGTCCTAAATGAATGTTTTTATTGACTGCTTTGACTTTGCATGGACTACTTGACTAATGTGATTTCAAAGTAACAGTGTTTTTCCTTCAGCACAGATTTTGACTACTCCACCCAGCTCTGTGCAACATAAACATTTACTGTAGGCATTTTAATTCAGCTATAAAACACAGTCTTTTAATTTAGTTGCAGTTTAAAGCTGGGGCAGGCAGTTTATAGGCGAGAGGTGGCAAGAGATGGTTTATACTGTGGTTTGGAGCACTTTAATGGGCTCTGTTTTCACAGCTTATAAAACACATATTCTAAACTGTGAAATTTGTGGTTTTTATCACTAATTTTAATTTTCCCAGGAGTAGAAAAAGCATAAATTTTCTTATATTTGACAATATCATGGTCAATATCAAGTTTTAGTTGGATTTGAACAGGTTTTAGTTGGATTTGAACAGGTTTAGTTGGATTTGGACATGTTTTAGTTGGATTTGAACAGGTTTTAGAAGGATTTGAAAAGGTGTTAGATAGTTTGGACAGGTTTTAGTTGGATATGAACAGCTTTTAGTTGGATTTAAACAGTGTCCCAGGTGTATGTGGGTAAGTTTTAGGTAAAAAAAGGACTTAAACAGATTTTAGTTGGATTTAAACCGGCTATAGTTTGATTTGAATAGGTTTTGGGTGGATTTGAACTGTTTCTAGATGGATTTGAAGAGGTGTTAGTTGGATTTGAACAGGTTTTAGTTGGATTTGAACAGGTTTTAGAAGGATTTGAACAGGCGTTAGATAGTTTGGACAGGTTTTAGTTGGATTTAAACAGCGTCCCAGGTATATGTGGGTAAGTTTTAGGGGAAAAAAAGACTTAAAGGGGTTTTAGTTGGATTTAAACCGGCTATAGTTTGATTTGAATAGGTTTTGGGTGGATTTGAACTGTTTCTAGATGGATTTGAAGAGGTTTTAGTTGAATTTGAACAGGTTTTAGTCAGATTTGAACCTGTTTTGTTAAGTTGCTTTATTATTTTGACTAATAATGCTGTACATATTTAATTCATCCGATAAATTTAACACCATTACCTCTGACCTCTGCCTCGTCACTACGTTCCTCGCTCTCGTCCGCCTCCCTACATCCTCCCTTTCCTATTCCCTCGCTTTCCCTCTCCACCTCCCTCCTCCCTCCTTCCTCTTCGTTCACTAAAATCCAGGAGCGAGGAATGCGAGAGGAAGGATATCTCATGTGCGTGTTTGTCTTGGCATTCGGGGTTTCCGTAGCCCTCTGCTCCCTGGCCCTGACCAGGCATTTTCTAACACCCACTGCTCGGACTCTCTCAAAATATTAACGTAGGATAAAGGAATGCAAGAAGAGAAAGAAAAATAACATTAAGTGGTTTCTGCAAGGTCAGGCTAATTGGGTTAATTTTGGGGAAGCCATGTTGTTATAGAGCCCCAACACTGATTGTAAATTCCTGTTAAACCAGATTTGGATCTTTGTTTGTCTGCAGCCATCGCCAGAGGATGTTTTTAATGCCCACTGTTAGTTATTAATCAAAGAAACAAAGAGCTAGTGTGTTTTCTTTATCTAGATTCATCTCATTCCAACACATTCAGGCGTCTTTTTCCATGTTTCTGACCCGTCTTGTGACTTTTCCTCCCCAGATGCCTCAGGTCATGGACGGCAGCTCCCAGGGCATTGACCTACACTACTGGGGCCGCGTTCTCAAAGCAGCGTCGGAGAATGTCAGAGCCGTAAGTGCCTCGAAGTCCAATCAAAGCCACTTCCACGGCTCTCCAGGCCTCAGAGCTGCAGGATCACGGCCCTAGTATTTTTAGCGAAGCAGGAAACCCCGCTTTTCCGCTGCTCCCAGTTTGAGAATGGCTGAGTTTGAACTGTATGCACATTACTTACTGTAAACGTCGGCCTACTGTATGCGTGGATGATGCGTCTGTGGGTGTTTTTGTGAATCGAGAGGTGTTTGATTCGTCTCTCGTTCAAAGAGACGAGCGGAGGCCCAGACGCTGACAGGTTCGTGTCGTGTGTTTCGGCACGTTCGCCCACTCCCCGGGGGGAATGTGCTCCATCTTCACCTCCGTCAGGGTGAGACGCAGAGGCATTCCTCGGAGGTGACACACTCGTGGGTGGGATAGTCGTATCGCCATGGTGACAGGAAGGCCGAGGAAAAGCTCTCATTACCCACATCTCCTTCCTTTTGAATGAGTGCGTGTGAGAAATAACAAATATGAAGAAGAAAGCAGGAAGAGGGAGTGTATGAACATACCTACGTTCAAATACTCTGTGAGAGATGGACATAGAACAGCCATGAGTCAGATGAGTCATTAAAATATTTAATATGAGTCAAAAAGAAACCTCTACAGTCCTCAGCATCACCAAACCTTTGTCACCTTAGCCTCAGGTGAACACAGAACTTGCTGTTAGGTGTTTGACCAGTTTTTTAACTAAAACACCTTGATTTTGAAGATTCATTGCCCCATACTTAGTCCTATGATGGCCGAAACTTAAACTCTATTTCAATTGTCTCGGTGGGAAGCCAAAGTCTATCTTTGTGAAATTGGCCCAAGAAATGCTGTCCCCGTTTTAAAGGGAAATGAAACATACCTCGGTGCAGCTATTTTGGTTCTATCAATTGGAGGATATTTATTCCACCCCTGACTGTCCCGTCGAGTAACCGAGGCGACAGTCCAACATGTTTGCTTATCTTTCAAACTATTGTTTTCCACTGGTTGTTTATTGTTGGACATTAACGTCATGTGAATTTTGTGATACTCCTTTTTTGTGTGTAACTCACTGATAAAGGTCAAATAGCTTAAAGCTAATAATATACCGAGGAGACGTACACATCATTTATTTCTCCTATTGAAGGCTGGCGACAGGGGACGGCCGTGAGGCTAAACATTATTGAAAAGAGCCATGTTTTATTATAGCAGCTGTAACAGAGTGTAATGAATATCAGCCATAAACCTTCTCCATACGAAAAGAAACATTATATACATGATTCAAGGTTCATAACATGAGGGGTTTCATTCTGCGTCGTTCTGTAATACACTCATCCATCTTGTGTACCATAAACGCTAGTCTGTGCTTGAACCAATAATGAAGTGTTGCTCGAGCTTCTACATTCATTTAACATCCATCACTGAATTGAAAACGAGAGCAGGGTGTGCTTTGAGAGACCAGATGATCACTATTTAACATAATATTTACCCCATAGAAGCATTGCCTCTAATATACAGGCCCTGTTCATGTTCTCAGCCTGACCCTCATTTCTTAAGCCTTGTCTCCAACAAAACTCTCTTGAAATAGAAAACCTGAAGTTACTCCAAACAAGGATCAAAAATGTCTCAACTCTGTGAAACATTTTAGTATTTTGGGCCCTGTAACAGCCTCGTGGGTTTGCAGCAGCACAGTAGGGTGTCTCAGTGCACATTTTATGTTAAAAGTAAGATGTGTAGAGAGTTAAAAGAGAAAGAAGAGCAGTATTCCCTTCTGTTTTGAGAAAAGGAAGTGTTTTCTCTGTATTTCAAGGTGTAAAGTTACATAGTGTTACCTTAATAAAAAAGGTTGCAGTTGCTGTTTCTTCCCATTTTCTCACTTGCTCCTGGGTGTGTCTTGCAGCTGATGGGACGGGACAGTTCTCGGGAGCTGCTCAAGGCCCTGTCCCCTCTGTTCCAAAGCGGGGGTCCGTCCTCCTTCACTCAGCTCATGTCCAGTGTGTCCAGCCTGTTCTGCGGATACCCCGAGGGAGGCGGCTCCAGGGTCCTGTCCTTCAACTGGTACGAGGACAACAACTACAAGGTGTTTCTGGGAGTCAACGGCACCAAGAGCCACAACTATGTCTACGACGAGACCACCAGTAAGTCCCCAAAATACATGCTCAGTTTGATTATTACCAGTCTTCGAGATCAGACAAACAAAAATCTTACAAAAGCACATAATGTTTCTTTGTTTTTGTCATTCTCTGTTGTCATTTCGTCTCCTCACAGCCCCCTTCTGCAACGCCCTGATGGAGACCCTGGAGTCTAACCCTGTCACCAAAATTGTATGGAGTTCAGTCAAGCCCCTGCTGATGGGAAAGATCCTGTACACCCCCGACTCCCCTGCCGTCCACAAGATATTAAAGAGTGTAAGCAGGACCACATCCCGACTCACCCCTGACCTCTGCCGTCTTCTTATGCTTTTTCTATTCACCCTGCGACATTTCCCTCAACATCAAACCCACTTCGGAAAAAAAAAAAAACTGAAGCAATAACTAAGGTTTATGAAGAAAGAATCATTGAAGGTGGTCGCAATGAGAAAAAGATTTATGGTGCAACACTTGAGCATAAAAGGATCTTAAGCTCCATATATTGTACAGCCCTAAGTAGTTTCTAGCTGCACAATGTGTGGAAAACATGTGATATGCAATAATTATGATGTGTCCCCTTTGGCAGAGTAAAAATGATGTTGAATTCTAATATATAAAGAAATTCAGGGCTGGACTACACAATTAGTCCTATTTTGATGGATTTTTGGAAGTTTTTGGGCTTCTACCTCGTCAGAACAAAATGGAGCAGCAGAGGCAGAGGCACACAGACAAAAGGCATTTTAAAAAACCTGGGAGGAAGAGTTTTTATTTTCATTACATGCGAAACAGTTTTGCGTTTGGTCCTTGACCCACTAATACATTTACACCTCTGATTTAAGGCTTTTGATGTACACAAGTCTAAAATGGATGCTGCTTTTGTTGTAGATTAGTATGTAGTATGTAGTGTGCAGCTCTAGTTTGTACAGGCCAATAACTATTAATTTAGCTTAGCATCTAATTTGCAGCTGAGAATTGAAAAACTTTAACTAACCAGTGGTTAAAGTAGCTTATGATATCTCTTATTTGTTTTTTTTAGCTGCCTGTTTGAATAAGCATCTGACTCTTCTTGCTTTCATTCTAACACAGCAGTCCATATTAAAAAAAACAAACCTGTTGAACCCACAAAATCAATATATCATAACCATTGTTAGTGGCATATCCAACCCAGTCAGGACAACAGTGTCTCATGTTTACACTGTATGTCTGGAGGACACGTTCTGACTGTTAACTGTGTCTGCGACAATTGTTAATATCTCAGCCAAGAACATTGCAAATAAATTCTCTGCCTTTATTTGTTGTTTTTTCATAGGCCAACACCACGTTTGAGGAGCTGGAGAGGCTGAAAAACATGGCCAAAGCCTGGGAAGAGCTGGGCCCTCAACTGTGGGCTTTCTTCCACAACAGCGTCCAGATGAATATGATCCGAGTACGGACCGCTCCCTGTTCCAACACACGCCCTCAGTGCACACATGTGTTATATTTAAATACTGATTTAAAATGTTGGCAACACTTCAAACACGTACACATTCCATTCATGCATGATAGAAAAGTTATGTAACGATACGGATGTGGTTCAATTAAAGGTTGAAGCTCTTTGATAACGTTCCAATTATTAAGTCATATATTATGTTCATGTCTCCCTCTGTCTCTTCAGGACACACTCAGAAACCCAACAGTGACACATTTCGTGGACAACAGTCTGGAGGACACTAACTTCACCACAAAAGACATCCTGAACTTCCTGTACAACGGCCCCGAGGAGAAGAGGGAGCCGGGGATGGTCAGCTTCGACTGGAGGAACATTTTTAACCTCACGGACCAGGTCATCCGCATGTTTAACCAGTACGGAGAGGTAAGACTCACACAGTCACCCCGGCTAGGACAAATACTGACTCTCAGGTAATGATTGGCTTTAATTGGCTGTTGTAATAATTGGCCACATGGATAAGTATCCTGATGTGATCAAAGAAACAGAACAGAACAGAATTTAATAATGTCTGAGCTTAGCTAATGCATTATAATAAAACTGCAGGGTTTTAGCTTAGGTTTAACAGGCTTTTTTCTGTTCTTTCATGGTATAATAGATCATGTAACCATCCTGACATATATCATTTCTGTTTTTTGGGTGCATTAGTGAAGGATGAACACACTTTAATGTAAAAAAACAACAACACATATATATACAAGCCACAAACCAATTTGACTGACTGTACATTGTTAAAAAACAGGATTTTAACACAGACCGTAGCTTGTTATTAAAGGTGTAGTGTGTATCTATTCCACACCTGACCTGTGAACAGTTATGGTAGCCCTGCAGGGACACACTGTCGTCTAAGAGCAAACCCAGTGGAAATAGCTTTGATGGTGATTTCACTTGTAAAACAAAATCATTTTAATTCATAAATGCCCTGAACCTTTATACAAGAATGTGTCAAAACAAAACATAAGTGTGCTTCTTTCCCAGCAGTGCTTAGTTTGTCCACTCTAGGCACCTGTACAAACAGTAACAGGAAGTGATAGACTAAAATGGCTCCTTCGCTGGCCTCTGTGGTGCTTTACAGGCCTGTTTTTGATACATACTCCAACATTTTACACTTTTAAACAACTCTAAGCGTATAAATATGCTAATTTGGGGGGATAAAATATTAGCAAAAGTGACAAAGCCTTTTTACTTAAAGGCTATTCAATTGTTATGTAGCCTAGCCTTCCTGTATTTTGAAAAGTCTAATCTATTTTCCCATTTCCTTTACTTCATATTTGCCAAAAAGCACACGTTCCCAGGACTAAATGCTAAAGTCTTTTTGTAAATGCCCCAGACAGGAGCATCAGTCTTCCTGGTCTGCTCCCAGGAGATTGCAGCCAGGTCCCTTTGAAACAGAGAGGGCCACTTAGCGCAGCAATAGAGGCACTTTCCCGTCCAGTAGGTTGAAAGGTGGGGAGAACAAGCCGGCTGTCACCCCCTCCTCGGCCTCCATTGTGAAGCCTTTGATAAAGTGGAGAGTGGATGGGAGTTAGTCGCCCCCTCCTTTGAGTTGGGTGTTGTTGCGTTGTGCGACCGTGCGCATGTGGAATGAAGAGAGGGCAAATGAGTCCGGCCATCCTTCACGCCTTCCCTCTGAGCTCTGATTTAAAGTGGGTTTTGGAGAGAACCCTATCAGCGAAGGCATCTCAATCTGCCCTTTGTCTTCAAGTTCAACTCCGAGAACCTCACAAACAAACCCCGGCAATTTAACCAATTAGACACAGCTGTCACGGAGAGCGGGGACGCAGGATAACTCCCGCTTCTCGCGGGGTCAGCGCTGTGCTTCTCACACTGAGGTCCCATACAACACGTGTTTCAGCCAGGCTCTTTCTTCTGCGCTCATCTCTGAGGGGACGTTATTGTGTTGTGAATGTATGGAGCCATAAGGATGAATGGGAAGCGCTCGGTGGTTTTTCTATGAGCGCTCTGAGGGTATTGTACAGTAAAGTGAAAGGACGCATTGGACATGGTTTACATTGGAGTTTAGGGACAACAGAGCTTTATGCGTGTCTAGAGGGGGAGTTTTACACTGTATTTATGTTTTTCACAGTGAAAGAGCCAGTGAGAAAGTGTTTTTATAAAGTAGACAGAGAGTGTGTAAAATGACATCCATGAACATTACTTGAAATATATAGGACATTTGTGTATACTGGAACTCAATAATGCAATTTTCCACGTCACTAAAGCATTCGGTTGATGGTGATGCTGTTATACAAGGGTGTTATTAATATCTGAGTTTCACTGCATACTGTGATTACTTTATAATTCATTTTACATTTAAATTTCCATTCACAAAGCCATCAGTACTGGCTTAGCATATTAAACACTAATTCACTGGAGAAACATACATTAACAAACATACATTGCTCATGCTGGTTCAATATTAAAAACCTTTTTGTTAATGATAATAACACAGAACTCTGCATAATAATAATAATAATGTGTGTCATGTGTTAAAGTAACTTTTCCGAATAATGAATTGAAAATGAACAGCTTTCATTTGTGTGTGTTTTCTCCTTTAGGCTTTTATAATATTTCTTTCCCTTTTTTGAACTTTTAATGATAAACATACAACACAACACAATCAAATAAATACTATTTATAGACACAAGGACCTTTTCTACAACATCTTTTCTTTCATCTATGCTTTCATAATAATGTATCACACCAATATAATCCTCTTTGCATTTGTCTGTCTTTGAGAATAGCTCCATTGAACTCGGGACCTGTTTTTATAACTGCACAGAGCAAAATAAGCATTTTTAAAGTGGAATCTTCAGTGGAAGCTACTGATACTGTGGCTAAAAAAAGAGGTGGTGTGGAATTGCAATCTACTTTTTTGCCCCTAGATGTCTCCAAAAACTACACAACCCACTTCTAAAGACCAGCTCATGTGAGAATGTAACAGGCTGGACTCATGGATCGTGGCTTTTCATTTTGGATTTTCGATCCTTGGAACATGTCACTTTAATGCCAACTGTTTCCAAATGAGATATGCAGCTAATCCTATTCTCAATCAAATTAGACACGTCATTGTTTTCTCAGAAGAGCTGATCTGATACGTTATCTCTTCCGCTGGTTCTTCCTTGTATCTGTTATTTTATTTCACATATTTTCACCTCAATCCCTCTCTGTCCTCTGCTCACAGTGCATCATCCTGGATAAGTTTGTGCCCTACACCGACGAGTCCCAGATGATCCACCAGGCGCTGCACTTACTCGAACAGAACAAGTACTGGGCCGGCCTGGTCTTCGTGGACATGTATCCCTGGACCACGAAAGTCCCGCCACATGTGAAGTACAAGATCCGCATGGACATCGACGCAGTGGAGCGCACCAATAAGATCAAGGACAGGTCAGGCTCTAATGTCTGCATCGAGCCGTATTGGTCAAGCCTGAAAGGTCAAGGTTTACTATCCAGGATTAATACAGACATGAAAATACTCAAAATGTCATGATAATTTAAAAAGTCATAGATTTCTTTTAAGTATTGATCAAAGTTTTGGAAAAGATATGAATTTTTGATGAATTTTAACTTGTGAAACATGACACTAACAATTATTCCCCCAAAATATTACACATGACAGTCATAATGTTTCTTTCTGGAGCATTAAAAACCTGCTCAGCTTTTTAAATCAGCAACAATCTAAGCTTTTACTTAGAAAGACCTGCTGTTTAATAACAAAATAATTACATTTTGGTCATTTTTTCCATCATTTTGCTCATACAGTTTTGGTTAAAGGCTTTGGATAGTTTCTAAAAAATAATTGAGGTAAAGATTATAAGAACTCTATCTCTGGGTCTATCTTGGCAATTTTGGCCATACTTTTCTTTTTAATAAATATAAACAAACAAATGCCCTGGTACACACCCTGAAGACCTGGGGGAAGTGTCTGGGGAGAGGGGGAGGCTGGGTGTCTCTGCTTAGACGGTTGAATAAATAATAAAAAATAAAACTTCTAAATCAAAGGTTGAGTAAGTTCTCGCTGTATCTTTGGATCTAGAAGACTTATTAATGATTATTTTTATCTAAAAGGTCTGTTTCCTCTTTGAATTGGTATCGTCATGTTCCTTCTATTATTCAGCTCCATACTTCTGTTAGTCTGGTGTTGTGGAGAGAATTATTCACTCAAACTTTACTCATTTATGGCTACAGTGTGCTTTTTCATTAAACATACACATGACCCTGAGCTGTATTTTTTTTACCCTTCCTGTCTTTAATACCCCCTTTTTACAGTATGCATACATGTAGAATATAAAGTACATCTTGACTGAAGGCTGAGACATAAACCGAGTGCAGTAATTCTCGTTTCACGTTGTTACCGGTGCATTAACGAGGCTATTTTTCACGTTTCCCAAAGGCGAAAATCAAAGCCCTCCATCTGGTCTCAATGTGTTTCCATAGTTTCTCGGTGGTTCTATATATTAACTCAATACCTGGCCTTTTATCCTCCTACTCGGGGCCCTGACATGCTTTTTCCTGCATCTTTGATCTCTCATTCATAAACAGACTCCATGTCAATAGCTCCTGAGGTGAACAAACACTTGGAGCTGTTTACAGCGCACCAGCCGGCTGTAATGGACCCTGTGGGAGTCCAGCTTCTGTACAATTGAATCATCAGATTGAAGAAGGTTTTGCCTCTGACTTATTCTCTTAAGCACAAGCACTACACACCTGTTGAATGTGGCATTAGAGATGTGTCTTTGATGTTTTATTAAAACCTTTTCAATACAGGAACTCCAAAGCTTCTCTGTGGAGTTGAACTCTTGCACATGTTTAAATAATGAAATCATCCACCGAGGGCTGCAATTGACTTTGTTGTTTCTGTGTGAAGGTACTGGGACCCCGGCCCCAGAGCGGACCCTTTGGAGGACCAGAGGTACATCTGGGGGGGCTTTGCTTACCTTCAGGACATGATCGAACATGGCATCATTAAGCTTCACACGGGGAACGACTGGCCCCTGGGGGTCTACGTCCAGCAGATGCCGTATCCCTGTTACGTAGACGACCTGTGAGTAACGTTAGAGTGAAGGAAACCCACTCACGCTTCCATCATTTTCTACCTGAAAGTTCACTAAGTTTATACAACCGTCAGTTTAATGGACCTGTACACCCGCATTCAGTCTCAGGGTCATCCACTTATCTCACTGGCCCCTTTCAAAGTCAGCCTTGGTTCTTCCTTTTTCAGCTCCACATTAAGCGCAGAGCAGCCATTTTGAAGTGAAGTGCCCTCAGTGACTAATTGAGAAATGTGTTTTTAAAAAGTGTTACATTCAGGTTATATTACTCCATGAATACAACGAGTCACTCATTATTATCTAGCTCTTCTTTTAAAATAACAATGTATTTAAGATTAAGTAAGTCTAACTCTAAACTACTCTACTCTATACGGTGCTATGCTATTATAGTACTTTTCCATCTTATGTTCAAACTGTCCATTTAATATATAATGCAACACCGTACACCATACAATACACTTTACAAAGCTGACAGATAAACATTCACTGTGACATTAATTCTCCTACACATTCATGACTTTGGACTGTGTGCGCATTAATAAAATATAAGAAGAGGAACCAAAAGTGCAACACTCTTTGTGCTCCCAGCTTCATGATCACCCTGAACCGCTGCTTCCCAATGTTCATGGTGTTGGCCTGGATCTACTCTGTGTCCATGACTGTCAAGAGCATCGTGTTGGAGAAGGAGCTGCGCCTCAAGGAAACTCTCAAAACCATGGGTGTGGACAGCGGGGTCATCTGGTACACCTGGTTCATCGACAGCTTCATCATGATGACGGCCAGCACTGCTCTGCTCACCTTCATCGTCATGGTGAGTGTTTTGGTTCGTGTTTGGTCTAACGTCTAATGGTGCCCTCTTGTGGAGCTCCTCTGAACGTGTTTTTTTCTCTTCAGGGCGGGAAGGTGTTGAACTATAGTGACCCTCTGCTCGTGTTCTTCTTCCTGCTCACGTTCACTGTGGCCACCATCATGCAGTGTTTCCTCATGAGTGTGTTTTTTAACAAGGCCAACCTGGCAGCAGCCTGCAGCGGCATTATCTACTTCACTCTGTACCTGCCTCACATCCTCTGCTTCGCCTGGCAGGACCGCATCACCAGGAACATCAAACTGGCTGCTGTATGACCCTTTTATATTCACTTAAAGGAGCATATATTTTAGATTAGACTATTTACTCATGTAGTGCTCATAAAAAGAGGAATTTATTTATTTATAAAGCCACACTAAATAGAGTTCAAGGGAGATAGCAAACAAATCTGGCCCTCTTTCATATTTGCTTACACATAAAAACCAAATTCTAGCTTTTGTGTGAAAACTACTTCTCTTCTCTCTTCTATTTAATTTAAATGTGCTGTATTTTTTCGTTAGTAAATAGAAATTGGCCAAGAGTTAGGCACCAAAAATGTCCTATACATGTAATCAAAGAATGAAAACAATAAACTCAGACGGCATTGTATAAGAAATAAACCAGTTTTTTATTAACAGGGCTATGAATAGTTTTTAGATTTTAGTTTAAGTTTTAGATTTTCAAGAGGGGGTTTGTGGGATATAGTAACCACAATTGCATTTGGAAAAGCTGTTAAAAACTGCAGAGAAAAATCTAAAATCAAAACATATTCCTAATGTTTTGTTTGCTCAGACTGCTATAATAATCTCATGATCTTTTGGATACTACAGTAGTTTGTGTATATGCGACACATGTCCCATTCTGCCTTATCCTTCCTCAGCAAACTCATTAAGGAGCTCATAATCATTAATTACTTAATGAGTTTGCTGAAGTGAGCTTGACTTTACTAACCCTTTCTTTCTAACTTTCCTAATTACACTTTGGAAGTTTTTATCATCTAGTATTAGGCTCTCAGTGCTCACCCCATGTCCCAAAATCAAAATACCTAAACTATTTTACACTGTAGGCAATAATAAAAGCATATGATAGCACAAGAAAAAGCAGAATCAAAGTTAAAGTCACTTTGCAGATTGTTTGGAGACTAATAAAACTGTTTCTCTGCTGTTCTAGAGCTTGTTGTCTCCTGTGGCCTTCGGTTTTGGGACCGAGTACCTGTCCCGTTACGAGGAGCAGGGCCTGGGTCTGCAGTGGGACAACATCCAAACCAGTCCCTTAGAGAAAGACACATACTCGTTCTTCACCTCCATCTTTATGATGGTGTTTGATGCTGTCCTCTATGCTGTCCTGGCCTGGTACCTGGACAATGTCTTTCCAGGTTAAAAAAAACTCTTAAATACATTTCTATTTTTGTTCTTAGATTAACTTAAACTAAGAATTATGTAATATTTTCTCTCTACAGGACAGTATGGCATTCGACGACCGTTCTATTTCCCATTGCAGCCTTCGTATTGGCAAAGGCCGACACCGTCATACACAGAAATGACACATCAAGGTTAGTTACGCAGCATATGATATCCTCATACGTCCTCTACCGATTTGTGCTCGTGGCTCTGCAGCATATTACAGATGAGAAAAGCCTGAGTGGGAGAAGTTGTAACCTTATCCTTTGCTTCAAAACTAATTGGTCCTGTCCAGGGCATCTAATTCCCTCAGTAGTTTGCTGGAAAGGTCAATATAACATACATAATGAGACAAGGCCCCACAAGAAAAATGGCCTTCCTTGTGTGGAGCAGTACTCAAATATAGAAGCAGTGTAAGAATAGCAACACTTTTTTTTTTGCCTTTTTAAAATGATAAAAACTTCACAGTGCTTCAGTATGCGTCTATATTTCAGATATTGAAAAACAAGAGCAAGAAAACGTGGAGAAAGATGCAGAAAGCAGAGGCACACCAGAGATGTACGCCTGCAACGGCTCAGGAAGCAGGAAAACGTGCAAACACCAGAGTAAGAGGGATCGGCTGGCGAAAGAACGGGAGCTGCTGAGGCAACACGAGGAAAGTCCACATCTGGAAGAGTGTGCAGAGTCTGGCAACGAAGGTAAAAAAGAAAAGACGGAAACTCAGAGGGAAGTCAAGTGGAGATGGGCTGGATACAGGAGAGATTCAGAGTATACTGAGGACACCTAGTGGACTCAGAGAATAATGCACCACAAAAAAAACTATTAAATTCCATTTGATTGAAATAATAATTACTTAAAGCAGATTAAAGCAAGAGTATAAAAGGGCACATTGTTCGGTCTTTTGAGCCAAGCACTTAGTGAACTAGTCTTGCTTTTACATTATCACTACAGACAGCTACAGAAAAAAATAATTTCCTGAAAAAATCATGTCATCCACAAAAAAAGGAGTTAAACAATCCAAATATAATTTAAACGCTGAAGAAAACCATGCTTTAAAGACATAATATGCAGGTGTTTTATTAAGAATTAAACTGATCCTTAAATGGTGGACACTACACAGAAGAATATAAATGTATCTGTGAACACATTGCTCTGGATTTCACTGCTCTCGGCCAAAAACACACCAAATCTAAACATCAAGCAGCTCAAGTTAGTTTTAAAAGTCAGAGTGAGCCTGTTTTTGTATTTTACTGATGAGCACTAAAGGAGAGGCTGTGCTTTAGGGCAAGCTTTGTTATTTTTTACAACCATTGCACTGATCTTGGATATTATTCTTTTAAAAACAATAATATATGTTCCTATTATATCATTATAATATGACTAATACTTTTGGTTGGTATGTTTTTTACATCTAATGCCACTTGTAATTGGGATCTCTGGGACTGTTTCCAACCTAAACTTAGAAGAAAAGATGAAACAATGACTCATAACTAATTATCATTTGTAGGTGGTAAAAAAAAACTCTTTATGCATAATCTTGGTGCATTTGCTTGCCTCATTCAGGTCAGCTGTTCTTTGAGCGGGACCCAGATGGCCCTGCGATGGGAGTCCAGATTCAGGACCTGGTCAAAGTGTTCGATGGAAGCTCTCGTCCAGCCGTCAACTGTCTCAACATTAACTTTTACGAAGGACAGATCACGTCTTTCTTGGGACACAACGGAGCTGGAAAAACCACAACTATGTAAGCCATTTCTTCCTATTACTACATGCTTCCTCGTACAATAAGGAATTCATATTATATCTGGTGACCTTTCATACATATAGCTTACATTTTTTTCCATTTTAGTTCCTTTAAAACTGCTTATTGAGTAAAATGACCCACATGCACACTTGAGGAGTCCTGTAATGCATTGTGTTGCTGTTTGTGTGCGTCCAGGTCCATCCTGACCGGCCTGTTTCCTCCTACATCTGGTACAGCCTACATCAACGGGAGAGACATCAGAACTGACATAGACATCATCCGTAACTCTTTGGGGATGTGTCCGCAGCACAACATCCTCTTCAATCAGTAAGGCACAAACAGACCAGAAATTATGGATTTTCTACACTGAAACTGAAAAAAAAACTCAAAATGATATGGATTTATACGCTTATATTCAACTTTTGTTTTTAAAAATGAGTTCTTAAAGGTTAGGATGTGTCTAGCAGCTTGAAGGCGATATAGATTTTGTGTATGCAATCAATTCCCAGTTGCAGAGTAGCAGCAGCTGTCTTTATCGCAGCAGTCAAAACACTGTCAGACTCCATACTGTTCCTGCTTCTGTAAACTTTGGCGCTTGCTTTACTTTTATTCGTGGCAGTCTCACAGTGGAGGAGCACATCCTGTTCTACGCGCTGCTGAAGGGTCGGACTCGGGCGGAGGCTGAGCAGGAGGTGGAGGACATGCTGATGGACCTTGGTCTGCCTCATAAGAGAAACGAGGAGGCTCAGAACCTCTCCGGTAAAAAAAATAAAATAACACCTGTTCAACACATTCAGCTTTCATCTTCACCAACGTGACAGATGACACTTGTGGTGTTTGCAGGCGGTATGCAAAGGAAACTGTCTGTTGCCATGGCGTTCGTCGGAGGGTCAAAGGTTGTCATTCTGGACGAGCCCACTTCAGGAGTCGACCCCTATTCAAGGAGATCCATCTGGGATCTGTTACTGAAATACAGAACAGGTAAAAGATGAAGGGCACACATTAAAACAGCAGTCAACAAAATCTTTTCTCAACCTTCATTAACACAGCAACCCTGCTTTTATTATTTATTTATTTATTTATTTATTTATTTAAAACTGAACCAATTCACCTCATCAAAATACCAGATATCGCATTAAAAGAAAGTTGGGAGGTTACTTACTTACTTTGAGCTCAGACTTCAATGTTAGGCCGAGACAATCTTGCATTTATCTCCATCTTGGGAATGCAGTATCAATAATTGTCCCTTGCTTCCCTTTTCTCTGTCTGTTTTTTTTAATTTGTGCTCTGTAAGCCATCAGACCCAGTGCTAGATAGTGACTTTCCCAGTAAGATATATTAATTTAATTTTGACAAGCCATGTACACAGCTAATGGAAGTCACCTTGTTTCAAACGGGAGCGATCAAATTGTTTTAAAGCATGTCAAACCTGATGTGACCGTGCAGGACGTACAGTGATCCTGTCCACTCACCACATGGACGAGGCCGACCTGCTCAGCGACCGCATCGCCATCATCTCCAAAGGACAACTGCACTGCTGCGGATCTCCTCTGTTCCTGAAAAACTGCTTCGGAGTGGGTTTTTATCTGACGCTGGTGCGACGCATGAAAGATCTGAGGAAGAGAGAGGTACTAACTCTTCAAAAACTGAGACGACAGAAGATGAAGAGCAGCTGGTTCTGATTGAAATGTGGTTGTGTGCTGTTTCAGAACGAGTGCGACTGTAGCTCAGAGTGCTCCTGCGCCTGCTCCATATGTACTGCATACAAGGACCAGTCTCAAAACCAGTCCCAGCATCAGGACAGAGTTATGGAAGGTAAAATAATTCAAGTTTAACATCTACTTGTATACCTTTATCCTCACAAGGACAAATCTCAAGTGATCACTTCTTTATGTCAGCAATTGAAATCTGTTTAGAATTCATGATAAGTCCCACTAATCCGAGTCAAAACAGACATTTATAATTTAGAGCTGATATTGACCCATGTGCTTTTCCTTGATTCTGCCCGAGGATACTGTCCTTAAATGCACCACCACAAACTTTCACTAATTAACTCACAGTTTCTTCCACAAAAAAAGCTGTCCTCCTCTGTCCTTGTCCCGTTCCTTCGTCTCTGACTCTCACTGCTCCGTTTCATGTTTGTGTCTCGTTGCAGGGGACATAGAGAGCATCACAGGCCTCATCCGCCATCACGTCCCGGAGGCTAAGCTCATCGAGAAGATCGGGCAGGAGCTGACTTACCTTCTGCCCAATAAGGGCTTCAAACACCGAGCGTATGCCAGTCTGTTCAGGGAGCTGGAGGAGACGCTCGCCGACATGGGCCTCAGCAGCTTCGGCATCTCAGACACATCATTAGAGGAGGTAATATTCAGTCTTTTTTCACTTAGGGTCGTATAGGGACTTTTAACATAAATCCAGTACCATTTTAGAGTTTAAATGGACTTTGTTGGGACTGTTCTCTTATTGAAAGTCTAAAGGTGGAGGTAAAAACTCTCTCTGAGCTTATATTTAATGCATCAGGACTTCTGAAAGTTAAAGAAGTTCTTCATTTCTTTCCAGATTTTCATAAAGGTCACTGCAGACGGAGAAGCAGCGAATAATGCCACCACCGCCGGTAAATACCACCAGTGATATACCGCGTGGCCTTTCCCCTGAATTGAGTTTGTGACCCGTTTCTCTGTGTGTTTTTACTAAGCTCCCGTTGCTCTGTGTTTCCCAAAGTAACTCCGACACTTACCGTGTTTTTACGTTCACCTGTGTCATTTTAACCCTGTAGTTGTTTTGTGTCTGTCCTGTGTGTTCTTCCTCTAGAGCAGTGGATGTTACTGCAAAGAAAAAACAGCCGAGTGGCTTCAGAGGAAAATGAAGGTCAGAAAACCATTAGAGCGCAGCCTACTCATCAGAGCTTTATGCTTTCCTTATGAATCCTCCTGGGTCCATCAGTGTGTCCATTAAAGTGCTTCTCAGATACGGATTCGTCACATATTCACTTTATAATGCCTTTTATGTCACTGTAGTGCAATGGTTATAATGACCCATACATTTAATTCAATGCAGGTAATAATGCTGCTTTAATATATAGGGTTATGGAGATTTTATCCAGTTTAACATTCATCTATGACCCATAGAGTTCACAAAATTCATATTTGAATCAATATACTGTATTTTTCACAACAAGATTGAGGCTGGCTCTCAGTCTGGCCAGTAATCTTATTTTTTTTTCCATAATTTTCCTATTTTGAATAAAGAACTAGTCTAGTCTGTACGTGGTTTTCAGGTGGATTTCAAGGCAGGAGTAATAAAGGCACAGATTAAACAGTTTCAGGGTGTGACTGGATAAATATACAACCAAACAAATAAACAAAACATCACATTAAGACTGAGTGGAAATCTCCACGAAGGGAAGTAGCACCCAACTCCATCTAGTGGTAGAAAGTGATATAACCAGCTCTTCACAACTGAACTTTCAATATCAGTACAATCTGTCTTAAATATTACTTTGTGTGACTTTCTGCTTCCTGCATGCTTTTTTATGACACCACACTGCTTTCTTACATTCATGATGCATCAATTACCTGTTTTGTTTCAATATTATATTCATTTAGTGTTTAATGTGTGTATTATTGTCAACCACAGATCACAATGGCGTGGGCACTAGCCACGGTGCGTCAGGCAGCAGCGCCGGGAAGGGCTCCAGACAAGTCAAAGGCACCAGGCTGATCCTGAAACAGTTCTTCGCTTTGTTAATTAAAAGGCTGCACCATGCGACACGCAGCCGCAAAGACTTCCTGGCCCAGGTACAAGAACCTCTACAACGTCTCTTATGGACTGTTTTTGAAATATTATAAGGAAGTTCACGTTTTTTAACCCTTGATTTCAGATTGTGCTCCCTGCCAGTTTCGTCCTGATAGCTTTAATCTTTACTATGATCGTCCCTCCGTTTGGAGAGTATCCTGCGCTCACACTCAGCCCCTGGTTGTATGGACCACAGTTCACTTTCTTCAGGTCAGACAAACAAAAAACAAATCACAGTCATTGTATAAACATATCTTGTCAGTGTTGATGCTACGTTTGATGTAATACTTTTGTCTTTGACTTTAGTAATGAGCAGCCACACGATCTGAGGATGAAGCGGTTCACAGAGCGTTTGTTAAACCCACCGGGACTTGGGACGCGCTGCATGGACGGAGACCCACTCGGGTGAGGAACATCGTTAAAGAGGTTTCACTGTGAGGGAATGGCACATATAGGACTCTATATACTGTCCATGAGACTGTAGTGCTCAAGCTGACGTCTCTCTTCCAAGGCCAGATGTTACGAGAGGAAGCCCTGGACCAGTCTTGATTCTGATTTTTGTCCAGAAAACATAAAACTGTATCAAATATGTTTATGTGAGACATTAAAAAGTAGGACATTATTTACTCTAGAAAAAAATATAACAATGAAAAGACAAAAGGTCAGTTCTGAGTTAACATGAAGGTATTTAACATGACATTTTTAAGGTGTAATGTACAGGATTTTCATAAAAATGTATGTTTATAAAAAAGCCTTTTTTTATACATGTGGCTTAGAAAATGGATACTAATCAATCTGTGTAAACCAACTGTACCTGCCTGGAACATTTCTGCTTTTTGGGTTTGTAACTGTGAGCCAGTAACACAGACAAGAAGAAAATGAATCCAAACAAAATCATCAGTGATTAGATTTAATTTAAAAGCCAAAAACCTGAATTTGACTTTGAGAGGATACAGCATGGAGCTAGGTTTGTTTTCCTGGAAATTTAGAACAGAATGCCTTGAAGCACGCATTAAGAGTGTTATTTATGTGCACGTTACTATATTAAGAACTCTAAACAGTGTAGAATTACTTTAACCTGCTTCTATGTCGTGTTTTTCCAGAATGGCCTGTAGTAACGAGACGTCCGAGTGGGTCTACCCCGAGGTCTCACCTGAACTCACCAACCTGTTCGAGAGCCCAGAGTGGACACAGAGGAACCCCTCGCCCTCGTGTGAGTGCAGCAGCAGTAAGAAGCTGACCATGATGCCCATCTGTCCCGTCGGAGCAGGAGGGCTGCCCCCTCGACAGCGGCTGGAGCAAACAGGGGACACAATGCTGGATCTGAGCGAGAGGAACATCTCTGACTACCTGGTCAAGACCTACCCCAGTCTCATCAGAACCAGGTGGGCTTCAGGGCTTTAAACTACAAACGTTAATGATCCAATGTGCAGTATTTTTGAACAATTGATTTAGTTTAATCAATTAAATATTTGTTTTTTTACAGTTTGAAAAGCAAATACTGGGTCAATGAGCAAAGGTAAGGTAGACTTTGTATTTTCCTGATTAAATGTTACAGCACACATGTCAAACTCAATGCAATGTTTTATGTGGCCCTTCTATACTTTTAGTATTAGTATTTTAGTATTTTTAGATATTTTGGCACTTTAAGACGTTTTAGATTGATTTGAAAATAAATAAAATCTGTTCAAATCTGACTAAAACCTGTCCAAATCCATCTAAAACCTGTTCAAATTTAACTAAAACCTGTTGAAATCCATCTAAAATCTGTTCAAATCTGACTAAAACCTGTCCAAATCCATCTAAAACCTGTCCAAATTTAACTAAAACCTGTTGAAATCCATCTAAAATCTGTCCAAATCCAACTAAGACCTGTCCAAATCCATCTAAAACCTGTTCATATGAAATAAAACCTGTTCAAATCCATCTAAAATCTGTCCAAATCCAACTAAGACCTGTCCAAATCCATCTAAAATCTGTTCATATGAAATAAAACCTGTCCAAATCCATCTAAAACCTGTCCAAATGTAACTAAAAACCTGTTGAAATCCATCTAAAATCTGTCCAAATCCAACTAAGACCTGTCCAAATCCATCTAAAACCTGTTCATATCAACTAAAACCTGTTCAAATCCATCTAAAACCTGTTCATATCAACTAAAACCTGTTCAAATCCATCTAAAACCTGTTCATATCAACTAAAACCTGTTCAAATCCATCTAAAACCTGTTCATATCAACTAACACCTGTTCAAATCCATCTAAACCTGTTCATATCAACTAAAACCTGTTCAAATCCATCTAAAACCTGTTCATATCAACTAAAACCTGTTCAAATCCATCTAAAACCTGTTCATATCAACTAAAACCTGTTCAAATCCATCTAAAACCTGTTCATATCAACTAAAACCTGTTCAAATCCATCTAAAACCTGTTCATATCAACTAAAACCTGTTCAAATCCATCAAAACCTGTTGAAATCTGATTAAAACCTGTTCAAACCTGTGATAACTTTTGTAAGACTCAAATAAAGATGAAATGTCACATTCAAAATTTCATAAACGCTTCCACTTTTAGTTTGACATTGTGATTGTTCCTTAATATAAATACCTTTGTGCTCAGATATGGAGGTCTGTCCGTCGGAGGCCAGCTTCCCATTCTGGACGTGAAACCCAGAGACATCCAGGATGCCTTCTTTCAGCTGGGACGGATGCTCAACATCACAGGGGTAATTATTCCTCTACTGACTCCATGTTAACTTATAGACTTGTATTTAACCTGTTCCTTACCTTTGACAGGGTCGCTTTTCTAGAATAGCCATGAGGGACATCGGGCCTTTCTTAAAATACATGGAAAGTGAATACAACATAAAGGTACGGCTGCCATTGTGCTCTGAATACAACAGGGGCACGCTCTAGTGACAGTGACTGATGGCGGTAATTGGTTTAATACATCAGTGTGTGCTCCGGGGTTGTTCTCATTCTCCACATTCCTCACATTTGTAGACAAGACTGTAATTATCTCGTCGGGTTGAAGTGACGAGTGTTCATTTGACTGCTCTGCTCTGCTCCGACAGGTTTGGTACAACAACAAAGGCTGGCACGCCATGGTGTCCTTCATGAACGTGGCCAATAATGCCATTCTTCGGGCTTTTCTCCCTCCCTTCACGAAACCTGTGGAGTTTGGCATCACGGCCGTCAACCACCCTCTGAACCTGACCAAAGAGCAGCTGTCTGAGGTCACAGTGTGAGTGCCACCAAGACTCTGGCTTATTTGAATCTGATCATTGCATTATTACTTCTGTACACATAATGAAGCAGCTTTTGAAACCGGAAAATCAGGCAAAAGCTGAAGTTTGTTTGAAAAAATATATATATAAACATATCTGACTTCTGCTCTTACTGCTAGTTTAAATCTTTAATGGGGAGAAATGCTTTTTTTTTTAAAATAAATAATTACTTATTTTATACAACACTATAACAACACACTTTTAAGCAGCAGTAGAGATGAATAAACGTCAAGAATACTTTAATGATTAAACAATTTATAAATGTTAATATAATTTTACAATGTTTTTTAACTCAGTGGTGATTATTAATGTAGGAGTAATGCTATGTTAATAATGAAGAAGTGTTTTGATGTGTACGCTTTGATTAATTTATTTACTATTGATTTAAATGGTGTGTTTTTCTGTATTCTGTATTGTTGTTGTGCATAGAGGTCAATATTTCAGATTCAAATAACTGAGGCAGATTATTTATTATTAACTCTCTGGATGTTATTCACACATTGTCATACCATCTCATTATCGGACTCCCTTGTTTTTAACGCTTATTAATTCATATTGAAAGAAACTAGTGTTGAAGTCAAGACCACACTGACCGAGAGCAATAGACACCAGGGAACAGTTTAAAACCAAGTCCAACCTTATTCATGGGTTTGTGTTTTGGTGAAGAAGGCGGGATTAGAGCAAGATTTTAATTGAATATAAAATGATTGAGGTTTTCATTCAGTCCCAAGAACAGAAATGGTCTTTGTTGGACTTGGTTGATCTTGGTTGGTCTTGATGTCCGAGACTGAGACCAGATGGAGTAAAAATGATTTACAGACCAAGACCTTTACAAAACGGTCTAAAGAAAGGTCTCAAGACCAAGACCGGTCTTGGGTACGACATCATGAATATAAAGACATTATCATATTAACATTAAAACAAAATGCTTCACATAACATTATATTACATTAAATTACTTAAGCATTTCTTTCCACTGTGGTCACATGACTCTAACACGTTTCCTCTTCAGGTTGACTACTTCAGTGGATGCAGTGGTGGCCATCTGTGTGATTTTCGCCATGTCCTTCATCCCGGCCAGCTTCGTCCTCTACCTCATCCAGGAGCGAGTGACCAAGGCCAAGCACCTGCAGTTCGTGAGCGGGGTCAGCCCCTTGGTTTACTGGGTGGCCAACTTTTTCTGGGACATGGTACGAGATCTAGACTTAAATTAAAGATAATAATGAGAGATTTACCTCTAATAAGTCTTTCTTTCTTCAGCTGAACTACTGTCTTAGCACGGCTATGGTGGTGGGCATTTTCATGGCGTTTGACAAGAAGTGCTACACGTCACCGTCCAATCTTCCAGCGCTAATAACACTTCTGCTCCTCTATGGGTAAGGCTCTGTTTAGTTTAGAGTCTGCTTCACCATTAAAAATTAAATAATGAAGCACAAAGAGAATAGAAAAGGCGAGACTGATGCACGGAAAAAGCACCCAAAGGGCCTTATTAGGATATTTCACTCGCTGAAAAAACCCCATTTGTTACAGAGTGTGACAAGTGGAAGTGAATAATAACCCCTCGGAGGCAGACGATGCACACGTGAACCGCTGAAAAACGTTGACGGATGGACTTTTTGTTTTGGTAGGTGGTCAGTGACACCCCTGATGTATCCCATGTCCTACATCTTCAACGTCCCGAGCACAGCCTATGTGTCTCTGTCCTGCATCAACCTGTTCATCGGGATCAACAGCAGCGCCATCACCTTCATCCTGGAGCTGTTTGAGAACAACCGGGTGAGAACAACACTTAAAACACACACAAAATCACACATTTATGGCTTTACCTACATGTTTACATCCATTTTTACTCTTAAACACTCCATTTTCAACATGTTGTGTGAAGGATACCACTCTTTTCTGGAGTTTTGCAGGACATTATGATTGTCACTGTACCAAATTAAACAATAGTCGAACAAAATGCCCACAGTAACTCACACATATACTGTATATGACGTCTGTGGTTTTTCTTTTTGCCCCACGGCTGGGTTTTTCTCACCCTTGTGGAGGTCTAAGGACAGTCTGTAAACCCCCTGGAGTCAACTATTTTGTTATAATGGGCTAAATTATTGATTCATTCATTATTTTCGATTGTTTATCCTTCATGGGTCGCTGGAGCTGGAGCCTATCCCAGAGACAGACACTGACAGATCACTATTCACTCTCGCTACTAATAAAGTGAAACTCCCAGTAAGAAAGAGACGACATAGAGACTCCACACAGACTATTAATACATTTAACACTGATCTAAAGATAATGGTGGCTAAAAACAAAACAAGACATTTATCTTTTTGTTGTTAATGTATAAAGTGCATGTATATACTGTTACTTCATGTTATAAACCTTCCTCCTCAATAAGGCCACTTTGCTCATGTACACAATGAGAATGGAAAGCGTCCTTGGGTTTTTTTAACAGCGCTATATAAATCTAAGTTATTATTTCTGCTTGTATACTGTCTATTACACAGTCGTGTCATGATTTTTAAGGCAGCATAGGCTTGTCACATACCCACTGCTGTGGATTAACTTGGAACTGCAGAGAATGCATAAGTAAGGTGAAAAAAGTTTTAAGCTCTACTTATTTACATATATGACTGGGGAATACTGACAGTGTCTGCCTTTAGAAAGTCTTCCACTAACAAAAACATACAGAGGTGATGATATAGCAGAAGGAAAGCCTTGCCTTTGCTCCTGTCACAGTAACTGACTTTATACTTTGTAGAAAAAGTGAATTTCCCCAGCTCACATCTGTATTCCTCCTGCTCTGACCTGTTCTGATGAATCCTCGCAGCTCATGAGTCACTCTGGTGCAAACACAACCTGTGTTCTTTGGATTTATATTTACAGGCCTCGCATTAGTTATCTCCGACATGTATATTTTTGTGTGTTGACCTTTACGAAGTGTCGATCCTGCATTGAGACGAGTGTGCTGATGTGTTGGCAGTCTTTGCTGGTGTTTAACGAGTGGCTGAAGAAAGTCCTGCTGGTCTTCCCTCACTTCTGTCTGGGCCGAGGTTTGATCGACATGGCCATGAATCAGGCTGTCACCGATGTTTACGCCAGATTTGGTACGAATTCACACTACATTTTCGCTGATTTTTCACGTTATATTGTGCTTTTATCTCTGTTAATGTTTGTTCGTTTGGGTCTGTTTGATCTGTGTCATTCCCCTCTTTCCATTTCTATTGTGCTAAGCTAAAAGGCCATAAAAATCCTTTCCAAATAATACCCACTGACCTTCTCTTCATATTTGTCAAGTTAGATTTGTGATACTGCACTAAAGCTGCGCCTTGACCTGAGTTATTACTTAATGAAAACATTGCAGAGGTGTCCTTGGTATCTAACACAGTGTATATCTGAGACTCGTGTTTGTGCGGCCTGTGAGTTATATCAGAAACAATCCGCTGGCGTTCATATTTTTACTCACACGGTTCATTCTGAGTGCAGACCTCTTCTGTTTTCAGGTGAGGAGTACACGGCGGACCCTTTCCGCTGGGACTTTGTGGGGAAAAACGTTGCTTTCATGGCAGTGGAAGGCTTTGTCTACTTTATTCTTAACCTGCTCATTCAGTACCGCTTCTTCATGGAGCACTGGTAAGACTCAGACCCAATTTATATATATTTATCTTATTATTAGGCTTACAATGAGTGTTTTAAATAATTTAGGCCTGAACAATGCTATAAACCATTTGTACCAGAATTTAGGGCTTCATTATTGGGGCCAAAAAACCAAAACATAACTACAGTTCATAAAGCCTTTGCATAAAGACACTGCAGCTGTTGATGTTGCAATACATTTTTACAAATCCTTAAATATTCTTGATTATAAAGTGGCGTTTTCAAGTTTGCAAATGTAACCCCACTCCAGATGGTTATTATGAGCCTCTACTTTCCTGTTTTTAGCTGAATTTTAAATGTTCTCTAATATATGTGTAAGTCCAGACGACATATAATACATATACAGCACATACAGTTAATAACTAATATGATATTTCCAAATCTTGAAATTGAAAAAGTGAATAGTTCTAGGCATTTTTGGTGACATCAGTTGACAAAAGTTCATGTTGCAATTCCAAACTTCACATCCCTCTTTTTTAGAGCATGTGAACAGCTATGGTAGCCCTGCAGGGACATGCTGTTGTCTATAAACAAACCCACAGGGAAGGGGTCTGATGGCCATTTCACTTTAAAAATTCATTTTGTTCGTGAATACCCTACACCTTCAAAAAGAATGTGCGCTCTAAATAAAAAAAATAGTGTGCTTCTCCACCAGTAGTGCTCAGTTTGTCCTCTCTGGGCACCTGTAGGAACAGAACCAGGAAGTAATAGAACTTTTTGGGAGTTTTACTTGTTCATTTTTCTACGATACACAAATAAAATAGACTATTAGACTATTGAAAGCTATGGACATCTTTATTTTGTTCTGCTGTTTATTACATTTTACACCGTACGCCTTTAATTTTAATATAATTTAGCTTAATTAAGCATTTTAAGGTACAACTGTGGAGTATCACTCGCCATATATGTGATTTTTAATTGCAAAGTGCTGAAAAATCTTGAAAGTGCTTAAGTTTGACCTAGGGACATGTGTCTAAACCCTTATTTATCCATATTTTGCATATTTAGGTTCCCAGTTGAAAAGAATCAAGGCCCAGTGCAAGACGTGGACGATGATGTGGCTGAAGAGAGACAGAGGATGTACGAAGGAGGGAGTAAGTCCGACATCCTGCAGATACGAGACCTCTCCAAGGTAAAAAAACAAAACAGAAATACATTTTTACATTTTTAAAGACAGCCAATTATATACCCCAAGATTTAATTAAAGAATTACCTTAACACATCTGGTAAAGTCTGTTGTTTTCCCGACAGCTTTCACCTTGAGTTGTTTTGTTGCTGTTTTAAGCACAACACAAATCCAGTGTCTGCTCTGTTTGCTGTGTTTTTTTTCCTGCACAGACCTATGTGGGCAGGAAGAGGGCAGCGGTGGACCGGATTTGTGTGGGTGTTCCTGCAGGAGAGGTAAAGTCGAGTCACAGGCGGCAACCAAAGAAAATGTGGACTATTTAATGAAGATATGATTTTAAACAACAATTTCTACTTAAGTTTTTGTTATAATGCAAAGTAAATCTATGAGGCATTAAAATGTAGGTATAAAACAGACAATTACAAATGACATTAATTTAGACAAAAATCAACCTGGTTTATTTGTTTATTTGCGTCTTGTGCAGTGCTTCGGTCTCCTGGGAGTAAACGGAGCTGGAAAGACGACGACCTTCAAAATGCTGACGGGTGACACCGATGTGAGCTCAGGGGAGGCCACCGTGGCTGGGTACAGGTACATAAACATCAGTCACGGCCCGTCCCAGGACAATAAAACCCAAACAGTGCTCCGAGCTGGATCAGAGGACATTTGTAATCTGATCCCGTTTCAAATGGGTGAGGCTCACCAACCACAGCGGCGCAATGAGGAAGTGTCAACAACGCCAGGTTATTCCGGGAAAATCTTTGGGGTGGGACTATCAGTCAGAGCGGGGCAACATGAGTGAGTTCTGACTGATACAGGGCAATACGAAATTAGGAATCCTTTAAGCAAACATTCAGTCTAGATTTAATCAGTAAATCTAATGGTGAATGGGAATCTCTAAATTAAATTAAGGTCTGAGAAGTTAAAAGTGTGTGTAAAAGTGCAGACTACAATCCCACACCTCACACTCCTCCTTTTTAGAGCATGTGAACAGCTATGGTGGCCCTGTGTGGAAATAGGACTGTTCAATCATCATTCATTCATATTAAACCATATTTCTTCTTCATCACTCCTTTACTTTCCTCATTTTTATACAAATAGGGGCTGTTTTCAAACCTACTCCATCCAATCAGAGCTATGTACAACATCCTGGTGTCATGACTCCAGGGTAATGTGAAACAAATAATATGGCTATGACAAATCATGACAAATAAATGAAGCTACCATCATTAAAAAAGATTCTTAAACTTATGGAAAGTGGTACATCTGATCCGTAAAACCTCAGAGGGAAGACAGTACAATCCAACACTGCTCCTCTGGGTGTTACTCGTCATTATATTTCTTTACGTCGAACATTTGGCAAAAAACTTTCCATCTCTTGAACCATAAAGGTACTTTGAACTTTGAAAAAATATAACGTAACATTCAGAAGTAATGTATTATGAAGAGCTTAATTAGCTTATTAGCCTGGTGTACAGAGACTATATGTGTATTAAATCAAACTAAATTAATTTATCTCATAAATTCACCCTAAAGCTTCATTGAATAATGTGTGCTCAAATAGAAACATGAATGTGCTTCTCCTTCTGAAATGATCTTCCAAAGTAGCCATGTATGTCATGTTCAAAGAAGCAGGCTGAATGTACAGAGAGTCCAGTGTAAACTCAGTGCATGTCTCTAAAACTGAGGAATAAAAGGCAATAAAAAAGTAACAGCTCTACAACTGGTTTTAAAGGTCAGTATCTATTTTTGTGGGAATCGGGGATTTTATGCAAAGACGTCATTGTGAAAAGCCTTCTTTTTACCGCATGAAATTAACAGTCTAACCAATACAGTCTGAAATAACAGGGTTTTGTGTTCCTCCATATTCTAGAAGTATGTAAACTTATCTCCCGAGGACCTGCCATTCTCAGATGACAGGTTTATCAGAATGGAGCATCTGCCTAACCTCCCTCAAATTGGTGCTTTGTTATTCATGTTGCGCCCCGTGCTGTCAGTTCAGAGTAAACCGAGTGGCTTCATGCGGTTTGTTTTGCAGCATCCTGACAGAGATCCTGGACGTGCACCAGAACATGGGCTACTGTCCTCAGTTTGACGCCATCGACGATCTCCTCACGGGCAGAGAGCACCTCTACCTCTACGCCCGTCTCCGAGGAGTCCCCGAGTCGGAGATCCCCAGGGTGAGTGTGCTCCTGCTGCTTTAGACCTCCGCCGGTCGTTTCTCTCCACCGACAAAATCAAAGCTGAGTCGCCCGAGCACAAGCCACTGATTTTGTTTTGTTCGGTACATTTTCGCCGCAGGAGTGTGCTGGGATTTTGCAGAAAATGGCACGGGTTACAGTCACAAAGTGGACACTTAGAGTAGAAATAGAGGAAAAGGGCTCTCGTCTTTTCTTGCATCTGCACTCCTGATTTCCTCACTTGTGTCCTCTCCTTGTGTCTTAGTCCTGCTCACAAAGGAGACAGGAAAGGACTTAGGACTGAGGAGAGAGTGCAACTGGAAATTCTGTTGGGTCTAATTTTGTCCTTAGCTGAGAAAATCACTCTGAAGGATAAACAGGAGACACTCTGAGGCAGGAAAGGTTTATTTACCATCAATACAGGACCCAGAGACAATGAAACAGTATTGACTATTCATGTTCATGGCTTATAAAGTGTCATATTTGTCGCTGTATGACCTTGGAGTCAGAGGAGAGGAGGCAGTATAAGCTGTGTCTGTGTTACTTTAAGCACATAAATGAGAGTAAACAGCTTATTAACTAACTTACTTAAGAAGAAGACCAAAAATCCCTTTCCACAGGAGATTCATGATGATATAAAAGCATCTGGATCTCACATAAAACCCCAGATAAGCTTCCATATTACACTTTAATGTGACTGATATGTTTTTATAATACAGTTTCTTTTTATTCATACGAATTCACAAAAGCAAAGTAAACATTACGGTTTAGTTTAGTATTCACGTGACATGAACTATTGCCTCGAGCAGTGACTATTCAAGAATGTTTAGGATGTACACTCAATAAAAGACAAAGGCTGCAGCAAACTCACATGGGACTGTTGCCTCTGAATAAATATCTTATTAATTCAAATATAAATGTGATGGAGTTGTCACAAGATGGTTTGGCTGTTAATCAGGGCAGTATTTGTCAAACAAGCAACACTTTTCTCACTGTTTCATGTCTAAACACTATTGAAATGATTCCGAGGGTATTATTTTAATGATTTTCAGGCCCCAAATTTTGAGGTAAAAGGTCACACAGTGTTGTTTGAAATGAAATACAGCCTCATTAGTGCACATTAGCTTTGCAATTCTGTGATGTTGCTCTTAAATCCAACACGAGAGACGCTTGTTGCATGTCTCTTCGAACAATGCGTGGTGTGACTTTGACTTTGACTTCACGGCGGATGCTGCAGCTCGCTCATTTTTATTCACAAAGTCTCCTCAATCCTTTCTTTTCCGCTTTGTGACAGTGATAAAGACGGTTCAAGCGTGGGAACGAGGAGAGAGGATGAAAGAGAGACGAATGTATAACAAATGAGACTTACCTGTTGTTTTTGAACCGGTCTGTTTGCCCTGTAGGTGGCAGAGTGGGGCATCCAGAAGCTGGGCCTGACGGAGTACGCCGGCCGCTGCGCCGGGACCTACAGCGGGGGCAACAAGCGAAAACTCTCCACTGCTATAGCTATGATTGGCTGCCCCGCTCTGGTGCTGCTGGTGAGTTAACCAATAAGGACAGCTCCATTGTGCTGGTTTTTGGAGTTTCACGCAGGGATTTATCAATGAAACGGTCCACAGATCCAGATGGGACGCCATATGGGTTCAGTCAAGCCTCGCCAATGTTTTATCTGCTGGCAGGAAACAGAGCCATTCAATTCAAATTGGCATGAATGTGAGATGTTTGCCATATGCTGACAGGAGAAAAGGGACCGGGTCTGTGTCCGTAAATGTGCTCAGGTTTATTTGTTGCGGCTGTGTGTTCAGGACGAGCCCACCACAGGGATGGACCCTCACTCCAGACGCTTCCTGTGGAACGCCATCATGAGTGTGATTCAGGACGGCAGGGCAGTGGTGCTAACGTCACACAGGTACAACACACAGAGCCAGTCAAACGGGGGCAGAGTTAGCATCATTTAAAGGCAGAGGGTAAATGTGTTGTTGTTTTGCCCCAGTATGGAGGAGTGTGAGGCCCTGTGCACGCGCCTCGCCATCATGGTGAACGGCACCTTCAAGTGTCTGGGGACTATTCAGCATCTCAAGTACAAGTAAGACTTTTTGTGTTGGTACAGCTCTTCTCAAATGTAGAAAAGATCTGTGGTGCCTCTCAAACTGTGATGAAAGACGATGAAAACATTATTATTTTAGGAAGACCTATTCATTTTTGCCAGACCGACAGTGTTAAGAACTTTGACGTGACTAAATGGCTAAAAAGTCTGACTTTGAGAGTTGAGACTTTGTCAGTTTTGTTTTGATATTCTAAATTGTCTGTCAGGTTTAGAGAAATTGGTTTCCCGGAAAGATTTTTAGCAACTACAAAAACAAAAAACCTGTAAAATAAAACTCAAGTGGAAGTAACAAAATGTATAACAAAAAATGTAAATGTGGAATAAAATGTGATCTCAAATGGCAAATATGTGATTGGAAAATATAGTCACTTAATAGGTGTTCATGTTAATGGATAAAAGACAAAACAATGAATCAAACTCTATCAAAATAACACTCAAATGTAGTTAAAAAGGCCTGGACTTGTGTATTTTTACATAAACTTCACACTTGGAGAGACTGATGTTTTCTGAGGTGGTTCTTGGTTTGAAAAGTTTAAGAACCACTGCATTAATCCACATTGAACCTGTGTCTTCTTCAGGTTTGGTGACGGTTATGTGGTGACCATGAAAATCAAGGCGTCGAAGGCGGGCCAGTCCCCGGACTTGGAGCCTGTGGAGAGTTTCATGGAGAGCAGTTTTCCCGGCTGCGTTCAGAGAGAGAAGCACTACAACACTCTGCAGTACGAGATCTCCTCCTCGTCGCTCGCCAGGATCTTTCAGCTCGTCGTGTCCAATAAGGAACGGCTCAGTATAGAAGACTACTCTGTCTCGCAAACAACACTCGACCAGGTGTGTGTCCAGACCACAAACAGCCTCGTGATCGATCGAATGTGTAGTATTAGAGCCGTTTTAGTCAGGTTTCCACTCAGTATGGGTCTGGCTCAGGCTGGTACAGCACAGTTTTGTTCAGGTAACCCCTAAAAAGACTTCCACTGTGTTTCTGTATGAGACATAGATTATATTTAAGGCAAACTTTGAAACCTTGGTGCGCCACCTTAATTAGCATAGATTAAGTACAGTATAGAGTAAATATGCAACTGTACTCTACTATAGTGGGTATGATATAACAGGAGAAGAACAGGAAAAGAAGATTGTCTCTGGTTTGCTCCCAACTTTTTCAGCTTTAAATTCTTAACATTTGACATATTTTAGACTCACTATTAAATACGTCAAATTCTGCCCAAGTTTAATGTGATGTTGACAGTAAAAGCAAAGTTTTTCGTTCGTGAAACAACTCTACATTTACGATAGAAACATCTAAAACCGAAAACAACTGTTACTAATAAACACCATGCTTTGTTTTTGATAAAGTACAATATTCAGCCTTCCTTTCTTCTGTTAAGACCAACTTTTGTCTCTTATTTTTGCTCAAGTGACGATTCTCTGTCGTCCAATAAACAGACATTGCAGTCTTTAGCTCCAGTTTTTGGTAATCACGTCCCACTGCTGGAAACAAAAGCCGAGTGGTTACCAAAGTAGTACGGTATTTTCTCTTATTTGTGACGCTTTATATCCCTTTTCATTGTATAAACCTACCTTGACAGACCCAAACTATACCATAATGCTCCAGATCATGGTTTAGATGATTCCTCAACATAAAAACGAACAAATAACCTCCTGTCATACATACATTCACATAAGATATATGTACGAGACACAATAAGAGTTTTATATGCAGCAGAGTAGTTGCAGACATATAGGAAGACAAATGCTGCTAAATACACCTTCGGCCTCTGTCTGTGTTGAGTCTTTATTAATGTCACCTTTTACTGAAGGATTTGATCTTTTTTTTGCAGGTGTTTGTAAACTTCGCCAAGCAGCAGACAGCAGAGGACGAAGACATCACTCTGCACCGACGAACTGCAGCCGCGAGAAAAGACGTCAAAATCTCTCCAACGAAAAGGAAAACATGAACAACTCACTCCTGAATGATCCATCAATCCACATCTGCCACTTTTAACTATTTCGTAGTTTAAGCACAGACTTGAGAGGGTTGTATATAAGTGTAAATACTTTACCACAGAAGCACTTTAGATGCATAGTATTGCAGTATTTTGTACAGAAAAACCACCTCATATCACACTGCACTGTTTCCAATTGAAATGTTTACTGTTGCATCAGTTTATCCCTTTTAAGTTATTGTCTGCCATATTTACTTTTGCCATGTCACGATTTATAGAAGATCAGGAACATTTTGAATAGCGGCTTTAGAGAAATGATATTTTCTATTGACATTTCCGAGCTTTATAATTCTAGTCTTATTCGTACCACTTGATGCAGTTGGAATAAACCTTTTTCATATTAAATCTTATCTATATTTGTTTTGTATTACGTCTCCACTCAGCTTTAACTCGTCAAAACTGTTGAAAAGCTCAAAAGCCGCCGCAGATTGACAGCTTTGTCCGAGAGCCGCTGCGACCGTGCGCCGAGAGGCCTGTCACAACCCGGATTAATCTGACACTGGGTCCAATTACCGTCCTCCTGCCGCAGCGCCCGAGGCCGCCCACCAGCCTGAATCTCATTGGTTACCTGCGAGAGACAGAGGGACGTTAATGAATTCTCTGGTGCGGATGTCACGCTCGGCTCCGGAGCTGATGAGCGTGAAGAGGGGCATCGTGGGAAAGAGGCACAGCACTGATTGTACGGCTGAGATTATGTGAGAGTGGACAATAGTGTGAGACAAAAGGACGTGATTGAGACCTGAGTGTGTCAAGCTTGAGACCAGGACCAGTGTGTGATGGAAGAGAACAGGTATTAAGTCCAAAGTCTGGCCCAGGGCCCAATCGTGACACAAGGTGAGGTTTTATACAGCCCTCAGCTTCAGTGAGAAATGCATTGTAAAACTAAAACCTGTTTAAATCTGACTAAAACCAGTTCAAAATGGGCTAAAACCTGCTAAAATCCAACTAAAACATATTCAAATCTGACTAAAAGCTGTTCAAATCCAAGTTAAACCTATGCAAATCCAACTAACATCTATTCAAATCCTGCTAAAGCCTGTTTAAATGCATCGAAAACCTGTGTAACTCCTTCTAAAACCTGTTCAAATCTGACTAAAACCTGTTCAAAACTGACTAAAACATGTTCAAATACAACTAAAACCTGTTCAAATCCATCTAAAACCTGTTCAAATTTGACTAAAACCAGTTCAAAACTGACTAAAACCTGTTCAAATACAACTAAAACCTGTTCAAATCCATCTAAAACCTGTTCAAATTTGACTAAAACCAGTTCAAAACTGACTAAAACATGTTCAAATACAACTAAAACCTGTTCAAATCCAACTAAAACCTGTTCAAATCTGACTAAAACCAGCTCAAAACTGACTAAAACCTGTTCAAATCCAACTAAAACCTGTTCAAATCCATCTAAAACCTGTTCAAATCTGACTAAAACTAGTTCAAAACTGACTAAAACCTGTTCAAATCTGACTAAAACCAGTTAAAATTTGACTAAATCATGTTCAAATCCAAGTTAGACCTGTTCAAATCCAACTAAAACTTGTTCTTGTGGAATATGAATAAAACCAGAAGAGACTGTTGACCCTTTAAAATCTTCCTCTGGTCAAATGTCGCCCTGTTTGCAGAAAGTTCGGAGTCCAGTCCCAGTTCAGACTCAGACGGGAAAACGTTTGATGAAGATGGCAAAGTTAGGGGAAGAAAATGAGTCCCTCCCATCGCAAAAACTTTATACTGAAACCAAAGAGAATACAAAAATACATAAAATACATGTCAATATAGTTTGTAAATTTAAGTTTAGATTATAATGGTAGTCAGACTGATTTAAAATAACAGACATTTAAGCCCAACACTGGTATGATTGATGGATGTTTTCTAATTTCACTTCACTATTTAATCCCTTTCAAGCCCGTTTTGAGCCTGAGAGCGACTGCGAGGGATTCTTTAAATGAAAGTTTAATTGGGGGCACGGCTCACAAGTCACCAAAGGTTATTTATGCTCCAGACTGTGTTTAAAGACGGTAAGTTTTTACTACATAAACTGCTGTAAAGCCTCCGCTGAAGTTGTGTGAACGTTGGTGAGGTTTGTGTGCGACGGATCCTGATTACTCCGGACCAAATGACTGTCCCGCTCCATTTTCATATCTATTCATCCATCAATCACTGCCCATTCAGACGGTCTTTATTTACGGACAATCAGCGGCACAATGGACTGATGCGGCTGCTTCTTCAGATATTCTTGGACACAAAGGACTCAACATCTTGTGACGACGCCTCCACAGTGACCACACTTTCTTCATCTTCATCCACAACTTTGTCTGGGACTTAGTTACTGAACAAGAAACTTTGTGTTTGCACTTTTCAAAGACTGGGATTGAATCTCAAGTGGACAGCTGTCACCCTAAATGTGTCCCTGAAGAAGTGTGTCATCTAAAGGCGTGTTTGAAGGAGTATTTGTGTTTCTTTGTGGCCTGTTCTCATATTGAACATTTGAGTCATTCTTCTCCAATTATTCCCGTTCGAAGCTTTGATCTCTGGTCCTTTGCGTCTTCTTTTCTTCATCGACATTTCCAATTTTGAAGTAGATTTCTGTTTTCTTGCATCCTCATTACATCTTATTTATTTAGTTATATCTTGGATGTGTTGCATTTTGTCCATTTCTGACTTCGATGAAAATAAGCTAAATAAAACACTATGTACGTGTTGCAATCATCAAATCAAGTCAGTTGTTTCATTCTTATTCTGTATTGTTTTATTTTCTCAGTTTCTTTTTGCAACACATACGTTTCCAAAGAGACAGAGCTGATAGTCGAATCTTAAAATATTGAGTTTTATTTTCAATCAGGGCTGAAATAACCACCAGCAGTGCAGGATATTTTTATAAAAAGAGTGTGACTGCAATGTTTTGTGTGACAACAAATAAAAACAGGCTGAAATGAATGAACTAGTGCACACTGTATACACTTCTGTACATTTAAACTCCAAGGCTGCCTGAGCTGGTGCAGAGGGCATCGATACAGTCCACCCTGAACTGAAGCTCAGCTGTTTCTTAAATTGGCCTAATGATGGCATTTGGCCTGAAAAGACAGGAATCATCAGTCATTTGTGTCTGATCGATGCTCGCTGCTGTTCCTGACTCAGACCGAGCTGTAGTGCTCACTGTAGCACTTCCAGACCCTCTCTGTGGACCTCTCTCTCATCAAAGTGAACCCTGTCCCGTCCGTGACCCTAGAGCCGGACCGCGGACGGCTGCAGGAGGGCGGTCTGGTGCGGTGACATCACACGGAGGTCGCCCGGTCAGGTTTTGGGAGCCGCGTTTGAAGTCTGAGGCTGCGGGAGCTTCACAGAAGGAATGGCTGATGAAGTGTAGGTTTTAAAATGCTTCGTGTGTGTTCCTGTCTCTCCCTAAAGCGCCTGCCCTTGAGAAAACTGTTCCTAATATTTCTCCTTCCTGCACACACCCACACCACTGCCACTGCGCCTTTTAGAACTGTCTGTACCATTATTATAATTACACAAAATAGGTTCATTTCTATCGGTGTCTGTTCTTACCTAATGATGAGTCCGTTTCCTTTAGCCTCCTTTTTATTAATCCTCATCATTATTTCATAAATGTCAAGCTCCTCCTTTTCTTCTCCTCATTTCAAATAATCTTTTAGACATTTTATTTTATCCAGTGCACTCCTTAAATTAAAATTATTTTCATCTGTGCTCTTTATTTACATTACGTACTGTCATATATTATTGTCTTTACATGAGTTTAATGTGTTGTAAGTTAACAGTGCTACACCTTTCTTACCTTTCTTTTTAGAGCTACGGTGGCCCTGCAGGGACATGCCGTTGTCTATGGACAAACCCAGTGGAAACAGGTCAGACGAGGATTAAAAAAAAGTTAATAGAAGTTAATAAAATCCCAAAAACGTCAGCAAAAATGTGTGGTCCGAAAGAAACCTGAGAGTGTTTCACTGAAAATAAGTTAAATAAAACACTATGTATGTGTTGCAATCATCAAATCAAGTCAGTTTATTCATTCTTTTTCTATATTGTTTTATTTTCTCAGTTTCTTTAGCAACACATGCGTTTCCAAAGAGACAGAGCTGATAATTGAATGTTAAAATATTGTGTAAAATAGATCAAGTGGAGATGAGCTAGTGTTTGAACAAAAGGATCTGAGGATGTCTGCAGCAAATTGTGAAGTCCCTCCCGTAGATGCATTATTAGAAAAGGTGCTTAATTATGGAACAGTGGGTTTTTAAACAAAAGTTTTGCCTCTGGGTTTATTTCAGTGGCATGTGACCCACCCTTTTTAAGTAAAAGACTGCTATCTAGAGTTATTATTCTGTTCTGATATATATTATTGCTTTTAATTGACGTCTTTTATTTATTTGTTTACTATTTACAACATTAAACACTCTGCCTCTTTAGTTAAGTATGTTACAAGCTGAATTTTACATTTTTCTGTGGATCAGAAAACAGGAAACTGCGGCTTTTGTCATCATTAATTGACATCTCTTTATTCTGGTCGCCATTAGCATCATTAACATTTAGCTGAGCTCTTCTCTGTCGTCTTCGTTCTCACTGTGTTCTGCCAGATTCAGAGACACGTGGTTATTTGCATTTAGAGTGCGGCGATAAAACTGCACTTTCTCAACGTGAAGTCACTCCAGACTTAATGGAAGAAGATGGAGTTGTGCTGCTGGATTTGATTTGTGGGGCATTGAGGAAGAGTTTCTCCGCGCTTTAGTGTCCCGACTGTGCTTTGGAGCAGACTGATGCGGGTCTGTGTCTAAGTGTGGGTCTCGGAGGCTGAAATCAATCCGCTGTAATCAATATTTGACTCACTCTTATTATCCTAAACTTCTAACTCATCATTTCAAGCTGTTATGAGTCATTTTGTCATAAGTTTGGGTCAAAAATCACCACAGTTCTGTCGTTTTTGTCCCAGTGTGTCTCAGTGTCAGTGCTGAAGTTTAAACATAAAAGAAAATGAAATTGGTTTCCTGCAGGAACGATTAGCATAAATCTAGAGTCGAGGTGCAGTGGTGATAAAGTGAGTCATGACAAATATGACAAATATATTCATTAGCCTCAGACTGTCTCCTGCTGTTGACACTGAGCCTGAAGAGCCACATGCGTTCACCTCGTTCTTCCCTCTGCTCCGGCTCAGTCTCAGAGCTGTAAACTTCCATGTCTCCTCCACTTCCCTCCTTTCCTTGTGTCTTAGTCCCGCCCACAGAGGAGACACAGACGAGGGAGGAGAGGAAAGTGCAATGGGACGTCCTTTCCTCAGGAGCAACAACTGTTTATGACATTAACAAAACTGGAGCTGCTGCAAAATCTCAAATTAACTTCAGAATTTACAAGAATATTTTCTACATTTTAAAGAAACAACTTGACTCGTCTCAGTTAAAGTTGTTCAAAAACGGAGACACTTGTCACAAACAGGGTTTTCTTCGTAGTAAGTTTGACCTCTAACCTCTGTGTAGGAGTGTGCCTAACCCAACTCTAACCCAGTTCTGTGTTTCCTAAATCTAACTCAAACCCTAATCCACAAATCTCAGAAGTAGGTTTTGCATAATTCTGACTCTAGATGTGAAAACAGACAAAAAGAAAAATCTTAAATGTAGGAACGTACGGAGACCCTTGAACTTATGGTCCTGTCTCCTCTCAGAAACCTCCTCTGTCCTCTGTCCTATCTCCTCTCTCCTCTGTCCTCTGTCCTCTGTCCCCTGTCCTATCTCCTCAGACAAGCACTAAGAGCTTTGGGACAGCGCTAAAGATGGCGCACAGAGGAGTCGAGGAATCAAGGCTTTAACCAGTGTGTTCCATTTTGTTCAGCACACAGTGAGGATTTAGTCCAAAATAACTTCACTCTCACAATTTCTTTACATATTTTTAATCTAATTATACCTGCAGCTGGATTCTTGCTGCTGCTGTGGAAATTGTCAGTTCACTGTTGTTTAGTCTTAGCCTCTGGTCAGAAAAAAAAAAAAAAAGGCTTTTTTTAATGGAAATCTGCAAAGACAAATAAAGGATAATGAAAGCTCTATTTGGTGATGATTTCATGAGAAGATGCTCACTGAATAATTGGAAACCAAGGAGACATTTGCAGAAACTGTACCATTAATAGTGAGACTGTATAGAAACGTAATAAAAAAAACCCAAAAACAAACAATTCAATAAAACCATATTTGAGATGTTTTACCATTTCGTGAAAAATAATGGTTCATTTTGACCTGTTTGTGTTTGAATGTGTCTAAAAGAGAGAAAGCATACTCTAGATTTAACATTAAACATGAAAAATAAATGAACATAACGTTTTTCTTTCATAATAAAGCAGCACAAACACCAGGCGCCATTGTATCAGAGGAGGATGAAGTCAAAGCCACTGTTTGTCAGTTTTTCATTGTTCCCAGCATGCACAGCTTAGAAATGACTCTTGTTGTAAACCAGCACAGACAGAAACTGAAATTCTGAAATGCTTTTTCAAAACCAGCAGCTGCCATTTACAATCTGTCTGCAATTTACTTTCCAGTTTCACAAACCGACTGGTGATGGAAGAAAAACCCAAAACAGTTTTTCCTTAAAGTGACTAGGAGTAACTTTGAGCCCTCAGCGGGACAGAAACCTCCGACAGAACTTTCCTGTCCCAGAGATGAGGATTTAGGAGCTCTACCACAGACACATATAATAAAAGAAGAAAAAAGGACAACACACTGGACCCTACAGAGTCATATTTACACAAAATACACCAAACTGTTTCAGAAGATGTTCAGCTCTAATGGTAAACAAAGATGGCCGACGGTGACAGTGACGGTGGCAGGACGCTGAGGGCTAAAAGCTAAATGTAAAAAGCAACTATCTTAAATGACAGACTCATAGTTTTAGTTTTAGATTTTAATTGTTATTCATAGACTGATGTGATGGAGATTTTAACATAACATTTGTAAAGTAGACTCCACTTTTCTGTGTGTTCGCCCGATTTGTGTTTCCACTGAGACTGCGATTGTTAGGTTTTGTCTCAACAGATAGAAGAGACATATCTGAGTGGATTCGAACTGGGACGGCTTTTTGTGTTCTCCAAGTAAGTGCAAAGTTTGTACAAAGCTGTCATGTTAAAGCAGGGTCTGGAGCCGACGTGAAGCTAATAAACCGGATTCTCCCTGTGACCGGAGTCAACAGTGCGCTCCGTGACAGCTTTATTGGACCTATTCATTCAGAAAGACAAACCCTGAGCAGCCCGCGCCGATAATAGACGACTGCAGGAAACAACACGGACTCCAACATTCAAAATAAGATCGATTTATATCAAGTCTTTCGGAAATCTCAGGTCAACGTTTGAAGCCCTGAGCGTCTAAAGTTGTGGCCTGTGACTCACTGTGGATTTAATACTCCATTCCTTTAAATCACAACATGAAAAGTGTCAGAATATCACATGATAATTCAGGCCCGTGGGTTTGGTGATTGTGCTGGTGTTGGAGCAGACTTCAGCTTTGATCTCACAGCTCGAGGGATGTCATTACGCCGCTCACGACGCCCGGCTTTTGTCAATAGTTGCCGTTGGAGGAATGATTATGCAGCGTCGAGCGGAAACCGGGACTTTGATAAAACCTCACTGTGATATATCGCTGTATTGTGTTATGTTTTTAACGCTGTGGTCTTTTTATCGGGAATGTTCCTGAGCAAAGAACCGATTGGACGACTCGATTTGCTCTCGTAATGTGATATTTCAAACAGTCTTCGTTTCATTTAAGTAAAATCAAATCAGCTGGATGCAGAAGCACACACCTCTTTCACTCTTGACACAAACTAAAAATAGAGATATACTAAAGTTAACGCGCAAATATACTAAAAGAATACTAAAAAGAGAGCAGCACTAGACATGTCAAGACAAAGATGTGATGATTCAGGCTGTTAAAGAACTACTCTCTTTAAAAAATGTACATGTTTTGTGCTGAGTCAAGCCCGGAGCACCATTATTCAGTCGTAATGTGACACTGAGCAGAACAACAGGGCAATGATATCAAGACACATTTCCACTAAAGCAAGTCAGAGTTTGGTTCATTTTTTCGAAAACAACAAAGCAATTTGTCAAAGTATCCAGGCAATCTCAGTACAATTTCCATTTGAAGTCATCTGGAAACCGGCCCAATTACATAAAGAGGCTCCTCTGATGGAGGTTAAATCCTGTCTTGTTACAGAGCGGCTGCTTTAAATGTAAAGTCTAAGTGTTGCCTGCCTCCAATAGCTGTTAACTTTAATGACTTCAATCACCACAGTCCACTTGTTTTAGAGACATCCGTCTGCGCCTCTGACTCCAACTCCAACTGTTGTTGCCTCTCTTCGAACGTGCCTCGAATGCACAAGTGAAACCTAAAAAACCCCATGTTTCTGCTCCGAGCTTCGGATGAGTGGAAAAATACCAGGCTGTAAGTGCATTTCTGCTCCAACTGTTTTGTTTTTTATTACATTTTGGCCTGTCCCACTCAAAGACCATTAGAGTCAGTGGGATTCAAGTGTTTTGGTCTGATCGATGTGTTTTAAATGTCTCATGTCCAACTCAACACGGAATATATGAATCTCATTTTAACACACAGTGACAATGCGGCTCTTTTTTATCTAGTTTACAACTGTCAGAATGATTTGCAGCGTCACTCTTTATCACAATCTCATTGTGTACCCTTCATTCTTTGTGTTGCTGACTTATTTTGCTGCTAAAGATGTCATTCAGTTAAAATTCAAACACTTCAAACGACTTTCTTTCAAATTACGGCAGTAAATCAAGCTATTCCATCAAAATACAAGAGCCATGAATTCTTTCCTTTTTTTTTGTTTTTTTTGTTTTTTTGGTTTGACTTACTTTAAAACACCGTAGCCCCAGTTGAACAGAGAATCCCAAAACACTGGGTTTTTTTTCACAATAATCTACATTTTCTTCTTTTTCTACTAATGTCCTACTGACTGTTGTAGGACACTACTCCCCCTGCTGTTGACCGACTGGTATTACTGTTTGAAAGGTAAAAAAGACTAACTGGGGAAGCACTAAGAACTCAGAAAAGATGTATTATGTTGAATCTGTTATTTATTAGTTTTACTTATTATCTGTCACAGTGCAATGTTGAAAAATGTGTCTATTTCCTTTCACCTTATACAGAATATCCATCATCATCATCATCATCATCATCATCATCATCATCATCATCAATAAGCAACACACATATCAACAGAATAGACCTAAATACGGGCTGTCCAAACTTTTTGCAAAAAGGGACACATTTTGTGAAAGGAGAATTTGAACAGGTTGTAGGTGGATTTGAACAGGTTGTAGGTGGATCTGAACATGTTTTAGATGGATTTGAGCAGGTTTTACTCATATTTGATCAGGTTTTAGTTGGATTTGAACAGGTTTTAGATGGATTTGGACAGGTTGTAGGTGGATTTGAACAGATTTTAGATGGATTTGAACAGGTTGTAGGTGGATTTGAACAGGTTTTAGATGGATTTGAACAGGTTCTAGGTGGATTTGAACAGGTTGTGGGTGGATTTGAACGGGTTGGGGGTGGTTTTGAACGGTTTTGGATGGTTTGAACGGTTCTTGTTTGTAGGTGGATTTGAACAGGTTTTAGATGAATTTGAACAGGTTGTAGGTGGATTTGAACAGGTTTTAGATGGATTTGAACAGGTTTTAGATGGATTTGAACAGGTTTTAGTCAGATTTGAACAGGTTGTAGGTGGATTTGAACAGGTTGTAGGTGGATTTGAACAGGTTTTAGATGGATTTGAACAGGTTCTAGATGGATTTGAACAGGTTGTAGGTGGATTTGAACAGGTTGTAGGTGGATTTGAACATGTTTTAGATGGATTTGAACAGGTTGTAGGTGGATTTGAACATGTTTTAGATGGATTTGAACAGGTTGTAGGTGGATTTGAACAGGTTTTAGATGGATTTGAACAGGTTTTAGATGGATTTGAACAGGTTGTAGGTGGATTTGAACAGGTTTTACTCATATTTGAACAGGTTTTAGATGGATTTGAACAGGTTGTAGGTGGATTTGAATAGGTTTTAGTCAGATTTGAACAGGTTTTACTCATATTTGAACAGGTTTTAGATGGATTTGAACAGGTTGTAGGTGGATTTGAACAGGTTTTAGTTGGATTGGAAGAGTTTTTATGGATTTTGAACCTGTTTATTAAAGCTGTGTGACAGAGCTGCTGCTGATGGAGCCATAAACAAATGAATGCAGTGACCTTTCACTTTTGAAGCCTGTCCTTGAACCAATCTATAAATAATGAGAATAAAAATCATTACTGACCAAAACTGTTTTATTGTGTAAAGTGTAATATTCCTCTTGCCCTCCCGCCCCGTCTCTGCCTCTTTTTCCCCCCTGAAGGGTCTTTAGCTCTAATTCATTTCTCACTGGGGGTTTATGTGCCCGCTCTGTTTGTTTTGTAGATGTTATGCTCTGTTTGGTTTATCTTCCTAATGCCATAAAGTCAAGATGAATTCATGTTTGTTTACATTATTTTTAAAGGTCTAGTTTCATTAATAAAACTGATGCAACCCAAACCTACCATATTTCTCACAGTTTATTTACCTGTGTGTGCCTCAGACATTAATGATGTTCATTCAAAAACACCGCTTTAATTAAAGGGCAGGTCGACCCCCTTTGTTCACATCAGAGGAATGTGTTCGGGTGAAGATCTCGACCAATCGCAGCAGAGTTTAAGCAGAATCCAGAATAAACCTGAGAGTGAAGCTGTTCACATCCAAATGACCTTTTACAGGAACTGTTTTTGAAGATCCGAAGATAAAATGGAACCTACTGCCAAGAACATTTGCCTCTGGCGCTGCTGGGCCACAAATTAGCAATGTAGCCAACACATTAGCTATTTGAAGTTTGAAGGAAAATGTAAATGTCAAAATATGGTGTATTTGATTTGCGTCATGTTAAAATCCTTCACTCGCTTAAGAGTAACTCATCTTTTTCACTGAAGGCCTCCAACAAACTTTAATTGGCAAACTTACTGCAATAAATACCGAACATTTCCTTTTATTTTTAAACAATGTAGGCTTTAAATTATTGTCGATTTTGTAGACTGTAACAAGAGAAGAACAAGCGTCTGTGAAAACAACTCATCAACCCATCCGGACCTTTGTCCACAAACAAAATTATCACGTCTGCTGTATTTTGGAAACCCTTTTTTAGCTTTAAGGCCCAGTAAATGAGTCCATACAACACTACAACTGTCTCTATGTCATGCAATAGAGCACTCTGGGTTCTGTTTTCGCTCGTTTTTGTCCTGTCCATCGTAAACGTCAAAAGGAACAGTATCAAAAGATTCTCGCAGGCCGACCTTTGTCCGTATTTGAAAACTTTATCGGTCAAAAATGAGAAGTTTTTTGGCTGAAATCCTTTAAAACACTTGTAATTCTCATTTCATTTTTTACTCTGAGCCTTTATGAAGCTCAACTCTGCTCAGCCCACACTTTCACACTTGCCACTATATGAGAGAAGAAATATCAGGTTGGCCTTGACTGTCACCTCTTTGTTCCACTGAGATATATACCACTAACATAACTATTTCAGATTTCTTTTCTCCAGGCACAGGAAGACCTTCAGGTGCCGGTCCGTGTGACATGCCTCGGATACAGGAGCGCCACCTCCGCCCACGGCGCTGAGCGGAGGCCGTACGGTTTGACTTTATGGGGCTTTAAGAAAATGAAACGGCCGTGAGTGCAGGGAGCGGATGATGCACGCTGCGGAGAATCGATACGCCGGGATCCATACTGTGTTTCCTAAAGCGTGAAAACGTAGCTCGACCTTTGAGATGCCTCCGTCTGGTTGACCCTCATTGATTTGACCTGGAGAAGAGTTTCCAGATTAGCCGGTGGATGGTCACGTGTAGGATTGAAAAGCTCTCCGGCGGCGTACATGTGTCACACCTCTCGGAAACATCGGTGTCCACGTGTGTCTGAGGTGTGAGGACAGATAGAACTTCATATTCTTCTGGAACAAAGGGAGGCCGACACACGTGGACCAGTCGCTCGTCAGCTTCGCGTCTCGTTAGACCGACAGCAGACGAGAGAAGATTTGCCTCCGTCATTAACCTTCTACAAACGTAAGGTCAAAACTGACACACAGCGCAGTGATTGTTTCATAATGAACAGCTCCATTCAGACTTCGTAAACTGTAATTCTTCTTCACCGCAGGCTTGTTATCCAAAAATCTCCTCATCTTACTTTAATTATGTTTATTTTAGAACTAGTCTCCACAGTTTGCGGCTTAAAAACAAAAAATGTGATAAGTTTTATTTGTCTCAGACACAGGATAAAAGCATGTGTCAATGGAGCCAGTTACTGTCTTTGTCTTTTTCTTTCTAATATAAAGTAAAAGAAGAAAGGACACAGAGTTAAAGCTGTGAAGTAAGACTGTTGTAATGATTATAAATACATTTAAAGGTGAGGTGTGTAGTTTTTAGACTTTTGGTGACATCTGGTGGCCCTAAAACTCCTCCTTTTTTGAGCATGTGAACAACTATGGTAGCCCTGCAGGGTCATACTGTTGTCTATGAACAAACCCAGTGTTGCTTTAAAACAGTATTTCCTAAACTTTATTTTTGGACCCATATTTTAAAACAACAAATCATTTGCAAAGTTTTAGTCAGAAATTGTTCTTTCTTCAGTCTTATTTTCATGTTTTATGTTTTTTCATTAAAGCAAAGGCAAACTTCTGCAATTTTTTAATCATGCAAATTAAAATTTTACTGCAACCCACATAAAATCCACAACGCTCAACCTTTGGGTCACAGCACGAACAAAATAAAACAAAATCAGTTTAGTTTAACGCCTTAAATCTTCTTGTAAGAATGTGTACTCAACGTGAAACATTCAGTTCAGTTTGTCCTTTCTGGGCTCCTGTAGGAACAATAACAGGAAGTAATGTCAAAATGTCTCCTTCCACTGGGTTCAATGGAGCTTTACGTTTACATTTTTTTTTACAATCACCTATAGACTACAGCATTTTACACCAATCATGATCTAAAACTGTTTTATATACTTGTTTAGCCATTGCTCAAAAGGCCAAAGTGGAAAAAATGAATGCTATTTGTCAGGTTTGATCTTTCTTACACGTTTTTATTTCCATTTAAGGCTTTTTGTGTCATTTATGCCAAGGTTTTGTTCTCATTTAGTGTCTATTTTCTTGTTATTTTGCCTTTCCTCTTAAATCCCTTTAAACTACACTACAAACATTTAGGTCCTAACCCAGTGTTTTGGAACCAACTAACATAATAAAAAGGTGTAGATGCTCTAGTTATGTTTTTTTCAAATACTTCTTCCTCTATTTTTAACAAATAAACAGAAACAAAGCCCGATTTACTGAAAACAACTCTTTATTTTGTCGCTTATACATAACTCATTATTTACACAATGTATTTTTACTGTCTGTATAAACACGGCTCACCATTAATATAGCTCAAGAGAAGAATTATGAGATGTTGTGCAAATGCAAAACACAGATGTATAATTACAATAAAAAACGCTTTTCAGATAGCACACATTCATGCACAACGGCTGTTTCCAGAAAGTACTCCACTGAATAAGGCAAACGAACATACGAACCTCAAAGTGAGAGCCGACCGCGCTCACTGTTTGCTTTGTTACTCGACATATTATGACCTGGACGACAGAAAATCCTCCAAAACACAAAAAAGCCAAGTACAATTATCACACAGGTGCATTATGGTTCACCACGTTTCTCACCGTCTTGTACGAGGTCAAGTGCAAATGACTTTTAAAAAGGAGAAGTTCAGAGACAAAGCGAGAGCAGGAATAAATGATCAGGACGTGATGAATAAATGGTCGAGGAAAGAACGGAAACAAAAAGAACAATTAGAGAACACGGGCCAAATGTGAATAAATTAAAGGGGGATTGTAAAACAGAAAAGCATATAACATGTAGACTTCCACTCGGAAAGCTTTTAGTGAAAAGAGCAGTGAATGGGGCTGGAGCTGTATTTTTAAAGTGCTGTAATTTAATTCAAAATGGGCTACTTCTGTTTTCAACAAATGGTCAAGTTTTTGTGCTGTCGAATGTGTTCAGGGACGGCTGGTGTAAACGGGCCGAGGGGCTAAAAACTCACTGTTGTTTACAAGAAAAAGTGTATCATGTTTATATATTTAATCTTCAGCATCATCTTCATTATGATTGCAGCGATATTTCCAAAGCAAGACGCAGCAACAGCACCATTTATCTTCGTAAAGGAGTCAATGACAGGTGTAAAGCACTACTTTTATTTAGACCAGGGGCAAATAACAGAGGCATAAAGGGTTCACAAGTCCCTAGTCTCTAACCCCTCAGTAACTATAGGCCTGAACCTCACAGTGGACTATAGTGACTATATACTGAATGTTTTTGGGACGCTACACTTTTTCTTGTTGTTATTCTCCTGAAAATGATCCATCTGTAAAAAAGAGTCAGCTGTACTCTGCTCAGTGACTTCTGTAATTTAATGCATTTTACTCAGAAATAGAAAATATATATATATATATAATATGTGTTATTATCAGCAAGTTTTCATAAAGTTAAGTTCAACTTTATTTTTCCTTTACGGAAATGTGTTCTCTGCATTTACTCATCAGGAAACATTCAGTTCAGTTTGTCCTTTCTGGGCTCCTGTAGGAACAAAAACAAATAAAAAAAAAAAAGGCTCTTTCCACTGGGTTCAATGGAGCTTTACAAGTCCATTTTTTTAGTTTAGTTTTTAGTTTCGAGGCGCCTTTGTACTAAATGTCATGGAACCTATTGTTCAAAAGGCCAGGAAAAAATAAAAAATAAAAATAAAAATAAAATAAAATAAAATAAAATAAAATAAAATAAAATAAAATAAAATAAAATAAAATAAAATAAAATAAAATAAATAAAATAGTGATCCAATTTCCCAATTTTAGGTTTGGTCTTGGTTACTGTAAACCACTGTGTCTCATGACTGGAGGATTGCTAACTTGCTACTCTGTTTTCTTGCTTTAATAAGAGGTACACTGTCATATACCATTGTGATTTTACACTGCAGTGACTTAATAATTATCCATAAACAAATGGCTCAAACGTGCTGTGTACAGTTTAGTCACGTTGTTCTGTTCACCTTCAACAAATAACACACTACGATCTGTTTTTGACCCTCAAACGTCCATCGCTGTCTTTTCATGATGCATTATGGGAAACTTTGCTCTCCATTTGAGTCCACCAGACATCTGCACGCCATTACAAAATGGTTAAATCAATATATAGTGCACTATACAGTCACTATGGTTTTAGACAGAGCCAGAGACAGTATTATATCATTCACTTAGAATTAATTTATGAATTCAGAATTAGCATCAGGAAGGTCATCGGTGCGTTACTTTAATAAAACCCAAATGTATTTATTCCTCATTTTATCTGTTGCTAGTTTCTCTTCTTTTTGACGGTTATATTTGCAGCTTTTAATTAACTGTGTGATAAAACAATTGCAGTATATTCTGATCAAATAACCTTCATTAATCTGGTATTTCTGAAGTTATATATGTTTTTGGGAAAGAGTTTATTGGTAAATCTGTTGTAACTTAGTGTCCCTTGTTGTGATGTTACTGCAGTGTGAACTATTGATCTTTATTAATACATTTGTCTGCCCACTCACCCGACATCACCACCAGCCGCCACTGAAATACAAAAGTACATGGCTCAGTGTCAGGAAATAAATAATCTGAGATGTATAACCCAAATAATATAAATAACACAATAAATATTTAATAAATTCAAGTTGACATTCAGGTGAAACCATCCATTTTCTCACAATGTTTACGAGTCGTCCTCAGTTTTAATGATGTGGAAAAGCGTTACGTTGAAGAGGACCTGGTGGCCGTTGTTCCAGCCGTAAAGAGCGCGGTCCCTGGCGTTGTAGTCCAACATAGACATGTGAAAGTACTGGTTGTGAAAAGGTATGTCCGTGTACTCGTACGTGGACGTCTTGGTGGAGTAGGCGTAGTACACCTTGGCTCCGGTCAGGTGCGAGTTAGTGATATACAGCGTCCCACAGATCATAAAAGACTCTCCGGCGTTCCTCTTCGAGTACTCCGTGTTCCACGTTTTGAGGATTTGCAGCGTGTCCGGGTTGAGCTGACTGATCACGATGTTTCCCGCGTTCTGATTGGTCGCGTACACCGCCCACAGGCCCAGCTCGTCCGCCATCAGGTCGATGTCGGAGAAGCCCCCCCAGGTGTAGGGGTAGACGTTGTGGAAGCCGGCGGACTCCAGGGCCCGTTGAGTGACCACGCGGCCCGTCTCGAAGCTGTAGCGCACTAAGATGTTACTCTGCATCTTGTTGTAGTACAGAGAGCCGTTGTACACCACGTGGTTGGTCCCGGCCCATTTGAACGGCAGGTTGTAGGTTCGAGACTCCACTCCGGCCACAAAATCAGTGAGGGATTTATACTCTTTCACGATCTTGTTGTTGGTGTAGCTGTCCATGTACCACACCTTTTGGGAAAAATATATGAACGAAAACATTCTTTGTTAGAGTTTTTTCATTATATTTTCATAATAAATTGATAAATAATCTCCTAAAATACCTAATAGAACCACATAAAAAAAAAAAATACTGTACTGTCCCTTTAAGACAGCCCAGTGATTTGTGATATACAGCGCAATGCTAAGAAATGACTCAGATTTTGATTCAGACGGACACATCCAGGAGCTTTTTTCTTGGATATATGATGAAAATGATGTAAATACCTTCTTTGCAACACAGTCTTGCTCTAATAGTAGTGTTTTTAATTGTTTGTCGTTAGCAAAGTGTGTTTTAACTGCCTCTATTAGCATCATGCATAACTTTGCTGCTAATATATCTACTTTTTCATTTTTTTTATTTTTATTCATAAACCAAAACAGCATTCAACTTGGCCAGATCCACCGACTTTCACTTTCTTAGCGAAGTCTAGAGGGTCTAAAACCTGACCCCAACGCCACTGACTGAATTATAACGAATAATTTATCTAAAACGAGGCGTGGTTTATGCAATGACTCAAACAAATTAAACTGCTCTCATTGTCTCATTGCTTACGTCAGGGTCATCTGTTTCTCTGATTGGTTTAATCTGCATCCATTTATCCCGCCTTCGTAAATCGAACTCAGATGGACAGGGACCAGACTAATTCTTTGTACAGAATAAAAAAAAAAAAATGAGGACGGCTGGCCAGGCTAACATTCAACAGAGATAAGCAGAATATCAGCAGCTTTTTGAATAAATTAAGGTGTAATAAACAACATAAAGCTGAAAGACAACTTTTCCAAATTTCCAATTTTATTCACATTTTATAAATTAATGACATCCAAATTGGGCGATTTAAAAATGTACCTTTTATTCCGTCTTTTTAAATGTTGCTCAGCTGAAGTGGATTTTGTCTTTTTATAAAAATGTGCTGAACAAAGGTTTTCTTTCATTGTGTCTTCCTGTGTAGTCTGCGTCTATGAGCTTTTTTCAAATCTAGGCATTGAAAACGCACCTATTTTTAACTTTGCACTTCCAGAAACACAAGCGAATGTGTACGTTCTCAAGGAATATAGTAAGAATCTAGGCATTGTCGTGTTGGCCTTGATCTTGAAAAGGCAGAGAGCAGCGGGACATCCTTCTTTTATGCTCTTTGTGCTTCACTGTTTGGTCATATTTCATTTAAATAAAAAATGATCTAGTTAATGTAAAGGGGAGGCATGTACTGAGACACATTACAGCTTCTGTTGGATCATTTTCAGGTTTATTATTGAGATTTATGCTGTAAACTGACACATCTGGTGGTTGCTATTATGTGTCGAGGGGTTTTTAGTCAAATCAACACAGTCTTTAGCCTCTGAACAACAGGAGGAAACCAGCTGGACGTAAACGATTCAAGGGCTTTGTGATATAACGAACTGATTAACTCACTCTTACCCTGTTGTTTTTGGGAGATGCCAGAGGGTCGGTCATCCAGGCTCCGAATCTGGTCCCTGAAGTTTTGACTGTGAGCGGTCCGGTGATCTTCATTAGTTTACCGCACGCTGAGAACACATCACACACACAGCAGTAAGTGTTCCCGGTCCACATGATAAAACAATGTCCTGATGAGAACACTGGATTATAATACAAAAAACACTGGGCTGCCTTAAAGGGACAGTCCAGGATTTTATGAATGTGGCTCTGTTTGATTCTTTTTGAGCTAGATTACTTTCTATTTTAGATATCTTTTAGTTTTTAGAAGCAGACAGCAGCAAAAGACACAAAGATTAAACTAAATACTGCAGCAAAGGAAGTGAAAATGTGAAACACTGAACTAAATCAATGCATAGGGCTGTAACATTTTGCAAAATTATCAGTAATTGCAATATCCATATCATAAAGTACTTCTTATATCTCAATATGTTGGTTTCTGATGTGACCGATATTCACTTATCAAATTGAAAGGCAAAATAATGGTTCAATAAGAGCTTTAAATCAGACTGTCACCAGAGTGGAGTCTCATATTTATATCCTCGACTATTATTCATCTGTGACGATGAAAAAGCGGGCGTTCATATATCACAGCTCAAATTTTTATTGGAATATTCAACATTAGAGTTACTGCATATCGTGTTTTTTTCTGATATAATTCAATACTGTACTGTCCCTTTAAGACAGCCCAGTGTTAGCGCGATGATAAGAAATGACTCTTTTGGTTCAGACGGACACATCCAGCAGCTTTTTCTTGGATATATGATGAAAAATGCATGTAAATACCTTCTATGCAACACAGTCTTGCTCTAATAGTAGTGTTTTTAATTGTTTGTTGTTAGCAAAGTGTGTTTTAACTGCCTCTATTAGCATCATGCATATCTTTGCTGCTACTTTACGGAATTAATTCTCTATTTACAAGTGACTCATTGACGCCCTTTGACTACATACTAGACTATCCCTCTGAGTCAGTTTCATTTGTGAAGTTATCTTGCCTCTTGTCTGTTTTTGGCAGATGTACCAAGTGTCTTTATGAGCTGTTACACAAAGACAGAAGTTGAGCAGAAACAGTGTAAAAACCGGCTGTAAAAACCCTTCAGAGGTGTCAAATACAGGCAAACATTTATCACGCATGGTTTAATATTTAAAGTACTTGAGGTGCACTTAATTTATCTCGCTCGACACTTTAATTGTGCCAAATGACAGTAAGCTTTCGCTCGCGTGCACGCTTCCAAGTTTCCTATTAAGTATTTAACTGCCTTTTACCTAATCAATCAGAGCTCATGCGCAATGAATTCTTAAGTAATTGCCTTAAACTGCCTCTGATTCTGATCCTATTAGTATTCATATGTTTCCTGTTTACGCTGACACATTGACAGGTCCCGTCAGTGTTGATAACCTGGCAGTTGCCAAATTACGGCTTGGGTTATGCAGACTTTTATCAAAGACTCATTAGATGAATTAAATATTAGTGGGTGGAGCTGAGGGTTCGTACAGTGGCTTCTGAGTAAAAGCAAAATGAAAACAGTAAGAAATATCTTTAAATGCATGATGTATACCCCATTTTCTTTGGGGAGTTATTGCCAAATTATTATGCAGCAGGAGTTTGTAGGGGAGGTTGTCTAGCCTTGAGAATTTGTGAAAAATGGTCAAATCAACAATGAGAAAAAGTTTGTAAAGTCTGGCTGAGTTTGTGGAGTGATAGACGGATGATATATCACTCTGTACAAAAGCCTTGAGCCCGATTCTACTCAGTTTCTTGTATTTTGTGGTACTATGCTCCTCCTTTAGCCCCTTCTGTTTGTGTCCTATTTAAACTGAAGGAAAAACAGAGCTAAAAGACGAGCTTTTATTCAGCTGGTGTTAGCCTCATTGTTTTCTTACAATGTTTATATATTGTTTGTGTCTTGTTTATCGCCCTTTTGCCGTTTCTTATCTCCACTGAAAACCAAAATGTAGCCACACAGACGATTTAAAAGTGTTGAATACTCACCCTCACACTCCTCCACCTGATATCACCAAACAGCTTTTCATCTTGTGAGAAATATTGTGAGAGATCTTGTGACACCAGCTCTTAATTAGCATCTAGCATGTGGCAAATATAGTGTATTATGTAGTTATTGTACTAAAGTGCTAATGGGGCTAGTGTCTTTTCTTTTCTGACACTGCAGATATTGTAGATACTAGTGAAAAAAGACTATTTTTAAGAAGTTGCTAAAAGTTTGGAGCCCACTTTATACCAGGTAATGTTCAAATGTGTCTTCATATCTCATTTAGGCTTTAGATAAATAATGTTGCACATGAGTTTTACAGACTAAGCTAATAGTTTAAGCATGTTTATGTGGTTGATCTAGGCTTTTTCATCAAACATTTACCTAGAAATAAGGCTCAAGAAGATGATTTGGTTATGTTTTGTGGAATTAAAATGCTTATTAAACTCCAATAGTTTCAGATCTAAGCTGGAGTTACTAATTTCACTTTTTTCTGCCAATATGACTCACTAAAAGCACTGAGTCATGTGACCTCCCGGAGCTCTAAAGAACAACAAAGAGCTTGTAAGTCTTGACAACACTCCTCCTGTTGCACATGAGGACATTTCATTTCTGTTTTTGGAAGTTTTGGAGTTGAATTGAATTAAATTTGCTTCACAATGTCCTCTCTCTGGTCTCTTTGGCCGACTTACTGAGTTTGCTCATGCAGTTGCGGAGGCGGTTTTCCAAGTTGAGGACCCTCTGCTGCAGCTCCTCGTAGTCGTAGGCGCCCATCTCCTCCTGGATGCCCATTAGCACACCGGACAGGTTCCTGATCTCCTCTTTGAACTGGGAGATGAGCTTGGCATCTGTCTTGTACTGCTCCAGGACAGGGATCAGTGGCTGCAGAGACTCCATCTTCCCTTTAAGCTCCTGGATCAGGCCGAGATAGCGCAGGACCAAAAATACATGGGTTAATAAATCTTTCAATCCGGCAAGACCTTTAGAATTTAGACAGCTTTTTATTTTTTCATGATGCAAGTATCAACTTAATAATAAAGAAAACTGAACTAAAAAGAACGGTCTTTAAACAGCAAGTGTGTTTACTTCATTCTGACAATAATATATTTGCAATTCAAGAATAAAGAAGCAGCTATTGAGCTTCATAAACACATATTACACTCATAATATGCAAAATGTTAATGAATGAATGAATTAAATTGGAATCACTTATTGTTTCTCAGTGTTGTCCATCTAGATTAAACAATGTGGAAGTGAATGTGTCAATGTAAAACTTACTTTTGTTGGGATTTCACCGTTTTAAAAGAAAAAATACAACAAAACTATCTGACAGATCTTTTACACAGGTCTTTTTAAAAGCCATATTGGATTTTTTTTGTCTGAAATGAGCACAAAAACGTAAAAAATGAGGCATGGGCCACATTTGTTTGCCTGGAAATCCTACAATTGTGCCTCTAAATGAATCCTGACAGATGGAATTTCTTCTTCAACTACAGCTCTCTAATGCTGTTTAGCTGAAATTTATTTGTACAGTAGGTTATAACTCTAGCCACGGCATGAGGTTTTTTTTTTAGACCTTTTATAAAAGTACCTTCATATTAAATTCTCTTTTTCTGTCTTTCTCTAGAATTATTACACATTGTAGCTTTAAACAAATCAAGTTCTCCTGACCCTGAACATAGGGAAAGTACAGAAAACTAAAATGTCAAATGGTATTGGATTTTTACTGTACAAAAGAAGAGTAACAGGGGTATATGTATGTGGGTTTCAAAGATAGTTTTGTCCTTGCACTGCTTTGGGACCGTCCTATTGATCCCATGTACATTAAGGATCTTCTCATATTTTTAAAGGGACACATTCTCCAAGGATTTCCTTAAAAAGGTAAACATCTAACAAAATATACCTGAAAGTTTCTGTTGACAAGCGTCTTCCTGTCCGTTTCGATCTGCCTGAACTTTGACCGCAGGCCTTTGATCTGACTCTCCATCTTCATGATATACTGAAAGTCCCTCTGCGTCCTCAGGTTCAGCACCTCGATTGACTGTGACATGTTCTGGACCTTTTGAAAAGAACCAAACAGCACAGCATTGATTTTCCCGTCTGCTGTGAGATTAAAATGTCCTCAGAGCTCAGCCGTTCAGTAGACTGCCTTCGCTCCGAATTCTCAAGGAACAAATCAACACTTTGACCTCCGCTGTGATTGTCTTTTAACCATCGACATGTGTGAGCTGCATGTAAGCTGCAGAATCATATTACTTCACCTGCCTGGAAAAACAGACATGTATAAACACGGAGAACGCAAGTAAAAGGAGACATTAGTTGGATTACTTCCTGGTTCTCTTTCTACAGATGCCCAGAGAGGACAAACTGAGCACCGCTGAAAGAACAAAACTGTATAGAAGAAGGCAAAGGACATTTATAAACTACATTCCTTTTGTTTAAATATGGGCTTCACAACCTATCACATATTTATTCTCGTTTCAATTTCAACCAGTTCAATTTTTCTACAGCAAATTTATTTTTTATCAATTGAAGCCTTAAATCAAATCAAAATATTTTGTTTAAACATGCTGAGATTACATTAAAAACTTCTCATATTGTTATAATTATAAACATAGTTATGTAATAGTAGTAAAGATGCACACCTTCACCACCAGATGCAAACAAAACCTACACACTGCACCTTTAAACTGTCTTTCAACTGAGGAACAATGTTTGATGCACTAATAGCAAGACCTTAAGACATCATCGAGGCTTAATTATCATGAATTATGATGTTTAGCCCTTGAGGTCAAGCTTCGACCAATAAGACGGTCGTTTACAAGAGGTTGTGCTCCTATTCTAATTTACTGGCGTCCCCGTTGGCTGCTTGTCTACACGGCTTTTCAACAAGCTTGGGAAAAGTGCCTATAACAGGCCAAAACATAAATATTAGCAATGCATTCACAAGATTATTTATGAAATGGAGGTAATAGTTTAAGAGTTTTTCACAACGGCTGCGAAGATTTTAATTTTTTTTCCAAACATGTTTCTAAGAGATGAGTTCTTAATTTACATGGTTGGCTTTGGCGACATCCTCCGTGTCTAAAAATAACCTTACAATCAAAGGCTTGTAGGTTTATGGGGCATTGGAGCAAGAAACACTGCAGCCTCTCCTCCATCTTTGACTCTGACCAAAGAGCATTATTGGAGCACATCACTAGCAAAGAGGCGCCACACTCCACATTGTATTCTGCACAGTACTTCTCTGGCTGCGGCTCTGGCAGATCCTGAAATGGCCTCGTCGAAGCCCTGAGGCGGCTTAGTACATTAGCGTCAAAGGCTCAGTGAATGACAGAGAACACCCTTTGGCAACTGACAGTAAATGTAGCCACGTTTTCTTATATGATGGACTAATTGAAGAGTGCTGCCCCACTGCTGTGTGTGCTGTTTGTGAAAATGCATTAAATTATAGCTGTCACTGGGAATGGAAATCACATTTGGAGAGAAATTTTATGTTTGTACTTTTCTCATTTTCCGCTGTACATTTTTTAGGAAAAAGAAGATCAACTCAACTTAAAATGAACTGTAGTTTATGTCATATATGCCTTAAAAACCTCATTTTGTATGGATAGTCCCCAGAAATAGGATTGTTAAATGCAAACTTCAGCTACATATTATTCAAATCCTCGAAAATAAACTTGTTTTTGCAAAATAGATGCGATTGCGGTCTTTAGGTGAGATGGAGAGCCTTCTCATCTTCACAAACATGTCATCCATGTAATATATGCAGAAGTGGAAAATAGGGTTATGGACCTGTCTGGTGCAATCTCTCTGAGGATTAGAGCAACAAAGAAGCGTGAATAAAGATAAAAATCGATGTGATGTGTCTTTATGAATTCATCGGTCCATGTGACAAATGCCGGGTGCTTACAGTGAACGCGCGTGTTGTCGTGTAAACTGATTTGGCGCGACGTGAACGCCGGATACCTTCTCCAGGAGCTGGCGGAGCTGGCGTCCTTTGGCGTCTCGAGAGCACAGATTCTGTTCAGGAGCCACCACTGTGCAGATACAACGCCCGTCTGCATCCTGCGCCGAGCTGTACACCTGCCAGCCCTCTTTTGGCCTGATGGTCTGTGCACACAAACACAGAAAACACACACAGAACGGGTTTAGAAATGAGTCCTTTACGTGTGAGTCATGTTTCCGACCCCTCTTCTTCGGCCTTGCCTTTTGAAGAACTGTGCTCCTTTTCACTTACGGCTCTCCGGTGCATTTCCGTTCCAACAGTAAATATGGTTTCCCGGCCTTGATGAATAACCCCAGAGCTGAAATTCCTCCGTTTCTCCTCACTGTGCTGTCCAACTCCATAACCGAAAGTCCTGCTGGGAGACGCTGATAACCCTGATTTGTGGGAGGCTTTTCCCATTCTTTATTACATTCAATATGCTTCGCTGCACCACGGTATAAAAGCTTATAGAACAAAAAGTAATGCATCATGAGCTGGAGCAGTATATTTTAACGCACCGCTTTCTTTTTAAGAGTTACAAAAGTCAGACTGGAAATACTGATCCCACATTTCTAAAGTTGATAATGGCCAGACGAACAAACAGAATCATTATTTGAACAATGCCACAACGCGCTGCCAAAATAGAAATTAACAAAAAGAGTCGAGCCAAATACCGACAACCTTTGACTGCTGCTGGTAAATGTGTCTGTTCTTTCAGCCGATTTGGCCGACCACCAACTTTATTTGGAATTTGGTGCGCGTTTTAAAAAAAGAGTTATTGATGAAATGTTGAGAGTGAAATGGAAAATCCGTCAACTTTGACTCTAAATATTTTAGTTTGAAATATAAAAATGTTAAAATGAAGGAAGTTGTTTTGATCAATGGTGCTCTGATGATGACCTTGATGACTGAGAATCCCCAGACATTTTAGTTTGAAATAAAGAATAATGAAATGAAAATACAGAAAGATTTGTCAGAAAAAATGTCATGGATTACTGTTTTGTATCACAGAAGCATTAGTGAGTCACAACGCTAGAGTTCAGAATAAAGAAGCACAGTACAGCTGTTTACCAAAACTGCCAGTACATTTATCTGCTAAATATGCAAAATAAAAGTCAGAATTACTGAAAGAGGAACGCATTCACGTTCACTCTGCTCCAATAAGAGACTTTACCCTCAAGGATGCCACTTGCGTCATGAGAAATTTAACACAGACAAGTTTGCAACATGGTGTTTCAGAAAGAAATGTTGAGCAGAATTGAGTTTATACTCTTTACAACTACCCCCTTTGGGAAAGTATATACAAAATATCACTCTAAATTTATCAAACTGTCTGGCAATAAGAGCCCCAACTTCATTATTATTATGGTATTCAGTGTGACCTTTTCCATTTTAAAATAATTGTCCAGTCAGAGCCTTAAATTGAATGGCTGGTGCAATGAAATGTAAAAGTGAGTGACACAGATAAAGACCAATATAGATACTGGCCAGAATGACTTTTTTTTAAATGTTTGTATTAAATTATATGTTGCTATGCCAAAGGAGACAAAATTTAGTTATTATATGTATGTTTTCCAGCCCTGGTCCACACCTGTTTGACTGTATACCATTAACTTGATGATGTTCTGCTAAATTATGTTAAATAGAGCTAATTTTACACCTTACAGACAATACTTGACTTAGGCCTGACCTCATACTTCTATTAATAGTCCTTGTTGATGTTGGACTTAACCTTAATCCAACCTGACTGTTCAGATAAAGGATGACACTGCCCTATCTCTGAAGCTAGCGCCCTCTGCTGGTAACATTTATATCACCTGTCAGCCTAAAGAGTGTTTAGAGTCAGCCTTGAAAGACCATTTGCTCTCAGAGGAGCGTTCACGTCACGCCATAAAGACCGCAAAGAGTTGACTCATCGTTTTCACGTGCTGAGAGACTGCCTTTTACTGTTCAACATCATTCAACACACGAGAGAGCGACTTAAATGTCCATTAACTTGTGTTTCTTTTTTAAAACACTTCTTACCTTTATCTAACTTTCTGCTCTGATTGAATTCCTCGACGTAATATGAAAAAAGCAGCACACATCAAAGTCAAATATCTGTTGAAACAGGTGGGTAATAATTTAACTTCATCTAGAGCCTCCTTTTCTCTCACAGTAATCTTCGGAGTAAAAGGAACAGCCTCAACTCTTCTCGCCCTCTTTCAGTTTGAATGACTGCTATAAAGAAGCCGCTTGCACTAATCTGCTAAAACGCTCCTTCTTCTCGCTCTCTTGACTTGAGTGACGCACATCCTTTCCCCCCCCCCGGCTTCTTCTTCTTCTCCTTCTTCTTCTTCTCCTCACACCCTCACATTTCCTCGCATTAAAATGAATCTGTAGCGACTGCCAACAAGCCAGATGCACTCTCTCAAACTCCTGCACAAAGACTCTCATTAAACAATTCACGCAGCTGCTTCCTCTTTTGTTTTTAGAGTATCCATTTCTAGACTTCTGTATTGCAGACTTTGACATATACCGAGGTGAAAGCGTGTTGTGAGCGCTCTCCTTTTGCAATCAAGGCGACACTGGCACCGGGATTGTTCTCTGCACGGGTGGGATGAACCTAATCGAGCATTGTTTTTGCCCAAATGGCTCGATGTTCTGCAAGCTGCTCCTCCTAATTTGTGACAGGGCTCCCCAATGCTTCCTGTTTTCCAAAAACTAAATTGACAAGCGTTATTTCTGACTAGACAATAACAAAAAAACACATGTACACTTTAAAATATTCACTTAAAAAAGTCTTCTTCCTCTGAGTGAGGACATCATTCACAAGGCGGTCTCTCTCTGTTTTTATCTTTTACAATGATTGAATGCTCTGTTAAAAGTGAGTTATATTTTTTGGCCACGCTCCAAGATCAATAACAGTGCAATGTGCCTGATGTAGGCAATAAACATGAGTGGATGTGGACCCAGTGCCTTCCTCCACATCCACTTTAGATTCAGTATTTGTAATTCAGATGATTTATGTCAACATTTTGTATTCTCTCAAGTGGAGTTTGCAGCCTACATTGTACATTAGTATTTAACATTGTTCGCTAGAATGCGCAGTCCAATTAAAAAGCATCTGATGTCTTCTAATTAGCTTAACTTAGCAGCTCTGACAATGTTTGGAAGAAGACAGCAAAGGAGTGAACTCACCACTGAATGGCATTATCCAAATAAGTCAGTGGTATTGTATTAAAGACTAAACCAATTATAAATAGACTTTTATCTAATTAGCTTCACAGAGCGGCTGTGAAAAAGCTTGGTAGAGGTTAATAGCAAAGAAAACATAAAAAATGGACTCAAAAATGCACTACTGAAGGGCAGTATGAAATAACACCTCATACTGTCATACTGTCTTAATTACTACACCCAATTATAATCAGCCTTTCGTCTAATTAGCTTTATTTAATGGCTCTAACAAAGCTTAGACAATCTTAGACTTAGAAGTTTATAGCAAAGAAAATATTACAAATTGACTCGCCACTGTTGCACAGTATCCAAAAACAAACAAACAAACAAAAAACTCTGTCATATCGCTTTAAATGCTACGTAAAATGGCTAATAGCATCAGCTAACTAGCATTACTTTGTGGCTGCTGCAAAGCTTAGTCAAAGATTATAGCAAAAGAAAAAAAAAACAATAATAAAAAGGACTCAAAAATGGACCACTGAAGATCAATATCCATAGAAACAAAAAAACTTATACATCCCACTGATACCAGCGTATATAAATTAACATATTATAAATTAACATTAGAAGATATAAGAACCTTGTGTTTATAATTTTGATGGCACTTAATCTTTAAATTTCCCCAAAAAGTTCAAAGGGGATTCTTTTTAAAGCCCCAGCTCCACATGATCCCAGCACCAATAATCGATCTGATTTGGTGATTGACAGGTGTGAAGACCCGCCCCCTCGTATTACCCACTGTTGGGGCTACATTAATTCAGCCCAGAGACTTGAATTTGGGCAAAACTGAGAAATGTACAGAGTAACAATAGGTTGGACTGTCATTTTAAGAGAAAGTGGACATTATCACATCCGTATCACATCAAATAAATAACTTAATGACCAAAATGAGATGTTACTGTGATGATTGATTGATATTAAATGTATTTGTTAACCCTCCCACTGCCACTGGTGACTATACCCCATTAGCTTTTCATCTCATTAGGTTAAATTAGTGACTGGCAAAGCTTAGTTGAAGTTGATAACAAATAAAACATCACTCACCACTGAAGGGCAGTATCCGAAGAGCAGCAGAAACAGCAGTGGGTTCAGGACCACGGAGAGTGTCCACATTCTGACCGCTCCGACGTCTCCTCCACCTCCACACCTTGGAAAAGAAAAGATCTAAGTTTTGGAACGGTGTGCAGGAGTGACAGGTGAGCAGGTGTACGTCCACTAGGCGCTGGTGCGGAGTGTAGCTCGGCTGGGAGCAGTGCAAGTCCGGCCGCTCGTCCCCTTTCCGCTTCCCATGTGGGCAGCGGGGAGCTCGCTCGTCTCTGCGCGGAGCCAAAAGTTTGGAGGCATTACATACGAGCGGCAGGGCGGGAAAATACTGACGTTTAGGGCGCTTCTTCACGGATATGACATCAGCCAGCTGCCCCTCGTGTCGACTATTAATGAATCCAGCGGGTTTTGTTGAAGAGGAAACACCGGCAGCTGCGCGCACTCAGGAGCTGCAGCTGGTGGTTTTCAGAGACGCGAGCGAGTGGTGCCAGCGCGAGACTCCTCTGACTGATCCTGCCGCGGCTCGTGCCCGTGCTCGTGCTGTTTTGTGCTCGTGACAGCGGGCGCGCGCAGGAGAGGGACACACAAACGGCCCCTAAGGTTCAATAAGGATGCTAAATGTAGCCCAGTATTCACTCAACATATTTAATAATGAATAATCATATGAAAAGTACCATTAAAATTATATATTGTTGGGATAAAACGCATAATATTAAAGGAAAGTTTCAGCAAATTTGAATAAGATGAACTGAAATGAAAGCTACTATTACATTTTTAGATAATGATAATAATGTATATGGGACCAATACTTTCGTGATCTCACAGTTTTTGTTGACTTTATTTGCAGAGTGTATTAGCCATTTCTTCTAGCCTATTGTGTTGGCCTTTGAGTTAATTTATTTACTTTAGTATATAGGCTTCAGACTCATTTAGGCTTTGACACTAGGAGTGATGCTGCTCAGTGGGTCACCAGGTCGAGTGCGTACCTCAAAACTGGAGGGATCTGAGTTCGACTCTCTGCTCGGGTTGATTTCCACCATGTCGTTCCATTTTTCTCTCTTCCTCGAATCAAGGCAATAAAAACACAAAATATATCTTTACAGTTGCATGAGTCACCTTGAGTTTTTTACACAAACACAGGTCCAGACTGTAGAGTGTAGACAAACAGACAGAATTCTTTTTCTTCTTCTTATTTCAGCTTCATTCATTCATTGTAGCTTTTCCTTACAGCGTGGTCTTGAGACTAACCCAGCTGGAGCACCCTGGATGATCGACAGTGAATCGCAGGGCTAACACTTAGAGACAGACACTAACAGACAACCATTGGAGAAGAACTGTTCCCAATACCTTTTTGCTGTGAGAGAGTAGTGCTAATCACCCCAAACATTTTGAATAAATGTATCTTAAATATATTTTTGGAGGTATTCAAAAGTCTGACTTCTAAAGTTACCTTCACTTATATTTTAATAGATTATTATCAGCATGAGTAGATTGTAGCACATTTAACTGTATTAAAAAAATACAAATGAAATACAAAGCTACAAACAGAATAATGTAAGTGGAAGATAAAAACATACAGATAAGAAAGTACAAGAAAATGACAAAGGAAAAACCCAATCTGACATCATTTATACAGATTCATATCATATTGTCAAAAGCACTTAGTGACCCCGACTGCTCCACAGAGAATTTGGACATTGCCATCAAGAGACGCTTCTCATTAACACCCTTCATTTGTCAGTGGCTGCGTGTGCTCTGATAGAAACCCATAAGCCCGGTGTCATTTGAATAAACAGTTTCTTCAGACAGCCAGCGCAGTTATGATTACCAAGCGCACATTAGCACATAAAGAAATGTGAAACGTCGTATTACTAAAACAAATGAAACATGATGATGAGGCGCCGCTGTAATGTTTCCAGCCAAAGCCATTAGTCACACACTCTTATGTGACACAGTGTTTCCCGTGCTTAAAATAATTGAGGGCAGGTACTAAATAATGTGTTCTCATTATGCATACAGATAGAGTTCAACAAGAAACACAGCCATTTGTTCAGCCGTTGTGCAAAAGCTGCTTAACTTCAGTAGAGATTTATAAGGAGCCACTGGCAAATGTCTGTCAGCATTAACTTTGGCTATTTGTTCTTTTGAAAGCACGCTGCTGATAAACTGAAAAAAGCCTTAAAACTACGTTAATCATTCTTTGGTTAAAAATTCTACCCGTTTTGTCTGAACAAAACAGTTGTAAACAATATAAGCTGCAACCACACTAATGCTAACACTAGGCTAAACTGTACACAATATATATTCAATGAATAAACAGATTATAGCCACAAGAAATCACAAACTAGATGGCAACCGGTCAGCTACATGTGTTTATTGTCAGTATCTGTGGCTTTATATTTAGTTGTTTTATTTATAAGAGCAGTTAGCGCTACGTAAGCTAAAGGCTACATGCTAAAAGTCACTGAATTCTTATGCTATTATTCTACTTTGATTAGTTAACTTTGGCTGACAACCAGATCTGTATGCTGTTAGAGAGTAAGTTATTCTGTTGCCTAATTTATTCGAGAATAACACAAAAATCTACATCTGAACGGCTAATGTACCAGCGCGGTGACTGAATTCAGTAGGCTAACAGCTAGCATGTTATTATTTTAGTGTTTCTCATCACACAACACACAGTCAGTTTTGTCGTCTAGAAATGTTTTATTTGCTGGGTTTAGTTTGCTCCTTCTACATTCTACATTTCCATTTTGTTTTAAAAATGACAATGGTTAGATGTAGAGTAGAGTAACCTTTAGTGTAAACTATTGCAAGGTTAGCATTGATGCTAATGTCATGGCTAATTTTGTAGCAATGCCAATGTCAAGTTAGCATTGACATGTTTTAATCATCATATGTATTATAAGTAATAATACATTCATGGTTTTAATCAGTAGGGCTAATCTGAAACAGTCTAAGTTTTGATTTTATTTTATAAATGCTAAAGATGTTGGAAATACCCACTGTGTTTAGCACGCCAATAATGTAGCCAAGCTAGTCTGGCTTAATTCACGTTGTGCTTTTAAAACCGTACTAGTTCACTGTTGCTTGATGGAAGTGAGAAAAAGGAAGAATGAGTGCAGCTAAATGGTTAAATCACGCTCTAAGTGTATTTAGAAAATAATATGCTCATGGTTGGTGCTATATTGGATTAACTTGAGTGATACTCTTCTCTGCTTGATAACGTTAGCTAATAGCTCTAATTGCTCATTAGCAACATTGAAATATGTGCTAATATTGCTAAGCATGATTAGCATCTCACTTTAGCACACTGCATCTTAATGAAGTGGTTAAAATGACATGTTATTTTCTGAAAGTTGAAAGGCAGCAAAAGTTGTCTTTCTTTTGGTGCAGGCTTGAGGTGTTGATGGAGAGAAATAGCAGAAGATTGTAGGCTGCCAGCGGTTACCAGTCACACAACAACATCTGCCACTGCTGTTATTTGGTTTGGATTGAATTATTGTCTCAAATCACACCACAACACAAAGAGACCAGCCCAGCAGTCGACAAGCAACAATAAAAGGTAAGATGACTGTGGGACTTGTAGTATGAGGGAGTAGTGTTTTACCATGTATAAGGCATGTTTTACAGCTGCAAAAGTTTTTAAAATCAAAGCTCTACCAAAACTAACATCAAGTTGTTTTTTGCTACAACTTTTTATGTTTCTGTCTTCAACCCATTAAACATCTATTTTCTGTCTTACCTTAGGCACCGTTTGTATAAACAGCAAAGGTTTCAGCCACTAAAAAATGTCTAATTTACATTTTTAAACAATGGTTTTAACAAATTGCAACTGGCCAACTATGTGTGTGCTGCCAGTGAGTGGGTAGAGCACATTAGCAAGTGTCTTGACATTTATTTGCTCTATTTAAACAAGCATTTAGGGGTATTTTATCGTGTATAGAAAGCCAAAAATCAGCATGCACATTGCTAAAGCTGAAAAACCCATTTTAAGGTAAAAAGTTCAGACATCATCAACAAATCCATACTTGGGTAAAGTAAGGCATATATATTGCTATGCAAAAAACTGTGTAGGCTACAGCTTCTTAGCATTCTTGCTCCATCTGTTTAATGGTAAACAACACAACAGGCAGCATCCTGGAGTAGAACTGGAGTCCATCAGTAACATATTGACTGTTAAATACACAACTATTGGGACATACTGCTGCTTTTGTTTCCCTGATGGACACTTATGTTTTTGATATTGCCGCTTGTGGAAGGGTCTTTAGCGAACCTCTAATTTTAAAACAGTTGGGAGTTGTTTTCTTGTCAGAGATGGATTGTTTTCTCGGACATCGTCCAGAGGAGTTGGGGGCTTATCCGTAGTCTCTGCACTTGGGCTGCCATTTAGCCCAATTCCCCGGAGAGCGGCTCGTTCGAAGGCAGCGCGTGGCCTTGATCGAGGAGTCACCTTGGCCGTATGTCAGGAGACGCCCCTCCACTTTGGTATGCCAATCAACGTTTCCCTCATTGTAAGGAAAACGGACACTTTTCTCTTTTCCTCTGCGCTCAGATCGGAGAGAATAAGCGAAGGAGACACCAGGATGTAAAGATCTGTCAGCTTCGGAGAGTATACGCTTACCTTGGGCTTTCCAGGCGATGCAATTATGTAAGGGTAACTCGTATAGAGACCTACAGGGTGTCTCCAGTCTCTTTTTAGATCGGCAGTCAGCTCTGTCTTGCCAAGAGGTGATGGCTTGGGCAATAAAGCTCAGAGCTGTTGGAGTGTTTCCCAGTGAAACAGTTTGAACAGGGAATACTTGAACTTAAGCAGTGCCTTTGACAGAGGAAGTAGACAGAAGTTTCTTGGCACAGTCGAACAAAGGATTTTCGGAAAGGCATGACCTGCATTTGTGATGAGACTCTCTCCAGCAATAACAGAGGCGGCTGCCTGCTTTGTGCCTCAATCAGTGCAAATTGGTTATGACATATGATGAGACCCTGCCTGGTATCTTTCACAGTTCAAGCACACTTTCTAAATTGTGAGAAAGAATGTATTTACTGTGAGGGGGAAAAAAATCAATAGACAAGCTGAAAAATGTTAATATAAATAATAATCTTTGTGTTTGCAGGTGGGTTTTTCAAGAAAATATCAACAGAAACCAAACAATTACCTGCTACAATAAAGACAGCGGTCAATACAGGCAGCTGCTGGTGCTGCTTTTATAAATTGCTCAAAATGACACAGTGCTGGCTGCTTTAAACAAGATATTTCATCTGATTTTGTCCATCAAAGCTCTGAGGTTGTTCTTTGGCCTCAGTTCTTATCTTACGAGTGATTTCACACCTCGGACATGTTTACGAAGAGGCATACATTTCTTTTAATAGCTCTGAGGGTCATTACACTGCAAGTCCACAACAACAAATGCAACAACAAGACTTTCTGATTTGATTTGTTCTTTTATTTAACCTTCAGGCACACCGTAAATGCTGGCTAACTAAATCACAAAGGGGTTGTTACTGGGTTGTTGTGGTCAGAAGGAAGCTCTACGTTTCTGTTTTTTCGACCATGAGGTAAACATAGAGTTTGGCTCAAAATGATAAACTATAACTAGCAAAATATTACTTTTATTGTCCTGGCTACTGGTTATAGTCCCATGGATTTGATTTATAAAGAACCATCTTGGTCATGATAGCAGTAATCCACATATAATAGGCATCGAGAAGAGACTTCAGGCAAGACGCTGTACCCTTCTGTGTCTCCTCTGTCTCTGAGTGGACACTTGAGGTAAAGCACTTTGAGTGGAGCGCCTATGTAGGTAGAAAAGGGCAACGCTCATTAATATTCACCAACTATTGCAGAGTGTCACTTCAGTCCATCCAATATATCATACAAATATAGCGTCATAAAAGAAAATTTACTGTTCGATTAGCATCTCATGAAATCACAGCCTGAAAGTTTTAGGGACACATATAAAAATGAAAGGCTGCCCAATGTTAATTCAAAGTATTTTAAGAATTAAGGTAAAATACACTAAGGTAAAACACTAATGAGGCCATGACCTGCAAGATGAGTTATTGGAAACTAACATCTATCCAAAACTTCTTAGAAAACCGACTTTAAAGGTAAGAATCACAAAGCTTTTTTTTTTTTTTTTTACATGTTGTGGTTTTAAAAGCTGTTTGAAATGTAACCCAGTGCATCTCTGTGGTTCCAGTCTGATTTTCTTCAAGTTCGATTGTCTGATCATGTTTAGTAGAAACGTTCCTCTGTCCTCAGGCTTGGTTCATGCTGTGATCGGATCCAGCCTTTCTTGGCCCCGGAAAGGATTAAATGTGCATGTGTAAGAACAGTGTGGACCAGACGAACAGCGATCGCTACAGACACCGACTCCTTGCTTCTCTTTTCTTTGGGAAAGTGCTTCTCATCAGATGTGACTACAGCAGCCCGAGGCACTGATGGAGTTACACATTATTTTTGCACTCGCCGACCAAACTTTGTGTCTCTGCTGATTGGCCCAGACTTGTCTCCATAAGCATCATCTCCTCCAGTTCTCTCTACGACACAGCAAACTCTCAACAGTCATTTGCAGCGAATGGGAAAAAAAAAACATGTTCTGGTGTCTTCAAAGGTGCGAAACAGGTGGCTCTGTGTTAATTCAAGAAAAGGATGGCTGGCTAAAAGCAAGTCTCAAAACTGGCGTGCTAATGATTACTCATCACCATATGTGCTCTGCCCGACCAAAACAAGTCGATGGTGCTTGTGTTCCTGGTGCTCAGAGCTGCAAATGATTCTGTCAGCGAAATGAAAAAGCGTCTGAACAGGCAGTGTTTGGATTTATTTGCACAGATTGGAATAAACATGGCGGATTGTCAAACTCGGGTAGGTGCGAGTTTGACATGATAATGCACCTAATTGTATCGTATGAAATGAAACGAAATACATGTTTTTGTTATTATATTATCATTGTAAGATCAGCAAAATATTATGAGGGGATTTGCTGACGATTTGTATTTATTTTGTTGTTACAGAGATCTTTTGATGAGTAGTCTTTGTACCACTAGGGGGAGTCTTGAGCATCTGTAGTATTCAGCACTAGTTGGCCTCAGTGCAGCTCAAACAGTATATTTATTTTTTTCCCATGGCCTCTTAGGAGGTCTTCCATTGGTGTGAATGGACAGGTGTCCCGGTGCATGCTGGGATATCATAATATGAATGAAAGCAATGCTATTTGAACAAGTGAGGATTTGGGTTGTGTGGATTGTGAAGCTATAACCAGTCTCAACAGTCATACTCATTCTTTTGTGATTCTATAAATGAATGTTTTTTATGGATTTGAGGTGGATTTCCAGGGTCCAGTACCAATTGACACAGACTAAACTGCCTCTGGACACATTTGGAAAGACACAAGACCAATCTGAGAAAGGAAGCACTGAATAAAGCCTTCCCCGTTTTAGATGAATGGTATTGAATGGTCCAACAGGATTTCTACTGAGTGAAGACGGCTCTGAAGTTATTTTTCTGGAGTGAATGGGTATGACTGGCCAAGCTATTTTGATTCAGCTGATTACTGCTTGTGCTAAAAACATGTTCATTTCCATCCAGTATCAAGATCAGCTCATTTTTTCACTGGGCCACTTTGAGATCTGTGCCACTTGTCGAACTGAGTAGCAATCTTTTCTGCCCAGCTGAAGAATCTCAACAAATTTGAGCCACCTATTCCACCTCCTACAAGCTTAAAATGTTATTTATTAAGCAGCACAGTAAGTCTTGATTATGCACGAGCCTTATATGCAACATGAAACGATTTTACGCCAAAGAACTACGGTTAAAGGAGCTCTTAAAATCGAGCAAAAGACTTTACGAGAGCTCCATCTGTTTTTTTCTGTGGAGCACACAGTAAGACGTCTGTTTATTATAAATTGATCTCGGCACGGCTAGAAAAGTTTGGGTGATTTTAAAGTTTTGTTGCTGAAGCCGATCACTGGACAGACTGTCAAGTTTCTGTCTGTACGAGTTGACAGTGTGCCTCCGAGTGTCTGGATTATGGGCTGATGCAACGTATAAAAATGTTGAACCAAGAGTGTGGCGCCTCAATAAAGTGACAGTGATGTTATTAGAATAAAACCAAAACATTTTTCAACAAGATACAGAATGACAACTGTTGTGTGGCAGCCTTTACAACAGCTCCACCACCATCTTCTGTGAGATCTTCTGCAATTACCTCCTGTTACATAAAACTGCCCCAGGTGGCTCAGACCCTATTTATTGGACCGTTTGTTGAATACCTCTGGGGTTCCTCAGGGCTCAGTTCTTGAACCCAGACTGTTTACCTTCGATATGCTTCTGTTATATTATATTTACCCTCAGTAACAAATCTATGAAATATTGTGACTCTTTAAGTTCACAAACTCCAAAAAAAACCCCATTGTTGTCCATTTTAACCATTTAACCGTTGCTAATGTAAACATGGCCCTGCCCTGATTGGATAAAACTGCCTCATGTTAGTTTATCCAATCACCTTTTCTTCAATAAATAGTAAATATGTTTTTGTCAGATGTCCTATCTACAAGTGAACGCAAAAAATGTCATTGTGCATTTGGCAAAGCACCAAAGATTTATTTCAGCTTTATATAAGTTGTAAACACAGTGTAGTTACACAGGTTTGGTTATTGCTACGATGACTGTGAGCTGAAGGAGACGGAGATGCAACTTTGAAATCTTGATCAAAGTCAGGTCTTTGTCAGAGTCTGGGCTCAGCTGAGTCACATAAAACATGCTCTTAATGTGAATATATGATGTAAATACTGTATAACCAACAATACAAAGATTTTTCAGAATCCAGTTTTAATATTGTTTGAAACGAACAATTCAAGGCACATTGAAACATTAGTTCTTACAAAGAAAAAAATAATTAACCAGGCTTTTGGGAATTTTATAATAAAAAGATCAACAAATGAAACTGCACACTTAAAGCCATTGTGTTGAAATCACAATAAAGTATAGACTCAACTGTGTCACAATCAAACAGGAAACTGCCAAATAACTCCACTGAGGTATCACTTCAGGATAAAGCCCTTTCTTACAAAATTTAAATTACCATCTTATTTAATTAAGGCTGTATTTCCTCAATGACAAATCAGCTAAAATAAAATAAAATAAGTTTGTTCCAGTTTTGTGTGAGTGAAGGTATTTTATTTACAAAAGAATTATTCTATAATTACAAATAGAAACTTTTGTCAAATGCACGTTACATCTCATTTAATTTGATTTAAACTCAAAAATATGTATAAAAATTCTCACTATAGCTTGCCAAATATTTCATACATTTTTATGAGCGGGGCACATGCAAGTTTTCGGATTCGGAAGGAACAATATTGTACAAAATATTAATAATAATTACAGTTTATCAAAAACTTTTTGTAGCACCTTGAGTGTTTTGTGATTCTGCACAAAGCACCTCTGTGGTTTTAATCAGAGCAGCACTAAGAGCCTTCAGAGAGGGAGGTGTGGCAGGGGGCGGGGCTAAAGACCAGGGCGGGGTCAAAGGGTGAGTGGGTCCTTTCTGTCGCTCAGAGTGCGCCACTGTCCGCTGCAGCATCAATGTCCTGTTCCTGGTGTCACTCCTTCACTAAGCTACAGTCCCGTGATGTGGCCCTACAAGGGCGAGGAGTAGTTTCCCCGTCAGCGCTTCGGGACAGGGCCTGGGGTCTTCTTCTGGAAAACACAGGTTTGGCTTTGATGGAAAAGAGGAGGAGGTAAATCTTGTCAGGTCTCAGCGTGTGGGTGTTAGAGAGTGCCCTCAGACCCTGTCCTTCAGCGGGGAGTGGGGCATTTCTAGCCGAGGAAACAGACGGGGCCGACCTCGAAGCCGAACCTCTGGTTGGGGTCCCCAAAGTCATTCAGCATGACGTCGATGATGGGCAACTGGTCGATGCGGGGAGTGTTGACCTCCAGCACCGACCTTGAGTAGCCCTGTTTCAGCTGCAACCAAAGGGCACAGACAAGACGTGTTAAAGACAGTGAGACGGGCTCGACTGTAGGAAAGAGAGGACTCAGTAAATGACAGAAATCAACAATCAGTCCACGAGCTCAAGGTGTAGCAGAGCGACAGGAACAGCCGTATAGAGCTCCAGTGAACAGCAGATGATTGTTACTGGTTACTGCCAGCTTTCTAAACTCTCAATTCAGAAAGCTGCAAGATTTTCTTACATTTTTGGGCTTTTCTAATTAATGTCACACGTTAATGTGTTTAGAACAATATCAGACGCAGATAATGTATAGAAAACACCCAGGGGAAAAAAGCTTGAACAAGTTAATAATAGCCTCTCAGTCTTATGATTGCCATTGTGTGCCACATTAAATCAGGAAATAGACTTGTCTCTTTCAAATAAACTTAATATTTCATCAATAGTTAAAGTCTAAATCTGTTTCACTCCCTTTTTATTCTTCGTCTGTGCACTGTGCAAATCTTCCACAACAGAATATTTGTGGAGATTTCCAGACTCATTTCACTGGATTAAGAAGAAAATTGTTGAATCACAAACAGAGAGAGAAAGCGGATGTTTACCGAGCAGCCGTCCGTCAGGGGCTTGATGAAGGGATTATTGTCGTAGGACAGCTCCTCGTCGTTGGAGCCCAGGAAGCGCAGCGCCTTGTCGTAGTTGTCGGCCTTGGCGTCGAACCAGGCCACGGACTGATGACAGATGTAGGTGAAGTTCTGCCGCGCCGACGAGCTCAGCAGCTTCAGGAAGGTCATCTGGACTGAAGTGATTTCGTTCTCTGACAAATCCACGTAGTTCAGCTGAGGACACGGAAAGACCATTTAAAATATACTCAAACGTGAACTGAGAGTAGCTCAGGCAGTTAAATAAGAATGTGAATAGCACAAAGAAGTGCAGGTGGAGAAGGTCCCTTTGGAAACAGGGATTAAGAGCGATAGCAAGAGGAAATTATCAGGAAGATTGATAAGAGACTGAGTGTTACTGTAAATGTGATGGAGATAAAACTAAAGAATAGAAAAGTTTACTTGCAGCTTGTTAAAAGAGAATGTGGTACGAAGCAGAAGGGATTTTCTTACAATTTTTCCTCGTTTGAATTCACTGAACCATGATCCTGGGGTCTCCTTTGGCCAGTTGGATATTCTCACCTAAAACAAAAGGGAGAGAAAGAAGACACATGTTCCTTTATAATCAAGCAGTGTTCAAGTGATTATTAATAAATGTGCAACTCCATCAAGAATAAACAGAACATATATAAAGGTATTCTTCTATAATCATTATATATTTTAAAAAAAGCGCTATTCTACCAAACGTAAAGCAATCTATTCAGACTCAAAAAAAGGAATTGTTGGCTTTACAAAATCGTTTCCAAAATAAACACAGCGTGGAAGCTCTTCAAACCCTTTTTTTGGTCCCACATTTCCATAGAAACAGAAAATTAATACCTGCTTTAATCCCTTTTATGCTTACTTTCCATTACAGCTTTTACTTTTAAAGCACATTTAAACAATAAGGCCCAATTATTACTGTATTATTGCTGTTCAATAAATAAATCCATGGATACAACAATGAAATAGCTTTTATCCCGCAATATGAGGTATTAACAAAGGAAGATGATGAACCAGTGAAGAAAACTTGTTTAATATGCTGCATTTGTGTTTATTTATACAAATTAGTCATGTGATTTTATATTTAATTTGGCTCTTTTTCCAATTTATGTATTTATTTTGCCCTTCAATGTAAAGAGCTTCTTTGGAGTGTACATGAACACGTCACACTGGAGACTGGCTTTTTTTATGGAAAGCCTGGATACAGAATAAAAAGCACAATGCCTTTTTTGGGTCTTGCAGTTTAAGGATAAATGGGACACAAGGCTAACTGTGATGAGAAAGGAGCAGCTAAAAATAGAAGATAGATACAAGTGACTTGTTCCTATAATCCAGGCCTTTTGTATTAAATTCTTCCAGCTCTAGTTTTCCTTCTTTATTTAGATTTACATAGAATCCCTCAATTCAACAGAAAATAGACATAAACAGACTGTGTACTATATATTCAAAGATGTATAGTCAAAGTGTTGCCCGTGACTCACTCCTGTAGATTTCTTGTCTGGGTGGATGCAGGTTTCTCCTCCTGCTGTGAAGTTACAGAAGACTTTGATGGCGTCTCCTATGCATCCCTGGTTTGGATCAATCCAGTATTCACCTGGGACAGAGACACACCGTGAGACGCAGCCAGAGCAGCAGGAAAAGGCAGAGGCTTTACAATAAACACAGTGGATCTAAAGAAAATGTACTATTCTTGGCTTGAAAGCGCACTCCTTGTCACCTACCGTCCGGGAAGTCGGGCTGGCTCAGGCGCAGGTCGTTGCAGGTCCGGGCCGGGTTGTCCTGGGTGCCCATGGGGAACTTCATCCTCTCGATGTCCTGTTTGAGGTTGTTCAGAGACCCGAATACGTCCTCCATTCCCTCCATTCCCAAACCGTCCACGCCGTAGTCGGCCATGGCTGCGTCTCCCTGGACCTCGGCCTGACGCCTGGACCGTTTGCCCGACTGCTGGATGGGCAGAGGCTGGACGATGTCACCGGGAGGACCCTGGAACGCAGAGGCCTGTTAGTTTCTCTGCTTTTTATGGAGTTTGTCTGATTAGTTCGAATGGTATAAAGGAGAACTGTCTGACTTGTCTTCGGTTCATGAATAAGAGTAATGGAACAGATTTGTGAATAGGACGCCTGATGTAAGACACTCAATGCATTTCAATTACCACCATTTATTCTATTTCCTGCTATATATTGGCTGCTAAACGCTATGTTTTCAAAATGTTGCTGCACTAAAACGAAACAGAAAAGAAGCTTTTTTCCTGTTATTTGTATAAAAGTTGTATGAAGTGAAGCTCTCTGCAGAAATAAAATATTTAGCTTCATATGGTGATAAGCATCATTTTTATTGTATGCTTCACATTTAAACAGTAGACTAATAACTTACAGGTGGTCCGGGTGGTCCAATCAGTCCTGTGTCTCCCTTCTGACCTGCGGAACCCTAAAGGACACAAGACCAGAGTCATTCTAAACCATCATATTCTGATCAAATATATCAAATGTCAGACAGGACTTACAATAGATCCCTTAGATCCCTTTTGTCCTTGAGCTCCCTGTCGACACATTCACACACAACATTATTACAGCAACATTATAATAAACATGACCTTATAGATAATGTGTCTTTAATAAAGAAGCACTCACAGGAATACCAGGAGGACCAGGGGGTCCCAGTGGACCTCCTGCACCACCAATGCCCTGGAAACAAACAGGTGATGTCAGAGTGAGGTTAAAGTCAGTCTTTAATATTTAATATTCTATTATTCATATTGCATTAGATAATTGTTTCCATCCAAAGTTATTTCTGTAACTAATTCACATTTTAAATATCTGCAGATCTGAAACATAGACGTATATTGTACATATTTCCGACATACATCTCTTCATATGAAGGTGACATTAAAGTGGAGGTACATAGTGGATATAGGATGTAAAGAAAATGCATATTGAAGCTGAGAAAGACTTACAGGATCACCCTTGCCTCCTGCAAGACCCTGAGGTCCAGGCAGACCTCTGTCTCCCTTCTCTCCGGGCTCACCAGGGGGTCCAATGAGTCCGATCAGACCGGGGTGACCCTGAGGACCACACACACACACTTTAATGGGACGGTATTAGAGTTAAAGAGTAGAGTCTAAACTAAATAAAGACAAACAAACCACTGAAATGAATTCATAGGCAACTATTTGACATATTCAGGATTCGTCACAAAATGGAGGCTTTGTAAGTAAATAAGTAAATTCACCAACAGCTACAATCACAATGAGCAGAGACATGATGATCCTTCAGTGTTTAGTTTCTCAAAGTGTGGGTCATATTTAACAGTGGTCCGCCTGAGCCTGACTCATCTGTTGATCACTCGATGCTGCTGGTAAACCAAAAACCATTACAGCCAAATATTATTGCTAAGTTTTTCAGTGTCTGCATCAAGTCAGAGAGAAAACTTCACCTGAGAGAAAACTTTGAGCGTCTCACTCGAAGAGAGCGAACAAAGAGATAGAGGCGAGGGTCTAGATGTTTGCTTACTTTGGAAGGTTCAGATAAGGCGCATACGAAGATACGAGAAATACACAATAAAGCAATTTGAGATTAGCATCGTAATAACGTCTTGCCTTTTCTCCCTTGAATCCAGAGTCACCTTTCATACCAGGAAGTCCAGGGGGGCCCTGTGAAGGAGAGGAATCAAGCATAACTGACAGGAAAATAAATGAAAATGATTTTATAGTGACAGCCATTGCACAGCTCTGCATTCAGAGTGTCAGCTCAGTTTGTGTCCCACAGAGCCACCACAACAATCGCTTTAGGCTAAAAAGAAACCATATCCACTAGATTTGACTCAAAACGTTCAACTGAGGCCTTTGAAACATACAAAATAACAGCATAATCAATGAAGTTGTCTTACAATAGGTCCAGGAGGGCCGTCCTGACCAGAAGCTCCAGGAAGTCCTTGTTCACCCTAGAAATCAAATATATCATGAGTAATAGCATAAGGAGGACCATGTACATTGCACTTCTACGCGTTTGTTCACAAATCTATGTATTTCTCTTTAAAGACAACATTGTCCAGCTCTAATCCAACTTCAACAGCTGTACTCACGACGGGTCCGGGGATCCCTCTCAGACCCTCTGCCCCAGATTTTCCAGGAGGCCCCTGAGGTCCCACTGGTCCAGTTTTCCCAACAGGCCCCTCTGCTCCGGCTTCTCCCTGTGACCAACAACAATCACTTCAATGAGCTTCAGGAGATAAAGCAACCATTTCTTCAACACAAACTGTTTTTATAATTGGACATTTTCACAAAAATGCTTCTGTGACCGTATTAAAGTTAAGAGAAGCACTAATAAAGACATTGAACACTTTAGACTACTTATGGCTTGTTGACAGAGTGCACCTCTATAGCAATATTAAAATAGCTCCTTACACTTTCGGTAAAGGTTAGATCTTCTCACCATGGCAACAACATTTACATTTTCCTTCAACAAACCTTCAACTAAAAAAGTGGCACATTGGCCGCTGTGTGTTTTTGTTGAGATATTGCTGTCATTTTGTAAAAGATGATGGAGCGAAGGGATTAAACTGTTCTGACAACCAATTAGGCCTGGATTTGACGACAGAAAGGCCTGTCTCCGTCACATCAAGCCTAATCCTTTACCTCAGTGTGGACAGGAAACGTATTTATACTGTGTCAGATGCAAAGAGTGCACAAATACGACCAAGAAATCCCACTGTTCATCCTGTGATTTCAACAAATACAAGTGAAAAGGGAGCTGTATTAAGCCTGAATGTGCTCCTTTACCTTTTGACCTCTCTATTGGACATTTGTCATTTCATTTAGATTAGTTCAAGCCACCCTTTGACAGCCATTATCCCTGATGCCATCTTCAATCCCATCCTCACCTCAGCGCTTGAGCTAATGTGCTTCGTGTCTTACCTTGGCTCCCTTCTCTCCTTGTCTGCCTTCAGGACCGGGTTTTCCAACACCTCCCTGTCGAAGACCAACAAATGATGTTATCATCTCAAAAAGGACGAATATTATCAGCGTGAATATTAATCGCATCAACTACATCTGAATGTCAAAACGCTTTTAAGACAAACAGATCATTAGTCACTGAAAAGGTCACTAAAAGGAAAAGGAGTCAATTAGCCGGCGTTCATTGACACTCTGTAGTTTCATGTACATACTAATCGCTCACTGTTGCCCCGTGACCTTGGGTGTTTTTGAAAAAGGAGGGGGTAATACTGGGCTGGGCTGCATGAGTGAAAGTGAACTGGCCTATATTCTGAGCTAAAAGCACATCAACATTTCACCAAACTGCCTCTGGTCAGGACTTCGTAAGTGGCATGTCATTCACCATTATAAAACATAATCAAACACAGCAAACAAAAGCCACCCGTCTTCAATGGAGGCTACGAGAACATGCGTGTGCATTGATGCCGGGCACGTGCCTGTGCACCCGTGCGTGCACATTTGTAGTCCGGTTTCATGCATGGACGCACCAAAAACCTGAATCAAATACAAAAAAAGGTATCGGGAAGAGGAGTGAAGGATAAAAATCAACATAAATGTCGACGCAAAACCAAGGTCTAATTTGTTTTGTATTCGCCGTCAGCAGGAGGTCGTCCAGAATACAAATACCGGGCGAAAAAATGCTTACCATTAGCAACGTTTTTAAAATGTATAATGGACCGTCCAAGGCTGCGTTCGGATGTGAGCTGTAGACTTATCTGGGAAACATGTAAATGAGGAAGCTGCAAAGATTTACTATTCTGGAAGAAAAATACCACAGCAGCTCTTTAGGAGTTTCACCTCGGATTTACCATCAATTATCATTCTGCCCAAAAATCTGCCTGATGCTGTCGAAAAGTATCAGAACTTCATCAATAGGACAAAGAAGAATGAATGGATACAGGACGATTGAACTGGAATGAAATGAATCGAGTTATTCCCATTAAATCGAATTACGAATATATGACAAATGATGCGTATGAGTGGCACAATTTATTTCTCTAAAATAATATTCTAATAGAGAACGCATATTAATAATGATAGTATCTAAACTGGCAGGAAAGTAAAATTACAGCCTGAACCATTAATGTTTAGCTTATACTGGGAATGCATTTTATTAGAAAAACATGCCATATGTGCTTAAATATTGAAATAACAACAAATATAAAAATTTGAATGGTCTTTAATGTAAGGAAAACATATCTTTGGAGCAACATCCATTCATGAAAGCAGGGGCTAAATCAATATTAATGATGAAACCAGGTCTAAACCAGGACTGAAGTGGTCTAAACTAGGACTAAATGTAGAAATGACCCAAGACTAAACCAGGACTTTTTGATCTGGGCGCACCACAGTTTGATTTAAGGCTTTGTTTTGAAGCAAAGAGTAAATGCTTATTACATAAAGGACCATAACGTTAAGGCTCTAAACTATAATTGAATGGTCATATTGTGCCACAGACAATTTTCTTTGTTGCACCAGAATATGAAGGTTTTCACTTTGAATATCACACAGTGGTATTATTATTACAATATAAATAGTTAATATAGATGTTTGCCTTTTGAGATTGCAAAAATGACAAGTTGTGACCCTGCAACCCTAATTAGACACATCTTCAAGAATCATGTTTATGGTTACGGTGACTGTTCTGTGAGTATATGTATATATGTATATGTCCTTCATCTCATTACATTAAAGGCAAACTGTAAATAATTATAAGGGTGAATATATGGTAATGTGACAATGCCACACTGTAGTAAAATGTACTAATCCCAAAGCAAGCCTAGTGTGACAGAAAGGCCATGCAGAGCCCAAAGTGACAACATAATTTGTGTGACATTAGCGGCACACATTACTGTCAGTCAAACTGCCAATACGTCGATACTCTCTCCAGGAGGAGCTTTGTCTGCACTTACTGTCTGTTCGAGGCACGCGTTAAATGAGCGGGAATAATAGATCCGGAAGCATGTGACTAATCTTTGCAAATAAAACTGTCTCATTATCATATCATAAAAACTAAATGGGTTACTCACTGCCAAATCATAGAGAGCATCTGAAAAGGTTTGGAACAAGAGTCCTCTCGTAGATCACTCCTGAAATGTACTCACCCTTTTGCCAGGAGGTCCCGGTACTCCAGCTTCACCAGATGGACCAGGAGGACCCTAAACGGCAGCACAGAGAACACTTGAATCTGCTTTGTGAAATATGAAGAGGAGTGACTCACATAATGTCACATTGTAAAAAGTGATATCCGTTTCATGAACTGGATAGGTCACTTTTTGTTCATTCAACTCTGTTTCAGTTTATTACAGCTGTACTATATTTAATTTGACAAATACAACTTTTCTTTTTAAAAGCAACACCATGTAACTACAAGAAAAATACCTGCAGGGCAATACTAGCCTGCTAGAGGGTACTATCCGGGCAGTGGGATGAATTTGGAAAGTGCGAAAAATAATTAGAAGACATTAATTGCAATTTTAAAACTGCTATTCCTACTTTGTGCACTGTTTTTGTCAGAGTAACGGACAAAACCCAACACTGAGACTGAAAACTGAACAGTAGATGCAGCAATTACTCTTTTGTGGTCAAAGTTAGCCTCTGTAGCACCTTACCCAATATGTGTTTGTGAAAAGAAGATAAAAGAAGACACAGAGGTCAGTGATAGCTACCTTATTGCTTTAGCATCAAAGCCATATTATGAGCGTGATTCATGAAAACTGTTGAACCTGCAGAAATCAAGTGCCTGAGAAGCAACAGGCTTTTTCCATCATTAGCCTTTTTCAGTTGCGATTGATGAAAATACTGGCATTATAATGTAATTGTACTTGTTTGCACTAAAACAAAGGGGAAAAAATTAGTTATTTATAAGTTTTATGCTATCATTTTATTATTTGACAGTTCCCAGACATTATAAGAAACAAAAACTCTACAAGAACCACATTAAGACTTGATGGTTCATTGTGTGCTGACAGCTGTGTAGTTGTAGACAGAGTACATTAAGAGGTTCTGAAAAGTTACGTAGTGTTGCTTTAAAATGTGGAAAAAAACCCTTTTAGCTTTTCCCACTGTTTTTTGTTAAATTGTAAAAGCAGTTGATATAAAACTTACAGGTTGTCCAGCTTCTCCATCATCTCCCTTGTCGCCGCCCAGACCGTCAACACCCTAATCAAAAAATACAAACAGGGTAAATGTAACTATAAAGTTTGGTCATATTGTTATTTATGCTGTACTAGCACAGTTAGTTTGCTCTGCTAGTTTCAAAATATGCTGGACACTACAAAGCAAAAAAACGAAGCTCAAAACATGATAAAAGATTCATTGAGGTCATTTTGAGGTGGTCTTAAAAGGAACTGCAGAATAAACTAATATTTGCTTTGGTGTTTTGGGTTCATAATAAAAAAGTCTCACGAGGCAAAAATGCTTGAAACAAATGGTGCAGAAAATATTCAGAAACAGATAAAGGCATCGACATTAAAATCAATACAAATGGTTAAACACCCTACTCTTCAATCCACACAGTCATGAAGTCAATGAGGGAGAACGTCAACACTTACAGCAGCACCAGGCTCACCGGGGGGACCAGGATCTCCCGGGAAGCCGACGGGGCCCTGCAGACACAAGAGAAGAACATGAGACTCTATTGTCAACACGGACTCAGCAGCAGACAGCGCTCACAATCACGACTCGGTGACAGCACATTTCACCAGAGACAGCTCTAATAATGCATCAGTCACGACTGTGTGGGCCGACGTACAGGGTTTCCCTTAGGGCCGTCGTCTCCAGGGGGTCCGCGGCCACCGGGGGGTCCGGCAGCTCCGGGTGGGCCGGTCTCTCCCTTTTCACCAATTTCTCCTTTCGGACCCTAAGGAAAAAGATCAGAGGGTTTTTTTTTATCGTAAAGACCACACAGGCACAAACTGAGCAGCGGGAGACTGCTGCAGCATGAAGTTTACAAAGTGAACAAACTCTTCTGAATTCAAATCACTGCCTCCTTTCAGTTTAAATTCAGATTTAAAAGTCGTCATTAGAGTAAATAGACTTATCATAGCTTTATCAGTTGTGCTCTGCTAATAGCCCAAGAAGAGGAGGCTATGACTCAGCAGCGGAGACATAATTACAGCCTGGGATCGTTAGCTGGTCCGTTAGAGCAGAGCGCTTCTTTAGCCGACGCCAGCAGAGCATCTTTAAAATTGACCTCAACGCGACACACAGACACGCAGCGCCGGATCTATGCGTCTCTGGAAACAGCAGCAGCCGTCTATAGCAGCTATTAGACTTAAGGAGGGTCACTAGTCAGAACTGTTACATAAACTGGGAGCAAAACAAATGCCTCGTGGTAAACCCGAATCAATGCTTCAAAATGTTACTGAGCTGTAAACACAATATGATCAATAGTTTTAAATGTATAGACATAAAAGTGCTGTGTCCATATAAGTTATTTTCATCTCAATTAAAGATGGTTGCAGTACATTAATGTTTTCTAGACTTCTGCCTGAGCTGGGTCTGGATACACTCTTAACGCAGCAGTGAGTTCTCTGAGAGCTGTATCTTTATATTTTTTCTAATGGCCAATGAAATCCATGTAAATCTAAATCTATCTGAAATATATAAGTGGGTCCTTGCCATGGACATATAAGTCAATGGAAACACACTTTTGGCATTATTTTCCACCAAAATGCAGTTAAATCTTGGCATTTTACATACAACATCTTTAACCAGACGGTGACGTTCCTTGACAAAATGTTACTCCTCATATTGTTATATTCTGATTTTTCTTCTAAAACATCTTCAAAATCACCTAGTATTGACTTGGATTAATGGTGTCTGTGCTCCTTTAGCCTCGTGCCACTCCCTGTTTATACACATTTGTTAGCACCACTTCAGCTACAGTCAAAACTCCTGGCTCTGACATCTTTTTAATTTCCTGGAGAGAAAGACTGACAAATGGGCTTCAGGAGCACAGCCAAAATGAATGGGAAAAATTGCAAGATTATTTTGCTATTTTTTAATTTGTGCACTCTTTAAAACTTGTTTTTCCTTTCCTTCTTTACATTTTCTTTATGGAAACTTTGACAGAGGTCTTCATTATTAAATGCTCAGTTAAAAAGATCAAGTCATTTAAAATTGCATAAGAATTCAATGATAGAAAGAGTAGGAAATGCCAAATTATGTGCTGATGTTTTTGTCTAGATTTCTCTCCTGCATTATGTCCAAGTTACCATTTGTCCTAAAATATACGCAGTTTAATATGTTTTTTTATATTCTGAGTGACATTATTAAGGGTTTATGATGTGGACAAATAGAGTGACAGGGACAAATCAAACCAAGATATTTGTAAAGTGCCACACATGCTGTACTCTCTCCTCTTTAGACACTGCATCATCGTCATCATTGTCGTCATTATGTCTGAGCTAATTACCTCTTAAGGCTTTTGGGGCGCTAACATAATCCTACACTTGTTCCTCGAGTCATGAGCTGAGGAAGAGGATGTACACCTCCTGCAGCTGAAGTGACACATCATAATCACCGTTAATGAATGTCTCTGTGGGACCTTCATGGACACGTTATTGTAAACAGTCTCAATAACATCAGGGACAGACGGTGCCGGGACACAGTGTCTTCATGTTACAGCCGATGCATGCAACGTACTGTTTACTCTTCTCTGGATTAGAACACAGTGATCCTGTACTTACGCCGATACCAGGCTCTCCGGGTGACCCTGGGTTGCCAGATTCGCCAGTCTCTCCCTGTGGTTTGACAAAGAACATATTACAATCAACAACCACTTCAATAATAATGACACTCTAGTTGCTGTATTTGTATGTATCTATGAGCAGTTCACTGATATGAGTCTTGAAACCGCATTGAGTGAAATCCTACAAAAAAACCCCTCTCAGTCACAATCAATTTTACCTTTTCACCGACGCCTCCCATTGCACCGATGCCACCGGGAGGGCCCTGTGCTCCCTGTGAATGAAGCACAGTGAACTCTATTAGGAGTGACAGTGTGAAATGAGAATCTTTTCCTCGTGGTTTGGAGATAAAATCCTGAGCAGAAATGAAATATAACACTTACACTTGCTCCGCTGGGACCCTGAGGACCTCTGGGGCCAGGAGGACCAGGTGGACCCTAGATACAACAACAGGTTTTTCAGTGAGAATCAAAGCATCAGTGAATATGTGTTTCTAAATATATCTTTTAGAGAAAGGTGTTTCACGTTGAAATGACATTATTAAGCTATGACGTCTTGGAAGGAACCACAGCGAAGATCTGTTTTTTGTACAAACTTTATCTGGGAAATGATTTAGAGATCCAACCTGAGGATTATCTTTTACTATTTAAATGGGACTGCAATAAGTTTGAGCTCTTGTCCCATGTTTGTTTTGAACAATCCCTCTCACAAGTGTTAGTTTTGATTAATCCAAAGAGAAAAGAAATACAGAGAGATGTTGTATGTTTAGACTTTGTGCAGGTGTTAAGTGTTAAAAATATAGGTCTAAAAATGAGAAGAATGAATGCACTGCAGCCAAAAAGTCACAAAAATGTAATGCAGATGAGCGAATGTCTGATTTTATTGGCACATTATACCTAAAAGTGTTGAAAGTCAGTTCATGAAGTGTTTAGAACCAACTTTTTAGCGTGACTGAAATGTGTCAATAAACTTTTCCACATATCTGCCAAGTGGCTGGTGGAGTGGCAAAACTCAGCCGGTCTCCAAAACTTTATAACAGCCTGTCCAATTTCCCGTCTCACTGCCTGTACGTGAAGACAATGTGAAGTTTAAGAAGAGTCATACTCACCATCGCTCCTACATCTCCATTCTCCCCCTTCTCACCAGGAGGCCCGGGCAAACCCTGAGGAGAGAAAGAATAATGTTGGGTTCACGTGAGGCAGCCGGAGACAAAACTGCACATTAGAGAATAAGAGCGTAAATACATTTCTGCTGCTCATTAACGGCCGCTTACGGATGATGTGTACTGAAAAGTGAGCTTTAGGAGGCATTAATAAAACCAGCGGCTTTGAGTGTAAACACACAATTAGTCAAAAAGGACACCTATTGTAATTAAAGGCTATGGGAGGCTTGAGTATAATCAGCCTGTGTAAATTACAGAGTGGAGGCTCCATCCATCTACGTCGCGCTAAAGTGGAAACAAAGGGGACGGGAACAGGCGCCGCATATTACACAGTTTGGGGATTCAATCACGCTTGACGAAAAACAGTTTGAATACACCTCGGGAAGGTGTTACCTGCAGGAAAATGGAGGAGCTCTCAAACCCCATTGTAATGTGTTGTGTATGGGCATAATTACAGGTATTATTTGTTGCGTCGTGTTAAAGTCCTGTGAAGAAGCTGGCATAATCAGAAGGTGGGTGGAACGAAGAGGTAATGATAAGTTACTATAAAACTCCAGCGACACCTGAATCCATCACTGTGATCACATACCTTCAGCTTATTGGGCTGATTTAATGTACCCAAGCAACGGCACAGAAAGCTAATTTATATTATGTTTGTTTGCCTGGGACTTCAGTCATGGGAAATAAATAAAGCTATTTTCATGTTTAATGGAGACGGGAGTTGAAGGATGAGGAAGTTGATCGAAGAGAAATGGATCACTGCGAGTGGAGCTGTGAGTTATGACACTGAAGGACTCGAGGCTCTTGGGGGAGACTCTACGGGACACAACTTTGGAAACTTAAAAAGACACATTCTGAATATCTAGAAATCTGACTTTTATTTATGATGTTTAGTAACTTGACTGGGTTTCTGGTCTTTTTGGCAAAATTTGGTGGTAAAAGTGCTAAAAATGTTGATTATGTTGATATGAATGAGACTTCAGTGAGTAGCTTTTAAAATGAACAGTTTTAAGGCATTTTTATGACATAACTCTTCATCTTTGCAGTAAATTATACGTGAAAAAGAAATCTATTCCTTTCTTCTCTATCAATTTTCAAAGTTGGAGTAAATGAGGAAAGGGTTAACTCTATTTTATTATTTTTGGCCTGTCATAAATAATTTGCAAAATAGTCATAACATTTCTTTGTTGCATAGGTTTGTTGAACCTTGTTGAAAATATTAACTTAAATTTAGACTATTTATGTAAGCCATACCAGTTGAGTGACCACATCATTTAAGTAATTGTGTTATTGCTGCAGTGGGTCTACTGTGGTTCAAAGACAATTCAATAAAAAGTTTAGTATCTGTGAGCTTTGTCAGATTCACTAAACTCTGTTCAAACATAAAAAAAGCTTTTGTTGACAGGATTTGTTGACATTCATTATGACAATACAATCACATGATGAGTGACACTGGTTTTATGTCTTTGTTGTTGGGTTCACAAATCAATTCTCTTTACTTTGGCAATTGAATTCCAGTATATTCCACGAGTGTAATCAGATTTGTTATTTACCATCATCTCTGCCCACGTCTTAACCCTTCAATCTGCAGAATCAATTCACTCAGAGAGGGCTCCAGTAAACCACAGCAAACACAGTCCAAAAGATGGAAGACCTTCAGACTGGAGCCTTCAATCCCTGTCGTCAAAAATCACTAATGCTACAGATAATTGCTCTGAGGAGCTGAGCTCGCACTGGCTGCTGCCATGTATTGAAGGGCAGCTTAGCCAAACATAATTAAAAGACTGGAGATGGAGTGCATTATGCCCAATTAAAAGCCAATTGCACTTAATAACGACGTTATCTGGCCCTATTGACCAGCGGGGATCCTCTCTAATTTCATCCTCACTCTCTTCTTGGATAATTGACTTAAAGATATCCCGAAGTCTGCTGCTCTTGTGTTCACTGCCACCAAAGCAACTTTTCCTTGACTTCAGCTCAATGGCTTAGATCAGTGTCAAACCTTAATTCATGAAGGGTCAGATGACTTTAATAAGAAACACATTATGGGCAACCATTTCAATCCGTTCCTCTGTTATGCTGCATCTGTACTTGGGCTTGTATAGTCTGAGGTTCAGTGGAAATCATGGCCATAAGTGACTGTTACAATCCAATAGTCAATGTTACAAATGTGCAAAGTTAGCACAAAGAGAGAAGTTGTGAAGTTAATGAAATAGCAGCAGTTGAGCTTCATTATCCAGAAATGAGCCACATTAAAAAATACATGGCATGGGCTGACACAGCAGCTGCGATCTTACTGGGAAGTGGGAGCTCCGCAGGGTAGTGGCTTACTGCATGATAACGACGCAGACGAGGAGAAAAACCAAGGCAGCCCCAGACACTATTAACAGCACGGCAATATGCCAAATGCAAAATGTAAGCAACGGTGATAGATTTTTAGCACTGTCTGTGAAAATCCTTGAGGGGAAAGTATTATTTGCCTAGGAGCTGTACAAAGTCTTATTAAGAGCTAAGGCTGCATTAATAAATGATGTGCTGTTTTGATGTAATGTAAATGATGCTGCGGAGGAGCTGCTTCTGCTCACACCGACTCCGACGAGAAGGAGAGATCTGCATATTACCTGTCTCTTCAACGTGATCAGGCCTCTATGTGTTTGCAAAATAAGGCTATGTTTACACTGGTCTCAAAGTGGAAATGGAAGTGTGGAAATGATCTTTTTTTATCAGATGCAGAATAATAAGTTTGATAAGACTTCAATTTCTCTGAATCAGACTCACATTTCATCTGTGGTAAAGTATAAATAGGCAACTTTCTTTCTTCAAGTGTTAATCAGTTTTGAAGTAGGATTGTGATGGTAATGATTGTTACTCTACAGCTTGTATAATTTAATATACATTTTTTTTACAAGACTCTCAGGCACTGTTCTTGCTTCTGCTACACTCCAGAAGTTGACTATATTTGGCTGAGATTGCGCTGCAGCTAAATTCTCACGAGATTTGTGAGTTTTCAAAGTCACAAAAATCCATCTTGAACTGCTGTCCAATGAGATGGCAGCACTGACAGGTTTTAACGTGTTTTAGGTTTGAACACGTAGTGACCGTTTTACTGTAAGGAACATAAACAACATGGCTCTGCTCTGATTGGATAGAATTACGGTTGTAAATCCAATCAACGACCAGTTATACATTAAAAGTGCCTGCCCTTTTCCAATCACTTTCAGTAGGAGCCCCCCCAGGTGATACTGTGAAGCAGACAAAGCATAAAGGCCTTGCATAAACACAAAAGCCTTACTCCTAGCTGTGAGAATCAGTGAAAAGTAACAATAGGGCTATCTTTGACTTTTCAAGAACATCAAGACACATTCTAGACCCAAAATGTCTGCATTATTGTATTTCTGTGGATAAGAAACACTTCAGAACCCAAGCCTCAAAAATCACAGCAACTGATTTAAACATATAACCTATAAGAACTCTTACAGGGTGTCTAGGCTTCAATGTGGATTTACCTGGAGTCCGATCGGTCCTGGAAGACCTGGGAATCCTCTGGGTCCTTCATCACCTTTCTGTCCAAACATCCCCTGCTGTCCTCTGGGTCCGGCCTCACCGTCGCTGCCCTGTTGGAGGTGAAAGAGCACACAGTTCAAACATGTCCAGTCTGACAGCAATTAGCCTAAGCTTTGAGGAATCATGACCCACAAACGATCTGTGTGGACTTTCTCTGATGGGATTTCTTTAACTTTATAATCCTTGTCAAGGTTATGAAGAAAACCCAAGCACACGTGGCACAGGCAAGAAACTGGTGAAGTTTGAAGGTTGTTTTTATGTTTTCATCAATGTTCACTCTTCACAACTTCAAGCAGATAACCTTATCCATTTTTTGGGCATTTAAAATCTATTTTAGCCACCTTGGACTTCCCGGGGAGACAGCAGCCAGCCGACTAGAGCTATCCAAAAGGGAATACGACATCAGTGCAGTGTGGCGACGGGGCTGTGACGAACAGTCCACGTGAAAGATGTTGATGTTATGAGTGAAGTCAGAGGTGCTACAGAGGCAGGGGATAAAGAGGGAGACTACAGAGAAGTGCTGACAAACTGTGAGTTTTCAGTTCAAACGCGTGTCAGCACTTCAAAGCGCCGGCGGAGCTCTCGCTGAGCCCTGGGACATGTAGGCAGCCGTGGGCATCGGGGCTGAATGCAGAAAGGTTTAGGAGGAAATATTAGGTGATTACAGGTAAGGTGTGTACGGTTTAGAGAAAAGTAAGACACAAGGTGGAGTCAAGTTTAGAGACGTTATCTAGAAAGCTGTCAAAGGCATCCACTCTTATCATTTGAAGTAAACACTGTTATATGTAAGTCTTGGTGGATTGTTTTCACACTTTTGGATCCTTTTAGAAATATAATATATACAACAATAAACACAAATGCATTTGAAAGATTACTATTTTAAAGAGTATGTATTATATGCATTGTGCCTACAGCATGTGATGTTTTCCACTAATAGTACCCAGACTGATGGTGCCACTCTAAATGGCCGCCTTCTTAAAGATCTTTTAGTAATAGCAGTAGTGATTAATGCAAACCTCATTAAGCCTTAGCTGAGACTTATTGGATCATTAGTTTCTTCCAATAAACACACAAACATTTCCAGATTGAGAGGTGGGGCAGATGTGAAAAATCAAAACTGAGAAAGCAATAATGGGCAGCAATAAAAAAGGCCAGACAGTGTCAAAATGTCACCACATGAGGCAGCGCCCTCTTATGAAGACATGAATACACATGAGCAGTGACTCACCAGGACAAACAACTGTTAAATAATTTGTTATTCTGCCTTGGTGTGCTACCTGCTCGCGGCAATCCATCTCGGAGAGCCTCCTGCAGCCTCCGCAGAGCCCCACAGATGCTGCTCAGGTTTTGCTACAATGGTTGTTAAGGCCTGATAATTTACAGCAATGAGCTGCTGGTCGCCCTGAGGCCATGAGCTATTGTAGAAACAGGACTTCTCCTGTTGTGTTAATGAGGACGAGGAGAGGATGTTCTGCAGCACAAACAGCAGCCTCTCAGCCCGCTCTGCTGCTCATGAACTAACACACACACACACACACACACTCACACACACACACAGGTGACTGGCAGGTTTGTGTCTCAGACAGAGGGTTACAACTTTATTTCTGTAAATCTCAAGCAATAAAAAGTCAAATTCAGGTTTAATTTACTGAACAATTTGCAAAGTAACCGGTGACTCGATACTAAAAACTTCTCAAGGACGAGCTGTTGATGAATGCTACAACAAGACTTTCCCTAAGAGCAATATATGAGCCAATAAAAGGTGGAATTAATATGAACTTTGTGTGATAATACAGTGATAAAAAGATGGGCTTCGTCTGAAGATTGAATGCAGCCAAAGCTTTTTAAAACTACAGGAGGAGCAGTAATAAAGCCTCACTGCATAATGTGTCTCTGAATGGACTGCTGCAATAAAACAATGTGTTTAAATCAGACTGTCTCATTGCCGTGGGGGTCTCCAACTTTGTGCCATCAAGTGGCAAGGGTCCAGCTTCCCAATCCATCTGCACACTATCAACTAATTTATAATTCTCACTTTATCAGCCAAAAAGGGAAAACTAAGAATAGGAACTTGTGCACAGCTTTACTGATGTGAAATCAATGTAAACTACAGAGTAATGGGTTGTGCTCCTGCAGAATGAGCCATTACTCTTTATCATTCACAGCACACTCTCATTCAACTAAAACCTGTACTTATGCGTTCCCACTGTTACCTGGATTATCATAATGAGGGTAACTAGACGCCCCATTGTTCTGACCCATTATATCCGGAGCTATGATTAAGAGAACAAAACATCCATTTTCAGGGTGTGTGTAATAAAAGAAACTAAAAAATGCTGAAAAAAAGGTGTCTGACTAATGGAGTTTTTAAAAGAGCAGGTCGTGTTTGAAGCAGATGGTCACTGCATAGATTTAAGTTGCACTAATCTGTTTTTGTAAATGTGTATCCATTAATATAAAGTGACAATTTATACTTTTATTTTATGTTTGAATGTGAAAATAGAGAATACTTACAGCTGGACCAGGAGCTCCGACAACACCCTGAAGACCAGAGGGACCTGGGGGACCCTACAACATCAACAAAACATACATTTATATACAAAGGTTGCTTTTCATACTTGAGTAAATTAGACATAACATAAGTTCTAATGTTGAACCTTTTCTTTACAAAATCAAAAAACAAAGCTCTGTTGTTTTTGCTGCCCTTGTCACAAATTATAGCACCATTTTGTAAGATTTCCAATATGCAAAAATGATTACTTGAGCACATATATTTTTCAAAGGTGAGCTGCTAATAACACAGGTAGTAACAATTTTCAGATCTAAAACAGTGACAAATAAGCTTTCTGTTTGCTTACAATGTATATTACAATGTATAAGACAACTTTTTATAGTTGAATGATGTTGATGTTAAGTTTAAAACTGCAGAGTGTAGTTTTTGTTGACATCTTCTTTAATTAATCGTCTTAAATTACAGATTTTAATTCTTCGCCTACACAACCCCTCCTTTCCACAGCCTGTGAGCACCTATGAAACCCAGTGGAAATAAATCAGAGGATGATAAATGTCCTAAACCTTCCTGCATACGTTTGTGTACAAAGAAAAAAAATAAATGCATGTGTTTCTCCAGCTTAGTGTGTCCTCTCTGGGCAGCTGTAGGAGAAGGAAGTACTTAAGCTAAAGTGGCTCCTAAAATGGCTTCTATTGAGGTTTAAATGTCAGACAAATCCATATTGAATACATTAGTATGATTGTTGTGCTCCATTTAGTTCAACTGTATACTGCAATACTTAACACAATGCACTTTATGTATTAAATGTTTCCCTTTCTGTCTTTATTTGATAATAAATAGTATATAGACAGTATATAGACAGGAAAAATGGTGAGAGAAAGAGGGGAATGGCATTGGGTGAGCCACTGAGACGCCTCCATACAATGCAACTCTAATTTAATTTTGTGGACCATATCTTAAAAAAATGAAACAAAAATGCCACTTTTTTGCATATTAGAAACCTTACATTAGACACTTCATGCAGTCCATTTATTTTTAAGTATTAATACACTTAAAACATCTGAGCAAGCCAAGTTCATAAACCAGCATTTCATTTATTTAACAGTTTTGATGATGAAGCAAAATCAAATGAAAAATGTGACACTGAGACACAGCGCACTGGTATTTTTTATTGGAATCCAGGAAAGTATTTAAGAAACACAGCAGCGTGTAGCAGCACCGCGGGTAATATTTTATGTGCTGCAGATAACTTAAGATGAGACGTTGCCTAAAACACTGTGTTCCTTAATTTATTCCGTTAATATTTATCACCTACCTTACGTAAAGTCGGTTCATTTTAAACTCACTGACTCATAAAAAAAGAAGGAAAAGAAGTTGAAGGCAAAAACAATGACTCACGAGTTCACCCTTGTCTCCTTTGCTTCCCTTCTGTCCGGGCCCGCCGACTTCTCCCTGCGGAGCGACAAAAACAGCACAGCAACATCACATCTCCAACTCCATCTTAAAAGGCTTTGGTCTGCCATGTTTAGTCAAAGTCCAATATCTTAAAGTGTCACCTCTATCAGGATCGAGCAGTAAATATTTCTCCAGAGATTCTAATTTGATTGGGCCCGGGAAGACCTTGGGTGAGTATTTGCAATTAATTGATTGGCTCCCGTCTAGCCCCGCCGGCAGTATGATTGACAAAATGCAGCGATGGAAGACGTGACCGGGGTTGTAGAGGTACGACGGTTATGGAGTTTAAAGATGCTTCACAGGTTTTGATTCGGGGTTTGTCGGCCTAAGGGCACACGCTCTCTGCTACTGGCGATTTCAGTCTGAGTGGCTGTTTATGTCTGCTGCGGGACGCTTTAATGCCTCCACTGAGAGCATTTTATGTTTACATGGTGGTAATCTACTTGATAACATTTTCTGTCACAGCAGGCTGGAGGCTAAACAGAGTCGATGGCAAACTGTTTATGTGAGACGTGTGCATTAATGCTGAGTTTTCTATATTTCTGTATGAACTGCACACCAAGGGCCTTCGGTTTTCTATCACAGTCTTTTAACACTGATACTACAAAGACAAGAGGAAACATAGCTCACATTACAAACTGGTTTCAAGAAATTATATCCCATTTCTTTATTTTTTAATAGAACAAAGTTTAAAAATGCAAATATTGCCTTAAACATATGCTTTGTGTGTGTTTTTATATGTACTCTTTTTAGTATTCTGTCAGAATAGTTAAAACTTCCTTCTGGCTCAGCTTTGAAACCAGTATCTTCTTTCAGTGGGAGAGCTATGTGGATTTTTCTGTGTTGTTTTAAACATGGCCGACACTAGAGACATGAAAGAATATGTTATATTTTACTTTTAAAGAGTTCTCACTTTTGAATTCAAGGAAACACATTTCTTCTTCTGCTATGCAGACTTTTGGACTTTCAGCTTTGATCTGAAACAAATCTGGAGTGAAAACTCCAGTGCAACATCAGTGGACCAAACTGCTATTTTTTTCGACCAAGTAGTCCTGGTCTGAAACAAACTAAACTCAGGTCCAGTTTATTTGGAATGTGAAAGCACTCTTGGAAATTGTTTGGACTTTAGGACAATCACAGTCAATAAAGCAAACAAAGAGAGGCAAACGTAGGGCAAAAAAGGGCAAAATGGATATACTGTATACAATATACATACAGGATATGTTGAATTATGTTTATATAAGGCACTATTCTATCTTTATGCCTAAACAGATGCTTCCTGGGCAGCTGCTCATAATGAGCATCATATTGATTACATAAAGCGTTTAAACAGCCTATTGGAAGTTTATGCTTTTTGTAGTAGCTGTATATTGACTATAACAGGTCTATTCTATTTTAAATACACACTTTAAAGACATGCCCATTGTCATGACAACAGTAAAAGTCCATTGGCGCTGTTTTCACCAAAAGTTAGACATAAAAGTACGATATAATGTAAAAACTTTTCAGGTGTTGAAGAGTCCTATATTTTCCTGTAACCGAGTCACACAGGAGTTACATTAATTCTGGGCAATCAGTGGACACTCCTTAAATAATACTTGTCTTTTAAGCAATACATCAACTTCTGTTTACTCAATGTGACATCGAAACACTGCACAACATTATTTTACCTTGTCACCGTCCTCTCCAGGGGGACCTTGAGGACCAGCGGGACCAGGCAGACCAACAGGACCTTGAATACCATCACGGCCGGCGGGACCCATCGGACCTTTCTCTCCCTGGACACAACATTAATCACAGTTTAAGGTACTGTCAGTCAAAGCACTATATCTCAAGACTGTCAGGAAAGACTTACAGGGCCTCCTTTTTCTCCAGCGGGGCCAGGGGGTCCTTGGGGGCCGTTGCGTCCCGTCTGACCTATGGGACCACCAGGACCAGCAGCTCCTCTCTCTCCAGGAGAACCCTACCACAAAAGAATTATAGTTTGTGAGACTTGGCCATAACTTTCATGGATTATAACAGGTGAAATTCAGAGGGAGATATATTTGGCTTTAAAGACTTTAGGCATTACAATGACTAAGTATGCTCTTGATTTCTTATCTTATTTACTCAGTACAGCAGCTTTTTTGAAAGTTTTATGTATGGTTATATGGATTTTTATTTGACAGGAATTTAACTCCAACAACATAACCTGAAGAACACGAGGAAACAAACTGTGCTGATGTTTTGGGACATGGGTTGGCCACATTTGTTTTCGTATTTTCGACCAATTTTGAGCTATGTATATACGTTTTTATTTTATATATACCTGTATAATGGAGAGAATGAATAATAAAGGTGGTGGCATGGGGTCTGTTCTGCTATTAAGATTGCAGCCTTTGTCTTTGGTCTATGCCTAATTAAGACCAAAGCCTAATTAAAACAACACGTCCAACACATTCAAACTCAGGGCGAAAGTGTGAAAGAGTTTAATTTTAGTTGGCTGTGATTAAGGGTTATTATTGGATTCTGTTCTCTAAATGAAATTAGTATATTCCAATTGAATAAAAATCAACCTCTAAGAGTCATAAAAGTACTTTGCCCTTAACCTCGGCGCTCCATCAGAATCAGAACACCTCTGCTCTCGCGCGGTAATAGAGTCGATCTGCTTCCTCACTCCTTTTCTCTCGCTCAAGGCCTTACGGAGACTCCTGTCATTCTCTGCACCATCAGCGTGTCTTATTACCCGCTCTTCAATGCACCCAGGTGAGCGCTTACTGCGGCGTGGGTGGCCAAAATCACATAAGCTGTGATTACATCTTTGATCTGAGGGCCATTACAGCATCCTTTTATCTGGGCAAGGTCTCGGCGCTGCCTTCAAATAAAACGAGGCGGCCACAGATTCACCTCGATGCACTCAGCCGGTCGCACACACTCCGCTCGGGCTGTCGAGGGGAGGTGCCACCTGGCTTTCATGTGGTTGGCCCGTTTCAGGACAGACATTGCCCGGGACACGCTTCCAAGCTGCTATCTTCCGCCTGCCAAGAAGTCCACCGAGCCAAACGCACACAAGGTCCCTTAACTGCACAACACTGTCCCCTAATACTTTGTAATATGCACATGTTAAACTATTAAAAGTAGGTTGTTTGTTAAGTATATTGAACAACTGATGGGGCAGTTCAGACTAGGGATACACAATATGCTGCATATTTGGCATGATCACATTAACATTGCACAAAATGTCGATCATAAAGAAAGCTTGACCTGAAATAAAGGTACAGTATTTTATAAACCAGACATAGCCTAGGAACTACAGCTTTGTGCCATTGTGTCGTTGCAGCATTGAATGAATATATACCATATTTTTCATTATGCAATCCTAGCAGACCTTGCATTTCATGTTCTTTTTTCTTCCGATCCAATCACAGGTCCATTTAGACTTCCATTTAGACTTCCATTAAGACACTGCGTTTACATGTCTCCTCCAGAGTTGATGTGTTAGATGAATTCCAATTTTATATCCAAAAATACAAATGCTACACGTCCTTGGCTTCTCTTTCTTATGAACACTTAACAATCTGGATTTTCAATTGAACCCTGAAGGCCACAGCTGATATATTCTTGTGATTGGATGGGAAACTTTTACTTTGAGCCTTTAAAATAAACTCTGATAACCCTTCCTGCCCTCCTTCAACAAACCTGACCAGACCTCTGATGCCAATGGTGTGAGACTGAACTAGGACTCTTTACATTTTTACATCCTCCCATGTGTGTACTAATCTATGGTTTAGGTCTTAACTATATTATGGTAAATAAGTTAATAATAAATTAAGTAAATTATAGCCCTTTAAGCATCGAGAAAGACAATGAAATAGCCTAAGAGGTCTTTCAAATCAAGCCAGAAACATTCAACGATCTCAGCATATATCCAGACCCATGTTGGACTGGATACTCTACATGTTGAGCTCAAATACATTTTAATAACTGGTCACTTCAGAGTCTTCCTAAGAGCCACCATCCCTGTCTTTTTAACTGTATTTTCGCCCACACATGTGATTTTCTGTCTCAAAATCAAAAGAATTCCACACAAATCCAAAGTTACAGTGACTCGACTTGTCACATGAATCCTTTCTTTGGAGATTTTCCTTTGTCTCTTTCAAGCCATCTATAAAACACCATGAAACAGAAACACACACAAAGTGAGACTTTCCCCACAGCCGCTCCGTCTCTGGCAGGAAATCGATGGAGGAAAATATCAGATCTCTTGTGTGCGTGGGCATGGCACACCAGGCTCTTTTTAAGGCACTTTTTCAAACTTCACTAAAACAGCCAATCACGTTTCTTGTCAATGGCTCACTTTTAAGCCAAATTAATAAAACTATCTCATTTTGCAGGGGAAATGGTTAGAGTCTTTCAGAGAACGCCCCTCTTCTTGCTTTCATCATCTTTCATGCGTGCGCTGCATATCCGCTGTCATCTTATCTGCCGCTGCTCTGTCGCTGGTGAGCAGGGGCAATTATAGGGAGCCTACGTTTAACGCTTGAACAAAATGTCAGACAGTTCAAAGCTGCCTGTCACTCAGCTTTCTATACAGACTCACCACTAGAGCTCCAGAGGCTTTCATGGCAAACACTGCTCTCTGAGGGGCTCCGAGACTGAAACGGGAAAAAAGTGCCGCACTTATTTGTGGATTGCCCTGCCGCTCCTTTTTCAGAGCTCCAAACGCTGTGAGAGCAGCCAGGGTTTGCCACAAACAGCGATAAATGCAGCCGATTTTGGTGAGAACTTCCTTCATTTAGACCAATTATGAGTATCTAACTACTACACTATTATCGACTGAGTGACAATGGCAGCGAAAAGTTGTATAAATGGTTTGGAAGTCAATTAGCTGAAACAGTTGCTATGGTAACTGCTAAATAAGACTGGACTGACCAATTACAGAACAGAAAAAATATGTTCTTGGTAATTAAGCAATTGAGAAATGATTACTGTGAGTCATGCTAGATTCCTATTGTTGGGGCAGTTATATTAATATTAGTGTATTAAGAGCCAAAGTCAACATGAGTACATCACACACAGCCCTGTTCTGGTAAAATGCTGGACCTTTACTTGGAGAGGCTGCATGTGTGTGATTCACTGGTAATATCTATGCATCAGTTTCAAATTCTTTTTTCAAAACCTTTATTGAGCTAAACTCAATTGCTGCATGAAAAATGGAGCTGCCCACAGTATATCCAACTCCTTTCTCTACAGGCAAAAGTCACTTTTTTCTGAAATCTCTGTGGCAGCGGAGATGAGGTAACCATAGTAACAGGATACTTACGATGGGGCCAGGGGGGCCCTGAGGCCCTTCTCCTCCTTTTAAGCCAGCTGGACCCTGAAAGCAGAGGACGGAGCAGGGTTAGGTCTCTTCACTGCAGGCCGCCGCTCAATGCCACTCACAGAGCAGTAATCACAGTTGTCAAACAGGCTTTAACCACAGTGTGCACGTGAGTGTGCATGTGAGTGTGCATACAGAGTGTGTACAAGTGGAGAACATGCACAACCGCCCTGCATCAGGGAACTGGTAACATGGGCAGTGTGTGAAAACCTACAACTGCAATACAACATTCTCCTGAACTACTCTTATCAAACAGAATGACATCTAAAATATAATGAATAGTCCTATCTGAAGATGTAGAAGAAACAGTGTAGTTTACAAGCAGGTTGAAAGTTCAGGGCTTCTTAAGGACTGCAGCGTCAGTGTACAAACATGGAACTGTCTAAAGACAAGTGTTTAGAAATGTGAGGAGCTACATTGATACGACACGTTCAGGAAACATACGACATATTCTTGTCTGATGGTAGAGTGCCCTGTTACTCAGAATTATGTGTACCCAAGTGTTGGTTGAGCTGAGCCATAAATGGTTTCATGTTAGGGAACGGTAAAAACAATTTTGAGGTTAAATATTTATGATGATATTGTAATAAATTTTAGGCTCTATATTTTTGAGTAAAAAGTTAAATTGTGTTGCTTTAAAAGAGGTGTTTGATTCATTTGCCTCAACTGAACTTTGTTTGGAGAAGAACTGGCTTGTAACTGATTTTATAATGAATAAATGAAGACTAAAAACAGTGGTGCCTGTTGATATAATTAATGCAAAAGCAGTATAAAATGAACTTCAAACGAATGATTTTCAAAAGGAAAGATGACAGGATTGTGGAGGTACTGATGGTCCATCAGTGGCTTTTGTCATCTCTGTGGATCATGAGTGTTCAATAGAAAGGTCTGCTCTGAATATGAGCACCAGGAGGCTGCGGCTGCATATGGAAAACACAGTTCACCAGAGGCTGTAAAGACTTTCATTATAATAACTCATTTACAGGCTTCAGCAGAGCCAGAGGGAGCAGACACTGCCAAGTGGGCTCTCCTCCTCCCGGGCTGACGCATTTTACCACAGAGCATTAAAAGACTGGACGGACCCTGCTTTCTGGACACACTAAACTTATTTATTGGTTCGTTTATTGCTGCTGTGTCTCTTGTCACAACTGAGACAAGGGATGACGTCTGTGTCTGTGTGTCTATAAATCTATCACTGTCTGGTGTCTTAGCAAACTTTAGAGAATAACTTTTAAGATTTTTGTCTTCAGCATGATCACATTTATTTTGTGAGCAGTACTTCCATTTTTCAGAGCGAGTAGGAAGCTTGTTTGTTCATATCTGTGTGTTTTGGAGATATTAACAGAAAGCCATCTCTCTGCAGAGTTGGGACAGACCTAACTCTTATAATAAGTCTGGTCATGGTGCTGTTTGTTTTGAGCTCAAGCCTCCTCCACCAACGTCTTCATTCACCTTGAACTTTCTCTCACCCCTTCACTTCCTGGGAGAAATAATTTGGGTTCGTCAGCAGACTCCAGTGAAATGAGTCACAAAGTCACGGATTTGAATCTAAATCAAAAGGCTCTGAGTCGATCTTCATTCACACACACAACAGGATTTCCCTAAAGGGGAGGATAACCACTGCAGCTCTAAATGCACATATAAACAGCTCTGAAATTAACAGACTACGCAGCTGACTTTAGCGATTTAGCTGAATGTTCAAACAAATATATCCAATTGTGTTGTCAGCGCAGAGTACATTCAGACTGCTAAAGTAAATGATGACGAAGTGCTCTAATATTGTGTCTGGCTCACTCCTCTCGTTTACTTTAGTCAAAGCCAGTGCTGCATCTTTCAGTGTATTTCTCTGCCAGGCCTGACATTTGGTTTAACAGCAGGTAGTTAGCCCACTAATTGGGGTTTGGAGCTAAAGACAGCACAGTGTGTGTTTAAAATGTGGTAACAGGCAGGAGTGTTCTTGTTCAGGGTGGTTTGTGTAAATGTGTTTGTTTTTGCATTACCATTGCTCCAGGTAGACCTCGTACTCCCTGGAAGCCCCTCAGACCTTGAGGACCCACTTTGCCAGAAAGACCCATGGGACCTGGATCTCCCTAAACAGCAGGACATATTGACATCCATTAGTCTAACAGTTAACAGCCATGTAATATGCAAAAGTTAATACACATGTTTGAATCGCATGTTTTGGGGCATAAATATAATTAAGTATCCCAGAGTAGTGGGTATTGGGTAAATACAGTTACTCATGTGAAGAATAACACACCACTTGCCTTTATGTAACAGAAATGAAGCCAAAAAAGTGGGCATGTGCTGCTAATCACCAGGATTTGATAAAGTGATCATCAGCAGGTGTCCAAACTGCTATAAAAGTTGGAGTCTTGGCAGTTTCATGGTTTGGAGTATTCAGACAGGCAAGAAAGAATAAGCAATGGTCTTAGATGAACAATTGCTAAACATCAACCTTGAAAAGGTTCTAAAATAATTTAGAAACAATTTGGAGTTCATAACTCTACAGCCACGAAGATTATGGAAATTGTGATGGTTGAAAGCAACTGCAACATTTGTCAGTCTTCCTAAGAGTAGATGTCTCACCATGTTCTCTCCAAGGTCAGACTGCACAGCTCAGACAAATGCAACAGAAATATTTGACAAATGGAATTTAAAACTCGTCCTTTTTGAAACAAATGGATGTCTCAGTTGTGAGCCTCTACTTTTGAAGACTCATTATGGTTTATATTCAACTTAAAAAAAAAAATTCTATTTATTCTATTTTCTATTTCTAAGAAACTCTTGGATGATGAACTAAAATGCATGTAAAACAACTGAAAAACAATCCCTAATTCTATATAATAATTTTGCCATGACTTTTCACACAATATAACTTTAAGAGATTCAGCTGAATGTCTTTTTGTGTGTTTACCTTTCCTCCTTCTTTGCCAGCAGCTCCAGGTAGACCTTGCTCACCAGGTGGACCAGGAGAGCCGGGGTGTCCTCTCTCTCCACTGGGTCCTGTCTCTCCAGTCGGACCCTATTTGGAACAAAATGAATATGACGGTGTTTAACATAAATAAAAACTTATCTTCCAATGATGGATAGAGTAAAATCTACAGTTTAGTGGTCATACTTTCTGCTCTATTGCTAAACATCAAGACATCCACAGATCCCCAACATTAGGGAAAGTGGAAAACCTGACAGCCTGTCCATCTGATTTATGTGTTTTTCATTTTGAGAGTGCTACTGGAATTAAATCTTCCAAAGAAAATAGTTTTAGGATTCATAATATTGATAGAGAGGTGTACTGTACCTGAGGTCCGACCACCCCTCCAGGTCCTGGGGGTCCTGTCTTTCCTTGGAAACCCTAAAGCAGAATCAGAGACAGTGGCTCAGCAAATGGAGGATTATTAGTGTGTAGTTTATGATTTAAATAAGACGTTGAAGTCTCAGAGAACACATTGGGTGAGTTGAAAGATGATAATAAAGATACGTTGAATCCGAAAACAAAATAAACAGAAAGGCTGTAGGCTCTATATATCTGAAGCTACACAACAAACAGTGTGACAGTTTTAGAGGCTGAAACCATAAACAATAACATAAAAATCGAATACCTTAATCCACTTAATCTTCAAAGTGAATGTTTCCTATTTTTGATCTGCTCGATTGATGTTTGTTGAATAATTCCTGTGAAACTCTAGCTTTGCAATGAATTACCATCCTTATTTGATGACCTGCCACACCTTTTATAAATATCTGATGGAGTTAAGAATAAGTTCAGTAGCAAATGATTTTATTGGGACTCCCTTGAAGGCTTTCTTAGGCATTAAGGTGCTGCTAATCACCAGCAATTAAGAAACATTTAAGATGGTTCCATATCTTGCCTGTAGATTATGTCCAAATAAATTTCAATTAAACTGTAGATGTTTTTTTATTACTTTTTTATACTATTTAATATTTACAACTTTATTATGATGAGAGGGTTAAAGTGGCAATAATCTGTCTTACAAAGGAAGAAAGTCTGCACCACAATAGACCTACACTACAATTAGCATCTTTAACAATTCAGTTTGACAATATGTCAATTCATTAAGTATAATGTCAAAAAAAACTGTCTGAGTGTAAAGTATGGATAGGATGTTACGACAAAACTGTGGCCTTAGTCCATGCAATTCAATGTATTTAAAGGTAATAGATGACCTTTGATATTATATGCCAAGCTGTGGAGGGTTAAAGAAAAATAAACTCAAACAGCCTCATATGGTAAAAATGAATATACAGTCTGATCACTGCCTGTCTCAATTAAGGAAATATGTTAACATCTAAATATGTAACACACTCAATCGTTTCTGCTCCAGCGAACTTTAGAAGATTAATTTGTTTATTGCTGATGTGTTACTTCCACATTCACTTTATATGCTGCAGCTGTCAGTCCCTGTGTGTGTTTGTGTAACCCATCAGAGCGGGCAGCAGACTGAGAAGAGTGAGTGGGCACTGATGATGTTCAGGGTCAAACAGAACTGTCCACTCACCGTCTCTCCTCTCTGTCCTGGGTGTCCGGGAAGACCGTCTTTTCCTGCTGGGCCCTGGGGGTGAACAGGTACAAACCAATGCATCAGATTTTCAGTGTGAATTAATATTTGAAAAGCACATGTGAAGAGTGTCAGAGTGGATGTGTTATGGATGGTGCTAATTAACAGACAATTTGACACTTACATTGGGTCCTTTGGGTCCAGGAAACCCGACAGGTCCTTGAGGTCCTTGAGGTCCCTGGAATCAAAAGAAACACATCAACATTATAATACAACAGAAATTATGCAGCTATTATAAGGTGTATTTTTATAGTTGAGCTCTAAACTTTGGCGGTTCAGCTGTCACTAAGTCAGTGCACACAGTTTCAAAAGGCTGTGATAAAAGAGGAATGTGGTACTCGCCCTCTCTCCTGGCGGACCAGGTGGTCCATCATTGCCAGAGTTGCCCTGAGGAGAGAGAAATGCACAAACATCAGGGAGGCAGTGTCAAACTTTGTCAAAGTTCCCTGAGTATGAGGTAGGAATCATAATGTAGCAACACTCAACACAACTCTTTACATGCTCATGTGAAAAGATGAACAGGTGGTTTGATACGATGTAGTTTAGACCTGTTTTAAAAATCATTCATGTGACTATTCTCCTTTTAATGAACAGTGGACAAAACATAAAAACATTTCTGTGAGATTTAATTGTGAGAATGAATAAGTTCCTTTGTCATAACACAAATATTAAGACTAGATGAAACTTGTAAAAAAAACTTTATTGAAATTTAGCTTTCATCAGTAATTCCCTTTGTTAAATTCCCATTTTGCAGAGCCACTGCAATTTTGTCTTAAAAGAAACTCTATATCAAGCATCCATTCAGCCATTAACTCTTACAGACACAGACACATTCATACTCCAGCGCCACAGCTCAAGTCTTCTCCAAGGACATTTCAACAAAATGACAAGTCGGAGCGGGGACTGATTCACCAACCTTGATGTTATTGGACAACCTGCTCCACCTCCTGTTGCTCTATTTTTCAACGTATAACTGTAGAACAATTGACTGGCTTGTATTGTATGTGGCAGTGAGTACAAATCTGGCCTGCTGTGGTGTGAAAACTATGGACATATCTATAGACCTGTATTGAATAAGCCTCACAGCACTCTGAAGTAGTGTGGGCTTGTGCATCTAAGGCAGTTATGAAAATCCCAGGGGGCTTTGCTCTCACCTTTTGTCCTGGTTTCCCTGTTGGTCCTCTTGCTCCACGACCACCACGTGGACCCTACACAAAACATAAAGCAACACATTTATCGTAAGAAAACATAATGCTGTGTAGAACAAGCCCCAAACAGCAAAACACACCTCAGGGCCTCTTATGATTCATCCCTGTTGTTCCTTAGCTATTCATTTCCCACCTTTTTTGCACCATAAATGTCCCATTTACAACCACCAAAATGAAAAGGGTTTTATTTGAACAGAATCAATCATTCATATGGAGGGATCAGGGTGAGATTGAGGGAGCTGAATTACCGTTGGTCCACGTTGTCCTCTTGGGCCAGATTTGCCAGCAATTCCCTGAAAAAGATAAAAAAAAGAAGCTCTCATTTAGAACAAAATCATCCCTCGTATCATCAGCGACACTAAGTGCTTTTTCATCCCCGCTCAGAATCTGAAGCCAAGGCAATTCTCTAACAACAAATAAACTCAAAGATCAGACAGACACAAGTGCTGAGGGGCTGGAGTCTGGAATAAAATAGAAGTGTCTGGGCATGTTTGGACAAAAATAAATAATCAAATTGTTCCGGTAAGTGGTGGCCCAGAGGCACTTGACAGCTTGAACTAGCTGTCAGGTGGAGCACAAGGCGAGGGGTGTCTGGCTCTTTATGTCTGTCTCAGGAACAGATGAGCCTGTCTTGTCAACATTACCCCTTCTCACCTTCACTGCTGGTAAAACAAAAAACTAATTTAAAACTCTTTAAATGGGACCACTCAGCCGATCGATCAGTAAATCTCAATACAATTTAGTAATAATGGTCAGACAAAAGACTGAGTACCTATTTGGCATTATCTCGGTAGTAACTTTGATGACAAGTCGGATTTCATGACAATATACAGTATCCTATGATTTTTTTCAAGGTAGAGTAGCACTACAATATAATAGTCAATGTTATACTGTACATAGATATTTGAAATGTTGAATTCTGTCCGTTTTTGTTGTTGATGTTAGATTTGTTACTTGGTGCTGCAGATAAAAATAGATTCTCTTTCTCAGTTCAACAAAAAGTGATATTGTTAGGTGTCAGCTCACCCTTGCTCCTTTCTCGCCGTTTGCTCCGGGGAATCCATTGAAACCATTGGAGCCCTGCAGGAAACAAAACAAAACATGTTCAGTAATAAGAAAATAGACAAGTGGTTTAATGTTTCAGTCACTTTACATAATTAGCCTCAAGACTGTGGCATCGTTAAATCAAGCCGATAAACTCTGGCATTTCTTTGTTGCCACGGACAATTGACAATATCTATTTATGTATAAATATGTAATTTAAATATTCATTAGACCCAAGATGCATTGTAATTGTAAAGACATATTAGCACAAGATTCAGAAAGTGTCATCCAGGGAGGCATGTTAAACCACTTTGTACCACTAGATGGAGTTGTGAGATACTTAAATGTTCTTGTCAGAGGATGTATTACAATTTTATGTCATCGGTTTGACTGAAGACTGTCATCATTACTACTTTCACCTGCTACTGCCATTTAGTGTTGACAGAATAATTGATGAAATATCAAAACTACACAATACTTTTATTACTTCAAAAAGGAATAAAGATAAGCGTATTGTATTTCAGTGAAATCTGGAAAAGTCTGGCTAAAGACAAGAAAGTAGAGTAAATGTTTGATCCCCTTTGGTCCATTATTCTGTTTATTAGGCTTTAACAGGCTGTGCCCTCTGTCAGCAGTGATGGTGCCAGCTGAACAAATACTACCACAGTAATAGGTGCCTGGATGAATAAAAGAGCAGCTTACCAATAAAGAGTCACCTTGTGCAGCATTAGCAAGGATACACATATATGGTTAACGTAAATAAAACAGGTTAAGTACTTGATAGTCTCAGCTATATCCCAAGGTCACGCACATGTGCTCATTGTCTGTATGTGATGGAGTGTATGGTTATCATATGCATGCATACATATGGATAGCGCGCAATAAGCAAGACCATAAAACAAGTCGGCGTGGGTGGAATGGGAAAGCAGTCTGACAGTGTGGAGAAAGCATGAGGGGAGATCTGTGGCGGTTAATTTGTTTTTCACAGAGGTGCAGTTATGGTAAACTGAAAGGCGAGCTGCTTCTGGACAAGGCTGACTTGCGCCACAGAGATAAGAGCGTCCACTGAAGCTGTTGCAAATGGCATCCAGAATTAACGGTGTGGGAAAGCTGTTAACAGAGAGTGATGGGGTGCAACAGACAAAAACACAGCCATTGAGGGGATTCATGCGTGGACTGATCGAAGCGGATAAAGGCTGCGAACGGGCCAACACTGTGACCCTGAACCTCATGAGGACAATGCCACTTTTTATAAACTTTCCCAACACAGCAGTGGGCTTTTATCCAAATAACCCAAACACTCAGTAAACAACACTTCTCAGTTTTAGCAGAAATTATATGAACTGATTTATGGAGCAGTTTTTATAAGCGTGATAGTAACTGTCAAATAAATCCAAAAATATACTGACGTTTCCTACAAACACACTCATTATAAGTTAAAACACTGTCTTGGAGTCACACTTTTTAAATACTAAGGAGAAAAGTAAACTGCTCCACTGAATAGTTTAGAAAGAAAAGTTTTTATATAATACAGTCGGAAACAAATGTGATGCTTATTCTGAAAAAGGTTTTGTCATGTCAGGTAGTTAATTAGTAAAAAGTGTGCATAAACTTTCATGAGCCATTTATGAGTGACACAACAAGCCGTTTTTCCGTTTCATTTTTAAATAATATATATATTAATTTTGTCAGTCAGATCAGTTCAACAGTCTTTGATGAGGAAGCAAAGGTCCTAAAACAATGTTGGCTCCTTATAGATGTCCAGCATAACACAATCTTAGGCATCCAGAGACTTGTAGCATTAAGTATTTAGCTTGTGTAGCCTAAAAACCACTAAACAGGGCTTCTAATTATCAAAACATTTGCTTATGTTCTCTGCCTACTCACTGACAGCACGCACATGTAGTCAGTTGGTTGCCATTTGCGTAAACCACCATGTTTATGAAAATGTCATAGTGTCAAAGCCCTTAGTGATATTTCATTTGGCACAGAGGTATCTCCAAATATAAATTGGAGTTAAGATTTGATCTCATGGCTCCAGTAAAGTTTTTAAAAAAGTTGATCTACATTTCCGTTGTACTTTAAAGGAGTTTAGTATAAAGTTTGTTGGAGACAGTAGTTGCTATGTGTTGCTATGGACAGGGAAACTTGTTGTCTGTGGGTCAGCAACCAATTAGAAAACCAGCAACGGGTCAATTAGTTTTAGCTGAAAAGTTCTTTTAATAGATGCACAGCCAACTGATTATTGGAAGAGAAACGTTTCATCTCACGTCTCTTCTGCTCTAACGTTCCTCGCTCTCGCTGTAATTTGCCGAGGTCTGTTATTAATTTGTGGCCAGGCTCGACTCTGTTGCCGCTGACATTAACAGACAGAGCCGGAGACTTGTCGTTGTGGATATTGTGTGAGTAGGTGTATCTGACCCATCATATCAGCGCCAGAGCGTCAGTGCTGACAGCAGCGGAGCGGAGGCAGCTGTAACAGCACATTGAGATATTGGAGCAGAGGCACAGTGGTCAGCGCTACTGCGGTCAGCTCAACACTGCACAGACTGTTGATGATGTCTGCAACTAAAGCGGGGGAGACAGGGCAGGACGGGCCGGTGACTGTGGCACTTCGACGGAAAGGAAGAGGCCAAGTGACTGCTCTGGTTTGGGTTTAAGGACGGGAGGATAGAAGTTATACAGCTATACTCATGATATATGTGGCTATAATCGGAATAAAAACAAAGTAAGCAGATGTATTATATGAGCATGTTCAAAATATATACAGAACAAAACCATATTGTGATTGAATCAAGTAAATAGCTTACTTTTTGTGTCTGAACTTTGATATTAAACAAGAAATTCAGTTTTGATCACAAGCCATTGAAGCCAAATAATGTATGGAATCAGATAAAAAGATTTAAAAGAAGATTACGCAACTCAATAACTCATTATCTTTACTGCTTGTGTCTAGGTTTACCTTACATACATCAACCATGACATGCTGCTTCCATGGTGTAAATGCCAAAGCTCCTCTGTTTTCAATAAATTTCAATACTATTCATCAGTATATTCTATTAGTTTTACAAGTGGGACATTTTGGGGACATCTTTTTCCATCTAGACCATTTACAGCGTCACATTCTTTAGTTCTTGTGCTGTTATTTACTATTTAAAGTCAATAATAAAATTCCTAATGGAAAATTTCCCAAGCAATGATCTATTCTATGTTGAATATAGTATTTTGTTCATGGAAGTAGGTATTGTAGCAGATATGTCTGTGTGAATATGCAGACAATCACTGGGTAAAGTAAAGACTAGGATGTAATTATCAACTTTTAAAGATTGGTACCACTGAAGATGAAGAAAAATTACCTTAGGTCCTTGTCTTCCAGGATATCCAGGTAATCCAGGAACTCCAAGTTTACCCTAAAAAGCACAAAAGTAAACAAATCAAACACTTCTAACTAAAATCTTTCCTTTGGTGTGGATTAGTACCACTGAAAAGTAAAGTAACCGTGCAATTCTTCAGTAATATGTGTTATTCTATGATTTTTATTGAATAACTTACTTTCTGTTTAATTCAAAGCTGACGTTAATCCAATATCTTTCACTTGCTGTAACACTTTCCCTGTTATCATGTCGACATTTGTACACTGATGTTTGCCGATGTCAAAATCACTGTCCATTCTTATTTCTTTTACTTTCAAACATATCTTAACTGTGAAGCAGATTCTCTCGAGCGGACTTACAAGTACGATACATTTATCACAACTCTCACGGGGCATTCATGAAGCAATATTTCTACTCAAAGACATCGCTTTTATCTTCAGGTTTTAATCGAAACTACAAGTGCACGTTGTAACCTTTAACAGTAATTTGTCAGGGGATAAATAATGCTGCACCCATGAGGATCCCAAAAAACTATCTGTCATGATCAAAGCGCCATAGAGAAGCCTTGACAACATGAGGCAATTAAAGCAGACTGTTGAAGAAGAGCAGGAAGGCGGAGAAAGTCCAACTTCAAAACGGAGGAGGAAACTATAGCAAACTTTTCCTGACTGGTACTTTTTGGTTCACTTTTAAAAGCAGAAATCAAAATCTCGTCTGTGGATGGTTTGTGTCTTCAGTGCCCTAAAGCAACATCCGCCCTGTCTCTGTCTTCATATAAATGTGCATCTCAGTGGTGGTTTTCATTGTATTTCACCTTCTCTCCTGCTAATCCTATGGGGCCAGATTCTCCGTTGGGTCCTGCTTTGCCCTTGGGTCCCTCTGGGCCGTCCTCTCCTCTCGGTCCCAGGACACCACCCTCGCCCTGGAGTCAGTGAAACACACCCAGAGCTATAAAGTATGTCCCATTGGATTTTTTCCAACAGTAAACATTGGTGTGATGGGTTCACCTTGTCACCCTTGAGACCCATGTCGCCTTTAAAACCTGGGAATCCATCTTCTCCCTACATTTAGGAAAAAAGACAGCAATATTTAGACATGTGATGAATGGTTTAAGTCTAAACATATACATGAGAAAAGAAAGGCATAATCATGTCAAATAAAACTTCTCCTATTGAGTTCTGACATTTAGCTGAAGTTCATTTGGACATATTCACACTGACACCTTGTGGTCACTTGAATAAAGCCTCCGTGTGACCACTTCATTTCTTTTTCTCCCTGGTCTCCTGCCCTTTTCACTTTGTGTCATTACACTGACATCTGGTGGTGCAGTTTCAGAAAGCAACAGTATTTCTTAAATGCCCCTACAACCATTCCAAGTTATTTGATTTTCCACATATTTAACCATAAAATATCATTAATTTTATAGGATTTGAGACTAAACTAAGTTAACATAATTGCTTTGTACAGCAAATGGAGTGTGTTAAGGTAATCACTAGACAGTTATTTAAAAAGGACTGAAAAAGTAACTCAAATAAGTCATTTTTTGATATTGTGTCCATAATATTATTAAATAGAAAGTGCATAAAGTATTTGCTGCCAGTGAGACTAACATAAGCCACATAAACTGGACTAAAAATGGAAAAATGCTTCTGAGTGTGGGTTTTCTTCAGGTATTTTAATGTTGCAAAGATAAGATATGTGTTCTTTTATTAGAAAACAAAGCACACACTTTATATTTGACCATATCAATGAAAAGGGTAGAGTACGAAGGTAAAAATGCTGAATATTTTTACTCAAGGTAAATGACTCTCTTATATGCAATATTTATTTGATGTCATATTGCTGAGTGCTGTCCTGAACAGAATTGTTTTGGCATCTGAGTGGAAGATATCTGCAATGGCCCTGACGTTTAACCACAGCAATCCTACAAACAATGGCAACAGATCAGTGAGCAGCTAAAAGTGCCCCACAAACAGCCTCATTCCCGTTTAATGCTCCACACTCCATTACTACTCTCTGGCACCGGGCCTTAACTGCCAGCCTGATGAGCCCTTAAGAGTTTTTCCACTTGCTCCAGTCAAAAGGGCTCTATTTAAGCAGGAATTATAATTGTTAAGGATCCATTTTTTTCACTGGAATAGCATCCGTTTCGAAGGTAAATAGACGAGTGAGAGGTGTATACCTTTTCTCCTTTGCCACCTTTAAGACCTCGGATTCCCTCGGCTCCCTGAAGAAAAAGAAAACACAGTCAGATAAAGTTCAAAGGCAATGTAAACGCTGTATGTCACTGGTAATAGATGACTTTACTTTGACACCACGAGGTCCGGGGTAGCCTATAGATCCCATAGGTCCAGAATTACCCTAAAGGGAAAAAATAAAGAGCACTGAGTACATAGTAGTGATGACAAAGGAAGTTACTGGGTATTTTAAGCAACGCTATTTCAGGATGTGTTTCCTCTATAAGGTTCTGAGTGCTTCTGAGGTGCTGTAATATCTCGCAGGATGGTTATATGTCAGTAAATATAGTGTTTATCGATAATGTGTGCAGAGTTGTGTTGATGTGATGATTTTTGGTAAGCTATACTCTTGAATCTTGGTTGTTTAGACAGTTTATTCTTCTCATTTCACATTAAGGAACAATCAAAACTACTTAAAGCTCTCTATTTCAATGATCTTGATTACATATATTGTGATTTAAAAACAAAATCTTCCATTTCTGTCATGCTTTACATCAACCTTTTATTGTCTATCTGCAGCCATTTCCTGAAAATCTATCAGCATTATCCCAAACAACCTGATATCTCCACCTCTTTTAAGCTTTGTGTTTCATCATTTTCTACCTCTGAGATTAACTTTCTGCCAAGCTCTGAAAATGTACATCAATTTTTCAGCTGAATTTCAAAGTTCCCTTTTTATGTCTTGGTCTAAATAATGCCTCACCTGCAGTAGTCAACATTTGTCATTTCGTTTGTGAATGAAAACATAAGAGAAAAACGATCTTACAGCTGCTCCTTTCTCTCCCGCGGGACCTTCTTTTCCTGGGTGACCCTATAAATAAAGGATTCAAGTTTATGACACTTAATTATACAGTTCTTTTAAATAAACATACAGAAACAGTGTGTTACTTACAGGAGGACCATCAGCGCCAGGAAGACCACCTAATCCTTGTTTACCTTGCGGTCCCTATGAAGAAGAGCAATAAATACATTTAAAAAGACGCTCCAAGCCAACTTCATCTGCTTGAAATAATATTAGTAATCCACAAAGCCACTAAGATAATACAATAGAAGACTTAAGTGCTTATGCAGGCTGAGTCAAATGGTTTTCTATCATGTCTGTGGTGTGTGTTTTAGCCTTCAGTTGTGGAGCCAGTAAAGGCCTATAGTCCAAACAGCGCTGTATCTGCAGAATCACTTTTGCGGACTCGTCTCAAACAGTCACTTATCATGAGCTGAAGTGGGCGTATTGAAGCTGCTGCTCCCCATCACTTACTTTTTCTCCTGGAGGACCGATCGGACCTTGAGGACCAATGAGACCCTGAAAGACAAAGAGGATTCAGGTATTTGAACTAACGGATAATCCTGGTCTGTGTCTTGTGAAGAATTGGAGGAGGTTTGAGGAAAATGAGCACCTTTGAAAGCACTTTGGAAAACTCACTTTATCTTTGTAGTTTGCACAAGTTTCTCAACAATTTTCTCCACTTTTTTATTACCAATTGGCCACTTTCTGCTCTTCACTGAACAGGCTCAGATGTATTAGCTTCACTGGTTTCATTTGCACATTCTATAGACTTTAAAATAATCCCATGAAAAGGAATTAAAAAGTCAAGTAGTGTTATTTTTACGGGCTAATGCCGACTCTGGAAGACATCGTTTTGCTTTTCGCCAGGTTTGACGAACAAGTTATTTATTCAACCTGTACAGCATCTGAACAGGTCTGGGCTAATACTTTCCAAAAAGAATGACGCTATTCCATCCAGGCAGCGAGCGTCAGCGGGACTGAAGTCTCACCTGGCAAAAGCGCATTAATACTGGACGCATTTTATTTGTGAAGTGCTTTCAGTTAAAGATTTATTAGTGGAATATGTCGCAAGGTGGACACTGTATTTTTATGTGTCTCTGCTCGGGCTGAGATCACAGAGTACCTCACCTTACCATGTGATTTGGGACAGACTACCCCAACAATATACTTAAACACCTCATAATAACTACACACTATTAAGCATTAAGTATTTGTAACTAGATAATTCATCATTACTCCTTTATTAATAAGGACCATGATGTTATTATTGTTTTAGTCTTGAATAATAAGCTCATCTATAATTAGAAACACAATGAGATTCATATATTTAAATCGTTTATTCTTTAATCCTTCATTATCTACACATATTTATCCAGTGTTTACCACAGTTAACTTATTTTATGTCTAAATTGTCTACCTACAGATCTATGTCATTTATACACTTCATTTATAACCTCTCATTGCCTTTATAACTCAACCTACATAAACTTTTAAACACAAAAGCACCACAATAATGTTAATAAACTGTTTTTTTAAGGCTATATTGAACTTCATGCAGTTTTTATTAAACAGTAGTGAAGGTGGTGGGTGTTTGTTGAAGTTGCAGCCTTAACTAAATCACGCTATTTATTTTCCTGCCTCTGGCTTCAACGTGTCCCGACAAAACACTAGGTATTTCATGTTGGTAAAATACACATAATCACATACATTATTGTTTTGGTGTAATTTAGACTGTCACAGTAATGTATGTATGGCAAAGAAATCACTGCAGACATGTATTTAAATGAAAAAAGCAAGAGTGATTATTTAAGTCCCAGAAATGGCAACAAAATGAAACAGACCAAATGCCAGAAAGAAGAAAGAAATACATCCCGGGATAGAAAGTGTGTGATATATATATAAATAGTCCTAAACCCACAAAGATGAAGAAAGTAGGAGAAATCAGACTTACATTGGGTCCAGGCATGCCCTGTTGTCCTGGAGGACCTGGCTCTCCTTGAGGACCCTGTAACCAACAAAGAGAAATAAATTACAATAGCTGTATTCATTTTGTTTTCATACCTGTTTAAATGAGATTAGATATTGGAGAGAAACACAGATGATGCACTCCAAGGTTTCTGATTTCCAATTTGATTCGGTTGTGTGACCTTTATGTTATGAAAATCTTATCAATAGACTGTAATAATACCTCGATGGCAACTGTATCAATAATGTAAAACAAAAAGAGCAGAATTAATCACTGATTTCAAAGACCAGACCAAAATGGTGAGGTAGGAACCAGGTTTATGGGGGTTAAGGGTCATCTGAGTAAAGATTCGTAAGACTAACTGGAATGGGGAGTTATTTTGCATCACTGCTGATCCCTGCTGAGATTTAGTGTGTCACAGAGAAAACACACACAACACTGACCTCTGGGGGAGTCTGCACCAGCTGTTTCAACAAACAAGAAATAAATCCCTGATTCAGGGAAATGTGGGGCGTCTGACAGTGACTTTAAGCAGCGCCTTTACTGTTCAATACCACGTTTTATTGTATATTCGAGTTTCCCAGAGCACACATTACATACGGCTGGGGCTTTGAGGCCATCACCATCAATAGAAACTTTGTGGGACGATAATGAGAAACACATAAGTTGTTTGTCTTTTCTTTCTTTTTATTCTTGTACAAAGTGACTCAGTGACCACTGACAACATGTGGGCAGCTGCCTTGACTGATGATTTTTTAGCCTCAGTTCAAACATCCTGCTCAAGAGACACCCTCAGGAGAGATGACATGATGCAATACAGGCTTAAGGCGTCTTTATTACGACATCTTCCTCCACTTCACGAGTCATTAGTTAATAGTTATGAGCACATTTTTTTACATTAGGGTAAAAACCGATGTAAGAATCCTGGGGTAAACGACACAGATTTCCTAGGTGGTCCTGACAAATGGTGGTCTGTTATTTTGACAGTCTCTCTCTCTCTTCAGCTTTCCCAAGAGAGATATCTTCACAAAAACCTAAATAAACACTTACCATGTTTCCTTTGGGACCCTGTTGCCCGTCCAGTCCTGGAAGACCCTGTGGGGGGCAATGAAAGTCATCATGTCACTGAGTTGAAAAGCATATTAGTGCTGAGAGCGAATGAAAGACATGACAAAGACACATACGCGCTGTCCTGGTGCACCCGCAGACCCTCTTGGACCGAGCAAACCTCTGGGACCCTGTAAAGCACAGACGGAAAAGGAATAAGGTGGAAGTACACATGCACATTAGAGCAACAATGAGCTCTGATTGAAAAGGCTGAAAAAGTACATTAAAACTCTAGCTCCAATGGTCACAAATGGTAACATCTTGAGCGGATCTTACCTACAAACAATCCTAAACCTCAAAATCTTTCAACAAACCCAAACTGTGTGATGAAACAGTGTGCAAGTTATTTGAAAAGCTTAAAAGGCTGCTTCTGGAATAACTATTTCACATGATATGGTGATATCGTGGCCCATTAAAACTGATCAAAGCAGAATATGACAAAGCCTCATGGGTAAGGGACATTATGATTATAACACATTCCCTAGATCTAGTTTTTGATGTATTATTCTCATTTATTTAGCTTGACTTGGTTGAAGTTATAACTTAATGTCTCTAACAGATAATATAGCAGATCCAGCTTCATATTGTTTTATTAATCAGTGGGGTATAGGATACATTTCAATAAACTGTTAAAAAATGTCATCAGATGTTAAAAAACTTACGCTCTCTCCAGCCACACCTCTCTGTCCGACCTGGCCATCTTCTCCCTGAAAACACAAAGGCACATTTTTAGTAATGCATAATATAAAACTTAACTCAATCAGTTTATTTGTGTTTAAACCAGTATCTGAACTCAGAAAATCCTGGACTTTGGCTCATTTACTTACTTACTTCTTTGTTTAAGCCAGTTCAACACAGATTCTGATGTGATAAATAAATGTACAATATATTGTGTAGCCCTGATGTGAATAATAAAATTCAAACAGGGGTAAAAATAGTATGTATAGTACACTGGGACGAAACTTTTCTGTAGCAGTCTTATGAGGGGTAATGTAATAGAGAAGAGTGGGTGGTACTCACAGTAAAAACTTTATAATAACAAAGCTCAAACTCACTCTTGGTCCATCTTCTCCTGGAGGTCCTGGAGGGCCTGTAGAACCTACTTCTCCCTAAAGGAGAAACATCACATCAGTAAAGAACGGGCGTGGCAGAGTCACCCAAGAGTCTTGTACATAAGTTTGCTTTAAAAAACTGTAATATGAATAAAACAAGGTTGATTCAAAAGAGAGGAACAAGAAGAACAACAAAAATGCCTTTCATCTAAACATGGTCACCACAATTGGCATGGACCTACGTATGGTTTCCCCTATTTATAGTGCTCTATATGGACTGGCCCACCTCTGTTGGCCCTGTAATTACTCAGTATAGGATAAAGAATAAACGCCTGTCTAGAAATAACACTCTGTGATCTCTGTCCTCACTCTTCCAGCTTTCTTCCAAGGTTTAAAATCCACATAATCCAGGCCTGTCCAGAGGCAGACCAAAGCTGGTTCTCAATTCATGCCACTTTCTTAAAACTGGGTCATCCAGCCTTAATGACTTGCATTGGCTCAGCATTCATATCTGTCAACACTGGAGTGATCATCAGATGGATGGGAGGTGACTTTGAACTGTCACTTAGGCCTAATGCTTCTGTAAGAACAGGGTACAGAGCAGCATTTACTCTGACAAATGACTATTTAAGACTGGTAATAAGACTGAAGAGTAGGTTCTTATTTTAGGAGGTTAAATGTAGTCTTTGAATGTTCTTGCTCTAATTACTTACTCTATGGCCTTTCTCTCCTGGAAGCCCAGGGAGGCCGTCAAACCCACGGTCGCCCTGAAAAAGCACCACAAAGATGAGTCAATGAGGACAGCTGTGTATTCTTCAAATATACTGTGAATTTAGAGAGAAATTTTAGTCAGTCAGTCACAAAAAGAAAGTAGCAATGAGATGCGTTTACATTAACATCCACCAAGAGGATACACTTTGTGATGTTACAGTTTGACTGTGTCATGTATTTCATCGATAGGTATTAGTTTGGAGAGAGCAGTCAGTCTGAGATCAGTGAGCTGCAGGACGGGGCGCCACAAGAGCTCCATCTTCACGACTGCCATGAGACTGTACCATCAGTCAGTCTATGGCAGAGGAAGGCAGAGGAATTTCCTCTTGGGGATTAATAAAGTTGAACTGAATCGAATTGTATTTTATGAAAACATAAATGGGTTGATGACAATTAAATAGCTTTTCATCTGCTCTTGCTCTGTCTTTTGGCTTTTATCTACCTTTTTAGTATCACTCAGCAACCAGATATCCACTGGGTTTTAATGCAGATACTGATGGATATATTACCATGTGACCCCCTGTTTTCCATCAAGAATATAGAAATAGCTTCGTATCCTTGCCTTACACATAAACCTGTTTGAATTACCAGCCATCCTTGAAATCTGAAACAGCTGATTGAGTTTTCAACATTTTGGCAAATTTAATGATTTACATTTTAAAAATGTCATGCAGTTCTCTGTGTTATGAAAACTCAGTGATCTAACACATGTGCTTCACCTTAGCCCCTGCCTCTCCCGGCAGTCCGCGAGCGCCATCGGCTCCATTACGACCCTGGAAGACATGGGAAAATCAGATCAGGCTGCATGGAAACTACATTATGAGATATTTAATAAACACTGTAGAATATATCATCATTTTGTAGTCAGTTTATGGTTAAACAAACACATATTTCTGAATTTAGAAAGAAATATGAATTGGGGTGCAGCTGACTTTTGGAATAAAGCCATGTTTGAAACTACCCAGACTCACTCTCAGGCAATTACCGCCTTGATCCTGGCAAATTTAGCTCTTTCCGCATCCCTCCCTGAGTTGGGTGGGACTGATCAATTATGTCTTTCTACAGAAGAAGGTGTGGCAGTGCTCTTACCCGTTTTCCTGCTTTCCCGGGTGGACCAGTTGAACCCTGAAGACCTCTGGGCCCCTTGAAGCAAAACATAAAAAATTGAACAAGTTAAAAATGTATGATATCATATGGAAATGTATGGAAATCTATAAAAGAGCTTGTGTAGGAGGGTCATATAAAATTTTCCACTGAGGAATCCGCACCTGTGGTCCAGAGTCACCGCTGTCTCCCTTAAGTCCAGGAGCACCAGGACTTCCCTATTAAACCACACACATTCATATTAAGCCAATAAATAATTTATATTTTCATTCCTTAGCATAAAAAAATCTGTCGGATCTAGGTTACTGCAAGGATAAACTTAGCAGGGCCCTTCACAGCAAGAAGCTCAATACATGTTTTCCTCATCAGCTGAGAAGCCACGGCGAAGGGATGCATGATGTGTATGTATGTTTGTGTAAGGAAATGAGCGACTCACCAAAGGACCAGACCTCCCTGCCATTCCTGTTGGCCCCGGCGCACCCCTCATAGCCAGCTGGAAGTCACACAAAAACATATTACCACACAGTGATGACACATTAAACGTTAAAACTGTCTTCAAGAGTAAGAAGCATCGTTAAATAAAGTCAATTATTACATATGTTCTTATCTTAAACAGAGGGAATGAGATAAAGAAGTGGGATAAACTGCACATTTTGTAAAAGTACAGCTCTTAAAGTAACAGGTTTGTCCCATTTAGAAGCATTATTAATAGAAAATCATTCTTTGAAATGAATATAACGGACTCCTGTGATAATATGTGGATTATATTGTATGAGTGAAGTAAATCTGTAGATTAAACATACACAAAAAGCCATCTAAAAACAATGGCTTTATTGTTTATTAGCTTTTTTTATACAAAGGAATTACTAAATTTCTAAACTGTTCTTGTTGGTTTTCCTGATTCTCCACAGTTTAGCGTTCACAATGAATAACATGCGCCATTTGCCAAGAGCCGTGTGCCAAGGCGTCGTGAAATATCGAAAGGCAACAACTGCTTTCTAGACATTAATAAACACCGGCGTTGTTGACCTTTTAGCTTCGCAGTGAGTTGTGAATGTGTGAATATTCAGTGTTGGTGCTACACATAATGATCTCCATGTGTTCTTGCGTTGATCACACCTTGCCTTGAGCCACACAGTTCATCCTGTTACTCAACACTGCGATGATTACCAAGACCCCTGTGTGGGTGTGAACATCTGCTAAAGCTTTATATACTCCCCGGTATAACCAACTCTGAAAGCAGTCCCATATACTGCACATTGAGTGGTATTTTACTGTAGCATTTTAAAGGCATAAAGGAGTAAGTGCCTCATTTTAGTTTAGTTTTTATTGTGAATCTATGGCCGAAACATTTGCTCTTCTTCTTTAAATTATTATTTTTTTAACATGGCCATATGCAGGACAATGTGTTATTTAAGATGATAAAAATTAGATAATGGGAGCCTATAAGCGTATGAGATTATATTGTATCTAAATAAAAATATGAATAAAGGCTCGAAACAGATTTACTGATGAGCCCTAACTAGTCGAATATGGAACGGGACAGGTTTTGTTTACAAACGTTTGCCTGTTAAATCTGAAAAATAATGCTTTTAAAATGATTAAGAAACATGAATTTGTTTTGGGAGCATGGTTTTATCCTGGAACATAATGTCTTTCTGTTCTTAACAAGAAACTGTGCTGCTGTCCAATTTGGCCAGGACTCCCTGGAAAAAAACATTTGTTAGCTAAATGTGACTGTCCTGGTTAAATAAAAAGATTAAAAAGGCGTATTTTAATAACATCGAAACAGCATTGTAAAAGGCAAAAAACAGTCCTAACTCATATCATATAACCATAACAATAGGAAAAAAAATACAAAATTTGGAGGGAAAAAGAAGAAATAAGGCGCACTGACTTCACCCTGATACCTACCCGAGCTTGTGACAGGATGGCCTGAGCTTGAGCCTCCTGAGCTGACACCACAGGTCCTTTGTGTGACTCCCCGCCAGCACGAAACTGTTTAACACAAAACAAAGACAAACAATTAAAAACAAATGGACTTGTCCAATTTTACAGAGTGAGGCATCTAATGGCCTCTCCTACAGAGTATATTCAAGACTCTGCTGCGTTTTGTTGAACCTTTAAAGCTGTCAACACGCCGCACACAAACACACACTCAGGCTGGAAACCCACTCACACACTCGCACAAATATGTGTCACCAGGCCTTTCAAGGCCTCAGTCACTGGTTCCACTCCATTGCACTGGCTGACATTTACAAGCGAAGAGATTTGTAACCCAAAGAAAATAAAGTTGAAATCCTTTGGCCCATGATGATGCCATGAGGTAAACCTCCTAAATGAGGTGGCGTTCATGGGCTAGTGCCTAAGATGAAGGGTGTATATAGCATAATATGAGAAAGAGCAGACAGACAGCAGAGTGTGGATGCCAAATGTGGCAAAAGACTTACTGGAAGCATCAGAATGGTACCTGGAGGCCCAGGGACACCGTCTGATCCAGGAATACCTGGACGCCCAGGAGGACCCTGAGAGAGAGAACATATTACATCTGAATGTACATCTTATAATACAAAGTTTAGTTTTATGAGGCCTGGGATAAACTAGATGATTTGTAAAGCCTTTTAAAATATGAGAGACCTTAGACCCAATGACAGCATCACCTTTTTCTGATTTAAGTGAACCGATTATAACCATTAGCGTGTGCGTATTAGAGGATAATGTTGGACTCCACTTCTCCCATTTCTTAGATATTAGATTAAACATGATCTCTTTCTTTTTTTAAATGGACGGAAAATGATGTCTTTGTTCAAGCACAAAATGGGTCAAGGTGACATTAAGGGATAAGCTATGTATGACAGCTAAATTTGAGGTCCTATTTACTAAAGTAATACAACTCTTTACTGTTAAGTGAGGCGCAACAAGTTTTACATTTGCCAGAAAATGTACCTGACATAGGCTCTGACCCAATCTGATTCAGTGATATAATCAAAGGATTATGTGGATAAAAAATCAGCTCCAACTTGTTTTAGGTCAGGGCCAAAAGCATGAAAACAACCCTCTGGTGTGATGTGCCTAAAACAGCATGAGTGTTTGAGATACTTGACTTGTGTGTAAAAATATGCTTTCATAAGAAAACATCTTTATTTTATAGGTTTGTGTGAGCTACTCTGGTAATGGATGGGTAATTGAAAACAAAAAATGTGATCACACTAACAACAGTTGAGGAAGCAATGCCGACATTCAGTGGAAATCAACATAAATCTGCAAATTGGGGGCTTATGAGAAGATAACTGCTTGTGTTTCTTTTTACCGACATGACACCTTAAATCCCTGGTCGAGGATCATAAATAGAGCTACAGAGATTTTAAGACTTATCTCTGTGTTGTCAAACTAGCCTTAACTTTGATCCATTTGCAGTTCGTTTTGTCCAGTTTATCTTAACACGGATTAGCCACAGCTGTTTCTTGTCAAACTCAGCTGTCCATTGTTGGGTCGAGGCTGTGTTTTGTTAGCCACCAGCTGTATTTGTCAAACTTTTTGTGTATTGTCAGCCTAAACATACGCTCAGACCGGTGTCAGGGTTGAAACTTTTGAACGCTAACATGCTAACTTTACCATTGTATGTTTATATTCATGTTAATACACCTAGAAACCTCCTGTCATCGACTCCAGGGTTTTCCAGCTGCTGTTACTGATGCCAGATGGAGAGACTGGGGGTTGATGAAGCCAATGTTGTAAAAATATGTGTTGTAATGTACAGCACAGTCTATTTTCACTGAGACTGACTGGCATCTACAACTTACAGCCGCTTAAAGTTTAATTATAACGGTGCAGAGAATGGATATTAGTCATACATAACAAATTGTAGCTCACTGAAAACCCTTTAGCAGCCTTGTCAAATTCAACATTACTTGATTTTTGGGGCAAATCAATGCAGTGTGCTCCAATCTGTCGTATCCTAGAAGTATATTGTCACCATTCATTGCTGCTAAACATATCATAGCGGCATCTAGTGTTAAAGACAAGGCTGGGAAAATGGAGCTAGAGTTGAAGGATGAAAGATGGTGCTCATGAATGAGAAATGAGCAAATCAAACGTTAGGTCCAATAGGAAATTGCGCAATGGAAAACCGCAAGACTTCAGGACCGAGTCAGTTTTAATACCTCTGTCAATCACCACTACTGGGACTTTTTCTCGTGGGAGGAAATGAGAAGAAGTGGAGAGACACAACATCAAGCAAATCATTTCTGATCACTCTGACAGTGAAACAATGTGTCTTTTGTGCTGGAGGAGCTTAGCAGTGTTTTCTGGAAAAGGGAACATTTGGCTACTTTAGTTGGTGGTTAAAGGGTTAAACCAGAGACAGAACCAATGTGCTAAACCTGTAATGAAAGAGGGACGGGGAAAACAAGCCTTCTGGAGAGGACATCAATCAAATAAACGTGTTTAATCCCAGCGTAGGTATAAAGGATTGAAAAAAGGTTAGGCTTCGTATTTTTGGAAACTCGTTCCATCAGATGTGTCTCACAACTTTTCGATTTATGGGCATATCTATTCTGCCAGCACCACTCCTTACAAATCTCTCCTAATACCGCGGTAGCAATGTGAACTCAATTGTATTTGTCATTCCAAAGCACTGAGAGAGTACTTTGCAGCTTTCCAAGAAAGACATCAGGATAACAAAACTTCATGTGCTGTTTCATAACAAACAAAAGTACATTTAAGCAATGCCCAACTTTAAGTTTATTTGTAACTGGGGTTCATCCGTTAAATGGGCAAAACTTAATTTAACAGAAAGAGTTTTCATTTCTGTTTTCCTAACCACAGTGCAATACATTGTGTGAAGGCTAATGCAGGAGCTAGCGCCCAGAGAGCTCAAACAATGGCCATGAGACAATAATAATTACTTAAGAAAGGTATTGCCTCTGTAATGCTTTAGTTTAGTTAAGTGGCAGGACATTGACATAAACATGAATGGCAGTAGTGTTATTTACAGGGCATGCTAATTTATGCTTTTAAAAAGACGTTATGTATTGTGTAAATTATTATAGATCTGGTGCATGGAGACAGAGTGGGCTACAACTAAAAGGTATTTAACCTAAGCTGCTTCATTTTTACAATGAGTGTAATACACACAGCTACAGCTTTGCTTCTTTTTTGTGTTACATTAAACAGAAAAACAAAGAGAATTGTAAACTGCCTAAAAAATAGATTTATTTCTTAGCCATGTTGTCAACCCCTATGTGTACCTACTATATCCCACACACAACTGCTTTGGGGTGTAAAAAGAAGCTCACATTTCATGATGAGCAGAGCCATGGTGCGTAACAGAGCTCCTCAAAAACAGCTGTAATCAGCGCCAAAATGAGGCCAACCTTGACTTACCCTCTCACCGTGATCTCCTGGGGTACCAGGGGGACCCTGCAGTCCTGGGGTACCAGGAAGACCCTAAAACCACACAAACAGACACAGATGTATTTAGCATATTATACCCCAAACTACTGCTAACCAGCATTCCCACCACATACCAAGCTGAAGGCCAACAAAGACAGAGTGAGTTCAAAAAGAAATAGACCTCAAAATAATATAGTCCCAACTCTTTCTATTTCCTGAGCTCACACATACTCAAATGTACTCCCAAGCACACACACACTTTGACTGTCTTTCCCGACTCAAGCTTCACTGGCGATCAGGGCTGACGCTCTTTCCATAAAGACATTTTTTCCCTCTTTAACTGTTCTCCATCTGTGAAAGGCAGACAGGAGTGTGGGAGAACGTGATACTCACTGCTTGGCCAGGGGCTCCTTGGGGTCCTTCTATAAGCATCCCCTGAAAAAAAGTAAAAAGAGGATACAGTAGCATTATATGGTAGCCAATAAAATCCACAGGCAATGGAGAGTGAGAGAGTGAGTGATTAGACTTTGAGGGTTGTTTACTTACAGTTTCAACAATACTGATGTACTGCTCTATAATGTGTGCATGTGTGTGGTCAGGGATCTGGATAAGATGACAGGGTGGTAAAGATATGGGAGGGGAGACTCGCTGCTTTTTAAGCCAATGTTTAGCCTAGTGGTAATTTGTGTAGGATGGCTCTCTAAAGAACATATGTAATGAGGTACTTTGTGTAGACAGTGGTTGTTGTGTCTACAGTAATCAGAGCAAAGATGAAAGTTATCTGCTTGTCTTCAGTCATATAGACACACTTGAGGCACTTGATTAACAGCATAACTAAAATACAACACAAGTGAAAAACTAAATATCAAAGTGTAAATACACATAATACACATAATCAAGCTTGATTATAACAGTTCATTATAGAAAATGTGCATTTAATGTGAATTCTATAATGTGTTATATTTGCAATGGGTAGAAAATACTCAGCAACAAAAGCAAAAGTCTGCCAGTTATAATAAACAAAAGCTGGGTAAAGATTAAAGCTAGTAAGACAACTGTCATCTCAGCCAGAAGATTGATTGCAAACATGTTGTCACTGTTTAAAGTGTACAGCTTTTCCAAAATTCAAATTTACTTGCCTTTGGAAGATTAAGTCCACAATAAGATTTTTTATTATCGCCTTATGTTTTACTGTAATTTAATCCAGAGGCAAAGAGCCTTTTGTTTTAGTGGCTAATTAAAAGTTATCAGATACCTAAATAAATGTTAAATGCAAACAAAATGCTAATACTGACAAGAGTAAATTAAGGATACATTGCCTAATTAATTCAGTTTCTTTAGCTATTTTTATAGTAACATCAAATGATAGCCAGCCTAATGCTACGTAGCAGGTTAGCAAACATGCTATGTCATGCTAACTCAACATCTGAATGCTAATGGAGCTATGTTAGGGCACAATGCTATCAAACTACAATAATCACGTTAGTTTGACTAAAAAGTATATAAAGGTCTGTAAATTAGCCAGGAAATGGTAAGAAGTTAGCTTTAAAGACTACTGTTTTTTTCTCCACTTTTCAGACTTTGAAAATATTAAAACTTACAGGTTCAATAACAGCAGGCTCTCCCTTCTCTCCTTTTTCGCCGAGGTAACTTTGGCTTCCATGGACCTGGAGAAAGACAAACCATGTGAGCCTATCTATAAAAGCAGAACATTATGTGGCAGAAATAGGAAAGCCAATGTTTGGGTCAGTGAATTCTGTGTTCAAGACTTTTTATTGGGGTTAGGATAGGTGTCAAAATTGCTGACTACTGTTCTACATGCATAAAAGGGATTTAGGTAGCTCTGAGACAAGAACTGGAAAAACAAACCTCAAACATCATTCTACAAGAAGCTATAATTTAGACTTTGGCCTCCTATTTATTAAGCCAGAGAGTGAAAAAGACCCCAGCAGTGCACAAAAACAGGGGTCGTTACCTGACACTGTCCTTACAATGATTTCACATGAAAAGAATTTGTGTGTGTTCATAACCACTAAATTGTACAGCATAGTCTGAAGAGGAACATTTTTTTGGGGAAATGATGAAGGCTTTGGGATACTGAAATACAGTAATATAGTGTTAGAGATTAACTAGAGCAGACAGATCTCAAGCCAACTTCCAAACAAAGGTTGTGTCACTTCCTGCTTCTGAGATTTTCAATCCCGAGGCTCGGAAAACCGCCTGGACCTGGGCCATGACAGACACAGACTCAGCAGATATTTCTGTCTGGTTTTTATACAGATTTAGTTAGATTTGGTGAAAAAAAAAACACGTTCAAAGAGTGAGTTTACATTTGGCATTATTTGAAGGATTAATAGAAGTTTTAATAAACAGTGGAGGTCACTGAGGTCAAGAGTTTAAAGGGGGTGTGTCTGCGCTGAAAGCTTGGTTGACATCTGTTTATGTGCACTATGACAAGGTGTGTGTTTTGTGTTTAGTAGAGCGTTTGTTTTTGGGCCTGTGTGCTGAATGCTCCCAGCTATAACCCGATACGAATAGAAACAACAAACAAAAGGGCCACAATCAAAAGAATGCCATCAGACTCCTTCCTTTTTCCACATTCCAACTAGATTAAAAGAGTGTGCCATGAGTCGTCATTGCCTGAAAACCACGCCCTCCAGTAGGGAAAACAATCCACCATTCTCCATTGATTTTGTATTGGGAGTATGTTTGTCATTTGGTTTTATTGCTTCACAGGGTTGAACTGCCAACAATGCACAGAACCAGTATCCAAACCGTGAAACCAATCTAATGAGAAGGAAATTCATGAAGTCAAAACATGAAGACATCCCACCAGAGCTGTAACGGATTAGATATTGGTGTGGTACCCAGTATTTGCCCTTAAAGTATTATGCCTCATGTTTAAGGCATTTTAGAGCAAGACAAACCTATGCACAAATGACTCCTACAGTATCAAAACCAGTAAATCCTATTAATTTATTAAGAGCATTATTAAACATCCGCCTACAGCCATTGCATAAAAACATAAAACAATGTTTGTTGAAGTGTGATCATCAAATAAACTGCCACTTCGTCTTCATGGTGATGACATGATACATTTTACAGTGTGTTTCAAAGAAATACTGACCTTGTAGCTCGCTATGTCATGGAGTCCCACAATACAGTCTTTATTCTATGTGACAGTAATTGGGCAGTTGTTGTTTTTATATTTATCTTAACAAAATAAAATGACACTGTTTACCATTTGTCAGTTGATTATGTCTATTTGCTTAGGGGCTGGGGACAGACTCCAGCAAACACAAAGAACATTAGCATTAGCACGTTTTTCCCTTCTTTTAGGTTAGACTTTACTGGTTGAATGTGGATAAAACTTTTGTTGAGGGTTCTTTGCTTTGTTGGCAGACATTGAAGAAATTCTCTTACCAAAATGACAGGAACTTTTCCTAATGCAAAGTATATTTGGAGAAGTTGTTTGTTTTGTCCTCTGGTGTGGGCAGGCTTTAAATGTTTATACCCCGATGTTACTCCCCATCACATGAACTTACACTGCTCTCTCTGATGTCTGTCTCTGCAGGAACTCCAGGACCAAACTCGTCGTCATAAGTGGCATGTGTTGGTTTGGCACCACCGTTGCCGTATTCGTAATCACCGTATTCATATGCCTTGTCTACAAACTCTTTGTTGTCATAATTATTCACTTCATATTCCTTAAACACGTCGGTGGCGGGGTCCACCTTCTCCTGAGTGTCCACTGGGGCAGCAGTTTCCACGGCAACAGTGGGGTCCGCCCCTACCTGCTCCACACCGGTGATGTAATCATCCACTATTTCCTCCTCAAAGGTCTGGGATCGATCCAGGCATCGCAAAGGGGCACAGGGAGTTAGAGGGAAGGAACATGGAAGTTTGGTTAGTGAAATGACACCATGTGAAAGGCATTCACATGTTTATGAAAATAGTTGGCACTAGCATTTCCCACTCCAAAATAGCAGAACAACAACAAACTGAAATGTCCACTTTCAGTTTAGTTGAGGGGATTCCAAAGGTAAACATATGGGAAGGTCCACATATGTCTGAATAAAAATGTTATTAGAACAAGTATTTTCATTATATTAGCATCTTGATTAGATTTACTTGATTTTGTGTTTGGAAAAACCATTTGGATGGGAAATGTAGTTATTAAAACAAGAACAAGTACTTGAAAATAAATATACAAAGACAAAATAAATAAAATAAAGTTGTATAATTCATTGATTCATTCACCTTCTACCGTTTGGTCCCTGTTGGGGGTTGTATATATTGTAGAAAATGAGACATAAATACCATGGCTTTTTAACACTGACATTCCAAACCCCTTCACTTTCTTAAGTAAAATGGGTCTGAACCCCTCCCATTAGATTTGTTTTACACATAAATAAGTCCTACTTGACCAATCATAAACCTTTATCTGAAAAGACCAAGTTTTATGCAATGCGTATTTTTTTTTTAATAGGAATCGAGATGCGGGTTATTCTGCGTCCATTTGTTTTGCCTCTAGGAAATCCAATCCTAATTCTTTGTATAGAATAGAAAAATAATTAGGATGGCAGACGAGGCTATATATATATTTATATTTATGTTTTGTAACAGCTGTAATTTACAAGCACCGCCTGAAATCATTACTTCAGTGATTCAAATGCATTGTACACCAAATATTAGCAGCTGTTAAAAGTATCCTGGCTGCTCATGCACATTTTGAAATGCGTGTTTATGTGAGTTGCAGTGATCCGATTAATTCAATTAAAGATGATATATAACAACTTGTGACTTGCTCCGACTCACATGTTGTTTATGTCATATAGGATCACAGCTAGCCCCAAAAAATCCAGGTTAATGTTAATAATGTGTTGTAAGCATTCTTCCATGTTGTCAACAGGTAAGAAATCAGAGAGCCCATTCATATATGTATACACTTGGCTTCAATGAGCTAATTTTGAGCCAATTTTAAGTCTAATATATAACCAGTCACATAATGATTCAATACTATGATAGATTTACCTCATCTCCTTAGAAAGACATGACACAGCTGCATGAACTTAAAGAGACTTGAAAGCTGACTGTAATTGGAACAACATGCATCAAAGAGTAGTACCTTAAATATTCTTTGCAAAAATGCCTTGGAAAATGTATGGAAACGATACTGCAAGGTTCCACCAGCAGAATGAACCTAAGGCACTGTTTAAATACATTGTCCTCTGTAATTAGACCTATGTTCCTATATGGGACGGCATATGTTTAGCATTCGCGGCTAACCCTTCTGGCTGTCTCCTGTAATGAATGTAAAGTTTGAAGCTGACAGAAGTTTTCTTATCCACCTCAAGGTACATCATGGTACAGTCAGCAGACATTTGGCTGAGGCTGCACACGGCGGCAGTATCTTTCTTTAACCCTCAAATGTCTTTCATTACATTGTGTTTTATTTGATGGTTTAGCTCAAATTAAGACAGGATCTGCCAAATTCAGGATATGGCAGGAGCATAGGGGATGTGTCTGCCTGCTGATTTTCCACTGGTTATGGTTCATTAAATGGCAAAGCTTTCCTGTCTTGCTCTTCATAAAGACTCAAGGGCTCAAGGACAGTAGAATCCAGTTTGATGTGAGGGAGGCCAGACTGAGTTTTGGCCTCCAAAGAAGATAATGGAAAATGTGTTTTTGCTTGTGCAAATTTAAAACAGCACTTTTCAGCTGCCATGTAAACTGATTCTTCCTTAATAAATAGGAACTTAGGCAACTTTTACCCGTCTAATGTGGCCCAAATGTCAGTGATTAAATAATATAATGAAAAAAACAAAAACAAAACAATCTTAAACTGTTAATATAATAAATAAATGCATTTCCTGTGTCATTTATTATTTCCTTTCACTGGTGTACATTAAACAATAGTCTACAATAGTACAAACTGATGTAAAATATTTATGTTCAAACAAATTTAACAGGAAAAGAGTGTTACCGGTTCTTTTCCAGCAGTGTCAGTGGTGGCCTCAGGCGGACTCCCATCCACAGTGGTGTAGTCATATTCACCGGTGTAATAGTCGGCCCCTGCATTTGTCTGAAATCACAGATGTTACAGATATTAACCAGAACTTCAAATGCTGCTTGAAATGGAAAAAGTACAAGCAGAAGGCATTCATTTCAAACCAAATCAAAGTGTATCCCATTTTTGTTTTTTAACTGCAGGATAATTTAATTATTTTTCCCACACAGAATATGTTAATTACATTTAAAATATACACAGAAACACATTATTTTCATTAAATCTTTTGTGATTTTTGTCAATTGACATGGATTAGACGACTTCACTTATGTAGATAGGTTTCGCTATTTTTTTCCCTCGCTGCAATGTTGATATTTCACATATGCAAAATTTCTGGAATTGCTACATTAATATATTTAATTTACACTCATTCATTACAAAAAATACCATCATGTAAAAATACAGCAGTAAGTAGTTAAATAGCATAGGCTACAATGAGAAAACAAAGAGAAGTGCCATCTTATTTCACAGGCTAACAATAACTGGCAGAAAAGAACAAGCTACATCAAACACTAAATGCTACCAAAATGCTAATGCTGACAGAACACGTTACCTAATTAATCCAGTTTCAGGTAAAATATTAGCATACAGAAATGATTTAGCAAATAATAATGTCAAAGTTCCTTGAAAACATGCTACCTAATGCAAAGAGGCAGGTAACAACAGGCTATGTAGGCTAATGCTAACTCAACACCTGAATGCTAATGGAGCTACGTTACAGCACAGTGCTATCAGCTAGTGTTTGAGACTGTCAATAAAAGTAAAACCTTTGACATACAATTGGAAAAGGAGAAAACTGGTGAAAATGGGTATATCTATCTGCAAGATAAGGCTGTGTGGGCAGTTTGTTTGTTAGTAGACAGTTTACCTCGGTTTTGGCTGCTTCAGTCGGAGGAGGCCCAGTGTTTACTTCACTGTAGTCATAAAACTCACCATAGTCATAGTTAGTGTACTGCAAGAGAAAAGGACACAGGCCCCATCACTCAAACGGTGCATTCATGTAAACAGTATAACACAATGTCTCAGAGACATTGTGCATATTTACATGGCAGGTAAGATAACCTCATTTCAAACCATTGTATGTTTGAAATATTTTGTGTTACAGACCACATTTCATACACTGACTCCTTCACCAGTCCCATTCCCCGGAGATTCCTAACATCTGATTCAGTGATTCATGTTTTTAACCAAGAAATAGCAATTAAAATTCCTGTTTACTTCCTCAGGATGTTGTAGAGCTAATATAATACCAGAGAAAAGTGCCTGTACTGTTTAATCTGAGCTCTAACTGCAGGCTTTCTTTAATGGGCTCTTAAAAAGGAGAGCTCAGCTGTCTCGGTAAATTATGGGTTTCAAGTAGAATACAGTAGCGGGGGGTCAAATCATTGTTGGGGCAATAGAGGGCAGCTAAAGCAGCATTTGTGATGCTAACATGTGCTAATGATTTTCAGTGTTTTATACAGAACATTTCTTCCTAGTTCTCGGAGGTAATTCATTTTGGTCTAATCCAAACTTTTAGCTTAAATAAAGTACACACAATAATAATTTAGATCATCAACACTTTTATTCCTTGCTTTGTTTCTACTAAATGGAGCAAATGCAATCAAATCCTGGAAGGAGATTAGAAACTACTTTATAACAGTGGTTGGTATAAATAAAGCAAAACTACCTTTGACCTGAACTCAGCACATAGGTGACTCTTATTTATTTATTGTGGGTCTAATTTCGCTACAGCTTTTAATTAATGATGTATAGCAAAACATTTCTATGACAATGGCCATGGTCTTATTTAGTGTGCACATCCGTTCATACAATTTCTTTGCGGGTTCCAATCATACCACAACATGTGTTTTGCTCAAACTGGGCAGTAACAGCATTTCTTTTCCCTGTATAGGCCAATATGTACCCTTTCTGTACATGTAAATAAACAGTAACTGTATAAAATGCTTTTAGCTCAAATGGTAATATTTGGCAACCCAAATAAAATCTTATTTGATAAAGTTTTAGATTACAAAAATCTCTAAACCCACCACCACAACACCACAAACCAGAGGGTCTGTAGCTTGTTAGCATAAAGAGAACGCATGCTAACAAGTCTTGAGATAAGTAATAGTCTATTCTTGTATTGATAGATTAGGGTTAAGACAGAGACACAGTGAGCTTGATCTTGTGAATAGTGTTTGTTCAAAATGTTAGTGACAGGGAAATATACCAGCTTAACTGCTGTTTTTTCTATGTTTTTGTTTTTAGCCTGCTTAAGTTCTGGCCTTTAAAGAAAATGTGCGCCTCTATTTTTGAGCAGTAAGATCTCTCCTTGTAGTCCTCTGGTCTCAGTGGAGCGCGAGGAGAGATTGAGTTAGCAGATCAGCCGCTGATATCCATCGCTCTATCAGCGCAGGGATTGATAGAAGCCCCTTGACAGCTGCCGAGCTCATAAAAATAATATAAAATCCACAGCTTGCTGCGAGGCTGGCCGTGTGTCCAGTCAGTGACCCGCAGAGAGGTCACACAAGGGAGAGGCTTTGGCCGGACCAACTAGACTGACTAGGAAGGAAACAGAGGAGGGGCTAGGGGTCACAGAGAAATAGAGACAGTGCAGGAAGGATTTATGAAGATTTATGGCTTTGAGGCGCTTGGCCGAGCTCAGGCCTTCACCACAGACTTGGATGAAAGGCGAAAATACTGAATAGTGGTCATGAAATAGTTCTCGCTTGCTTCTTCTGTATTATTCCCTTTGTGTTTAAGGCCAAATGTGGACAAGTAGGTGACAACTGTAACGTCTGTGCTTAAGACCATTAGCTTCTTTAGCGGCTAATGTCAAAGTCATAGTCAAGATAAGCAGAAAAATGCTACCAGTGATTAGTCCCTTTTTATTGAATATAAGGAAAAACATTTTAGTTCTGAGGCAAGTGCGGTTGGAATGTTGGAAAACATTCCTGTCCTAGCTCTACAAAACTCCAGATGAATAACACAGATTTATAATGTTCTGATGACCAAAATGCTCCCTGCTGTCCATTTAGAATTGACAAGCTCCTGATCTTGGCATTTAGGAGTAACTCGATGATAGAGCAATATTTTCCGGGACTGGTACGGCCAAAAGTTTTGAATAGTGGATCAGCCTTGATGCGGGGTCCTAAAGTCTACTTTTCCAGGTACTGGAAGTCTAGCTGGGGAGGGAAAGGCTTGTATTTCCCTGGGAGTCTGGACTGAGCCTGCAGAACTCGTTAGAGATATAAATCACGGGGCCACTCCAAAGTGGGCTCAGACTCCGTGACAGGGAAAAGGAAAAGTTTCCACTGTGAGCTCATCAGTTATTTAGCAAAATACTAACGGAAAATGTCAGCTGACTGAAGTAGCAAAATAACAAAAATGAAAAGAAAAAATGAGGCATTGACACAAACTGCAGCATTTCAATTAAAATATCTGGCTCAAGAAAGTAGAAGAAATCTTTAAGTGAGCCAGGAACAATAAAATCCTAATTACAGAAGATGGGCTCAAACTCCAACATGCAATTGGGGATGTCATCACATTTCAATCAGAGGGAGCATAAGTGAGAAAAGTAGACTCACAAACTGTCTGTGAAAGCACTTGTGCCTGAAGGAAATGTTTGCTAAATGATCTTCGTGCAAGGAATACTTTAGAGATTACCGGCTGCATATTAATGTGATAACTGAGACCACATGTATTAACACATTTTCAAGAGGAAGATGAATTCAACGTTTACCTTAACAGTCTCTATAGGTATGTACCAGAAAAGTCTGAGGATGATGAGCTCTTGGGCTTAATTTATATCTTGATCCTGTCTGGATGCTCACAAAACATGGACACACCTTCAAATGGCATGCTATTTTTAAAACTGCACCCACTATTGGAGATCCTTTTAGGGCAATGTGTAGGTTTAGTTTCCAGTCCATTTCCATTTGTTCCATGTCACTTCCTCTCTTTACCCTTCATTTCCTGTCTTACTATCAATCCTTGTCTATGTCTAAATGCCCAAAACACTGCATCATATAGAACACAAACATAATAAATGGACCATATCACTATATTATGCCTTGATAATGTCTATATTTACTACTATACAGCATCTTTTCAGATCTATCTCCTTCTTTTTCTTTGATGTAATACAAATACAAAAACAAATTCCTGTTATCATCCTTCCCAAATCTCCAAGCCTTCCTGTTTCTCACCCTCATGTCATCGCTGCAATCACTCCTCCCTCCCTTTGTCTTCCCTTTCTCTGAAAAACGCTTTCTCCTTCTTCGTCCCTGGGGACATCTTTCCCTAATGACCCACATCCCACAGCACATGCCACCCACCCAGCCCCACACAGACAGATACTGACCTCTTCCTCTGGTTCTTGGGCCTGGGGGGTGTCGTGGTGGTTGGGGGTTTCACAGTCAGGGCTGTAGTGTTCACAGTAGTCGTAGGCCGCTCGGGGGTCCGCCACGATCAGGAGCTGCTGGATGTCACCCTGCAGGAGCACAGAAAAGAGAAAAAGTGTGTCATCTTCAGTCGTTCAATAATGGACTTGTGATTTCACTGGGAGGGTGGGATGTTTTACAACACCAAACTCTACATGTGCATAGACTTTATCCCAGTTTCTGAATGCTGTCTTAACTAGGATTGTCTAGGACTGGTGCCAGTATTGGAGGTACTTACTTTAAATGAAAATGACAAAAGAAGAGCAAAGAGCAAGTTATTATCTGCTTAAGTTTCAGTAAAAACCACTTTCAATCATAATTATTAAATACATCAGCACTCAATATCACTGAACCCAATGTCCACCAATTTCACACTGTCTTGACTCTTTTTATGCAATAGAAAAAAATAAAAAAACTAATTGGATGGCTGGCAATGATAATAGGAACATATTTCCTAGTCTTAGCAAATTAAATATGGTGGGGTCTTGGCACGTTTCATACTGCAACAAGTTCGAAAGCTTCCAATAACTCCAAATTAGTTAGCAACCAAGTCATATTTGCCTACAGCCATTACACTTAAAATAACTGGTTAATTTGTTGTTTTCCTTTTCATTTAAATCATTTGTTTTTACCATTTATCCTGTTACAGGTTGCGTGAGGCTGGAGTCTTTTCCAGCTAATGTGTGCTTGAGGCGTGGTGCACCCTGGACAATTTGCACTTAATTACACGTTCACTCTCACATTCACTCACTATGAGCACAGACATGTGTTTGGACGGTGGGAGGAAGCCAGAGTGTCCAGAGAGAACCCACTGTAGCATATGGACAGATCAAAAGCACTGGTCTGGATTAAGCATGGCCTATTCATACCGTCAAGTAGCAGAGACAGGCTCACACAACTCAAACTTGAAGATGTGTAATATTTGATGTTGTACGCAGCGTATATAGCGTTATTATTTTGAATCAATGTCCAGAAGCCTTTATTTGAGTGTTTATTATGGATGCAGGGATATCAACAAGTTTTTTTTCTTTTGTTGTGATAAAGATACTGTGGACATAATTCAATTCTATAAACCAGGTTAAGGTGAAATGAATTGGCTTAGATGATGCTATGAAGACAACAGAAAAGGTAAGGTATAAAACAAAGCTGACATAGAGAAACAGGTCTTGAACTGGACCCAACCTACAATGAGTTTCCACAAAATTAATGTTGCTCTCTTGTCCGAATCATCGACTTTACAGCTCAGATGGAAATAGCCCGCTTTCTCAGACATCAACGTCACAGTCCCCTGTCCTAGCTTTTACGACTTCTAAGCCACACCAAATGTCATTATCCTAGAACTGTGTGCACTTGGTCATTTTTCTTTGATTGGTGCAGGTTTACATCACCTTCGCACCGACGCTGAAAATAAAATGTAACAAAAGCAGATGTTGAATTGAACAAAAGGAACTCCCTGACAATTAATTACAAATGGCAAAAAAGAATGAAGTTGATACAGTCTGAAGGGAGTATTTGTAAGCTTAAAAACTGCTGTACGGTACATAAAGTCAGCATTACAGACATCAAATGCTAATGGCTGACTGATGCAACAGATATATAAGAGTCTGTACTTATCTGAAGCAGTCTGTTTTTCATGAGCGTTTGGAAAAAGGAAATTAGATCCCGTCTCTCAGCCCTTCCATCGGCCAAGGGCTTTTATTTTTTTCCACAATTGTCTTTAGAGGAATTCATAAACCAGGAACTTCTATCGAACCAATGTGGAGACTGATACCTATCAAGCATCTGGGGACCTCAACTGACCTAACTCTTGGACCCTTTCTTCCAAAAATATGCCTGCACCAAATAAAGACTAGGTAAATAGCTGAGGAATATAGGGAAAGAGCGGTGTAAAGGTGAAGAGAGTCTGCGAACAGGGTGGCCCCTAAAGAGGAAACACATACATGCAGATTGCATTAAATTACAGGAGGCAACATCTGTACAAGCTTAGGCCTCTGGAACGCATTAGATATTCACAGCAACATGCTTTTATTATACATGACCAGTACAGCTCAGCGGGATATTGGACGACAACAACGTCCAGAAAACGCTCCTGTGGTAAATTTTCACATTAATTCGTTCATAAACAGGGATATACACTGTTGTACATGCTTTAGCACTAGGATTAGTCACCCAGGGATCACTGCTTCCAATTATAAAACAATATTTCAGGATACAGTAACATTTAACACTGCATTAAGTTAGATTATCGAAAGGTATAAGCAGACACTTTAAACTACTGTGGGTTAAGATATCCATTAACAGTATAGCAGTCAGTTGTGTATTCTTTATTATTACTTTAAGTGTGTGATAGGTCAGATATAAACAGTGCAGTAAAATAAAGCAATGTTTAGTTGATTATTAAGGGCAATGTATTGTATTATGAGTAAACCAAAGTAGTGGCAGGAACCAGAAGTGCAAAAACCATCAGTACTGTTTTTGCCCATTTGCCATTAACTGTAAGAAGTTTTTACAGAGAAAATCCAATAAAAGAAGTGACATCTACATATGCACCCATTATTAAATTACTTCAGTGTCTTAAAAATAGTAAGCACATGGTAACTGTACACTCATTTATTAAGAATGTATATGTCAAATCAAGCTCTAACTGATTGTTGGGCTACATAATAACTGGAAAAGATGCAATAGCAATGTTGAATATTGCATAAACAATATGACCTCTCAAATTTAAATGACCCCTTTGCCGTATTAAAGTAAAACGACTCTGGACTAAGTTCCGCTGGTGTACTTGAAAGGTAAACTTTTGAAACACAAGGTGATTTAAAGCTCTCTTTATTAGTTTGACATGCAGTGATAATGTTTAAAACGTGGAATACCATAACATTTTTGTGACTCAAGCTGTTGTATATGGATATTGTGATGGATTTTGCTGTGTGTTGTCAAGCTGTATTGATTGACCTAATGAATCTCATGAAGCCACAGCTAAGCCAGCATTCTTTCAACATGTGCTGTATGTAGTCTCAATATGGGACTCATTTGGGTGATGGTAAGACTCCTAAGCCAACTTATCAACACTTATAAGAGCTAAGTGGTTCAGCAAAATTGAATAAAAGCTTTATGAGTCAAACTTCTTACATGACAGAAAGGTTACACCCATTTTAAAGTCAGTATTCATTATTGAGTCTTCCACAGTATCCCTTATCCCTTCTCTCTGTCTCCATCTCCTGCATCCCACTATTTTTGTTGATATTATCGTCTGGGTTCTCTTTTACATCTCTCTGGCATCTGCTGAGATTCGCTGATATTCCTGTTCAGAATTTCAGGAATGATCCGGAGCGATGCCCTGGCTCAGCTCTGCTTTGGATGAACTTCTGTCTCTGCAGCATTACGACTGATGTATTCATTTGTATCTGTGTACAATGTGCACATGTGCCTAGATACAACACACCATATGACACATGTTAGCCCTCGCAGCACACTGTAATAACAACATTCAAAGGGAAAAGACGAACATAAAACAAGAGGCGAGACAGGGACTGATCAAAAAGATGAGTGTGTCTGGAGTCATGCAGGAATACTCCCTTGATCTACATTTCTCCTAAAGGCAAGCACTTCAGAAGTATGGAAAGGCATACACACCCATTCATTGTGAGAATAAATAGACTACGCTGTACAAATATACCACAGCTGTTCCCTGAAGGATCTAAATTAAGATATGAGACCGAAATTATCAGATGGTTTCCAGAAGCGAGGTGACAAACTCTAAAGGAAAAACCAAACCATCTCCTCCGACGAAACATATTCTTACTGCAAGCATTTTACAGCATCCTCATGTGTTATTACTTGTCTAATCTCACCAATCTTATAGTTTGGTGAGAAACTTTCAACCACTCCAGATGTGGTGCCAGCATGATGGGTGTGAGTGCATTGTTACACAAATGCTCACCTGTTTTAGATTAAACTGGTAGTGTGCATTTTTTATGTGTGTGAGGAAAAAAAGACCATAGGATGTCAACCAGGCATTATTGTCAGGGATTTAAATAGATGAACATTTTCAGTCTTGAACGGGAACCAATCACAGCTAGCTTACGGAAAAAAAGCCGTGCTCCCATCAACAATGTCAAAAAGGAAGTAGTGGCTGCTGATAAAACAGAGAAAGTGCATATTCAGCGCTGAATAGTTCCTCTAAAAGGGAAAAAGAATACATAATAAAAACATAAATAGAGAAAAGGGAAGCGACACCAAATAGGATTAATATTGGAAGTTCCTTCACGTAATGTTTATCGAGGTGGAGATAAGAGCTAAAAGTTTACAGTAAGCTTTAAACTTCTATTCGGTGTAATATATTCGTTTATTTTGTTGTTGTGAAAGGGGTTTTGGAGTTTGAGGAAAGCGTGAGGGGAAGGGTTCAGTTTGCAAACTATACTGTTTTTTATTTTCACAAGGTTTTGGGTAATTGCTGTGTAAATTCCTGACAAATAGGGCAGACACAAGTGTTTTGGTTGTTTGCCATAAAAAGGAGGATTGCATTTTGAACCTTTTTTTCTGAATATAGTGTGACAATGGTGAACGCAATGGCCGTGTCCCTGATCTGATCTTTCAAAGGACTTGGCCATAACCAACTTTACAGTTTATTTGACTCTTTATTGAACTTTCACAAAACACAGTGCCTAAATATTTGCATTTCACATAGTTTTATCAGAATAGAAGTTGGACAATTAACTGGCAGATGACTGTTCCTCAATAGTGGGTATGATTTTTTGTGTATAACTTCATCAGACCATGAAATCCATCCTTGGCATCACAGTCGCAGACGTCTCATATAACCTATAACCTCGCAGAAAGACTGACCTCAAAAATCAAGACGCTCCTTTGATTCGATGCAGCTTGCCCGTGCTGGTGCCAGATGAGAAATGACAGGGGGCACGGGGACTTTCCCAATCTGTCTTTGTTGGACTAATTTGGAGGTATAAACAGAGCGGTAGTTTGACTCTGGATAATTACAAACATACTTGATTTAGAACTCATAAAAACCTAAAGAAACCTGAGAGAGTGCCAGTTCAATAAGAGACAGCAGCCTATAGCCTCTAACTGCCATTTATGTGTATATTTCAGGCCTTTTTAATATAGTATTTCCATCTTGGTTTGGTTTATATTTTATCTTATGCTCTATATTTCCCTTACCACCAATAATAAACCATCCCTATGCAGATTATACTATTTCACATCTGCAATGGCTCCCTAAAGTGGTCATTTGTATCCATTTTCCTCCAACAATAAATAACATCAAGTCATTTGAAGTAACACGTGCTGGATGTGCATTGTAAGTGTGTAATTACATGGTCTATAGCCAGGTGCAACAGGTCACTTGCAGAAACAGCTGGAGGGTCGCCCCGCACCTGGATCACACATTTGGAGATATGCCAAAAATATGTGAAGCCTGCCTGAGCCAATAAAAGCCAAACGCACACACGCACGGCCCGGACCAAAGAGTCAGCCACAGTTCAGACATGTGAGACTCTTTTCTTATAATACAACACACAAACACCATTCAAACTCTTCAACACATTTAAACATTGCCTGGATCAAATTTTTATAGCAGTAAATGGCACCTCACACACTTTTTGTAAGAAGAAACAGTAATAAGTCATGCTTATTAAGCACTGAGAGCTACAGAGAGTATATATATAGACACAGCAGTACTACATTCATCAGAAGTAAAAATCATACTTCTCTTTCAGCCAAGTTAAAGGTTTTCTCAGCAGTTTGTATCAAAGCCTATTTTTTTCCGTAAGTATGTTTCAGTCTGTGCCACATTTTCCTTTTAAGCTCTGTATTCCTATAGGTTTATATTTGGAAGTGTGCTCTGTTATGAGACATAGAAAGCCTAAGGCAGGAAGAGTAGTGACAATTGGGGACATGAAAAGTGACAAGGTGGAGTGGGTTGTTTTTAGAAGTCTGTCTTAGGAATCTTTTTTGCTTGATACATATACAAATTAGATATTGGTTCAAATAACAAACCAATAAACCGTCAGTAAACCTCAAGTTAAGGATGACTAAGAGTGTCATTGACTCCTTTCTTGGCTTCTGCTTACACTTAACCAGATTGAAAAGATTTTTCAATTCAAGTTTGAGGGTACAGTTATATATCAAAGACAAACTCCACAACCAAATATGCGGCTTGGGGTTTTCTCAAACCATTCGCTGCCTTAGGACGTTCAACAATACCTGACCCATGACCCTCTTTCCAAACATAGTAAATCTGGCTGTACAACAAAGGTATCCAAAGTTCTGTGTGGGGACGTTAGCTTTGAATCAAATAATTTCACAAATGCCTTAAATCTTGATGCAGGTTTGTGTGATATAAAGAAACATTAGTGTGTTTATCCTCCAGCAGGAAGTTGTCACCTCTGGGCATCTGTAGAAACAGGAAGTGGAAATTCAATGGGGGCTGAGAAGCTTTAAATGTCTGTGTTTTAGGATAAACAAATGGAAGGCGTGTTATTTTGATAGTACACTGTGAAAACTTAGTATTTGTTCCATTTTGTTTAAATTTACACTGCAAAATTTTACATAATGTACCATAAAACTAATGTGAAGTGCAACAAAAGGTGTAGCTACTGCAAAACACAGCATCTGTGTGACTGGATAAAGCAGTTTAAATCGAGGATTGACAATCAGAAAAGACTCTGTATAACTTCTTGCTTTGAAATTGACAAAGGAAAAATAGCTGTCTTGTAGATGAATGTTGAGTGGTGATTCTGCCCATACCATCTCTGTCCAACAAGACTATTAGCAACTCAATAATAGCATCACCAGTTATATGTGCAGGTCACAGTCTGTTAAGCAGAAATTTTACCTTCTCACTTCTTGTGATTGCTGTGAGGTACATCAGTAAAGTTTTGTCAAAAGAAAGAACTCTCTGAGACACAAATATCAAGTCATTTTTACACCATGCCTTCTGCTATTCCAACTGTGAACTGCCAAAAACCAAAGTAGCTGATTATTGTATACATCTGTAGCCATTAAAGTACGCCCTTCTACGACTTGGCTTTTGTATGTATGAATGTTGAAAAAGTTGACACATAATACTTGTGACCTGGTTGTGACATGTTCAGAACAGCCAGATGTAGTGAAGAACAAGATATTGGCTGCTCAATAATTAAGTGTTGCAGATGTTGTTATGAAAAAGTCTTTCAGATAGTCACAGCTTACTTCTACATTCCATTTTATTTTTATTATCGCAGCCAATATGCCATAATGGAAGCAAACTTATCTAAAGCCCTGCCTTTCCAAACTCCAGGAGGGAATCAAATCACAAATATACAGAAGAACTTTCGATTCTGCACAAGGACAACAATTAAACGAGAAGCAGGGCAGAAGAAAATGTGTAATGCGCTCCAGAAATCTCCCAGCTTTTATCAAACGCAGCCTTTGTGGCCAGCACATGGATGAAGTTTCTTTTCAAGCACTTGGGGCGTACAAATGTCTTGCACCCTTCAAATATTAAAACATTTTGCCTGCCAGTAGCTCCCAAAACTGTTGAACTGTTTGAACCATCTGCCGGATTGTCTGGCCGCCTTTTCTTCACTTCTCAGATTCTCCCTCCTCTTTTCTTCGCTCCGCTTGTTTCTATCAACAATGGTCTGAAGGAGCACCTTGAGTCCATTACTCTCTGGCTCGGCAGTGGCCAGTAAGTAGGACTTTACATTTACTCGAAGCTCAGGGGACGACAAGGGGTCAGATTCAGGTACTATCTGACGAATAATGGAAGTAAGTGGGGCAAAAGGACACACAGGTCTCTCTTGGATCTCCTCAGTAATAGTCTTCATTATTGACAGAGATCCATGAGGAGATACGCTGCAGGGCATAGACACAAAATCATACAGCTTTCAAAGCTTTCATTCACCTTATATTTCCTTAAACTGAAACATTTTAGGGTTTGCACAAGCATTTCCAGATTTCTGACTAAAACTCCACTGGATTGGGAACACATTGTTTCTACAATGGAGCTACAGAAACAATACCCATTTATTGTCCGGCCCATTCCATATCCTTCAGCAATGTCTCTTGTGGTGTTTGTTTTTGTCAGTGATAAATCGATAATGTTCTGCAGGGCAAGAGTAAGAATTGTCTTTGATCAAGATTAACTAGTTGTAGTCAAGACGCACTGACCAAGACCAAGTCCTGTCCGAGACCAGAGTGTATCAAAACCATGACAAGACACAGACTTTTAGCTATTGTGACCGAGTCAAGACCAAAACCATTGTATACACCACAATCTCATAAAACACCAATCTCATAAAAAGGTTAGAGTTTGGTGAAAGAGGGACAGTTGGAGCTAGTTTTTTTTAATGAAATATAAAATAAATCAAGTTTTCATTCAATCCCCATTGTGGTCTTGGTTGGTCTTGATGACAAAACATTTTCAAGACCAAGACATGATTGAACAAAACTCAGTTCGAGACCATGACAAGATAAGACCTTAACAAAACAGTCTTAAAACCAAGACCAATCTTAAGTGGGCATTCAAAATTGGTAGAAACTTATAATATCATAGTACAACACGTACAAGTATTGTGATTTCCACTTTAAATAAGGCAGGGCTTTAATCTCAACTTTCTCCTGGTCTTACTGAAATTATTGACCTATTGATTTGGCCACATCAGCAGGTTTCATCTCGGCTCATATTATGTCATGACAGTATTATACCTTTAATACTGGAACATCTTAAACATGTTTATACCTAATAGAGACTAACTCAACAGCTAATCAGAATTAATTACTATATTCCTCTAACCAAAGCTTTCGGTGACAGAGCTTTGGGGCATAATGCGACTGGGGCAGATGAGAAACAGCCTAATTTAGTCTCTTCCTGCCAATTCAACTATAAACAATGATTCACTTTAAGGCTTGAAGCTCATCCCAGCCTTGGTAGGATCCTGCCAAAGACTGTCCTGCCTCAGGGACAAAATTTAGGAAAATCTAAGATAGAGTATGACAGACATGTAAACAATCCATCCTCTCCTTTTGATCTACTTCATGCGTGCAAATTCATCAATACATGAACACACACAATACTTTAACCAAGTCCTTTAATGTCTAGAGCAGATTTGAATAAAAATAGGAAAATGATGCTAACTTGAAAGATTTTGTGGTTTTTATTGAACAGAAGATGAAGAAGGCTAAAGAGAGGGGAAAAGAAGTTTTGGACACTGAGTGAGCGTATCTCTTAAACAGCTGTGTAATGTGAGCCAAGCTGGAGCACACGCTGGTCATATTTTCCTCAGACTTCACAGTTCTCTTCACTTCCAGCGTGACACCTGCTTATGCAATCTGCAGTAAGGTAGCCATGTGGTAACAGCCTGGATATAAGAGTATGCCATATCACTGTGTTCCCACTGAACCCCACCCACATCAGTAACCCAGATAATCAATTAAAGGAGTAAGCAAAACCAAAACGCTTTGAGTATTTCAATGTAAATGGTTTGACTCCGTTCATTCAGAGAAAAGATGAAATATGTCATGGTCTTAATGGTAATAAAATACCATATATTTCTCCCATTTGAGCAAAACAACAAATCAAACTATGACTCTGACCCTCTTTCATACAATGTTTTGGCTTATTCATTTTCTGATTGCCTATTTTGTGTCATCTAATTCTTCACTGCTCACATGAAGCTCAAGTTTTTTTTTCCCCTTCGACAACTTCTACGCAAAGTAACTGTAAAGAGCTTATAGTTGCTGTAGCTGTTTCTCTAGTGAAAGTATCCATGCTTTTGCAACTTGAGGTTATTTGTTTTGCTCAGTTGTGAAGCCACTGTTCAAAGAATAAATATTTGGAAGCAATTAAATCCCATAAAAGTGATGGACACATTTCTTTTGGTCTGTTTTTCCTAAACACAATTTGGCAAAATCGATTTAACAAAACAATATGGCGTGTTTATTACAAGTAATCCACAAATAAATGGCTAGTTTTTCCTGAAATTCCTCAACTTGTAGTACCCATTGCAACAACTTAAAACAGCTACATGTTAGTTTTAACTGTGACAAACATGTAGAAAAAGCTTATATTTACATTTCTATCAAACTTAAGGCAGCAGTAGAAACAAATGTAAAGTAAAAAAACACAAATATCTTTGCAAAGTCTAACACAACTCATCCCAAACGTCATAACAATTTTCATATTTTGTTTAATAAGTTGCTTTTGGCATAAACTACTGAATTTATCTAGTCTGCTTCTCTACAGCAGCAAAAGTAAAGAGGAGAAGGAAGAACCGTGAGCTCCCAAAACCCGGCTGATGTACTCACACACAAACGTCTTCCAGCTACACCCAAGAGACACTACGATAATATACACTATAGCTTTGAATGTCCTGTACAAACCCTAAAAATGTTTACTCAGATAGTTTTCAAACAAACAAAACCTGCAACGCCCTATACATCATGAATGATTTAAATAAGCAGAGTGATGACATTGCAGAGCCAGCTGTGTTTTCACTTCAAGTTTCCATTGGCTCCAAAAGCGATTCTGATTGTACTATACCTTTAACAGCTGTAGGGTCAAAGCCAAAGTATAATCCCATAAGCAACAAACACTAACAAACACATATTTCATAACTATACTCCAGGAAATGTATTTCAACCTGTTAGAAAGTACGGCAATTAACCAAGATTCACTTCTGACTTGTACCACAGCAATTTAAAACATTCAAACAAGAACAGAAGGTACTTTTCTCTCTGAATGAACCAAACAGTGCTTTGTAATTTAATATAATTTGGAATATTATATGAAACAAACAAAACAAAAGGTATTCAACTCCAAATCTGTATAGTCTCCACTGAAAATAGTAGACTTGGTTAAATGCCACGCCACTTTATTCCTTCCCACTTTACCCTAAATGTCCTTAATTACGTCTCTAATCACTGTGGCTTTCACTCTTCCACTTTTTATTGGCTGTAATGTTATAAAACCCCCTCCCCTCTCTGAAGTGGTCTTTGATTCTGCTGTAAACGTAATGCTGCCTAATCTTTTGATCCTAGTGATAAAGTAATCAAGACTTTAAACAAAAATGGCTGATCACTACATCTCCTTACCTTTAACCTATTTAATCCCATTAGGAGCCATTTTAAAGTGGCTTTTTTGTTTACTAGCTATCTTTAGGGGAACATTTTGCAAAAAGAAATCTACCTAGAATGCAATCCACAAGCACTAATCAAATAATATCTATTTCCATTAGTTTAAACTTGAATAAATCTAGTAACTCACTCATTATTCCTAAACAAAACAGAAGATCACATTTCTAGCTGGTATCTCCATAGCTCAGATAAAGACCAGTACACAGCAATTGTTACCTAACCTTGCAATGCTAAAAAAAAAAAAAAAGTCTTCCCAAAACCCAATGGAGAGACTTTCAGGCTTTTGCCCCATTCATCCAATTTTTTATTCCACAATCAGAGGCATTTCCCAAAGACAAACCGACTTAAGGGACTCAATGCTATTAAAACTGCTAATAGCTAAAGGTTAACAAAGCATGCATTGTTCAGAAACATCCATGAAGTCTTTCCACATACAGTACATTGCCAATGGCCTTTTCCACAAAGCCAATATTGTTCTGGCCAATAAAATTCATCATTTACTGTTTATACAATGAGCCTAATGAAGTGTTTGTCCTTGAAAGAACTTGGATTCAAAGACACTGGGTTGTCTTGTCTTCTTACAATTGAAAATATAGCCTTCCCCTCAGGAAAATCTATAATATGCTTCCAATTACATCTATCCCAACCAGAATAAATAAATCACTGGCGTCTAAGTGGGTTTTCCAAATTTGCTTAAAACCTAATTGCTTTATTTACCAATGTATGGCTGCATTGTCCTTGAGAAAGACATGTGTTTATGATAAAGGTATTAGCAGCTTTAACAATCACAGTCTGGGATGTATTACCCACACTAGTCCTTGATCTAGAGACTAATAAAAAAGCGGTAAATGTGGAGAAGATAAAACCTAAAACAAATGGACTATGATAATCTTACCTCAAAGACTTCATCATCCAGGATCCTGGTGCCAAAGACAGTAATGCCCTCAGTGTCAATCACGGCCTGGTCACTTCTGCTGAGCGGCTTGGTCACCTTCTTCTTACAGTCCACGATCATAGTGACACTCTTCTTCTCAACGCTGATGGCTACACGATGCCATCTGTAAGAGACAAGGCAAAGAAGAGAAAGAGTCAGTAATTTCCTTCACCAAACACTAAACTACACGAGTCTGGACTAATTCTGCCCCCTTCACCAAACACTAACCTCAAGGGGGAAATAAAATCTTGATCTTGACTTCACCTGACATAGTCTTTGTCTTAATCTTGATCTCTTAAAAGTCTAGGTCTCTGGTCTCATGCCCTTACAGTATCATGGTAAATAGAATGCTTCACATAGGCCTATATAAGGAAGCTTATGTTGTAAGAAGTCACATTGTTCCTTCCTGCCTTATATTTCCTGCCTATATTTCACAAATGTGTTGAGTGAGATTGTAGAACCTGATTTATTACACATTAACAACATTGCATGAAATCATTTCAAGGCATTTTTGCATTTGCACAAATGATTGATGTCACCTTAATTTGTATTTGCTTCATTAGACAGCCTTGATTTATTGAGACCATCCCCATTGCTGTGTGATCACTCTTCTACTGCCGTTAATAATTGTAAAACAAAAGGCTGTCATTAATTTGCTGCAAGCACTAAATTTATAACGAGTCTGTCTGAGTTGCTCCATATGGTATGAAAGAGTGAACAAACATATGATTATAAATCTTCACAGACGGGTGCCAGTTTAACAGACACTAAATATATTGAGGCTGATGAGAAAGTTAGAGCAGTAAAAATGAAAAAAAAAAAAAAAAAAACCCACACAATTAGACTTAGACCTGTAGCAGTCATAGTCTCTGGACAAACTGAGTCACTTACTTGCCGTCAGCCAGGTTGATGGAGCGGAACAGGGGGTACTCCTCTGGGGCGGGCTTGCCGTGTTGGTCCTCGTACAGAAAAACAGGTGCACGGCCCACCTCCACGCCCAGCTGCTGGATGCCTTGTTGGTTGTACACGGACATGAGAAAGGACTGGAGCCCAGCCTTGGGTTTGATGGTGAACATGATGGAGAAATCCTCAGGGAAAACTCCACCTTCAGGGTAAAAGAAAGAGGAGCCAAGTAGATCGAAGTTTAGTCTTGTACATGTTAACAGCTGATGTAACCAAGTCACAATAGCCCCTTCTGAAATACTAGGATTTGCTCATTGTTAGAAGTACATTAGTTTTTCTCAGTATTTCATTAACCATCAGCTGCATAGCCTAACACATGAACACATTTAGCCAATGTTAGGTGACATGTTTCTGTTTTACTAGTAGCCGATTAAGTGCTCTTATGCTCATGAGAACTCTAGCTTTTTATGCTGTTAAAGGATAGGCTAGCTTTTGTGATACAGAAAGCTGACATAAATGCTAAATAGTAGCATTTAGATGCTAAATGATTTAAATATTAAATGTGGAATTAACATCTAAAAAAAAACTACGCAAACTTGTATGCTGATGTAACAGTTAGCAGTTAGCCTTATACCCACACAGTAGCCTATATTCAGTAGGCTAGTTGAGTTAGCATTAGCATTACCTAAGTGGGATTTAAACATAGCCTCCTTCTTTAGCTAAAATACCACAAACAAACACATCTAACATAGAAAAACAAGATGAAATACAGAAATAATTTGCAATAAATCTAAACTGCTACGATACCTTTTCACCCAATTCAAGTTTTTCAAGACGCCATTATGAGTCCACTTGTGCTGCTGAGACTAAACTACTAACTCACTTTCACTTTTCACATTAAAGCTTGCTGTCTTGACAACTGGCCTTGTATTTGTATTTATTAAGCTGAAATTGCAGTTGGCTGAAATAACTCAATAATAGCGATGTAGCACATTAATTTTACAAGGTCTGTAAATATAACAGCAACAAGTGTCAGTCCTGAAAAACCACAGCCACTTAGCTCACTGTAAAATAACTAAAGCCTAACAAATAAAATATGAGCTTTTGACACTTACAAAGCACCTGAGCCTATTTTAGCTCAAATGCTGAATAAGTCCATTCTCTATACATTATTATAGCTCACTATAACTCAGTGTGTTCACTTTTGGAAAAGATGAGCCAGTTCAAAACTGAAAAACAGTAGAGACTCATCAGTCAACAGGGAGCTTTGGTTTTTCCACAGCTATAAGTAATGACTGGGCTTTCTGCAGTTTATGTTTAAAAGTGTAGACAAGTTGCAAACCAAATGCTGACACAGTCCAAGACAGGCTGTGTTTCTCTGGGTAGACTTAATAAAACAAATATGTTTGTTTTTTTTACACAAACAATGAGGCAAAGACAAGACGTCAGACACTGGACAATGATCTGTTTTGACTGAACTATGTCAACGCTGACGTAAACCTAATATCATTCCTTCACTGCATCAACAATGAAATCAAAAGACATATTTCTGTCATTAGTCAGAAAATATCAAATGGCAGAAAACTGGGGTTGCTTTTGTTGAGATAAATGTGCACGTGGTAAATCAGACTGAAAACCATCTGCTGTGTGAGTCTCATCCCCTAAAGCCTTGTTGGAACATCCTCCAACACAATTCAATGATATCGCCAAGACAGGTGTTTGTGGAGAACAGATTTAAAATGACATGAAATAAATCTGAAATATGTTTTTGTTTTGTGATTGGATGGTTCAAGACAAAAACAAAGTCATTAGTTGTAGTTTTTGGTCTGATTTGGTTTGGCTTTAATTTGTTTGGTTGGCAGCTGGGTGGCCTGTGTTAAATGACAGTTGTTAATGAAAAAAAGATGTGTTACAAGGATAACACATGGGCTCCAGCGAAACGTGTGTTCCCATCTTCAAAGTTCTCCATCAAGGCCAATCAGTATCACCTCCACAATCTTTAGACCATCTTTTCTAAGCCAAAGAACTCAGTTGTGTCAAAAGAGTAAGCTCACAGTAAGAAAAGACACTGAAGGGTTATCTGTAGCCTACCGTATAGCACTTTCAGATTTAATGCAATTCAGTGCAATATAAATAAAATGCATTTGTCCTGTAAAAAATGCCATTAACACATTGGAAGCATCATGGTTTATAGTTGCTAGACTTATTCAAGCGGAGATATACTTGCTGTTGTTATACTTGACATGCGTCTGCATCATGACACGTACTGTTCACACACTTGTCCACGTACTCCTGTGTACAACACTAGTTAATTATCCACTTCTCAAGAGGGCACAGCACTGAGTACTGATTCCAGGTTAGTGCTGTCACTGATCGAGCGTAAACATTGCAGTTATCAATGATTTTGTGACTATCGCTGTGTAATGCCACACTATACAGATGCATACTGACCTGCTATCAGTCTTTCTTTGAAATTAATGTGCTCTGACGTCATATTTCTATACATGAGCCATCAACACCCCTGCAATCCTAGTGGGGATCTTTAAATTAGACCTCACATCATGTTAAATTTTGCATCCCAGCACTACAGACACATCAGACCTACGTATGGATATGCACACTCGTGTACAATTATTGAAACAGCAAGTACATCTCCCATTTACAATGTAGTAAAGTGGACACTGTCTTTAACTTTAAGTACTGTTGCAAGTGCTGGCATGAAAAAATGGCACGTAGAAATGCTGTAATGCTGAGGTCTACCATAATTCTGCAAAAAAGCAAACCTTTTTTTAATGGCTCCCAAGTTTTGCAAACTATGAATAGCTCTAATACTAGACCAGACAAAATAAGAGAGGGTTAAAAACTGTTCAAATCAAGAAAAAATGTCCATCTAAGCAGGAGGACAAGAAACTGCAAACCATCTCATATTGCCCTCACCTCTCAGTGGCTATTTTATGACGTACACAAATAACGTTAACAAGCTAAAGGGTGGAATGGTGATTTAGTGAACCGTCTACATTTGGTGCTTCCTGTGGTGATGTGAGGAGTTGTGTTACCTGGGAAGAGCTGGTTGGTCGGTGCGCTGATCTGAGCCTGTTTTGCCACTCGGTACGCAATGTCGGGTTTGGCTCCTTTCCTCATTTTACAGAAGCCTGGTGTTTTCTGTACTCCATCTGGAGAGCTCTGGAAGTCTAGCACCTTGAGTACGTTCACGGGTTCAGCTGCGAGGCACAACAGAGAAAGAACTGGGTCAGTACAGATGACAATGACATAAAGTCTCCATACAATCTTAAATTAAAGTTAAAAAGCATGAGTCAATATACAATTACAAACCTGCCTATTAAAGTAATGCCATTTTACATTCATCTCTTAAATGTCAGAATAAATCCTAATTCTGCTGGCACACACTCATAACTCAAACTCATTTGAGCTCAGTTCAGTAAAACACAGCATAACGACATGTCCCAGTGGCATTAAGGAAGAAACTGCTTTTACGATTATGATCTTACTAGTACCGTAAAAGCTTGCTGTAAATTTACAACGCTCTATAGGTGCATTTCAGGAGTCAGCAGCCAGTCTAATAGGACCTGGCATTTTGATGATAAGTCAACATTTACACCCATTGCGCCTCTTGCCTGTTGTCGGTCCGCTGGCCAACTTTGTCAGTTCATTTATGAGCTACTTTGGCAGAGTTAGGAACTGTTCTGCAGATATAATTGCCCCACCATCCCCCATCTTCTGCCCCCCACTGCTCATCACAACAGGGTCTATGGGATCATATATAAGCCCCATTGCTGCTGATTTCTTGCAGCTCCCTAAAACAAGGCCATTACAACGGGGGGCACTTTTACAAGCTTCTTAACACAGGTAATGTCTGTTTTATCTATGGACCTGAATCTCTAAAGACACACTCGTTTTCATAAACTTCTATCTATCCCTTTCTATTTGGGGCCATTTACTGAGTGATTATGGGGATGTATCATGTTTAAAGGCTGCTTCATAAACAGGGGCACAGACTTACAGAACAATATCATGTGTGATTCACCACTTCTGCTTAGACTTCCTATATGTGCTACATATGCATATAGACATTAAAAGAATAGTGGTACTGTGGATCTACAGGCCTGGGTCTCATTAACAATGTCTCTAAGTAATATACAAGCACAATTTTATTTTTCTGAAGGTGCAATAGAGACAATGTACCTTGACTTTAGTAAATAAATACTTGTAAGTCCATGTCTCAAAAGGTCTATATTCGGTGTCATTCTTTCTCCTGTTAATCGAAATTCAGTGTTGTATACTAACAGTATGGCCAAAATGTATTTCCTGTGTTCACCGACCAGTCACCAAAGCATCAACACAAACGTCTTTTCGAGTGCCTTCATAATAAAAGTATAACGGTTGTATTGTGCACTGTACTGTCCTATGCACATGCTATACACTATATATACAGCCCCCTGAGGGCCGGATGTGGTCTGGATTCATTTCGTGATCGACTGTAAGCATACTTTATGTAAGTAATTCACTAGCCATTAGCATTAATGGCTATGTACTGTAGTATGTACACATACTGTATCACAACCTCTGATACCGTCTGCTATAGGCATGGCATTTTTCACTCCATGGTCATTGTGCTTGTGTCTGTACATTATCATTCAATTTACAGAAGAGGCCCCAGAATTAAACAAAATGAATAAAGAATGATATAAAGTATGTGTAAGAGTCCATACATGAGTAAATGTTTTGACAGTTCCTCAAATGTTAGGCCAAAATGTCTTATCATAGTCCCTCCTTGTTGATGTTGTTATGGTCCACTGCCAAAAGAAAATCCCAAAGGTGAGTTAGGTCTTGATTTGTGTAAGAATTGTCATTTTTTGAGATCATTTGTATTAAAGATTGTGACTGGCCAAAGATCTGTCACACTCAAGGGAATGGATTATTCATATCTGTCTTTCTTTAGCTTCACACTGTGTCCCAAAAGCAAACTGGCAACTCCCTTTAAGAACTGGCCTTCTACTTGTACTACTACAATGTGTTGCATTAATTTGTATGTGCAGTCTTATTGGAGAAGCCTTTAACTGGAGTCCAGTCCAAACCTGGACCACAAGAGGCCTCCGTCCAGACCACAGTGCCCCAGTGCACTGTTTCATGGCTGCATCACTTTATAGTCTAAAACTGAACAGGACCAAAAGCAGTACTAGACTACAGCCAAACTAAGATTAAACCATGACTAAACCCAAGACTTAAACAAGAACAAGCTCAGCAAAAACACACATGCCAAGACTAAAACCTGGACTGAACAAATACTAAAACATAACCAGACTTTGAACCTTAACTGAATGGAGGAAGCTTCATTGACGGGCAGCTTAATGTCCACTTACATTATAAAAAGAATGTATGCATTGGAAAGAAGCATATATTGTTCATAATAACTTCATTTCACATGAAGTGAACAGTGAATGAAGCTCAATATTAAATTTCCTGTTATAGCTGCTAATAATACAATGGAATCTTCTAAACAGAGATCAAACACTGGTGGGGCTGTAACGTCCACAGCTTTGTAATTTAATTCCATTCACAACATGTAATAACTCTTTATGGTTGTAAATTTCCTATTAAAAACACTGCTGGACTTTATGACACTCTATGTAGCAATAGTTAACAAAGAACAATGCTGTATAAAGTGGCCTGGATCAGAAACAGGCCAAAAACAATTCAAAGTAGGACCACTGTAAAGCTCAGTCTAGGATTAAAAACTTAACCAAGTACAAAAACAGAAGTATTGCAGCGAGCTGGGCGCAGACATCACATGACCCATTTGTCTGTCCAGTGAGTCAAAAGGCAGGAAGTGTCCTCTTCAAAAGGCCCAGTGATGATAAACAGTGTCTCATGGGTCAGTTTAAAATCCCACAGCGGACATAAGGCCTTTGGGGGAAGGCAGATAACAGGCCTCATTTCAAATCTCCTCTCCATGAAAAAAAATAGATTCATGTGTTTGATAAGAGCAACAAAGCATTCTGGGAAATTATATGAGGGTTTCGCAAGCTCTAGTAGTGTTTAAGACAAGAAATATTGTAGAAATCATATGTTCTTTTCATTGACGATTAAAAATTCTTTTTAGACGAACATTGTGAGCCGTCTTTCTTTTTATTTGATGAAAACTGTTCATTAGACTTACTGACATATTGAAATAGGAATGATCTGTGAAAGAACAAGACTTTCAGGTGTCATCTAAGCTTTATTTTTAAGGATTTTAATAGATGAGAATGTTTAGTGTGTGACAGTAAAGTTTGGCCAATTACAGCAGTCTGCTCCGATTCCAAAACGGGAAAAAGAAATGAAGAAAATGGAAGTAAAAAAGATATACACATTGGAAATTTTCGGTGCAGCGGTAGACCTAGAGGTTTAAGATAAGGTGACTTAATTTTGATGTATTAGCATTTTAAGGTTGCAAATTCAGTTCACATAATGTCTTAAAGCTATTTACATTGCCCAGTAAAAAACAGATTGCTCTCTATGCAAAAATGAACTATTCATTCAAATTAATTAATCTGATATTGTTTTGACATGATTATAATTTATACTCCCTGATGCAATGCAATACAATATACACTATTGCACTTGCAGTACCACCTATTATGAATATTCAAATGACTAAAGCTTGAAATTGCAGGAAAATGGACCTTGAAATTGCTTGAAAAGTGCTCATATAAACCCTTCTATTAGCCACTGTACCATTAAAGATTCTGTATTTGTTTAAGTCATGTGGCACGTGAAGCCAGGAAGTGCTGATTGTGCAGTTCCTGTTAACTTTCAGATGGGTGGAGCTATGAACGCACATGTTGAAGCCATTATGGCCCTGGCACCACTCCCTATAAGCCCCCAGCCCCTCACCCCCCTAACCAAAACATACACAGGCCTAAACGGGAGACGGACCCCTATCCCTGTAGATACTTCTCCAGTGACCAGAAAAAACAACAGCTCGGGTGGAGAATCACAGCAGCACATGCTCTGGGATCACAGGAATGGATCTGATTTGAAGTAGTCCCGGAAAAGACAAGAGGCACTTTGGCTGATAGGGATTGGGACTAATTGATGCTGCTTTTTAGTTTTGTTTCAGTTCAATTGAGTTTCAACATTGGGAGAATGGTTCACGTTGAGTATTTTAGCAAAAAGTGTTGCAATAAAGATAAGCAATACATCAAATTATCCCAATGAATGTGGAGAATGGGCAATGTGGTTTAGTACAGCATCCATCCATTTAAAAGGGCAGGATGTAAAAAGAAAAGATGGCTGACAAAATTCCATTTCCAGCTGATCTTAGTTATAACAGTGACTATCCTAATTCTTTTTCCATTCTAGAAAAAAATCTGGTCTGGTCTCTCTCGATTCTAGGCAGAACAAATGGACACAATGGTGGTCAATGGGAGAGGTTCCAGACCCACTCTACTTCACTAATAAAGTGGGTGGGTCTGGCTTCTTCCTGAAGAAGGCTGTAGTAATGGATCCCGCCTCCCTTCAGCTGAGCTTGGAAGATGTTTCAAATCTGTTTCAAGGTAAAATAATGTACTAAAAGTAAGACTATGTAACTTTTGATCCTCAATGTAGCCTAAAAACCATGAAAATATGTAGAGTTACTGTAATTTAGAGGGTCCTCTCACATGAAAAAGAAAAGGGTCTCTTTTTTAATAGACACAATGCACTTGGCTCACCACTTACTCCAGCATCCCTACTCCATTACCATCTCATGAGAACACATACCTCACCAGATCAACACTTTCAACACATATGAGACACATGTGTTTGCACTAGCGTAGCAGTGAGTAGTGAGAGTAACACTAAAAATTACAGTGTTGCTTTAAAAAAATGCGTATATAGCTTACTTCTGGATGGATATTTATTTTTTGGATAAGTATTAACTATTCTCATGTCAAAACAATATCAAATTTAAATGTCAAAGAACACACAGTCAGTTTTTCAAAATAATACAAGTTTAAGACTATTTTCCAGACACCAAAGACCTCAGAACTATGTGAGCAACTGTATCCAGCACTGCCAAAGGATTTTCTGCCGCCATTGATTCAGTGTTGACAAGCCGCATAAACTGACGAACCAATGAGAGCATCCCTTTTTGGAATGGGAGTGGACCCTCTTTTAGGTGCGCACATTGACAAAAACTTCCAGTCATAAGCTGAACTTTCTTATTTATTAAAAACTCTGACAATAAAACCTCGAGACAGTTTTAATGTCTTGTTTTTTCACATCAGTCTAATAACAATATAACTTTCCAACTAAACAATCCAAATTAGACTTTGAGAGACAAAATCTTTTGATATTGTCACAAAGACTCCCACACTAAATTATGACAAGAAAACAGAGAATAAAATAAAAATGCAAGGCGATTTTTATGCCTCACACCAAATGCCTCATAAAATGGAAAATAGTCTGCGGCTCTTCGGAATATTGTCCCGAGTACAGAGCTACTGGTTCTTGAAAAAAAAAAAAAGAGAAAGTTTTCACTAAAGGTCTCTTTGTGAGTTTGAGAATGCCTTTCTGCATTACTGCATACCTCAAGGCCTCATATATTCCAGATGTGCTGAATTGGCCAGGAGTCACCCCCCTTTCATCCCTCCAAACCCCCTCCCCGCACACCCCCGACTCCTCAGCCCCTTTCTCCTCTGCCTTTCCACAAGCATCGTTTCACAGAAGCCTTTAAAAAACAGGCAATATCCCAAAGCCATTAAAGATCCCAAATGAGTAGGCATGGCTTTTTTCGCCTTATAGGAGTCTGAGCCAGCGTGCAATGCCCCGAACACATCCTGGAACCCAAAATCCCACCCTTATAGAAGGAATAAACCATTCTAATGATAAGGATGGAAACCGCACAGACTGAGAAAGTACAGTCTGGAGTTTCAGACGAGCCAGTCTAGTCTGAAGGGTAATTTGTCAGTCTCTCTGATTTTAAAGACGTCTTCCTGAGCTCTGTCGAGGACTTGTGATATACTACCTGCCATGTTAACAAGCTCCTAACATGACAACTGAGTGTGATTTCCCCTGGGGCGGCCCGAGCTTGCACTGACACGACAAAGCTCTGCTAAAACCATTACAGCCACTTCACCAGCAGACCCTAACGCATTAAAAGACCATTTTCAGCTCTATAGGCAGAATTTACAGCATAAACTGCCTAATAACTCATCACAGATAGACGCTATAGAGTTTGGTGATTAAGTCCGAAATCCGTAACATTGTGACTTCATGTCTGCGGGGCTCTGTGGTCGCACTGCGGCATCATGGGATGTCTTGCTGCTGGTCTTTTTCATGTCACTGCCATCTACTGAGATTCTGGCAGTATAGGCCGCAATTATAGTACACTGGAAAGCCTGTAAATGTTTGCTAGCACATCATGCAATTATGGTTGGTTTAAATATCAGTCAGAGAGGAGGAAGGTGGGCAGTAAGCGAGCCGTACCCGTGTGGTTTCAGGATCTTTGCTGTTTAGAGAAGGCCCTATGTGATTTAAGCTAGGGGGAATAAGGTTATACAGTGTTTAATGCACTGTAATGTAATGTATACGCATGAATGTGGGAGGGGTCAAATGGGGGTGGGGCTTAAGATAAGTAAATGACTCTAAATGCACTCAGGGCTAAAAAAAGTTTCTAAATGCTAGCTGCCCCGACTAAAATGGATTTTTAACAAGCTAACAGCCCAAAGTCACACTAAATTAAAGCCACACTAAGGAGCTTTTGTGACCAAAAAAGACTCACACTTAGCCTTTCAATAAATCATCATATATATTCAATTTGTGACTGTCTGTTGAACTAGTTATCTGTCTTCAATCAAAATTAATTTGAGCTATTACTTTCATTTTCAAGCCTTATACTTTTGAGGTTAAACATTACACTGTGTTGCTTTAAGTATTACGATTTAAAGGAGCAGTAGGCAGAATTACAGTCCCAATTGTTAACAAACTCCTTATAAAGAATCCCTGTTGCTGGTGCTAATTCATCTTGGTATGATAAGTCATAATCTTTCATCATAAAGGCCTCTAAATGACCAAAATCTGGTTACTTTTTTCCTTGGCTAAAATCTTGGTTCTGTTTTCCAAAATTGAAAACAGCCAAGTTTTATGAAAACCACATCTCATGCCAAACAATTACTAGAGTTAGTTTTGGAAAATGGCTTGTCACACCCTAAAAAAAAATGCCTACCATAGCTTTAATCAACCTCATGCCCTTTATAAAAATGGTTGCATAATGGCTGATCTTGAGTCAAGACCACAAAGTTCCTCAGCAGACACTCAGCTGTAGCGCACACAAAGTCGGACAGCTTTGAGTTTATAGACAAAAGGACCAGACTCAAGAGGAACACTTAATGTGACCCACATATGTGTTTTTAAAGCACTCCAGACATTTTTTTTCTTCCTTTTTTCCATCGACGCCTCTTTAAGTGGGAGCCCAGATAATGTGGAAAGATGGTGATCCCTTTAAACCAAAATCTCACTCCCAGAATTCCTCAGAGCGGTGGCCAGTGAGTAATAAAAATAATTCATAACTATAAGGTTTATGCAGCAGTTAGTCCTTTTAAAGCAGATAAATGTACCATTAACTTACAATTCTTTCTCAGATAATGGAGCAGTAGACAGAATACAAATAAATACAGAAATTGCTTATTAACTCCTTGCTGTTTCATCAGGTAAGGTGGCAGCCATCTTGAATCTGTTTGCATTTTGTCGCCACATATTGAGGGCTTTGGTTACGCCTCCATTTTTACATTGTCCTTTCAAAAAGCGTCCCGATTGGCTAATAGCCTGTTCATATGGAAACCTCAAGTCTTCTGCTGTACTGGACCCCTTAAGTTAAAACAGGGTGAAAGGTTATCGCCAAAAAATGTCTACCACAGCTTTAATTGCTGGCATTTCACTGCACTGGGGTGACTCATGTTTAAACTGTGATGAGTAAAAGTCTTCTGGCATGTGTTAAACTTTATAAAAGGCTACTCAAACTACAAAATAAATAAATAAATGCAGTGTTACAAAAATGCATACTCCTGCTTTTATCACCGAGAGGACATAGGTAACCATAAACTATTTATACAATTGCCAAGTCTTCTGTGCTCATTTATATAGCCTAAATGAAGTTAAATGCATTTTTTTAATGTTTAATACAAACTTTAGCATTCATTTGTTAACCCCTAAAAGTGCCTACACCAGTTTTAATCAGCATTTGTGTATTTCTCCTCTACTTCTTCTTTTTCCTACTATTCTCCCACTATTACGCCATTATACCATTGCCTAAAATGTTTTGGGACTTGCCTCATTTTCTAAACATTGCCTACCCCAGCTTTAATCACTGTCATCTCACTCCACTGTTGTTATTCATGTGTAAACTGTGGTAAGGTAGTTATACTATATGAGAGTGTGCGTAAAAGCTTTCCCCACTGCCAATCACTTTCCAGTCACACTGCCAAGTCAGGGCACACAAAAGACATTTATACTATACAGTAAAATAAAAGAACAGGGTGTAAAGTGTAGTATTACTAGAAGATATGCACAATTGTGCTGCTTTTCTGCACATTTTATACAGTAGAATACATGTCATGATAAATGAACCCACATTATTTCTTGGTGACCACACTCTACTTGGGTTGAGACAATTGAAAGCTGAGGTAAAAGGGGAATAAATAAATAAATAAATAAAAATCTCTAAAATGCCTTTGCTTAATTATATGTGAGACACTTATCCACTTTTCAACTTTGAATGCCTGCAATATGCCTGAGGAGTTTAGCCAACCAGGACTCTTTTTGGCTAAAGGAACGAAAATGGGAGCCTATTATCCATCATAGAAAACCACAGTCTAACCATAATAAGTCAGCAAGAAGTGGCACTGTCTGCTGTTTTTTAATCCCATGTATGAAAAAGCCATTTAAAAATCTGCTTATCTTTCTTTTAAATGAAAATCCACTCGATAAACTCATTTAACCAAGTGAAGACAAATTGATTTATAGTCAGATGGTGGTTTGGAGCTACTCACAGTGAACATCTCCATCCATCATTACGCACAGACATGTCACCAATACAGAGCATAAAAAGTTACATTTCCCCATATATATCATCTCAATAAACCGTCACTGGGTTTACTTTATTTTTCTACCGAGTAGCTACAGGTCACATACGGGCACTGTGCCAGAAAGTACTCATCCTCAGTCCAGCTGCTTGGCACAGTAAGTCACCAACATCACAGTTTCTTACCTGCTCGGACAGTGGCGGCTTGTAAAAGTAAAACAAGTGTGAGGACAGCGGTTAGCGTTGAATCCCAAAGCCACCTTTTCGTTTTCCACCTGGCGGGCCACCTCTGCGTCTCCATGGTGAGAGCCCGTAGATGGACAGCCAAACGGGGCGACTGGGTCTAAAAGCGTTCCCTTCTTACAATCCACGGGTCAGCGCGTCCACTAAAGCGCCATGTGTGAGCGCGTACAGCCTTAAGTCACAGTCCACGGGTCCGGTAGATCCTCTAACCCCCAGACTGATGCCAAAAGGGCTCCGCGTGGAAAAAAGCGCACAGGCTCTGGAGCGCACTGCGAGCTGCGCACCGTCACAACCGACAGGAGGCTGGACTGAACCTGAACCACCGCGCAAACTGACACTGGGGTACACCGAGCTCATCAAATCACCGCGTCGGAAAGTTGTGTCTGAGCCCGCCCCCTGCGAGCTCAGCGCACAGCATCAGAGCATCACCGCATCCAGGACACGGTGACGGGACGCTTCAGGGTCACAGACTTAGATCAGTGAAGGAGGACGGAATAGAACACTGACAAGAGCCACGTTTGTGTTAAAGTAAAGAGAGATGAGAGGAAGACAAAGTAGAGTGATGAAAGGATAGTTTAAAAATAATGGACCATGGGATTAGTGGCTGAGAAGAATGTAAAAGTGAGGGCTGGCTCCAAGAAGTTTTTTGACTCACATTTTAATAATAATTTTTACTTTTCTGGAGCTCATATTTCAAGTATAGTATTTTGTGATTTGGAGATAAATAACTGTCCACTTCTGCCAATGGGTTGTTTTCTTATTAGTTGAGTAAAGCAGCTTTCAGACAGGAGTTACAATACTTGGGTGAAAAGTGCTTGGTAGGTCCTATTTATGACCAAAACAGTATCTAATTTACTGAATTTTTAAAAAAGAGGTGACCTTTAATGTAATGTAATTAATCCTTTATGGGTCAATTTGGGTAACACTTCTTTCCTTCTTTTGAATGTCACATTTTATTGTAATAATGTTTAATAGGATCCATAATGAATGCATCCCTGCCTGAAAGCCTAAGAATGTGAAAACACAATGGAGTATAATGGCTAATATAAAAGGCCCTAGTGGCCAAAATTAAATGCTTTCCAGACTTTAGGAGTTTCCTCAAGCAACTCTTAGATTTTTTTTTTTTGGACACGCGCTCCTGAGGCCTGGGAGTAATTAATGGTTGTTGAAGATGACTGGAACAAAGAGTGGAAGCACAGGTGGAAGCTATAGAGTCGTCTCTCTGATTTGGTTTCCCTCCTCCTTGTGCAGCGATGAAAAGAGGGTTTAACAGCGAAATGGCAGCGACTGTCACACAAACAACAAGCACATTTTGGAAAATTTGTAAGGCTTTGTCAATGTTTTTGAAAGACAGTGATTAGAAACATGTCTTAAGGGCTGAGATATTAAGGGAAATGACGAATAAAGCAGAGATTGTGTTTTGCTTTTTGTTTTTTTTGTTAAATTGAGTTCATTGCCTGAAGTTCATTGTAGGTTTGTTGACTTAGACTGGCCTGTGGGATGAATTTGGAAAGTGTGAGATTTACATAGGACACATCACCTGCATACCTGCAGCAGTAGCAACAGTTAGCAACGTAATTGCAAGCAAAATAGCATTAGCATCAAAGGCATATTGTGAGGGTTAGTTCATGAAAACATGGTGTTGGTTGCAGTTGATTAGAGCACTGACATTAAAGTAAAGGGAAAAAATTGGAGTTATCATCATTAATAGGTTATAATGCTATTATTCTACTGGTCTGGCCCACTTCAGATCAAATTGGGATGTATGTGGCCCCTTGTCTAATCCAAATTATAATCAACATTAACATTTATTTGTAGCTCTTAAAATTGTGTTAGTGATATTTCATTAAGACAAATCTCCATCTGGTTTCCACCTGTGCGCAGAATGGCCCTGGTCAATCACTGAGTAAAAAGGGCCCACAAAAGTACAGTAGGACTTTAGAAGATGACCCCGGGTTAAGAAGACCTACCACCGGCCTCAACCAAAAAAAAATATTGACCATTCTCAAAGCTGTGATGGATGATAGGCTTCTACAAATTCTGACCCCAGATCAAAAGCCCACCAGACGGTCATGGGAAGTTGGAAACAGCAAGTCCATGTGGATGGTTATTAGAGCTAAGACTTTAGACAATAAATACAGTGGACCAACAGACTGCGACATCACACAAACACTGGGAATGGGACAATAGAAATGGGAAAGTGTGCAGATATGTTTATGGATTCAGAGGCGATTACTGCATTTGGAAAATATATAGTCTGGAAGGGAAAAAGCATTGAGGGCACACAATTGTTGTTAGTGATGCTAACAGCCAATAAAGTACCACAGAACGTTTAAACAGTCCAAACCACAGTGAGAGTTCTGCAGTTTATGATTATATGCTTTGAATGAAAAAACTTGGATGTCAATCGGTCCCAGCATTCTCTGATACAAGTGATGGGACAGTTGTCAAAAGTGGGTCAGTGGCCTATACATATATATATATATATATATATATATATATAAAGTAAATTTAAAGTTTCAAAAGAAGAAGACAAAAATATGTAGGAAAATTGTGGGTCCTAGGAAAAGACCAGTTGAGAAACACTTTGTTTGGAGAAAAAAATCAAGTGGAACGTCTTGATAAACCCAAAATAAACTGTTGACATTGGAATATTTTGATCTTTTTTAAGGATGAAGTGGACAGCCATCTTGGAGCCATCCTTGTTTCTTTGTGTCTGAGACAAGTCGTCAGCTTCTGATTTTGCAGTTATCCTCTAGACAAAAAATCTGCACCACTTAGAAACAGCAAACAAAACAAACAACACACATTCTCACCAGATGCAAAAATAAAGGCTCGGATAAAACGTTGTGCAGTTTGTAAAATACCAATTAACATGAAATCCAAAATGATTTGAACTAAAAATACTATATGTAGTTGTTACCACCTCTGTTACAGTGTACAGTAATGTCGTCCAGTGCATTACCCCAAAGACAATGTGGTGACCTTTAGTTTGCTCAGCAGTCAAAAGCTTCTGGTTGTAGTTTATTTGGTGGCTTGTTGGTTTCTGGCAGATGGCAGGCAGTTTTTTTTTCTGTCCTTGTTTCAAGTTGTTTGGCAGAACCAACCACTTGTTCTTGTTGCTTCGTGTATCTGGCTTCATCCCAGAATGTTTGGGTCCCATCTGAGGAGCTTTGTACTTCGGCGTACAGGACATCAGAAATAAGAATCTTTCTTCTAAAACACTGACAGTTATACAATGACTATACTTACAGTTTCTTGTTCAAAGGGACAAGCTACAATTTGCTGCAGGACTGACTTAGCCGCTTTGTAGTTGGAAGCATATGATTACAACTGATGCATTTGCTGCCAATATGTACCAGCATGACATTGTATAATTATTCTATACTGAGTCTGTATTTCATACTTGGTTCAGCCCAGCGCAGCTATAAAAACAAAAAATGTCTCGACGATGTTTCCCAGAAGGTTCATTTTTATATTTGAGGAGAATATAATGACACTGCTTTTATGTCTGAGAAAAATGTTCAAGCTACTTTCTATGTACTCTAGACAGAATAAGAGTATAGGTTTTCATACTTCATGGCCAGGAGCAAATGAGTACATTGTACAACAACTTTTCAATGATTACTTTAAGTATTGCAGTCTCAATGAGTGACCACAAAAGTTATAATCCTATCATAAGTCTTTCTCCAAATGAACTGAAAATAGAATAATCCATGTTTACAGTGGATGCATTACACATGTGTACATGTTTAGACAGAAAGTACACCTGATCAGTGTTCAGTTCAAGACCACAACAAAACATTTTTTTCACAAATCACTTTTCATTTCTCTTACTATTCCAAAAATGTTAACAGTAACCAATGGACGTTAACTTTGCTTCAAGACGCATCTTGGGCACCTACTATGAAAGTCCTAGGTTTTGTGTACCCATCCGCCACCTCAATCGTCTATGAAGAAAAGGAGCATAAATCACTCAGTCTAAAGGAAAACTGCGCTGTTTCATGATTTTTTTAAAACTTTTGGCCTTGAAACGTTACTTTTGCACGTCCAAGGGAATACTTAACATATCACAGCGTTCTTGAGAGGCTGGGTTACCTAAACAATAACAGGTGCACGAAGGTCGCCAGGTTGCGTCATGAAGCATAAATCACCGCCGAGTTCAACAGCAAGTTAAAAGCAGCTGGACTGAACTCACATGCCCCGTCCACATCACAAGTGTAACCCCTCAGTTAAATTACAGAGCCATGGGCAGAGTGTGGCTGCTGACGGCTTGGATAGAGGTAACTCAGTAGACACGGCCGACCGCAGAAGCACTCAGAGGAATGTATGTTTGTCTGAGCACGCTCGTTACAGGCCCATGTGGTGCCCAGACTGCCTCACCTACTGCGAGACGGTCGGGACGTGGGGAGGCGTATGCTCACCTCGGATAAATCATCCTAACATGTAATTAAATGTTCCTAATTGCAGCTTCTCTGTAACTGTCTGTGGATTCGTGGCATCTAATATGATCCTGCCCTAAATGATCACTGTCTAATTAGCATCAAGTTTGTTGATGTTCAAGATGATTTAATGACTCAGTGTGTGTTTCAAACATGAAGCACTGGTGGCAATTAGCCTTGGATAATAGAATAGAATGTTTTTGGTTGTTTTGGTATTTGATGCAAGGATAATAACATACAGCTGATGCAGAATGATACAGAAATAAAGATTTTCTGAAGTAAGAAAAATATTGATTTAATTTGATTTGATTTATCTATAAATTCTTATTTCATGTTTTTATAGTCTCACTTCTCTCATAGATAAGTAATCGTTATAATGGTTCTGACCTCCCTCTCCTCAGACACCTCCAAGAACCTCTCAAGGAGAAAAGTGTCCTTAGTTAATTTCAGTCATGTTATTGTCCTGAGTGAGAAACTTGATTTGGAGATCAGAAGAACTAATCAGAAAAATTAAAGATTGAGCTACATTAAAAAAAGAGTGCCTTATCCTCCTGTAAAAAGAGAGACTCATTTCAGCCACTAACTCTCTATGGTTTGTGCCTTTGTCGGCCAGACCCTCTTGTGTTCCAGTAATCTTTTATAAAGTTCAGTGTTAGGCTACTTTACTGGCTGTTAGCATCACAAGCTACAACTGTGTGACCACTTCCTTTAAACTTCCCAACTCTTTTTCAAATGTCACTCGTGGATGCATAAACTCCATAAGCTGCAAACTTACCTGGCTTTACAGTCCCATTGTCAGTATTTGGGTGATGTCCTCTGTTGTGGTCATCAGGAAAATGGCTGCTTTTTTCTGGTTTTCGTAGAGCGCTCCATCTCACAGAAAGGGTTCATTAAGGAATCTATAAATAACAAAACTGTAACAGATTATGATACATGTTTTGCATAATGTAAATGAAGAATGCCAAGGACTGATTGAGATTGCTACTGTTAACTTGCTTTTGTTTGAGATATCACAGCGATAAAGATTAGCAATAATCCAGTCAAGTTCAGACGAGTTTTTCTGATTAATGTGGGTAAATCTGCTGAATATATAATATCACTCAGTGTGTGTTAGTTTGTCATTTGGTACTAAAGTCTTCAGTCAGAGTATGTAAGACTGAAAATGGTTCTGTACTGTCCGACACGAGGGCTTGAGGAAGCTATGTCTTTTCTGTTAACGTGAGCAATCTAAAGCAAAACACCTCATCTTGGTTTGATAAGGCACTATACAATTACAACCTGCCAAAAGGATGTCAAAAAACATTTTTTGCAAATAGGTGTCATGACCTTAAGAACACTGGGTTTCTTAAACAAAGTAAGGGACACACTGAACATCATATATTGCTTAGTGAAGCAGAGTGACACGGATAAATAGAGGGCGATCCTGTTTTCATGTTTCCTGTCAAGACTATGTGATGAATGCATCTTCCCAGTGGTCTACGGACTGTTATGGTTAGTTAAGTGGAGAGGTCTGCCATAATCCAAACATGCCTCGAGCATCTCATATTTCATGAGCTCGAGTGGTCTCCAACGTCCAGCTGTAAAACTGATAGTGAAGGGTCCAGGACAGACACTAAAAGTGGAACCCTACAATCATTTAAGCCCACTTTAAGCCATCCCCGACTCATGTCCTGTTATCAGACATGTGCGGGTAATTTAGGGACGCTGCTACTTTCACTTTGAGGGCGGAGAACACATCAGGGCACAGAATGGACACTCAAACAAATGAGAGAAGACACAAGAAAAAAGAAAGAACTTGGCAAAAAATGAAGAGCCGTGGCTTCTGCTCCAAAGAGACCAATCACACAACCCCATGAACTTTATTGGATTTGGAGCGCTCTGGGAATGGCTGTTTTCATAGGCCGCGGATGTTTCTCATTACTTTTGTTTGTTGTGGTCATGCATAAATCTGTGTCCACTTTGATCCGCTGCTCACTAACTTTTATTTAGGGAATACAGTTACCGTTTGAAAATGATACAATGGTAATATTTGAACGGGAAAAGAAATGCTTTGTTCAGATGGAAACAGAGGGAGGGGATCTGGGAATTAGTTTGAAGAGATAAACAATAAATCACACAAATGCATTGAATCACCACATGTAGATGCAGCAGAGAAACATGTTGATCAAGTACATTTTAGCGTTTTGGGGGAACATTCAAACAAGGACCACTCCCATGATCCTATGATAAAAAAGATAAGGAAACATATGAGCATTAGCATTTACAAACACGCTAGACACAGGTAGAACTAGCTCCTAGGTCCAGATGTTGATTTTTTTTTTTCTATTCTAAGAAAAGAACTAGTGTAATACCTCTCGATTCATGTAATATTTTCAGGAGGTGGAAAAAATGGATGCAGGCGAACTTCTAAATGTAATTAAACAGACATGCAACAAATCAGAAACCAGGGTTTAACATACAATTAATCAGAGACACAAAACATTTCATAAAGCCCTTTTAGACAAACATTATCTTTGGTTGAGTAGGATTGAGCTGAGTGGAAGTCGAGGTAAATGGGAGGGGTTCAGACTGACCTCACTGTGAATGGGTCTGGTGCCAGGCTTCAACAGAAAAATGACAAGATGACACTGTGGAAAGGCTTTAAAATTTCTAATGTTACAACTCATTAATTAACCAACACTTATGCCTGTTCATGTTTTTTCTTTGTTTTGAAGTAATTTGAACTCTACACTGAGAGTCTACGTATATTGGAGTGTTTGCCTAAATTGGCTTATTTGCTTTTTTTGCACTCTTTTGCCACTACAGTAACATTAACATAAATGCAACTTCACTGGACTAGCCAGTAAAATAGTTAATATAAATTAGCATTATAAGTCTGGCGTGGTACAGCAATTTGTTAGAGCTATGCCCTTTTGACTTGTAATCCTTCATCCTAGTGACAACCCTTTATCTCAGTGTTAGTCCAACATTTTAAGTACGTAAGTAATGCTAAATAGTGCACATGTAGCATCAATGGCATCCAGTATTTCCAGCATTGTTGATTTGAAACAAGTTTTCCCTCAGACTGTGCTTCCCAATCAGCTGTGTCAGTAAAAGGAATTCGTGGAAGCACAAACAAATGAACAATTACTGATTTGAAAGCAGGAAATGCCATTGAGCGTAGAGACACAAACTGTGTGAACCAGGCTTAAGCTGAACTTTGGTAAACCTTAATAGGCAAATAGTCGAAGTGGGAAACTAGTGGGGGCAGGAGAACTAAATGCTATATATCCTTTTTTGTTTGTATATTGTATCGTATATAACAACTGCTTCCAAAATCTGAAGCTCCAGGCGTCACTTTCCTCTTTCCACTGAAATACAGAGGGCTGTCAATGAACGCTAGCCACTGCTTACAGCTTCTAATGACTAAGCAAATATCTACTGGCTCACTTTTATTGTGACAGGTATATATTCCATTTGACATGTTAATGAATGGGTGTATAAGTGGGGTTTCCACTCATAAAAACACTCACAGAGGGATTCCTTTTCAAATAGCTTTTATTGTTGTGAAGAGAACAGCTCTCCCAAATACATCCCGGCATATTTACTGACCCCAGCTGTGCACCGAGCCTTGTGTCACTATTAGGCTCATTTAAAGTTCATTTTTTGCATCTTTGAAGCTGTTTAGACACATACTCAACACATGCTCTTAAAAAGGACTCTGACTTTACTAGAGTCATACAAGACTAATAACAAACGCCATAATGTGTAGTTCCAGGTGGCTTCTGAAATCATCCTCAGAAACCTGCCTTGGCTTGTAACATTTGTTATTCATTATTATATGAAAAGATAGCCTTGACGTTTATGTGATGAAAAATGACTAAAACTGGGAGAGAAAGAACATTCAGCACTCAGGCCTTTTAATGGATGAGACTGTGTGTTGGTATATGGCATACTCTTCTACATTCAAAGGTGCATTGCGTAAAATATTGTAATTTATGGTTGAACAAATTATAATTGCATTAAAATTCTTGCCTGAATATTTATAAAAACAATTCCTAAAATGGATATTTTTTTAATATGGAACAAAAGATAGGTGTTTATGCACACTATATCACTCTGTAACTGCTCTGTAAGTTTATTTTCCATAAAAAATGCATTAAAATTTATTGAAAAGTGGTGTGCACAGTGATGAACATTTGTAACAAAAGATACAGGTATGAAATGAGAGATTGTGGTTTCTATCTGTAATACTAAGACTCTTTGCTTCTGAGTTTCTTGATAGCATAGCTTCATCTAAATTCACTGAGGAAGCCATCTTATTCCCATTACTTCCTTTATCTACAACAACCCAGAGAGGACAAACGGAGGGGCACAGTTTCTTTTTGAACATATGCATTTCATAAAGGTTTAGGGCATTCATAACCTACATTCATTCATTTGTTTGAAATTCTTTAAAGTAAAATCGACCATCAGACCTGTTGGAGTTTGTTTATAGACAATAGCATGTCCCTGCAGGGCTACCGTAGCTCATACCATAGTTCAAATGCTCTAAAAACGAGGACTGTGAGACTGTGAGGAACTGCCATTTGCTCTTTAGCCACCACTTTCCAAAAATAGTTGCAAAACCTGCATCCTTTGGTGTGACTCAAACTGGGAGAAAACTAACATCTGAGGCAATTTTCAATCAATCAAAGGCAAATTTATTTACACTGACACTCTGACTTCAAGTAAATATACATTCAACTGCACAGTCTGGCCCTTTCGTCACCACAAACATTTTCCACGACTGAATAAAGAACAAGGTAAGTACCAAATGAAATGCCATGAAATAATAGTCTGACTTTATCCAATGGAAAAACATAATAAACGCTATGAAAACTACAACCTGTAACTTAATTAGTGAAGAAATGAAAGTTAGTAAAGCAAACACAAGCAAACCTGGGATAGCATGTGTAGCTAACTAATTACTGTCTGTTACTGTTGTGTTGCTGTTATGTCAAGTTACTGATAAATGTGTACATTGTGTGTGTGAAGTAAAGAATATATCAGTTTTACCAACACACTAAATTAAAATGTCACTGGCTGAACTGTGAAGGGTGCACTGATGAAACAAGTGGACAGACTTTTAAAAAATACGGGTCACTGTAGAAGCCTAAGTCTATAGCTGGCATCAAAGGAGCTTTCTGTATTATCAACAAATGTAATCACGTCTTTGCTTCCAAGTTACACACCCAGGTCCACATTTTTCAGCGCTTGCTCAGATCTAGAAAGCAGTCCAACCCGAGCAGCGTGAAGACAAAGTTTCAGATTAGGGATCACGCTGCAGAAATAACACTTCATTACATTCCAGTCTACTTCAATCACTTTGCTTTGTGTTCATCAAACTTCAATATTTGAAATGGACCAAATATAGTGATAAAAGTGTTAAAAGTTAAGTCTCAAAGCTGATGCCGGTGATTTGTTGCACTGGAAGATTTTTGTGGCCATCCCTCGAAGCTAAAGACACAGGCTTATTTCCTTGATTACGCTTGTGTGCCGCGACGAGACCAAAGAGACAACTGCGGCTGGAGATACGGAAAAACACATGCAGTCGATTATAGTGCACTACAACTATATCACCACAGAGCTGGAAATACAACCGGCCGATTCTCTTCCACTCACAATATGCCCTGAATATGTCTCCCATTGAAAGCTATGTAACTATTCTTTATTTGAGCTAAGTAGCATGAAATCAGTTCGGTGATTAATATTAAATTTAGCTTATACCAACACGATTCAGCGCAGTCCAGAGGTTTTCGCATTTACTACAATTATAAATGGTCTATTCAAAGTGACAGCTGCAGTGGAAAAGCAGTAAGAAGCAGTAGCTGGATATTTTCCGCTCCGTTCATCACCTCCCACAGTGGATGGGTTGGTTGATTTCCAGCAGAGTGGTTTTGGTTGGAGTAACCCCCAGCTTCATACAGTAGAGTTGTTTCCATGATGTGGGTTAATGCTGTGAGCTGCGGTGCCAAAGCGTCCCTCCACAAACTTCTGCAGCAGGACAATCAGGAGTGCCAGCCTCGAACGAGAGGTTTGGGAGGAAAAAAAAAAAAACGGAATGAGTAATGTGCTTTTTTGTGTTAGAAAAGGCAATATTGTATGGTGAATATTTCGACTCAGATCTTTTCAATGCCTGAAGATGTTTCACCAAAGGCAGGTTAAATTTCGGGTTTTTTAATGTTGCTGCAAGTAAACGCCCAACAGTTCCACACACTGTTGCTGTTGTAGAGAAAACTGTATGCGGTGTGTGCTCAACCAGCCATTTTCTGACATAATTTAAGAAAGTCTCTTGTCTTATTTATTTAAGACTACTTATCTACTTGGTCTGGCTTTCATGTAGTGTTTTGTAAACGTTGTACTAGAAAGCATGAGTCAAAACATTAAAAAAGACGGATGAGGTCAATAGTGAGTAATAAGACTTGGGTATTAGTATATTGTATGTGATAATAATATAACAGACTGGGTTTTAGGCTGAAGTGCTGACAGTATTTTTTGACCTGGGTGTGACAGATGCAAGGCTTTTATAAATGTGTTTAAAGAAATGTAGAAGAAGAACAGTTATAGAAGAAAAATGTCATAGGTATTTCAGTCTATTTCAGGTATTCTAGCTCGAACCACTGTGCAGTTAATAAAAGGGGGTTGGCACTGCTAAGCCTTTCTTCCAGGGCCAACATCTGGCTGTCAAAAAACACAAATCCTGGCTGTGAGTAAAGGAAGCTGCTGGGTGGACCTGCAATAACATAAAACACCATTATAGACATTTTTGACTGACGTTGATCCATTGCATTCCTCCAGCTGGGGCACTTCTAAGACTGAAACACTGAGGTGGCAGAGCAGCTGGGTTTAGATTTCGCCAAAATGTCCCAAAAGCATGATGCCATAACACATGAGCGACGCTGATAGTGCAGTGCTCTCTTTAGGTGATGGAGGTCAGCGGATCCTTCTGCTTAAGTGTGTTTACTGACTGTGTGACTGTGCATAAAAAGCCCGGAGAAGCGGGGGTCTTTCACGTGCACGCCTGCAGCCGTGCACACGCGTCGAGCCGATAGGAAGAGGAGCGTGTCTGGAATCATTTAAACAGAGCACATTCCCGGTGCATGTGGAATCACTCCTCCCAAAAGGACTGTCATTGTTTCCAAAGACAGCTTGGCTCGCTGCATGATTCAGGTAGCATTTTTTCCTATATATTTCACTATTTTCTGTCAGCCATATTGGTCTTTACAAAGATCCCGGGATGAGGTCCAGGGGGGAAGTCATGACTTTTCTACTTTCAGATTTCCTGACTGATAACTCTCAGTGACGGAGTGAGGAAGGGACACCATCATTCAATTCTGAACAGTCACAGAGCATTGAAAGTAACGTCCTACTCAACACACTTTAATTATCCTACATTCACCTGATAATTTACTCACCATTCAAGATGAAACATATATTTCCAAAGGTGAAATAAGTATCATTAAAACAACAGTACAGCTTTCCAAAGATCTACGATGAGCCTATAATGATAAATAAATGTCCCCTGAGTTTTTTCCAGTATAAGTATAAAGCTTTAAAAGTGAGGACCCACCAACACCAAGTACTATATAAAGAATCATAGACAGATTTAAGTGCTATGTTGATTTTTTTAGTTGTTTTATCAGTGGCTTCTTTTAAAAGAGTCCATTTACACTTTACCAATGATGAAAGTAGAAAGTGCAAATAATGCTCGGCCAAAGTCAAGTGATTGTTAATTGCACTTTGCTCCACTTTTATCATCTTTGTTAATATGTAAAGAAAATGAGAAGGGAAACTGACACTCAAGTACTTGTAAAAAATATATTGAAGCACCGGAATCAACTCTAATTATTGTATTATAAGGAAATGTGAGGAACCATTTCATAATTATAGTCTGAATGCTGTTAAATGGACCGACATTAAGAACTGTGAGTTTCTACATCTGGTATTTTTTGGCAAATCAACTCTTTAACTTTGGCTATTGTTGAAACTGTACAGTTAGCTGCCACTGTCTCCTTCTCCACATGTGTCTTTGAAGCACTAGCTCCATTGGATTGTTGATATAGGCCATGTGTTGTTTTTGCTATTTTTCATAGTTTACTAATTTAATAAAGTTTAGTATTTGTGGAATTGCATCCATGATTACAGCACAGTGTTGGTACGATCTTGTTTGTTTCTTAGTAATAGGTAGTCATCCACAGAAAACACATGGGCAGTTTATTGGAAAAAGATGTGTTAGGAAGAATTTGATAATAGTCTAAAAGTTCATAAAATGAGGATTACCTCCGACTTGACATTTTCAAAAGCAAAAGCTGTATGACATTAAAGTAAGCCTGATCTTACTCTTACTCTTTATAGAAACACTCAGTAATAGGCCTCATATACTCAAGTATTTCATAATGAGCCACTTACTAAACCTACTCCATAAACAGTGAACTCAATATCATTATCACAACATTTTTTACCATTACTACTTTTCCATATAAAGTTTTAAAATTAACAACATAAAATTGGATCAGCAGAGCTTCATTGTAGTGAACCATTAAAGTTTTGTAGAAATGGGTTTGAACTTAAACTCCCTGTTCCTCATAATCTCCGAGTCTCCTTGAAGCCTGAAACAGCTGTGAGTGTGAGAGCTGCTGTGAAGGCCAGTGAGTCATGCCAGGCAAATGTATGGCCCTGCCTGCGGTGGCACGGGGCGGACGGCCACATAGTTGCCTGTGGTAAAGGCCGGTGCACAGGCAGAACTGGAATAGAAGTTTATTACTGGCCACCAAGTCAAGCCCTGCTCACCAAATTGATACTTTGGAACAAATATAACATAGAAAATCACATATATGCATAAACTGTGAAGCAGACGCACACCCTTCCACTGCAGCTCCGAGCGCACACACACGCAACGCAGTTACAGGCTATACTTTCACAGATCCTGTTTAGGTGTAAGTGGGTGTGAAATGTGGGCACATTGTTGAGTTTCTAAGAAAAGTTCCAAAAGTTCAGTGAGGAGAGACGCCTAAAAAAGCTGTGAGACTTTGAGCTTTCTAAAAGTGAGACGGATCTTTTCTACAAACAATAAAGAAGAAATGATCTATGTGAGAAAGAATTTTCTCATGTTTTATGTATGACTGTAACCATCTCTGAGGAGATATTTTCAGTTTTACCTTAAAAAAATCCACCCAGTGTTTCACAGGAAGTCCTCAGGGCTTTGACAAATGTGACATGCCGGCCCGTCAGCCAGACGTCATCACAGTGTAATTGAAGACATGATGTCACATCAATGTCTTATAGCTGCTGCTATGTTACACAGACCGCTGTTACCCACATGTCCCAATACTGGGTTGTTTTGCCAGACAAGCTGCAGATATGTGCTGCACACTTAATAAAGCTCTGAGCTCAGGTTTGGCTCCAGACGCTTGGCTTAGCTTCGATAACACTCAATAAAGAAGTGAGTAGAACTGAGTGACAGTCCAGTCTATCACAGGAGCTCTGATGAGACAGACACTCATTTCATTTAACATATGCTATCTCTGAGAGAACCGCTCTGTATAATCTGGCTTATGAATTGAAGCTGAATTTTATTAGATTGTAAAATTGTTTACCACTAACATAAGCATTTGAGGTGCTCACAATGCATTTCCAAATTCCTGCCGTTGTTCATTTAGTTAAAAGATAAAACAGAAAGATTTCATATTCAAAACTCAAGTATATATTATTACTATTGTTTTTCCATTTTATTCTATTTGCTTTGGCTCCAACTATTATTCCAACCAAACACATAAAACATAAGTGATGTGAAATGTCAGTGAAAAAAGTTCCTTTTATGGTAAATTTAAAGTGTCAACAAGCTTGCAGCTCACCTCCAGGCTGCTCTAATGCAGGCCCTGACCACATGATTACCTTCCTGCCTGATGAGGAACACTTAGACTGAGCTAAGGGCTTTCTAATTGTCCGTTTGTTTGCTGAGCAATTTGGGCTTCATTCAGCCAGTCCTTAGAGAGACCCCTAGTGCCTGAAGAGTACAACTGCACACAAACTGCCCCCAGCTCCTTCCTGCATGAGGAAACAGAGCATTTATGAAGTGTGATGCTCCTCTGAGGCTGTGCTGTGTTTACGGATGAGGACATGATAGACAGGTAATAGACACAGACGGGGGTCGCACAAGGTGATCCTCATCAAGCTGCGAACTCTCACAACTCTGGAGGAGCTAATTTGACTTGGCTGAGAGTCAATGTTTCCAGAAAGCCTCATGGACTGATTCCAAAAAGAACTTCCTGGATACTCTACTGGGCCTCTGTGTCTACTTTCATTCTCATACCGACCAGTGCAGAAACCAACTTTATGGCACTTTGAGTGTTTGCCAAGGTGTTATAAAGAAAGAACTTTGGAAAATATGAAAATACAGAAGAGACAAAGGAAATATTGACTTTGACCATGACAATTAGCGCTAATGAATACTGTAGCCTACATAGTGAACTGGTGGATAAGCATAACACACTATGAAGCCAGTTAAATGTCAAATTCGTCTAACAAAAACCTGTAATTAATGTTATGAACCTCTAAAGCACATTTTGGTTTTGTAGTGCAGTGCAAAATACAATATATGCTATACCTATAGTGCACTGCTGTACCAAACAATGCTCTAGAGCTTGGCAGAAGCAACATCATCAAAAAGTATAGGCTACATGGTCAACACTAGAGGAATTTACACTTAAACAGAGTGTGAATGTTCAATACACTAAATCACACACTTGAGGTAAAAAAGATCAAAACAGAGTCAATAGTCAATATGAGTTAATATTCTACTGATGGACCTAGGTTTTACTCAAGTACTGTACATATTTGTGAATATCCCTCGCGTCATGTGCGCGTGTTACTGGACCTAATATGCATTCAGATAATATCTATGTATATGATGGCAATTACATTTTACTCCAATGTAGCTAATCCTGTGAGGGGCAGATCTCTCTTTATCAGTCTTTAGTGAGGAATCACAGATCCTAAACACTCTGTTTATGACTCTTGCTCCTCCATTTAGTGTTATTTGTGTTATTTATTCAGTACAAGTACAGCTTAAAACTGTTTCGAGCATCCAGTGACATGTAACCTGTAGCCTTTATCTGGTGTAGTTAAATGCCAGTTTACTGAGTATTAAGTCACTCGCTAATGTTCTCTACCCCCTCACTAATGGCACACACATCTAGTTAATTGCCATTTCATCTTGTTTATGGGGTTTTTTCTGCATGTTTTCTCGCCCCCACAATTTAAAAATCTCTCATTTAAACAGTTAATCAACCTATTGTTTCTTCCAGCCTGTCCTAATGGAGTCACTGATCACATGATTTCCCTCCTACCAGAGAACGTGGACTTAATTTGACAAAAGTGCTTACTAATTGTACCTCCATTGTGATGATTCATTCATTAATTTCCAACTTTTTGCATGATTTAACAATAACACAAGTCAACCCACTGAAAAAAAGGTACTATAGTTATATATATAGTACTAAGGCTATTCTATGATTTTGTTTGCCAGACTTTATTACAAGACATTGATATTTTCACAGGTTTAATATTACGTGTCACTCTGCATTCCCACTATGTATTTTCCATACTTCCGAGCTGTAGTGCTCATGGATATCTAGGTTAAGTGTGTTTCCATATGGACAGAATACACAGAGCTTCATTATTCCACGACTTCGCTCCGTGTCTCTTTTGTTTTTCCCAGTTTTCTGTGAGAAAGAAGGCATTGTTTCTTAATTAATACATCGTGTGTTCAAATGATGCTCGGCTCTAAGATGTAAAATATATGAAAGACTAATGGGTGATGATATCCCACACATTTCCTTCCAAATACTGCATTTACTCACGCCCTGTATAGTTCTGTGGGAAAACAGTCAGTTGAGCTCTTTATTTCCACATGTGACTCATGGAGGAGAAAAATGTTTGATGGAGACGGTCCAGGGTTTGGCCCCGGCTCATCTGAACCCAGGTGTGCAGCCGTTCAAACCTATAGTTAGGTTAAATACAGCTGCTTTGGAAAAACATGAAAAAATATTCTAGGTAAGCTCTCTAAGAAGCAAGTCTTTTTAAAGGTGGACTATATAGGATTTAGCTTCCTCTAGTGGTAGGGCTGCACATTTTAGATAACAAGGTGACAGTTTATCAATGAAACTAAATATTATCACAGAGAAAGTTTGACAAAATTGGAAGCATTACTTTGGTTTAATTCATTTTGGTTTCATTTAGGCTCGGACCAAAGTAAGTGGGTGTTTTAATTATGGACTATTTTAGTTTTGTTTGTATATATGTGATGGAAATTCACATAAAGCTGGGGCTCAGTCTGACTTGTGCTTGGACCAGTGTGATTTCAGACTCACTTTGGATTCACAGCTGACATTGTGTTATTCTAGTCTCATCTCTCTCTTCTCACTTTATAGACATTGTATTTTCTGAAGACTCAGTGAGGATTTATATATCTAATGCTAACCATACATTATCAGAACATGAGTTTTTAAGGCATAAAAACACAGTATTTTGCCATTGTTGTTCTACTTGCCCTCTGTAACCAGCAGCCAATAGTTGTTTTGGATGGAGCTTTTACATCATCCATTTAAATATTGCTTGATCTGGACTCACATTTATATCTTATATTGTTGAAGACCCTTGTGTATTTTTTATTTTGTGCCATAAATTTAACAGAACTGTCTTTTTCTCTCAGCATCCCTTTCCAACTCTATGTATCCGAACAATGCTAAGGTACTGTTATGGCAAGAACCCCAGGGAAGCAGCCAAATGAAGACAGACGTTTGAACAAGTCCCACAAACAGGCCACTACACAGTTTACAGTTAAAAACAAACTAAAGTACAAAGACAGGGGCTCTGTGAGTTTACACACAAGCTCATTAGGCTGAGATCAGGTCGAGTTTACTACCAGCCTCTTCCTTCAGTCCTTCAGCTCCAGCCTATCATTATTCCTCTTTAAGTGGAAGCCTCAGACCTACAGCGCTGCGTCTTTAAAGACTTGTTTCTATTTTTTCTGGAGGTAGAGGAGTGTTTTAAGAGACGATTTCGGCGCTCTAATGCTAGCTGCTGTACTACAGACACACATCTGTCCCACACATTGGTGCATTTTAGCCAAAACGCTCATCATCTGCTGAGGCTTTTCAGGTGCCAATTAAATGACCCAGTTTTTTCTGTGCCATAGACATCTGTACTCTTTTGTGTTGTCTAAAGAGTACCTCGCATCAGTCTTTGTGGAGTGATAATTTTAAATGTGTAGACAGGTGCAGGGTGGAAGTAGAAAAAATACTATATTCAGCAGGTGTATACATTTAGTACTGTAAATCCACTATTTTAATTGATGGGAAGGTAATGTCTTCAGACCAGGAATAAGAATCTTATAAGGAAAAGGAAATAGTGAGACAGATGATATGAAATGGATTAAATAATCAAATTGGTGCAGATAACTAAAGCTTGGGTCAAGGTGGTTTTAAAGCAGCTGCAAGTCAAACGTCTGCTATTTAGTCCAGATAGAGAAGCTGAAAAAGAACAGACCAAGTTGAGACTGATTTGGCTAATGTGGACTTCAGCTGGTTATGGAGCCGACTGTTGGACTCTGTGTTCTGTTAGAACTGATGTTGACCGAGTTTTTCCATCATTGAACATGACATCTTTGTTTGTAATTGTCTCTTCTCAGTTTAGACTGATAGATCGTAGCAGAAAGCCTTTAGAGGTTGGAAGCCAAAGTCATCCAGGTGCCATGTTGGGTTATTATTCTCCTTTATACACCCACATTTTGAATAGTTGTACCTTTGACAACACATATATGACTGTAACATGTAAACTTAAATACATCCTGACTTTGAAGTGTACGGATAAGTCATAATTACCAAGCAAAGTGCATCATGAAAGTACAAAGTTCTCACTTTTGCTGCAAATATAACAAGGATAAACTTATTTATTGCTTTCATATTGAGAAAGTTTGTTGGAATGCCATGTCTGTATTGATTTAAGAGTAACTAAAACACATACGCCGCCCGATTGTATAAACATATTGGATGAGTATGTGCAGCTGTTTAGAGTTTAAACTACAGTGAAAATGCATTTCAATTGAGTCTGTCTCCTGATGAGCCTCTTCAGTGACAGATTCTCATGATTGAACTAGAATTTGAAAATAAGTATAGTGCTTGGACCAGTGTGGCTCCAGACTCACTTTTGATAAAAGCTGGGCTGACGTGTTATTTGAAAGCTGTCTGTCTCGAGCCCCTCACTCAGCCCGGTCTCAGTTCCCACTCCTCACTCTGCAAACAAAGACCTGTCTTCTGAGCTCAAAGGCAGCAGTGCTATCAGTGAAAGGTTGACAGTTCTTTAGGTGTGGGACGAAACCAAAGAGAATCCCCAACGCACTTCCTCCACAGTTGAATTTATCTTTCCTTTGGGATCCCATCTCTTTGTGATTAATTTTTATAAAACACTGCCTTTAAATGGTACAAAACCCGCCTCTGTCCACGTTCCTGAAGTCTAAGAGGTAACGAATGTCTGATGTGGGGAGGCACAGACATCAGGAGCACTTGGTACAGAGGAACTCAGGAATTTTCCTCTCTGTAAAAGTGTAGCTCAGCTTATGACCATGAAAGAAAAGCTCTCATTTCCCGCTGACTACTGTGAAAGAGGATCATAAAATTGACTCCATCTGTAATTTTACGGTGAACTTTCCAGTCACCAGCAGTGAGCATGGCATTTCTACGGATGTATACTTTCAATATTGCATACATTGAACTGTGTGCATGTATAATTTTGTAATGCAATGCCATTGTGCAAACTTTATTTTTATTTTTTAATATTACACATGGTTAAGTGTTAAGTTAATAGTTCATCAGTTTATAAAGTAACAAAAAGAGAACTGCAGTAACATTTTGTCATGAGAATCAAAAATTCTAACCCTTAAAAAAAAGCTGATTAACTAAAAAAAACCTCCACCCGACTTTCAGAAGTGTATTTTTTAATTTACTATGGCTCCACCGACAACCCCTAATGGGAATAAGTGGAAGAAGACGCACGAGTATGACATTGTAGTGAATTTGGCTCGTATTTTGAGACCAATCATATGCCTTAATGCAGCCTTTTCTTTTCTCTTAAGGTTTTTCCAGGCAGGAGGCTGAGAGGAGGACCAAAGAGGAGGTTTATGGATGTAGAAGGAGGACATATATTTAGTGGGTGTGAGAAAAGAGGATGTGGAAGATAGGGACAGATGGAGGCAGATGATTGGCTGTGGCAAACCCTAAAGGGAAAAGAAGACTCTCCAAATGATACATGGCATTAATATATAGATAGCTTTAATAAAATGTCTGTTCAGTGTCTTTCTTAGGTTTTCTGTTATAAACTATTTCTAATTTTAGCACATGACAGCACCAAGAGTCATTTTTACTTCTCTTTGGACAGTGTCACTTGTCATATTCAGGTGAAAATTAAAATTATAGTTATGTATTTACAAGTATAAGCTTTCAGATGTCCCAGTTTGAAATAGTTTGGAAGTTTACTTTTTTTTTTAATGTTTTGTGCCTCGTTACATTTGTATTAAGCTTTAACCTATTCTTAACTCATTTAACATGGTACTAGATGACTAGACCCCAGACCACACACTGACCATTTGTATTTGGGTCGCACCTTTTCACCAAAGTTGGGGCCAAATCCTCCTGTGTGTAACTTTAGTCTATACACAGGTGTATTGGGGTCCTAACAAAAGCCCAGCGTTGACATGAATCATTTAAGGAGATTGGGTAATGTATACGGTAAGGATTACAGTCTACACATGTTTCTTCAATGTCTCAATGTCAGAAGCATGTGTCTCTACAAGAAGAAAAGAATGTCTCCTCCTGCTGGAAGTGTGAGACTGACTCAGGGACCTGTCTGCGAATGTAAAGGTGTTTGAGTTTGTCTGCTCTCATTGTGTGTTTTCGTATGTGTGTGTATTGGCAGGTTTGGGAGCCTCTCCTGGGGGACTTCCTCTGCTGCTGCTGCTTCTGAAACCTTTCCCCAACATCTGCACAACATATCATCACAGCACAGAAAAAAGGAGGATGCTGGGCTGAAAGTTTCCATTGAAAGAGCCCGTGGACTTCACTTTGTAGCACTTTCCCTCCTCGGTATGCCCAGTTTTGTTAAGGAAGCTCAGAGGGTTAGCAAAAACAGATTTATTCTTTGCACAAAGCGGGGAATGAGGTGGAACTTTTGTAGCTGAGGCGAGAGACACTTGTTAGTCCATTTGATGGCATTACTGGGATCATTAAAAAGACATACAACCCCGAGGGCACTAAAACCTATCCACTGAAGCAAACTGTAAATGTTGGATCTAAATGTAGTCATGTGACACTGCTTGATCCAGCGCTGAGGCAACATGAGCCATAAGCCTGAATATCAATACACTTTGCAGCCAATGCAAGCCACTACAAGCCATTTTAAAAAGAGGAACATGCAATTTATTGGCACAAAATACACAGCCTTCTAAGATCATTTTAATCTTTTCAACTATTTTCAAATTCTGCCACCAAACCTAACTTGAGTATCTAAAGCAGGAGTGGACAATAAATTAGAGGTGCCATGCAAATGTGGGGTAAATGATGGCTCTGTGGCACTAAATGATAGTTTTCTGTTACTGGTACAAGTGCATTTCTTGTCCAGATGAGCCAAAATGACAGTCTTACTCTTCCTGCTTAGCCAGCAAGTTTTTTTTTTCTGCAGTTCTCTGTGTATTTATGCCCAGCATGAGAATCCAGACTGTGAACTATTCTCTTCAAACTGGACTTAAATAGTAATTACTGAAATACAAAAATTGAGGGTTATGTGTGCTTTGTACATTGAGGGTAAAAAGATTACCAGACCAAAAAACTCAACTGTCTCTTATTTAAAACCACAAATGAAGTGAAAATTTGTGGAGGTGGACACTCGATTCATGAAGCCAAGAGTCAACACTAATTAAAAAAAGCATGATGGTCACAAATGCAGATCTTCCCTTCAATTATGGCCTGAATGTGAAGCTGACAAGACCAACACAGCACAGATGACTTGACTTTTGGATAACTCAGCTCCAAATCTAAGCTGTATCAGTAAGTAGCCTGGCACCAGACCCATTCACTTTCTCAGTGAAGTGGGTCTGGAACCCCTCCAATTGTAAAAGCCAATACTTTTATACAAAAGTAGGCGCTCACAGCCTGTATCAAGGAAGAGGAAAGTGCAATTTGAGGCGATGCCAAAAACTATACACTGCACATTTAATATCTGTTCACAAACAAATAACAGCAAAGGTGCTTAGAAAAAATAAAACTTGGGCCATATACATATTACAAATTAATGCTTAATTGATGTCCCATCCATTATTACACTTATCTACCATTCTTTACCTATTTTCCCTATGTTTCATTTACTGTGCCTCACATTCTTCCACTCATGACTCCCCTCTTTCCTTTTTTTCCCCTGTAACCCCTCTTTCCCTCTCCCCATCTCCTCTAACTTCTGACTTCCACTTTCCCATGACAAAACCACAGGCGGGAATCGAATGACCGCGTCCCTCCCTTTCACCTGGTTGTCTGAGTCAGGGTTGCAGTAAAAGAAGTCTTTGTCCCCCCCTTTCCCTGAACCTACAGCCTTCATCGCCTCTGGAGGTATGTCCTGTGTTGTCCGTACAGGAAAAGACTTGGGTTTGACTGGAATTTTTGGGGCCCATGGGAAAATGTGAGCATGTTGGGGCCTTCTTACTTTGGACGCCTCCTCCCAACTCTGCGTCACACGAAGGGAAACCACGCAGTGACTTAAAATACTTTATGGTAGAAGCCTAAAAAAGATTGTTGGAATTGTAAAAATCTAAGAATACTAAACGTTTGAAAGCATATCCAATTGGACCATTATATGTTTCCTCCATTTTTCCCCTAAAATTGAATTATGCACATATTCTGACTTTTTTAGAACTTTCAGACAATGTATTATTGATAAACAGGCCTTAAATACAGGACATTTTGTTCTATCTTTCACTTTTTTTTCTTTGAAAATATGTGGGTTTATGATCTGTCATAATCAGTTTCACTTATGTTCCTCCAAAAAGAATTCCATTCGCTGATACATTTTCTTTTACATATTACATAAAATAGTGAATATTTGCTGCATGAAAAAGTGCTGTACTATTTTGGACCAAGAAATATATATTATATTAGTAGACAGATCCCAAAGTCTGACATTCAGCTAAAATGTGGCACTTTTCCCTCCAGCGTTTTCCAGATATTTGAGCCAAAAATAGCAAGTATTAGCCTGGCCCATTATCCTAGTTCTTCCTAAGAATAAGTCTGGTCTCTGTGAATACAAGTTGATTTTCGGGGACAAGAACCAACAGAGCCACATAAACCTTACTCTAGACGCAACTGTAAAAAACAAAGTATGAAGAGAAAGTGGACTTGAAAAACATACACGTCACGCCTTTCAAGTGAAAAATAAGGTGAAAGCAACTGGTACCAGACGCTTTGCAATGTGTATGGGTCACCACATAACATTTATCTGATTAGTGTTTCTGTGTAAGAAGCAAATGAACAAAGCCCAGCCCATTGGCCAAAAGACTCTCAAAAACAACTTTATAGCAACCACATTTAATGTCATTAAACAGAACAAAACTTTTACATGATGCTATTTTCATTTTTGGTTTTAGCTCAAAGAATTTAGAATTGAGTGTTGTACTGGAGCCATGTAAGGTGTCTATAAAACTAATGTACAGTCTGTGAAGTGTATCGCATGGTCATACCTTCTTTTTCCAGGGGTATTTTAGCGACATTGTAAAATTATATCTTCAGTCTATATGTGTCAGCGCCTGCATAAAGATGAGTTATTAGTGAGTGTTTCCACCACAAATATGTCAGGGCCCCTTCACTTTTACATGGCCGTGACCCCCACAGACTCAGTGCGAGGACTGACCCGGAACGAAACCCAGTAAAGGTGAGTCAGATGTCCGTTTGACATGTTCTCCACGGGGGGCTCGGCGAAGGGCCAGGTCAGAGAGGAACAGGTGGGACGAGGCGCGAGTTTAAAAAGCAGACAGTAAAAAAAATCAACAACTTTATATTATATTGATCTGAGAGTGAGATAGACTGATGCAACACTGCAACATTTTAGACATAGGCCCAGAAAGTGATGACTGATAAGTTAGTCTGTACCACACGTAGCTACTTTGACTAAACAAGATATTTATAACCGTGACATTTGAGCTTCCGTTTTCCACAGAAGAGATAGTGCCTGTGTAGTGTCACCTCCAAATACACTAAGAAGACAGACTGGAAGACAACCTGCTGTAATGTATTTAATGGAAAAAGCTTTTGCCTTGATGCCAGCTGAGTTCCACCCACGGAGTTCCTGATCTAACCAGCTCACAGGTGTTACTCTATCACAAAGTTATTTTTAGTTATTTTCTGTTGATACAGATGTTATAGTAACATCAGGCAGTCAATGGGGAAAAAAAATCTCTTGGCAATGTTATTTTTGTGTTGCAGTTTCGCAAGTGGCCACTGATGCACCTGATGAATAGTAGGTCACATTTGGACATGGGATTATAAGGTATACTCAAACAAACAGTGCACTACACTTCTATCTCAAACATATTTATTGATTTACAAAATGCCAATTAAACCCCTAAACCATCCATTTTCAAAGTCAAGAGTGCCATGGCTCACTTAAAAATCAGAAAATCACGTTCCACTCAAATCAAAATACAAGTATTCCCCCAAAAATATTGGGGTTATTCAACAAACATAACAAACAACACAGGCTGTTAGCTATTTTCAAAACCTTACTTTTTATCCTCGCAGAGTCATATTTGCACAAAATACACTAAAATAACTCTTTCAAAAGGCATATGTTTTTTCTTCCAAACTTGCCGGCTTTACTGTCTCTGCTGGTAAACAAACATGGACTATTACTATTTTAAAATGGTGCAGTGCAGTTATCTGGTGTTTGGGAATATGGTATATACTTTATACAATATACTGTAATGTTACTACAGTTTAGTTTGGAAAAGAAAAAGCCTTTGGAGGGAGAAGTAAACCTCCTCTTGTTTGAATTGAAATGAAATGGATCACCAGAGCAAAATACAAATAGAGATTTATGTTATATTTCATCTGCACTGTCTCCACACTGGTGCAAGCTGCTGTCCCATAGTGCACTTAATTCTGACACAACCATGTAAGACTGTATAAAAGGCTAAAGAATCTAATTGTTTTTGTCTTAACCTCACATGCACCTTTCCCATGTAATAAAACATATCAGCCAGAGGTTCTGATAAAACACTACGCAGATGGAAAACCCACACAAACTCAGTTCTCACAAAGGGTATCCTTACAAACCCAGCAGTTTTCCTTCAGAACCATTGGGGGAGCTATTGTGATATAAAACACATTGCACCACCACCAGGCAGTGTTTTCTAAAAGCTCTGGTCCAGTGTGATGTGGCAGTAAAGACACTGTATTGTTAAAAGACAAGAGCAGTCAGGAACAATTGATCCAGTCTCACTGTGTGCACTTCAGTCTGAGGAGTCAGTACAACTAAATACACATTCATAAATACAGCAGTAGATAGGAGTCCAGTAGTGCCAGGGACACTAATTATAATAAATAGCTTTGGGGTCTGGACCAACAACACAAATGCACCATGTTGTTTTTAATGCACCACTCTAGTTTAGGCCTACAGACATACATTGATCCATACAAGAAAGATTATTCAAAAAAACAAACAAAACAAGTTGACTATCATCCTTATCACTATTATTCATGTTATTGTCACTAACACAATTGTTATCATCAATTACATATTTTCCATCACTATAATTGCTGCTGATCTGCATTTTCCCTTCATTATTGTTATTCATATTGTTTTTATAACCAATGACTATTTTTTATTTCTCATGCACACAGACACACACAACACATACTATCCCCACAAAAGTCTTATGATTGCTAATGTTTTGTCTTCAGCAGTTTTTGTTTATGTGTCTGCAAAAGTCAATAAAAAACCCAAATATATTCAAGACTATGCCCATGTACGTCATAAAATCAATGTTCATTTTAATATTTTGTAAACTGATTACATCATTCCACTTGTGCACCTCAAGAGAAAGGTCACTCTGAAGCCCCTCGTGGGAATGGTTAGTGTTTTGTCAGTGCAGCCACACTAACACATGTGACCTTTCAGGGTTATTTTACTACAGTAGGTCTTATCTGTGTTGGTTTTCCTGATGAGGAGGAGTAGATAAGTGCTGTGGAGTTATACAAGGATGTGACTGTTCCATAACAGGCTGATGACATAACAAACTGAACTACTGTGTTTACACTGGACACATCCAACATCTGATAAAGTAACAGTGGGCTCTTGTTTGTACTGACAGCAGATACACACTAAAGTATCTTGTAGGAAGCCAAAATATTTATTTCAGATTTTTATTTCTGACTATGGTACCATTATGTATCACACTCAACACAAGACTCTTGACACGGAAATGAGTGTTAATAAAGCAGAAGGCGGCCAAATGTTCTCCTGTTGTTTCTTTTTTTAACAAATGCCAAATAAAACATCTTGGGACTTTATTACATTATGCACAGAAGAGAGACAGAATCATGGAGAAAAATGGGAATGACACAGAAGAAAAAGACTCAAGTCTGATTCAAACCTGGATTGCAAGTTTCCATTGAGGTACCCCATCACTTTGACTTTACAAATAGAGCTTAAGCCCTCTGCAAAGACATCCACGATCAATAAATCAGTTTCAAAATGAGTAACAAATACAATTAAGTTGGTAAATGCACAAAGACTTCATTAAAGAATGTGTGCTCAAATAGAAACGTTATTGTGCTTCCCCACTTTGTCCTCTCTGGGCAATAATGGAGCAGTAAAAGAACAGGAAGTAGCCTTTACTTTTGGAGCTTTACATTACTATTTATCCAAGACAGTTGCAACATGTGTGTATTATTTACCTGATTATACGCTACTGAAAACCATGTGCTCCATTGTGTTCAACTGTCTACTCCAACACTGTTAGCCTTTGTGTTTTTGTTTGTAGTCCACTTCATTTAGTTTGCAACAAAACAGAAAACTGTCCATTTAGTTTGGTCTGTCAGGAAAAAGCTCTGGTCCACTAAACATTTACAGCTGTCATTTTAAACTGCACCAAACAATCAAAACCGGCTTCTTTTTAAGAAACAAACTAGATAGTGCTGTTAGCCCAGATGCTTATAAGGCACGTTACCAGGGCATTTTATCTTCTCAGTGCTTCACATTTGCTCTCTGCTCATTTTATTTAGTCGGAAAATGTTGTTTCGGTTCGTTACGTGATGTTTTTGTCGCTTATTTATGATGTTCTTTTCTTTTGGGCTCGTCTGTGGTGCACTTGAGGTTCACACTTTAATCGAACTGTGCCAGAACTGTTCAGCTGGAATGGCTCAGAGACCTTCGTTTTGAAGAGGTTCATATGGAAGCATTCACACTTATCCAAGGGAACCACATTCACAAAGCAACTGCACCAGAGTCAGTTTGAACCACACCAAACACGGCCAGTGGGAACACACCATAACAGTCCAGCCATCTTTGCATCTAATTTTATTACATGTAAAGAAATAATTTGTAAAATCTGCTCAAATTTACAAACAGGGTATTTATGATTGAAACATAACTGTACAGAGAACCTTTAGGAAGTGAAACTGAATAAAAACCAAGACAAAGCAAGGCAAAGTAAAGACTGAGACGCCTGCATAATAGATGGTAGTTCTAAAATGTAACTCTACAAGTCCAACCCCAATACGGTGACAAAAATATCACTGCTTTGCTAGTGGTTTGTGAAGAGAATTTGAAGATAGAGGTTTCCATCCAGTCACAATAATGATGTCAAGAATAAACCAGTGGTGTTTCAGGACAGGCTTCACTTAAAATCCTCGAAAATGCGTCCAGTTTTGAGACTGGTCTTTAATCCTAAAATGATTAAACTTCCTTGAATCAAAATAAAATGTTCCCAATGCAATACAAACGGAGAGGTTTAGTTTTTGCTTGATCATTTTATTGTGTGAAAATGTAAATAAAAAAGTGGCTCTACTGAGTGGATTCAGCTTTAAAATAGCATTCATAATGACAGAACCAAAGAAACCTTGACCTTTACTGGCTTTAAAAGTTATTTTTGTCCCAACAGTGGGTCACGTTTCTTCTGATGAAACATTATTGCAAGATTATTAAAATATTCCTTATTTTAATAATGTTTTAATTTTTAATTCGTTTTAATTTAATAATGTGGTTCACTATATTCTATGTTCAGTTACTTAAGGCCTCTCTTTATTTAAACACACAGTCCCCGCTCATTTGCACGTCCACAGACCCTCTCTACGATCAGCCTTGTGTTGCTTCAGAAACATCTGTGAGAAACCAGCAGCTGCCGAACCTCGCCGTTGACGTTTGCTCGTCTGATTAGTCGAGAGCAGACCGTAAACCTGTATATAATCTCAGGTGAGCAGGGGGTACAGTGTGGTTTTCTGTTGGACCTGGGGGGAAAAACATGAAGCTGCTGATCCTCTTGGCTCTGTTTGGGCTCAGCCTGGCCCAGCACACCCCTCATCTTAGAAACGGCCGTACTGCCATCGTCCACCTGTTCGAGTGGCGCTGGGCCGACATCGCTGCTGAGTGTGAACGCTACCTGGGACCCAATGGATTCGGAGGAGTTCAGGTCAGTCTGTGTGCTACAAGTTAGATACTTACACCAGTATAACTTCCTTGTAATTCACAGGCAATTAAAACAGCCATTTTTACTTCTTTAGCTATACCTTGTGAAAAAGCGTGGGAGCAAATAGGCTTTTTGTTATACTCAGCAGCAGGTATTTAAAAAAAAAAATACGAAGACTGTACTTAACTACAACAGTTTCTATATAAAATGCCATGGATTCAAGTTTCAGAAATGCTGAAATTAACAACACTTACCCAAATCATTCTCTTTGATTAAGCATTTTTAATCTATATTTATGTTCTCTATTTGGCCTTATTGAGATACTTCTTTAAAGTTCAGCTGAAGGACCTCATGTCTTGTCCCATTTGTCCCCGCCTTATCCCTCTATTGTCTTAACTCTGTCAGTAGTAAAGTAATCAAGAGATGAATTTGGCCTGAGATTTGGACATCATGGAGAAAACCTTAAACCACCTTCCACTGCACAATCCTCTTTTTTTTTTTTCTAAAGCATTTCCATTGTCATTGGCTTGTGGTCTTTCTTGTAATACTTTTTAAAAGAAGTTCAAAACATATCTTTTAGCCTTGAATCTAAATAACTTGATTAATTGTATTTTGCTCCTTTACCATGTTATGTAACAAACCAACAGTGTGAGTAAGGACCTTATGTTGACAGCTGCTGTTGTAGTTACAGATAATAATATAGAACTGATACGGAATACTGAAGTGTATTGCACAAAAATGTAAATGTGGCATATGATGCAATCCTTGTTTTCATTTTGCATAAGAATTCATCTTAGTGACTTACATTGTAATAAGCCTCGGGTCTATAAACATTATCTAGCACTCTCACCGGGCTTCAGACCAGATTTTGAACTAGACAAATTAAACTGATCCTCAGCTTAGTTTTTTCATCATACAAAGGCATATTCAATATTCCAGTTGCATTATGTAATATATAACTGCAATGTAAGAGTAAGAGCTGTCTTATTGTCTTAAGAATCTAACTACTCTCCAGCCTTTGCCTTACAACATGTTATAAATTACATACAATAATCCTCCTAAACGTCCTCATCTGACGACACACCAATGACTCTCTGCCTCTGAAAGTCACAATCACTAATGTTTTCCCCATGTTTTCTCAGATCTCTCCTCCAAATGAGCACATTGTACTCGACAATCCCTGGAGACCCTGGTGGCAGAGATACCAGCCAATCAGCTACAACCTCTGCTCCAGATCGGGCAGTGAGGCCGAGCTCCAAAACATGATCACCAGATGCAACAACGTCGGGGTAAAATGTGGACACTTATCTTCTATTACTAGTCTGATTGGGCATCCACTGTGTTTACACTACTTTAAATCATGATATATCTAAACTTTTCTAGCTGCCAACATATGATAATAACCTTTAGATGCTAGATTGTAAAAGTTGCTGATGTATGGTGATGTATGGCTGGGTTCTAGTGAGATTTTCTTTTTTTTGTGTGATTATTCTACAACTGAAAGCCTTTTAACTGATGTTACATTATCTTCAAATAAAACCTTCAAAATTTTACCTAAATAATTTACATTTTAACCTAAATAATTTACATTTATACACACAAGAGTCCCATTTCAGAAACTGGCCTGGGAAATCTAGATGTAATTTGTGATGATGCTTTTTAATATGACATTAATGATGTTAAACTCTGCTGCTAAAACTGAAGCAATGCTACATGTGAATGCATACTATAACAAATCCAAAGAAACTATATGAGAACTACATGACTTGTTGTTGATCCGCTGTGTCCATCCACAGGTAAACATCTACGTGGACGCTGTAGTTAACCACATGTGCGGCGCCGGCGGTGGAGAAGGAACCCACTCTTCCTGCAGGAGCTGGTTCAGTGCCAGTCGTAAGGACTTCCCCAGCGTGCCCTACAGCAACTGGGACTTCAACGATGGCAAGTGCCATACTGGAAGTGGAAACATCGAGAACTACGGAGATGCCAACCAGGTAAGACTACAGACGTTTTTCATTCATTCATTTTCTACCGCTTATCCCACTTTGTGGGGTCGCGGGTGGCTGGAGCCTATCCCAGCAGCCTTGGGCCTTAGGCGGGGTACACCCTGGACAGTGGCCAGTTCGTCGCAGGGCTGACACTTAGACGTACATTGACAGACAACCATTCACTCTCACATTCAGCCACTAGGGGCACTTTAGAGGCACCAAGACAACAGAGTTTGTGTTCATTATTATTAGTATAAGATTACTTTGTGTTACACATAAAAACTGCGGTCTTTTGCAGGTGCGCAACTGCCGTCTGGTGGGTCTGCTGGACCTGGCTCTGGAGAAAGACTACGTCAGAGGCAAAGTGGTGGACTTCATGAACAAGCTGATCAACATGGGTGTGGCTGGATTCAGAGTGGACGCCTGCAAACACATGTGGCCCGGTGACCTGCAGGCGATCTACGGCCGTCTGAACAACCTCAACACCAAGTGGTTTGCCGGCGGCTCCAGACCCTTCATCTTTCAGGAGGTACTCACTTCTGTCAGTAACATTAGTTTAGTGTGACTCCAACTCCAGCAAACCTTGTTCAAATACTGCAATGTTTGGCAATGACGACACTGCTGTTATTTGCATTTTGGTTAATGTTCAATATCGATGGCTGACAGAGTAGCATTATGTGGGAAATAGTACGAAAATAGTTGGCACAAGTACTTGAGTACTAACTGAGCCAGTTAATCTGGGCTTTAACAAGAAATGTCAGTCAATAAACAAGTGTAAATGAATGTGTTTGTTCTTCTAGGTCATTGATCTGGGAGGTGAGCCCATCACTACCAACCAGTACACCCATCTGGGAAGAGTGACTGAGTTCAAATATGGTGCCAAGTTGGGAAATGTCTTCAGAAAGTGGAACGGCGAGAAGCTGTCCTATACCAGGTAAATACCTTGAAAACTACACCATTCTGTAGAAACAAAACTAACAACCGACATAAAACCACAAATGCATGACCTGCACATTTGTGCTCATATGTGTTCAGGAACTGGGGAGAGGGTTGGGGTTTCATGGCCAATGGCAACGCCCTGGTCTTTGTTGACAACCACGACAACCAGAGAGGCCACGGTGCTGGAGGTGCGTCCATCCTTACCTTCTGGGACGCCAGGCTGTACAAGATGGCTGTGGCCTACATGCTGGCCCACCCTTACGGTGTCACCAGAGTCATGTCTAGCTTCCGATGGGACCGTAACATGGACTGGATCGGCCCCCCCAGCCACGGTGACGGATCCACCAAGCCTGTCCCCATCAACCCTGACCAGACGTGTGGAGACGGATGGGTGTGTGAGCACAGATGGCGTCAGATCAAGTGAGTCCTCATTATAACACACGCTGCTGTGACTGGTTGCACTGGGTATTGTGCAGACTTAACACATGTTCAAGCTGAAAATTCCTACAAAAGTTTAAAATTGCACACATAAATCATGCATGTGCAGGACCTAACGTATTTTCTCGCATCTCTTCTTAGGAACATGGTTATTTTCCGTAACGTAGTCAATGGACAGCCTCATTCCAACTGGTGGGACAACCAGAGCAATCAGGTCGCCTTTGGACGTGGCAACCGTGGCTTCATTGTCTTCAACAATGATGACTGGTAAGAAATTGGACTTTTTTGGATCAGATAATTAATAAAACACATTTCTATACAAGATATCTGGCACATTTTTTGCAATTGACACCAAAATTCTTTAACATTTTACCCGTGGTGCCTTCAGGAACCTGGATGTAACCCTGAACACCGGCATGCCTGGGGGAACCTACTGCGACATCATCTCCGGTCAGAAGGAGAACGGCAGGTGCACAGGGAAACAGATCCACGTTGGAGGAGACGGACGCGCTCATTTCAAGATCAGCAACAGCGACGCGGACCCCTTCGTGGCCATTCACGCCGAGTCCAAGCTGTAAACCCACAATGTACCAAACAATAAATTAATTAATTTGAGGAGGAAACATTTTCAGACTTTTTTATTATCACTAGTCAAACAGAGCATGCTCAGAACATAACATAATCAAGATTAAATTCAGTTAAGCCTATTAAGTATTTGGTATATCTTTACAAGGGCTGTGCAATTAACACAATTTTCAATTTAAATTTCAGCTCACAACAATTACAAAACCTATGTCATTGAGGAAAAAAAAATAAATTTAAAACTTGTTGATGTATTACTTGTAACTTTAACATATTTGTTGATTTACAAAATGCTGATTAAACCCCTAAACCAGCCATTCCCAAAGTCAAGAGTGCCACAGCTCAATTAAAAACCAGAAAATCACATTTCACTCAAATCAAAACACAAGATTAAGTGGAGTATTTTCCCCAAAATGTTGTTCAAAGAGCACAACAAACAACACAGACTGTTAGCTACTTTCAACACCAGAGAAGAACTGACTAAAATAGTGCCCTGTTTCATGCTGGTTTAAACACATTATGAATCTTAAATTTCACAGTGTAACCCAGTGTGGTACAGTTTGCTTACAGTGTGAATATCAACCGACCCAACTCCAAAAGTCATCAGGCTTTTTGGAGTTAACGAGCTACTATAGCCGGTCATAAAGGGAAATAAACAGTTGTGGAAGGGCTAAAAGTCATGAACCGTGGACAAACCTGGAGCAACAAAGTGCCTCCTTGACATATGGGCAGATGCACACATAAAAACACACAAAAATGTAGTGGTATTTACCATGTTTAGCAGAAAGATGAAGGAGCGGGGTTTCTTCTGAACAGTGCCGCATTAAATTATTACCTGTTGCAATCAACAATGTTCCACTGAATAGCCTACCTGTTCTGTCGTCTTCTGCTTAGCACCGCTGCTGCTAGCGAACGGAGGGTTTGGGCACACAGTGCATGTCTTCTCACTAGCAACCGTCTTGCAGCACGCCTTCGTGGTGAAAGTGACTTTGAATTAGCTGCTCTTGAAATTCAAAATGATTTTCACAGATTTGTAGCTGTAACAACAAAATAAATATCCCGAATAGCATCCGTGTCTTTGCTTTGCTTCGCCCCCGTCATTTGGGAACAAATGAGTGCAGCCATCTTCATGCACATGTCTCTGTTTAGAAATTTTAGTTCGCTTGCAAAAAGTGCAATAAGAATGCGATCCAAACCAAATGAACAAAAATAAAGTCTGCATTCCATTTGGACCGAAGAAGCGGACCAACGGACTTTCCTGGTGTGAATACGCTCTAAATCACACTCATACACATCACTAAACTATGCAAAATGACCAACCCATAAGTTAGAGTGAACTTTTGATTTACTGAACATGTAAATCTATGTAAACAGGCAATATACACGCTACTTAATCAAACACGTCCCGTTTCAGTTTTATACCCTAACTCATGTATGTGGTGGGCCCACTCACACTTACCACTTATTTAGCTATAAAACCTGATAGTTGCAGGCCTGAGCGATGCTTATGAGGCCCAACACGTAATGGACGCTTCACTCTATGAGCAAACCAAAATAACAAAGTGGTACCTGTTCCTGTAGTTCAGTGCACAACAACAGTGCCCAAGTTCACGTGAAGGGAGGAAGGCGTGTCCTAAGATGGCGGCGTCCTCACTAATCTGCTGGTCCAGGCCGAGACTCCAGTGTGCGACTTCCACAACCCAGAGGCTCTCTTCAAACAATCTCGAAGCACTTCACTTTTGACTAATCTTCATAGCCCAGGCCGGAATAATGAAAAGGTGGACTCTGTAGCAAGCTGATTGACCTATACTGGTCACAGCGACACGTCCAGTTAGCCAGCAAATGCTAAACGTCCTTGCGCTGAGCTGCTTGCAAGTACTTCCAAAATACCTCACTGCAGGACAAACTTCGGTCTGAAGGTAGGAAGTCCAAAACGTAGGTGAAACAAGTGTCCTTTGCCGACCATTGATTTTAACGATCTGGGAAACTCGTTCAGCTACTTCAAAACAACGACGTACATGTTTACTTCAACTCGCGCCTCTCGCGGTTAAGCTAGGACACGTCATATCACTTACTTCCGGTCTCGCTCACGTAAAGCTAATACAGCAGTTTACTAGCTTTGTAGTATACAGACATAGTACTTCCTTTAGCTCTTCACAATAAAATGAAATAAAATACATCAAAAGCATTTCACTCTTTGTATGTTTTTAGCTAATACTCAGGTCCTTTTTTTTTTAACCTTTTAATCCATAGATGAAATATGATTTTAACCATATTTATACAACATCTCAACTTATCTATGCGTTTTAATCTTAATTAACTGTAACTTACATCATGAACTTTGTAAATGATTACATTTATTATTATACAATTATTATTATTAGCCTCATCCAGGTTACAACAGTATCAAACCCAAATATGAAGAAAAAAATGGGCACAATGTATGAACATCTGACCAGCATTTGTTTATCTATCAAAACCTGCTCTGGTGCTGAATGCAGTCCATAGTGAACCTGTCTGGATGCGCATAAAAGCCTCACTCACATGCGAGTATATAACTGTACCTTCTTGGGAGTGATTTTAAACTAAATTTATCTTTATGTACTTTATGTGGAAAACCTTTGGTGGCCCACCTGCAATACCACCACAGCACACCAGATTTCGGGGACCAACTGACCAGAGCAAATAAACTTTACCATCACTGTTTCCATTTCCACCGCTGGCTTTAATGTCTCTGCTAGTAAACAAACATGGACTATTACTATTTTAAAATGGTGCAGTGCAGTTATTTGGTGTTTGGAATATGGTATATACTTTATACAATATACTGTAATGTTACTACAGTTTAGTTTGGGAAAGAGAATGGGATGCTGCCTTTGGAGTGAGAGTCTTACATGGTAGTACTTTCTAAGTAAACCTCCTCTTGTTTGAATTGAAATGAAATGGATCACCTGAGCAAAATACAAATAAACATTTATGTTATATTCCATCTGAACTGTTTCAACACAGGTGCAAGCTGCTGTCCCATAGTGCACTTAATTCTGACACAACCATGTAAGACTGTATAAAAGGCTAAAGAATTGAATTGTGTTTTTTTTCTTTATAAACACCGACTTTAACCTCACATGCACTTTTTCTCAAATATAACCTTTCCCATGTAATAAAATATATCAGCCAGAGGTTCTGATAAAACACTACGCAGATGGAAAACCCACACAAACTCTCAGTTCTCACTAAGTGTATCCGTTAAAAACCCAGCAGTTTTCCTTCAGAACCATTGGGGGAGCTATTGTGATATAAAACACATTGCACCACAGGCAGTGTTTTCTAAAAGCTCTGGTCCAGTGTTATGTGGCAGTAAAGACACTGAATTGTTAAAAGTAAAGAGCAGTCAGGAACAATTCATGACAATTGATGCCAGTAAATAAAATTCACAACAACAATCAGTATTAAAAATCATCATTAAGAAAGGGAAGAAAGGGGAAATATGCATATTTGTACTAACTTGCATTCAATACCAGGTATGCTTTGGTTTGGTGTTATAAAAGTAACAGAGTAAAAGGTGGCTGGGATTGGCTGGATGAACATATCTTGAAAGGAAACAATTTATCTACCTCACTATTATCGTTATAGCATTACTCCTTCTCTTAAAAAAAAGAGAGAATTTGAGTTGAATTTGAAGATGGAGGTTGCCATCCAGTCACAATAATAATGTCAAGAATAAACCAGTGGTGTTTCAGGCCAGGCTTCACTTAAAATCCTCGAAAATGCGTCCAATTATTAAACTTCCCTCAATCAAAATAAAATGTTCCCAATGCAATACAAACGGAGAAATTTTAATTGTTTGTTGCTTGATCATTTTATTGTGTGAAAATTTTAATTAAAAAGTTGCTATTTAAATGAAATCAGCTTTAAAATAGCATACAAAATGACAGGACCAAAGAAATTATACCCTTGACCTTTTTTTTGTCCCGACAGTGGGTCACGTTTCTTCTGATGCAACATTATAGCAACATTATTAAAATAAGGAAATGTGGTTCACTATATTCTATGTTCAGTTACTTAAGGCCTCTCTTTATTTAAACACACATAGTCCCCGCTTGTTTTGCACGTCAACAGACTCTCTCTACAATCAGCCTTGTGTTGCTTCAGAAACATCTGTGAGAAACCAGCAACTGCCAATCAGCCGAGTTTGCCCTCGTCTGATTGGTTGAGAGCAGACTGTAAACCTGTATATAATCTCAGGTGAGCAGGGGGTACAGTGTGGTCTTCTCTTGGACCTGGAGGAAAAAACATGAAGCTGTTGATCCTCTTGGCTCTGTTTGGGCTCAGCCTGGCCCAGTACACCCCTCATCTTAAAAACGGCCGTACTGCCATCGTCCACCTGTTCGAGTGGCGCTGGGCCGACATCGCTGCTGAGTGTGAACGCTACCTGGGACCCAATGGATTCGGAGGAGTTCAGGTCAGTCTGTGTGCTACAAGTTAGATACTTACATCAGTATAACTTTTTTGTAATTCACAGTCATTCAATTTTTACTTCTTTAGCTTTACCTCGGGAAAAAGTATGGGAGCCAACAAGCTTTTTGTTATACTCTATTTCTAGGGCATTTCCATTGTCATTGGCTTGTGATCCTTCTTGTACAAAAAGCCATACTAAGCCATATTCATACTCTATACTTTGTAAAGAAGCTCCAAATATATCTCTTAACCTTAGATCTAAATAACTGTTGATTCCTTTTTGCCTTACATCATACAAACGTCCTCATCTGACGACACACCAATCACTCTCTGCCTCTGAAAGTCACAATCACTAATGTTTTCCCCATGTTTTCTCAGATCTCTCCTCCAACTGAGCACATTGTACTCAACAATCCCTGGAGACCCTGGTGGCAGAGATACCAGCCAATCAGCTACAACCTCTGCTCCAGATCGGGCAGTGAGGCCGAGCTCCAAAACATGATCACCAGATGCAACAACGTCGGGGTAAACTGCTGCAAAATGTGGACACTTACATTCTAATACTAGTCTGATTGGGCATCCACTGATGTATGGTGATGTATGGCTGGGTTCTAGTGAGTTTTAAAAGGCCAACACAGACAAATGCAAAGATTTTCTTTTTTTTTTTTTATTATTCTACAACTGAAAGCCTTTTAACTGATATGTTACATTATCTTTAAATAAAACAAAATTTTACCTAAATAATTTACATTTTAACCTAAATAATTTACATTTATATCCACAAGAGTCCCATTTCAGAAACTGTCCTGGGAAATCTGGATGTAATTTGTGATAATGCTTTTTAATATGGCATGTTGAACTGTGCTGCTAAAACTGAAGCAATGCTACATGTGAATGCATACTATAACAAATGATATATGAGAACTACATGAGTTGTTGTTGATCCGCTGTGTCCATCCACAGGTAAACATCTACGCGGACGCTGTAGTTAACCACATGTGCGGCACCGGTGTTGGAGAAGGAACCCACTCTTCCTGCGGGAGCTGGTTCAGTGCCAGTCGTGAGGACTTCCCCAGCGTGCCCTACAGCAACTCGGACTTCAACGATGGCAAGTGCCATACCGGAAGTGGAAACATCGAGAACTACGGAGATGTCAACCAGGTAAGACTACAGACTTTGTGTTCATTATTATTAGTACCGTATTTTCCGGACTATAGAGCGCACCTAAATATAAGCCGCACCCACTAAAATTTAAAAGAAATATATATTTTGTCACATGTAAGCCGCACCGGACTATAAGCCGCCGATATCCAGGCTGAGAAATAAGATATTTACATAGATTTTGTACCATAAGTGTTTATTCATACACCTGAACTGATTGTTTCCGAACAGTGCCTGTAACACGGCAGTAAAAGTGCTGATCAAACAAAACAGAAAAGTCATTGATGGTTTTATTCATCTTCCTCCTGTGCACTAAAACCAAGTTGCTTTATTTTTCTTCCTCCTGCGTACTGAAACCACTGAACACCAAACCACTGTCAATTTTCTTCCTGCGCACTGTTAAAACGCAACTGCGCAACTATTAAAGTCGCTTCATTCTCCCGTGCACTGAAACCACAAGTCACTATTCATCTTCCTCCTGAGCATTGAAACTACTGAACACCAAACCACTGTCACTTCATTTGTTTTCCATTATGAGGGGGTGAGGGTGTAAAAATATTACCGTATTTTGCTGTTGTGCGTCTTGGGTTGCATGTGCTAAGAATAAAAACTGGCGCTTTCTTGTTTGTACCGACTACCGCTGCCTGTCTCGTTTTTGCACTTCCTGCTAGAGCGCCCCCCTGAGGGCTGAAGAAAAATTCATAGAAAAGCCGCATCTCTGTATAAGCCGCATGGTTCAAAGCGTGGGAAAAAAGTAGCGGCTTATAGTCCGGAAAATACTGTATAAGATTACTTTGTGTTAGACATAAAAACTGCGGTCTTTTGCAGGTGCGCAACTGCCGTCTGGTGAATCTGCTGGACCTGGCTCTGGAGAAAGACTATGTCAGAGGCAAAGTGGTGGACTTCATGAACAAGCTGATCAACATGGGTGTGGCTGGATTCAGAGTGGACGCCTGCAAACACGTGTGGCCCGGCGACCTACAGGCTATCTACGGCCGTCTGAACAACCTCAACACCAAGTGGTTCGCCGGCGGCTCCAGACCCTTCATCTTTCAGGAGGTACTCACTTCTGTCAGTAACATTAGTTTAGTGTGACTCCAGCTTCACCAAACCTTTTCAAATACTGCAATGTTTGGCAATGACGACACTGCTGTTATTTGCATTTTGGTTAATGTTCAATATCGATGGCTGATAGAGTAGCATTATGTGGGAAATAGTACGAAAATAGTTGAGTATTAACTGAGCCAGTTAATCTGGGCTTTAACCAGAAATGTCAGTCAATAAACAAGTGTAAATGAATGGGTTTGTTCTTCTAGGTCATTGATCTGGGAGTTGAGCCCATCACTGCCGACCAGTACACCCATCTGGGAAGAGTGACTGAGTTCAAATATGGTGCCAAGTTGGGAAATGTCTTCAGAAAGTGGAACGGCGAGAAGCTGTCCTATACCAGGTAAATACCTTGAAAACTACACCATTTTGTAGAAACAAAGCTAACAACCGACATAAAACCACAAATGCATGACCTGCACATTTGTGCTCATATGTGTTCAGGAACTGGGGAGAGGGTTGGGGTTTCATGGCCAATGGCAACGCCCTGGTCTTTGTTGACAACCACGACAACCAGAGAGGCCACGGTGCTGAACGTGCGTCCGTCCTTACCTTCTGGGACGCCAGGCTGTACAAGATGGCTGTGGCCTACATGCTGGCCCACCCTTACGGTGTCACCAGAGTCATGTCTAGCTTCCGATGGGACCGTAACATCGTCAATGGAAAGGTATGTAAAAGGATTTCATATTTTTGTTCCACCTTTATATGATTCATGGATTCATTCATTCATCATTTCCTATTTTCTTTGCATAAAGGATAAAAACGACTGGAATGGCCCCCCCAGCCATGGTGACGGATCCACCAAGCCTGTCCCCATCAACCCTGACCAGACGTGTGGAGACGGATGGGTGTGTGAGCACAGATGGTATCAGATCAAGTGAGTTCTCATTATAACACACGCTGCTGTGACTGGTTGCACTGGGTATTGTGCAGACTTAACACATGTTCAAGCTGAAAATTCCTACAAAAGTTTTAAAAGTGCACACATAAATCATGCATGTGCGTATTTTCTCGCATCTCTTCTTAGGAACATGGTTATTTTCCGTAACGTAGTCAATGGACAGCCTCATTCCAACTGGTGGGACAACCAGAGCAATCAGGTCGCCTTTGGACGTGGCAACCGTGGCTTCATTGTCTTCAACAACGATGACTGGTAAGAAATTTGACTTTTTTGGTTATGATAATTAATAAAACACATTTCTGTACAAAATATCTTGCACATTTTTTGCAATTGACACCAAAATTCTATAATATAATAATTTGATATAATAACATTTAACCCGTGGTGCCTTCAGGAACCTGGATGTAACCCTGAACACCGGCATGCCCGGGGGAACCTACTGCGACGTCATCTCCGGTCAGAAGGAGAACGGCAGGTGCACAGGGAAACAGATCCAGGTCGGAGGAGACGGACGCGCTCATTTCAACATCAGCAACAACGACACGGACCCCTTCGTGGCCATTCACGCCGAGTCCAAGCTGTAAACCCACAATGTTGACATTTAAAATGATTTTCACAGATTTGTAGCTGTAACAACAAAATAAATATCCCGAGTAGCATCTGTGTCTTTGCTTTGCTTCGCCCCCGTCAATTGGGAACAAATGAGTGCAGCCATCTTCATGCACATGTCTCTATTTAGAAATTTTAGTTCGCTTGCAAAAAGTGCAATAAGAATGCGATCCGAACCCAACGAAAAAAATAAAGTCTGCATTCCATTTGGACCGAAGAAGCGGACCAACGGACTTTCCTGGTGTGAATACGCTCTAAATCACACTCATACACATCACTAAACTAAACAAAATGACCAACCCATAAGTTAGAGTGAACTTTTGATTTACTGAACATGTAAATCTATGTAAAAAGGCAATATACATGCTACTTAATCAAACACGTCCCAATTCAGTTTTATACCCTAACTCAAGTATGTGGTGGGCCCACAGCTATAAAACCTGATAGTTGCAGGCCTGAGCGATGCTTATGAGGCCCAAAACGTAATGGACGCTTCACTCTATGAGCAAACCAAAATAACAAAGTGGTACCTGTTCCTGTAGTTCAGTGCACAACAACAGTGCCCAAGTTCACGTGAAGGGGGGAAGGCGTGTCCTAAGATGGCGGCGTCCTCACTAATCTGCTGGTCCAGGCCGAGACTCCAGTGAGCGACTTCCACAACCCAGAGGCTCTCTTCTAACAATCTCGAAGCACTTCACTTTTGACTAATCTTCACAGCCCAGGCCGGAATAATGAAAAGGTGGGCTCTGTAGCAAGCTGAGTGACCTATAGGCTACTGGTCACAGCGACACGTCCAGTTAGCCAGCAAATGCTAAACGTCGCTTGCAAGTACTTCGAAAATACCTCACTGCAGGACAAACTTCGGTCTGAAGGTAGGAAGTCCAAAACGTAGGTGAAACAAGTGTCCTTTGCCGACCATTGATTTTAACGATCTGGGAAACAGCGACGTACATGTTGACTTCAACTGGCGTCTCACGCGGTTAAGCTAGGACACGTCATATCACTTACTTCCGGTCTCGCTCACGTAAAGCTAATACAGCAGTTTACTAGCTTTGTTGTATACAGACTATACAGTACTTCCTTTAGCTCTTGTTTATTATTACTAGTCAAACAGAGCATGCTCAGAACATAACATAATCAAGATTAAAGTCAGTTAAGCCTATTAAATATTTGGTATAACTTTGCATCATTCTAGTGCTGTATAATTAATCGAAATTTCAATTTCGGCTAATGTAATCGTTTTTATTTATTACTTGTTACTGTGCGCTACATTGTTGATCTTATTTATTGGTCTTAATTATTATTTCTGTTCAATTTTTTTAAGCTGTTCATTTATACGTTTGAATAGATTTTTTTTTATTTTAAGGAGAATTCATTGTTTTTTCAATTAATCCGACATATTTCCAAAGACAATGAGTAATCCAGTAAAATAATCGTGATTTTAATAATGACCAAAATAATTGTGATTGTCCATAATTGAGCAGCCCATCATTCTATAAAAGTTTTTCATCCTTGCTGGTGATGATTGGAGTAAATTAATGGTTATTTTAGTCAACAAAGAATAACCTAGTTTAGAGAAGGTATGATTTTAATATGAGTTTTCATGCAGTTTTGGGATGTGACAACATACATACATACATACATACATACAATCCTACATCAAGGAACATGATAACCTATTCTGAACTCACTCCCCAGAGAGAAATGCAGTCACTTTATACCTACATTTGTGTGTGATAATTTATGGCCTGGATCATGTAGGGTTTTAGAGCGTGATCATCTCAGTCCACTCGAACAGTCAGAGTAAAGTCGTTTTTCTTGTGAGGTCAGGCAACACCTTCACTGTCCTTCTGCTCCAAATGTTCTTTCTGCATTGTGCATCTCTGCCCGTCGGGACGCGTCTGTGCCATCACACTGCAGCCACTTCAGTTTCACCTGAGTGCAGAGCTGGCATCCATCACGGAGGCAGCGCAGGGGCCCAGAGCTCCGCCGAGTGTGCCCTCCCTCCTGCCCCCACTTCCTCCCGCTCTGCCCACTTCCTGTCCCGTCTCGTGTCCTTTCACCCTGTCTGCACCTGCCCCGGCCGCCCACCGAGCTCCTGTCATTAGCTGAGGACGCTGACATCGGAGAGCCAGCCACCAGAGGTGAGGAGGCAGAGGCGATACCTGCCCCGGCGCTCGGCTCATGGCAGTTGTCATAGCAACGTGACACATGAAAAAGAGGAAACCTGGGAGATTTTGTAAAGCCTCGAAAACAATTTGAGGATGTGGAACATGGATGACAAACTGGAGTGGTTTCAAGGAGGTTTGGTGAAACTCATTCACATTTACAGATTCAAAGAAAGACCACACAAGGTCAATAACAAAACTGACTACAGAATGTTAAAATCCTGCTAAAACAAGACTAAGTGCCAATTTTTGAATAGTTTTTTGTCATTTGAAAGTGCCTTACAACAAAATATCTTCTGCATCATTTCACAACTCAACTATCAGCCATTGTACAAAAATAGAGGCTAAACAAGCCATTTTATGATGATCACTCTGTCTCTTATTGGTTCGTACTTCTAGTTTCTTTCTCATGACACTAGTTAAAACTCTTGCATGTTGTTTGAGTATATTTATTGCAATTTTACAACTTCAAATCTAAGTCACCACAACACATACTTAATAATGTATATCATCGAATTTGACCGGTCCAGCACTCGCCTGATGCAGGAACCAGTCAGATGAGAAAGTAACATTACTTTTTGATGCTTGACACTTTCTCTGAATGTTGTAGAAAAAGTGTTTCATTTCATTAGGGGATTGGTTTGCTGTATGAATATATGTCTGTAATTATAAACAGAAAGTTGCCCATTCGTGCATAAATTGTTGGGAAGTAAGTGCCTTTTGCCGTTTTCCCTCAGGGGGTCGCCAAACCAGGTCAGGAGGACACAACCCTCCTCATTTTTAGTTTTTTTGTGTGCTCTGTTTATTCTATGTTCGACTAATAAAGGGGGAGTGGTGGCTCTCCCCTCTCCCCTCCCATTCAACAGTACTGTTGATACAGTTTCTGTAACTACTTAACAGAAAACTGGAGCTTATTTTTGGGCATTTAGGACATTTTTAAAGTTGTAAAATCAACAAACATGAATGAATAATGAATGAAATAAAGCATGAAAACATTTTGTGAAGCTGTGAAGCCCTGTCTGCACAAATTACGTTTTCGACCTCATATGAGTTTTATTTTAATTTTGTGAGTGGCCAGAAGTGGAATTGAGTTTGGTATAAGGCAAATTAACTCACAGTGTATACATCATGTCTACTCACATACTCTGTTATAGAATTATGCTGTCACTACCCAAACTAATATGCAAGTCAATAAGAATAATTAAAATAGCAGACACAGCCTTGTTCTTTTTCTGCAAACCTGGCCTTAACCTCCTCGTGGGATGGTCACTAAAGGACTGCTAGAACATGAGAGTCAATGAAAGAAAACCTAGATTTACAAGCTGTCCTACTTTTACACCAATGAAAACCCTGCTATCATGAACATAACATTTTATATAGCCACTATGTAGCTTAAATGTTTCACACTGTACTTATAATGTTAGCCTAATGTGCACAAGAGAAGGTCAGAGCAGCAGAAAACCCTAATGTGGGACTAGCTTCAACATATTGCAGCTGTTAAATTATTGACCCTCTCTCCATCTCGAGGTCCGGCAGCTGTAGGGGCCTGTACCTTCCGATTAGCTGCAGAGATGTCAGCGGAGCAGGCCGGGGTCTTTGGTCCTGTCATCCTCACTGATGCTTTGTGACACAGCTGTCAACAGTGTCCCCATCCTGTTTCATATTTCATACCCTGCACCAAACCTGCCTGTCACGTCGGCCGGCAGAGAGACAGTCGTCAAGTTGAAGCCGAGCGACTGACTTTTTGAATCGCAGCAGCTCGTCTTTCTCACTGCTCCAGAAAGACATTGAGGAAGTGGCTAAAGTTTTTTGTCTTTGTTTTGTCTTGCCTTTGGGCAGTGTCTCTAAAAAACACAAATTATACTCTAAAGGATCACTTTGATGAAATTATTTTTTGCTGGTATAAATAATTTCCTTTAAAAAATCTGTGAAGAAATTGGTACTTGAGTCAAATGCACTGTTTCATCACATGGGGGCAGTGTTGAAGCAAGTTATGTCAAGAAACCCTTTTAGAAAATGAAAGTCAATGAGACTTTTTGCTCTCTGTAACATTCATTTAAGCATTATTTAAAATTCAGGGCATGACTTTGTGGCTAAAATCGTTTCATTTTATCCAAAAATTTCTGCATGTATGTAATGTAATATGATTTTATCGATTAAGCTGTGTAATGTTGGAGCCAGCATCAGTTCTCATCACTGAGACCTGTCTCTTATCATTCAGTGATATACATCAACTATTCCCAAATATTGATCCCAGTGTCTTGACACATTCTTCTTCCATTTTCTGGTCACTGGCCTGTCAGGATTGGAGTTGTCTCACCCTGTCCCTGTCTCTCCACATCTCGGTCTAGTGTCACTTTCACCATGGCAACATGAGCACCTGCAGATACGTCATCGTCACATTCATGGAAAGGTATTTCATATTCACCTGAAAAAGTCAAGAAAAGGGTAAAGAATGCATTGACTAATACCTCATTTTGCAAGACTGTGCAAAGAGATGATTGAACATGACACAAGACATTTCAGTTTGATTTCTTGGTCAGACTTTACATTATTATGTCATGAATATAAAACTACAGGAAGCTTTAGGTTGTGTTATAAGTAAAACAGTCAATCAAAGGTTGGCAAACAAATGAATATTAGCTACATATTAATATTTTGTAAGTGTATACATGCTACTTTACCATGTTTGTGTCAGCTTTAAGTGAGACAAGACAAAATAGATCAAAATATTAGACCAATAAAAGTGTGTTATGAGCTATAACAGGTTTATGGTGCCAAAAGTCATCACCACTATTGGAATATTATTTGTGTTGGGAGCATTATAGTCATGGTCAAATGTAGCAGATGGTCTAGCAGTCTCAATTGCTAGTGATGCTAACAATCAGCAAAGTACTGCTAAACTTTATAAAAGCATTAGTGAAGATCATTTACAGAGAAGTCAAAGTCAAATGAAAATCTTTAAAATATAATTGATCCTATGTAATGCTGTTGTGCAAAAACAACATTAAGCATACATCTGCAAACCTGAAGCAGCATATTGACTCAGAAAAAGTACCTCTGCTAATTTCAGTTTATATAAATGTACATATTTGAATCTGGAGGCTGTCAACAAGATGAAATGAGAAACAACAATAGTCCATCCATCACTTTTTCTTGATTTTACATACATTATGTACTTACATAAAAATACTATTTGGTTGAATTGATTTCAGTGTAAGTTAGTGAGGCTTCTTGGAGCCAATAAGATCCCCTGTTAGCTCCTACTATTTTTACTTAAACGCATAAGTCATTGAATGAATAACAGTGTAACCTGGCTAATAAGTCTGGTTACTATAAAAAGCATGCAATGATAATAATGCATGAGTACAATGGCCAATGTCACACTTACCCTTTCCCGACACCTCTGCTGTCCTTGCAGTGAGCTTATTCATACCCCCCACCAACAGATTTTACAGCGGCACACAGAGCAACATGAAGGTTGGCCTTTTGTGTCTGCATGCATTTCTCTGCTTTAGTCTTTAATGATATCATTTCCTGGCTAAGTCATCTTTTATAGCTGACATCCCACGGGGTGGCCAATATTTAATCTATGCGTGTGTAGGTGTGAGTGCATGCCGTCCGTGCCCCAGGCGTCCCAAACGTAGCGTGTGACAAGCCCTGCTTAGCCCCCAATCTTCCATCCAGACAATAATACCCCAGCTAAAACAGCAGAATGTGAAATGGGCGCACGGCACAACTTTGAAATAATTGAGACAAACTCATTCAGTCGCGGCTCATTTAATATAATGAGCAAAGTGAGCTGTTCAATTTGCATACTGATAAGATGCCTCCATCAGATTACACAGCAGCCTCTCATAGATATTCACTGCAGAGATTACATTTAATCAGAGCATGCATTTACTTTACAAACACACTCTGGAGAAGTGCAAACTCAGGCTTTCAATTAGGCCATTGCTGGGTCTTAATCACCTCAAAGACAAATTGGCCAGTAGGTCAACAGCTGCCTGAGTCTGCTGTCAATACATGCGACTTCCAAAAGTGCAGTAAACACAGCCATAGAGCATCAGAGTAAGGACACTCATGGACAGAGCTGCCCAGTGGTTTGGCTGCCAAAGCTATTTATTATTGTTTCTAGTGATAAATGTTGCATAAGCTTTGAGTTCAGCCTGTATTACTCTAATGTGATTATAGCAAGCTTCATTACATTTTACTACCAGCTCCGCCATAACTAAGATCTGGTCTAAACAAAGCAATAAAGAGAATTACTTGACATCCAAAGAGCATTATGGGTAGCGTAGTGCTAAACACAGAGTACAGAGGAGAAGAAGAAGGAGTGATAAGCAACTGGAACAATCCAAATCCAGCAACTTGAGCACAAACTTAAAGCTGAGCAGGCTCCTGGACTGAATTTGTACTGATGCTAATGCTAACCTGCTTTCTCTGTTTTTAAAAACGTCTCATTTTGACAATATGTATAACTTAAATTTAAATTTTTAAAAAAGTGTCACTGTAAACTTCTATTACCTAGAAGTAAAAGCTTAAAAATCCCTTCTTTTCACAGCAATTTCCAGTCCTGTTGAACCAGTCATAACTATTAACCACTAAAGTGGGGCAGGCTTTATACTTAGTTTCTCTGAATGACTGGCCAGGTCAAAGCAGTAAATGGGAAATAATGCTCTTTTTAATAACTTTTTGTCATCCAGGCAACTTGCTTTGACAATAACTGGGTAAAATGAATTGGCTTAACTTGATTTTTTAGAACTATGGATGTCTCAAGGTGAATTTACTGCATTTTCTCTTTCCTTTATATGTCTAAGCAGTCTCATTATAGCCTCTGGATGTAACCATAATGACAAGATGAGAAATACAATACACCTTTCATCTTTCACAAAAATAAATCGGGTCTATTTGGGCAGCATTTATATTTCATGTGCCCCCTTTCTAACACTGGCTTTGGATCTTATATATGATGACCCCTTTCGGCTGTCACCCTTGTGCGTTTTATTGATCCCTGTTATTGCAGTGGAAGTCCCCGGCTGCTTCTGTTTGCTCCCATCCATTGCCCTTCCCTCGGCAGCTCAGTCCAATTGCACAGGTGCTCATTGTTTGTACTGCTCATTGTCGTGTAGAACGGGGCGGTGCTACTGGCTCGTCTACGTCACGTCATTGTGCGCTGCTGGAGGAACCGGACCGGCGCTGGAGCCCGCGGCCCGGTCCCAAAGCCCGCAGGCCTGTGGAGCAAGACTTTGTGAAAGGGAGCAGATGGTGACATGAATAGTGCAATAGTCTGGTCCACCCCCGCCCTGCTCCTCGCGTGCTGCACATTACCTCAACAAACGCCTCTCATAATTGATGTGCTGGAATGGCCCCATCACTGGCTTCTGCAGACTGGCAGAATCATCAAGGTCATTACTGGCAGTGACACACTAACGAGACCGGAAGGTAGCGACAGGCCACGCTTTCTAGGGGGATTTTTCTGCTTTCAACATGTTTTTAGAGTGTTTTAATCAAAGCAAGTATGTTTTCATTTTGGCTGACTTTCAGTTTTTGTCCTGAACATTGCATTTGGCGGTTAATCAAAGCAGTAAATGGGAGCAGTATCTTATTTATCTCAGACAAATCCATCCAGCAAAATCAACCACTGACAACAAGCGTAACCTACTGAGCTACAAACATTCATACATTTGTTTTTCCGTCAGCTACCATTGTTTAAAATAGTTAAAGCAAAGACAGTAAATTACATTTATTTATTTATTATCTATAATAGGACAAAATACCACAAAAAAATGTATATTGCGTTAGTTTTGATGGGACTGATATACTCATGTTACTGACTAATCTCTTCAAGTTGGGAGTGTAGTTTTTGGCGGTGACTAAACAGCTGATTGCTTTTCCACACCTTTCCTTTTAGAGCATATGGACAGCTATGGTAGCCCTGCAGGGACATACTGTTGTCTATAAGAAACCCAATGAAAATAGGTCTGATGGAGACTTCACTTTATGAAACAAGATTTACTTAGTTTAGAAATCCCCTAAACCTCATCGAAGAACGTGTGCTTAAATAAAAATGTAAATGTGCTTCTCTTCAAAACAGTGCTCGATTTGTCCTCTCTGGGCACCTGTACAAACATGTACAAGTGTTTTGATGTGATTATTCTCTACTAAAAAAAATAAACATTGTATTCAATTTTATTCAAATGTATTCTACATTTTACATTAATATGGCATGATCTTTGATAAATTTTTTTTTTTTTTGGCTACTGGTCATGCCACTTCAGGTCTAGTTTTTTAAAATTTTCCTCATCCTGATGGAGGGCCTAATGACAGGGGATGTTGTCCAGTTCATCCTGTTTGTATATTTACTTTTATTTACATTTCTATTCAGCGCTTTGAGGCAATTGTTGCAGGAGTCATCAGATCTGGCAAAGTGTTGCAATAGCTTCAAATGTAACTACATTTTTAACTTTAACTTTAACATTGTCAAGAAGGGCACACATTCAAGCTGTAAAGAAGGAGGTGGCTGGGGAGAGGGAACAACATACATAAAAAATTGTAAAGCAAAGAGTTAAAAAAAATAGTAGACAGGGACCACAGAAGCCCGTGTAAACAAATATGTCACCTTCACTGATGCCCAGTTCGTTATTTACTTGTTTTGTCGTCCACTCTGCTTTTATTAAAACTTCTAAGGTCACACGTGTTATTCAGGATCCAATTCGAAATCACCTTTGCTCTAGTATCAGCAAAGAATTGTCAGCTCTGCGAGTGATCCAAAAACCCTTTTCCCACCTATTCTCAGTCTAGCACACGTGGCAGGAGGGAAAGCCCATGGAAGAAGCTTAATTATACATGGCAGCCCTGAGCAACACATAGCATTAAACTTGTATGGCTTGGTTTGGACGAATATGTTCAGATCTGTTTTGTGAGCAGGGCAGTGCTGTGTTCTTCGTCTGAATTTATAAAAAGATGAAGTCTAGTGTTTATTAAAATTACCCAAAGAAACCAATCTGGGAAATCAATTCCTATATTTTATACATTACTGGCAACACTTTGATTTAATGTTTACAGAAACAAACAGGGTGGTTTGTATTAACTGCATGTAGATAAGAAAATACATTTAACATTCACAAAGGGGAATGCAGATTTTATGAAATATCCTGTATTGTTCATATATTTGATTATGCATTATTCATATCTGCTGCATTGGTTTACAACAGGATAAACTTAAACCGATGAGAACTGTAGCCAAAGCAAGATATTGAAGTTTTGGAAGTCAAGTATCTAAGAATTATTCTTCATATTCTTCACATCCGAAAATAAAAATCCTTGTGAAAAGTTGACAAGGTTAACACAAGCAAACGTGCACGATTTAGACTGATCAAAAACTATTCAGAAAAGAGGGAGATGACAGGAAAGTAAAAATGTGAACTGAGAGGGCAATTTCAGGATGTTAAGTAATTTACTTTTTTATGCTTTATACTGTTTTATTAATGTCTGTACCATAAATGTATTTCTAAACCTCTTGTTGGACAACCTACAACTGTGCATTGGCCCTGGCTTTAAAAGCTGTAATGTGTAGATCAATAATATTAATAAATAAATGCTAATTATAGTGAATTCATTCTATACTATCCCTCTAGCACACTGAGGACTGCAGTAGCTCTTGACTCCATCTAGTGGCAAAAAGTGATATAAAAGGCCAACCAGAAGCACTTCTTGTGTTGAAATCTCAGTAGATGAACACAAAAAATCAGATGTCACTGTACAATGTTTATTGAAATGCCAGTTAGGTTGTATTGTGGCTGCAGAACGGTACACAAGTGTTTGTGGTTATTGGAATATGCTGAAAATTGTATAACCACACGTCTATCAGTCAGTATCCCATAGTGTAGTTCATTGTAATATATTGATAACTTCCCATTGACAATGCAACACTTCCAAACAATACCCCAACTATGAACTGGAGTCATGAAAACCCCAGAAGAGATGTCACAGTTCAAGGAATATTCATGGGAAATGTGGGTTTAAATCTGCACGGAGGAAAACAACAACAGCTGAGTTTCTTCTCCAAGGTGAAACACAAGTGTTATTTTATTTATGCCCTCGCCATCCTCCTCCTCGCTGTGTTTGGTGTCCTCTCCCCGGGGATCCAGCAGCTGTGGCCCAGAAGGATGACGCATGCACCCAGGATGAAGGGCTGGGACGCTGGGGAGATATGTACTCAGTGGTCACCCAGCGGCACCCAAAACATGCAACACTTCTCCTCCGTCACACCCAGGTGCACTTTGGCCAGGCAGACCATGACCTTTAGAAGCTGTTAGAGCAGGATTTCTCTTGGAGTGGGTATCTGTGTCGTGAAAGGTCTTAAGGTCTCTATAACATCTACCATGAGCTGAGAAGGAAAGGATTGAATATGTATTTCTGTATATGTTTGTGGAAAAGAACACTAAGACAAAGCCTGCAGGATGCCTTTAGTATTTATACTTTGCAACAGAAAGTTATATCTCTAACTTTTCACCATTTGGTATTAGCTTGGAAGTCTCCAATGATGTTAAGGCAACACAGTGTTCCATTAATGTTGGGAAGAAATCATTTTTTGTTGTCAAAAGTCTGATTAAAACTGGTTGTCCAAACAAATGACTACTGCTATAACTCACATTTAATGCCATTATGTGCTCCTTGATAATAGCTGCACAATAGCTCTTGACTCCATCTAGTGGCACAAAGTGATATAACAGATTGTCCAGGACAGCACTTTCTGCTAAACTTTGTGATCAGATAAAACTTAACTAACCAAACAGTGCAGGTGTGAAAGCCTCCTAAAGAAATAATTCATTTTCACAAACTTTCTGAACTAACTGGAGTTAAATTGCCACTCGACTGATAAGTTTTCTCAAACCTTCAGACATTCACAGAAGCTAAATATCAATTCAACATCATTATTGAAGATATACAGTAGTATGTGTTGCTAATGTGACAGCTGCTTTCTTTCTGGAAGCGTCTGCTCTTTCTGCCACAGATTGATTTGTTGAGAGGAAGACTGACACGTCCGCGACAGCTGCCCGGCAAACTGGACCCGTTAGGTCAATGCACCCTGACAGCTCGCTGACACCCCAATTTCCTGATGAGCCGCCTGCCGCGACACTTCTTTTAAGGCAGGCTTAAGACATCTCCTCCCCGTCCCGAGCCATTCCCTCTGCTTAATTTCTTTCCATCACTTGTCATCTGATTATGCGGTTGCTCACTTTGTTGTGTCAGCAGACGGGATGGGGTTAATGACTGGGGGCTGAGAGTGCTTCACTGCACCCCCGCCTTTCAGGACATGAAGCTTCCAGAGTGTAATGGATTAGAAGATGCACCATACATGAGTGACTGCCACATGTATGTATATATACATCAGTAAGTGCCAAGTTAAAACACATGTGCACTTACTCCAGAATGTTTATGTTGAACATATGCTTCTCCATTTACTCTAAGTATGTTGACAAAAGTGAGGTTTTTCCTTGAAAAATGTCACATGAAAATATGAAGGGGAAAGTATGTTTTTCCTGAAAGATATATAAACCATCTCTAATAAGAAATAAAGCATAAAGAAATTGTAGCCATACCACTATGACATTATGACAAAAATGACTGTAACTGACTGTATTTGTTAAGGTACGCCTCTCTTCTTCCCAATATTATTATCACTGAGAGAAGCCTGGTGAGAAAGTAGGAGCGTGAAAAAACAATCATTGAAAATGAAGGAAAAATAGCGTCTAAGAAGGTGCTGAGAGTCATTAGTCACAATGATACTTTTTAATGGTAGCAGATCTCGATCTTTGAAGTTAAAGCCAAATTGCAGTGAAGATGTGAAGTTGTATTTGTGCCTTGAGATACTGAGTACTTCGCCCATAGGAAGACACAATGGAACATACTCCCACTGGTTCAGAGAATATATTAACACCAGACACACCTGACAATAGTAACTCCATGGCCCCAGTTGTACACACACAAAAAACCCCCAGAAATATCTACTTTATCAGACCTGATTTAATGAGTCAGCAGGTGTTTTTCCAGCGCCACGTTTGGGCCAGATTCTAAACATTTTACCTTGAAAATGCTAACACTGGGGCCTTCCTTGTCTGGGAGGAACTGAATTCATTTGTGCTGTATAATGAGAGTCAGTATGGGGTCCATATGGTTACCGCAGGGTTGGGTAGAGCAGAGATAGGCAGACAGGAAGGGGGTAATGCACGTTTTAATGAGATGTGAGTCTCTATGGCTCACCTGCACTCCAGCAATCTGTGAGGATTGCTCACTGGAGTCAAGAGGTATGAGACCTGAGGAAAGTGCAGCAAAAAGCCCAAGAGTGTCTAATATGCGTCACTGACTCCATCCGTGCTTATATTGAATGAATTAAAGGTAGAGTTTTGTTAGATTCTTGATTAGCTGCACTGCTGGACCGCACCTCTGTTTACAATGAGTAACAGTAAAAGCTAATCAGGTGTAGCTTGTTATTCCATTTAGCATGTGTTTGATGTCTCTCTGTAGGTTACTGGACCTGGCCCTGAGTGAATACTGACTCAAAGGTGTCTGTGTAATTTCTGTTCTGTGTTGCTTAACAATGTCTATGCAGTGACAGAGACTCTACAATAATTAGTCACATTTATAATATTTCCCAGAACAAATAATTCTAACGATTTAACTCTGACCTGCTTTACACTCCTGAGGTTAAGTTCTGTCAACACCCGCGTCACCTGTCGACCTGCATAATCGCAGCGCAGACTGGAAATGAATGTGTTCTGTAAATAATAATGGAGTCATTGTGATCCAATCAAAGCATACATTTCACACAATCAGTGGAGACAAGCCCACACATCCCAGCACTGCATCTGTAATTGTATCGACTCGGGCATTATAATGGTGGAAATATCAAAGCGCAATACAGTTAACATTTTATTACCATTCAGCTCACCTCTAGCATTTCATATTGTATCGTACTGAGCAAAATTAGTGCGGTCTGGCTGGGCACTAGACACACAAGGTCAAAGCCTGACAAACACAATGCTATTCAGAGTCGACTGATCTCAACAAGACCACACGAGGACCACCGGGGGCCTATTAGGAGCCACAGATTGTCGAGCTATGTCATGCATTCTCTCTATTTATGCCTCTCAGTTGTCTTTTAAATAATGCATCTCACTTTAAGCAGAGTCCTGCGTTTTGAAAAGGCGGCACCTGGCACGCTTTGGTATTCTGCAGGTTGCTGCCTCTCGGGGCACAGGTTTTTCCAAGGCTTTGTGACGGGGCTTTGGTCCAGAGATGTGAGCAAGGAATATGACTGAACCGAGAGCTGCTGCATGACAATGATGTTAGTCAGATGAATGGTTTGTGCTGTGTTGTAGCTGGGACTCGCAGCTCATATTGAAATAAAAGGAGTGAGATAAACACGGAAGAATGCAAACAAGGCAGTGGAGCTGTAATGATTCAGTGAGGATCTCTGTCACCATTCAACAGTGAGACTGGATTTGAATTATAAAGATCTTTTTCTGAATACGAAATGTCTACTGGTACTTAGTAATAAATAATAACTATTACTTCTGCTGTTTTTAAAGCATACATTAGCATTAGCACACTGAGATTAGTTTTAGAAATAAATAATAGTTGAAAGTTGAAGAAAATTTTGATTTTAAATAACTTTATTAATCTCAATGTGCAAGCCTTTGTCATATCTCTAGAGGTTTGGAGATAAGAAGTATAAAAATATCCCTGTGGCGGGGCTCTAGTCAAATCCAGGCAAAGTTGGATATGAGTGTTCAGGTGGTATTTATTGTGCCAGTGTCCAAAGTGGAAAAACAGCCAAAAAGTGCAAAAATATTTAGAGTGAATGAAGAGGTTATCAAAATGTATTTACAAATGTACACACACACAAAAAAGAAAGATAGGTCGAATAAGGAGTTCAACAAAAACTCAAACACAGAGCTCAGAGTGCTCCCAGCCAACGTTACCTGCACTGTAACTGGCTCAAGACTGAATACAGGGCTGAAATGGCTCTTCTAAATTCCCCTCTGGCCCCTCCCATTGGGCTTCAGTATTGCACAGAATATAAATCAATAACTAAACAATTAGTTACCACATAAACACGCCTAGGGGTCTAATATTCAACCAAACATAAATAATAAATTAAGAAATAATAATCACTGAAAATGACATTATAGTGTTTTCTGATCAGGTGACCTAATGCACCTCACGCGAACAGCGTCCATTTAAACCACCCGGAAGTTATGGCTCTGTTTGGATGAGACGCGCAACATCAGGAAACAGGACAAACAGGTAAGTGCTCGCATCTGTGACTGGAACAAGCTAACGCTCTCAAGTGTGCACCCTTGGGAGCATAAAAGCGGCAGGAAAAGGGGAAAAGGCGTTGGTCGTGTGTCGGGTGCGTTTGAATGAAACAGCGGGTATTAGTGAGAAGGTCTGCGTGTGTGTGTGTGCGCGCGCGGGGCCGGCGCGAGTGGGCGGGGAAATTACGCATTAAGATAAAGACAGACGGGTCAATGACTGATGACAAAGAATTGTTACTTTCATAAAATAACAACAAATATCAGAGTTATTGGTGTAGATTCATGTTTTTTGTTACACACATCATTTACACTGCTATTCCTCCCAATAAACACAGCCTAAAACACAATCCAGATCAGTGTAAACCGTCCAACAGTGCCATGTTGAGTTAAACTAAAGGAACTAAATTTAAGTTAAATGAGCACTATTCAGGCCAACAGAGCTGGCAAATACTCTGTTTTTAGTAAAAACATGAAAGTTTAGGATAATTACTCTTGCACTTTACAGTTTCCCCAGTGTTTGTGTGTATCTTGACAGTGGTTTTTTTCAGTGTGGTGTGCACTGCTGCTAATGAGGCCTCTCAAAGGCCTATTAGAGAGCGCGCTGGTCACTCTGATCTGGGCGGTTAGCACACTTCTCCCATTAGACCCTTGATTCTGACCCAGTTTGTAGGAAAAGCTTAATGAGCTGAATTCAGTTGGGTTTATTCCCTCATTAGTGTTGACCGATGTAAAAATGTTTAGTGCTAAAAGACCTAAAGACAAGCTGAAAGTTTAATGTGCTTAAAGTGCTGAAAATTTGTCAAGACAATTCATGTGATTAATTCATTTAAAAATTCCAGTGTCATTGATGTCATTGTTGTTACAGATTCAGGGCCTTTGTCACAAAAAAACATTACAGTAGATCTGCAAAGAAAGCACTCAGTTACAGTGCTAATCCTTTAATTAGTATAATTAATAGTAATAATTATTATTAATTTGTTGGATGTCATCATTTGCGTGCATATACCTGTATGTAAAAGTGCCCAGAGATAGTCAGATACCACAGAAAAGCCATTGTCTGTCGTCATGGAGATTCATCCCTCAACTTTCACTATAACCAGTTTGCCACTCTGCAGCTAAAGTAAGAAAAAAACCTGGTAATCTTTTAATAGTGTGTGATAAACGTGAATTTGAATGCTGCCATATTTGATATTACTACGCTGTCATTGTCTGTAATCTGCTGCTTCTGTTTGAGACTGATGCAAATGGTAGAGATTTATTAATTAAACTTACAATAAATGTGAAGAATGTAAAAATCAAAAGGAAATTTCCACATTTATCCCTGAGGGGGATTCCCATGGCAGTGTGATGAGTGCTCTTCAAAGGCATGTCTTTTTACTGAACACAAGGCCACACAGTGAGTGGGTCTGGCACTGCCTTCAAACAGCTCTCATAAAGAGGTGGACAATTCAGTGTTTTTTAAATGATTCCATTGCACATGAAAAGTGCATTCGCAGTAGGGTGATAAACTCTCAGGCCGACACAATCATGTGGAGACTCTTGGACACAATCACTTCCTGCATGTTAATGTTTCAGGCTCAGTTTATTTGGCTGTGGTTGGCTTTAAAGTGGAAATCTTAGAATAAATCTGAGAAATCCAACCAAGACTATGTCCATTTTAAAAACTTTGTAGAATGAAACCATCTCAGTCCACATTGTTTGGTAAACAATAGCCAGCAATAAACATTCATCTCAGACAATCCCTGCTCAGCTGTCAAAGTTTACATTTCCCATATAGTTCATCTGTAATAATCTGCTTTATTTAATGCCACGTGTCACTTCAGGTCTTATGTGTGAAGCTTTTATTTTAAAAGATATCAGTACAGTCTAAAAAGATACTTCTGGTGCATTCATGTGGTTCTTAGAGGCCATAAAAACAAGCTGAAAAATGCCTGCACAAGTTGAAACAGCTCAGAAACTTGTGTTTGGTATCAGCTGCTTGCTAAAATAAAAATTGTGTTACAACTTTGTTAATATTTTGCACTTGTAGAGTTACTTAGACTAGATCTAGACCTAGACTTAACATTTACTTGTACATTAACATTACATTTTAGGAAAAAAACTGGTTGTAAGGATACAACGGTTAGCTCCAGTGCAACAGATGATTGGTTTGATGTATCTGCATCTGGTCCTGTTATTCCGGTTTTAGTACATTTAGACATAATTGATCTGTGTGACATTTCAAACGACCTGGTCCAAACTACAGTCTTGAACGACTTAGACCAGAGCCAGAATCCATTTTAGTTGCTTGCTTGTGTGATACGAACTCTGTAAAGTATCCAAATATTAAGGCATTGAGTAAACAAACTCCAATATTTACAAAGGTCAGAAGGACAATATCAGATACCCTTGTTTGGATGGACTCCTGATGACACCATGCCTCCACAACAACTATGAACCTAACCCTCAGATGTACAGACAAAAGAGCGACCCATATTCTGGACAGAGAAAGACATTGATTTGGCTTTAATAACAGAGGCTCAAACAGAAAGTTTTGAGAACTGAGCATTTTATAGATAAATGCAATGTGTACAGACTCTGAGGAGATTATGTGTCTCAGGCAGAAAAGCCATTGAAAAACCTCCTCAGGACAAAACGCAAACACCAATAATAGAGGTATTAAGATTTTTAATCAAGGACTTATTTAAGATGGCGATCGGTGATGACAAAGCAGCACACTGGATGATTAAGTGCCGGACGATGACAATTGTGCATCCTTTGGGTCCCCAGACTCACCGCTGTTATTCCAGGGATGTAGCGCCTCTGATTTTCACTTCTGTCAGATGAATGTTTAGCATATTCAACAGCCCAGGATCGATATGTTGTCCGCGACCAGCGTCTCTAGCACCCCACAATTAATTCACCGATGTCGACCTCTGGCTTGAGTTTTAGTGAAGCGAACGTCACGCGCCTGCTGATGGGACAGAAGGGGACGTAAAGCAGATGACCCGCTGCAGTACTTCTCATCAAAGCTCACAATCAAAGATCAGACAGGGCACCAACAGCACGGATCTCTCACTCTGACCTTAAAGTAAGACGGTAAACGGTGAGTAGGTTGGGACAAAGGTCAACTGAAATTGATCGGTACATGGTGAGTCACTGCAATGTTTCCTTATATCTGATAAGCTGCAAGGGGTTTAAGTGACAGTTGGCAGTCAATGCTGAGAAAAAAGATGTATTCACAGACCTATTGACATTAAGAGAGAGTAAAACTATTGGAGAAGGGGCAGGAGTGGTATGTTCGACTCTAAATATCGAATTTAAAAGGAGGAACTACAGATGAGTATAAAAGTTACACTGCCCCGGACACGTTTGGACGGACAAATAACAACCAGCGACTGCAAAAAAGACTTTACCATTTTAGATAAACAGTTATGATATGGAAATCATGGAAATGGCAATGAAGGAAAGGAAAATTCCAGACACATTTGTAAAGAAAATGCTATAGAGGGATTTTTCTATGGCATAAGGTCTGCCTTGACCCAGACGGCCGACATGTTGCACTAATATTTTATCCAAACCCCCATTTGTAAATTATAAAAGGAGTCTGATTACAAATATCATTGTGAATAAATGGGATACATTAGTGCCAAGTTGGAAATGATCTATACCTGGTTTCGGCAAATGCATAACCACAACAGTAAAAGAGAAGCCGGGTTCAATCTTCTCTTTATGAAAGTGGGGCTTTCCCACATGTTCATGAGACTTACTGGTGTTTTATTTACACCCACATCCCAGACATTTTAATAAATACTGGGGTATTGTGGAACCTAAAATAGCAGTACAATAAAGTGAGGCGAACACAGACGCTTTGTCCCTAAACGTCACACTTCTTCAACAAAATGACTCCTTCAGTATCACTGTAAATACCTCTGTAGGTGCAGTATTGGTGTGTGTTTCTTATTACTATTACACAACTGTATCTTCTAAACAGTTTTGTCAATTTTTATCCACTTGAGTTTGATGTTGTGATTAAAAAAGGCAGCAGCATGCTTACTCCATAAGGCCTTTCTTCTGTTTATTTGTTGTGCCTTTTTCAGCTTAGCACCAAGACCTTTATGTCCTCTTTCCTTAAAACTGCATTTTTCACCTTCATATTATCTTCTTTGCTAATAATCCAATGCTCTGCTCTTTTTGTAGTTTTGCTCACTGTAAAAGGACACACAAACCTTTGTTCCATGCCTTGAAAAACTCTCATGTTGAGTAACTGTAATACGAGCTTTCTTTGTCACTGATATTGAGAATTTTTGGAATATTTATGAATTATGCAAAAATGATGTGGACAAATAAACAAGTTGTGGTCTTGGCTGGTCTTAAGGCCTGGATACACATACATGGATATTTTTATAAATCATTACCATAAACTATTTCATAACATTTTTTTCAGTTTTATTGTCTCCGTTTGGACTATATTTACCACCTCATCGTCTGGCCATGCAAATTAATCACTTATTTTTTGACAAACAGATCGATGTTGTGCTGCAAAGGCAAAACAAACTAAAAAATATGCTTTAGCTAGACACAATGTTCTTCTGTGGTTTGCTGCTTGTGGTTCTGCAGAATTTGTTTGAGCATTTGACTGAGACGAGAACCGATATATATGATGTCTAATCCAACATGAAACGTGAACCATGACGCGCAAAATAATATCCTAAGATGGCGGCTCTCACAGAAGTTATGTAGATCTGCATCAAGGTGCAGACAAATTTTCTCCAATTTTATCGCATTTACATCGTCTCTTCTGCTCTCGGATTCAAGTCAAGTTATTACCAAAGCTCACCTTCAGAGATCATTACTTACACATGTATACTGTCACAAAAATGCAGGCAAATCAATTAAAAAATGATTTTCAGTATCATGGGACAGTGCTGGCTCTTTTTGGTAAAACCAGTGAGCATAAAACCCCAAGAAAGTCGTCCAAACCTTTAGTCCAAGCCCATATAGAGTGTTAGAGCTCAGTTGCGGTCTCTGGAGATGTGGGTGCTGGTTATCTGGAGCCACAGATGACACAGATAGAGAGAACTAGGCAGATTAGATGGGAGCGGTATATATTTTGGTGCTGTGCGTTCGAGTGAGGCAGATGATGGATGGACTAATACCTCGGCGCGTCTTCCTGCTCTCCTGGCTGTGGCTTTATTGAGGTCTTTAGATTCACTTATCTGCAGGCCCTCGGGTTATCTCTCTGCAGCGCTTCAATGACGAGTGCCACCGCACAGACGACCCGCCGGAGCAGCTCCTCTCTTTTCCAACCAAAGCCGTGCACATTCGATATTTGCCTCACTTATACATCCAAGGCTTGTATTTTGTTCAACTGAAATCTTTACAAGAGGATAGAGTGGATCGTATAATTCATAATAAGCTGTAATCTGTCTGGGTCCAATTCTGTTTTGTTTTGCTCATGCCATATGACTTGCACTGTTTATATTCTTATCAAATTCAGCGTCCAAATAAGCAGCAATACCTTCGCATGGGTTTGAACATCTGTGTTTGACGACCGCAAACACTGAGCCTGTTGTCCTTGCGCCTCGCTGCCAGCTCAAACACACACACACACACTGGAAACTGAGGTGGCAATTCAGCTGTGTTTGATCGCTGTTTATCCTTTTGACCAAGCTGTATTTGAACAAACAGTGTAATCTGGCTGACTGGCATCGGTAAGGGGTGACCTGACGCAATTACTCACGGCTTTCCAGATGTATCTCAGCTACAATAGGTGTGCAAATGTGAGGCGACGTCACGCACGGATTTGTATTTACAAGGCTTTTTTGTTTTAGTTTGGGGACATAGTTTTCCCAAGATCAGTCTCAATACCCGTGCACTTTTACATGTGTGTTTATCTCAGTGTGTAAGGAGTTATTTGATGTCAAGGGAGCTTCACAGAAGTGGTAAAATCTCCCTTGGGGTTTCCTTAGTGTGAGCTGCAACACTAATCTCCATATGAGGCTGGATGCTTTCACTAGTCATGACTTAAAGGAGGATTTACAACATGGGCTGCTGATGATAATTTGTAATTATCATTGTCTGTCTGTGTAAGTCTCTTAGTGTCCATTGTGCCCTAAGGCCCCAAACTGCTGGGTGAACCCTAGGAGATGAATGAAATGTCATAAATACCAAAACAAAACAGTACACTGCCTTAGTACTTTCAGATAAATACTTGGTTCGAGACTCGTCGAACCACGTGCCAGTGACTCAATCAAAAGGTTATTTTATATACCATCATGTTGTTAATGAAGTAATGGCAAAAAAAACAAGCCTAAAACTCTCTCAGAGCTGCTCATACTGCCACAGCATTGGTGTGTGCTGTGTTTTTGCTCAAAATCACATGTCTTTGGGTTGGACAAGATAGATTTCAGGGCTGCTTTCTTTGAGGCCTCCCCGTGTCACTGTTGGTTCTCTTCCTCCCACCGCCCAAAGACATGCACGTATAACTCAATTGGCAACTCTAAAGTATCCCTCGTGAATGGTTGTCTGTCAGTGTTTGTCAGCCCTGTGACTAACTGGCCACTGTCCAGGGTGTACCCCGCCTAAGGCCCAAAGCTGCTGGGATAGGCTCCAGCCACCCAGAATGAGTAAAATAAATACACTCATCGCCTTAAATCAGACAGTTTCGAAACTGTAGAACACAGATACAGTATGTAGAATCTACAGAACCTAAAATAAGCATAAAATACGTTTGCAAAATTAGCGGTAAATCACCAGTTAATGATGAAATGGTTTCTAAATTATCATTTTTACAGTTAGTTTTGTTTGCATTTAAAAACAGTGAAATATTGGCTTTACGTCATCCCTTTCTTAAACTTATTTATTATGAACTTAGTCACAATTTATAATGAATATGTGTTCAGCAGTCTTTTGCACACTTCTCTGTTTTTCTACTTTGTTTTTAATGTGTTTGTTTGGGCTGTCAGTGATTCAGATCAAGAAGTTCAAGATTTTTCTTTGCTCTTTTGTGAGACTGTGTAGATTATAAACTTTTTTATTGAGGAGTATAGCACTTGCAGCAGAGTCGCTTCCAGTCGCAGGCTTCTCCTTTTATTAAAGACATGACCTGCTTAGACCTGGTCATGATTCAAGACATCAGAAATGAGGCAAAAGAGGCTGTTACAGAAAAAAAAAACAGCGCTAGGTTCAGGTCCCGGTGTAAATAGGTGTCTGGTTTCAGATTCAAACCACAGTAAACCATTTGTGAATCCCCATTCTTCATCTACGGTGCAGCTAGTCCATCACTTATGCGTCCAAGGGGTGTAATAGTGATGTTTTTGTTGTCCTATCTGACAAAGAGGGCAAAAATCAGATCAACAACATGTCAGTATAAAAGTAAGAATTCAACTATATCGGGGCCTTTTTACCTTCAAACTTAAATTTATATAAGCATCCATGTCTAGAAGTTGCAGCTGAAGTTAGTGAGAGTTAAAAAGAGTGACAGCGTGCAGGAAGAAGACACATGATGTCACCGCTGGCTTCAGATGTCCCCGCTCCTCTGCCTCAAATAAGGACTTGTTTCAAGGGACGCCCCAGGGCTACGGCGCCTCACACAACTCCAAGAAAATACCCTTGACCGCCTCAAGAGCACTTCCTCTTCAAAGTCCAGGTGCAGTCCAACAAAGAACAATTATAGCTGACTGGACGAGCCACGAATAATGTCAAATATTTATGCAGGGCTTTCATGGGTGTGCGCTGAGGGATGTGACGTTAAATCTCACGAGGAAGCAGCCTTCTTCTGCCGCAGACACAGACTGACAGCAGACGAACCTATGAGCTAGACTTTGTAGGTTTCTGACGCTGAAGAGTTCCTAAACAGACATAACTTTTAAGACACGACACAATGTTTTATAGTCTCCACGTTTGTTTAATGCAGACCAGAAGCATAATCCGTAAGTGACTAGAGATTAGTGAAATGTGAGATACACTTGTATAGTTAAAAATGACAATGGGCCGGGCCTCAATTTTCATCTCAAAGTAAACAAGGGTCTAACTTCATCTCCACTATTAGCAGACCCTGTGGAGTACATTTTACTGTACGTTTGGCTGGGAATGGGCTGAATATGTCTGTCTTTACCTCTAGAATCAAATCTTATACATCTATTTTCTATCAGTTCTGTTGGTCTTAGACAAACCAACACAAGAGGAAAAACAATAGCATGCCTCACTGGTGTGTAGGGTGAAATATATCCACTGATGCCCTGCTGTATGTGTGTGCAGAGGAGTAGGAGGTGACGGAGTTGTTCACAGCCTTATAATTCAACGTTAAAAATCCATTTGGTTGTGAATGTTCCACAACTCTCGCGGAAGACAATGCCTGTTTGTGTTGGACAAGTTCAAAGCATTTGTCTAGAAGTGCGAGAGGAAAAGTGCTGGCTCAGCGCTGTCATGTTTTGTGAGGATTAAGCTCTCTAAGAAGAGCCTTTTAAAAAAGCATGTGCCAACTTCCATTCATTTCCTGAATCCACTCTGGTGTTGCAGCCGTCGTGACAGCCACTGAACAAGAGAGAAACAATCAGCTTAAACTCTGGCAACAGCACAACCTTATTTCACTATAATATATGTAATTTATTTAATACAAAGGTGCTAGACAAAACAATCATTTCTTGTGGATGTTTTGAAATGAGACACTGACATCCGAGTAATTAATGTGTGGCACAGCTCCCTTAAAGCTTCTTTAAAAGCAAATCCCCAGTCTCTGAGTTTCAACCTTAAATTTATCTTGAGTTGAAGGACAATGGCAGATAAAACATTACCCATCTGTTGTGCGTCCACTCTGTCTCGGTGCTTCCTCCCCTGGTGCGGCCGAGGCAACCTGCGCATTACAAGTAGAAGGCTGATGATTACATTGTTGGACTGAGAGCGATGCTCATGGTGCTGTAATCCCAGCAGTAATCAATATCTCTGGCCGCTTCCCAGTCCCGTCCCTTCCACTGCATGTAAAATATCCCCGAGCAACATTTAGTCCACACTTTAATTATTCTCTCAAAGTCATCAGCGGCTGGAACCAATACTGCTCTCCTGCCTACTACAAATGAATCACGGTTTTTGTTTAGGGTCGCTTTACGGCACCGGGGACTGGGACGGTGAATGATGGCCGCAGTGGAACGCTTACTTCAGCTGGAAACGCTTAGGAGACTTTGGAAAGAAAACAGGCTTCAGAAATAAGCTGAATGTTGTATATTTGCTAAGTTTTACTGACATTTGTTTGCGGACAAATTAAGTTAACCTTTTTTGCAGCATATGCTTTGTATTTAGAGGGGGAGGATATATTTGCATAAATCTAATATTATACTGCCAATTCTATTTTCATGTCATTCTTTTCTTCAGTTTGATTATTTATTAGACCTTTATAATCCTCTGTAGACTGATGGGGCTGTTCTGTGATGCAGGGCAGGCCATGGAGCAGTTATAATATCCTGCAGTCTGTAAATATCAGATAACCAGACATTTGTCAATAAAGTTGTCAATCATTTGTTAAAAAAGGAGACTTAAGACTGGAAACTTTAAAGTGATGTCTGGATTTTGTTTCTGTCACTAAAATAAGTAACCGTACACTCTCAGTGGACTTCCTTTTTGTTTTCTAAGCTGCTACTGCCCTGATCCTTATCTAACAGAGGTAATAGTCTATCCACAACTACACAACTCTTTTGTTTTCTTTGGTCCACTTATAATAATAATAATAATAAAAGATGTTGAGTAGCGTTTTTATTCTGGACAACTTCATGCATAACATTTTGGCCCAAAACAAGAACATCAGTTTTTACAATAGTGACAGATACTTTTTATTAAAGGCTGGATATCAATTGACAAAACAAAGTCTCTGTCACATGTATTCTCTGTGTGTCCTGATACAATCATAATGAGCACATATAATTATCATGCAGGATGTAATAGACCCGTTTGGTGACACTGGGCTGGTATAATTACTGACGCAGTAAGAATTACTTTGGCCACAAACCCAAGACTATGACTGCAAACCTAACTCTTCTACAGTTTTCATATATTAATTCAAAATGTTTTTCTTCATATGCTAGAGGCAGACTGGGCTGGTGATGGAGTCAGACTGGACTTTAATATTGCATATTGTACGTATGTTTTGCATTGTATTGTTTTTGATTCCTGCTGCTGCTGTAAAATGAAGCATTGAGGCTGTTTGAGAGAGTACGATACTTGGTTAACTTTAGGCAATAAGTTATAGAGCAATGTAGATCTCAGTGTTGTTGTAATAAAAATAGTGAGGAAGTAAAAGGATCTGCAGTTGGTTGCAGTAGTCACTGCCTGACAGATACTGAATCTGAATGCACCTCACATTATTGTCATAGGCGTTATCTTTCAGTCCAAATGGTGTCCATAAAAGCCACATTTTACCGTAATCGTAGTGAACAAAAGCACGCCTGGCTGGAGTTAGGCATTGTCTTCTGAATCCCACTCTGTGCTGTGTAACTCGGGAATCAAAGTGAGAGTGACTGCACACTGAGCTCTAAAACTGGCTCTTTGGACACATCTGGTGGTCTTCTGAAAACAGCAGAACAGAAAACTGTTGCACAAGGCCATTGCAGCCTCATGTAGAGACGTGTAGTCACTAAACAAAACACACAAAATGGACTGAGCCGCACTAGTTTCAAAAAGCAGACCAAATGAGTCGGTGAGAGGACTAACATCATTCAGTTTCAGCTGAATGGTCCAACGTTTTTAACACTAAACCCAAAATACAGTTAACACACCTATTTATTTCAATTTTGGTGACACAGTCTGGCTATTCAAGAGCACACTGTGGACTGAGGAACAGTAATGGCCTCTATTTAAACTGGCAATGGCTCTGTGCAGCACAGAAACTATAACTAGTGCTGGTTCTAACAGCCAATGAAGAAGTAGTAAACCTTGGAGAGTGGTGAGAGCACAGTTAGTATCTAAAGAATGATCACTCTCAGGTTCTCCGATTATTCAGAGTTGTGGCAGGTGAGTCACACACTTCCATCACTACATGGTGTTAATGAGAGCTGACTAATCTGTCTTTAAAATGTTACAATGGAACATCATCTACAGGAGGAATCAGAAAAATGAGAACAATACTTCAAATAGAAAACAATAAAAGCAGAATTGTGCCAGTTTTTAATGATGCATTTTGAGTGTTCAGTGGGAGACATCTTTTTGAACCAACACGTTTATTTCCACATGAGATTTCTTGTCAGCCATCGACCCCATGTTACACTATTCTTCAACTCTATAGTGAACCGTGAGTCACTACTTTCAATAGACTTTGACACCGGTGACTCACTGGAGCACGTCAATAGACTCTTAGTCTTTTATGGTTCCTTATGTTTTCTCAGCTTAAAGCCATATTTTAAAGGCTACAGTTCCTAACCATACGTCCACCTCACTCTAGATTAGCCTGTTATATATTTTAGGTCCTGATGAGTTCTGAGGTTCTTTTTTAAGCTCCAAACTTTGAAAGTGATGATGGAGGAGTCGGAGGCTAAAATTAGACGAGTGCCTCTTGCATATTTAATCTGTGCTCGTCGTGTAAAAGTGAGTTAGTGAGAGGTCAGCGGTCCAGCACGGAGGAGACTCATGTCCCACTGCTGTCACCTGCAAATGTCAGATGTGCTTTGTGTTGACTACTGTAGTTTGACTGCATGCCAAGAGGTTATTTCCACAACATTTATAAACTGACCAGGGTCAACTAAGACATTTTACTGATAATTAAATCCAGGTTTTTAATCTAGTATATCTAATGACATCAATGTACTTAACAAATTTCCTTAAACTACACAAACATTTCACTTTAAAACAATAACTTCAGTATAATGTTCATGTTTCCTTGACAAGAGAAAAATGGCACACCCGGCTCACCAGATATTTAACTCTGGGTACCCTGCCTTGCAATCTCCTGCAAAAAAAACCCAAACCATCCTTTATTTCACAAATGCACAAACAGAAATACATTTTAAATTGACCCACAGCGCTATAGGATGTAGAATAAATTGTGTGCTTGTTCTTTAATGTTTTGCAGCTTTACCCGTTACTATATCTTGTGAGTACTAGCTTTGTTTTGGCCTAATATCATATGCTTTGTATCTTTTGATTGTTAAAATAAGCTAAATGTCTTATGATGGTAGTGTAAGTGGCTATTTCTTATGTAAATTGTGACATTTAGCCACAAGGGCATGGCACAATAGGCTTAAACCTGCAGTATGCTACTTTTTTAATCCCATATTTAGCATATTGTATAAAAGCGATCTATAGGCTTTATTTTCAAGGATTTTAATCGATGGGAACATTCAGCGAGCGTTGTCCGATCACATGCTCATACGAATAGGTCTGCTCACATTATAAGGGACGCTCCCATTGGGTTTTCTGGTCTAAAATGTCAACACAGAATGGCTAATTCCAGAGCTGGCTGCTAACATAGTGAAACAACCAGAAAAAGTAAAAATAAAGAAAAGGGAAGCAAAGTTAAACATGCAAGCATTCATGAGATGATAATTACAGAATCACATCAGTCTAACGCTGGACTCAGTTAAGGTTAAAGGTTAAGGAGGCAAGCTCTCAAGTTTGTGATGATGTAAAGTATTTGTAGGAGACATATTGTAGTGTTCCTCCAGGCAGTGAGTGGTGTTATGTTCTGGTGCATCTCTAACTTTTTCTATTTAAACATCATGAAAAGTAGAGTAGGTGCTGCAAAGTTTAGATGTAAATTTACTGTGTTGTGTCTTGTTGTGTACGTTCATGTGGAATACTGGATTGGCTATTGGTGGTAACACAATAGAAGCACAATATTTGGATTTGTTTGTTGGAGACACGTTTTTGGAAACCCTTAAAACTGAGAACAGTCCCAGTTGTGTTTGCAGTAGCACTCATTGTCCCATAGAGGGCGCACAATTGGACTGAAAAAAGCAGTATCAAATCTAGTACTTTTGGGTTTTTTTACCCTAGCGCCCCAACTAAACTAAATTCTTTTTCTTCCACCATTTATTTATGTTGATGCAGCTATTGATCAAGCTCACAAGGAAATTATGTCTCAAGGCCTCAGTGCGAGTAGGTGGGCCAGGACATTAATCAGGGAATCGATGGAGCTGTCGATTAAGCGCCGTGTTTGGAAAAGGATTGCCGTCTGAAGACTGGGTTGGATTGGAGTGAGACGCTGCACTTATTCTGCACTTACACTGCCTCGCTCCACTTCGTCAGGACTTTGAAGTGTCTGCTGCATTGTCTTTAGGTGCTATAATTGGACGCCATCTGTAGACACTCATTGTTATACAGTTCATGAGGCTGAGGATATGCTTTTGGTGGCAACCATTCCTGTGACAAATATCAAGAAACAGCAATGCTAATAAAAAGGTGTATTATGTAAAATGCTGTGGTGTGCATTGAACAAGTAGCTAACATTTTATACACAACTACCCAGAACTGACAAACTGAGCACTGCTTTAGGAGAAGCACATCCATGTTTCTTTTTGAGAACACAATCTTTCATTAGGGCAATTGAACTTATCATCCAGCCTATTTACACTGGGTTTTGTCTTCATTATAAATATACAGACAGAATGGATGGAGGAGCAAGGTTGTAAATTGCTAAAACATGTAAAACAACCTGATATATAAACTTGGTATTGCAGCAGACAGATCCCATGAGGTTCAGAAAAAGCACCTTTAACATCCAAAATGGATGGATTTTGTTTGGTTTTTTTTACCCAATTTTCATATCTGTTAAACCAGCTTGGCTGAATTGGCTAGAAATGATATTTTATACTTGATGATGCCACTGCATTGTCCTGCCTTTGAGCCTTTTGGTTCAGCATGGATCATGTGGAACATGACCACAAGAAAAACACTGTATATGTCTCTGTGAGCAGCACACGACACAATAGACCCGGCCATGACTACCTCAAGAGAAAACTCTTGTAATTTGACCAAAGATATATCCCATAAAACTTGATCAAACATACAGACTTTAACAACTAAGCACCGTCATAATCAATTTAACTGTGGGCCACACTCAAATCATTGATAATTTACCAATATTAATTATGTACCATTAAAGTTACAAAGCTACAACATGGTGTTCCAGAGCCATATTACACACTTTTGAGCATCCCCTCAATAATTCTACTAACAGGATAATCATAAACAAGATGCAGAACAATGTTTCATTATTATTATGTTAATAAAAATTACATTTTTACACGTCCCCTTAATCCACTTAAAAACATTATGTCTCCTGTGCCTCATCAAAGTGTGTTTAATGTGTTGGATTCATTAAAACAGTGTTAGACTTTTATTTTATGTCTTGTAAGAGTCTTGAGGTGTGAGAGAAACAATATTTCACTATCTGTGTCTGGAAAAAAAGTTGTAGGACTTATTCTTATCACATAGATCATAAATAATGCATTTAACACATTTCTCCAGGACATATAGTTTGGACATTAATTAATAAATCATACGTAAAATACACATAATGAAATTTCAGTTGAGTTGTTGTGATCAAACATCTTGCAGCAGCTGAGTGAGCAGCTGAGCAGGTCTCACCTCCAGGACAGAGGGCAGACCGCCAAAGGGTCAGAGGGAGGGTCTGTGGAGTGAGGGGCAAGTCCAGGTCACCTCTGGATCAGGGTCTGACAAGATGTTGGGATCGGAGATGTGGTTCAAAGAGTCCTTGGATAAAGTACTTGTCAATTTTAATATTTTAACTGTATTAAAGTCTGAAATTAGCTTCCAGATAATTTGGTTTATCAAATCTTCACAAGCTTTGAGCAAATGTCTAAAGTTGTGTTGTTTTTGGCCCGTGTGGTGGCATCTGGTGGCAATTCCCCAATGTCTCCCTTTTTTGAGCATGTGAACAGCTATGGTAGCCCTGTAGGGACATGCTGTTGTCTATGAACGAATCCAGTGAAAGTATTTCTAATGGAAATTTAACAATAGTGTCTTTAACTAGCATGTGTGTATAAATGAATGGCGAGTAATGTTGCTTTCCGTATCTTTTTGTAGAAGAATCTGCATTTTTAATGTATCGTGCACTGGTCTTGGTTCAGTCTCAGTTCATGGTCTTGTTTTCTTCCCAGTCGTGTTCAACTACAAATGAGAGAGCTCCCAGTACTATTCTTGGACTTGAACTATGGATTGAACCTGAGATGAATCCCATATGTGGATAAAGCTCTAATACATAAAATAAAACCCCACATAAAGCAGACCATATGTAAACGAAGAAACACTGACGCATTTCCCTCCAATCTAAATTCTAATATTGCACAGCATTAGACGAAGTTTTCTGGTTCAAACATGAACAGCATGTCGCCGTCAACACACAGACCACATATGGCATGAATAATGATCAGGACAACAATGATGCCACTGTTGAGGTGACGTCGGGGTTGTCTTTTTTCCCGCGCGGCTTCATAAGACTCTTTGACTCGCAGTGACTCACTGGTGCCTCTCGATCCATCTGTCAGAACACTGGTTTCCCTGCTTCCATCTGCCAGTCTGTGCTTTTGTCTTTTTCTGCCCACTTTCTCTCTCTTCCTCTGGACATTTTCAAACAGATCAGCTGTCACGAGCGGCTCGAGCTGGCTTTAGCGTCTGGACATCTGAAAAACTCACATTTCAAGTCGGCGCCCGATATGGTTCCAAAAAATGCTCCGAAACTCGTGACGTTCCCATCATCTCAGTGATTTTCCCCTGGACGCTGGGGTTTTCTCCTCGTTTCAAAACATCTCGTTCTTTTCCCGTGCTTTGAAAGTGTCCTTGTTAGGCTGTAGTCCTGTACGTGCAGTGAAAATACCTGATTGCACCAAATCTGTCAGGCGGGATCATTATCTCCAGAACGTTTCCCACCGTGAGCAGCTGGGAAATTGTCAAAAAACATCTTGTTGTGGATGCAAATGAACCTCTTTGAACTCACTTTATGTATGTAGGTGTTTATGGTTGTCAATCATCATTAAGATTTTGAGAGTCTAGCAAATAGTGCACCGGCGCTCGTTCCAAGTCACCTTCTGTTGTTTGTGAGCAGCAATCATGTACAATCATGTACAAAACGCTAATGATATTTGCTTTAGACCCTAGTAATTTATTGTAATAAGCGTAGCACATGTAGCATCAAATATAAAAGTGCACACACAAGTTGTTCAATGAGGGTTTTACATTAAAACTGGATGGATGCCAGCAGGCGGCAACATCAAAATGACAGTTTCCAGAGTAAGAATAGAACCAAAGGTGTTAAACTATTATTCAGCAATTACATGAGAAGAACTGAACAAAACATTCTGCATTATATTAATAAAAACATTTACTAATGGGTCGAAAGCACTGGGAAGAAGTCATTTGAAAATACAAGCATTTATTCAGGATTTTCACTGTTGCAATGAAGAGTTTGTTCTGGAAACGTAATAATAATAACTTTTAAATCTCTTTGGTAGATCAAACACTGTGATTGTTGCCATTGTTAATGTCCAAAACTCAACAGAATCTTGTTTGGTCTGAAAATTGTTGCTGTGTAAACTGCCTCTAAGTTCACCATATCTGAAAAACAGCAGCAACAAATTCCCACAATTCAGAGTACACTGCTATAAAAGACAAATTTACAATAAATCAATGTATTTATTATTTAATAACTGTGAAATAAAGCAGGCAACATTAATGCTGTGGCTAGAGATGTAGAGATAGTGTTTTACAATATTTTTTGTTAAGAGTCTCTGTGATATATTAATGTGTTGTTATTATATATTATATCATAATATGTAATATAGGTACATTATACCATATATTATCCTAAATTCAAACAGCAGAGGATTCAAAACAACAAAAAGCAACAAAAAATATGCACACAATTGTTTTAATTACAGATTATCAGAAAAACAAAAGAAACTTTCATGAATTAACTTTTAATCCCAACAAAAAGTTTCTATTAAAGTGTTAATCTCTCCATTTTATTCATATTTTTGTACTTTTTTCTAAGACAAATTACATCACAAAAAATATAAAAAAATAACTAAAGTCTCATTGCTGAGCGTCAGAGTAAACACATGGCACTAACTCAAACGTCACCAGTTTCCAGGACTGTCCCTCTTTCTTCAGCATCACTTCACGATCAGTGGTGTATCGTTTATCATCACGTATTCTTCCAGTGAAAGAGTCTGTTTTTGACTGAGGTGCGGTGACAAATGTACAAAGCTTCCCTGCTGATCGCTTGACTCCTGAGCGGGAGACGTATGTGTCGAAGGCTCCCAGATGTTTAACTTGTGACATATTTGGAGCGCAGGAGCTGAGGAGACCGCTGAACTCTGAATTAATAACACTGTAACAGCCTCAGACAAAAGTGATAAGATCGCAAATACAAATCCAGCATTAAATTTAGTCTTGATTTAAAAAATGATAATTGATTTTCCTGTTCACAAGGTTGCAGTTACTGTATCTTGGTGTTTGTGCAAAAGCTGCTAAGTTACAGGAACAACTGCTGTCATTAAAACAATCTCAGCATAATTTAGAACTTTGTGAAAGAAATAACAAAAGTAACTCAAACTAAGACATAACTCTATATGATTAACCCATGGGAAGTTACGATGGCTTGGTTTTGTCTGAAATCAGTGTAGTGTGGTTGTTACGCTGGTGTTGGTGTAATGATGTCCAAAGGTCTACTGCACATTTGTTTGGATTTGCCAGAACCTCCCATTATAAAGGCTTAGTGCTGTAGCCACTGGACTTCTGGCCACTACACTGCAGCAGTGTCAGAAATATGAACAGATCTCTTGGGAACAGACAGCAGATAACACTTTCAGTAACCTGCAATGGGATTTTACATTTGTCCTATTGTCCTATAACTCTTTGGATTTTTTTTTGAGACCAGAAATGTGAATGAAAGTCGTGATATTGTACATATTTATCCAGTGCCATTGTTTTGCTGTTTCTCATGAATTCATTCAAAATTGTAACTTAATGTTTTTACAGACATGAGAAGACAGGATGCTATTTTAGACCCTAACACCAATGACTCCAGTGAATCAATAAATTATGATTAATGGATCCAATTGTTTTTGTCATTTTCCTCAAATTTGATGATATATCATAAATAATTATCTTATGACATATTGACTATGGTTCAGTGGTGCATCAGGTGTAAATACAACACAACACTGGTCAACTTGCTGTATTTTGTTTCATTTCATGTTCAGGTCTCTATGCTGTTTATATTGTTAGAGTTGGCTACAGTTAATAATCATTTATTGAACTAATCCCATGTTGAAGAGACTGACCTAAAGAAATCTAAAACGGTGGGATCTGTACAAAAGCAAAGAAGTCACAAATATGAAATATAACATATGTTATATTGTGACACAGTGCTGTGATCTCAGCCCCATTGTGTTTGTAATTTTTGACATGGAAACACTGTTAGTGCATCACACCTGCGTTAGCGCTGCATATCAATCAGTCAGAGCTGCAGCTTGTGAATATGAACCATGGGGGGCATTCCTCAAGTGTTAACATCCTCAAAACTGCTGTGAAAAAGTCTGCACTAGAATGTTACCAGACTCATTTCATTATTTAAGATTTGTACTAATCTATTATTGTCAGTATTCGGTGAAGTTTTACCAGCTTTAGAACTGATTACAGATATGCAAAGGTATAATTGACCTCTGACCTGTTGGTTGTGTGGCTAATCTTTCTGATGCACAAATAGCCCAATGACAAATCCTTAAAGCCTCAGGTAGGCTGCTTACATCTTCTTACGTCGTGGCCATGAATTAATGAAACTATATGAACAAATTAGGTAAATCCTAGAAATAATTCAAACATCATGGAAATGGATCATATTATGATTATTTTATTTATATATTTTGTATTAGTTCATTAAATGACTGAGGATAGTTGTTGCAGTTATTTCAGGAAACAATAGACACTTTTAGTTAAACAGTACAACAATGGTAGTCACACAGTAATATATTTTCAATAAATAGTAGGGCAATAGCCACCAAAATCTGACTATGTGTGTGCTGTCAGTGAGTGGGTCAAGAGTATTAGCAAGTGTTTATGTGAGCATTTAGGCCACACCATAAAGGCTAAAAACTACAAGTCCCTGGATGCTTATGATGGCTTCTGTTTATGGTAAACATTGTGAAGAAAGAGTTTTTTCTGTCATCTCTAAAGTTGTTATCCACTGTATTTTACTTATAGTCTTAAATAAATGGGTATTACCATTGTATTTGCTGTCGCAGTGGGTTTCTATCTTTATGATGAGGAACGGTCTATAATTGCAAATTTATATGCAGGTCAACATTATTATAAAGAGAAAACATCAATGGAAGTGTCAAACTGTGACACGTGTGAAATACCTAAGACAGAGATTTGAAACACACAGCGGTGCAGCAGCAGGGCTTCTCCCATTAGCGCGTGGAGTAATGGCCACGACAGAGGAGTTTTTCCCCTCGCCCTCTAATGTGGAACATCATTCTTTAAATGTAAATATCCTATTACGATTCAATAGATGGAGAGAAAGGGGATGAGTATGTGAAAGCAATGCGGCGCACCTGCCTGCGAATACTAAACATGTGATATATATGCGCCGGGGCCAGCACACCTCGACGAATAGAGAGCTATGGATTTGCCCACACTCCGTCTGTGGCATTTTAATCCAGTGTGGAGATTAAAGCTCTAATCCACCTTCATATGAGATAGCTCCATATACAGTACACCCCCCCCCCCGTCGTTATTGAGCACTTTCATAAATGATATGTTTTGATAAGTTCGATAAGATCGGCACAATGGAGGAAGTTTATTGCTTCTCATGATTCAAAGAGCATCTTAGAATCACAAGAGTGTCTTTTAAACATATTTGTGGTGACACAGTTGTATGGAACAAATTACAATGGTACAAAATCACTTTATTTTTCTGCAGGAGGTATAAGACTATATACTAAACACATGCACAGATTATCAATGATAATATAGTAGTAGTCTTGCTTCCTCAAATCTTAAATTACTTTCTTTTTGAATAGCACAACTCACTGTAAATGAATAGTCTTATTTATTCATTGTTAAATTGCTATTATTCCCTGTTTTAACTAATCATTTTTGTAACTGGAAGCCAGAGACAATGAATACAGAAGGCTATTGTCTTTGCTGTGCTCCTGTTTTAAAACTAACATCCATATCCTGCAACCTGCACAACTGGGACCATAATAAAATAACAATAAAAGAGGACTTCTCAAATGTTTGTTTCGAGTGGACAACAGCAGCAGCGTGCCACACAGAGAGAAGGTCATGGGTTCAATCCCCAGTCAGGCCAGGGCTTATTCCTGTGGAGGTTGTATGTTCTCCCAGTGTCTGTGTGTGCTGCCTTTGAGTGCTCTGGTTTTTCTCAACCACCAAAAACAAACAGCCCTATTCTCACGCCACTGAAGAAGTTTACCAGTTATTACATTACAGTAATAAACATAATTTCTGTGTTTCTCGACTTAAAAATGAATGCCTATTTTTGTAAATTAACTGACAGAGAGAAAATGTGTTATTTTGCAGTTTAGCCTAAATGGCAGACAGTAACATTTGTATTTTCATGCATGTGACAAAACAGTGTAATTTAGTTTTATGATTGATTATTTGCAGGAGAGCCCCTTTGGGAGAATCAGTGCTCGTCTGAGGCATTGAGAATACTTCTGGTGTCATTATGCTCCATTTTTAAATTCCATCCTCACTCAAACGGTGACTGTTTTCCAAATGTTAGCATGTTCTATTAAATCCTCACGTCTCTGGATCCACTTGGCTGGATCTTGGAGCGGGATGAGGCACTGTCACAAAAAAACAATCTCGTCTGACTCAAATGAAACTCCAGCCAATTTCAGCTAATCTCATTTAGTAATTTTAAATTCAAACTCAGATACCTTTGAATGTATTTAACAAGTTCGACTGCACAAGTGCATGGGATGAATCCCAAACCGGAGCCCTTGTTCAAACATTAATGCATAAATGATTCTGAGTGCTTTTAGCAATTCACAAACTCTTTATGTACAAATTACACTTTGATCATCCGCAGAGTTTAATTGCTATTAAACATACAAAAGTGCACTTCTATTCCCCACATTAAAGTCACTGAAGGCATTTTCATTTGACATATTGCCAGAGTATTTTTAATTGCCTAATTTTGCACCAGGAATCTTAATATCGAAAAAGGAATATTTGCATAAATAGACACATGGCCACATGTATTTTCACTTAAAGTTTAGCTTGTTATGACGTTGGCTGGAATAACTGAGCTGATATTAGTCTAAAGGGCTTTCAGTGACCTGGAAGTATTCACAGACCGGTTATTGATTAATTTGGTGTCTGTTCATTATCATATTTGGATTTTGTTTGGATGAAAATGGTTAGTGAGCCGGTAGAATAACAAGGGAATTTTACTTTGCAACTGTCTTTATCGTATAATGTGTGTAACTTCAGTTTTTGTTTGAGATATTTTTCGTTTTAATGCAGAGGCACTGTACAAACAGGAAACTCAGGAGAGAAATGGAGTCAATTCAATCTAAATTTGAACCATTCAATAAAAGTCCATGTAGTCCACACCCAACTGGATGAGCCACTACTAATTCTTTTTCTCTTCAATGCAAAAAATGAGTCTGGTCTTAACAGTTTACAGGGAACAATAGTAACAGATCCATTTGGAAAGACTATCACACAAATGAAGATAACATACACTACAGCCGCTCCATTTTAGACAACCCAAGGCTGGTCGAAAGGATTTCTGTGGAGATAAACCATCAAGCTGAAATATTATGTACTTAAAATGATGGATCCTTACACTTTTTTGGCCCATACTTCAAATATTCTTACAGTCTCACGACCAAGTCACAACAGCAAATCAAAAGCCTGCATTTCATCTCTATTTCAGTGTCATAATATCTGACAACTGATTGATCAAATCCATCAGACAGTAATCGGAAAGGCATTCAATTTCAAGTCTGGTCAAAGCAGTTGTTCTCAGCTGATAATGAAAAACAGTGACACTGAGATAAATACAGTATCCTCAAGCTTTTCTGTGTTTTCTTCGATCTCTGTTGCCATGAGTGTCCATCTTCAATTCTATTGTTTGGGTCGTGTGCAGCTCAGAGCAAAGCCGATGGTCAGGAAAAGCCAAAGACGGCAAAGTTTTCAAGAGGATTACAGGCAGACTTTGTCAAACAAGCCAGGACAAGGAAATCACTTTCACTAATCCCGCTCTCTGATGTCCGCCACACAAAATGTCCCTTTCATCAGCAATAATTGAACAATGAGCGGGCCGCCATTGAGCACGAGTCATCTTCTATGCCCTCAGCCTTTTGACTTTCAAAGTATCTCGTCGTGTCGTCTCTTTTCAGTCTGCGATCTGGAATGTGCGCTGTCGGGCTCAGCTCCTGCATATTACATGATTCCCTTCATTGCGGCGGGATATTCTCTGTGCAGAAGAACTGTCTTTATCTAATGCTGTCAGGTTAAGTCAAACAGCTGGTCCCATTCTGGAGACCATTTTATTCTTCGTTTAAATCGATTTATATACAATGACCTGCCGCACTATGGGAAGTCTGAGGTGGTGATGTTTGCAGATGAATATTTGCCTTCCACATGGATCCATACAAAGCACAAATAGACGAAAATGGAGTGCTGTTGTACTGATAGAAGTGCTTTTCTTTTTTTTGTGTAAGAATAAATTTATCCTACAGATGGGAATTTTCAAGAATAACAAAGGGTACAAACCTAAAAAGGCTTAGCAAAAAGGTTTAGCATCCAGGTGTGCTCGAATTATCGTGTTGAAGGCTGAAGTTACAGCAAATTCAGCAAAGTGAACCTGTTTTTGATGATGAGTCTCAAGCTGGTACCTATTTTTACTCCAACTTAGCTCCTGGGGAATGAGGAATCTGTCCCGTCCAGCACCATCAGCTGATCTCTGGTATTTTAAGATATGTTGCTGGGCTTTTGTTGCCTTCATTTGACCGATTAGACAGAAAACAAGGAGTAGAACGAGAGGATGACACAGAGGAAACAGACACAAGAGACTCAAACCCAGGTCCATTTGATTACACTTATATAAACACTTTATTTTAAATACAATATGGTCAACTGTGCTTAGATGTGGATCCAAAATGTTTGAGTTTGCAGTGTTTCTGTTGTCAAACCTTTGTATAATTGGACTCAAAAGTTTCTGTCATCGAACAAAGCTGCCACAGCAGGTAAAATAGGGATGTGTTGCATTGTTAGAAAACATCAATAAAACATTCAAGCTTCTGCGTCTATAAAGTACATGTGTCCTGTTCTGATATTCTGTAATACACGCCAATGAGTCAAACTAAGCACCCTCCTGTCCATAATCAGGGAGAATTGATGGGATGTTTTGTGCTGTCCTTAGAGGGAAGACGTGTCACTCTAAGAGAGGCTGGAGACTTTCTGAATGTGAACAACAATATTAATAATTCGTTCATTTATACTGTTAATCCTTCATAAATTACAAAGGGAGTGATTTGTAAATCTCTAGCCACAATGCTGTGTGGAGAGCTATTGTTGAAACCAATAAAGCCGCTGACCTATTTGTAGAAACGTCAAACAGCTCTGTGTGTCATGATAGTAACACATGATTGCTCAAAAAAAAAAAAAACAGTTTTGTGTAATTAATCTGTTCATAGCACGCTAAATGCTTCTGTCTCAGTACATTTTAGCTCCACTGGTTGTATATTTGAGTTTATTGGGAAAAAATCCAACAATATATTTTGGCCTGACCTTGCGTAACATGTAATTCACAATTCCTGGCTGAAGTTAGTGAAATGTCAAAGTGCTGCTTGAGTATTGCTTGTGCATTTACAACAGGCTGGGCAGGTTGTTAAAGTTGATACGCTCGGGCTTGTTGTTTAGTCTTGTTTCCCCAGCAGCAGGGACTTCTTAGACCCTGCTGTCTTCACACGGGACTTTGCCTGCGGCACTTTAAACCCCCTCCACGTCGCGCGCTCACCTCGCTCCTTCCGTTCCCTCTTGGTGTCTGTCACTCTCTTTCGTTCTTTGTCTCCGCACCTTCTTTTTTCCCTCCGTTCGGTGTTCGGTTAGTGGATCCCTCAAGTCTAGAGCCGACCACTTCCTTTGACACACACAGCAAAAGCCTGTCTGTCAGCCGCAGCGCTGACAGGATGAGGCCATGCGCGCCCAAAACTTGAGTGGCTCCGATGTGTTCCACTGTGTACATATGCACACAATGCAGCAGTGTGAAGACATTAAGTTTGTATGCATGTGGTGTCTGCACAAACTGGAGCCTGGCCATAAATTACTCAGTGTCGAGATTTTGAATTGCCGCGTGCATGTGAAGTAGAATAGCTGTTTACTACAAGTATGATGACTCTGAAACATTTAGCCTTTGTTTAGGACTGTTGTTATTCACTTGAATGTAGTTCTTTATTATTAGTGTAACAGGAGATCCACAGTTACGCACTATCGACAAATAAAGAACTCACTTACACTGGCCACTTTTATAATTGCCTTAAAGCTCTGATTGGACTTTTTTTTTCATTCAAAGTGTCCATAGCTGTCACTTGAAAGACTATAATATCACTGTGATTCAAGCTGTTTTTTGAGTTACATAAGTATAAATTTGCAATATACTGTATCGTGCATCCCTAATTGTCTGTCTGGCTTTCTCAAAACCAGCTGCCATATTTTTCTTTGAAGAGTGAAAAACCATTACTTATCAGAGATATTGAGGATATCTGCACTGTCAGATGAAGTTGTCGATGGAGGACAGAGCCACAAGGTGATCGTCTTGTAGCATTGCACCTAAATACCCAAGAAAGGGGAGCAGACGGACAAATTGCCCGGTTGACTTTGCTGTTGCCTTCAAGGACACGTGCCCCATCCTTACTTCTTTGTCGTCGCAGCTCGACTGGTGCAATGAAACAAAAACGTTGACACCTTGTTTCAACAAATGAGAAATGACAAATGCATAAATCATTCAGGCTCGGCCGCGTACAGATTTCAGGTTGACACAGTCCCGGCCTGTTTGATGCTCCACTGATGAAAACTTCCCCCCAACCCCATGAAAGACTGGTGTCACCCCGAAGTGTTCAAATGGGCCGTTGATCAAGCCTGAAACCCATTACCTCAACATCCATGATGGAGCTATGTTGGATGTTTATTTGAGCACTCTGCAGTTTTACATTTAATCACATACACACTGTTCTCTTTTATTGGTGGAAGTTCAGCATTTGTTGAGACATAATGAGTAAATTGTTAAAATTGTGCTAACCCTTAGGCCCAATGTTGTAATATTACAAGATTTTCCTGACATTGTACTGAAATCTAAAAATGGAAAGTGCAGTGAGTCTGTAATTCCTTCTCTTCATAGGTTTTCCACTTAATGAAAAACCTCATGGACAAATCGTGACCATTTGTCTAAAATGGGACAGGCTTTATGCAATGCTTCATTTCTCTGATTTGTTGTATTATTTCTTTCTTTCTTTAAACTGCAATAAAATACAGTTTATTCTTGGTCTGTTGGTCCTGGCTCCAACTCAAAACCAAAGTGGCCTGAGTAATCATTTGAAAAGAATAGAAAATTAATCACAGTGGATTTCCAGGTTAGCATTAAATGCCTCCAGCAACAATCAGTGTGACATTTGATGAGTAAAGGTAAAGTAAACATGGCGGTTACCTGACAGTCACCAGTCAGACGGTCAGATTTTCTGTTACACAAAACCATCTGGGAGGGCTTTTATAGAAAGTCTACATTAGTGAAACCAGCGGTAAGAAAACTAACAAAACAAAAAAAAACCATTAAATGTTATCTCACTTGTTCACTAATTCCAGTCTCAATGACCACATTCCCATCTTCTCCTCCACCTTAGCTCCCTGGAAATATTGGATGCGTTGCTGAATACTGACCTCTGGTGGTCACTCACTGATGTTCTCCACCCACTCACTTTAACTCAAAAAAGCATGAACGTAAAATAGTAATATTACTGCCAAGAACATGAAAAAATAGGAGAAAAATAGCTTAGAAAAGGAGGATTTTTAAATAACTTAGGACTAAAAATAAAAATTACAAAGCTTCTTTAAATGTATTCCACTTCAAAATAAAAACCCATCAAAACCCCCCATAGAGATCGAGGATGACCAAGAGAATTCAGGTTTGTACTGAGTCTGGAGCTGCCAGCCCAAAGCCCAGGATGATAAATATGAAGTATTTCAATACAATATTAAACCAATAATCAGACCATTGTAATTTAAACACAAGTGGCTAAAATCAATGCATTGATTTACAGAAGTGAACAGATTACAGCTTTATTATTGCTTTATTACTAATATTATTCAGCTTGACCTCAATACTAAAGGTTTAGGGGTCAAAGGCTAACATTGCTTCTATTAAAAATCCCATTATTCGGATGAGGATCAATAAAAGGACCAGCAGAAATGACTCCCTCTTTATCCAAACTGCTCTGTATTTGTTTAAGCTCAAGCTGGTTTTTAATCCAAGTATAAATATTATTAACTGTAAGTTGCTGTGTGGCATTTGTTTATAAGATACAGTATTTATGCAGCAAGAGCAGTATTCCACAGACGCACAAATCTGTCTTCAAAGACACACAATTATCAATTTAGCCAAACGTATAATTACTCGTCTGTGTGCCAGCCGTGTTTATTAGCATTCCTTACACACAAATTAAATTGGCCCATAAACAATTTAGCAGCCATTAGAGCATCTCGAGAAATGATTCAGTTAATGAGGAGGCGGGCTGGGGATGTTGGAACGAGGAGATGAGGGGGTTGTACTGAGGAGCGGCAAATGGTGACTTTGGGGAAATAGACAATTAGATGTGTGCAAACTAAACTGCAGTACACGTTAATGGCTTGTGTGAAATTAGTTTAATAAGGTGCATGTGGAGCAGCCAGCCTTTTCTTTTCTTTTTTTTTTTTTTGATCAACAGCATCCGATGAACATGACACTACGAATGAAAATGAAAATATAATGATTTTAAAATCCTATACAAGAGATGGGAAATCATTTTATCTTGAATCGACAAATAAAGATCGTTGGATGTATTCATTTAATAACAGTGGCGTGGGAGCTCTCCTGTTTAAGTTTTATTTTATTTGAAATGCAGGAAAAGCTTTGGTTGAGATGACAGATTGTAATTCTCCTCCAAGATATGATTATATGACCTTTTTAAGAAATAGTCCTATATACCCTTTGCTAAGAAGCTAATGACATATACAGTAGCTTGTAGCCTGTAGCTGATGTAGGCTGAATATCAATTGTTAAGTAATATTTTCCAGACATACAAATGTAATCAGTCTCTTATCATTTGTGAAAATAATCGATTTCATGCTGTATTTTAACAATTTTGTTCCTTGAAAATGTATTGTGAACCGCTTAACATGGGGTTATTTAATTTACACATTTTAAGTAAATTTAAATGTATTTATTAATGTAGGTGCTGCAAGAAAAGATGAAGTTTTGGAGATTCTTATAAACTGTTGTAAAAGTAGAGCACAATGAGACAGCGTTTAGCGTCGACTCGACACAAAGGTAACAATGCATCCATTCACCTCGTTCCGGGAAGGAATAAAGAACGGTAATTGATTGGTGTACTTTGTAAGGTCATAAAGTGGAAGCTAATGTTGAAAAATGTTGCAATAACATCACATACTGCAATAAATTCACATTCTCTGAAGTCTTGAAGCTGAATCTGGAAATGTTACAGGAACAGGAGACATGTTGTGTAGATATTTGATTAAGATTTAAGTGGAATTTAAACCTTAAACACATCATAGAAAAGCATTGCAATTAGGAATTTGGGGGTCACAGTGTTGATATACCTTAAATGCAACACAAAGCAATGTACAGTACACATTTAAAGGGAAGTTTGGATTTGTATGAATGAAAATTGTAAAAAAATACTAGACTATTTTCAGTTTGTTCCTTTTATACTCAGACATTATGTGGATGACAATGACCAGCTGCATTAAAATGACGGCATTAAAATTAAAAACTAAATGTGTGATACTGGGATATTAATATGATCCAGAGATATTCATATTCATGGCTGGTGTAAACAGCTCGGTGCATGTAAAAGTGATGTCTGACGCCTCCGAGGACTCAGCTGTAGGTGTGTGAGAGGAATAATTAATCCTTACAACAGCTGTCTCTCCATTATTTTTGACTGATGGTGAAAACTAACACACATTACAAATCTGAACAGCAGAGAAGCCCCAGCTGAAAACGCAGGGAATACATTTATTTCAAGCTTTAAACAAATTCCGTTTTCTGCTCCCCAAAGCTAAAGTTCATTACTATTATTGTGTTGTTTTGATGTCGAGCTTGCTCCCATCATTCCTGCTCTGTACTGCATTTTCAACTTTCTCCCAAACAAATCTTGAAGAATCCAACTTTGACCACAAGAGATACTGTCATAACTTATTCACCAGTGTGTGAGGACTCGTGTTTTGACACCCCACTTCAAAGTATCCTCATTCTATTTCATGTTGGCATTGGCGGAAAGTCAAAAGGATGCCAAATGCAAAATCCGTCAGTGGGGTCAAAGCTTCTCCTCAAGATGACAGAGAGGTCGACACAGTCATTGTCAGAGAAGACACACACTGCCACCTGTCCTTGAAATCCTGTTCCAAGCATTAGCTTTGTCTTTTCTATCCACCGTGACCAGCTCTCTTTTCTCTTTAGCTGCTCTTTCATCTGTTATTTAATGGAGGATTGCCGACATAAAAGACATGGCTAGTTTGCCTTTCATCACCATGACATCATCCCTCTGGATACACCTGAGAATATGTCTTCTTCAAATTAAATCCACTCTAATAACAAGGAAATCCAGTTCGGTTGTTTCTATTATAACATAATAATAAAGCCCTGATTGACAAGGGCAGTTTTTCTGGTGCCATTTCATTAGATGTGCATGTTTCAAGGATGTAACAAGCAAGACATAGAAAATATATACATCTCCGCAAAATAGGATTTGCTTTTATTGCACACTTGTCTCTCTCAAATAATATTGCAGTCAATGTATCAGAAAAACACTGACTTCTTCATGTGTTTTACTTTTTACCCTTTGTTTTTGTGAAGATCTCAGCCAATCACAGCTCACAGAAGAAAGGGAAATACAGCAAAACTATAAGAAAAGGGAAATAAGTTTAGTGGAACCTGGAAATGACTTTTATTTTAGTGAAGATTATAAAAGGTGAGAGCCACAGAGCCAGGTTTGTTTGAAAAAAATGCCTGAAAATCCTGCCTTTAATACCTTTATAAGATGTAGATATTATGTTATTATATTAAAACCACCAGCCTCCAAATTAAGCATTTCAATGTGAGAGAGTTGTTGTAGCTTTAACATTGTGCTCCCATTCACAGTTAGGTTTATGCATGAACAACACCAGGTTAAGATTAGGAAATGACAACTGTTTTATTAATTATGAGTCAACAGTTGCCTCTTTAATGTTTACATGTATTTGTTCAAGATTTCCAGATGTTCATTCTCTATTTTAGTGATTTCCAGCGACAGAAAGTCAAATCACCCTCTAAACATAATCCCACCCTCTCTCTAAACTTAACCACACACTCTTTAACTCGTTACGCTGGGACTTGGACCCTTCACGGCCCCAACATTTTTACCTTTTAACACAAACCCATAAATTATCAGGTGAGAAAGAACTGCATCCAGAAGTTGTGTTGCAGCATATTTTTAAAAGTCAATCTCCGTATCATATTTTAATAATAGAAATGTCAACATTGTGTCCACATATCCCACAGTCCGCAGAAACATCATAATATTACTATATACTGAAAACTCAGATCTAATATCCACTGACATTTGAAAACAAACTTCCAGACTGATACGTTTCCGTCGTCTCATTCAGACCGTGATGAGTGTATCCGACCAAAAACTCAAACTATGTCTAGGTGTATTACTTATTTTCTCATATTTTGTTTTTGAAGTGTCATGTTTTTTGCTTTGTTTTGTGACATTGGTGGGAGGCCTACAAAAAAGGAAATATTTTTACCATTACTTCTAAACTACATTTGTCCACGACGACCTTGATAAATGAAAACCGGGACATGAATTCTATATTATGTAAAAATTTAAAGGTACAACAAGGCAAATGAATAAAGATTGATTGTGTACAAATACATAACTCTTCCTTATCGTTATGATTATGATATATTGTGTTGAGGTTTGTGGGGGCACATACCATCAATCAAAAATCCAATTCACAAACACAAAACACACAATCTATTTATAAATTACAGTCTAAGTCAAAAAATAAATAAATAAATAATAACAAACTGTGTCTAAATCTTAACTAATGCCAATGTCTGTCCAAGGGGTCAGTTTGAGGAATTGTACATACATATATAACACATATAGTCTTTAAAAAAAATGCTTAAAATAATGAATTAAAAGTAATTTCTATATACTGAAGATGATTTGAACTAAATCTGATTTTAACCTTTTTTTTTTTCCTTTTTTAGTTGCTTTGGTATTGTTTTGGATTTATTTGTGCTGGCAGGTTATGAAACAAACCAAACTAAACACCATATTCCAGTCACAACAAATACAATTTTACTTTGTCTATGGTTTTGCTTAAAAAATTGACAATAAATTGTTAATCTCTGGTGTTTAAAACCCCCGAGTTGTATTATACAGGACTTTATTTACACCAAGACTAAAAAAATCTTACTTTAACATCACACTTTTTTTTTCTGCAGCTTTAGTGAGTGCAGGCTGCATCCTCTTACGCTTCACTGCAGTTCTGCTCTGTTCCCTCGGCACCACTATCACTTTCTCTACCAAGTGGACTTTCATTTATTTACCTGATGCTATCTGATCACGATAAGGCTTTTAGGAGCTGAGTATTTAGCCCTTATGTGCATCTAGCCTCACACTGAAAAAAATCAAACAGACGATGATCCATAATACGCATTTCATCACTGCCTCTGTTTGTGTCGGTGTTTGTGGCATCTGCGCCGTAATAAGCACCCTCCGATGAATCTCAAAGGTCAGGTGTGCTGTTGTTTTTTGATTTACCAAAGCATTTATTAAAGTGAACTGCCTGGAACATGGACAGACTCTAACAGCGGCCCTCTCCTTTTTATTGAAGTACTAATGTTTTCTGTACTCGGTCCTGGGAGACTGCAGAGACATCTTCAAAAGAACACCTGCCCTTATCAGTGTGCTTGACCTATTTCCCAGCCCGGCTGCAGAGGACAGGTAATCCCATTCACACTCGGGCTGATGCAGTGCACCTGTGATCTGCTTATCTGGCCCTATCTGCACTGTACGGGAGCAGGACTGTGAGTTATAGGCTTGTCATGGATCACTGACCGGTGAGCAATACCGTCACACCGAATGTCTTTGTACAGTTCTGTAATGGATAAGTGTAAATCAGAGATGGAGGGCTTTAAGGACTCAATAGATGGGACACGGTTGAAACAGAATGTGGTTAAATCAAAGCTTCGTGTGTCCGACTGATGCTCCCTCGATCTGATTTCTGCAAGGACAAAAAAAAACAATAAGAGAAATAAAGTTTAGTCTACTTATACATTTCTTTTCTTACTATCACAAATCAAAACAAAGCAAACTAGGAGTTGTAAAGGTGATTGAAATGATGGAAGTGCACATTACCCCACATCTCTTTATTCCCAAAGTCAAGAGAGCAGCAGCCCACTTCAAAATCACCAACTCCCGTGAGGCCCACTCAATCTTAAACTTTTACTCAAATTAAAAAACAAGTACTTCCGAGAAAATGCCATTCAAAAAACATTACAAGCAACACGGTGTTGGCAAGTAATTGATTAATCGTAATAATTTTCAAAACCACTTTGAAGAATAAGAGCAAATAGTGCCTTGTCTCACACTGGTTCACACACTTTTTTTAAGCCTTTCTTTGTAGACACGCGTTTAGTTTCTCTATAATTTTCTCCTTTTACTTAATGTAGACAACCTCTGGTGACTCCCCTGCAGTAACTTTATGGCCCACCAGGAAAACAGTTTAGCAAACAATGCTCTAAACGATAATGGCATGCATTTGTATAGCACTTATTTGGACTTTTCTTAACCAAGGCTTTACATCATGCTTCCATCTACACACAAGCCCTCACACATTCACATTCAAACCCAGTGGAAATAGGTCAGATCATGATGTCACTTAATCCACAAACAAATTCAATTTTTGTGACATTTCCATATCTGTCCTAAGCCTCTGTTCATGTTTGTGCCGTTCAATAGTTCTCCTTTAACTCACCTCAGTTTGTCTGCTCTGGATCAAGCTTTAAAGATTTTATTTTTTTCAAGGTAAACGCAGGTGAATTGACAGTATTTAAAGTATAATTTAGATTAATGTGTTCACTCTGTTGCTTATTATATTATATTATTAACAGTCCGCTGCACAGTAGGGGTCTGTGTAAAGCATAAAACAATTCTCATTTCAACTGTGTATTTACAAACCCACTGTCTGTTTTCATATTTTCCTTCCTCTGTTTTCTCTTTTTATTTATTTGTCTGTGACTTCCTGTATTTGGTCCAAAAGTATGTACTTTGTTTTTCCAAGAAGACAAATGCATAAAGTTATTTTGATGTGATAATCTCTTTAAAAGTTTAAATAAAATATAATATAATATAATTTTATACAGTTTAATGAATAAAAACAAAACTTCAATTATCAGAGACTCTGTTACATGTTATTCTAGAGGTGATTGGGAGAAAACTCTGCATGATAGATTTTAATGATGTGTCTATTAATATCTTTGCAATGTGCACAGTGAATGTTTATGTCAAGTTATTATAGATCATTTGATATTCATGAAAAGTCACGGAGGCAAACAGAAAACAGGAGCTTTTCTTGTCTCCTTCAAAAATCTGCTTTCAGTTTGCGGTAAACACAGACTGTACAGTTGGAGGGAGGGGCTGCGGATGCATTATGAAAAACAAGCATAAGTAAAGCAAATCTAAAAGTACCCTGAGCGTGGTCAATAAGAAGACGTAGCTAAACATAAACAAGCTTAAATATTGATGCAGGATGTGACTCTCTTGGGAGGAAAAGCCGAGGCGTCTTGTGGTGCCGGAGAGTCTGTCTCTGCCGCTGAGTGTGTGCCGCTCTTTCCACCAGAAAACGCAGTCCATACATTCACCGCTGCTGCCTCTGCGCCGCTCTTAACTTATTTTTTACTCAGTTTAAACATAATATGCACTTTGTTGTATCACAGCACTGCAACTCAATCCATGCAGGAGTTGTCCACTCATTCAATTAATCGATTTAGCTGTCACGAGCCGCTCTGTGCTCCGTCTGTAGCCTCTCCGCCTGTCCGACCTCTCTGCGGGCTCTTGATGGGAGCTCAATGGCCGTAGCCATGGCCCAGCAGGTATTTAGGCTTTCAACAGCTCAGGATAATGTGCAACTAGAGCACGCGGCTAAAAATGTAGCTACTCAGGCCTCCCTAATTCATTTAGTGGAGCCCAAGGAGGCAGGATCTAGGAAATAAAAACATCAGTGAGCAGAGAGTTCAGATGGGAGTACAGACAAAGTGCTTCTAATACCCCAAGGCTGCTTCAGAGCCAGTCTTTTGCACTAGTTCTTTGATGTACAAAGGTAAAAGAACGATCGCTCATGAGTCTTTCAGGGTGGCACCAACACTTGACTGAATAGTGATGCAAAAAATGTGATGCATTTTTGATCTCTATCTATTGTTTTGTAAATTTTTCAAATAGAAAAGCTGACTTGTTCTTTAAAATCATTGAGGTACACAATGCTAAATGTATTTTACAGTGGAGCAAAATTAAGCGCACACAGCATTTTCTACACAGTGTAAAATCCAATGAAAGCAAGACTATTTGTAGTGTTTATGTGTAAAGCTCCACAGAACTCACTAAAATTATATTACTTTCTTCTCCTGTTTTGATAACTACCCATTGGACAAACTGAGGACTAATGGTGGAAACCTAATTCAACTGATTTTTTTAATGTAGACAACAGTGTGTCATATAAATTGGATTTGACTACATAATAAATACACAAACCCCACCGTGATGAGACTTCTCCACTATTTCCAGACGTGGCTGGTTGAAGCTGTGGTTATTTTGTGTCTTTATGTAGAGCTGGTGTTAGCCTCAGTGTACAGCACTGTTTTCTTACAATGTTTTCATATTGTGTGTTTCTTGTCTATCACTTTCTTTCACCGTTTCTTATTTCCAACGTGATCTGTCATAGCAACATTTTAATCTCGTGAGATCTTGTGGCATGAGATTTTGTCTCACCCTTAATTAATAACCATCCAGATATGAAGCCACTTGTTGGTTGGCTGCTAAACATGAATTCAGCTTCCATGTTCTTGCATAAAACCAAGCTTTGAGCCACAATATTCCAGCAAAAAGAACCTGGGAATGGAACAGCACAACTTTTATGCAGAGTTTTTGAGAAAATGAAAAAAGGGACAGGCTGGAATTTGATGTAAAAACAAAACTATTTTAAATTACTCAGCTACTCATGTGTAATTACACATTCAACACACATAACCCCATTACAGCAGCGTTAGTGGCAGTGTTTCAAAGTTAACGCCCAGATGCTAACATTTCACTAGACAGCTCCCACTTGATACAGCAGATAAAAGCCGTTTGTTCTCAGTTACATTTCTGTTTTTTTGTTTACAGCTTGTGTAAAAGGAAACTGGATCTTAGAAGGTCAAAAAGTCAGTTCACTCTAGTATGAGCTGCACAGAATTCAGTTCATGTTGGGGTAAAGGTGGCAGAAGAGTGCCCTGTCGTTTTGTAATCTTCCATCACTGCCTGCTCCCGTCACATGAGGATTGTAAATCACACAGATTTAACCCAAACAGGAAAAATGAAAAGGCATCATTAGTGTATCTGTTATTAGCTCTATATTCGGTGAGTATTTTTCACTCTTGCGCTCGTGAAGGTTGCCTCTTTGTTCTGAGTTGGTGTGCGGTAGATGCTCATCTTTCTTGTGAAGGAAACCAGGGCAACCACCCGGTGACAAGTCCCTCGACTCCGGCGGCTTATGGAGTCAGACAGCGAACACATGCAAACACATACTGTAGCTGTGACAGACAAGTATAAGGGCAGGAATACATACAGTACAAGGTGAGAGACACAGCAGCTGCTACGAGACACAAGGGTGGATGGGAGTTCAGCATAAATAAACAAGCTGCAAAGGCTATTCTTGTTTCCCAGTTTGGTATAAATGAAAAGAATCCTGTTATCTCTTTGGCAAATGACAAAAGCACAGCACGTATTTGCAAAGTTTGCTTCAAATCTTAACCTTTTTATCACTTCTCCAATGGTGACCTTTATTAAAAATTGATTATAAGACTTGTAAGATGTATTTGCTTAAGAAAAATGTCACCCGCAAAACTTTTATCATGTAGTTACACTCACAGCAATGTTACCCCGTCGCAGCAGAGGTATTGGGGCTTGTCTCTGACGGATGCGCTGTGGCACGAGTTGTCTTCGGCTGAGGTGAGCACCGAGGAGGGTTTTGACAGTGTTCACTCCAAATATCCTGCTCCGAGCGCGGCTGATCGGAATAGACGCCTCTCTCGGTGTGGCTCGCCCGGCTCCGGATCACAGTCTGTCACCGCTGTCACAAAGTGGGGAGTGCTCACTTTACAGCACGGCCATGGCCTGAATCAGCTTGTTAAAGTTTGTGTTTGGAGCTCGTCAGGCGATACTTCAAGGTTTTCTGTGGTTTACTGAATACGAGATTTGTCAAAGAAGGCGACCGGACGCTCCTCAGCGACAGGACACATCTGTAGCTTGGTCAAAAGCATCACATTGTGGAATAAATGGGTCTGAATGGCAAGGAAAATGCAAGTTTCAATAGAATCTAAAGGTTTTTCCTCAAATCTACAGAATTATCTTTAGTCTGAGGAGAATACTGATTACGTCCTCTTGATATATTGTGTGAGAGCTGAAAAATGTTCTGAAAACCAGATAAAAGTAGAACTGATTGTACAGAAAAAATGTAATCATGATTATAAAACGTTCTGTGAGATTGCAAGTTTCTGAGATTAGAAGTGTGTGACGGAGAGGGTATGATAAAAGCTTTTTCAGGGTTGATTGAAATAGAAAAAATGTTGACGATAAATGCTATGTAACAATTAAAGTAGTAAAGGCCCACCATCGCACACTTTTCTCAATCGCTGACAAAATGTATTCTGTCATATTTCAATGCTTTGGCACAACATAAGTCTCATTCTGAATATTTTGGCACCATTTTGTGAGTGTCATTATCACTAGACTGGTGCTTTGTAGTGTCATTCAAAATAACACCACAAGCATTTCCCCCTAAATGGACCTCTTTATCTGCTTGCCCGGTGCAAACAGCAATTATTTTTCCAGGAACAAAGAAATCAAGCACAACGTCGCCTTTTCCTTCTTGTTTCCAGTTATCTTGATTTAGACACCTACAGCGTAATAGTACTAATACTTTTACAGAAACAACACTGACCGTCAGACTGGAAACAAATAACTTTATTTAAAAACACATTCACAAGGACTGCTTAGGGAATGAGCAACTCTTTTTATTTCATAGTTTTCTTTTTAATTGTTGAATCCCTAATGACCGTCTATGGGCAAATACGATGGGAGTGAGTGCATTGTCCAGCAAAATCCAGCACTGCTCTTTATAGCTCTGCATATAACAAGCCTTTAGTCATTATATTCAGTTTTAAATTAAATGAATGCTAAAAAGCTATAGCTATAGGTCTAATGTCTGTGTTTACCATATTTATGTGTATATTGTTTTTTTTTACCAGGGCTTAACAGGTCCCAAAGGCGTTTTTTAAGTGTCGACATGTGCAGGCACCTCATGTTATTTAAAAGAAAAGGGTTTTATATAGCTAATTTTAATAAAACTGTGACACCAATAGACTCATTTAGTCAGTATACGGTTAATCCTTTATCTCACTTTGTACAGTTGTCTTAAAGGATACAGTAAACAATCAAGGAGCCTCCAACTACTAGGTATTTGCAAAGTTAATGCAGGACAGCCCTGTTCATTCACGTCACAGGAGCCTGTAATAATGTCATTAACAAGAGGCTGATGAGCACTGACTAGACCATTATCCTAAAGCTTTCCCCACATCACTGCTCTTCATGGCCGAGGTATTGTGGGGCTTTTCTCATCAGTGCCTTGATTGGGAATGTGCCCGGGTGTTGTCTGTGGGCAGGACGGCTACAGAAAGCTCCCATCGACGCTCAGGTGAAGTGAAATCTCAGACCGACGGAGCTCTCCCTTGTGACTGGCCAACATGGCTAATGGCCTCGCCGAGGGCCGCCCAGGCACAACTCTTGTCGATACAATTCTCTTCCGCTTTTCCCACTTGCCACTTCCCATCTGGAGCCAATTCATGGACTGAGATGGTGTGTACCTTTCCCACGAGGTCACTGGCTGTCTCCTTATAACACTTAGCCCCAGTCCTCCTCTGCACAGCCCCTCTGGTGTCTTCTGCTCTCGCTCCACTGCACTCCACTTCAGTGTGACAGGGCTGTACAGTGCATTACCGCGAGTCAACTTCCCTCTCTACTGTAACGCCTTTATTTTTCAAGAAAGTGATAAAAGTGTTGCTCTAGCCCAATAAAAAGAGCTAAAGCACCACTTCCCGACAGATGTTAGGGCTTATCACTGATGTAAAATGCATAGAGACTTCCAAGATGTGTCATATTTAACAGAGTGAAAGTGTTTTTTATCATCGACATCATTCAAAGTATTTCGTTTCTTATAAGCCTGCTTTCCACTGGAGCAGTAAGGCACGGCCAGGTTAGGAGAGGTCAAAAGGCATAACAATTAATACAGCTAAAGAACATTTTACTGTATTGACCGAGGATAAATATTAGTTTGTTGGAGAAGAGAGGGTTTAACTGGAGAGGATGCCAAAGATTGTGTGTTTCCACTAATTTATTCATGGCAGCTCCTTCCTCTCGCTGCTGATCTAACCACAGATGAGTTCAGTGGGTGTCTGCAGAGGGAGACTCTCTTCTAAAGCTCCAGATTACTAAGGATCTCCCGACGCTGCACATTCACTAAGACACGCCATTTCAGGTGATTACATTAATTCCTTCCATCTTAAAAAAAAATATACCCCACATGCATATTCATAATTTCATTTGCATGCATGGTTTGAACAGCTTTAATGAGTTTCTTTTCATGTATTTTCAAAACATTTTGAAGCTGTCTATCATTGCCTGTTGGTTTAAATTAGTTTTTTCAATAAAGTTGATGGTAGCACCACAAAACTTAAAGCCCAGTGTCTGCTTTTCCAAGTGAGTCTCAACATGATCTTGTATATTCATCATTAATTGTGCCTCATAGACCTTTTCAAACTTAATAATTGCTACAAAAAGGGTGTTTAATGGCTCTGTGTGTCATTATCTAAAGTCTAGCCTTTCAGAAAAACTTGATGGTGCTGGTGTCACTATTTAAAGAAAAATGTAGACCTCAGATTTAATTAAAACTGTAAAAAATATTATTACTTACTGTATGCTTGTGTTTAGGTTGAATGGATTTAAAGAGCAGATGAAAAACATAAGAAGAAAACATTTAGAGTTAATATTGAGTGTAACCCTTGCTTGAACCTTTCACTAAATGTTTATTGGTCAAACCCAAAACCCAGTGGTCAATAAGGGAAACAGTAGAAAAAAAATCAATGCTGAATTCTCTGTATTTATCCACAGAGCTCTGTTTTAATGAGAGGGAGGTATCCTGCCAGTTGACCGTTGACCTGACTTTATCAAAACATTGTATCCATATTAAAAACAAAAAGTTTGTGAGCTGCCACAAGTCAAACGGTGAACAGCAGGAGGCTGTCAGGCCGCTCTGCCGAAGGGGTTAGGCTCCCACTCAGCGCCACACTGCATATTCACTCAGGCTGCACGGCTCTGGTCCAGCAGTGAACTGTTCAACTGTGTCTCAAAGGTGAGCAGCAGACAGGCATAATCCCAGAGCCACGCACCGCCGCGCCCATTATTATTCTCCACCATGTTTACCTGTTTAGGAAAGAAAGGTAAGACTCCAAAAGCTCTATCACCTCATGCAACAAGAGTTAGATAAGAACTCATAAGAATGTTGTTCACAGTGAAATCTTTTAACAACCCTCTTCCTGACTCAATAAAAGGCAACAGCATCTCATGCAATCTATACTAAACAAAGCCTGTTGAAATCAATGGAAGAGCAAGTGATTCAAGATACAAAATTCTCATTAAAAGGACTATTGAAAAGGAAGGCAAAGGTTTCTAGAAATTTCATGAACCGTGGCTATTCAGCTTCTGAAGTTTTGTTTTGAATGAGTAAATAAATGAAGCAGGATTTCTTATATGGATTGTCTCCTGCCAAAACTAACACAAATATTTAGTTATTTTAGTTTTCAGTAGCCTTACTGTGGACCAGACACCATTATCATATAGTCGTATAGTAGTCTAGAGCATCAGTCTCAATAGTGAGGAACGTCTAGTGAGGAACTTTCTGTGTGGAGTTTGTTCTCCCTGTGCTCTGGTACCCACTTTACCCCACCAATGTCAAAAAGCATGTACTGTGGTCTCCTAACATGTTAGAAACATGACCAATCACTGACACAGGACCAGGAGAGGGTCCCTGGGCGGCCCCTGAGCAGATGCCCACTGCTCCTCCGGATGGATTAAATGCAGAGAATGAATTTGCCCATGGGGTAAGAGTAACGTAACTTATTTTAAAACTTTTGAACACTAGCTCCTAGTTGGACATATGGCCTCCATTTGGTCCTGCTGTAGGCAGCATGTTGTGCCTTATTCCATCTCCTCTTTCCGGTTAAAGATGTTCCCCTGAGACATTGATTGCAAAAGTTGTTTAGTTGGTATAGCTTCCCTTCAGAACCACACAACAGAACCAATCTGACAGTATTAGCATTAGGCCTTCACAAAAACATTACAACAAGCTTTGAATTAACACTCTATACAAAATCTAACATTCATTTTAGACTGAGAGCAGGGTAATGGCTGCTAATGTGACACTAGTTTATATCTGTCTCTAACACTCTACCTTTGTTTTTAAAATAATAAATAATACATGTAAAAATCATTTCTATGATTTAATCCTGATGGTTGGTTACATTATGTTGATAGTTGTTTTTACAGATGATCAGATAACTACAATGTCCTATATGTTCCCAGTGATATTAAAAGAGATGGACAAGCCTGGGACACATGGCCAGTGTTAACATTCAAAGTAACCTGTGGTTTTCCCTGGAGCAGAGCATATTGTTTCTGACACACACCAACCATCAGGAATATGCCACTTCCCACATCGTTTCTTCCCCTGCTGCAAAGGTGGAGGAAACGTACAGCAAATCACACAGGATTTGAGTCAGTGCACAGCAGCAGGCATGTGTCTCTCACACCCACAGGTCTCCACTCGGTGCACGGGTCGAACACCACCCACCACCAATCCCAGCTGCCAAACCGGAGGAGGAACAATTCAAACACAAACCACTATTTCATCTGCTGTGCATGTCAGTAAAAGTTCAAGCAAGAGATTATTTACATGTTTCAGGATGTAAAAAGTAAACAACATTATGTATCTTTATAGTCTGGTGCTGCATTCAGGTGCTCCACTTCACGAGTCATATTTTAGACTTCTATTTAGCGTGTGCAACAACAAATCAAAAGCTTTTCTAAGTTCAAGTCCACTTTTATGTAGGTTATCTGATCTTTTATCTGTATTTAGGCAAAGAGTCAATGAAACAATTATTTTTACGTCAAGTCAGAATATCAGGCACCAATTTTTACCCAAATTTCCAACTTTAGAGGGAGTTTATGTGCAGTTTACAAGAAATATAATTGGTCAGTACCGACAGAAAAGCAGTGGCAACAGAGTGGGCTTTGTTCAGTGTCCAGTGGAGTCATAGTAGGAGCCTATTCATGTCCAAGTACTTCAGTGGAAAAAGAGGCCCTGTAAGACATTTATGGTCATTTTTTATTTTTTTTTAATTTTACATTAACAGTAGTAGCTTGATAAAAATAGCTGTGGTGAATAGGACATTAGATTAGAACATTAGACGGCAATACTTTACCGGTTTTAAAAGGAAAAATGCAACTTAATGTGACGTCAGAGATTGTATTTGGATTTTGCAAAGTTCTGAATAAAATGGAGCTTTTAAGATTTTTTGCCCTGTGTCTCTCTTTTTTAATGCCACATGAAAACAAAGACATACAGTAGATGAGAATATGAGCTGACGAGCAGAGGAATAATGCTTCTTCTTATCATCTTTCACAATTACCTGTTGGCAAATAGTGGTCTCTGAAATCAGAAAGAGCTGAGGTGATGTGGAGAGTGTGAGTATGATATTTGAGTCTGGAGGTAATCATCTTCCACACGCTTAAAACTTAGCAAATTGTTCGTAAAAAGAAACAAAGCTATAGTATTTTTCTGCCATAGAATACACTGACCCTGTTGAGCTCCAAATCAAATAAGGAAAGGTTTCGATTCATTAATGGAAATCATCTTTATCTTGTTAAAAACAGGTGACTTTACTGAGAAATAAACCTTCATGAAACTGTTATAAAGACAATATAATTCAGGTTACAAGTCTAGAGTAATGTCATTTCTGATCTGCACAAATAAAAGCAATCTACAGACGTGAGCCCATCGCGTCATTCAAATATATTCAGAGGCTTTCCTGTGAAATGAAAGAGTGGATCCTCACATCCCTGAGACCTGCCGCTGTGTACCTCCAGCGCCTCTGAGGTGGGGATATCACATGGCTCCTTCTTTAATGTTCTCTGTAAATCCTGTGGGGAAATTACCCAAGCCCGGTCACCACCGTTTGTGACAGATAGAAAACCTTTCCAAAGGGATTATTATGCCCTAGACTTGCTCTCATTCTCATTTCTTTTAAAGCCCAGGTATCAGTTATCTGTCAGCGAGCTCCGGATTGCTTTGACAGCGGTGCAGGTCTGCGCCCGACCCTCGCCGGAGAGACGATGAGATTCTCTGTTATGACCTCTCTGTCTCTGCCATTCACATCTGTCAGGGACCACAATGACACGGTGGCAACGTTTGAAACGCAGCCTAATAGTGCTCTGTTGTGCCTTGTTAACACTATCACCTCTGCGCAGGAAAAGGGTTTACTGCCTTTCGTTCACAACTGCCCCTCCAAACGGGATTATCTTTTAAGTACACGTTTAGGGTGACACTCGTGGAGCAAAACTGATGGACTGCTCCATTAAAGGGGATATTGTTGAGACATAATGAACTGATGTGAAAGCAGGCTCAAGCCATAATGGGTTTGAATCCAGACGAGAGGTTCCACAGGTTCATGTGAAGGAAAACTAACATTACCAAACTTCACAGGATCTTCATCGAGATTATCCTGCACTAACAGCTCAAACAAATCAAAACACAAATTTAAAGCAGATGAACTCAATAAATGAGAGAGGCACACAGTCACTTTAGCTCCTGTGTTGTTTTATTCTGGACTACCCCCAGGATTAAAAAGAAACAATGGCTGAAGGAGTCTCATTTCCATTCACTGCAAGAGACACTGGACCACACTTTCTAAACACCAGTGTAGAGCCTCACTACTTTATATATTCACATTTACATAAATGACATTCTCCGTTTGGATAAGGACTCCCACATTCATTCATTCATTCATTCTCATCTGATCACAATAAGACAAAGAACTGTTCAATAACAGCACAGTCTTGTCTGTGTCTGTGGAATAGGACTTCCATTTTTCTTTTCCTAGTTTTCAGTAAGTTGAACTCACATGGCAGTGGCTTTATATTCATCAAGGCTGTACTTAGAGGCGCACCAAGAGCAGCATTTTCAACATTTATAAACATATTGCTGTCTATGAACCTCACCAACTTTCAGGAACATGTCCTTGCACAAAACTTAACCAAAACTTTTCAGTGCCTAAACAGAATCAATTCAAACCTACTGCAGAAACGTAGGTTTTTAAATCCTGAATCCTCAGGCCTGTTCTGTACATACATGACCATCAGACCAAACATTAGAAAACATATAAACTTAAAATGATTAAGAAATAAGCTGTGATCCAACAGTCAGTTGTAGAAATGAATGTTATTGCTTACATTTAATTGAAATGTTAAATTAAAGTAGTTAGCCAGTATAAATTTCCACCCATAAAAGTGTTAGACATTTTGAATTACACAAACTGAATCATTTGTGTGAATGAAGCACACTGGCAGAGCTTTGATTCCAGGTATTAAACTGACCAAACCACAGAAAACAGAGACCAAAGAACACAGCAGGAGGGTAATCTTTAGAGAAAGGCTTCTAATTTTACTAAGTGACTCATCAAAGATAGCCATTTAATCCGAGATCTCACACTGACACGAAAAGAGAACTCTTTTGATCAGGAAATGAGGCCAACCCTGGGCCTCCAGAGAAACCCAAATCCATTTTGGGAATTGAAGTCAATTCAGGGAATGAAAAGATCAACAAACGTTCTGTTTGGCAAATGCAAACCCTGTGGTTATCTAATTAAATTAAATATACACAAATGAGTCCAACGCTGAAGAGAAGTCATGTTTTAGAGGAAATCAAACACATTGAAAGATGTAAAATGTCATTGAAATACAACTTAGTCCTTATGTCTGTGTTTTGAGAGAAACCTGAGTCTATCCAGTGCTCCTGCTTTCATTTGGTTACATAATGCTGTATTGTTGGTTGCTGTTCTGCTGTGTCTTGTGATCTATGTCCTGTATTCCAGGTCATCTTCGTGCAGGTGTGGACTGGGTTTATACAGGTACAGCTCGCACTGTCCTCACATCTCTGCTACATTGACCATAGTTGCCTTATGTGCCTGCTTTTGCAAATAATATACTTTTTCTTGTTATATTATGTCTGATAAGATACTTTTTTGTTGTTATTTTACCCTGAATGTACAAAAATAACATTTCCAGCACAAATGAATAAATATATTTCATACATTCATCTTCTACATTTACAAATATGTGATTTTTTTTTTTTTTTTAATGAGGAAACATTACACATACATTTAATTGAGGAGACCCTGTTCACTTTTGAGTAATGTCCAGGATTTTGAAACTGAAATGACAATAATTCCCTTTGATTTATTTTTTTACACTTATAATTCAGTGTACACTATATTGTTAGACTGAATTTTCTTCTTTACGTTTATTTTATTTTTTTACTCTCTCAACTTAAAACATCTCGTGTTATGCAACTCTCCCTGTTTTTCTCAGTCACAGAAATATCACAGCTTTCGACAGCTTCCCTCTATTATTGAACAGAAAGAGGGAGAAAAACTGCAGGTGGTTGGCGTTTAATATTTAAGAGGTTTTGCTGGATCCCGGCACCTGTCTCGCATACAGAAAGAAAAGTGAGGATTTCTCTGCAGACCTGGCCCGCGGACCCTGTGGCCTCCTCGCTGCCCTCCATCCTATAACCGCCCATCGCCTCCTGCAGCATCCTTCCTCTGTGTCTTTCTTCTCCATAAAGCCTGCTCTGCACCCAATCACTTCGCCTTCATGCTTTATTCATTCTCCGTAACATGAACATCACAAGTAAGTCTCTGTCTGTCGGCCACTCTCCGGATCCTGGGATTAATGTAAATCCCGACAAACAAAGCCGATTCAGTCGAGGCTGATGATGCCTAGATGCTATTTGCATTGTAATATGAAGTCATTAGATCTGTGTCTGTCTGATGGAGATGGCTGTCTGTTTGAACTCAGGTGGGTTTTATGTGAAATGGTGCTTCCTTTTAGATGAAGGGCAGAGATGGAGATGTCCCTGTTCATCTGTGAAAATGTTTATCATGATTCCAGAGCTCATTTCTTGACAAATAGGTGCTATACTTTTACACCTACATTTGTCGAAGGCTGTGGTGTTTCTCTCAGGATTTCCAATTCGGAAGCTTCTTGATTTGTCCTCTTTGTGGCGCTCAGCGGGGAGGACGCCGTGTTTCATGTTTCCAATGAAAAGAGGTGTCACGAGGCGTCACTAAATGCGCGGGGACTGCGTTTGATTGCTTCGCTCCGCTACGAGAGGCTGTTCTCGTGTCTGTTTGGTGCCTATCACTTGCTGCCGGTTCGCCTCATCATAAATAATGCAGTCTCCACCCAGCCCACCAACAACCACCTAAATGAAGACGGCAGCCTGCATTGCAGATTCCACCAATGAAAAAGGTTACTTCAAGGAGCATGGGGAAAACAACAGGGAATATTTGACAAAGATGCCAGTTTGAGGGTGTTGTTCACAAATATGTGTATTCTTGTTGATATAATACGTGCTCGTCTGTTAGTGGGCTTGTGTGGGTGGAATAAATAAAAGTACCATACACAACAGGGGTAGTATAGAAGTCAGCACACAACTCTATGGGTTCAGTATCAACCCGTAAACTACAGTATAGCTCCATTTCCCAAAATATGTTTTTATGGGAGGCTGAAAAAATATGACAGTTTTCTTCCACATAAAAGTTAGCTCAAGCAATGCTCCAGAAAACTCCAACAATCTGAAATATGCTTCTACTTCTCTTTTAATCACCTGAGTTTTCTGTGGAAATACTTTAGTTCGAGGCATGCAGTGTGCGTTAATACAGAGTGTTGGAGCTTTGACTGATTGCTTTGTATCCATTAATATTGCCTAATCATAAACACTCATTCATTTCTTAGTAGAGGCAATAGATTTTTGTCTTTCTAATAAGCACTCAGCAGGGGGGAGACAATTATAAATCTTCAGGAAAAAATGTAAGTTATGGTTATTTTTTTGGCAGAAATGATGAAGTGCAGTTAAATGCTGGCAGAATATCCTCCTTAGATGGAACAAAAAACAAAAAACTTGTATGCCTTTTTTCAGCTCATTGCCATCTGTGTCAGCGCGGCCCAAAGTAACCACTGAGGAGTGGCTACCATTGTTTTGTGGTCTCTCAACAGTGAGTTCAAGCCTCTTACATTCACACCTTGTTGCTCAAAAGCCCTCAGTGACATTTGGGTAAAGTTACAGGGAAACTTAGCCTTAAACAGAAATGTAGGTGTTGTAGAATCCCCTTTGAAATGTGTTCAGAGATGAAAACTCACAGTTACAGATGCATTGGGCACATTGAAAGTGAGCCTATAACAAATGGCAGATACAGTAGACTGTTTATTTCTGCTGCCATTTTGTTTGGGTTGACAAAAAAATCTACTGTGGTAATAAAATATTGTTACAGTTACTGGTCGTATGATGAAAAATATCTACTTTTAGACTTTGGTAAAGGTCAGAAGCATTTAACAGTAAGGAACAGAACAGAATGCTAAGAATAAGCAATGAAAAATGGCCAAGATTGCATTAAAAAAAGTTGACGGGCACCAAAAAAGAGAGAAAACTAGACCAGAAAATTATAAGAATTGGGAATTGGATCCAAAAAAAAAAAAGGTCTGGAAAAAACTGGTCCAGTTTTTTGGGGAAAAGTGCTTTGAGTGAATACTGTTTAGAGCTAATTCTTACACCCAAGTAATATGTTTGTAATGTTGTGAGATTATAGATTATAAATGAGGTCATTTGTGATTAATTTGTGTCTGTCAGTCTTTTGTTGCCACACAAAAAACTACCACTCATGCAGCATGCACCACTTACAACCTCCCAAAAAATACTGGTCAGAAATGTATCCAAGGTCTCTCTGATTAACAAAAATAAACCAAGGCTCATCTTAGTCTTATTTTCCAGTATTCTTGCCCACAGCAGCTTCTAATACATGATGCTAGAGGAAATTGGAGGTGATTTTTCTTTCAGCTAGTTTAGTTTTCTTCTTCTGTTAGCTTTAGTCTTGTGCTCTAACACTCCAATATGGTAACCTCAATGAAAGTAGATTAGACACGGGTGAGCGAACACTTAGTCAAGCATTTCCACACACAGATACAGACAGAGAGCCTTAGCTGACAGTGTATGTTAACTCGTTGAATCAATATGCTCTAAGTGCAGCGAAACGTTGGCAGCGGCGTCGGCATCAAAACACGTTCCCCTCCGTCCCGACTGGATTAGGTAGAGGTCAGTGACTACCTTGTCGGCTGCCAACGGGCCGTGTTAGAAATAATGACGTGCTCGCTACATGACAGACACAAATAGCCTGATATATGGAAGGTACATGCTCGGCGGCTGGTGGTGCCGGCTTAATTGATAGTCAGGTGATTAATAAGGCAGAACACAAGAAAACTAAGATCAATTTATACTTGTATGTTAGTGGGATAACATCCACAGGAGCTGGCTGGGACACAGAGAGATGCATGTTGCACAGAATAATGACCCGCTCCTTGGAATTTCAATGAACGACTTCTCGAGTGGTCGTTCGTCAGCACTAAACCGTGTGAATATGCACCATGTCGGTTGGTTCCACCATGTTGGCACTCTCTAGTGAGTCAAATTTGATCCCATCTTCTTTGAAATACAACCAATTTATAGATAATTGATTCTGGGATCATTTCCATCTTACTTGGCCTTCTTGGAAGAGCCAAGAAAGCACATCTTTGACAGAGTTTTTCTGCGTTAACAGTTTTATTTTGCCATTGATTATGCTCTCACATCAGTGCCTCAGTGAAATCAGCTTTACACAAAGTCCTCCAAGTTTAATTGGAATGTATAGGTCAGCTGTTATATCAGTGAAAACTTGTGGGAAATGTGGATTGTTTCGCAGAATCTTCTTCAGAACGCTCTGCTCTCTTTTGCACCACAGACAGAGTAAACCTTGTCAAAACACAGCAGAGAACCTGAGGGAATATGTGGACTTTTTGGCATGCCATTCCAAATAAATGTCAAGAGGCATGCCTCGGTCTGTGGATATGTGAGTCAAAACTATGAGCTATCAGATACAATGCTTTGGTGCTTTAAAAAAATAACAAAGCCAAACCATTCTCCTTTAGGTGTTCACATGAATGCTCTTTTTCTAACTCTACAGCCACCTGCTTTTTCTACTTTCAGGTTTTGTGTAGCACTAGATGCATTGCAACTCCATAACAACGATAAATAGATTTTTCTACCTTTGTGGCAAATAGTGGTTGCACAACAGATAATGCCACACGTCAACACTAAACAGCCCTATTTATTTTGAAAAAGCAGCACAGAAATAATGAGAATGTGTCAGTTGGCCTATTGCTGGCATAAGAACTAGTGGTGCTCCATCTTGTTGTCAGAATGATGTTTCTGCCTTGATGCTAAAAGTATGCTTTTATCTCCTCCCACATATTAAGGAGGGCTGATGATGAACTGATTGGTTGTTACGCTTCAGAATGACTCGTGCCATCCATCATGTTGTGAAATGTAGCACAGCTCCCCGAGAGGCTGGCATGATGCCTGTTCCTCTGAAGGCAGGAGATGCCGGGCTCCAGCTGCTTATATGCCCTGCTTTCGGAGCAGCTGAGGTGCTGCTCGCTTGTGTACCTGGCAAAGAAGGAAGTGTGCCACCCACTCAACAAGACTTCTGAGTCCAAATTCCAAAAGTAAAAAAGTAAAAGAAAGTATATCTGTCTTCGAAGAATGTTGGGCAATACATCTGGATAAATACAAATACATACACAGGATATTTACATTTGAGCAAATCGGTGCCACTTTAAAGTATTGGCAAAAGATTAAGGGCTAGGCTAAACAAGAGCTACACTGATGTTTTTATTAATGAGAAAATGAGTTTTCAGTCACTTTTTGTGGCCGTTTTTCTTTGCCTCATTACTTTATGGAAATCAGAAAAGATGTTTTCAGATTTAATGGATTAATTTTTTAGTGAGTGTCTCCAGTGTGCATTTCAATCCTCAGTATTCACACGTAGCACTTCTTAAACTAATTCCAAAGTGTTTCCTGACTCCGCCGTCTCCTTCCTTTCCCTGATCACTTCCTGTTCTCAGCTGCACTGCTGCTGCTGCTGCTTTGGCACATTCTCTCCAGAAAAGTGTCATATATTCCTCGTACACAGAGACTTTTATGTGCAGTAACGACCCAGTCAAAGCTAGACTCCTGCTCTGTCATATGCCACCATTGGCTGCTCAAGTTGTCACTTTAAAGGCAAAGTTTCAGTCCAATTATCACATGATGCAATCAGCAAAAGTCAACCGTTAAAACAAGCTTCTTTCCAAACTCACATGAGTGATGTTTATCAGCAGCTTGGCTTTAATTAGAGCTCAAAGCACTCTGGAAATTATATGTAAATCACCATTACCTGAAAAAAACAGGTTTTGGGTTAACTTTTATTGGGAGTTTGGAAGTTTTGTAATATTAATTTCTCCTCTAATTACAACCATAGCCTTAAGAAATGCTGTGTAATAAATTGAATTAATATGGCAGCCATAAGTTGTGCTCAGCTCTGCCTCGTCTCAAGAGAGAAACCTGATTAAATGTGCTAATAAACATTTTAACCAGGAACCAAGCTGGAGCAAATGAAAACAGTGTTACCCCAGATGTCGTGGTGAGTTAGGAGGCACCCTCAACGCAAATGAAAAGTGTCGACGGCCCTGTTCTTTCTTCCTGTTCGACGGTTTCAATGTGTCTTGATCTTCTCGCTGCACCTTCCTCTCAAACACTCTCCGGGGCAGACGGCCGGTGCCAATCCCGCCCCTTTCGCCGTAGTCCGCCGACATGCGGGAGGGGTCACGGATGATTAAAGCCGTGGCAGGTGGACTCCACTTTGAAACTATCAATAGACCTCTGGGAGCGGATTCAAACAGCGAGCCCTCCATCTCCGTCAGCCCGGCTCTGGCTGGTGCGGAGGGAGGGGGCAGCAGAGGGTGAAAGGGTACACTCTACCCCTGGATGTTCGCCGTACACCGCTGCGGAAGCTACGGAGGAATCCCTCACTCTCTGATGTGATTTCAAGCAGGCTTTGTGGATTTCACTGTGCTGACACTTCGACCTTTGACCTGCGAGGGCCACAGAGAGAAGAAGGAGTCATCTTCTGCAGCGTATTATTCTCCTAGAACAACACTGCACTGTACAAATGATTCACCAGAAGAGAAGTGAACACAATTTATTAATATTACATACAGAAATACAAAAAGTGCCAACTCAATCTCCCAGATCAACTGTATCCATGTAATTCCTGAGACACAGAACTGAAGAATAACCCTTTTACGGCTTAGAAAACATATTTAAATGAACAAAAACACTTGAAAAACAAAACAATGTGTGTACAAGTATTTAGTCCTTCAAGAAGCGCCATTATGTCCACGTTTAATCTGTAGATGTGTTATCTGTAGACGCTATGTAAGCATTTATTTTCCACAATTTTGCTCCTGCTTTCCTTCATTTCTGTTGTTTTCTTTTACATAAAGAATATCCAAAAGATGAATAGCAACAAGCTCAATGGCTGCTCACCTGGTTAATTCTGTTATTTGTCACTTTCTTTTTCAGGATTAATCAGCCTTTTTTTTCTTTCAACACTTGTTAAAATGTTCCACTTGGTGTTAACTTGTTAAACAAATGTGTCTGACATCTTGGTAATGTAGTTCACACATGCCTTTATACATTTCAGTTATCATAATGTAATTTTTTTATTTATTTATTTATTATTTTGTATTATTTTTGAAGGTCATATTTATGTGAAAGCTATAAAACACTTGACCTTACTCACATTGAGGGAGGAACAAACATGGGTCTCAAGTTCCTTATTGTGTCCCCATTTTTGTTTTAAACATTATTATTTTTTTGCCTTTATTTGATAGAGAAGACTGACAGGAAACAGAATGACACTGAGCTTATGACTTAAGCTGGAATTGAACCCGGGTCTCTCAATGATGTGATATGTACTCCATACTGCAAGGCTCACTGAAGTGCCCCATTATGTCCCCATTAACATGAATCATATGTTGTGATATACACCACAAACCCAGCATACTGACTGATTGATATGAATAATGATTAAATGTAAATACCTCTTTGATTATCTGTCTATCTATGCATTCAGATGTGTATGCTTTAGGATTTAAATGAGCTGGCAGTCATGTGTGTTCCTGTCAAGACGCTCTATTTCCAGGAGGAATGATTTAATGGAAATGTCAAGAGCAGCAGTCGCTCCGAGCAGAGGCTGAACCCTCTGATACAACCAGAGCCACACCAGCTTCTCTTCACGGATGTGGGGCCACAGTCTTGTTGTCATGCAGCACCGGTCCAGACTAAAATCTGCCTTTATCAGAACAGAAATGGCATTGTCACTTTTAAATGGGATTACGGCTCCTTGGTCGCATATTAATTAAGCGGGAATCAATACTGTAGGGGTTCTGTTTGTAGAGGTTCGGCCATTTTAAACACTCCTTGAAAGAGCGACAAAAGAAGGAAAGGGAAGACAATTTGAGTAATATGTTTGAGATGGGAAAGAAAATAAATGTGTTTAAGGCAAAAAACAATTCAAAACACTCTAAACCTCCTGTCAGTCTTGTGTCCTGTGACAAACATCTAGAAAATCTCCAAAACGTCTTGATTTTGAACAGCCCCTGATTCAAACATCTTTCTTTACTCTTATTTATCATGATTGTACACATATTTTTATTGCATGTCAGCACATTACCTGTTGTGAGCTGGTTACAAGTGAATTTCCCCATTGTGGCTCAATAAAGTCCTGTCTTATCTTAAATTGCCAACACAGAGACTGGTTTTGGTCAGTTTCCTTAATGTTGCTCCTGTTTTCTGTCTTGCTTTAGTTCAGTCGGTCAAAAAAGTCAATAAAAACCCGAAAGTTTAATTTTAAGAAACAATATTCTGCAACTTAACACTGTTTAGTCTCATATGGGACTTAAAGCTGCATTATCCAAAAGTTCCTTCTGTCCCAGTCCCCAACAAAACAATTACCTTTTATTTTATTAATAAGAGAGCACATACCCAAGTGACCCGGGTTCGATTCCGCCTCAGGTCATATGCTCAGTGTCATTCCTCACCTTTTTTTCGTGTCAGACTTAAGTTTAAAGCTTATTGTTAACTTCCAGGTCAGACTGATGCCATCCTGTAATCACATCTGACTCTTTAAACCTCACATAAATGTATTTCCAGTGTTCATCCAAGTTTACTTTGCTTCCCTTTGGCTTCTGTTTCTCTGTAAAGCAGCCAGTGCTTGAATAGACACTTTTTATTGTATTTTTAGCTACAGCGGCTGATTCTGGACTTTTCAAATACACAAACCCCATTCTGATCCTTATTTGTCCTTTTCTTAATGACTGGAGTTTAGAAGTCATGGCCCATACAGAGCTACAACTGTCACCCAAAACTGAAAAACTATAAATAAAACAACAGTGTAGAGAAGCAGTCATAAATTAAACCCTAATTATGAACTGTAATGCTAATTGTCTTTGATTAATTGCATATTTAGCCACTCGAGGCTAAACTAATGCTACTATTTAATTCAATATAATGTGCAAATAAGTAGATTTACACCTCCACACTTTGGTTTAACGGTGTAAAAACACAAGTAAGCCATTAAGTGACCGAAGACTGGCTGTTTTTGTGAAGTAAAGTCATTAGAGGATCATTAAAAAGCACTTCTTTCCCCACTCCGCGCTTGTTTGGAGCCGTTCCTCTCTCGTGGATGAGGCGCGCCGTGCTCAGTTACCGTGGTGACCTTCAGCTGGGCGCGGTTGCTCTTATCCTGCTATCTCCACCAGTTGGCATTACAGCACAATTAAAATGCGTGTTCAAAGCGACCTGTCACCGCGGTTGTTTGCCGCGCAGCTTGGCACCCCGTAGTGGAGACGGTGACATCTATGACTCCGCGCCGAGGGAGCCCGCTGCACGCACCAAACTGTACTTACTCCTTTCAGCTTCGCCTCGGAAATTCACCGAATAATTACACCTCCGCTGCAGGCTCCGGGAGTTTTATTTCCCCCCTTTTTTCTTCATTTCTGCGAGTGTTTGCCACAGATCGAGACGTCTTTACGTAAAAGGTGAGCTCCTTCATTATTTTATTGCTAAGTAATTTGTGTGTTTGACTCCTCAACGGTGTTAATCTTCGAGGGAAAGACACGGCACTGTTTCTTTACAACTTGGACAACACTGAGTATGTTTTTATGCCTTTAAATGACTGTAGATGTACTTTTTACATTCTCACTTTATCTGTATTGTGTTTTCAGGCGTAGTTTGTCTAGTTTTGTAGCCTTAAAACGTTTCAAATTCCTCCATTTCAACATTTAGAAAGATTAGGAAGGGCACTACTTTACCACTTTTTCGAGTCTTTGCTGCAGAGGTTTTTTAGTTTAGCCCTTAATAACAATCAGCTGCGTTGAAACAAATCAGTCTCTCATAGATTCAAAGGGGAATTGCTTTTCATTCAGGCTTCATTGCTCTGATAGAGTCACTATCTAAATTCCATTACTAAACAATACCAGTCCGTTTACGCGCCGCTCCAGAGCAACCACAGCGGGTTAAGTGGCTTTACCTCGCGGTCTGCAACGTCTTTAGGACCCGGAGGAGTGCGTATATGTGACTGGACGCAGTGGACGCATTCGTGAAGACTCTTTCTCCTTCTTTTCTTCTCTGTTCTCAACTCGGCGTGGCTTTAGAAATCAGCCGAATCTTCCCAAACCACCCCGGGACTTGCGCTCCTCCAGGATCTATTTTATTACGCCCTTGTGGACTTCAGTGAACTTGACGCCGCTGTGAATAACTTTGTCTCGCGTTATTCCCGAGAATCCAGCGAGTAGTCAGTGCTGGGCTTCAAACGAGTCTTTCCTCAGAGAAGGAAGCTGTTTAAGTGGCACTAAAAGTTAAAAAGAGACCGCTTTTTGTCTGTGAACTTGTTGAATGACCAGCTCGTCGTCACGGGAGCAATTAAATGTAAGTAGTGTCTCTTTTCTATGCGTCCTAATGCTTGGAGGCATCCTTGTGGGCAAATGAGCAGTAATGGCGTAAGTGTAAAGCGCGTATCGTTAAGAAATAACCGGATTGAAGTGCATTGGATGAATATAACTCTGGAAAATAAGGAATAAAACGATGCAGACATATCTTAACAGTCGTGCAGCTGAGTTTCAACATTGTGTGGGGCTTAATTAACTACAAGCTGTGTCTTAAATTGCCCTCCAGTTGTGTATTAGCGTCGTTTAATGGCACGTTAACCTGTTGCGCAGCAGGTCAGTCGTTTTAAGGGGCTTGCCTCTGCGTAAAATCTTAAACAAACTGGAGGCAACCATATAAAAAACTCTCCTGCAGTTTATGTAATGCTTTGTAACATCACAGATAAAACAGCATCTCTTACAAAGCTCATTTTCTCTTTGGTTTGTGTGAGTTTTCTGCGGTTTGCTTGGTATTTTGTCATAATAGGTTCAGCAGAAGTACTTTGAATAATGCATGAAGCAGACTTGGTGTGTGGCAGCGGTTTGGGAAGCTCTCTGAGGGACACTGTCACCACATCCTCTTTTTGCAAAAGGCTGTGGTGAGAAACAAGCTAATGTGGCTCGTATGGCAAAGGTTAAAGGGGCAGCTGTTGTAGGGATGAACTCTGCCTCTTTATGTGAAACGGAGCTGCTGAGGTGGAGCTGAATAGAGGAAGGAGAAAGTGAGTAAGTAAATGAAGCCAAAAGGAGAGGCGAGAGTGAGAATACAGACGGTGCCAGTACAGACATGCTTGCGCTTGCCAGTTGATCCCTTTGTGCCTCATGTGGAAGTGTCGCTTCTTCTTGGCCACGACAACACTGGACACATTTACCAGTTTATTGTTGCAATCTTCCGCCAGGCACCGAGCGTCAGTCTGCTCAAACTGGCCGTGGATCAGAAGTTATTGGTTGGAAGTCAGCTAAATCAATAAACACAGCAACCACGGCCGTAAACTGTGTGTACACTTCGGGAACCGGGAGCAGGTGTTGATACAAAAAGGCAGCAAAGAAAGAGCAATTGTTGCACCAGTCCCTGCCCTGTCCCTGCCCTGTCCCTTTCAAATCAAAGTATTGTGTTGCTGTGGACCCAGAGAAACACTGAGCAGATTGTGGCTGTGTTTCAGCACCACAGACAGCTCCTCGCCTCTGTCCTGTTTGGGAAAAGTCCACTTGCAGCAAAGCCCCACTTTAGTAAAAATGAAAGGATCTGCAGTGGTGTTTACTAAGAGTCTGGCTGGGACTCTTTCTAAAAACCAGTCGAAACCACGGTGCACGCTGCCTGCTGACTTTAAAACACTCCATGCTTGAGCTGCCCGGGGGACGCAATGCAAGCGGACACAAGGGGGTGTTTCAGAAGCTTCGAAAACAAGTGAGAGGAGAGCGCGAGAGGCACACAGACTCGGAGAGACGAGGTGGTCACCCTCCCCCTGCGCACCAGAGCTGCTCAAATATTGATGACTTTAATATAGAATCTGACCTCATATTTTTTCTCGGGGAAATTATGACATTCTGGAGCTTCCTCCCTTTTTGAGTGCAATAAAATATATAGATGATGTGCATCATTTATGACAAGCCGGGTCAGAAAAACAGGCACGCATGGCTAATTTTCTGGGTAATTCATGGCTAAGATTTGATCAAGGTGTTAGTAAACTCACTGTGAACAAGGATGAAGGATGATGAGCACAGTGTTGGCAGGTTTTCCACTTTTACAAAAATGAATCGTAACATTTGCACCAAAAAATGAAAGGTGCACTTATCCCGAATCAAAAACACACGACGCTTTTTAACCAAACTGTACAGACGTTCACATACAAGGTAATTCTGGTTCTTGTAATCTCACTTTCCAATTAGTAAGCGCTGTTATATGACCTGTTCAAAAGTACAGAGCTGATTGAAACCTATGGCACATATAGAGTATGGTAGACACAGTTATACAGGTTTAGTTTGAATATATTAAAACAGAAATGAGAAAAGAGATATAGCTCAGACTTGCTCAGACTCCTACTGCTTATATACAGTCTGTGAGATTGAACTTATTAAAACACAGTCTGGTTACATAAAATGAATCAAAGTCACTACAGGCAACGGTTTGATTAGATTTGTTACTGGTGGAGAAGTCTGATGATATCTGTGTTTAAACTTGAGGTCAGTACCAGAGAAGATCACTCAGTAATTGTCCTAAAACCCAGTAGATTAACCACTACTACAGTTATTGTCTGTTATGACGCACAAAACAAAATCAGCATGAGCAAAATGAGACTTTATTAAACTTAAAGAGAGCACAGTTTTTCCATTTCTACACATCATAAAAGGAGTTTGTAAAAGTATAAATATGCTCCTGTGTGTAAACAGGGCATAAAACTACACTTTAATACAGTAATACTTTGTCTAACATGTGTAGATCTAATGCTACTTTCTTAAATTGTCCAAAAATGTGGTTTTATTTGTGTTTTTCTAGTTTATAATTCAGGAAATGGTCAGCCTCGTCGCCCCATCACAGTCAAAGAGATGTTACATAATTTTTTCACACATCAGGCTCCAATGGCGTCACAAGTGAAAACCGGTGACCTTCAGGCTAAGTGAATGGTAGGGGGCGCTGTTGCTCTGTTTATTTACATATGTACATCTGATTTTTCTCTTCTCTCCTGGCTTCATTTTCCATAAATACAGGAGTGTGTCTCTCTGTCCAACTTTATATACAGTCTCCATTAAAGACAGAAGAAGAAAACCAACAGAAGGTTTTAATTGCGGTCTCTGTGTTGTTAAGACATCTCTTCACGGGACATTACATAAAACATCTGCTGTTTTATTTTATACTTATCTTGTCATTGCCTCCACTTTCGTATTGCTCTCATGTTAATGTTTCATCGTCTCATAGAGGTTCACTCTCTTTCATCTCTACAGATTTCATTACTCCAGGTGTCTACGCATTTAATCCAATATCCCAACGCTTGGCTCCATTTGCCGTCACTTATTAGCTTTGAATGTTCCCTATTAAAAGAAAATAAGATAAGCGACCTCTTCCACCCGCCGCCGGTGCCTAATTTGACTGTCTTCTAATGAAAGTCAATGTCTTTATTGTGAAATATGCAGCGCGGTGGATGTGGGAGAGTTCATATGTCTGGGAAATGAGAGCGGCCCTTCCCATGATGCACCTGTGATCAGGGAGTGACATTTATATTTATGAAATTGGATACACGCACCTCCCATGAAAGGAACAGCTTATTCATCATTCAGAACTCAAGCAGCGTTATCACATTTATAATTGGCCTCTTCTTGTGAGAATTGTTGATTGACATTAGCACATTTAAAGAAGATTCTCCCCAGATTCATTTTTTTTACCTTCTCCTTGGCTCCTCATTTTTGTACTACACTTCTCTGGAACATCTTTCATTGAATGTATTCAAGCCCGTAGACATTTTGTGAAATAGTGTTAGATTGAGAGAAGCATGGGAGTAATTGGTGGAGAAGTGGGCAACGCATTTAATCTACAGCAATTGAAGTTTAGGAGCGCTTAAAATATTTAATGATGCCTCGGTTTGTCGGCAGAGCACAAGAAACTCTGCCTTCCACTTGATTTAAATCTTCATCCTTTAATTTGCTAGAATATAATTCAAACCTCTCTTTTCCGAGCATAATAGGCTCTGTATGTTTGAAACCCCACGCCACCTGAAAATGTTATTTTAGCTTCAGCGGCCGTTCAGCGGGGGGTGGCTGTGGCCTGAAGCGTTGAGAATAAAGCAGCTGACCGGAAAGTTAGTGGTTCATGTGGCAGCTGGGAGAATCTGGGCAGGGAAATGAATGAGTGACACTTTACCCACAAGCGCTCCAGACGTGCACATGATTGAGGCGGTTAACCTTTAGCCGAAATTTAGTCTTGCTCTGTGGCCGTGATTCTTGTGGCGGGTTATTCTCCACAAAAAATGAAGCTACGATGAACACAGACGTACTTGTTAATACTTTTAAACAGATACTATACAGGTTCTTAAGCTGGTTTGAAATACATTGACAGTAAAAGGGATATTTCCGTCATTTTTACGCCATTTTTTGAAGGAAATGTGTGCAAGACACTTAGATTTAAAAGCAAAAGTCTGATGTTCCAAAAAATCGATGACATATTTGGTGTGTGTATATATCGATTCTGCTAATCCCGTATTGTTTGTTACTTTTGCCACATTTATAAGTTTAAATGTCTTTTCTGTCTTAAATGATACACAAGTCTGACTGAAATACAATACATTTGGGACAATATTACAGAAATAGAGCAGAGAATGTAATAGAGTCATGCCAAAGTTGTGACAATGCAACACAACTGAGCTATAAAAGGATCTATTAATGAAGTGTGCACGGCAGTAGCATGACGTGTGGTATATTTATATTTATAAATGTGATTGAGTATACAGTACTGTGGTAGTTTATTGCTTTTAAACCTGTAAAAACATTGTGTGGCAGATACCAGTGGGTCTTTTTTACGTAATCCCACAGTGGTTTCTAAATGTAGCAGTGGCTCACTTTGTTGCAGTATTGTCCCCTTCTGCCCAAATAAGACACTGGCTGAATGGAGATATTCATAGGACAGGTTACTGCAAATACTTCAAAGGAGCCTCAACACATCCAGCATTTACCTTGTGATTTCTTTTGTTAGCTGTACATAGCAGCTCCATATTTTTTCCGTCCTGCCACACACACAATTTATTTGAGGTGCAGAGCTGGCGTGGGTCTCTGGTGACTACTGCCAGGGACCATTACCTGACGAGTTAGTTCATCTGACTGATGGCTTGTGATAGCTCTGAGAAACCTACAATCCTTCAAATAGACCATTTGTGTCTCCCAATTTGACTTTAATATTACTCAAATGTCTCTAAAGGCGCCAGGACAAATGCAACTCCAGACTCGACTGTGAAAAAGCATGGGCCACAAAGGTCTATGTTGCATGATTTTTCTTGTAAAATAACAAGCTAATCGAGAATTTGGAGAATCCATTTTCTAACTTGTAGTGAATTATCTAAAATAAGAAAAAAGTAAAATAACAACAACAAACACGGTTCTCCATAACATACTCTATCATCAGCCAAGAATGAGTCTAATAAACTGAGCTTTAATGCAATGTGTTCCAGGAATCAGAGTTGTCTTAAACATGTTAAATGTTTGTCAGTATTTGATTTGTTTTTCCTCTTGTCCTTTAGGATGATGCCTGTGGTAAAAGACACATCTGAGAGAACATCAAGCTCCAAACTCTGACAGCCGCTGACTTCTGAGTGTGGTTCCTTCTGGAGCATCACGTCTTACCTTTAGTTGACCCCCTCATCAACACTCAACCTTTGTGAAGGAGCTTACGTGTTGACACACCTCATCATCTAGGGAAAAGAGGGTGTGCTAGAAAGACTAAATAACTGAATGGGGGCTAATCGTCGCCTGAAGCTGTCAACAGAGAAGTAGCGAGATGCTGCCACAGTTCCCCGATTCTCAGCCTCTTTAGACCATTTACTGTGACACCAACGGAAGCTGTGAAAACTATAAAGATAAAACTCCTCACCGAGCGTACAGAATGAGATCAGCGATGCTTTGGTCCTTCCTGTTCACTCTGCAGGCGGTGTGCAGCAGCGTGGCCCGTGCCATGCAACATTACCCATCAGGCTGGGGACACTATGACGTGTGCAAGTCCCAGATCTACACCGAGGAGGGCCTGGCGTGGGACTACATGGCCTGTCAGCCCGAAGCTACCGACATGACAAAGTACCTACGAGTGGCCCTCGACCCTCCAAATATCACGTGTGGAGATCCGCCAGAAACGTACTGCGCTTTGGTGAGTCGTAACCTCGGCCGTCCCCTGATGGAGACAAATGAGGCTGTAGCCAGGATCACACAGCATACTGGGTCAGGGATAGAGAGCGGTGCATACAAGGCAATATGCTGCCACTGCGGGAGAGATTAATGGACACTCACATGGGCTAGCCAAGTGTTACAACGCAGCGGCTCAATGCTGTAGCGCTTACAGTAGATAAACTGATAGCACTAGTGTAGTCAGACTCAGTGTACGGAACTGAAATGTAATTACACTTTCAAATATTTTGTAAAATGACCAGAGTTGAGACATATGAGCCTTTGGTATGGTAAATATGACATTGTGCGATCATCCCCCGGTAGTTCCTTCTTAGGCGGCTTGTTTTATCACTAAAAACATTCCAAATTAAGTTGATTTATGCTTTTACTGGGGTAGTGTTCTGCTACAATCCTGTTAACTAAGCTACTACTGTTTCCCATGAGAAATATACAAAAGGTTGTTTTGTTTTGCAGAGTTTGAGCTTTACTCTGTTTTTTTTCTCCGTTTGCCAAGAGTCTCTTGTTTTTTCCAATCTTTTCTTTGCCTTCATTAGAGCAACAGGACTAAGAGCAGCTCGTAGCAGTGATGGCTGACAAACAGGGAATAAAACAGAGTGACAGTCACAGAATGATATAGAACTCTGAAGGGGAACTTTTGACAAATTAATTAAAAACATCACTTTTTGAGTGTTTGTCTCTTCCTCTGATGAATGCTTTAAGGGCCTTTTTGTCAGTTTATTGAAGTTAATAGCTTATTTAATTCATGTCCACATTAAAATGATGCTAATGTTGTTGTTGCATCCTTAAACCTATGGAGCCCTAAAAGGATTATTTAAATGCACTGAATGTTTGCCGTCGTTTTTAAATTCTACTCTATCTTTATCATCCAGAGAAAAGCATATTTTTTTCCTGCATAACACAAGCAGAAGCAGACATGACACAGCACAGGATGATCACAGTTAATAGTGATGGGGTAAGTGTAGTTATTATGCAACATGTTCTTGCTGCTGTGTTCAGTGCTGTGTCCCATTGGCCCCTATCAGCTATTATCAGTGGTTCAGCGGCGGGTTGCATTTGTTTAGAATCACAGTCAAAGCAAGTAGCGAGGGCCCATAGGCTTTCAAACACTTTATTAGAAGTCACGCGTGTGCCAGCAGACAGCTCCTGCGAGTAAATATTTACCAATTAAAATGAGCATCTTTAAAAGGGGAGTTTTTTATTCTTGCTCTTCCAGATGGCATTGAGACATTTAATGCCACTGTAGGATGAAAAAGTCTCAAGACGGCGGTCTCCAGTGATGTGTGTCGGTCTGTGAAGCTTTATATCAAAACAAACTGGAAACCTTTGTCAGCACAGGAGATTATCCAGACACGCAAAATTAACATAACACGAGGAGAATAAAGTGGGAATAGAGACAAAGCAGATGAATGCTGTAGGACCCATCCATTTGAACGTGTCTGTCCCTGAAACTTTTCAACAAGCAAAAGCAAAACTGATCACATTTTTGGGTGGAATCATTCATCATTTGAAGGAATGCACACTCTCTTATTTTCATATATATCCAAATACTCTGTACCCAGGAGAGTGTCAAGACTCAGATCATATGTAGGTGTGGTGGTTTATTATAAGAAGATAGAAATATGCACTACTCTTGCTGAATATTGCAATGTGTGATCTATTATTTTTTTCCAATTTGCATATTTCATTGGTCTGGTAGAAGACACAACATTCACAATGCATGACAGCTTTTGTTGTGTATGTAAGGCTGTGACTATCTTGTTAATTGTCTTTTTTTTTTTTGCACTTACTAAAAAACACCTACATTTGTTTCATTTTAGCGTCCATTCCTGCTGCCGTGGTTGTTTTGCTGATTTTGAGACTTGACATGATTCCTTGTGTTAAAAGATAAAGTTGCCTTGAGGAGCCTGTACCATATAACCCCCAAAAAACTGAAAAAATAATTGTGGATCTTTCTGCTAATTGCAAAGGCCTTGTCACATGCTAACATCAATAAAACAACCAGTGATGAGCCCAATGCTAATGAGAAATCTTTGCGCTGAATTTTCATAATTTGTTCACAGTATACTGCCACCTTCTGGCTGAGCATTGCATCTGTTTATTCAGTTTATTTTTTTCAAAGCTACAACATTTGCAAGTTGGATGATAATTAATGTGGTCTCTTAAATACCAATCATCCCTTAAAGATATGAATTATGAGAAGCAAAAGATAAAAATAGAACCCAACACTTTTCCAAATGTCTGCAGCAGAAACAGTACAATGTCCTTCTTGTGAGGCTTTTCAGCTCATGGGTAGAACATGACATTTATAGTCTTCTAATCCGACACGTGACACGTTCTGTACAATACACTGGTTCCAAGCCTCGTGTTCTGTTCAGTCCCTGTACATTAGTCTGCTGCGATGTCTATCACCTCTGACATAAATCCAAGGCCATCACTGTCCAGATGAATGAAAACACAAGCCCTCCCTTAAACAGCCACGGTACATTTGATCTGTTTACATTCAGGGTTGGAACACCGGCGGACTGACACTGGTGACCTTATCCACCGCTGCTTCTGGAGAGTTTGAGAGGAGCGTGTAAATGAGCGCTAGCGGCTGATCGCTAAGATTCCTGCAGTTGTGCGTAGCAGTCACTTTTGTCTTTTTGTTTGATTTGTCTGATGGTCAAAGAAATCTGGATGTGTCTTTTTGCCTTCTCTAAGGTCTGCCATATATCGTTAAGTCAGTCAGTGCAGTGCCATGCAAGTACAACGCCTTAGTCTGGATATAATCAGAGTTTGAAAATGTATATTAATATGAAATCCCATTATTTGGAATAACATCTGGAAAATGCAATTCATAGTAGGACTATTGCTGCCTGTAGCTGCAGCTTACTTGGACTAAGGTTGGACAAAACAACTTCTCCAGAGCTGGACAGCAGCACAGTGCAACAGTACACATGTAAATAAGAAAAGTTTAGTGTGATACTCATGCATTTGTAGACTGAGGAAGATACATATAGATGTTTGTCAGTTGTCTGGCTCTCATGTGAAAGGTTGATGAAAAGCACAGTTTCTGAGTTAAGAATATGTTTTTCCAGCTTTGTTGTGTGTTCAATGCAAAAAGCTGTTATTCATGAAGATATAATTACATGTTGAAGTAGCCTAGTTTTAGGATTTAATGCTACAAACAAACCTGAAGGACAGATGGAGCAAAACGTAGTTTAAAAAATGCTACAAAATAGTCCAAATCAATCTAGCCTTTTTCTTTTTAACAAATCAAAGCTAAATCTTATTAATTGCCGAGACCACGTGGATGCAGCGTTATTCAGGACAGAGTGCTGTGGACTCAATATTGTCTGCTTCATGTAAACTCAGAAAAGACAGTCCCCTTAAAAGGCTAAACTGAAGCATGCATGATGTAAACATTGTGGGTCGTTTTGCTCATTAAAATGTAAGATAATTACAAACGTGAATATATCTGTTCACATTGAATACTCTGGGAAGTAATAAATTGTGGATAAACTGTGCCTCAGACAGGTGTTCTGCATCAGGGAGTTAGCCTTGTTTTTATTTTTAGACGCAGACCTTCAGGGATTCTTCAAAATGTGTTGGTTTTAGGTCCGTTTTGCCGCGGTGCAGAGGCTCTGTCACTCACAATCATTCAACTCTACTTTAAGTCTCTTTTACTTTGGAGTAGGCGCAGTGCATGCTAATGCTGCTATTACCAAGGACAATTAAAGTGACATTTAATAAGGCAGGGTTGGTTAAACTAATGCTGTGGCAAATTTGTAGAATATAATATTTATATGTCATTGAAGAATTAATGGACATGAAGGGATTTAATATTCAGCGTTTTTAAAGTTTAACACCAATTATCCAATTAAAGTCAAGAGATTTGTCTGAGGCAATTAGACCACAATTTTCCCACATAAGCTTAATGAACATAATGTAGAAAAAAATCTGCATCTGGAGCGTTCAGTCAGCTCGGATATGGTTAGCACATGAGAGTATTTAATTATAGCACTTCTCCGCCTCTCTACAGTCAAATCAAGTCGGCTCTGGTGGATTTAATGGCAATTCAAAACAGTGACATACAATTAAATGGACTTGAGTAAAAGGAGATTTTGAAAGTGCAGCGCTGGAGCAAGTTTAACACGGTTTATTTCATGAAACATTTGGGTAGAAATGTTTGCAGTTTGAAAATGCTGAGTAAATCTGTTCAGTTCAGACCACACTGCCAGGCATTTCTACAAACACACGCCCTGGTGGAGTAGACTTTCAATTAGTCGTACTGATTAGAGAAACCGCTTTTTCTCAGGGGAGTAGCGGTTTGAAAAGTAGCAAAGCAAATGTGGAAGGAAAGAGTTCAGAGACAGTGTTTTTCCTTGGCTTTGAATGTGTCTGGCACTAGATGTGAATGATTGGAGCGGTGAGTAAAGTGTCATCTGCCCACATGCTACGCAGCGTCTGCATCCGTGTTGACTCACCCGTGTCACTTTGGCAATTGTGTAAACATTTGTGAGACAAATTTAGTAACGCAGCTTATCCCGGCTACTCCGAGTCGAGCCTGGTAGATTTTTTTGTAATTCCTTTGAACTTTACCCAGCTTTCACCAAATGGAAGAACAAGGTTGCGGCCCCCTCGGTGGCTTCGGAAAAGAAAAGATGAGTCGAGCTCCCACTAAGCTGCTCGGAGACATGTTACTGACCATCTCTGCAGCAGACTTATCTTGGCGAGCAATGCCTGCAGCCTTTGTTTAGCCTGTGAACTTTGAATCTGTGGCGCACATGCCCACAAGAACTGACAGAATAGCCTTGATTTTACAAAACTGAAAGGAATCTTTTACTTCAGTGGCAGATCAGGGTTTTTTTTTCCTCTTTGTAACTGATCCATAGACATTTAAACGTTCATATTTTATTGAAGGAATTGTGTTGGATTTATTTGGTGCAGACCTAATTAACATGTAAATGAAAACATGATTTATAATTAGTTTGAGGCTAAACTCATTTAGTAATTACATGGTAATGGTATGCAAAATGTCTCCTATTTGAGCTGTATTTGGTTTATCAGTTCAGGCCACTTGGTTTAAAATATGCTAAAATGAGAGTTTGAGAAATAATTGAGCAAACAATGTGTATCACAATAGAGGCTTTGCGAGATGCAGTCGAGGAAAGAGATAGAGCAATGAAGACAGAACAATACATATTTTCTCAGACAATACACCAAAGAAGGTCCTACAGGTCTTGTACTTTTAAATTGGGATCAGAGCTCGCAGACTTCTGACACCGTGAGCCATAAAAGTAACAAAGGACACATTTACGCTTTGGAAATTTGAGCAAATGTGAGGTTTTTCGATTGTGACGTCTTTTAGTGGGTTGTTTTAGTGCACAGTGGGGGGACTTTTCTACAGTTTCTATCACATACATTTCCACTCAGCCTTGCACATTTCACATTGCAGTTATTCTAAACTAATTTGAACTAATGCCTAAATAAATGTATTGATAAGTAGACCTATCATCTCTTCAAAGCATTACCCTTCACTGTAAAATTAACCTTGTCAGCCGTTTAAATTCTATACAAAGAGTTAGTCTGGTCTCTAAATGTATCTGACTGATATTGCTTACTTCCATGAGCCCCATCACTAATTTATAGATTTAAAGGTTCCAGGTCCGTTTTTATACTTTACTTTGGTAATATATCAGCATTATGAATATAAAACTCAACTTGATGACTACAGTGTTTCAAAGCTTTTAACCTTTAGCCAGTCTTTGCCACCAGACTTGTAAAAACTGTAGCCGGATCGATACCTCTTTCAAATGGCTTTTCTTTGCGAGCGAGCATCTGTGGCTTGACGCTCGACTGTCAATATCCCGAAAAGGAAGGAGACAGTAGACGTTGTTGTCGAGAGTCGCGCGGTTCAAAGGTCAGCTCGGTAAGTGCCAGCGCCCCTCTTTGATCCCTGCGCCCCTGTTCGTGGAGGGTAAACTCACTCATCCATAGATTTGTTTGTGGACAGGGAACAGTTGGAGCGTTTAGCTTCCTGTCACCCCCGTGCCCTTGACTCTGTTCTGAACTGGCTCTGCCCGGCACATCATCGCCGCACCACTGCGTACCAAGACACCGAGATGACATGCAACACGTCCCCTGACTCCTCTGAAGGGGGGGACTCATCATTTATTCCTTCACTCGCCTGCCACCTCTTTTGTCTCCTCGCCTTTTAATTTCCCCGTCCTGTGTTTTCTGTCAGCTGATGATGCATAATAGGCCCGCCTTGTTCGAACACGTGGAGTCTGGCTGCTCCGTATGAGGTGGGCACTTGACAGATAGAGGTATGTCGGCATTTTTCCCTCAGATCTGTGACAGGTTAATTCTTACAGGGTTGTAAATACAAAGGCGGATGAATTATGCATGGAGATTTAAAAGAAAGTGACGGGCTTTGTATGGTTCAAACACACAGAGGCGTTTTGCCGGCGTTGCTTTTGAATTCATGTGAACGCTTGTGGTTTGCTCTTTCAAAAGACTGCTTTGGAGACTGTCACAGGTAAATGTAAAACACTACATCTACAGTCTGGGGAATTTATTACCATCAGGTGTTAAGAGACGCCGAGCTGTCAGACACTTCATTTGTGGTTTTAAAAGCATTTTTTTAAATAAATTTGTTCAGTGTGAATCATCAAACCCATCGTAGTTTTACAGATAAGGCTGTGACTGTAATGAGAACAGCGCCTGACACTCATGAACCCCAGGCTGCTCCATTCAGGACTCTTATCTAATGGACTAATGCTCTGTCCACACATCGACAGGTATCTGCTGAAAATACCGTGTTATCAGTGTTTCAGGCTAAACTTGATCTACTTGCATCATTGTTGATTGGTGTAATGTGCACAAGGTAAGGACACAAAACCATAATGTCGACTGTGGTGCTGGGTTCAAGAACAAATGAGTTTATAACTTCAGATTTGATCATTTGATGTTGTTATGAGTTTGTCCTCTCCCTGATGGACGCTCTGAGGACAGAGGGTGTTGTCTAATACACTCTGTTTGTCTTTCTGCCTTCTGTCTTTGTAAAGCCCTTTGAGACTCTCATTCTTGTAATATTGGGCTGTAGAAATAAAACTGAATTGAGTTGAATAGTAATCACTGTTATTAGTGTAATGCATATCTTTGCCTTGTGGCTGTGTGCACTTTTACCCTTTTACTTGTGGACTTAAACTAAAGCTTTGAGGAACTGTGCTACAGAATTTGAGTCTATATAGAAATGTAAGAAATATTACATTAATTGACACGTACTTGCCCTGTCAGCTGTTTAATATTTTCTTCGGTAAAACTAAAACTCTGGAATTTTACTGGGGATTTGGTGAAAGGATGATGCAATGAGTTCCTGTGTTTTTTCTAAACCTTTGGGATGCATCTAATAATGATGTGCACAAACTTTGTAGTCATTTCATGTAGATTTAAGTTTCAGTTATTGTTTTTCCTTTGGATCGTCATTTATTTGCAAGCTAATTGCAGCTAGTTCTGTACACCCGCTGTTGTAATGGAGCCAAAGAGACAGATTTCTAGTCTAGCAGAGCTATCGTCAACGCCATATCATCCCAGTATTACAGAATAAGCACATCTGAAGGCAGTTGCGGGCCTGTTACTTTGAACTAGCTTTACATAACTATTATTAAATCTTTGTTCCCTTTAGGTTGAATTTTAAATTAGGTTGACAAAGACCAATCCTATTTGCACACACAGGGAGCACATGCTTCAGGCCCAAACTGCAGGAGATTGGGAGGTATTTTGGAAAGATTCAAAGGAAATCTTCTTACCTAATAATGACTCATCTTCCTTTCTTCTTGAAGTTCATCCACATTGAACTAATTTGCTGCGGACTCATATGCCAAAGCATTTTGCCGTTCGTGTGACACAGATAGAGATAATATGGGCAGGAATGTTGCTTTGGTGAATGACTGTGTTTGTCTTACATCTCACTACAGAGGAAACAGTTTGTAATTTCAGAGAGAAGTGGATGTCAATACTAATGAGGCTGAACTTCTGAGAGAGCAGCAGTAATAAAAAGCTCTAAATCAAGTACTTCCGAGTAAAGGATGTCGAGCGCTTTTGAGTTTGAATTGGGTTCACTGGAGAGTCTCTTGTGAGATTGAAATGAAGTGAAATCAAAAAAAGGAAAATTGAAATCATTAAAACCCGTTGCGCCTGGGATTGTAGTTTATTTATTACTTTATTTTTGAATAATAATAAAAAAAACATTCATCTTGATTCCTCCATAGTGCTAACCCTAAATGACTTTCACTCCTGCACTGTTCAGTCTGGACTTTTGGACTTTTTTGTTTGGTTTGAATCAATTTTTTAGATTTGAAAGCCCCATTGGATCGTGGTTCTGACCAAACAGCTGCTCTTTGGTTCGACAAAACAGGTGGTCTCAGTCCAGACCGAACTGACCAAAGTCCGGTTGCATTTGTAGTGTGAAAGTGCGTTTGATAGTTCAGGAAGTCATGGCCAATTACACACAAACAAGAGCGAATAGAGGAGGGAAACGGGTAAAATGGAAACCAGTTGGGCGAAAAACACATAGATTATGATGTTGTATATTTTGTATGGCTCTATTTTTCTTGCTACACTACGACAGATGCCTCCTGTGAAGCCGACCATTTCCTAAAGAGCGTTATAGTGATAAATAATGTCTTAAACCAGTGGTGTCAAACTCAAAGTGGTGAGGGGCCACCATAGTTAATAAGAATCCTTTCAGGGGCCGAAGATGGTGACATTTGGAAGCTTTTATTAAATTTTGAATGTGAGATTTCATCTTCATTTTAGTCTTACACGAGTTATCTTTTAACTTTAATTTCATTTTCATTTTTTCAGTTTATGGAAACTCTTTGTAGTTGGATTTCAACAGGTTTTAGTTGGATTTAAACAAGGTTATTTAGATTTGAATAGGTTTTAATTGGATTTGAACAGGTTTTAGTCAGATTTAAACATGTTTTAGTTGGATTTCAACAGGTTTTAGTTTAATTTGTAGCAAAAATAAAATTCATTAAAACCTAGCACCAAAAATATAACTTTCCAAATGTATTGAAGGGCCACATAAAACACTGCAAAGGGCCGCATTTGGCCCCCGGGCCTTGAGTTTGACATGTGTGTCTTAAACAGTGCATTTTCTTTATTAATTCTGTCTTAATAATAACGTGTATAGGCCCTACTCCAGTCTGATTGTTGTTTTTTCTCCAGTTCACAGTAAAAGCTGTTTACAGGAGACAGGACGACAGTGAACGCAGCGTCAGGGAAAGTCCAATAGTCCTCTTTTAAAAACTTTAAAGGTAGCAAACCAATTTTGAGTTCTTAGTGAGAGAACGCCCTCAAATTCAAGGTTTTGAAAATGACAATTCTTCAGTGACTTTAGCTAAAAAAGGGCAAACCCAAGACATCAATTAGACATATCTTGGACATCATTTACATAGATATAAGTGTAATTAATCCTGCCTTATTAAAAGTTAAAAACAGCTTTCACATTAGTATGTCGAACACATCCTGTTTGCATCCTGTTACCTCTAAACCTCCTCCAGAAGTCTGGCTGGTGCCGGCAGGATTTTTTTAAAGGTCAAGCGTAAGAGGGCACAGTTTGGATGTTTTTGCGTTCCATTTTATTTATGTGTATTTCGAGAGATTTTGAGTTCATGACGAGAACCTTTCGAGGAGTTTAAAAAAAAACTGCGGTGAGATGACAAGCAACTGTTTCAGCCCACACCCCTTAGGAAAGCCAGCCATCATGTTGTCAGGGCATATCGATCCCGGAGAAAGAGTGAAAGAGACTGTGCCAGCGACGCAGAGAGGAAACGGGAGACGTACAGAAAGAATGTTCCTTTCCAAAAGTGGCTGGTGTGATTTTATCATGCTCATTGAAAGGGTGACATTTCAGTAACGCTTTATTCCTCGCTTTGGCATTTCAAATTAATAAAAGCCTCTAATAACTATGCAGATTGAAAAGATGGAGGATGAGTTGACACACTATGAGCTAACACACTGATGAACAATGTCGCAATTTCATCCCCGCTCTCACGCCGGCTTTCTTTCGCTCTCTCAATTTCATTCGAGTTTCCATCAATTGTTCTTGTCAATGACCCCTGCATCTCATTGGAAAGTGTGAGTCAGTGGTCTCCCGTTTTCTTATTAAAAGAAACTACACGTCACAGCATTATAATGTGTTCCGTGCAAATATTTTTCGTATCAATCGCTTCAGCTTCAAAAACCGAAGATACGTGCCCATAAATAACAGTGTAATTAAAGACTGATCTTGAATCCACTGTGGAAGATCTTGCTCCATTAAGGTCCTACTGACTCAGAAAATCTCTTTGCAGTTATAGTTCAGTTTCAATCATTTATTATCGCTCTGCTAAAGTGGATTTTCATGACTCATATGACTTCACATGAGCTTTGATTGATGCGTGACTCACAGATCTCTAAAGTCCTTCTGGTGAGGGTCCATTCAGAGGCAGACCTCCTACAGTTTGCTGCTTCACTTTGTCACAACCGTTTATTTGGACTTGTACTGTTGTTACTGCATTGATTATTGTACTGTTCTAGTTTTACTAACATTAAGTTTTGTTGTAACTTGGCTAAATTGCACTATACTACTATTGTTTGTTCTTCTGCTTTACAAACCAAAGTGAAAACTGCATCCATACCTTAAAAATCTGGAATTTTTTATAATTTGGTGCTTCCTATTCTCCTACTCAGTCAATATAGAAACTATTCCATTTCTAAACTATTTAGAAAATGCATTGAGTATCATTGTGCATCATTACATACTCATGTTTTGACTATAATGGGTGCAACAATAAATTAAGTTGTGTGTGACGATTGTGCACTTAAAGGACAGCTTATACTTCAGTTACTAATTTCAGATTTGTGTTATTTGCTATTTCATACTGACATAAAGGTTTAGCCCCATCCACTCATGCTGGAACACACGGGTAATATACAAGTACATATATTTTCTGCATCAAAAAGGAGCTGATAGTCGTATGAAAGCGTCAATAGAGATGTCAGTGTGCAGCACATGAACAGGCGGCTGCTGCTTTTGAATACAGAGCACTGCAAAAAGAATTAAACATTGGCTGATTATATGCAGCGTTAAAGGTTTTTATTGAATCCTGACATCAGAGGGATTCTCATCACACACAGCCCCGCTCGGGCTCAGATACACACTGCCGCACCAACATAAAGCAGAGGTACGCCCATTTGCTGATAAATACCAACAGAGGCGCACAATAAGTGACAAATCCAAATGTACACAGCTCTTTGACTTCTCTGTATAAACAAATTAAAACACACAAGCAAATTCAGAGGCACATGAAAGTCCACAGCATTCCCAATGATAATACTCCAGTGTTAAATGTACCCAGTGGGACCGTGCCACATGGGACAGATAATGAGCCCAGGTGTTAATTAATGTGGATTGCGTTTCTCCACTGCTGCAGACGACCTGTGAATCCCAATCGAGGCTGGGACCCTGGATCACGGAGCGGGTGATTTGCCAAGCAGTGTACTTCAAAAGGCCAGACTGGCTGTGCTGCTGTCCTCAAAGGGACTGCTTTGGCGAAGGCTACACTCCAAAGGGCGGAGGAGTTGGCTTTTGGCAAATGGAAACGCGAGCGCAGGGAGAAGTTTGTGTTTTGATCAGATGTCAAGACAAATAGACGGATGCTGCCGTGTTTGTCATGCGATACTTAACAAAGTGGCACATGGTAACTGCTTTTTTGAGAAGGAAGTGGAAGGGTTCAGAGGAGGGTAGGAAGGATGTTAGCTCTCACCATTTGGATTTTTTGCATATTTCTAACCCACATGGAGTCACTAAAAGGCTAAATGTTTCCACTTTTGCTTTGGTAATATTTAAAATCAATCAATCATTGCCAATATTCAACCTGTTTTCATCGTTTATGTGTAATACCAGTGACTTCTACTGATGACTAAGGCTCACTTTTACAAACCATGTTGATGCACTGGGAATGAAAAAGACATTTTTGTGACATTTCATGAAAAACTGCTTCCAACAAATATCAATGTAAGAAAACAGGACCTGTTCAAGGTGAAGAAAAGTAGTCTAAGTTACTCTATGGTCAAATATATCTCTACTGGGGACTCCTTGCAAAGTTTTTGATTTAATTTCCCTTTGTTTAAACTTGTTTAATGCTGAGAGCTCAGAAATCAGAGACAAAACCAGTACCCATTTGAACCCATTTGTTCACATATTTTTCCAACTCCTACTGCAGCCAGGAGCAGACAAACTGAGCACAGCATTTTCAACTATTAAGAATAAGGCAATAATAACTAGGTTAGTGATACAATGCATAACACAGTTCATTTCTAAGTGATTGTGTATCCGTCACCTTCAAAGCTTTAATACGATATGATGGAGCACTCAGGTCATACGTGCAGTCTCTCCGTCCTTCTTCACTGAAGGTCAGAAGAATGAAAAGCCTGGCTCTGATTTGAGCCACTGCTGGCCCTGGCTGAGGCTCATTAAAGCTCTATTGAGTTTCTGCCAACGCTCTGACACTCCCAATATCTCACCACGGCTCATCTCAGCTGTCTCTTCATCAGGGCTTAGACCCGGCCCCGAAAGGATCAGCGCCCAGTGGCTGTGCTTACTATACACTCCAGCATGGCTTCCTCTAAAAAGCTGACCTAGATCTAGTTTGATAGCAGACTTTTTAGCCTCTTCTCAGCGTATTGTCATCATCCTTGTATCACGTTACCATGTGACTGAAGGGTAAAGGCAGTTCAGCTTTCACAGCGACTGAAAAGTGAGAATTATTGTAGTGTCTGATGGCTATCTTGTGATTTTGACAAGTGGTGCTTCAGCTCAAATGCTCTTCATTTTTGTTGTCCAGGATCAACTCCCTTAACAACGAATCACAGCCCAGTGATATCAGTGAGTTGTCAAATTCTGCTCGTCTGGTGGCTGCTAGAAACAAGAAAGAGCATCTGCGGAGTGTCTGCAGGATGTGCCAGGGTTGGGAAGTGTAAGGCCAAGCTGGGTGATGGGCTGATTAAACCAGCAACACCTCTGGTCCAGCGGGAAGGGCTTCTTTCACTGTTAGTGTAGAGCTACAGTCTGTTACGACTTTAACCAAGGCTGAACACAGAGTACTGTACATGCTGATAGATGGTTCATTCAGAGAAATGGTCCTATGAACTGAAAACCAAGGGGGAAATTCAGGTTTTTAATGTGTTCAAGGTATAATATGCAGGATTTCCATTAAAAAATAAATGAATAAACCTCACACAATGCTCTGGCTTTGTAAAAACTGCATGTATTCTACTATTTTCCTTTTTTATTTTACATTGGAAGGACGTTTTTGAGCGTAGTCCTCATCAGTCACATTCTACAGTCGCAAAGAAAATACAGCAAAACAATATGACATTAAAAAAAAATGGTGTAAAAAATGAATAAGTCAAAGTTTAGTCCAATAACTTCTCTGATGATTTTTGCAACTATGAGAAAAGTGAGAGCTAAATATCTCTGCATGTTGCTTCCTTGACATATTAAACAGTAGAGGTACATCTGATTGAGTGATATATATATTTCAGACACTGCTTTACTTGATTTTTACATTACATAGTAGGAACATTTTTATATATTGGTTTAATATGTACGACATAAATATCATTAACATAAACCTCAAGTCTGTACAATGTCGATGGTGCTGGCTACATTCCATGGAGCAATGCTAATATCAATATTTTGCCAAAAATGTTAAATTAGTGGCATCTGTTCCGTGAATAGAAGCCAAAAAATCCTTTTCCCAGAAACAGTTTCAGCTATACTGAATAATGAAGTAGATGTTCATGTATTATCTGATCTCTCTCTGACCTACTTTCAATGAGCCACTTAGAAACATTTGGAAGTCAACTAAACAAAACCCCCAAAAATCTGTACATTTTGATTCAAATCTGTGTAATTTCCTGAATTAAATCTGTAAAAACCTTTGCAGTTTTTGAGAATTTGATTTGTTTGATGACAGAGATTGTTGGCAAAACACAGGAAACAAAGGAGAGAGAGGAACTGGGAGAAAAAGGACTCAAGTAGCCTGAATATTTTACTCGTAGCTTTTAAATAGTAGTCCGTATGTCATTACATATCAATTATCTTGGAGTTTAATACACAGGACTGGTTTCTCTGTAATTTGTAGTTAGGTAATTCAAGTTGAATAGCTTTAAAGAAATTACTAATCTGAATGAAGTGATCTCTCTGTTAACCCAGGTTTATACACAACATGAATTTTACACAGATTTATTACTAATTGCACTTATTTCTTTGCTCATAAAAGGAGCTCTCAGTCAAATTAAGTCCAATTAAGATAACTACTGAGTTAAACTGCCTTCGAATGAGTCATTTGCAAAAGTAACGTAACAAATGCATCTGAAAAGGAACCTGTTTGAGCAGAAAACAGACACGTATTGAATCTTCATGCAGGCTCCAGGTCCTGAAGTCTGTCAGATAAACTGATTGGTCGGATTGCCTGCGCCCATCCTTCAACAGCAGCTGTCGTTGGCCACAGGATTTATCTGTCGAGCCGCGTCTTGTGTCAAATGCACATCAACAACAGCTTATACTCTGTCAGTCTCACCGGCCATATGTCACTCATTTTTACATCTGCCTCCCATCATCTCATGTAAAGTGTACACAGCTGGGAGCTCTTCATAAGCAACATGTCCAGGTCAAAAAGATGCTACAAGTAAAGCATCATTACACATGGTCCCATTGTAGAAGGTTGTTAGAGACGTCAAACTAATGGCTTCCAGAGTTCAGGTCACTCTTAAGACCACTTCTGAAATAAAAACATATGTCCTCTTTTGTCCCAGCATTTCATTTTTTGTCCTCTTGGTTTTGGAATGTGTTTTTGTCCACATTTCTATTCTTCTCGACTATCAACCCATTGGACTAGAGTAGGTTTAACCAGTGTCTTTTTTTGTTATAAGCCTCAAAGAGTGACAGGAAAAGTGGCCCATCTCACAGCTGTACATTCAAATATTGCCTCTGACAGTATTTTGAATAATGACATGAACATCACTGTGTTGTTGTCCAGAGCTAAAACATAGCATTTGAGTTTGGCGTGTGTCTGACTGCTGGTTATAGCTGAATCAAACAATGTGACACGTAGCAATCTTATACAATTAGAACAACAGCGCAGTGTGACGGGACACACTTTTCAGTATTGTTTGCTAGAAGACCATACAGTTGCTTGACAATACCTTGGTCGTGTCTGTCATGGAGGATCAGAATCAGACACCTGAGCAGAACACACTGATGAAGATTTTCTGAAGCTTGTCAATAAAAGCCACTAATAAACTTCATAGAAAAATAGCCATATATAGAGGCCAAGCAGTCACTTGTTTCTCTTAAATGTGTTGTGACTCTGTCCAACTGGTTTTTGATCCGTACTGGTGAGTGATAGTCTTTCTAACGAAGCCACAGCTACATGTAAATAGTGATCAGTTACGTCATCTTCTTCTTCCTCGATCTGCTCAGGATCTTTACCTCCTGTCGTCCCGCTCTCTTCTGCTGTGATTCCCTTCTATTGGATTGACCTTATGGTTCAGAGATCAGGGCATCATTAGCCAGGACCAACCTTCAGTGGAGCCTCTCAGACCTAGTGCTCTATAAAGCACTGCCCCAGGACAGATCATATACCTCTGATAGACATCAGCTGGACTCAGTCACACAGCAGACACTCTCTGTGTGGCAGCAACAGACTGGACCATTAAGAGCATTAGTTCAAATAATGCTGTGTTTTGTGTTTGTAGACTGAGATGTGCACTAGTTGTTCTTTGTCTGTCAATAGTATTTTGTTTGTTAGGTCAGAGTCATGGGACGTCAGATGTATATTGGTTATTTTATGTTTTAAAAATTACTCTCATTGTTAAAGGAAAACTGTGCAACAGAGAAATATCAATGCTGGGACAAAACGTTAAAATAATATCCGTGATATTAAATATATTCAGACTTTTTGAACATGCAAATTCTAAATAAACTCATAAAATCATATTTTTGTGTGAAGAAGTATAAACTTATTTAACACCCCTCCCTTATCATAATCATCTAGCAGCTTACTTTTATGTGGTAATAAAATGTATTATGATTTGTATATATTACATAAAAATCATAATGCATTTTATAGTTTTTATAGAGTATATTTTCTAAGCAGATGTATCTGTAAAAATGTTTGTAATTATCACCTTAATTTGATTAGTCAGTGGAATACATGAAGCAGTTTTCCAGTTTGGTCACGAGGGATATGACATAAATCCTGTTGCATTGTGTTAGTGTTGATTTCTAAAAGCCTTCCACCTTTTTATCGATAAGGTCAGTCTCTTATTTCATCACAAAAGTGGCCCTTTCTAATTCTCTTCCTATTCTGCAGTCAGTATTTCACTCTGCCAAAGCCATGATCACACGTAAGGGATCAAGCTGCAATGGCTCATTGTTTTCCAATAGCTGCCCCCCGGCATGGTGCTTAGGCCCTGGATCTTAAATGACCACAGGAGGTATTGATCTTCATAAGGCACTGTTTTCGTTGTTAAATAACCACCACAGGAAATCCGATGAAAGGTCCTGCCCTTTCTGCATCACTTCACCTTCAGCGGGCGTCTGAATGGATGCCAGTGCGGCGGGGGTTAGTGGAGGAAATAAATACAGCCTGTGTCACTTAGACTTCAACTGGAAAATCAGACTTTGCGTTATTATAGTCAACAATATTAGGCAGCCCCTTCTTACGCATTTAATCTTTAGACTGAACTGCAGAAATGAGCCTTGTTTTATATGAAATCAGACAAACCCAGGAGCTATGGTATTTTATGTAAGTGTTGTGTTTTTTCTTAGATGTTTTATTCTCATAACTGTCATAAATACTCTTTAACACAGTTTGGATCGCCCTTGTCTAAATGATAGTCTTTCATTATGCTCAAATATCTTAACCTTTCTTTCTAGACACTAATTTAAGGCTCTAGTGTAACAGTCCTGGATCTCGTGCACTCATCCACTGCCCGGACTCACCTGCTGTGTAGAAGCTTATAAATAAAAAAAAATGATGTCTGGAAATGTTACCTTTGTGCAGAATGGGGAATAGTGCAACATAATACAGTATAATATTAAAAAGGGGGTGGATGAGATTGTAGAGGGAGATATAATGACAGAAAGGGCTTTTAGTAAAGGCCTGCTCCCACCCAGCGCTCACATACAACCAGGCTGCACTGAGACTGATCACTCCCCCGAAGGCTTCGAGTCAGGCCACATTACGGATCAAATTTATGACTGTTTTGCACTGGTCTGGGAACACTTCTGCTGCTGTGATGAAGCAAATTTCTCTCTCTTTAAAGCTTCTCATTTTTCCCCTCACTGTTCAGCCGAGAAATTGTTTTTCTCGTTAGCCGTGGACGCTGCGGTCTGAGTTCTTTATATCATCTGTGAATAAGGCTCCAGTTTCACAGATCCAAAGGCAGCCTCCCCGCTGCTCTCCAAACCCAAGTGTGACAGCAAATGAAACAAAGTGAAGTGACAATTCACGCTCTTGAATGACAACAGAGAAATCAGTCTCTCAAACGTGTACAAAGTCAGAACCCAGAAGTTGGAAATATGAGGAGCATCATTGGTAAATTATTTTCTCTCTGGTTGAATTCTGCCAACACACATCCTGTCATTCCCAAACTGTCTCATTTCAAATAGCTGTCTTCCTCTTTTTTTGTGTAAAGACACATTTTTCTCTTGAGAGGCAGAGTATAACCAACATTTGAATAAATAACGTTAGAAATATTGGCTCAAGGGATCATGTAGTGTCAAGCAGGCTTGTGCAGAATTATGGCTGGCTCCATGAAGTCTAGTTCATGTAATACGTTCATCATAAACTGTACCTGACATGGATTGTAGAAAAGAGCAGGCAGCTGTTGTGAAGGCTATTTAAGCTTCAGTTTGAAATAAATATAGACGATTTTCCAATAAGTTGATTTTAATAATAATAATAATAATAACTTTGTCTAGATTAAAATGAAAAGTCGCTGGTGTGAAGGAAAGGAGGACAGAGAAGTGTCAGCTGTCACTACTTAATAGATTACTGTTAACGGCGCATAGACAATGTCAGAACAAGTCTGCAGTATCTGGAGTTTTTATTATTATTTATTATCTTATTACTATCCAAAATCAAAATCATTAAAGTCAAAGGAGACGTTAACACACCTGATTAGCATGAAAAGCTGTGCTGAAAAGGTCAGAGAGAACAGGAGCGCTGGTTGTAATAGAATGTAAAGCTATGGCTCATGCCGTAACAACTCCTTCTGTGACTCATGTTGCGTTTAAGTGCATGGTTTTATTGAGATATAATGTGTGCCGGAAATTAAACAAACATAATGCAGTTTGACTGAATCAAGGCAACAACAAGAAAACCATACTTTGTAAACTCTGCTCCATTAATGTAAAAGTTCAGAATGAGAGAGAAGAACTTACAGCAGAATATAAATATTTGTAAGTGCCTTATACTTGTATAAATGTAAATTACATTATGAATGACACTATGTGCTACACAAACAAGATCTCCTGAAATGAAAGAAAATAAACAGCACATTACTTTGTTTGACTAAATAATGGGGATAATTCAATGAGACTCGGGTCAAATATAAGGATTTATGTGGAACAGGTTCCAGTAAATCTCAGAGTTTTTGCCTGAACATATTCCATATTCCTCTGGCCTCTCGGTTCATCCTGGCTTCATATCGTCGTGGGTGTACATGGGCGTAAGAGCAAACAATTTTAGCATCTGCGTTCTTGCATTAAAGCACATATCAAGAGGTCTTTCAGGTTCTGTTTCCTTCTCCCACTCTTTTCTTAGTCTGTCTTCATGCCATAACCCTTATTACCGTTCTAATTGGATCATAAAGCGCTCCTTTGAGTCAGGCCCAGTGACCCACAATGGCCCAGTCTTGTTCTACCTCATGGTGCAGTTATCTCTTGTAGCTGTGGAGTATGTCGCTGATAGCATATCACAGTCCCACAGGAAATAAAATGGACCGGCAAGATGTATATCTAAAAACAGGACTCTTGTGCATTTATCTTTATGTGAAGAAGATAACGCTTCAAATAAAACTTTTCTCTAGGCGAGGGTATTAAATGTTGCTCAAAGATAGAAACGCTCTGGTCTTTAGTTTCTCTTTTCTCAGTGTAAAATATAATGGTGCGTGCTTATCAGTATTCCTGCCAGTGATCTTCACTCGACAGTCTGGCTTGAATGTGCCGCTCCGCCGGAGAGATATCGAGCAACTCTGCAGATAGCACACTTCTCACCTTTAGATAATTTCTCGTGTAGAGTGTCGGATGATTGCTGATTATCGAACGGCTTTACAGTTGATCTGAATCTCATCAGCACTTAACCTCATTGTTCCTGGAGCAGAGGTGAGAGGAATGTCAATTGGCCTGCGTCTCGTGCTCTCTGCCGGTGCTGTGTTTCACTCTTTCCCTCCCTCGCTGCCATCCGCTCTGACTTACACCGCACGGATGCACACGCCGCATATGCATACATAAGTGAACGTTCATCCGCAGCTCTCCGTTTTCTCGCAAACAAACACAAACACATCAAGAGCTCCTTTTTTTCCCCGCGCCAACAGCCACACACAAACTCTCACTGGATGGTACAGAGCAGACAAGAGCCCATGAAAAATGCATGTCCCTTTGCGTGTTTCATAAGAAATACTCATCGAGATTCTATTCCCATCTCAGCTGAAACACCACACAGGAATATCAATTACACTGGCAATTTGGGTGGCAGCGTAGGCGGGAATGGCACTGAACGGGAATATGGGATCCACAGTGTCATCTTAATGAGAGGGTCACTGCCTTCGGAAACGCTAAGGTCAGCAATGCTTGAGGAGACTGTAAAATACACATTGGTGGAAATGGAATGGAAATGGTGTGGAGTATGTGTTGGACTCATGATCAGACGGCACTCCAAAAGTAAATAGCTTTACAAGTGGACCACAACCTGTTGGTGGAGGATCTGAAAAGAGTTTTTAAGAGTAAAAGTGACGGGTGAAAATAAGAGGATGATCCAAAAAGGAATCAAAAATGTAGTTTGCTTCCTATTGACCTTCATTCAAAATGTTTCCAACTTCTGTTTCTGAAGGGGTCTCCTGAAAGGTGTAACTGAGGCTCTCTACTGAACAGACGTCAAAGTCAAAACAAGTGACACGTAACAAACATCTGTGACAATCAGACCACTTGACTTTAGAGTTCAAACTACACTCAGTAGTCAGAACACAAAACATGCACGAGTTTCAGAATAATATGACCTGGAAATAACCTGCCGGATTTCATCTTTGTGGCTCCACTGATAGACTTTGTTCAACAGGGCACCACAGTTTACCTCACTGTAATAAAAATGATAGCAGTAGGGTGCTTGAAATTATGATTGCATTTATTATTTACAGTTTAAAATCCTGACGATGAATACTTTAATCTTTTCAGAGACGTGTGTGAAGTATGTGTTCTGCCTCACACCGGGAGGCTGTATATTATATTTTATGAGCATTTGTTTTGTGTAAAAATCAGTGAGTGTTTGTGTTCATACTAATAGTTAGTTTTCTATTACTGCATTTTTTTTTTACACAATTCTATAATGCGTTTGACATTTCGTCTTGATATTGTGCTGCTCTATTTACTGTTATATTATAAAGTGACATCTCTCAAAATACTGAATCTCTTACATGTGTCTTTTTATGATTTTTGCAGGAGAATCCTTACATGTGCAACAACGAATGTGACGCCACGACCGAGGAGCTGGCTCATCCTCCTGAACTCATGTTTGACTTTGAGGGTCGTAATCCCACCACTTTTTGGCAGTCCACCTCCTGGAAGAAGTACCCGAAGCCCCTCCAAGTCAACATCACTCTGTCCTGGAACAAGACCATCGAGCTGACTGACGACATCGTGCTGACCTTCGAGTCCGGACGACCCGAGCAGATGGTCCTGGAGAAGTCTCTGGACTACGGCCGCACCTGGACCCCCTACCAGTTCTACGCCACCGACTGCCTGGACGCCTTCACCATGGAGCCCAAAACCGTGAAGGACCTGACGCAGCGCACCCTGCTGGACATTATCTGCACCGAGGACTACTCCAGAGGCTACGTGTGGAAGAACGACAAAACGGTACGCTTTGAGATAAAGGATCGCTTTGCCCTGTTTGCCGGACCCCGACTACACAACATGGCTTCACTGTACGGCCAGCTGGATACCACCAAGAACCTGCGGGACTTCTTTACCATCACAGACCTGAGGATTAGACTGTTGAAGCCAGCCACCGGAGCCACTATGGTGGACGAGAACAACCTGTCCAGATACTTCTACGCCATCTCTGACATTAAAGTGCAGGGCAGGTAAGGCCACATCACACTCTTATAATATACAACATTTATTTAGGAAAAGAGCCAGTATAATGTGTGGGATGAGAAGTGATGTGAATAAAAGAGGGAGGAGGGAGAGGAGAAATGGCAGGGTTTTGGGGAATACACTTGGCAACCTTGTATAAACCATTAGTATGAATAATAGGCAAACTCAAACCTTGTGCTCAGTGGTTGAAGCGTTTAGCTGATTGATAGTTGGTGTCCTAACAATGTCTACAAAAAGTAAATTTATGGAAAAGGGGGCAACATGAACAAATAGTCCAGTAAAGTCAGAGGCCGGTAATGTGTTTGATTTGATTCAATGTTTTAATGCATCTTCCTTTTTATTTGTATTAGACATGTTTCCTAATAGAAATGACATTGCTTGGACTCAGTGCAGTTTAATTAACTCTGATTGTTTTGCGAGCAGGAAGAATAAACATATGACAAGCTGATCTATCGTGAATACAAAAGAGCCCCCCCCTCCTCAAATAAAAGTTTACAGTCCATATTTTACATCTTAAAACTTCCCTTTTCCGTAAAAGGTGCTTTACAACAGCTTGCAGTGCCGCAGTGAACAATATTTTCTTGGGTGAGTCATCAGAATGCTGCTATGATTTTCAGGGAATGGAAACATTGTCATTTCATGACGCATGGAAATTGCCCTCATGACGGCCATAAAGCCTCTACAGCTGCTCTCCAAATGGGACGTGTGTTGCTTGCTGCAGTTGGTTTATATGAGGATAACTAGGTTGGTAATGGCCCATCAGATGGGCCCAGGGTGAATTGAAACAGTTAGTCCCTAATTAGAATTCAGGCAACGTCAATGCAAGATTAGAACCATTAGCACATTGGCTAATTGGTAGGAGACTAATCTTGTAATTAAGAGCATTTGCAACTGATTAAATGGCAATCATCAGGGATGCATCAGTGAAACGTGGATGCATGCTGAATTACCAGGCTGTGGTTCCAAATTTAGCCCTTCCCTGTTTAATGCTCAGTTGATTTATCATGTTACATTTCTATATCTACTACATTTTAAAAGTTAGAGAAACAACTCAAGAGTGTCCCAAACATTGCTTGTCATAAGCATCTGATATTGTTGCACCTTTTCATGATAGACTGTCTGATAGACTTGATCTTCAATGTGTATTTTCACAACATAATATTCCCAGCTCAGTTAGACATCAGTTAGATACAGGTGGTGCAGTCAGACGCACTCCGACAGAATCCAGGCTCGTACTGTAAACATGAATTGATGAGTTCTAAATTGCAGGCGCTAGTATCCAGCACAGAATACCATCTCCTACAGATATCTTATTTTGCCATTCATTAGAAGAAGTAGCAAAAGGTTGGATGGGGGGAAAATAAGCTATTTTGCCCAATTTTCTACCCTGCCCCTGGGCATCAAATTCAATTTTCCACCAAAAGTTTTGAGAGAAAGAAAAGAAAATAAACATACAATTTCTGTCCAGAGGTGGATCAGTAACTCACTTGAAAGAAGGTGATGGTGGAAGAGACTGATTCGAGTTTCTGCTTTCCTCTGCAGCCTTCTGGCTACGAGCAAATGTGAAAGCCTTATCACACAATAGACGTCCTGTCTGAGAAGTCCCACAATGCTCAACAAACGCTGATAAACCCTCAGCTGTTGAATATGTGGTGTGTAAGGAAACCTAGAGATGTTCATGAATGTGGCCCTGAATGACTCCGGACATGCAGGAAATGACAGCTTATTTCTCCTTAATGGCCTTGTGAGAATGGATTTTACAACAAATTAAAAACATGCAATTATACAAAATGATAAATGATGTCATTCTATTATTAATGGCTTGTGTTTTAATATAATTTCCAGAGTTTGCTATAATTTGGCTTTAAACAATGCAGATTTTAAATATATCCAAATGAAGTAATATCACTAAATCATCAGTGAGTTTGTCAAAGTAGTGGATTTGATCATATTTAGCAAAACTAAACAACCTTGTGCCAACAGTTCCAATGTAGCAACTGGTCACGGCAGCCTTTGTTGTTATTTACAGCAGCAATATGTTAAAGAGAAATTACAATATGTTTTCTCAAATATGAGTTGTTTGTTCATCAAAAGCATATTGTATCAGAACGTTTGGCTAATCATGTTTAACCTGTTGAGGTCTACACCAACAAGGAAGTAAAGGCTAAACAGATTAAAGGTACATCTCAAAGTGAATGTTATAGTTAGTTGTGATGTTTGTGAAACTTATATTTGGAAAAAAGACAAAAAGAGAAAGAACGTCATATATCAATATATGTATAAACATTCCTGGCAAACTTTAAGATCACACAAAATTGAAATCCTGAAGTTAATTTGAGATTTTGCTGCAGATCCAGCTGTGTTAATGTCTCAACTCATCTCTCCTCCATCTCCTCTCTCTGTGTCTCCTTTGTGGACGGGACTAAGACACAAGGAGAAGAGGGAAGTGGAGGAGACGTGGAAATGTGTTAAGAGCTTTGAGACTGAGCGGTTAAGTGTCTATCCCAGAACCTGATATGTCTGCTTACAGAGCGTATCAATGGAAATACTTAAACATAAATGAAGAAAATGAAAGCAAAAGTAAACGTATTAATAGTGACAATGCATTCACCTGATGTTTAACAAGGCGGAGAAAATTGCTGGATCACGTCGTTCTAAAGCTTAGGGCTAGAAGGGTAACCTGTAACTTTGGGTTGAGGTAAATGTAATTTGAGTATTTTGTAATATGACCCTCCCTGCTTAAATTAAAGTCACAGAATATAATACTATGTTGGCTAAACAGCAATAAAAAAGACAGTCAAAAGGAAGCATGCTACTGCAACAATTCAAAAGTGTTATGGTCACAATGTAGTTTCCAAATATTCTCTTCTATTTTCATAGCTCCAGCCTCAAACTTTAGAGCCCATAAACAGATCTCAATTCAAAACACCATTGTAGTACATTCACAGGTAACTATCAGCCGTTTAATAATGTAGTAACACTTGTTTTTTTTCTCTCAATAAGCACCACCATCAGGATAATCCAGCTGTCGGTTTGCACAATTTGTTCGTACACGGTGTGCTCCAAAAGGCTCATTATCAGAAAACATCACGGGAAGTGTTAAGAAAGCCCAAATTCATTTGCCTGGAGCAGTTTAGAGGAACACAGGCACGGCAATAAAAAAATATTTTGTTCTGAAATAAATCTGGGACAGCTTCAGATGCCCCACAAGACGTCGAACAGAAGCAGAGTAAAATCCTCCTTTAATAATCAGAGAATAAAAGTTTATAGAAATGGTTTTACAAGGCTCCCAATCACAGTGGGACAAGTCTTTCAGTGACTTTGTATGAAAGAAAGAAAGAAAGAAAGAAAGAGATGGGTAAGGAGACAGAGGAGGATGGGGGATTACTTTTCCGCACTCTGCCTGTGTGACTGTATTGATTTCTAATGTTATTCCACATCAACGGAAAACAAAACCTTGAACCGTGCAGGCCGTCCCACCTTTCACGTTTCTCTCTCCATCGTTCCTTACGTATTGATCAGATGTCTGCTCGTTAATTAAGACATGACCGCTGGCGGCCGGCGGCGCGGTCAGAGCTCCACATTTGCAGGGCTGCAGCGGGGCCTGGGAATGAGAGGCAGCTAATCCATACGCGCTAATGTGCTGTTTCTCTCGGCCCTCGTGTCATTCTCCATTTTTCACTCAGCCCACCTTTTGTTTTCTCAATCTTTCTCACGTTGTCAGATGATTTTTCAGAAGTATTTATGCACTTGACCGACTTAACCCCAAAAAATCCTCAGTGTCATTCTAAAACATGTGCAAAGTTTACATTCAAATACCTAAAAAGAGCATGAAGCCCCAGTAAATTAGTAATAGGTGTGCATTTACAGAAATATATTGTTGCCACGTTTGACAGATTTGCAATCCCAGATATCAGGATATACATTACATTAATTGTGTTGCCAGATCACTCGCAGTACTGGCAACCTTCTGAGCAGCAACAAGCAGTGTGTCCTTCTTTTTAGACACTTTTTTTCTGTGGAGACCGAAGATTTGTGTGATTTTTGTGTGAATAAACGTCAGGACATTTGCTAACTGAAGACCAAGGATTAGCCGTTAGCCTTCAGTGATGTATGTGAGGTGTTTACAGAGTAATAATGGGAGAGACAAAAGCCTTTTTATGCTTCTTCCCGTGATATTGGTGAGATATTTTCTTCGTCAGCCTTGTGAGCCACACTCGATCTACAACAAGAACAGGAGCATTTGTGCCCTTTAATACTGCATCCTGGCATACCAAAAGAAAAGATGGCAAACTTCTATTGTGGCTTAATATCTTAATCTCTTTTAATACAGCAAAAAGGACCAATCACAAACAACACAAATGCATCGTTCTTGCACCGTTCTTGTTTCGGTGCATTTACTGCTACTCCACAATTTGTATGTCTTTGATTTCTCCTTTCTGCCTTTATGCTCAAGCTACTGCCTAAAAATTCACGACCACTTCACCCCACAATTCTCCACTTTTTCTGACGCTACAACTTTTTAAATGAAGTCAGATATAAAAAAGAGTGTAATGTCGTCATAAATGGGTCTGTAGTATACATTAGTCGTCCAGTTAAATCTGAATTAGTTATTGAGAGGTGACTTCTAAGATGGAAAGGAAAAGGTCCAACATTGCACTTTTACCTGCATCAGTGTAAAGGTTTCAGGAGTTTTTTGAAAAGACACTGATGCTCTTGAGAAATAATCACATAAGGCTGTGATTTCTGTCCGATCAACGTATTCTTTAAAGATGTCTGTTTACTTTATGTCCAATTCTAGCACAATATCACTGAACAGAGCAAGTTCCTCAAGCTTTTGGCTCACACAAAGGCGCCGAGGTTGAACCCTACATTTAATCACACACAATTCAACACATAGTCATTAAAGCAAGTGTGACATTACATTGCATATAACTCCAAATGGATAAAATGAACAAAACCACAGTCGTAACAGTGTGTGGGTGTTCCCTGGTGCTGCACAGTGCACTCTATAACCAGTATATTTAGATAAAGCCCACACTTCTTATTTCAGATATTTCTAATATATTCAGAAGCTGATATCTTTCATTATATTCTTACAATATTATATTAGAGTCTTGTTAACAAAAGAGTGCATAAATAGTGGCATGTATATCACAAATTTTGTTTTTTCATTGAGGGGACAATAATTCAATAAATTCATTAGTGATTTTTATCATTAATCACAGATTCTTCCATGATAAGATTTTGACTCAAATAAAGAAACAGAAGTTGATAATATTATAGGAAGATTAAGTAGGCATATTCATCTTTTTTTTCTCTATTATAAAGGGATACAAATTACTTTCCAAGTGAAATCCTGTTGCATCTTTTACTCCCCAAACATGCACTTGATATGTATTTTAGCGTTTAGCAGAATTATTGTTTTATTGTTTAAATTTTACCTTTTCTTTAAAACTGCTCATAACTACCATTGAACATCGTGGGGCTAGCATAACAGATAAAAAGCCTTTTTATCACAAGAACATGATGCACATTTCACATGGACAGCTCAAACAGCAGTAAATGTCATGTATTCCATATTCCAGGTATTCATGCTCTGTATCCACATTAAAGTTGTACGCTGCAGGAAAGGATGGAAGGGCAGCGCAGAACAGCATGACCAAAATAATGAGGCAAGGAGCATATATTATCTCAGATGCAAATCAAAGCAGTACTCTGATGCTAACTTTAAACACAGACTTGTTTACATTTCCCGGCTCCTCCCTCTCGTGTTGTGGCGTCCTTGAGCTGGATACTGAAGCCCTTCTTGCTGACGCTTTGAAAGGCAGCTTCCGAACGTGAGCTCCGGTGATAAATGAGCCCCATGGTTACAAACACTGGTTTACAAGGAGCAAAATTGTAAATGGGCTGTTTATACTCGACCCATTAGCCAATTATTTCAGCTAAATCGACTCTGTGCACCTGATGTGAACCGGTGAAGAATTTAACTCTCTAATTGCTCCGTCTGCACTGGTGTCAACCGATATTTGTTCTTCATGCAAGAGGAATTCAATTTCATGTGCGTGCGCTCGGAGGATCCTCAGACCAGGGACCTTCTCAAGGACACTCAGACTTCATGTCTTTTATCTCATACTCAATGTACTATCACTGTCCTTTGAGCTGCAATAGCCACAATTAGAATAATATTGCTGCTAGCTTTATATCATATTTTCATCAACTTCACTTTGTTTAATACATATGGTGGAAATTTTATGGGATATGACTGAAGGAATTACTTAAAGGCAGACATGTATTATTCCTGATAGTCCATTTATGCATTGAAATTATTATTATTGAGATTATTTATCTGTTACACTGTCAAATTTACCGTAAAAGCTAACACAGTATTTACACAATGCATTAGTAAGTTTCAGAGTAATATACATATACTATTTTGGCTTCTACGGTATTTAATCTTAAATATTTACATTTTTTAACAGTTTATTTCTAAGGCATTTCATTCAAAAGCTCCATAGTTCGAAGTACAAAGCATCTGAGTGTTATTTAACCATCAGCAGTGTCCCCTCGGAGCCGTAAACACTCTGTACGATGGGAATCTGAGGCTCATAAAATGACTATGTTACTGTATTTCACACTAAAAGGAGGCTTCTTCAAAGTTAATTGACATGACATTACACAGACTGTACAGGAGAAGTGAACCCTGAGGAGATCTATGGGCGTTTTAGGAGACACTCAGGAGTGGTACAGTGTAATGGTGCTACACTAGAACATGTACTGTCTCCTCTCATTACAACTCCTGACTTTTACATATCGTTCTATTTAAATAAATCTTTTAGCAGCTGTATGTCAGCCTCATTCTGTTTCAGTCGTCTGTTAAATCTGTTAGATTGAGTGTAACAAAAGGTAGAAATGAATTAAATCACAAGAAACTTCAAATAAGAGAAGAAAAATATCCTCCCTGTTACTGAAAAAGTCTGTAATATTTGTGATATTACAAAGATATTACAGAGACAGTGCCCAGTTTGTCCTTTCTGGGCACCCGTATCAACAGGAATGAGTAGTAATTGCTCCTTGCACTGGGTTATATGGAGATTTTATGAAGAGTTTATTTTTCCAAGATAGAAGAATGACATATTTGACAGACAAGACATTATCAAATGCTTAACTGTTGTATTTAAACCAAAAGAAGAAAGAACAAAAAAGTAGTCACAATATCTTCCACTTTCTCAATGCCGTCAGTTCAGACAGTAATCTTAGACAGCTTATTTGTTATCATTATTATATTTCATAATTGATGGTGAAAAACCCTGCACCTTTAGTCGGACTGAGGCCAGGTTACCACCACATATTTTTACTTTCAGACTGTGACTTGTCATTGCTCCGAGAAACAAATGAAGAGCCACAAAACCACAAAAAAACTCAAATGGTGACAGTGCTCATCATGTGTTGCACTGCTGCAATTAAGATGAAGTCTTTTCATTCCAGACATGATGCTCTGTCAGTGTGTTGTCAATGGAAGTAACCAACATGTTCTAATAAAAAATGTATAGTACTACTTGGGTATGGTATTATCAAATGTAAAAGTATAATTAGTCGACCGTTAAAACAGTCTGAACGATAATCTCTGAAGTTCCAGTTTCCAATTTACACCTGAAAACACTAGACACACACTTTCCTCGACACACAAACGTGTTTATGTAAAGTGTCTGGCTCTTATCTCTCCACACACACACACACACACACACTCGTACACACACTCGTGAATGGAACAAGCCTGCCCTGTGAACCGTGACAGCTGTAGCCAGCGTGATTGACAGAGTTTGAAAGTCAGGTTCAAGTACAGGTTGACACGACCCCCGGCTCCGGGCCGTACCACCGCGAGGCTGTGTGTGCTTCTGCCAGTGCCTCCTCACTTCTCTTCCACCAGATGTCTGTCACACGCTGCCATGTTTTCTGCCAGTCATCTCCCAGTCTCCTCCGTTTAATTAGAGCTCATTAAGGCCCGGGCTTTCTCTGTAAATTATATATGGGTGCCAAAGAAAGTACATCAGCATAAGCTGTCTCCGGAGGGCCAGCCGCCATGAATAGTTAAGGTGTCAACATGTCCTTTTGCCGCAGAGTTTGTTGGATCAAGCTCTGGTCACGACAGAATGGAAAAGGTTGTTGTGTTCACTGACTTCTGCTTGTGCAGGATCTGAGACTGGGTTGGTCTCTTGGTTTCTTTTTGTCTGGTCTCAAAATCAAACACATTTTTACTCAGCTTTTGCTCAAAGATGCAGGATTGTCTTATTTTTTAAAGCAACAACTTGCTCCCTTTAAGACTGTAGCCTCAGAGTCATTTAAACAGATCAAGTCATTTTGTTAGTTAATAGACCTAACCCTTTCCTTTCACAGAGCTTGCCTCTGTTATGTAACTCTGAGAACACACTACCACATATCTCTGTCACATCAACACAACTCTCAGCATCTCTCATTGTATTGTATGGAACATACTCTGTGTTTGCAGCAGACTGTTGGACTGAAAGTGAACATTACATAATGTTGCTTTTTATGAACTTTGGCCAAGTTCAACATCAACATCACTACTGTTGATTCTGTCTTCACATGCTGCCAAGAGTATTCCTTATTTAAAGAATGACCATTACATAAACACAAGCAAACAACCCCAAGAGTTTGTCAGTGGTGTGAGATTAACTCATGGTGCATCTCAGACCTGGTGGACTAGTATCTAAATGTAGAAATATGTGCATGTTCTTTCCCTTAGTCCTGTCTTGACTGTGGACTGACTCATTAAGAGTTTGTGTCTCTTGAGAAAGACTGGTATTTTTGCACCACTCAAAACTCACAAGCAACTTCTACAGACACTATTACGCCATAACTCGGCACCAAAATTAACTTTTTAACATTTCAGTTGCTGCTACATAGATACAGAATAATTAATAATTATCTCTGTTCTCCACAGTGAGCCATGGTCTAGACCTGTCAGGTTTTTTTAAATGTGGTGGTAATCTGAACTACAAAGTCAAAAAGCAGGATAAAGGAGTGTTGTTTTAGTCTCAATAAAATCTCAAAGCTACATCCATCAATAGTCCAAAAGTACTCTTGAAAACAAAGTAAAAATGGGGAAAAAACTGGATGTAATATCAAAATGTCTTAGTCCTTAGTTGTAAATGGTAAGGCTTTTTTCTGTTTAAAATGTATACACTACTGTTTGTCCATGTACTTTTCACCTTTCATCCCTCTGCAACACGTGCAGCAAGCTAGGCCTCTGATTTCCATATTAATATGTCCTCCATTGCCAATTTCTCCTGAGCCTCCTCCTTGTCTCAGCAGCTTACATCAGTTGAATGAGAAGGCCCTCCACTGCAGCAGCTGAGGTGGGACGAGAGGGGTGCTCATTACCATACTGTATGCCTACATCAATGCACTGCCTCAATAATAGGCCTTGTCATTGAAACAAATCACAGCCTTTCAGTGGCAGTGGCCCAAGCCCCACAAATTCAAATTTCATTTTGTCTCGGTGGAAAATTGGAGCTGGGAGAATTAACTTGTGATCCAATCCTAATATTTCTTCAACAATTTGGGGAAGCCTGGCGGGGCTACTTTATATTTCAATGGGGGGCGCGAACAATTTGCTTGAGATGTATTACATTACAGCCCGAAGAATGACAAAATTGGCCACAGCACAGAGCAACGAAAACAAGCCTAATCGGACTCTTCAATTTCACGGTGACACGGCCCGTCGTAATGAGGTGACTCTGCGACTCGCTCCTCTTCGTCTCAAAAAGTTCGGTGCCACCTGAAATGTAAAGGCACTCACAGTAGCACAGTCGAGATAATTACGTTTGCAGGATTGGTCTTGTTTCTGAGAATCCTCCGATGTAGTTTCCTTAAGGCAACCTGAAGGCATTAGTTGTTCTTGTTGCCTTCGTCCACAAATGTGAGAATGTAGTTTCCAAATGGATCAGTTCAAAAGAGCACTTAGAGTACTTCACGTCTCGAGTCACTTACCTTCTGATGCAAAAGTCTATAATTTGCAAAAATAATGGACCTCTAAGCTCTTTCTACAGGTAACTTTCATTCATAAACTCATACTTCAGTCTTTAATCCAATATACAACGTATATGTATACACTGATAAATCTATTTGAATTAAAAGTGTTTTTTCTGAGCCTCTCTGGGCGAACGTACACACATGGGATTAATGTGGATTAATTCAACATAATTAAATAAATGATTACACTAATCAGCCTTTGTTTGAATATATTTAGTGCAACAGGCCTGTGTGTCATTGATGCATTTCTGAATCCATTTCCCATTTTATATACAGAACGCTCATTACAGGAGCTTAACTTATCTTAACTTTAATCAACTATTACAATATTTAAATTCTATATTAATATAAAGCATTGGAGTTAAGTATATTTATGGTTAGATGTGTGCCTCTTGTGTCCATTTATAACACAGTTAGTTGGAGCATTACATGAGTCTGACTTTAAAAAAGACTGATGAGTGACTCGTATTTGTTGCAGATCAGATTATGTCACATCACAGTAAAGACAGTACATATCTTTATTTGGACTACTGTATGAATATTTCTTCATGTATTTTCCTCCTTAACCTCATCTTATCTCTTTGTGGTTTGTTGTGTATGCATTATATGCCATTGCAAAATCTCATTCATATAATTACAGGATGAGTAATTAGCACAGTCCACAATAGCACTTTCGGTTTAGCAACACTTCTTTTGTTGGTTCTCTTTGGTCAGCCTGAAAAACTTGACCCAGTGACAGGGTTAAAAAGGCAATTTCCCTTTGATTTCAATGAGCAAGATTCTGACATAATTTACTTTTATTTTGTGTTTATTTTTGTTTTTTTGTGAAGGCACAACATTGCTTCCTACATAATTTTGAATTATATGATACAGTATACTGTGACATAAATATTTCATTGTTCACCACAACATCCAAACTAATCCATAAACATGAATTCACTGGTGTGGACCAGTAAACACAACACAAAGAAGACCAGCAGTGTGTTTTTTTCCTGAATTCCTTCCACTTTGGGGCCTCGCTCTCGCTGTATGTCCCAGTGGTCTTTGCACTCATGTAAAAGACATCAAACAGACTCTATTCCCTGTAAGGTGTTGGCAGCTTATTCTGGTTTGTCCAGGTAACGCACTGACGTTCACCTACAACTTTCAGCAAGGCCAAAGTTTCCCTCCGCAGCCTTGATCTCTCCACATCTGTCAGCCATCACGGGTCGGGATGTGTGAGCCTCTCCAACTGTGGTGTTGAAGAAAGTTTTCTGGAAACTCAGTATGTATTTATGCAGCACAGAGACACATTACAGCCTCTGACCATGAGCGGCCAGTGTGAGATACAGGGCTGAGCGAGGCTGCAGTCCTATCGCTCCCAGCGTTAGTTACAGGTTAAACATTTTAGAGGAAAAGTAGTAAAAAAGAGACTTTTAAAATGTGGGTTTATAAATTTCATTTTCTGCATCAAAGCCTCCTGATAATGTGGTATGAAGACATTTTGTCTGGGTTGCTGCCACTATTTCCCTAATGTGCTGAAGATAATACAATTCTTCATTTTTATTTTGTTTCTTACTTAACGGGGGCCATGCACACAACGCATTATACAGTCACAGTTTATCTTTAAAGGAGCAATGAAATAAGAGGGAAATGCTGCAGCTCTCTTCAGTCCCGGCTCACACAAAGTTCCAGCATTTTACCCCACACTGGTGCAAGAACAAACTGTACCGAAACATAAGGGTGAAAAGGTTGCTTTATAAGTGACAATTCTGAAATCCCAAACTCTACTTTCTGTACTTTACTTTCCACTGTTTGGTTCAGTTGCACATGTTTGAATAACTGTAGTTTCAATATTAGTTCAATAATCAATCAATAATTCACGGAGTTGAGCTAAGATCCATATTATCTTTAGATTGATGCTTTATTTCACAAGATTTTAAGATGAATACCAGGACTGCATGTTGCTCAAATGGAGGAGATAGTACAAAATAATAATGGATTGAGTCAGTCTCCTTTTTGATGATGATTTATAAAGTGATGCAACACCTCGTTCAAGTTCACAATGACAGATATTTCTACATTTAGTTAAATATGCAGTGTCTACATTTGAATGGTTTATCACTCTGAGTGTGACTTGAAGACATCCATCAATAAAGCATTTAGCCCAAAGACTCCTCATTAAATGAAACTCTGGATCATTCAATCAGTGTGTGTTCCTGCCTGTTCCTGTTCAGAAGTTGAGATGAAAGTTTCTCCTCTGGTTCTCTCACTTTGAGCTTGTTACTTAATGAGTACTGTGCGCCTCTCTTGTCTGGAGTCAGAGATCCTGTCACGAGGAAGAAAAGCTACGTTAGACTGCGCGAGCCTGTCAACACAGCTCCGAGCAGCTGCAGAAGGTTAGGAGACAGTCTACCAAGTGATATCAACACAAGTTAACCTTACCTCAGCCTATACTCATCGAACATGTAAAGAACAACACAAGGAAGCTGTACATGTGTGTTCTGTTGTGTGTCTATAACTCTTCTGACTGACAAAACTCAGTAAGAATGCTTTTTTTTTGGCAATTTACTCTTAAGATTCTGAAAAGTAGACTACATTATTCAGTTTTAACTCAGTGTAGAAGAAAAGAAAGTGACGTTTTGATATTTTAACAATGTAATTCCTATCAACGGACATCAGGGGGATCATGTTTAGAATATACCCCAGGTTCAGGTTCAGGTTTCTTTATTCGTACCCACAGGTAAATTAGATTTGCAGTACAAGAGACAAGAGAGAAGACATCCCATCATGCACTCATACACAACAAATAAATACAATATAAATACCCCAAATGAGTGTATGGACTCTAGACTGTTACTCTGATTTATTAAAAAAAACAGTTAAAAAAACAGCAAAATTAGCAAAAGGCAGCATAATAAAGCGAGGTTGAATGCCACAGACTAATGTCATAGCAGTTTTAACCAAACAACTGTAGGAACAAACTGCCCTCGTATATATTTGAGCTCATTTACTTCTGTTTACTCTATCCATTGGTGCAGAAAACTTTAAACAGAACCATACGAAGGGCTTCCACAGAAGGCGTTTGCAAAGAGCTGGTACTATAGATGAAACCCTGAAGGTGTCTGGATGGACCATCTGTCAGTAACCAATAAACACCATGTTGTTTTACATTAGTCAGAGTAAAACATCACGTTATCATCAAAGCTAAAGCACACCTACAACAGCAACGTAATGCCACATCACACAGTCTCACACGAAAACAGCTGCTGCACAAGATTAAAGGTGATTATATCTAAACACAGTGATTTTTCTGAGACAGTTCATAATATAAAGGTTTAAAATACAGTCCATTTAGTCTTTTACTGTTGATTGAGACTTCAAATCTACACGCTTTAGCTTCACTGAGGGCTCTGCATTAGGACCTGGATGATTCTCCTTTATTCCATATTTAAAAATGACTCGGTGATTAATTCAGCTTTGTAAAAGGTTAGGTTTTTAATTATGAAAGGATGTTACACTCATACATATTAAACAATACTAAAATGAGTACATTAATCACCAAACATCTCTGTCTGAGCTAAATGCAAATAATTTTAAATGAGAGAACAATACTATCCTCAATTTTCCTTCTACAACAATACGGTCAATCCAGAAAAAACAAAAAGTGTTAAAATGCTGGAAAAATAAATGAATCAGCTGACAGTTAAAAAAAAAAAAAAATCACTATTCCTTTTCAACCTTGTTTAAAAACCTAAAATAGCACATATTCCTGCCTATACTTTATTTTTACCCCACGTGAGGAAGGACACTGTGCCTAGATGCTCCGCGGTGTCCTCTGGGGCGGGGCACTTGTTTGGATAATGGATAATACCAATTGGCTGAACACAGGATAAAAGGTCATTAAAACTTTACAACACGTCCCTTTGTAATGGTGCCAGTTCAGAAGTCTGGACGTTAGGGGGCTCTCTCGTCTCCTGTGACTGAAACCGAGCGGTGAAAAACTTTCAGATTTCAATATGACAATGCCGGCGGCAAAAGCATCACATCCCAGAGCCCCCCTGAGAGCCCCACATCCCCCACCCCTCTGTCAGCGCGCTACCTCCACCGGTCGGGCCCGCTGATCCAGATTTTGCTGGTTTTTAATTAAGTGGAAGGTCAAATCTCATCGCTCTTGACTTCAGGGAGCTGCTGCTGTCTGCGTGGCACCGGCAATACACCCAGTCATTAATTTTATAGAGCGGGGGCTTTAATTGATTAAAAAGTTAAGGGCAGCGGGGAATGCATGATAAGAGGCGCCTGCGTTTATTTGCTGTGCATTAGAAGATAATGGTAGAGATAATGACTTTTATTTTAGAGAGAAACTTCAGAATTAGAGTTTAGGAGTTTGCAAGTGTGAGGCTTCTGTGTTTCATTTGTGTTGTCTTCGAGAAGTGACTTCATTTTCTCTCAATCATGATGAATAAACATCTGTTAAACTGGAATAATTTATAATGAAAGAGTTGTTATTATCCATTATGATAAGATTATGTCAGTTAGAGGCTCTGGGAGTGCTGAGTTACTTTTGGATTGAATTGAATTGTCTTTGCCTGCAACATATCACCGAAATAAACTGACTTGAGATCCTGAGGAATAGTTGTAGGTGATGTTTGAGAAACTTAAAGCAGCACCTCATAACTTTTACCCCAAAAATATGCAGTATTTTCTCAAAATCTTTTTGATGATTCTTACCTGAGATCAGTAAAATCATGTGTATCTCACTGACACAGTCCCCTCAGCTGGACAGAAACCTCCTGTAACTTTACTGTAAGAGAATTGGGTTACTGCCTTAGATCTGAGAAGTATTGGACCACATAAAAGGACTGAAGAGAGTCTGGATGTCTTAAGCAGGAGAAGTTTATTACCATCACATACAGGCCTGGAGACAGTTGAACAGTCAACACAGAGTAGTATTGAACATTCAAGTCTGGCTATGCTTTCATAGGTCTGAGCTTATAATACCTCATAGAAGGTCAATACGCAAACAATACAATAACAAAAGAGTTGTTATTCAGTTGTTATTCAGTTGATAAGGCTCGAGGTTGGAGACATGTTATCTGCAGGTGTCTGAGTCTATCTGTTGACAGAGACCAAGGCTCAGGGCATCACAACCTTACAATAGATCCCAAATTCTCTATCATTTACTGTCCCGGGACGAGGACTTATGGTGAGAGATTTAGGACTGATTCATTTTATGGTGTTCGAATAGAGGGAGCAGAAATAGGCCAATACACTGGACCATAGCAGATTGTATTTGTACAAAATATGCTAAAACACAAGTGGATAGTGTCCACTTGTAAACAATTGAAATCCGTGAATATTCCCCAGTGTCACAGGGATCTGCAGCCTCTATTGGTGTGACTTTAAGTCTTTGCTAAAATAATCATAATTGAGTTTGTGACAGTGACTGTGTGTGCTGCAGTGGACTTGTTTACTGCAGTTTGTTGAACTAAAACACAGTCATACACTCACAGACCTGTTCTTGTTGTGAGTTTGATTTTTTTCTCATATTTTATAAGTTATTAGTCATATGTCATAAGTTTTGCAGATGCACGCAGCCTGCACAAGGGTTTTCACAATGAACAACAGACATATAGTGGTTTCAAATGGTTTTACAGCATGAATAATAATAATAGAATAATAAAGAATCTCCTGTTATTGTTTGTCTATGTTTCTGACCCAAAGAACTCCTGCCAATCATTTAGTGAAACTTGACACTCATTCAGTTAATATCAATTTTACCTAAAAAATGTATTTGATTCATATTCACGACTCAACAAACGGACAGCTCTGGTACAAATGATGCCAATATAATAAGTTTCTTCAGTGTGAAAGGACACTTCTCAGAACCAGAGGTGTGAAAAGTTTCTTGGATGCCTTTAATATAAAAACATGTAGAGAGACTTTATTAATAACCACATCAAAACTACATCTCGGGTGAAAGAAACATTGGCAGGGACTCTTTTATATAAAATCAAGAAATGACTGCAGAAAAACTTCAAGTCTAGGTTAAAATGTCTTGCATAAAGCACAACTGTTCATCATTTAATATATGTATAAATGATTTCATAAACATGCAAAGGTTGTCTATTTTGTCTATTTTGTATTCAATTAAGAAAAAAATGTACCTGTAAATAAGCTCCAGCAGGTTGTGTTGGTGCATTTATGTGGCCAGGTGCTTTATTTTACTGCCACTTGTGTTATTTAGGACACTTATCATAATAAAGAAGCTTGTCCTATCATCTTCAGTTCATTCATATAATAATAGTGGTTTCTTTACCAATGTCCACGTCGTCCAAACAGAGCAGGCTATAATCTTCCTTGTTTCCCGCAGTTATCTATCATTAATGCGAGACGTCACTGCGAGGCCAGGAAGTCAATTAGAATGGATGGATTTCTGACTGGGGCTGTCATTTCTCAGGCTCATGTTCACTGGTAATTGTCGTCCAAGCCCAGCTTCTCGCTCTCACATGGGAGAATACTTCTCTCGGAAGCACTTTGTAAAAACAAACATGGGCCAGATATGAAACCATGATCCGTCCAAACCCTCGGGGACGGGTCATGTGTCAGACCCACTCGACGACCCCGCCCCCAGTGTTTCTCTATGAGCCGCCGCCTCCCAAGAAGCTCGGGTCACCACTTGTAACCTTTTACCCTCTGAGGAGTAAAATCAAATACTGAGAATTATATTTGGAAAACACATGGAATATGAAACTGTAATATTTTATTACAGTGACAACAAACACAGCCTGTTCTGCCTCTGATGCAGCCTCTCATTGTGAGTAAACACCATCCGGGAAAATTAAAAAAAACAGTGTACACTATAATAGAGAAGCACTGATCATTAAATTTGATTGAAATACAATGTTATAAAAAAAGGAAATATATTTATTATTGTATTGTACTGTGAGAATTCTTTAAATGACCCAAATACTTCCTTTTGATTTATAAATTATTCTATTTTTTTTAGTCTTGTGCATGCTTTCTTGGACACTTTTGTCTTTTTGGCTTAATTTTCCTCCACCAGGCTGGACCATGGGCTAACTGTGGACACCAGAAATCAGCTGTTAGCTCGTAGCAATGCTCCCTATGTTCCCAGAGCTATAGAGGATGAGACTTGGAGGCTGTTATCATTAGAAATCCTCTAATGAGACGGACCAGAGGCACCTAGAGACAAATCTAACATTGCTGTCTTGGCTAATGTGCAACGCAGCATAAATTCTGTCCATGTCATGAACCTGTGAGTCTGTGCTGTCTTTGCTCAGAGACAGTTTTAGCCATAAAAATCTGTCAAGCTGATACTACCTATTCATTTAAAATGTGTACTTCGTTGTGGAGTAGCTTGGTAGCTTCAACTCAAGTCTAGTAAATCTTTTTAAAGTCTCTAATTATAGCTGGAATTCAAAATAAAACCTCTGTTGTTTGCCATCTGTCTGTTTGTCCAAAATGTCAATATTTCAACATAAACAAGTGCAGTAAACATTATAATAGACGGACTGAAGCAGTAAATCTGTTCATTTATTATATGTGCCAGGTATTCACATTTGGTAATTCATAATATCTAGCCAATCAAGTGGAGCAAAGCCAAAGCACAGTAAATTCTTTTATTGTACTTTCTTGACTCTTGACTCAGACTAGACTGCAGCTGTAACCAGTGTTTCTTTTTCCCTGAAACTAGAAAGAAAAGCTGGCTTGTTCCCATATGGTCAGGAGTGGGGTGCGTTTGGCTGATTGTTGAAAGGCGTCAGGCCTTTTCTTGTCTCCTGTCAGGAGCGTCTGTCAGGTTTGCTGCTGCTCTGTCTAATAACGCAGCTCCACCGGCCGGTTGGGTTTCCAGCCTGAAGCCTCTCTGTCCAAATAACAGCCAAACTTTGAAGAAAAAGGAAAAGATCTCAAGCTATGCTGTGTTTTCTCCTGCCATTATTTCTCTATCAGATTGCTGTCTGGAGCCTAATTAGTGAGTCTGACACAATGTCTTTCATTTAGCGCTCAGAGTGGCAAAAGTGACCTTTTTCGCATTGCTGTTCTCTGCAGAGGCAGCGACAAATGAGGCCTTGTTTTATTTATTTATTTATTTCAACCGTAGCATAATGAAGGTTTGCAAAGGCATGATTTGAGTCAGATAACGCAGCAGGATTTTAATTTACCAGTCAAAAATGTGAAAGGTGCAAATAAACACGTAGCAAGAGCAGGCATTGTGCATTCTCTCCAGAAGCTATTGATTCAACGAGTTCAAAATGATGCCTATTTATGTCTGTGTTTGGTTGTTATCTTTCTGTCTCAGGTGCAAGTGCAACCTGCATGCCAACAGCTGTGTATTTGACAAGGGAAAGCTGGGCTGTGAGTGCGAACACAACACGACGGGCCCAGACTGCAGCCGCTGTAAGAGGCACTACCACGGAAGAGCCTGGAGTGTGGGCTCCTACCTGCCCATCCCCAAAGGAACCGCAAATATATGTGAGTACACAGCACACTGCCAATGGGGCTGGAGTATGAGTGAGGCCGCCAGACAGCTATCAACACTTCCATTTCTGGCTCGTAACTGCAGACTCTGTTGTGATGAAGCCCGAAAACACAGACTCTCATGTTTGGTGTAAAAAGATACTAAAAGTTTCTAGTGCTTCTCTGTTTGCTGTAAGACAACTTTTTTTTACTCCCAATGTTTTATATGGCCCTTTACATTTTCTCTATTACTCTGGAGTTTCAGGAATTAGTCTTTTTAAAAACTCTCCACCCAGTTTTAGAAAATATAATTACAGCATCCTGGTTGTCATATAAAGAACAATGTGGAGCGATCATGCAACAAGCCAAACACAAAGAGTGAAAAATACAATACATAAGATTTCTATTACTTGGAGTTCATGCTAGATGCTTGGTTGAAACATTCCCAGTTGACCCCTGAGGATGAATGAGAGGCCGCCCAGAGCCATGCAGAAAGCCATCTGCCTGCAGCTAGAATTAACCCTTGTGTTAAACATTTAATTATGTGAGAGTGAGTTGTGCATTTTATCAAAACAGGTCAGATGTCCTTCTTTGGCTCATTGGTGTCTGTATAATTGGCACTATCAAATAAAGGCTGAAGATGCTAATGCTAAAAAATGTTAAAAACACACTGTAAGTGAATGAAAGGGCATTAGTATGGACAGGGCAGTTTTCTGGGTGGAAACAGTTGCTGTGTAGTACAGTAGTGTTAGGAACACGACTGGTTCTCTGATCTAGAAGGCATTTTCAATCTGCTGCAGTGTACACCTTTTTAATCCATTCACTGATAATTATTGATACCTAATAACCATGTAACTGTTCATCGATCCTGAGTGTTTGAGTCCATGTTCTCCTTATATCTGGATAGATGATGTAGAATAGATCTTACATTTTAAAGGACATTCTTTCAGGCCTAAATCACCATAGTGTATATAGTTAAGAGCAGAGAGAGGCATATCAAACAGGTTTGAGACTAATCTACAGTGTAAAGGCATCAGTTGTCACTGTTGTTTATCCTCCATGTGCATATATTTATTAGGAATTAGATTCACCAAATGCAGGATCAAGAAGGGATTTGTTGGGTTTTCCAGTTGCCTCGAGGAGATTTGACACAACTAGCTGCTGCATGATACATGAACCACATAATTATACAAGTGATTTACACAAGCGTGTATAATTAATTGCTAAATTTAAAAACTCTAATATGTTAGTGTATAAACTCTGATCTATGGCTTTAATATATATGGCTAGATACCCAGCTACATGCCTTTGTGTAACATGCATTAAAGTTATGTAATCTAATTTAAACAGAGCTGATCAGGTCTCTCTATAAATGTTTAGTTAACATAATGTGTAGGAGTGCATCAGAGTTATTCAGGTTCATCATGAGTCCATTAGTGCACATCATTGTGTGTCACCAAAAACAAGTTTCCACTTTGGTCACTGTGCATCTGTTTCTATTGTCGAAACATTTTGAAGCCTCTTTTACTGTCACATGATGTATATTTATATATGATATATATTTGACTCACTTTCTTCTCACTTCTTTAAGTGAGAAGAAATGTACTTTACTGTCAGCCTTAATGTTAAATGTAAAGACTGCAATCAGCAATCTCACTACTTGACGCCAGTAATTCATACACAGAGTAACACTTCAGAGTAACTCACACTATTAAGCATTAGTTGAGTATTTGTAACAACTTAATTAATCCTTGATTCTTAATAATTTACAAAGCATTAATCCAACAGTAACAATCAACATTACATTATAAACACTGTTATATCATGGTAAATTATACAAATACATATTTTATTCATTGTTAATTACACATCTATTAATGCTAAACTACTGTTTATTATAAAGTGCATTCACAGTGCTCCTTTAAACGTCCAAATTACAGATCTGACCTTTCGTTTGCAGGACTGGTGCTAGTTTTTTAGTCCATTGCAGCAACAGTAATATTTGTCTGTCTTTACAAGTCCTACAGATAATAATTTTTCTGCAGCTGTCCTAGAAAAGCAGCTTATTGTTTTGATGAAATAGCTTGTTGCCTGTAAGCGTTTCTTGCAGAATTGTGTATTTGTTTAACGGCTCAATTTATTTAGTATTAAATGAAGACCATTAGCTCATCAGTGCATTCAGCATTTCCACAGCTCTGCGTCGTGTGACGAGTAAAGCTATTCACGTGGTATTTCTGAGCCAGAAGGTGCTCTTTTGCATTATCCCCATTATAATCTTGGACGGCAGTTGAGTCACATTTATCAAATCCCATGCCTGAGGCGGGGGGGTACATTGCCTCGATAAATCTAATGGAGGAGCTGGGGATGTAGCGGACGGCCAAATGCAGCCAGATGGTGGCAGATCCAGCCCCGTGGTCCTGTTCACACAGATTCACCGTCATGGAGGCTCCACAGCAGCGTCCTCAGAGCCTCACTTTGGTTTGTGACTTGATCCTGAAACATGGCGACGAATGAATTTTTACTGAAATATGTTGCTGTTAATAATAAACCGTGAAAACATCAGGTTTGTACAGTTCTCAATTATAGCATTATTTTCAGTCAGTGTAGACAGAGGAAACTGGGCGAGAGAAGGAAATGACATTGAGCATATGACCAATGATGTAGACCAATGCTTATGGACCACTTAGACAACACCATGTCCCTGCAGGGCCACCGTAGCTGCTTCATTCCAGGGTTTGAAGAGGTGTGTTGCTTTCAGTGGTAGTTAGTAAATGTTAGGCTATGCTAAACATAAAGGAGCAGAAAAGGGGCTTGAGAGTCAGTTTTCTGGAAGTTAGCATCACATTTTGAATTGATGACTTTAAATAGATCACTGTGTCCCTGTGTGCATATTTACCATTGTTTCATTGTGTTAGATTACGTTATAAAACCCTTGAACGATGGCTGTCATTGAGCCACACAGTCTGGGGATTTTACAAAACATACCTCAACTGACCTAGAGTGCTTATTACAAATGAAAGCTTCGTTTAAATTGATAGACAGGTACTACTTTCTAGATGACATAAGACCTGATTTTATCAACCAAATACCAGTCGAAAAGTTAGAAGTGTTTTTTCTTCACTACTAAATATACAGTGTTTGCCATCCTCACTTTTAATAGTATAAAAGAGTCCAGGGAGGACAGCTGAGGGCTAATGTGTGGTCTCTGCTGGACGGACAGTATGTGCGTGGCCCGGCGTGCAGCTCAGTTGATTGCGTGTGGGAGTTTGTTTGTGGGAACGTTTGTGAACTCTAAGGAGATATTGCTGGATTTACCCCTGCACCTCTGCTGTCTTATGAGTCTCCCTGCAGTGTGGGGCTCGCCGCTAGATTGACAGGCCGTTATTAAAAAATCCAAGACTTGGCCGCATCTGCACTGAACTGATGAAACCCGGGTCTAGCCATATCAAAAGCAATATTAGCGCTTGTTTGGCAGTGGCATAAAAAGCAATAATGTTCGGCATAAAAATGACGTAACAATATTAGTTCCCCAGGTGTTGAATGAGAGCACTTTTGTCCTAAATTATTCTTTTTCTCCCACAGCCCAGTTACATGCCTTTTCCCATTACATGAAACTACATACAGCCTTTGTATTAAGACAAATATGCTGTACCTGCTCAATGTAATTACACTTTAATAGCTTCCATCTGTCATCAGGACTTCCTCTTTAATCATGGCACTCATTTATCTCACAGGTAAGAATAGTGTCTATTACATATTCAAATGTGGGCAGATATATGGACATCCGTGGCCCTTCATTTAATAAATTACTTTCCAAAATGGTGCTCCCAGTTGCTAGGGGCCATAGCTGTCAGCAAAAAAGTGGCAGAATAATTCAAACTCTGGATTTTCCTCAAAAGAAGAATAAGAAAGCGTTGTACGTTTCCCATCAGCAGAAGAGGAATGACTTGTTGAATTATGTTGACAGTCCACTTTGCAGCTAGCATCCACTCATCTTGCGTTTTAAAGCAGGTTCATAGGTTAAGCAGGGTTCAGACAGAAAGTTTGATCAGACTGTAGAACGAGACTTCAAAGGCCAATATTGTTTGCCCTGCATCCCTCCGGCAGCACAACAATCGGATGCTGCTTTCAAATGTGCTTTACCTTAAAGCCTCTCTCTGCATTTGCTCACAGTTTTGTGCACCTGCCAAGTGTTTTTGTGAAAGATCCAAATGGTAATGACGTGATAAATAGGCTGAGGACAATATGAAAAAAACAGATGAAGCACAATCAAAGTGATTTAGGAATTGAAAAGGATTAATTGCGAGTTGGCGCTCATCAGCTGTAGACATTAACAGCACATAAAGAAGCTAGTCATGTTTACTGTAGACAAACGTGATCCTGAAGTGGTCCATATCCAGTTTGTTTATTTAAGAATGTGGCCTGAATGTGACTTGTAATACAGAATATCCTCTTTGGCAAAGTAAAAAAGACAGGATCAGCTAGAACATATTATGCCTTACACCCCTGTTGGGATCAATCAAATGACTCCGGCTTCCTCAAAATTGATTTAAGTTATAGGCTGGATGGAGGATGTTAACAGTGACCACCTGTAATCCTGTGATTTAATGCCATTTTCCTGTAATATCAAGTCTGAGCAGGTCCAGAGCAATACAACTGCTGATAAAACTCTTGTAAAGCAAGAACATGAGCAAATGTAGCTGACTTTTAAAGGGTACTGGCCTAATTAGGGCGATTCTCTTTCACACAGAAGAGAAACCTACACAAATTACAGTGTGTCTCATGCGATGTCATCTCTCTGTAAAGATACTGTGTCTGTGTTGTGCTAGAGTTCTTTTAACATTATTTTCATTGCATGGTCAAAATTTGAAGATAAACTAAACAGCCTCAACTCAATCCAACCAGGATGAAATGTAGAAATGATGATGTGGCAATAATATAATGTTTTACAAGGATTTCATTATAACATTTTCCTAAAAGATTGTGAAAAATGCAAATGAAGTATGTGTTTTTGCTGTGAGCTTTTATACTCTCCCTGTTGGTGATACGTGATTACACAGAGCCCCTTTAAAACAAATGAACAGCAGATGAAAAAGACAAACTTTCTGTGTGTTTGTTCTGAGCCTAAGTGAGAGCGCTGATGAAAACATGTGCTGTTGCTTGATTCTGTTGACATTTTGCCACACGTAGACCTATTATTATCATCAGACGAAGGCGGACGTTGGACATTGCAGTCGTCGTGTTTTCTGAAGCTGTTAATCAGCCAGCACAGCAGAGAGCAATTGGATAAGTGTTGATAGACTGTGAATAAAGCTGGACAAAGAGGGTCTCTCATGATTGAAAAGTTTAATGACACATTGTTTATTTCCTCTCTCCGCAGGTATCCCCAGTAATCACGGACCAGTGCGTAAGTTGATCAAGTTTTCTAAAGTGGCATGCTGACCAACACAGGCTCCTATTAGAGTTAGATAAAGTCTTAATACCCGAGTTTTATGAACTTACCCTCTGCGTAGTGCGAGACATTTTTCTTCTCCCGAATAAATGTCAGTTTATTTTAAGAACATGGATATCACCTGAGAGGAAGTTCACTGCAGCTCCGGCGTAGTTTCACTCAGTAAAAGTCAATCACCTCATTATGAAATATGTACATGAACAGCTTTTTGATTCAAAGGAGTTTAGAGGAAAAATGTCTCAACACTTTTTGCTGAATTATACAAATGACATTATCTCTAACGTTGTGTAACAGCCATTTCATGCTATTTTGCGTGCTTTTATGTTAGTTATTTGTGTTTGATAGATTTGTCATATCAATTACTCTAAACTAAGACCCAATGTCCAATAAGAATTATAATTAATGTGGTCTTTATACTTCAGCTCAGTGACAGCATTGAAATAGTGGACTAATACAAATAAAATTATATAAATGTTATACTATAGTAATTGTGGTTAATTATTATGTAATTTCCATCAAAAAACCAACACTGGGTGAGGGTTATAAACATGTAATAACCACTAGAAACACATTCCCTAACTAACCATTACCATAACTAACGAGAAACAGTGCGGTTAGTAGCTTGGATTCCTTGTTATTTCACAGAAACAATCTCAGTGTTTCCAGGAAGTGAGTCAGTGCAATAACAATAAATACTTTGAAGCCGCCTTGATAGAAAATGGACTTGTTCTGTTAGTATCGATATCAAAACAACAGTCTCTGCTGGTTATTACATGCTCTAAACATGAATTCATGAAGATGGCAGAAAACTTTCAACTTCATGAAAATATACAGCCTTATGCTCTTTTGTTTTGCTTTTTATAGTCACTACACGCTACTTTCTAGTGAAAACATCAACACAACACATTGATAATGTTCAGGGATTATATAGAAGTCACCTTTTGAGAGGTAACAGTCTTTTGAGGGTTTGCAGTAGTCAGAGTGCTCTCAAAAATGGCTTTAACCACAATTACTATAGCATTACCTTCATCACAATTACTATGCTATTACCCAGAGGAATATAAAGTGCTACCATTAAAAGGTAAAGTGAAAAAATACAGTTTTCCAAAGGCAGGAGCTAGAGCTGCACAAGACTGTAGGTGCACATGCAATACTCGACATAACTGTGAATACTGGGATTGAACTGACATTTCCTTTGCTGCCATTAAAATGAATTGAAAAGTATTCTTATTGAATCGATCTATCACTTCCTTTTATATTCAACGTCAAAAAACTGTCACTACTATAACGCACTACTAACTTCAAACAGTCCACAAAATAAAATAAAAAAACACCTCGATTTGTCTGAATTTAAAAAACCTTATTGATATTAATGTCTTTCTGTTTCCAGTTTATTCTTATCGTCCAAATGCAATGATATGGAAACTGTGACGCCAATGGAATATCATAACATTGCATTTTAGAGATTTGCACATTGCACATTATTGATTTTGCAGCTTCCTTGTTGATCTCTTGTGCAGCTCTAGTTCCCTAGCTGTATCGAGACCAGCTAACATTTGAACAACTCTAAACGTTTGGGTCAAAAGCTACTTCTGAGAATCATTTCTTTCTCTCGACACACTACAGTATTAGCTTTGAGCCCGACAGACAGACATTTGCCCCGAGCCAGACTAAAGTGAACCATTATTTTTCCGAGGACGCTTCCCTCCATGCTTCCCTACACGTGTCGACGCCTGAAGGGGACGTCTCTTAGTGGATCGCAACAACAGCCTCCATATGTACATGTCTTTGCTTCTGTCTGCTGCATGAACACTATCCTACATTAGGCTGTGCACTATTTTTGAAAATGCGTGGTGGGAAATATTACATTCTGCTTTAGTTTTGCAGCAAATTACCTCAGACGATGGAAAATAAGATGAATCTATGCATGCTGTCCCTGAACCAAACAACAACTCACTTTAATATATAACCTTTCCCATTTTTATACAGATCGAGCAAATGCGTCGTCTCTTGGTGTTGCAAATCGAAACCAAGGTAGGCTTATAGGCTTTGTAACTTCAGCATGACATTAATAATACTTGGAAGAAATGGATTGCTTATTGATTGGCAGTTTGGAAAAGGAGTGTAATGTAGAATATGCAAATGGAGCTGTGCAGTCGGTTGCTTTCATCGTGCATGCACATAACAAGGCAGACCTTTTGTTGTGGGAACACTTTGGGGAGCGGACCACATGCCTCATGATCACCGAGTCCACAGCCCTCTAACCTCTTTGATCGTGCCCTCTTTTTAATTACCCAGAATGCTCTCTGGGGGTGCACCCTTTCTGTCATGTTCTTGAGTCGGAAAAAGCCAAGAGGAGAAGGAGAGGGAAGGAGAGAAGCGGCTCCAGGGGGGTTTATGTAGATTGATCTAAGCTAATCCTCAGGCCCAGATATCCTGTGTAGTCAGTGTTAAGTCTGCACCACTGCTCCCACGGGCAGCACACAAAAATTAAAAGAGGACTTTACGGATTTCTACACATAAAGGTGTTTCTGTGCCTTTTGTGACCAGATAAAGTCAAGAACAAGATGCATTAGAGGAGAAAATAGAGTTGTTGTAGTGTGGGATATACAGAAAGTGAGCAGAACAAGAAAAGATCTTAAAAACAGGGCCAAATATTATATTAATATTTTTTTAAATTTGTCTCTATATGTGGGCTAACATAGGTCTCAAAACCAGGTTGTAAACAGTAGCAAACAAAAGAAAAAGTTTGTTAATTAATGTTTAGTATTTAATTATTTACTTCATATTATAAAATGTGTTAAGTTTTAACAATTATATATTGAGGGGGTACAACACAGAAGGAGGGGCAAACAAAATTTCTGCCTTTTGCTTAAAGAGTGTGTTGTAAATAGCATCTGGCGCAGTAATCTAAAAGAAAATGATTGGAAAGTACTCACGCTTTAAGTACTTTTTACTTTAAAATAGATAAACTGATCCACGTCGACTTGAAAACAGAAATGATGGGGTCTGTGGAAATGTGGAGTTGATAAACTGACACTTTATAGGATAATATCTGTCAAAGTCTTGCAACAATTTAAGAATTCAAGTTTTAGAACAAACACTAGGCCTGTATAGAGTCATTGGGAGCTAGACTTTATGGCGTTTATGGCGTTATCCAAATGTAACCTAATGCTCTCTTGTATTTACTGTCAGCGGTCGCAGCGTTGCTCATATTTGACTGTACAACTCAACCTGCAGCACCACATTATCATGAATCTGAATGTGAGCGTATTTGATTTGTGAATAAATCCTACTAAATCCTACAAGCTGCACCTTTAATAAACAACACGTGAGGTTGCCAGGCAACCACTTTAGACTGGAAGCTCCATGAAGTCAGTCTTTGTATGTGGCTTAGTTTATAGAGATGCAGCGTCAGGCAGTGCGTCGTCATGCTTACAGAAACTGCTCCTCACTCATCTTTTGTATTACTGCCACTTTCACAAATAAAGCAATACATCCTGAGAAGAATGTTTCATCTAAAGCTGTTCAATATGAAAGCTCCTATAGACGCTCCGCCCAACCATGCACCAACCATGCACAACAATGACTGCTGGGATATACACAGGCTTCAATGCCATTCATTATGTAAGAGTAAGAACAAAGACTCAGGCCATGTGACCCATTTAGGAAGTTGCAAAAGAGGTGTCTTTTCAATGGAGCCATAGTTAAAATGATAAAAGGAATTTTTGTTGTCATCTCCTAATGCCATCTTATTAAACTTTTACTTTTAAAACAGGCTCAGCTTATATAAATGCCACACGTAAAACTGCTCACACTCACAAACCTAAAAACTCAGAGTCTCACAAAGAACCTTTAAAGAAGGTACAATACAATTCATGCATTACAATTATTGTCTTTGACTTAATTTCACTTCTATTATATATTTGTATATCTTACATGTGTAGACCCACAACTTCCATATATTTGTATTCGTTCTCAGGGCGAATACCATTAAGAACATTATGGTTGAGCTTTCATATTGTAGTGCAGCGTCTACATATAAATGTGTTGTTCACAGCCCTGAACCCTGACTGTGTTTGCAAACAGAACAAACAGCGAACCACTCGGTTACTGTTCCTTTAAGAGCGTCAGTGAGTGATATTGAAGTTCAGAGCCTGGAGTCCTGACAGATGATGAAGGCATTGTGCTAATATGATAACAGGAGGTATGTCTGAATGCAGGGCTCAGCTTTCCCTGACATCATGGCAAAAGATATTGATTGGGTGTAATTGAAGCAACACTGTTCTGCCCCGTAGCATATAATTAGCAAATCCTGTATCTGAAAACTGTCTGCAGTTATAGTTAATTGCACTACACAATCTATGGCAGGGTAATAAAAGCTTTTGCAAGTATTAAATGAATCTCTATGAGTATGAATGTGGGCTATCTTTGCTTCATCTTTGACATAAAAAGAATCTCTAATTCTATTAAATCTTTTAAGAATTGACGACAAAAGCCACTGATTTGTGTAATATCTCATTAATTTAAATGAATAGGTGCATTTTAGAAACTGATTCATGAGAATTTGAGTGTAGCTCATGAAACTGAGAATGGATAAGACTGACAGAGACTATAGTGCAGTACAGAGATTCAACTTGATTCCAAGCTGTAGTTTGCTGTATCTCTCTGTGGTATTTTATCTGAGAGCAGCAAGAGTTCAGTGAGATGAGAGGATCAGTTAGTTTAGGACACAAACACACTCACACAGACGCTTCAAAGATAGAAAAGAACAAGGCTAAGGCCAGTCTTTGAGTATTCTACAGATAAAAAGGAAATTAACATAAATGCCCTGGTATTTATGAATATACTGTTGTGTGAAAAAAGAGCCATGAGGTGTGGTGTGTGCAGTTACTCACTTATGTGTTTTTCCTTTCACTCAAACAAAGCTTCATTTACTAGTATACTCTCAATGGGATCAGTCACAGTCAAAACTTTAGAAGATTAAATGGCTTTACTTTACACAGAGGTCAGCAAGAGTGTAGGCAACAAACACATAATTATAGAAATGTAATATGTAGAGAAAGTGCAGTCTCAGACACTATACTTGTTTTTTCACATATACCTGTCTAATCTCAGTTTATCAGAGTCTGTCTTTACAAGATGAGTCTGAATCTAACTGAATACAAGTGTTAACACCAGCTTTACCACACATTATAAGATTTTTTTTAAATAAAACTCATCAGTTATTCATTAAGAAAACAAGAGAACAATGATCCACCACTTTTTATAACGCTAAAAGTTAAAGTTGTATAAAATGTGCATGAAAAAAAAGATCTCCAGAACACGTTCACTGACACCACTTAAAACAGCCGCCTTAATGTTCCACTGGGAGTGATGGCACTTAACAAGGACCAGGTCCAGTCAGAGTGGATGTTTTTTATTAATGGCTCTGATAAAACTTTTGCAGCTCACATGGGAACAATAACAGCATGTTTAAATAAGTTGACTGCACTGCTCTTTGAGTGAAATTAGACATACATCTATTTATAAATCTGCAAATGAATAAACACTGACATGATCTTGTTGTTGGGTGAGGGACACTTTGACTTTAGTTGGACAAATGTAAAAATATATAAGAAATATGGGCTCTGAATGTCTGTGTTTATTAAGTAGCTGCAAGGACTGTGATTGGCTCATGGTTTTTAAGGGTGGGGTTAGCAAAAGCACAGCAAAAACAACATAGACCATTAATTACACACTGTCTCAAGTCCACACTAATGCATTTTCACTTTTAAAAGTCTGGTGAAATAAATCTAAGTTTATAATTGTTGGAATATGTGAAGATTTTAATTAAAAAACAAACAAAAAAAAGCTCAGCATGAATTGTAAGATGTTTTCTAGCTTCCTGTGTTACCTTAATAGAAAAATAGGCAGAGGTTTTATACATTTTTAACAACTTGCACTTAATGTCTTTAGTTCTGGCTGTGTTTAATGTAGTATAGTAGTCATTTTAATCAAATACTTCCACTTGGCTTTACCTGCTTCCCTTTTTATTTCAAATGCTTTAGTTTGAATAAAATGCAACACAAAGAGACAAGTTCCAGTGATATTCAAGGTTTCTAGTGGTCAAAGCATCAAAAATCCAATGTGTCCTGTATTTTGTCCGTCCTGTCTGTCACCCGGCGCTGTTTTCGTGTCGTAGCTTCTCATATGTTGTTGGATGCAGTAGCACGGCTCAGGGATGGACCTGTCATAACAGCTCTTGCGCTAAAACGTCACACGTCTGTCGAGGTGTGAGGAGTACACGTCTCAGTGAGAGCGCTGCTGCTGTGCCACCAATACAACGACTGTGTTCTCACCTGCTGCCGCTGCAAGTCCAGGATGAGACATGTCACACGCAGCAATTGGCTTCAGCTGTGATCCTAACTCGAAAAGTGTTTTATTTAGAATAGGATCTGGTGACTGAAAATTGTAGTTTATTTATCAGAGTATATGGGTGCTGAAACCGGCTGGCTGGTTTAAGATCTATTTAAACAATGTACTGTGTCTTAAAAACAGTTATTGTATGACAGGACTGCCCAATACAATTACATATACAAAAAATATACATAACATTGCAACAGCTGGATGTAAAAATGCTCATGTTTTTGATTTAGTTGAAGGAACCGGGAAGAAAATAGAAAGATTTAACACTTTCAAAATGATCACCTCTCACCCCATAGAATGTGGATAGTGTAAGATTTTTTAGCCAGTTTTGTTTTCACAGTTTCCAGTTTGGAAAACAGCTGCTGTTTTGTCCAGCAAAAAGAGGTGGTCTTGGTCCTTCAAAACGAGACCAAAACTAAATACTGGACGTCGGAGAAGGCAAAACATCAGAAATAAAAGACATAGTGGAAGTAAAATAGCCTAACAAATCAACAAAAGCACTATGTTTACAATATATAACTTCATTTAGGATCAACTATTGCAGGAAACTACAGTTAGAGAAAACTAATAAAAACATCTTCAATCTACCTTCAAAGCGTTCGTGAGACAAGGACAAATGTCACAAACCAATCCGTTGTCATGTAACTGATGACGTCAGGAGAGGTTGGCACTAAAAAGTGTAGTGTGGAACCAAAACTTAACGAAGCAAAGGAATGATTTGAAGGATGATTTTGTGAGATCTTATTGCGCCCCTTGTTGTGGACTTTCAAGTGTAGAATATAGAAAATGTGACATGACACTTGGCTTTATGGTCTAGGTATAAAATTGTCGTTACAGTTACCAGAAAGACTGTTTAGTTATTGGACTAATAATCACTTTGGAAAAAAAAAGATTGTATATGTATTACTCAGTTTCATAAAAGCAGGCCTTATGAAGTACACTGCAGCAACGCAGACCAATCTTGGGTTTGAAAATAAAAAAGTAAAAACCTACTTCACTGAACTCCCTTGATCTGTGTGCTAAAGTGTTTTTGAAGGGTGGAGACAGACGTGGGTCCACACGGACATCTGTCTGAGCTTTAGCATAAACAGCTAATTGAGTGCCAAATGCTTTTAGATGAAGGACATAGATAATCCTCGTCCCAAAAGGAAACAGTGCAAATGTGAAGTCCAGACACAGGACACTCAGTGGGTCCCATTGAAATCTTCTATTAAAAAGAGCACAGGTGTTTTTGTTCATTAGCAGTAAAATGGGACGTCCTGTTTTATCATCACTGATGGGTTGTCGGCAGAAGGCTAATGTACTTAAGGTTGGAGCCCTCGGAGGATAGTGCAGTGGCAGGTCTCAGCCCCTCTGTGATTCAAGAGACAGTAAAACTCAAGTGTGGACACTTTAGTCGTTGTGAGGCAGTAATTTCGTCTGAGTGGACTGTTAAAGGTTTGTGGGTCAAGGCTGAGCCGGCCCGAGGTTAAAGGAATAATTGAAATACACCAGTGTTATTGCAGACAGGGCCTAATACAGACACTGAAGAGAGAGGATAGCTTTGTTCTTTTGGAATATAAGGGAACACAAGGGAACTTTTAAATCTGGGAGTTAGCAATTGACTTGGCACCAAGTCATTAAAGATGAAACCACAGTTCTCCAGACTTTAGGAAATGCTGAAAGAAGTGTTCAGGTCCTAAAGCAATGATCTCCCATTTGGCCTTTTCAACATTCAGTTCCTCATGTCTTTAAAGCTGTGAAGTCAATAATAAAGTCTGTTCTCTTAATACAGCACACTAACTAACTATGTGGTTATGTTCAAAATTAGACGATGGTTATATTAAAATGTTTTATGCATTATTGTGTTTCCTGTCCATTATTGATTTGACCTTTAAAAGTAAATAAACAAGCATCTTATTTGTGATAGAATTAAGATTTTAAAGAATTATTATATCATCTGCTCTCTAACAGGATGATTTAGAGGAAGCTTGAATGTTGAGAGAGTAATCAATACAATATTTGATCATTCATAGCCTGTACGTGCTGCATAAGTGTGTCTCAGTCCACGTTCTCTCTTAAATGCATAAGTGTGTTTACTCTGTAGTGAGTACTACTCATTCTGAGGAAAAGAAAGTGGATCATTTCCATTCTCAGTGACTGCCATATTTTCTACAGTGTGGAAGAGGAAGTGTCAGATTTGGAAAGAACTGGTAGTTGCTAGAGATGTATTCAAATCTGTATGTAAAATTAAATACGTAATATATACATAATGATATCAAATTTAATAAAAATAAATAAATAATAATAATCAAATATAAAAGTGTCCAAACAACTTCATAAAACTCCAACTCTGAATGCTACAGGGTAAAGATATAGAAACTTTTTGGGCAGCTTTACATTGTAAAATAGTTAATGTAAACTTTGTATTGTTTAAACCTAGATATAAAGACCACAGTTTATCTCATATTGTTCCTTTTTCTGTTCAGTTGTCATTGGAGTGAAGCGGTTGTTCATTTTAGTCTTTAGGTGTCTGTCCTTGGTGAAGCAAATGTAAAAGTGAATTCAACACGTGTAAATTACAGTCATTCCAAACTTCTACAACTCCACATGAAGAAGCAGAGGTGAATAATGTGAGGCTCACCTGACTTACAACAATCCAAATGCCTTTTTAATCAGTTTTGGCTGCAGCAATCAGTGTTTGTTCAGTTTGTTCTGATGCATGAGCGTTCGCTACTGAAGAGCAAAAGAAAAAAAGTGATTATTATTTATGCAGGCAGAGATATCCAATTACACTGAAATCTCTTAGCAAATATAGCTCTTCCTGGATTTCACCTCTGCCCACAGAGCGGCTTTCTGAGATAATTGAGTTGTGAGTTTTTGTCTGAAAATGTGAATGCCAGCTTATGTAATAATAATGAGTCTATACGGACACAATGGGATGATCTATAGACAGTAGAGAGCATTGTGTTATTGTTGTATAGTTGCAACCGGAGTTACACAACAGCCTGTAAAAAAATATATGCACCATCTGGAATCCTAGTGCTTTTGATGTGAGCTCCTGAGTCTCGGATTTCTACGTTTGGGTGGTGGATGGGACTTAAAAAGTGTAGCACATTATTACTAGAGTCTGCTTAAACTAATAAAATTGTTGGGTTTAGAAACGAATGAACTTTCAATTACCTTTCGATGTAGAAAAGGGTCAGGATTTTAAAAAAAGTGTTACATTTGCAGTAGCTCCCCAGTTTTGTTTTATAGTGACTATTATAACTGACCATAATCAAAAATGATATGTTTTAATGGCCTATTTAAAGCTTTTCACAAATACAATGAACTGTTGAGGCTTTTAACATTTACTAAAATGTTACTTCCTATTAATTTTCAACATCAAATCAAAGCCTATTTAAATTAAACATACCCTTTTGTGCCAAAGTGAAAAATTCTCCATTTCACTATTTAAATATAATATTAAAGACTGAAGATATTCTTTGTTCTTGCTTGCCTTAATCAAGAGTAATCCAGGTGACTGACACTCAGATAATGACCTCCAACATTTTAAAATGATCAAATTGTAGTAAAATCTTTTAATTTCCACTGTTTCTTACAAAAAATGCTAATATAGGTTCAGAAGAGTGGCTGCTTTACCTCAACACCTAAACACAGAGGTTGTGTTTTGTTTAAATATAAAGTAGATATAACAATAAAGAAAAGAGTACATCCTAAAGTGTGTTTTGTTGTTGCTGCTAAAGTTCAGGAAACAGCCTTTTTGTGTTTTCTTTTCACTTGTTATTTTCACCTGTGAGGACTCTCTTTCCTCCAATCAATAGACTCCACCTTTAGTTTACCCCAGTGTTAGACCCAAAAGCTGCAGGGTTATCAAAATAGTACAATACACTTATTTGGGATTATTAGCAGCCCTTTTGACCACTTTTTCCAGATCTGAACTGACCCAGGTTAAACAAGGGTTTAGACGATGAGATGATCCATGGACTTAATGTTGGTTTATCACACTTTGGAGCAGGAATGGGTTGGATGGGTATTAGTGGATTCAGATATCAAAGGTTGCAGCAGTGCAGGAGCCTGCTGTCCGCCCTGTGTCTTCTCTCCAAAACTCAGTCCTCTGGCATCATTTGTTTCACAAATCATTCATTTCAGCTCATCTCTTCCATGACTTCCTTGTTCTTTTGTTTTGCTCGGATTATTTGCTCTCCAGTCCCCTTGGCGCTCCTAAAAATATGCATGAATCCATCAGATGTCTGTGTTGTTTTGTCTTAACGGCCATTGGTGGAAGGAGTATTCATAGAGCGTAGAGTAAAGTCCTTGGCTGTCCCCTCCCGAATGTGTCAGCCGTGCTCTCAGGACACAGCCGTGTAGACAGGACGAGAAGAGGCAGCTTGTGCCCTGTGAACCTGCTTGTTGATGTTCTCTCAGCGACCCATCTATTAATCAGACTCCTCCTGTCTCCCCTGCCCTTTTCGCTTTGTCTTCTGTTTCTCTGCAGCTCGGGTTTGTGACAACGCGATGCTGCGCTGTCAGAACGGCGGCACGTGCCACCACCATCAGCGTTGCCTCTGTTCCCCAGGCTTCACGGGCGTGCTGTGCGAGAGGGCCCGTTGCCAGGGCCCCGGGGAGTGCGATGACCAATTGTCTGGACGGGCCTGTTTCCATCATGCTCCACAGTTGGCTCTTTCTCTTGTAGCGCTCCTGCTAACGATTGTTTTCCTTTGCTGAGAGACCAGAACTGTCTCGTATTCGCAACCAAAACCCACACATGTCAAGACTGAACCCCCCGAAACCTTAAGGACCTGAAGGACGCGTGCCCAGCAGACTATATAAGCAACTCTTTTGTACTGTTTATCAGCGCCACAAATGGCCACTGATTGTGCATAAAGGGACCGGTGGTGAAGTCACATGGTCGCCGCTTGCTTGACGGCTGATCGTTGGCTGAACTGTACAAAAAGCAGACACAAGATTTCTAAGTATCCTGGGGAGTTGTTAAAAAAATAATCTCACGGACGGGACACGTTTAAACATCTCGCCTCACTGCCTCCTCCTCGTTCCCTGGATCCCTTTCCTCACTCTCTTCCCTGTTTCCTCACTTCCTGTGCTTTGGTGACTCTGGTGATTTTCCGTTCGCTGAAGGGTGTCTGTTGTTTTGCCAAATGCTGCACATGTATTACTACCAAGGCCTGAAAAAAAATGTGTCTCAATTCACATGCTTCTGTGCCACACACTTCTTAAAGAGTCGCAGGTGCATTCACACTGACAAGTGTTGAGAAAACACACTGCACTGCTCGTGTGTTTAACAGTGGGCTCCTTCTACACTCAACAACCATCAGACTGCAGAGGGAGTAGTGTGGACGGATTTGGAAATGTGGGAGTTGTCCAAGAATAAACACAATGATCTCCAAATGTCTCTTCAAAGACACACTTAAAATTAATGTATTTTCTGCTGCCGTTTAAAAGATTGAAGATTTCAATATGCAACAAAAAATGTGCAGTTTATCTTAAGAGGCCAACATTTCAAATAATGGTTGTTATTAGTTTACTTCAGTAAATGTGAAGTTCACAAATAAACCAAGTTTGAGAGAAGTAAGCTTTTTAATTGCACAATAGGAGAAGAAGGTGTTATAAATTGTATTTACATGAGTGTTTTTATAAATGGTACATGACAATACGTGTAAGAAACAATCTATCTAATAATAAAAAATGGGGCAGAATAACGTGCAGCACTTTCAGTTTATTTGCAGAGAAATTGAATGCACAACAGTGTCTGCAGAAACAGGAACAAACTATCTCTTTTGTACAAATATCTGTCACAAACCAGTAAAACTTTTACAGATATATTGGGAAAACAAAGGGATGTTGTTCAGGCAACATTGTTTTTACAGGTCATTGTCATTTCAAAGACGCAGAGGAAGAATCTTGCAATTATCATTTCGTGTTTAGCAGAAATAAAAATGGAAACAAACTCCTCATTCACTTTCACAGTACACAGTAATGTTCTGCACAGAAGTATGTGATCTGAGACACAGCAGAGACTTTTCTTTTCCAGAGGCTTCGCCGTCATGCTTAAGCTCAACTGAATGGGAGAAAACAAGTTGTAACATACTGTAAGTGTATTTAATTTTTGTATAAAACAGATATTTTCATGACAACTCAAAACAAAACTGATGTACGACTTGTTTTCTATTGCTGCCGGACCTAATGGAGCGGACTTTAGTCGTAGTGTTCTTTGCTTGTGTGGCACTTGGCTCTGTTCGTCTGGAGAGCCGCCGTCCGACTATGTTTACATACACACTCACACAATACACTTCCACCAAAGGGAAAAAGAGAATCTGTCTTTGTCTTGTTGTAGTAATTTTCTTAAATAAGTAGTTACATGAAATTTAAGGCAAGATATGTAGAATGAACCAGTGTATTGTTTGTAGATAGCTAATGACAATGGCTGAATGTCATTTTAAAGTTTTGGAACAGTTTGTTGACCACCGAAGTGAACAATATCTGAGTCAACAAATAACTTCCCGATTCTTTTTCTTCTGCTAAACTCTATACAAGCCAAAATCCTATCAGTTCTATGTAAATTTAACTCGGGAGGAAAAGTAAGATTGCACCGAAGTCCGTCGTATAATCAGATGTAATCCCTGAATGGAATGGGGAGAAGGGGAGGTGTTGGTGGGCTTCTCCGGCTTAAAGGCTTGCGTCCTGCTGCGGGAAGCCTCCACTGAGCCACGCGTTCAGGAAATGAGCTTTAATTCACGGCCGCTCGATGAATAGGAATGAAGTCGCCTCCCACTGGGTGACATATTGAGCACTGAGACCAATTTTATTTGAGAGATTAATTTCCCTCCAGAGGTTGTCATGAAACACCTAATTGTGTTGGAGCCTACTGTAAGTGCCTCTCATTAAATGACACTGTCGATGAAAAAGAGAAGCCAATGCCTTTTTTTGATGGAGATTTTGAAGTGAAAGGGGTTAATTCACTGTGTTAAACATGATTATAGATGTTGTTTAGTCAGCGTCAAAACATCTCTGTGTGGAAAACACTGACAGTAAAGAGGAGTGGACTTAAAAACTGGCTCGTCACATTGAACAGAGAGGATCTGAAGATTATCATCTCAGAATTTAGAGTTCAGGAAGTGAGCAGGGTGACTGTCAATGAATGTGTTATAGATTTGGATAAGGTCATCTCTGTCCGGTTGCCAGTTCCACCAATTGCCACTTATTTAAATATCAATGTGACCCCATAGATCACAATGTTAAAATGGCTGGTAAACTGCAGTCTGGGAACATGCAACTTCAATTGTTAGATACTTTTAACTTTAAACTGTAAAAAAAAGAAAAGAAATAAATCAATTAGAGGCAGAATATTATGATGGCGATAACATGCTGAAACAAAATTCTTTCTTTGAGCCCAATGGCCAGAACATTTTATGAGGGCGATAACATCTGATAAAACAAAGACCCGTAGTTCTAGTAGTATTAGTTCATAAACTCTTAGGCAGCGCGGTCTCACTTCAAAGGTCCCCGACTCCCGGTCTGGGTGGGTTTTCACCTGGTACTCCAGTTTCTCCCACCAGCATCAAAAAACATGCTGTAATCTCCATTTAGTAACATGAACAATAACTGGAGCAAGATGTGGAGATGGTTCTGAGCCGCTGCCCACTGCTCCACTGGAAGGGTTAAATGTAGAGTATGAATTTACCCACAGGGATAATAAAGAGTCATTTGTAGAATAGCGGTATGGTTTTTCTTCACTGTTAAGCCAAGATATTTTGCAATCATATATTATTACGTCGCACTGTGGACCTTCAGTTGTCCAGGGCTAACAGCATAATCTGTTAAACTGTGCAGCCAGAGATGACTAGAAAACAATTGAACTAAGGGCTACAACGGGCAGCGTCAACACGAAGGCCATTCTTGTGATTAAAATACAGAAAAGGACAAGTGGATAAAGTCTGGACGGGTTTGTGCTGCAAAGAAAGCTTTAGGTAAGACGTTAACATAGGGTTTCTTTTTATATAGCTATCTAGCCAACTGCTACAAAAGGATATTTCAATAAGGGTTATAAAATATAGGTACTATTGTCTACGACTGTGAGATTGGTCCTCTATGATCTTGTTACTGTGCAATGTACAGCCACTAATTTAAAGCCACAACCCGAGATTTTCACCATAACTAACCGGTCGTTCATCGGCAACAGCAAAAATTGTTCTATGTGACAAGATCCGACAAATATTTCCTTGGTGCTAACAGGCTAGCATTACACATAACATATAATTGGCCAAGTTTTTCTCTCAACGCCTTGTGACTTCTGGACTGAATAAATTGCCACTCGAGCCTCAGCTAACTAGGTCCACTCCTATCCACTGTCAGTGATGAAAACCCAAGCCTCATGGTCAGTAAAGCTGCTGGGAAAAGGGAAGCACAATGTGACTGTCAATAAATTTCAATTAGAGAGTGACTCAGCACCTCAAATAAGTCCTTGGGAAAATGTCCATGCAAAGGTTTTGTGTAAAATGTGGCTATGACTGATCAATAACCATGTTTTTACCCCTTTGGAACAACTTCATATTTATTCACTATTATTATGTTGATTTACTGGTGATGTTCAAGGTTCTGGAAACTGTTTGGGGGAAGTTTTGGAGCAGTATTTAAGGGCCTGAGTTTGTGTGAGAGCCTGTGTGTGAAAGACAATTACCTTTATGACATGTTAGTGCAATAAAATCAGTGTTTTATGACACTCGCTCCTGGCTTTGGGCTGTATTTAGCTATTAGCACAAAAAGTTTTAAGGTTAAATCTGAATCTTGTGCAGTTAAATGTGTATCATGGGCCCAAAAGGTTGATGTACAACTGTATTGAGACTATAGTTCTGCCGAGAGAGCAGGTGCAACACTACCAACATCGACATTCTCAGCCGCGAACCGGGAATGAGCGCTATATTTCTGCTGCATGGCCTTGTACTCTGCAGCTTCTGATGAGAAAAGTGTAACGAGAAAAAAGCCAGGCAAAAATATGGACATTTTAGCGTATATTGCTTGTATATAACTGCTACAGAGCGGTATGACTTTGTGTGGCCATTTCCAAGTGCCTCAGGAAGTCATTTTTTAACAGAGGTCAAGATAAAGGCTCGAAGATTTTGTTCGTTAGTTATGTCTCCCACTGCTCTGTGTCGCAGCCTTGTCCTCTCCTCTCACTTCTGAGACTCAGGAGGGGGTATTCGGAGGACATTTTTAGACATGGATAGTCCTTGTATTCTGCCACTGTCAGCACTGGTGGCACTGACACCGAGTTACACAAGACGAGAGGCATTCAAGAGAAGAATGAGAGAAGAGAAGATGCTCAGCAAGGCTTTCGGCTTATTAACACTGATGTATCCACAATGTGTTGGGCACTACAAACCATTTAAAGACATCACAAAATAATCTTTACCAGTATAATTCAAGTCTAATTGATTATATTTGAAAGCTGTAGATGTAGATGACACTATACCAAATGGTGTGATTGACAGCTTACTCGCCTCAAGCTTCAGAGATGTGCTGAAGAGTTTGTATTTAAAGCATAAGAATTGTTAATAGAAGGCAAACAATTTCCCTTTTGCTTTGCTTTGGTTCTTTCCCAAGCCAGACTCTCCACAGTGTATACCACTCATACTTTATAATGTTTATTGGCTGACCCTCTTGCTTTACTAATGCTCATTTTCAAGGCTTCACAGGCTCAATATAAGCATACATTTACAAGAAGTAGGAGAACAGTAAACAAAGTACTTATAAATATGGACATATTACAGTATGAGCCTGGTTAAACATCTACTGGGACTGGTCTGAGTGTGGGGTTTGTGATGGATCTGGGATGAAAAGATAAGAAATGTGAAAATGAATGTTGCAATGAACAGAAGGTTTATGCCCAACACAGGCTTCAACCTCTGCCTCAGTTTGTAGTTACATCTTATGGACTTCTTCTCACAACTACTCATCCAGTCCCATTCACATTGTAAAGTGAAATGGGTCTAGAATCTCTTCCCATCACAGCTCTTTACACTTGATCACATCCTTTAGGCCAATCATCCCAGTTACAGTTCTGAAAATTGAGCTAAAATTTAGTGTTCTTCATGCACTGCTTCATTTCTCTGATTGGTCGTTTGTTTTTCATATAGATATATATTTCATAGAGGCAGGTATTTCTGCGTCTGCCCCCCCTCCAACTCAAAGACCAGACTTGGACAAAACGTAGAACCTGCTTTAGTGCAAGTCTATTCTACCACTATAAGTCCATAACTCTTGACTACATCTCATTGCACGAAGCCTTCAACAAAAACTGAGCCTACACAGAGCTATGATATAGAGCCAAATGAAATATACATTCCTCGACCCAGAGGGTACTGTTTTCTCTCCCATTCACTCAGCATTTGTAACAATACGTTGTCCTTGACCTGTCTCTGTGAGCTTCAGCTGGCGGTTCAACAAAAGAAACCCAGCTCCTCGTACGGCTCCATACGAAGACGCACTCTCCACAAAGACTTTCTCTTCCTTTGAACACATGCACTGTTCTTACAGAGCGCATGCTGCCAGATGCCTCACATTGAAATGAAACTGTTTTTTTCTCCATTTGCTTGTCAGGCTGTTTGTTGTTTGTTGTTCAGAAAGTTTCGTTGTAAGAGAGAGATCCACAGTTAGAGGAAAAAGTTTCACCTTGTCCTACAAAATGAGACTGAGAGCCAAATTAAAACTAATTACTGAACCCATTTCAAACAGTTGACACATTCAGAGATAGTGAGTAATATGCTCACGGTGTCTGTCAGTCATTGTAAAAGTACTAAAAGTAAAACGTGAATAAAAATAATGACCTCTGGAAAGAATACACTGTACACATTCAGTATTTATATTAAGGACACCAACCACACCTTGGCATTTTAAGCAGAATCTCAATACAATAAGTAAACATAAGTAGTCCACAGCGTCATTAAAGGGACTGTATGCCGTGTTTTTACTTAAAATATTTAACATGCGCACTGTAAATACAACTTCCAATCATTTATTTGAAGCAACCACCAGTATCTCCATGAATACCTTCTTTTACTTGTGCAATCACTCCGAGACGTACTGTTGCCCATCCGTCCTCAACTACTTAGATGAAGGCCTTCCATCCTCCTCACTGCAAACTAATGCCCGTTCACTTTTACCTTTCCATCTCGAAGGCAGAGGCGACTGTAATGCACACTAACAACATGGATTACATTGAGAAAACACCTGTGAGTCCAATAAACTGCAAAATGTCACCATTGAACCGATTACTTTACTCCACAGTTTACCACATTTTGTGTATAATAAGTGGAATTCTTTTGTATGCAAAATGAATGGAAGAAATTAGTGCCCTTCATCATTTTATGGCCCTTAATAAAAACCTGCACTGGGGTCTCATATTACTACTGTTAGTTTTGTCATGACTAGTAGAGGTAAAGAACGGTAAGATGTTTGGCCGAAGTGAAAGAATGAGCTACTCTTTAACTCTAATCTGCCTCTCATCGGGTTTTAGAAAAGACCGCTCTCTCAGGTTTATGTTTCCAACTGCATCCTTGTCTGACAAAGCCTATCCATGGTAGGTATCAATGGAGGACGGTGAGGCCACTAGATGGTGGTTTGGAGCCAATAGATGGTGGGTCTATTGGCTCCAATCGTTTCCGAAGCACCTGGTTTTGAGTTAATGCTTTTTAGCCAGTTCTTCGTAGACACAACACAGTATTACAGCCCCCTTCCTCTTTTTAAATTAAAGAAAAGCTAAAATAGAACTTTTGAGGTCAAGAGAGGTCTATAGTTGTAGTAATGAATTTAAAACCACACAAAAAACCGCTATTGATCAACCAAATGTCTAAAAAATGTTCTTGCCTGTAAGGTTGAACTGCCTGATGACGGTGTTCAAGAAGAAAAAGGCACCTGTGTTTTTACGTGTACAATACCTAATGTACATGGAGTTTCACTGTGACTCACTCTACTGTGCCAGACCCAGGGCTCCATCCGTCCTGATCAATTTTTCAGCACCAGCAGCCGACTTTGTATTGACTGCATTTATGCTACTACACATAAGAAATGGCACTTACAGAGGGGCAAGAGCAGCATGCCATCTGTGCCTTTATTAAACTCTATTCACGTCTTTTCTACGGCAAGGACAGTTGGTGGGTGGCTCGTTGGCTTGACACTCAGAGCTACAGAACACAAGAATCAATAGACACAACAAAGAGAAGGTTCAGCTGCCTCTGCCCCAACATAATGGAAATACCTTTCTATAGCCCTCCGCTCTTTGAGACCACTCGAAATAGACCAAACCGTGAGCAATATTTCCACTCTGTACCAATCCATTACTTGGACGAACATGTGAATAGTACGGCTTTGCTGAATTACTCGACTTTCCTTTTAAAGAACCTTGAAATTGAGCATGTATTATGTACTGTACACAGAAATACAAAGTAAAATATCTGAATGGACTGCATTTTGCTACCATGTTCATTTAGCTTTTGCAATGTTTGATGTGTTTTCATTCAGAGTCTACCTTTAATTGATGAAGAAAGTGTAATCAAGAGGCATGATGTGAACATGCAGCAGAACTTACTTAAGCAACTGGCCTTGATACAGTTTTCTCAAAGTGATTTTTTGAACTGAGGCTGTACATGCTCGTTGTGGAGCGTCAGAACTAGTCACTTTAATTTCTTTTCTTGTAGTGAGCAATAGAGCCTGGATTTATGGAACTATAGCTCTGTTTAATGATACTGTATCTGTATTAGGGTTAAATAACTTTTTGGATCTGGCCCATATTTAGTACTGGAGTAATTATCCAATGGGAGACTCAAAAGTTGTGAGTCTTTTTGACCAGGATGTGTGGGCTACAGTACAACTTTTGGAAATAATAAATAAATTGCAGGGTTATTTGCAGTGCAGTGACTGGATGCGTCAAGAAAGCTGTAAAAGAAATCTGCTTTCTTGTCACGAGCACAAACCAATCTGATGTCCCTCATTTCAATGCAATCTAGGGCAGCAATCGGCTCTGGGCTGCGACGGTAATCCTATTCAGTGTCACACATGATCACAGCTCTTGTCTGTTTTTTCCTCAATGCCAAATCCAGCACTCCTGGCCTTCAGTGCCACACCTAAATTGCAAATCAGCCTCAGCTGCGATTGGCACCCGGCGCCCCGACACCCTGTTGAAGAAATTATTTATGTATCACTCCGACGCCGGCCATAAATAAAAGATACCATTCACAGCCTGTTCCACACTTCCCGCGGCTTGGCAGAAAATGTTTATCCTGATTTTTTAACACGCTGGGAGCTCTGTGTGGGCTTGGCGGTTTGATCATAAAACAAACCCAAGAAGAAGTCCAACAACTCATCGTACCTGAGGAGTAGGGAAAGGATTATTGTTTTATCGAGTTTTTTTTCATGTCAAACAACTCCAGCTGGAAAAAAAAGTAGTGTATGTGTCAGTCATGGATGATGTGAGCACAGGCAAATAGAAGAATTCATAAACAGACACTGAAAAGGCATGCTTAGTTTTGACCCAGTTTGACCCTAGTTTTGTTGTTAATGGCACTTTCTATTGAAGCTGTTATCTCTGACCTAAAATCCTAACTGTCCTCTGTTTATTTCAGTGCAGTTTGATTACATTTCCTGCATATTTTGTTTTCATTTCCGATTATTGTTTCGATTTTCAGATTTATTGTCTATGGCACAAGTCAAAACCAGTGAAGAGAGTCCAGGAAACAGTTCCAAGTTCAGTTTTAGACCAAACCTAAACCCTCACAATAATGATGTAGACAATAAACCAGTTAAAGATGATTAAAATCCCAACACTTTTGTGTCCGACACTGATTAAAAGTGGGTTTGAGTCCCAGAGGAGACTGGGTGCTTTAAAAAGGGGCCTTAGACCACCCTTTTGAGAACTACAACACTGTTCATCACTCTTCTCATTTGCACAAAAGGAAGAACAAGGAGGTCTTAGAGCAGGGCCAAGTAGTTCGATAAAGCCTAATAATGTACTTTTATTTCACAAAGTGGTACTGTCTGAACTAACATTTATAAGTTTCACATCATCAATTGTGTGAAGGTCCTCCCAAATGTGGTGTTTTCTTCACATTATAGTTGTACAGCACTAAAGATGTGCTTAAATTCCTTCACAACATCCTGAAAAAAAGTAAAAGAACGTGAACAAAACACAATAATCTGTTTTGACAGTGAATTCACCATTCAGGGACCTCTACTTTGACACTATTTGTTTGGAATCATAATGGTTGTTGAGCGTTGTGCCAAAATGGAGGCCAGACAGATTCAGGTTGGAGTCTTTTGTTGCACTGCAGTCTGAAAAAGTCCAGGTTTTAAAGTGATTGGAATAAAAAGAGACACATAATAGAGTGACAAGGACAGTTACACCAAATACAGAAAAACAATCTGAGCTGCAGTGGGAGAAACAGTGGGTAAACACAGTGAAACAATGGCTCTGTGATGGAAGGCAGCAGCAGTAAACACTGGTATTTGGCGTATTTGGAGGAAGAGGGGGGGGTAGAGGAGGGGGACTGAGAGACAGACCTGCCAAGGCGGCCTCCGTGACGAGCAGCGCCGCCTCGTTAAACCTGTCCCCGCGAGTCACACACACACACCCGGCTTTCTCTATGCTAATGGCCGCGCGCTAAGCAGCTAGCAGCGACACGCTCCTCTGAGCAAACGCTGACCTCGGAGCTGTCACTTCACCGGCGCCAGTTCCAAGTGGGTGCCCCCTAACTTTTAACACAAACCCCCTATGTATTAATACTCTCATTATCAAATGCACAAGGCCCTTTGCTTCATGCCGTCTTCATAAGTTGGAGTTCAGGCGCTAGCTGCATGTGGCCGCCAAATAGAGTGGCTACACATTAAGCACGACCAATTATTTTTAAAGACCTTTGAAAACACGCACCCAGACCGGGCAAATTGGCATTAAGGAAATGAAAGTCTTACCCATTAATGCACATTTATTCACTATTTTACATTTAGGGGACCAACCGCTGTCGAGCATCAAAGCAGAGTGAGCCACGAGTCAAGAGGAAGCACCCGGGATGAGGAGGGGGTGAGGAGAGGGTGAGGAAGGGGTGAGGCAGAGGAGGGAGACCAGCGGCTCTCTGAGGATTAGCTCATTTAGACCGCTTTGATCTGGGAGATCTTAATTGCTGGGTAGCACTGATAGACTCCTCACACAAACTTACCACATCAATGCTTTCACACACACCAAAGAGGAAGTGCTGTCCTTTATTTCATTTCATTTATTCTTTCCTTTCTGAGAACTTCTCCCAATTCTTCACAATTTCACCTTAAACAAGCCCGGGCCGGCTCATGTGTTGTGGCTCGTCTGATGATTTGTTTGAATGCTATTTACTTGAATCAAACAAAAGAACAGAGGATGAAGATACACAGACAAAGTCACTTTTTCCTTTATAAACATGGCAGATCACTTAATGTATTTTATAAAGAACACTGGGTGGGCCACACATAGACTTTTTTAAAGCGGTTTCAAAATGGAGACTACATTACACGGATATGCTACAGACATGTTGACTGTGATCCATTGTTGTTTGTGTCATCAATAAGCATGCACATATCCATGGTTACAGTATCATTAGACCGTAATGGCAGCCATGTTCCCTGGTTTTTGAGCTACTACTGTTGTTTTTCTCTTCCTGGAGGAGTCTGCAGTGATGCTTTGTGAAGATACTCTTAATAAGACGAGAAAATGTAAGTTTATAAAAAATATCTGTGAACAGCATCAAAGGGCACTGTTGGACCATACATTGGTATTGTGTGGATGGAGGACAATTGGGAGGTCAGTATTAAAAACTTTTACAACATATATATCGAATACATTGGTGTTATATTTGGTGTTTCAGAAAGTGAGCAAAAGCAGTACCTCAAGAGGAACCACAGAAGGAGGATCCACTCCAGAGATAGATGTGTCCAGTTACATTGAGTAAATTCACATATGGTACAACTTATACACATATAAATGGAAATGAATACAAATCCATTTAATATCAGCAGAAAGGGAACTGAGTGAGAAGTATTTGAGTCAGTGTGGGTCATACGTTGGCCATTTCGACGCCTGACAGTAGGTGGGTAATAAAGAGCAGGAAGTGATTGGATAAAAGTTGGAAAAACTGTCATTAATAATGGTTTTATCAGATTTTAGCCATGGTCATAGTGTCATGATTGAGTTGTTGTGTGGACTTGTCTGCAGTGTGTCTAGAAAGTCAGTCTATTATCATTATTAATAGTTTAATTTGATTGAGACAAAGCCAAAAAGACCGTCAATGATTCTTTTTTCTGCATGCTTCAACCAAGGTTCTGTATTCTGCTTGAAATATCTTCATCTGCAGATTGTATCAAAAGGAAATGATATTCATTAGCTAAGACGGATGATAAAGTGATCCTTCAATGCAAAAACCCTGGTGTTAATTCATCCTGTCACTGTGGTCATAAAACGGTAAATGTCAGCTTCTGTGCTTCTATGAGAGACGGTCTTTTACCGCAGATTGTCCCCGTTCCTCTCACAGCGTTATACTGTATCTGAATACTCAACCAGGCTCGCCGTAGTTTTATGATTTCGTTCGGGAGCTGGTCACAAGTCAGCAGTGGAATATCAATGTGCCGGATAAAGTCTTTGGGAGAGTGAAGAGAACTCAGAGTATTTGAGGGCAGTTTGAGCTTTGGTTAAATCCCAGTTTAACCCCATATAGAGGCTGACAGGAAAGACTGGGAGTTATGGAGATCATTCAGACACACGCCGATGATTCATGGCTTCCACTTCTCTCAGAAATCAATTTCTCTAACTCACAGTTGTTTCTTCCATTTATTACCCATTGACTAGTGACTAATTGAAGGCTGCAATAGCATATCTCTTTAAATTGTTGAGTTTTAAGTTGCTTATTCGGGGTTATTCTGTCACAAATATGCAGTCAAATTAAGCCCTTGTCTACAAAGTTCCCTCTGACATCTAGTTTATCTTTGACACTAATCAAAGCACAGTCTGAGTCATTTAGTCTCATATTTTGACTGGTCTTGTCGACAAAACTAGTTAAAAGCACTTTAAATGGGCATTTTACAGCTAGTGTCAGAACCTTTGATTACAGACAGTGAAATACTACACATAGAGACCCCTCTAAACTATGTAAATGTTCCTGCACCGTGGTCTGTACAGTGACTAGTGTTTTCAGATGTGCCCCGTCTCATCCATACGCTCTATTCTCTGTGCTTTATCGGTCTTGTACAACCTCGTACAGCCGTTTGTCTCTCACTGGCCACCGTCCAGTGTCTCTGTTGCCTTCATCTGTCGGGCTCAGGCGGGAACAGGCAGATTAGGCACAGAGGAAGTATTAGGGGAGCCGTTCTTTGTGGCTTTGTGACGGAGAGCTGCGGAGCTGTAGAGACCAGCAGAGCCCTCCCTCGGCTCAGTGTGGTCATTAGAGACAGAGAGCAGTGGGAGAACCGGAAAAGCCTCAAGGCAAGTTTACATTAACAATACTCAAAGTGGGGGAAGGAGAGTTCACATTCAAATAATTTACTTTAAAATAAGAAAAACGGAAAAGAAAACAAAGGACTGTGTATTTATAAAACAATGGAAACTGCATTTGGACTCCACATGCCATTCATAATACACACAAAAAAAAGGTCACACGCTCTAATATTTCATTGGACCGCCTTTAGCTTTGATTACAGCACGCATTCACGGTGGCATTGTTTCACAAAGCTTGTCAAAAGATTTATTTCCATCCAGTTTTGCATTCATTTTTCACCAAGATCTGGTATTGATGATGGGAGAGTGTGACTACGCAAAACCTTCTCCAGCACATCCCAAAGATTCTCAACGGGGTTAGGATCTGGACTCTGCCTTTGTTTGGGGAAATTATGGTATTTTCCCCTGACCCTCCCTTACACAAGGAACCGACGAAACCCGGGATTCGTCATCTTGGAATACGCCCGTGCCATCAGGGAAGAAGAAATCTATTGATGGAATAACCTGGTCATTCAGGATCTCATAGTGTTTCTGAACCTAGACCTGAACCACTGCAGCAACCCCAGATCATACATCCAGGTGGAGACTCTTTTTTTTGTTCAGGCAGTGTACAAGTCAACATCAAAGTCACATCAGGGCACAAAAAAACATTGTAGAGTAACCAGTGTTGACAGTATTTGAGACAGATGTCAAGCAGCTGATCCTTTAGACACAGAACGCAAATTGTTTGAGTTAAATTGTGTAAAATCCAAACTATATACTGTGATTTTGGATCATTTCATTAGACGTGAATTGATGGAATTAAAGTAACAGTATTTTTCAGTCTGTCAAATACTCATTGATAGATTCATTCATCTTCTACTCCCATTAGATGATGGAGCCTATCCCAGCAGTTTTAAGTACATCCTGGACAATGACCAGTTAAACAGAGATAGACAACCATCCACACTCACATTTATGCCTCAGGGACAAGGGAGGAACCCATGTAGGCTCCACACAGGAATTAAACCCAACACCATCAATGTCTAAGGCAGGTTTTTCTATATATTAGTAGTTTATATGTGGCAAGTCATTGAAAAATAACCTCTCCTCGACTGTGAATGCCGAGGCCGTATCTCTCCCGGTGCTACACTTCCACATGTCCGGGGAAAGGTCCGTTTGACAGACCGAGGATGTCTGCTGAATGAGTCGATGCACAGCAGTCGGTTACATTCAGACTGTAGTTTTCTCAGCTTCAAGTGTCAATCAAACTGAAGCGGAGAGTCCACTCACCTCTGAATGATTTAGGCGTCTGCTCTGTGGTGTGACTGATGTCATGTGCGGCAGGTCGAACACTCCCAGTTTGTTCCCTGGCACTCGGAGCCCTGTGTGTCTCTCTGGAGGACCGAGAACTCTCTTTACACTGAGCAGGTACAGTCAGACCGCTTTTCAATGTGCTGAGGAGTTAGGATGAAAAACAGCAGCAAGATATTGTCGTGAGTGGCAAAGGTAAGGCTTGTTATCCATAATGTTTCAGGACATTGCGTTTTTTTACAGGATCAGAAGAATGCATTTGATAAATTTGACGTCACCGTGTCAATTATCTAAAAATAGACTGTGCAACAAGGAAGATAAATGATACTAGACCTGTTTGACCAGTGGACACTTGAAAAATGCACTTACAAGAAGAACAAGACCCTAGACATTACTGACTGACATGAAGAAAAGCCATTCAGATAAATTAGTGTCTCTAAATAAGACAGAGATCTAATGCTTCTCTGAATCTTTTTGTTTATAGATTTATAGGTTGACAGTACATTGGTTTATAGGTTTACATATTTTGATATAACAGTATTGTCTCTGCTGTAGGGACGGGACAATATGAGATTCTGTCAGTAGAAAAAATGCCACGAAATGACAGTGTCACGGTTTTGTGGGTACAACTTTAAATACTATTAATTTCATGTAAATGGAGCACAGGCAAATGCTGATGTTGTGAAAAGAGTCAAATACAAACAGCATCCTTCGAAACAAATGAGTGCTTTTCTTTCAACTCACTTTTCCTGTCATTACACTGAGACTGAACTGATCATTTGGACACGAGTTGATACGTGATGTTAGCCAGTTTTGTTGATTGTTGTGACTGGATTAACAATTGAAGGGTTCTCTTAAATAAGCTTGTCTTATCAGCTCTTATTACAATATTGTAACATCACATTATTAGTGCTTTCAATATCGTGATAATCGTGTGTTTTAACTTCACGGAATAGCTTGAAATATTGTTGTCCCAGGTTAACTCTGCTGTGATTGGTTAAATGTCAGACTGTTGTGATTGGTTAAAAACATAGCAGCTTACATATAAGTTTGGCCAAGTTTGACCTTGTTAAGAGACATTTGTGAATAGTGACATTTTGTGGAATATTAATAAACATTATCAAAGGTCTGATGTGACAGTAATAGTAATTTCCAATGTACTATATGTATCCACTGACAATATATCAACATTAATGAAAGTCCTGTCCTCAAACCCAAATAAATAAGGTCAAGTTAAATAAGCATGTTTTATGTTTTAAATTATGAACCCTTTTGAGTTTGCTTCTCTAGACATTTTCCAGGGTTTTAGCTCAAAAATATCAAACTCTGATCACGGATTTTATCATTTTAATTATTTTGTGGCCAACAGATTTTAAATGGCACAGAGAAGTTGACTGATTTGATTCCTGAGGAAGATTTTCATAAATAAATGTTACACGTTATCCTTGGGATGTTTTGATTTTTTATTAGTGTTTTAAATAAGCAGTTCAAAAACAAACTAACTCCTATTTAAATGCACAAATTCCTAATTAGAAAATATTTGTGGTCGTACTCAGTGTTAAATTATTGTGTTTTTTGCAATTTTTTTATTTCAATCTTTAAGTCAAATATGAGGCAATATGAAATTAACCAGTGCTCAGAATGTATAACAAATGACATGGGATCAAAGATCTGACCTTTTCACTTGCTTAATTTGTAAATAATGACATCCAATTTCAAAATGGCTGTCATAAAAGACGTCTTTCACATGACATTGCCTCTTGTTTGTTCTGAAACGTGTCAAAATTCATGAAAAAGAAAGCTGTATCACGTTCGAAATTGCTGTGTATGATGCAAATCCCTTGAAATTTCACAAAGTCGGTTTCCTAAATATAGAAATGTTTCTTTTAGGAGCTCACGTATGTTTCTATTTATTTAAGTGTCAGTCTGCTGTTGTCTTTTGTTTGTTTGTCTGTTATTGTTAAATATTCAGCGCTCCATTGAACACTCCTATGTCAAACACAGTGGTCATTTGTGATGCAACGGTAAAGTCTTTCTTCCTGCTGCGTAACAAGTGTCTGGAAAGAAGAAAAAAAAATAGACGATCGACTTTGAAAAGTACAATTCAAAGAGTATCCGTTTATTAAATATTGAAGTCACACACATGGCTAGCGGGATGTTGGCGTTTGAAGGGAAACAGCATCACTTAACAGCTACCTTTGCTCCACAGTGAACCGCTGTTACATCACCCTTGAGTCATTCATTCTCAAACCAAAAGGAGTGAAGGTAAACACTAAATCTGTCGAATGGAAAAGGGCTCTGTGCTTTTTTAGACGCCAGCGATCAAACAATGACGGGGCTCACAGCAAATTACGCTCCAATACTCTCACGCATTCGTCCACTTTGAAAATTAACTATGTCTAAGTTCTTCTCTTTAATGGCAGCTCGCAGGATTGGAGAAACAGCCTCATTCATCTTTGAACTCTAAAAAATGGCTTGTTGGGTGTCGTCTCAGCCTCTTTCTGTGTATATAGAAGAGAAGGGTGTGTCTACACAATAGGAACGTTTAGTCTCAGTCCTGAGTCCTGTTTTGTAATACAGTGTCCACAAGAATCATGCTCAATGACATGTTAAATCCAAATGGCTTTGAAGGGCAAACCTAAAAATCATGTAAAATATGTCTCGACCAATATAAATATCAAACCATAAGTACATATAATGTGTGGTACAAACTCGAATCGTGAATTCTGATTAAATTGAAACCCTCAATCTCACCAGGCCTTTTAGTGGTGGTTGATAATTGTAGAATAAAATGTCCAACAACATCTTCTGAGAAACCAGTAGTGTTTATAAAAATATCCTCCAGTAAAAGTTGGTTCAGTCCAGTCAAAAGTGCTGTAGTTTTCCAGGTGTCCGAGTGCTGCGCTGTCAGCAGGATCGTTGTTGCAGGTGACTGAACCTTCCTGCTGTGGAAACACGAGGACAGTGAAGACAGGTCTCACACCGGCCAATGGAGACATCAATAATCAGACAAGGTGAGCGCGGGAGGGGAGGGTTATCTAGGAAGAGCACATGCACTTCCCAGAGGGCCGCGGGGGCAGGCTGCGGGGGCAGGCTGCGGGGGCAGACCGGGCCACAGAGACCAGATATGCCGTGCCTCTGTGAGAGTCTGTGATTTGACATCTGCTCTGTTTGAAAGTCTGTCAGAGGGCAGTGCAAGGTGTTCGAGGGCATCACTGTTGTGACTTAAGTCCCAGGTTCTGTTTTTTTTTTTCTTTTTTTTTTATCAAAAAAACATCAGACTTGCAGTGCACACAGAGTGGCAGAGCGACACAGTCAGCTCTGAAGAGATCCTCAGTAAATGTCACTCAGCCAGTCGGGTCAGTCCTCCTCTTCCACAAAAGTCGAGGGAAACCAGCCCACCTGAGAGGAGTCAAAATAATACAAGTCAGGACAGGACATTCTAGGAATAAAGAGATTACTAAAAGAAAAGCATCACAGCAAAAATATTGGTTCTTTTGGTGATAAATCATGCACCAAAAAAAATCAAAGGTTATTCCATATTTCAAAATAAAAAGTTATGATCAATATGATATTTACAGTTGAAAATCTGGACTATTTATAAATAATAAAGCTCAGAACTTTACCAGAGACCCTAAAAATTGTTAAAGTTTGGACAAATTAGACGAATAACCAACCAACCAAATAATAATTGGTTAGGATTTGGAAGTTTCTATTCAATTCAAGAAGTATTTATTCCCCTTTACTGAATGTAAACAGCTGATCTCTGCCGTCTGTAGTGACACCATGGTCCAGACTGCTGGCTGTTGAAAAATAAAAGGATTAAATATACAAAGAAAGGCAAAATTGTTGCTGCTTGTGTGTGTTTATTTATCAAGCAGTATTTTACATGGCCATAATTAAACTCTATATTGCTGAATTTTGCAGTAGACTGATGGAAAAAAAGGGAAATCTTTAAAAGTTTGTGAAGCTAACTCGAAGGAAACATTCTCTTTTTTATTTCCACCTGGAGGCACTGGAGGTTACACCACTATGGAAAAACTCGATTTATCTCTCAAATGTAGCCGAGGAATAGTTTTGTCTTCTCATCGTCCAACCTAAATGTGTTCCTAAAATCAGAAACAGCTGATGACGTTTGCCAAAAACTGTTTCCATGACACTTTATGTGCGTTAAGTTAGTTTTGAAAAAGGCACCTCAAGTGAGAAAAAGCAAATTTGCCTTGGGTTTTCCATTGAATTTGTAATGTGATATTGCAAAATGTGATTTAAATCTGCTTATGGAAACTGTGATTTGTTTTGGGAGTGTGAGAGCAGACCTACCCGTCCGCCGACCTCTCCTTTCCACCAGCCGTTGGACATCTTGGTGAAGATCTTGATGCTGTCTCCTTGGAGCAGCGACAGCTCCTGAGTGTCTCTGGAGCTGAAGTCGTAGCGGGCCACAGCGATGCCCACCACTCGCGGACAAAACACTAGGACACACATACAGCACATAAGGCAGATATAGTCTCATAGGAATCATAAAAACACTGGGAGAGCATTATGAAGAAACTTTCAAATTCAAAAACCCTGAAAAAACACCCTGTTGTTCAGTGTTTGCACCACTTTTAGTCACATCCTCCTTTGTATTTAAAAATAATATGTTAACTTTTCACTTTTTAAAGCTCATCCTGTGAAAAGTGAGGAATGACAAGGACATTTACTGAATAGCTTTCAAATTCACCCAAAACAAACCAAAAATACTTAGAAAAGTGGAAGAGTTAGTGTTGAATTGAATGTGGTAGATTTTTCAGATGTGTTAATCTCCTACTGCTCTAAAACTATATATAAAAAAAAAAGTATAATCGCAAAACTATGTAGCATTACAAATAAAACAAATAAGTGATAACCTTTGCAATGAGATGTACAAATAAAGCATTTAGACCTGTCTCTAAAGAACAATAAATACAATTAGACCTGTGTTGTTTTCTCAATGAAAACTAAACACTGTGGAAATGCCTTCACATAAAATTAAGGCTTGGAGCCAAACCTAAACAGTCCATAACTCTAAAATCAATAAAGGTTCCACTTTAAGATTTAGCAAAGCCCTGTGAAGCATTTAATCATAGGACCTTGAAAAGTTCAAACATTTATGGGCTACATTTTAGAAGAAGTGCTTTCTTTTGTATGAGAGAAGCATCCAAATGACTTGCTACAGGACTTGGAAAACAAGTTTTGTACCTTATAATTGTGCTCTTACATCAGTTTGTAAAAGAATAAAGACTTTGAGAGAAAAAACAGTCTCTTGCGATCAAATGTGACTTAAAATTAAACAAAGATGGTGACCTAAGGTACTCTTAAAGTTCACACAAGTTTGTATTTTGTTTTTTGGAGAAATAGAAGTTGTAGAGACTTTTCAGACTTTGGGGTTTGGATGGTGTTCACTCTGAGGAGCACCACAGTGTTTTAAATTGTGGTGTGTTGGTCGACCAGTGCTAATACAGCACTCCTAGGTGTTTCATTCTGCCTTCAGCTTGCTTTCTGTGCAATAATAGCTTCCTTCCCTCCTTCCTTCCATGTAACTGAGCCCAGAGTGAACTCGTTTGCCCCTTGCACACAACTTCTATTTATTTAATTGTTAATATTAAGCATGTTCAACATTTAACATTTTAAATTGGGGCAAGTTTAATGTTCTACTGAGTGCCTTAGATAGATAAATGAAAAAATGAAGCTTAAGTCCAGCCAAATTTCTGTAGTTTGTAGCCAGATTTTCTATTTTAATCTGAGTAAGAGACTAGACTTTATTAGACTATTAGAGTAATGGCCAATGTTAAATTACGGTTGTTAAAACTGAGTGACAGCTACATTCACTGTCGTTTATCCAAAGTCTTTTTAAGCACATGCACTGAGAGTTAGTTTTGATGTAAATATTCTCATGTCTTGTCTGGTGAGAGATTTGCCTCATGGCTCTGACACAGATGAAGAGGAAATGTGTCAGACTGACTTCACTAAAGCAACAACAAACAGACTATGGTCACTGATCGTCACTGAACGGTGTGGAGATGACAACTGCTGCTTAACGTGAGCATAAGTGTGTCTTAAAAGTCACACAAGGCCTCGGGACTTTGGACAGGTTGTGAACACATCTGATCTGACACTGTCGAGCGGACGAGAGGAGCTGATGTAGTGTAAACACTCTAATGTATATATTCATGCTCCACTGCATCAGAGTCTGCAGTGTCAACGAAATAAACAGGAGCTCACGGGGCCAAATATTGCTATTGTACAATTTGGCGAATAACAACAGCATCTTTGTTTGATTCTCTACTGATTCTCTACTGTTTTATTCCCAAGAGATGGTAAAAAAAGGAATTGACATTAGAGATAGAAGTTTGTATTCTAGTAATCTAGTTGAGTCAAGATGGAAATATTCACTAACGTTAAAAACATTTGATACAGGTGACTGTTTATGTGAATTAATCAAATGAAATTAAGATATTTATTAGTTATGTGTTAATTTGGTCATTTATTTTTTACTTGCAACTTGAATTTCCGTCGCTTCCTGTCATAGTTAGTTACATGCAATGACAAATTTGTGTTTTTTTTGCTTAAATTTGTCAGTAGATGTTACCCCTGACACTAATTGTCTGTAAAACTTGAGATAAACTGAGATAAAAGATGTATGTTTTAATTAATTTGAGTCAAAGTTGGATTTTGTCCCTTATGCCTTGTTAGTTGTGTGATAGAAGCAGCATAGAAGCTTCTGACAATTAGTTTGACTTTTTGACTATCTGTTGTCTAAGTCAAATCAGGTTCTGTCAGCGTTTCTGAAATTTCCCAGACACCTCGAGGGAATGCTTTATGCCTCTTTGTTTGAGCAATGTGTGGTTTGAATAACTCCCAGTGGGTATTTTTTTATTCTGGCAAATGGCTGAATGATCTCAGTGAAATGGTTTATTTAATACTTGTCATTCACATCATTTAAATATATTCTCTTTAATATTATTCAATCTTTCCTGTCAAAGTAACACTGTAGTTTCCCTGAAGCCTGTGAATTTCAAGCACAAAACCAGAGAGTGAGCAGAGAAGCTGTAGCCGTACCTGACCAGAACGGCGAGGACGTCGGCGGAACGAAGCTGCAGACGCCAGGAGGAACTGCGGAGAAACGGAGCCAGAGACGAGAGGTTCAGGCCGCGGTGAGAGCATCCCACACCAGCCAAGTAAACACAAGTTTGACAGAGGAGAGGGAAGAGAAAAGTTGGCAAAGTCAAAGACGAAGCAGAAAGCAAGGACAGGTGAGAGAGGAGGGCACAAAAACACATACAGCCCTGGCAGACTATTTGTCATTTCCCCGGCTTCGTGGCTGCTTTTTGGGTGGATCCTGGGTTTTATTTTTAAACTCTGACTGGTACAAACAGAGAGGTTCAACATTTATGAACATATAGGTGAACATTTGCATTAGGAGCCTTTTTAAAACACAACACGAGGATATGCACTCGATTAAAGGACTCTGAATGCAACTGCACTGAGATCACATCAGACATTTATGTGTTTTGTGTAATAATTGTCTTTATCTGGTCCATAATGTGTAATCAGGCTATTGTTGCTGGTGTGCATTGTGGCAAGCTGACTGTAAAAGGGTCATTGTTGTCTCTGGATGTCCAATAAAAATCACTTTTTATTGACTCCATATTTGAATCATTTCGAGTCTAGGTAATCCAGAGTAAAAAAAGTTACATAGTGTTGCTGTAGAGTGAAAAATCTTGGTCTTTTCTTATTCAAATGTCAGAACTTACATCTCATTTGAAATTGTCTCATCTTTAAGGATACTTCAGTCTAAAGTTTTTCAATTCGACCAAAAACAACCCTTAAGATTCCAACCTTAAACTGTGTCACATCGTTTCTGAATCGTTTTAGATACAAACTTTAAAATGCAACAGATATATGAACAATATATGAAATCAGCATATTTACAGGCTTTCTTCAAAATGTTGTGTTATAATCTGCTTCAACAACTTATTATCAAAATGTGGGCTAGTTTTTGCTCCTTACCAAGGTCACAAAAATGTTAAATAAGTCTATGCAAACATGTCTAATAGCAGTGTGCACAAAAACATGAAAGGTCAAGTTCTTTTCTAAATCAGTAATAATAATTTCCAGTGCTAACGACCTGAGTGCTGCAGGCCGTGTGTGCCAGAACCAGCAGAGTGAGGTTAAACAACAGACTCAGTGCGGCGACCTGTGCCTTAATACAGAGCCAACAACTTGACTTCCATATGAAAGCCCATCTGAGCCAACAGACCCTTGCAGTGAGCACAGCGCCTCCTGTCAACACCGCAATATGGCGGCGCCGGTCCCCCCCACGGGGATAAAGAGCTGTAGACCAACACATGTCAGGAGTTAATGTGACCACCAGACTCATAAACAACTACACACACGGACCGGACCTATTCAAGATGAAAACCCTCTGGGACGGGACGTGTACATACGCCAAATGAAGTATCGAAGACATTATTAGAGAATACTGGAAGACTGGCTTCAACTGGAAACAAGGAGAATGGTTTCTGTTCTGACATGAAGCCAACCTCTCACCTGTCAGTCAAACGTCACTGCAGCTCTAGAGAGAGGCAGGTCTGTGGTTTATGGTGTCGAGCCATATTCAGACTGTACACTGCACTTCCTATCAGTCCCTGCGCTGCATTAGAGCAGAATCTAACACAGAAAGGATTGGATTGTTTCTATAGCATCATAAAACAACACTTTTAGTCCACATCCGTACAACAATCACAGCTACCAATGTATTTTCCCAACATATTTGTATAATTCATTGCACTACTGACTTTTATATAGTTTATATACATCAATGTACACAGTATGGGGACATGCTGACCACTGTAAAAAGATAAAAACTACAATGGAATGGCCCCGTGACCAGAAGTAATGTTCTCTCAAAGACAATCCTTCAGGGAACGGTCCAGAGGAAGAAGAAGAGTGGACGTCACTGAACTTTGCCACAACCCAGACTCCAGCCCAGGACCGACAGAGATGGAAGAGGATAATAAAAAGCTCTATCACAAACACCCCCATGGCCTAAGGGTTAAGAGGAACAACCTACCATATACTGTACATCAAACTGTACAAATTCACCTATAAATTATATCCATAGTCACTGAGCTTGTACAAACTGTAGATACTGAATATTCTGCACTTCTGGTTTAATGCTAAACTGCATTTAGTTACAGTATTAAATGTGTAATAACAATAAAGTTTAAGCTAATCAGTGACATACATTCATACATTTTACAAGTGGCTACACTATCATGTACAATACTTTTAAAGACATTAGGCAGAAATGGTTAATGTGACTTCTTGTTGTAATATTTCAGTCAGGGCAAACTTTTACTTCATTAAAATACATTAGTTTACAATTAAAGTTACAGTATCGTAACATCACATTTTAGTTTGTGACAAAAACTGCCCAATTTAATAAATTAAGCATTTCCAGACACATGTTTGTAAAAAAGCCTGATCCTCTCTTATTGTGCTCATCACAGAGTTAACGTATTCTGGCTTTTAAAAGAACTAGCCTGCTTTTATATAGCTTTGCTGTAAATAAAGAGAGTGTTGTTTTTGAGGCCCACAGGTGTAGAATAAAAGGAAAACCCATTGTCTGAGGTTTGTACATCAAAACCCTGCATATTATTGCTTTAAATTAATTATATCTGAAAGACAAGATAATTGTACATTTCTCGAACATACAGATAACACATAAATAACGCTGTAGTTGTGATAGTTTCTTCTTTCTTTTTTTTTTACAGGTGTCTATTTAAGATTCAAATCATGTTAGAAGTGAATTGTTTTGTTTTGGCATGACATCTGTCTTTCCACTGAGGCTGTTTACCAGACAGAAGAACGCAGTGCCCACATCGTCTACGGGGGTGGACGACTTTAGGCAATAATAATCTATCCCAGAATGCACTGAGGCAACGGCAGGTCTGTCAAGGCTGAAAGGAGAGCGGTGAATGGCAGGAGGCACAAACACACCTCGCGCAGAACTGCTTTGAAGCCTGATGCGGGAGGGAAACTGGGAGAGCGACGCTGCCAAAAAGAGGCGCAGGGACGAGGATGGAGCAGAATTTTACATCGAGCAGACACAAAAGGCTAACTTTGGCTTTGTTCTAGCGTTCCTCTGCAGCTGCTGCGCGCTGTGGTTGTTTACACATACTCCGCTCTTTAAGTTAACACACTTTTCCTCCAGCTGCTTTCTGCTCTTTTACATCAGATCATATTTTATCAACTTTGGGATGTTTGGGGGGAACAGGCGCACTCCCCGGGTCGGACCTGGGGTATCCCTCAGGTGTGAGTCAGCGGGCGGCTGTCACAAGCCTTTCTCTGCTGCAAGCCCAAGTGAAATGTCATGTCCTGTCAGGAAAATTGTGAAGCCATCTCAGAGCCGAGCGGCGCGCCGAGCGTGACGTTTGGAGTAGCAGGCTCCTGGTGCTCGCCCGGGGCACTGGCTCCTTACTGGGACTTCTCTGTCGAGGCTCGTGCTGCCAACGCTGCCTCAGCCTCCCTTCACTCAACAGCTCTGCCTGTTTGACTCTCGTACCAAATACACTGCATTAGAAGACTGTGACTTTTTATCCAAAGACACCAGACTAGTACACAAGTGAATCTTTTATAGCAGAGCAACTGGAATATTAAGTGGAGAGAATAATTTATTGTTAAAAGCTACAACGAAGGAAAATCTGGTCGTGTCTGCAAATAAATCAAATAGGATAAAAAGAAAAAGAAAAACTCCAGCAGCCATATTGACTGTGGAATCAGACTTTGTTATAAGATGAGAACCTGCAAAACCACAAGAAATAAAAAGTTTTGGAACCAGAAGTGATGATCAGGGGCCTCATCTAAACAAACTCAAACTGATGTTATTGAGAAAACACTGACTTAAATGGGAGCCAGGGAACTAGACACAGCTTATTTTTACAGACATAAAGTCTAAAAGGAAAAAAACATTTACTACCTGTATTTTTTTTTAAACTATTGTATTTCTATTTATTTATCCTGTCATTTATTCTGACTCTTATCCTTCGTTAGTTGCAGGGACTGGTCTGAGACACAGTACTCTCTGGACAATCTCCAGGTAATCACAGACACAAATTTATACTCACATTCATTCACTGCGGGCAATTTACATTCACAAATCCACCAATACATGCATGTCTCTGTACAGTGTGAGGAAGCTAGAGTCCCCAGAGACAGACTCCACACAGATGTGATCCTACCTTATGTGACATTGGACAACGTGATTTACAATTCTACACATGCATATGCACTAAAACAATGCAGAAATGACATAATCTGCAGCCTGAGGGGAAAATAAACATAAAATGTGTGAATTTATACAAGATTCATGTGCTGTGGGATGCTCTCACAATAGCAGCTCAGGTACAAGAGTGATTGAGTGCAGTATCGAGGGACCTCCAGCTGAGAGAAGGTTCACCTCAGAAAAGAGATCATTTTATCCAATACATCCTGCATCATTTCACCAGTGATTAATAAGATATTTTTTTCCGTTTTTATCAATTGTATGTATTCCATCATTTCCATTGCCGTTTCAAACCTCCTCCGTTCACCTCTGCTCATCCCTGTGTCTGTCCAATAAGTGCTTATCCCTCTGTTTCCCTCCACATCTGCTCTTCCTCTAATCCCCGTCTTTCTCAGGAGCCCATCCTCTCTCCTTCAAATGCTCCCTCAGAGTTAACCCGGCAGCTGCTTCCATCTCCCGAGGCCCAGTCAGGACAGATTGGCTTGGCTTGTTGAACTTTAGCACAAGGAGGCACCAGGGTTTATTCACACTTGTTAATGTCACAGGATTGAAAAAAAAAAAGAGAATTAGTTCTTCTCAGCAAAGTACTTTAGCAACACAATACTGTCCTTAGGCTTTATGGCTCACCAGTAATTCTAATCCAACTTATGTTATAATTATTGTACTCTTATATAATAATCATGTCTTTATTTGCTCATAATATTCGAAAAATTCTTGAGCAAGTGATGTTTATGTTAACTTCTCAGTGTGTCTTTTCCATTACAATTTTTAGCTTGGAAAATAATGCAGTAAAGTGCAGTTATTGACCAGTAGCATTAATGAGTTAGAGTTTTCTAAATATACTTCAAATAATGTTTACTTTATCTAGTTGTAGTGCACTGTTAACATCCATACATTAAATTAAATGCATTATATCAAAAGAAACCAACGAACTTATCTTAGTTTGTTTTGATTGATCAGATTCTTTGTTAGTTATTTATTGGTTGATCAGATTCTTTGTTAGTTATTTAGCTTTCATGGCAGATGTAGAATTATCCAATGCAAAAACAGTGGGTCCTCATCACAGTTTCCAGTCGTAGAAATAAATCTAAACTCCTAGATTCTCACAGCTGTTCACAGAAGATTTTGTACCGTGTCCAGCTGCGAGGCAAATAAATCTATCCTGAGAAACAAAAAAGTAACACAAAGGAACTTTTAACAATGTATACCTCCTGAACGACTGAAGGAGACAAATGCAGTGACAAACTCACATTACTGGAACCTTTCCATAAACATCTAATGCTTTGGTGTCTCGTCATGCCTAACTTTCAATTATTTAGTTCTGTAGTCAACCACAGACAATATTAGTCAACTAAAATGTTCTTTAATGAACTAATCAAAGACAAACTAGTCAAAGACATCACATCAATCATATTACATGATGTCTCTGTGTCTCATCAGCTGTCCTTCAGAATTGACTTTATTTGGACTGAATTCAGGACTCTCTGCCAATATTTTAAATGTGTCTGAAGACATATAAATGACATAATGGCTTTCAGATAATTGGCTCCAATCAAAACAAGAGTTGTCTGCTCTTTGGATAAATAAGTCCGTCTTTATGCTGCCTCAGTTGTGAACTAGAGTAGAAACAGGTATATCCCAGTTAGCTCAATAGAGTCGGGTTGGTAAACTACTCAAGTCTAGTCCCTCTTTATGTAATCTCTTGTCTAAATGATGCATGTGACATAGTAAAATACAATTTCCCTTGCTTTGTGTGAATGAAAGATGAAGTGATTTAAACTTGAAGGAGAATGTCTGCTGCACACTGTGTCTTTGAGCCTGGGCCGGTCCGCGGGGATTTCTCTGCTAAATATTTCCATGTCTGACACGTCAAAGATAGAGCAGCCTCGGGTATTAAGACGAGGTTTTAACACGACTGTCTAATAGCCAAGTGAGTGCTCTGTCAGCATGATTTTGTAATGGGAACACTTTTCTGTAGTTCTCTGAGGTGAAGGCACACAGCTGGGGTTTAACGCCGACATAAAGAGAGTCAGACAGTGATTCCAGTAAACTACTACTGCCCTCTGCGCGTTTTATTGTTGCTGTGTGACAACTTGGAAAATATGACTTTCTACTGAGGGTTTTAGTCATACAGAAATGCTGTACTAGTCATTTTTCTACTTCCTAGAGAAAACAAGTGTATCTGAGCTTGTTTCTTCCACAAAACAAGCCAATTCCTTCAACAGAATTCACCTTTAATGGAATCAGGAGTTGTTTTTTCTGTTGTTAGCTCTTTCACCTGCCACACAAGCAGTCTTAAGGAACTTGGAGTAACTTTTGTGAAGTGCACTCACCGCTGGCAGCCTTGGTAATGGCCCGGGGCATGTATCCATTGGACAGCTCCCTATAGGGGACCTGCAGAGTGGTATCCAGACTACTGAAACCCTCCTTGAGAGAGTGCAGCTTGTAATACTCCACTAGCTCCTGTGTAAAAACATGCACAATAAAGAAAAACACAGGCTTTGCATTAGAATGGTGGGGTGTACCGAGGTGCTATGGAGAACAAAGGACAGGAATATAAGGAAGGACATGTGTGAAGGTTATTTTTGTTTCCAGGTCTATGCAAAGTAATAACACTATTCTCTGCTGTATAATTCAGTTGCTAGTGACTTTGAGGGTCAAAATAGAACACAATCTGCGCATTAATCGTATATACTGCAAGTAATGGACAATCACAGCGATCAGACGAGTGAATTTAAATGCAGTTTAATGAGGGGCACACGAATATATATCCAGTTTAAGGCATTACCAGCACAGTCTTGAAGAGCCGGGCCTCAGCGATGTAAAAGCAGCCGTCCTTGGTCAAAATCTTAATGTGCTTGACTTTATCGTTGAACCTGTGGACGATGAATAAGATAATAATAAGGCTCAACTAAACATGCTGCAAAGTCAGTCTCTGAGTTGCTCATTAAGTTGGAGCTCAACAAGAAGTAAACCAGACACAGTCAGTTCATGCTGCACGTGATAATACAACTACATCCATCATTGATACAAATATTTTCTAGACTTTATTCTGGAGCTCATATAGACATTCACCAGTTAATAACAAGGGTCATACATAGAGACTCAGTACTATCCTCAAGGCTCGATGAAACCCTCTCAGCTGGATTTCTCACTTGTCTGTTTACTGTAAATGCAAACTTTTCTGTCCCCAGCCTCTGTCCGGGCTGCATTCATGTGGTCTTGGTATTTCAGAGCATTAAGCCTTAGTTAAAAAGAGAAAAGAAAACAATAAACCTGATCCTGACTGTTCTTGGCGTTCAATGCTAATATACTCGGCTAATTCCTAGTAATCATCGAGTCATCAATAAATACTGTATCAATGGTAACACTTTGACTAAAACACATGCATTTCTTATTCTGAAACAGCCCCTTCCAAAAGCACTTAAACCCCTCATTAGCTACGACAGACTAGCTTTTCTTTTTGAAAGTTTTACGACATGACAGTGCAGCTCTAAATCATTTTAGTTCAGAACCATCTTGCATGACAGTGTTCTCAAAAGAAACATGACTGTGCTTCTCCTCCAGCGGGACTCAGTTTGTCCTTGAAACTAAAATGGCATCCTCCAGTGGGTTCTATAGAGCTTTACATCCCATTTTTCTGAGATAGACAAATGCAATGAGTGCTAAATTATCCTAGAGTCAACATTTTACACAATGCAAATTAAAGTTATCCGTATGTCAAATTACCACTGTTTGCATTTACACTTGACGTCAACATGTTGTCAAAAGATGATGGTAAATAGAAAACAAACATCAACTTTTCACGTTTGGGTCTTTATATTTAAGAAACATATCAAAAACGTGCACGTATATCACTCTGCGCT